>OY720335.1:15213401-16568901 GCA_963082935.1 Malus x robusta
TGGGGCTTGGGGTGTTGGTTAACAAGGAAAGGATAGGGAAAACAAACGTTCTTCAAGCAATAGAAAGCAAAGCAATGAAATTGAGACGTAGAATTCACTTAGATTGCAGCAATTAACTTTAAAACACAAAGGGAAGACTTAAACAACTCCTTAGGACCGAATTCATTGTTTTGGACCCTTACTTCAACAAACAATACTTTGGAACTCTTTCTTTCAAACTTTCCAACTCTTTTTTCATACTTTTCATACTTTTTCTTCATTTTTTTCTTTTTCCACGAATTTTTTTTTCTTTCCTTTTTTTTTTTTTTTTTTTTTCTTTTCTTTTCTTTCCACACGTGCCTATGGCACACAAAATCACAAAAGAAATACTTCCCCCACACTTGTTTTCTGCCAACATAAATCAAAAGGAATTCAATTTGCATCATGCTTTACTATGCTTTAAGAACAAGGTATGGATGGTCCTAATCTAGGCTAGGTGAGGAAAACATGGGTTAACAAATAACGAAGGCTAACAAGGCTCGATGGGGTTAAAACCTACAAATCACAATGACATAGGGCACACGGCTTTTTGGCTAAAGTGGTGGTCACTACACAACTTCATCTTGAATATGTGTTATGCAAATCAATAACATGCTTTGAATGAAATGGGCATGAGTTCTAGCATTTGGAACTAAATGATGAAACGCCTTCTAAGTAGCAACCAAGCAAAGAATAATGAGATCATGCAACGACTTTAGAAAACAAAGAATGCACAGATTTTAACTCTCCAAATAAACGTTTAGGCTCAAGTCTTACAAGGTTGTAGTGTTAGTTTGAGTTCCTTCCTTCAAGCATGTTACAAAAACTGATGATTTTTTTTTTTTTTTTTTTTTTTTATGATTGCATGTGAATTCATAAGTTATAACCACAACCAAGCATAAACAAAGAGTAAATCAAACTTTCATCCATGTTAATCACTCTCTTTAACAGCCATGTAATTACAAACCGAATCCTCATCATTGTGTTGGAAGGTACCCTAAGACACAAACAAACACACAAAAACAACTCTTTTTGGGTTTTTAAAACAAAATTTTCAAATTTTTATGTAATTTTCGGATTTTTACTTCAAAACACACTAAAACACATCAAAACTGCTCAAAAACACTTAAAAACAGCAAGGAACAAGTCTCCAAGTTAAGGGTGATAAAATTCCATGAATTTGCATCTAAAACACTTAGTTACCCCCCCACACTTAAATCAAACATTGTCCTCAATGTTTCAAGCATAAAATCACACTAAACAAAAAGAAACACACAAATAGCAACTAAAACAACTAAATAGGCAGATTCGAAATAAACAACAAAGAGAAGGGTTTAGGAACGCAAATCTGGAATTGGAGTGATTCCTTGGTCTTCCTTTGTTGAATTGCATGGGTTGCCTCCCAAGTAGCGCTTTCTTTTACGTCGTACAGCCGGACGGAAAGCCCATTCACTCTCCATTTGTGCCCACGGCACCCAAAGAAATATCCTCCACGGTTTGTTCAACAAAGTTCTCATAATATGGCTTCAAACGGTGTCCGTTCACTTGGAATTCATGACCTGTTTTGAGACTTTGAATCTGGATGGCACCATAAGAAGATATGTTAGTAATAACAAACGGTCCAATCCACTTAGAACGTAACTTACCTGGAAACAAACGTAAACGGGAATTGAACAATAGCACTTTCTGCCCAATTGAGACTGATTTCCCACGGATCATGTTGTCATGGAAAGCTTTGGTCTTTTGCTTGTAAATGCTTGCATTATCGTACGCCTCAAGCCGTATCTCATCAAGCTCATTCAATTGCAATCTCCTTTGACTTCCTGCTTCCTCGAGGTTCATGTTAAACTTCTTGATGGCCCAAAGTGCTTTGTGCTCCAATTCAACAGGAAGATGGCACGCCTTGCCATAGACAAGTCGGAAGGGGGACATCCCAATGGGGGTTTTGTACGCCTTACGATATGCCCAAAGTGCATCATCTAACCGTAAACTCCAATCCTTCCTCGTTGGCCCAACAGTCTTCTCTAGGATTTGCTTGATCTCACGGTTGGAAACCTCGGCTTGGCCATTCGTTTGAGGATGGTAAGGTGTAGAAACCTTATGGGTGACACTGTATTTCCTCAATAACGCTTCAATGGTCCGAGTGCAAAAGTGTGACCCTCCATCACTAATGATTACTCGTGCCATTCCAAACCTTGCAAAAATGTTAGATCTAATAAAATCTGCAACCACTTTAGAATCATTAGTCCGGGTGGCCTTGGCTTCCACCCACTTCGACACATAATCAACCGCAAGCAAAATATATGTAAAACCATACGAAGAAGGAAAAGGACCCATAAAATCAATACCCCAAACATCAAAAATTTCAACATTTAGGATAGAAACCTGCGGCATTTGGTCATTTACACTAATACCACCTATTCGTTGGCATTTATCACATGTTAAGCAAAACGTTTTAGCATCTTTAAAAATACTCGGCCAATAAAATCCACATTGTAACACCTTAAGGGCTGTGCGTTGTGTGCCAAAGTGCCCTCGACATGCATATGTGTGACAAAAACTCAAAATTGAATGACATTCAGAATCATGCACACAACGACGTATAATCTGATCGGGGCAAAATTTCCATAAGTACGGATCATCCCACACATAAAATTGTGCATCATGCTTAAGTTTATCACGTTGGTGCCTAGTGAACTCACTTGGAATACGTTTTGACACCAAAAAATTAACAATATCAGCATACCAAGGTGCACTAACCTTAATGGACAGCAATTGTTCATCGGGGAATGTCTCCAAAATCGGCAAAGACTCATCATTATGCACCATTCGGCTTAGGTGGTCAGCCACCACGTTCTCACTTCCCTTCTTGTCCCGAATCTCAATGTCGAACTCTTGAAGTAGCAATATCCATCGAATAAGCCGTGGCTTGGCCTCCTTTTTGGTGAGCAAGTACTTCAGAGCTGCATGATCAGTGAAAACAATTACTTTAGTTCCAATTAGATATGATCGAAATTTATCTAAAGCAAAGACAACGGCAAGAAGTTCTTTTTCCGTAGTGGAGTAGTTCAATTGTGCATCGTTCAATGTCTCTGAGGCGTAGTAAATGACATGCGGCCTCTTGTCCTTTCTTTGTCCTAAAACAGCTCCTAAAGCATAGTCGGACGCATCACACATGAGCTCGAAAGGTAGACTCCAATCCGGTGGAACAATGATGGGTGCCGTGGTCAACAACTCCTTGAGTTGTTTGAATGATTCCGTGCATTCCTTGGTGAATTCAAACGCCACTTCTTTTTGTAGGAGTCGGCAAAGAGGTTTTGCTATCTTCGAGAAATCTTTGGTAAACCTACGATAGAATCCTGCATGACCAAGAAACGAACGAACCTCTCTAACCGAAGTCGGAGAGGGTAAGTGACGTACAAGATCTATTTTCGACTTATCAACCTCAATACCCTTTTCAGAGATTATATGACCTAAAACGATGCCTTGTTTAACCATAAAATGACACTTTTCCCAATTAAGCACAAGGTTAGTTTCAACACAACGTTTTAGGATCACACTTAGATTATGTAAGCAACTATCAAACGAATCACCAAAGACGCTAAAATCATCCATAAACACTTCAATTATCTTCTCTACATAATCAGAAAATATACTCATCATGCATCTTTGAAATGTAGCAGGTGCATTACATAAACCAAAAGGCATGCGACGATATGCAAATGTACCAAACGGGCATGTAAACGTGGTTTTTTCTTGGTCCTCAGGTGAAATGACAATTTGATTATAACCAGAATAACCATCAAGAAAGCATAACCCGCTAACCTCTCAAGCATTTGGTCAATGAACGGCAATGGGAAGTGGTCCTTCCTCGTGGTGGTGTTTAGCTTCCTATAATCAATGCACACCCTCCAACCGGTTTGAATACGTTGAGGGACAAGCTCATTCTCAGCATTAGCTACCACCGTCACTCCAGATTTCTTTGGTACGCATTGAACCGGCGAAACCCACCTACTATCCGAGATTGGATAGATAACCCCACAATCTAGAAGTTTTATGATCTCCTTTTTCACTACTTCCATCATCGGAGGGTTGAGACGACGTTGAGCCTCTCTAGTTGGTTTGGCCCCCTCCTCAAGAAATATGTGATGCATACAAGTCGTAGGGCTTATACCTTTAATATCGGCCAATGTCCAACCTAGGGCAGATTTGAACTCCTTCAAAACTCGAAGCAACTTCTCCTCCTCTTGTGCCGTGAGGGAGGAGGAAATGATGGCAGGTAGTGTTTCATTTTCTCCCAAGAAAATGTACTTCAGATGGCTTGGCAAAGGCTTGAGTTCAAGGATAGGTGCCTGAATGATAGATGGAAGCAATTTGTTAGTCGAAATGGGAATGGACTCACGGTTAGTATACTTACCATCAAGCTTAGGTGAGGACTCAAGGGCAGCCACAACTTCAAGTAATTCCTCATTAGGGGGCACGGCATGGGATGACTCTTGTATGCCGTGGGCATGCATGCAATCTGCCCCCTTTGTTTTGAGTTCCATGCCTCGTGTAATGACTTTTTCAAGCGCATCGTCATTTAAATCGTCGAGATATCCCTGCGCCAAAGAGTCAATTATATCAATAGAAAAGCATGAATGGTCCTCACTAGGGTATTTAATGGAATCAGAAAGATTAAAATTAACAACTTCCCCATCGAATTCCATGGACAAAGTTCCACTATACACGTCAATCTTCGTCCGGGCCGTCTTCATGAATGGCCTTCCAAGTAGAATGGGCAGCGAAGGAGCATGGTCCGATTCATCCATTTCGAGGACATAGAAATCCGCCGGGAAAACCAAATGATTAACCTGCACAAGAACATCTTCCAAAACTCCCTTTGGATAGGCGTTAGATCTATCGGCCAATTGTATTATTACCCCATCATTTTTCAATGCTCCTAAGTTCATAGATGCATAAATGGAATATGGCATAACATTTATAGAAGCACCTAAATCAAGCATGGCAGATTCAAATCTAGTATTCCCAATAACACAAGGAATGGTAAAGCTACCTGGATTGGGCAGATTTGAGACATTAGGGACTTGCGGCAAAGGTGGAACCACCTTTGCCGTGGGCAACCTTGACTCCTCCTCTTCCAATTGCAAAAGTTCATCCTCGTTATGACTTGTTTCTGATGAAGAACCTGCCCCAACTTCCTTACCACTTCTCAGGGTGATTGCTTTGGCACTTTCGAACCCTCCCTTCGGATTTGGAATGGTGGAACTAGGGAGTTGTCCGGGATCTCGAAACTTACCTACAAACTCGGCAATCTGCCCAATTTGTTTCTCAAGTTGATCCACCCTCTTATCTTGGTTTTGCATAGCCTTCGCTTGATCTTCCTGCCCATTAGACAACTTAGTTAGTATCTTAAGAAGTGCATCATTGTCAAGAGACGTACCTGAGGCACTTGGGCCGGATTGGGCTTGATTTTGGGGTGGGCCGTAGGTTTTGGGAAAGAACCCCGGGGGTTGTTGCCTAAAGCCTCCTTGGTTCTGAGGTTGCTGGGGCTCCCTCCATTTGAAGTTTGGATGGTCTCGCCACCCCGGATTATACGTGTTGGAGTATGGATCATGCCTTGACTGATTTTGGCCTTGAAACCCAATGGCATTCGCACTCTCCCATCCGCCATTCTCGATGAGTTGAGGACACTTTTCGGAGACATGTCCTTGGATAGAACATACGCCACACACCACAGGTCCTTGTATCTTCATTCCCTCGGAAGTTGAACTTACCTCATGTACTTGGTGCCGTGGGGGTCCTCTTTGGCCTACACCCTCGTACTGTTGAGCGTTCAACGCTCTATTAGCAATCAAGACCTTGGCAGCCATGGGTGTTTTGTCCACCAATGCTCCCCCCGCCGTAGCATCAAGCATTTGACGTTCTAGAGGTAGGAGCCCCTCGTAGAAGTATTGCAAAAGCAACTCCTCCTTCATCTGATGCTGTGGACAAGAAGCAACAAGTGATTTAAATCGTTCATAATATGTAGGAAAAGACTCACCTTCTTCTTGCTGGATTCCGCTTATCTTTTTGCGTAGGAGGATGATACGTGAAGTTGGAAAGAACTTCTCCAAGAACGCTCTCTTCATACTCTCCCATGATGTGACAGTGCCGGGAGCTAACTCATATAACCAATCCTTGGCTTTGTCCATCAAAGAGAATGGAAAAGCCTTCATCTTCACGATATTTCCGTCAACATTGACGGGAGTCATACTAGAGCAAACTACTTCAAATTCTTTCAAATGTTTGTTAGGATCTTCCATGGACTAGCCATGGTATTTAGGAATATGATGAAGCAAACTTGACTTTAATTCAAACTCATCCGTCTTACCTTGGGCAGCCCTGGGGTATTGAATGCACAAGGGTGCGGCATTGTCCAAACCTGAGGCGGAAAGCTCCTTGAGTGTACGGTTGTCCACCGCCATGCCTTGGACTTCTTCAAATATCCCTGATGTGGCCTCCTCCTCTTCTTCTTGTACGTTTCCTTAACAATCAGATTCGGAAGTTGGTGGATGGTGTTCTTGCTGACTTCTAGCTCTTCTCAACTTCCTCTCAAAATCGTCGTCAAACTCCAAGATGTTTGCACGAATCGTTTGAGAGCTTCTAGTCATACATTAGTACCTAAGAAACAAGAAACAAAATTAGGTCAGAACTTAAACAAAATCAGCAACAAAGTGAAATACAAGAAACAAAAACATTCAAAGGGATTAGCAAAATTGCTAATCCCCGGCAACGGCGCCAAAAATTTGATGCGTAAAATAACTAAACACACAAATTAAACCCTCTTTTTGTCAAATTGTAGTAAAGATGTAAGTAGGGATCGTTCTAGACCGGGGATTAGGAGGGATTGCTAAACATTTGGAAACTGACTTAAAAACTCAAAAACAAAGTTTAAAACAGTAAACTAAACTCAAAGAATGCAAAACTAAAGGTTAAAACACTTAAACAAACGTAAAACCCAAAACAGCAACTAGAAGACTCAAAACTGCCTAAAAACCACTTTCTGGGCAGTTTTGAGCACTTGCACTAATCTGGACGAAATTGGTTGAAAACTTGTATCAAAACACCTAGAAACACAAATGAAAACACTTTCTAACTAATCTAAGACTTCAAAATCAAGGGGAATTTGTTTTGGACGAAAATTGAAAACAAAACAGAAACTTTAATTAACACAGATTGTAAAAACGATTTTGGTGAAATAGATGGTTAAAAGGCTAGTTAGGAGGTTCTTCTCCACACATGTCACACTTGCAAACAAAACGATTTTCAGTTGTTCTTCCGATAAACTATGAATACTCAACGCCCCAAGTTAACCGTAAATTGCACTAATTAACCCTCAGTTTTTCCACAAGTTATTAAGTTGGATGATTGCATACGACAACCCAAAACATTCCCTACAAGTTCCCTACATGAATTGCATAATAGAGATACAAGCAAGAATCATTACGTTCTATGAAAAACATAAGCATTGACGAAGCATTTGTTACTATGAATTGCATGAAACTTATGCTAAGAATTCATTCAACGCGATCGTTTTCAAGCGATCTTCACTACTTGTGATTATAAGATTGTAACTATTAGGTGAAACTCCCTCATAATCTAGCATCATATTCATGCATGAAAACTAAGCCTGCACTCTCAATCAACATACACAGATAAGTTATCAATCAAATAGATGAACGAATTGAATCCATAACTTATGAAATAACAACTGAATGTAATCGAATCAAATTGCAAGCATGTACATGGTTTCGAATCACCCCCCCAACTAAGGGGGTTTAGTTCCTCATACTCACAACATAAAGTTTATTGAATTGAACCATCGAAGACATAAGAAAGATTACACCTAAAACGCCAAAGAATTCCACTTTGAATTCTGCACAGAAAGCTCCTCTTTCTTCTTCTCCTTGCTGTGACAGAGAGGGTTTAAGGGATTTTTGGGTAGTTTTGGATGATTTTGGATGAGGGAGAGTGGTGGAAAAATGTTTAGGATGGGTGTAGGGCACGGCTAGGAAGGTTTGGGGTCAGAAAATATGGAGTTGGGTGAAGGTTGGGCTCGGCAAAGGTGAGGGACAGGTTCTGGCTTTAATGGAGTTTTCTGGATGTGTTTTTGGGTTTTGGAAGGGAATTGGGATGGTATGGTGGTGCGGCAAGGTGTGTGGGTGGTGTACGGAAGTGTAGGATGGTGTATAAAGGGGGAGAATGGTGGCTGGAAGGGATGAAGGCTGCGGCAAGTGGGGGAATAGGGAGATGGTGCTGCGGCAAGGAATGGGAGTAGGGTTTTATGAACTTCTGATTTGTGGGAAGGGAGATGATGTGCGGCTAGGGTTAGAAATATATATATAGGCACTTAAAAACCCTAGCAAATCAGATTAGGGCCTCTAAAACACAAATCCATCAGAAATTAAGTTGAAACAATTAGAAAATTAGTGGGAAAAAAAGGGCCTAGGGTGCGGCTGGAATGTGGGCTAAGGTTAGGGTTTCTAGAAACCCTAACGAGGCAAGGCCAAGTGATTCTAGAGGGCCCAGGTGCGGCATAGGATGAAGGTCCACAAGGAAGTTGGGTTTAGGTCATCTAAAAGCCCAACGCCAAGAATAGAAACTCTCGAAATTGGAAACCTCCAAGAATAGAAACTTCCAACTTTAGAAACTTTGGTTGCCGATTCCGATTTAGGAAAGATCAACCCAAAATGGAAACTTTTAGGCTTAGCTTTCCTACTTCAAATAGGAAACCTCAAATCTTCAACTCTTCAATTCCATCCCATCCTTGTGTTCCAAGCATGTCCTTTTCAATCCAAGCTCACATTTCGCTCCAAATTGCATCATTTCATGTAATATGTCCTTTAAACCTGAAAACAAATGAAAGTAGCTTAAAAGACTACTTTAACGAAGAAAACATAACAAATATGCATAAGAACTAGCTAACTAAGGCGCATAAATATGCTCCTATCAGTTATTGTTTCGTAAAACATGAATGCGATTTACTTATCTATTTGATTGATAACTTATTCTTGTGTGTTGATTAAGGAGGCCTACTTAGTTTGCATGCTTGAATCTGATGCTAAATTATAAGGGACTTTCACCTAATCGTTAGGAACTTATAATTACAAGTAGTGGAGATTGTTAGTCACAATCGTGCTAAGTAGATTTTTGGCAAGAGTATTATGCAGTTCATAGTTATAATTGCCTTGTCAATGCTTATGATTTCCATGGAATTTAATGATCTTTGAATGTTTCTCTATCATGCTGTTCATATAGGGAACTTAAGAAGAATAATTTGGGTTGTTGCATGCATTCATCCAATTCAATGAATTTAGGGAAATCTGAGAGTTAATTTGTGCATTCACGATTAATTTGGGGCATTGTCGTTCATGGTTTAAGGAAACAATACTGGAAATTGATTTATGTTGCATATGTTCATGTGTGGAGAAGGATCCTCTAACTAGCTTTTCACCCTTGAATTCATCTCAATTTCGTTTTAGTTTACTTTGATTTGCAATTTGTTTAGTTTTAATTCACTTTCGTCAGAAATCAAACACCCTTTTTCTTTTTTGTGTTATTAGGTCAGAATCTGTCCTAATTAGGTTCTTTAGAGTGTTTTGAGTCAATATAGGTTAGGATTAGTCCATAAACATTGTTTGGGTCTTAGTTTAGTCTTAAATTCGCCCAATTTCATCTCTAGAATCTGTTTTGAGTCTAATTGTTAGTATTGTGCTGTTTTGAGTCTTTTAAGTGTTTTCTGAGTTAGTTAAGTTACAATCTGTTTTCTTTTAATCTTTTGAGTCAAAGTAAGTTTTATTTTCGTCCAAATCACTTGTTAGGTTTAGAATTGAGTCAATTTCACTTAGTTTTGCAGATTTGAGTGTCTTAGGTCAGTTTAGAGTCTATAGAGTCTATTCTTGTGTTTTTAAGTCTAGTTTAGTGTTTTAGAGTTTAATTTGAGTAGATTAGCAGCCCTAGTTAATCCCCGGTTTAGAACGATCACTACTTACATCTTTGCTACAATTGTCATCAATAGGGTTTAATTTGTGTGTCAAGTAATTTTCACATCAAATTTTGAATTCCCCCACACTTAACTTTTGCTAGTCCTCGAGTAAAACAAAGGAAACGAAACAAACAAAGCATAACCTAAGCCTTCCAACATTTGCCTCAGGGATTTCCAATGAAACATAACATATTAAAAATCACTACTCACATAGATTTTAGTTATCCCTACCTTCAAGCGCATACTTAATCACATTCATCACTTACTAGTTCGCATTTAATCACATAAAACAACATTTTGAATGTAGTAACATGCCTTAGAGAATTCCCTCAATTCCTCACCGGATATACACTTTGTTTTCACACAGAATTTCTGACTACACTCCCTATCCTAGGTATATGTGAGAAGATTGATGTAAATATGTAGACTAACACTCACATATGTTATAAGCGAAGAAAGAACTTTCTGGAATTATTAATGCATGTATATATATATGATCTCACGAACGGAATGCTACTACTTAGACACGAGAACCAGGGACACCATATGCTCATACCAATCCCAAACTCCACATATTGAAATACACAACAACCAAGATTAAAGTCTAAGGGTTGTAATGGGGCTAAGGGTATTGGCTAACAAAGAAAGGTAAGGAAAACAAACGTTCTTAAAGCAAGAGTAAGCAAAGTACTGAAATCCACTTAGAATTCATTTTAGAATGCAGAAATCAACTTTTAAACACAAGGGAAGATTCATGCACACTTAGGGCCAAATTCAACTTTTTGGACCCTTTCTTCAACAACCAACACTTTAGAGCTCTTTTTCACATATTTTTCAGCTCTTCTTTATTCTTTTCACAACTTTTCTTTTTTTTTTTTCTTTCTATTTTCCACGAATTTTTTTTTCTTTTCTACCCGTGCCTCATTTCTTCCCCCACACTTGTTTTCTGCAACAATGTTGATCAAAAGGAATTCCCTCTAAGTCTTCCTCCACTATACTTTAAGAACAAGGGTGTAGATAGTCCTATTCTAGGCTAGGTGAGGATAATGTGGCTAACAAAGAAAATAGGCTAATTAAGGCTCAAAGGGGTTAAACCTACAAAAACAATTGCATGGAATGAAGGCTTTTTCGGCTCTGGTGGTAACTACTAACAACTTCATCTTGCTCTATGTTATGCATTGAATTTTAAGTTTTGAATGAAACGGGCATGAGTTCTAGTATTTGGAACTAAAGTGATAAAACGCATTCTAAGTAGCAACCAAGCAAAGAATAATGAGATCATGCAACAACTTTAGAAAGCAACAAATCACGGATTAATAACTCTCCAAATAAAGTTTAGGCTCAAGTCTCTCAGGGTTGTAGCGTTAGTTTGAGTTCCTTCCTTCAAGCATGTTACAAAAACTTATTTTTTTCCTTTATGATTACATGTGAATTCGTAAATGTTAACTACAACCAAGCATAAAAATCAAATCCTCATCAGTGTGTTGGAAGGTACCCTAAGACACAAACAAACACACAAAAACAACTCTTTTTGGGTTTTTCAAAACAATTTTTCAAATTTTTATGAGATTTTCGGATTTTTATGTCAAAACACACTAAAATGCATCAAAACAGCTTAAAAACACTTTAAAACAGCAAGGACCAACTTTGGAAGTTATGGGTGATAAAATCGCACGAATTTGCAATAAAAACACTTGTTTACCCCCCCCCACACTTAAACCAAACATTGTTCTCAATGTTTCTGATAGGAGCATATTTATGCGCCTTAGTTAGCTAGTTCTTATGCATCTTTGTTATGTTTTCTTCGTTAAAGTAGTCTTTTAAGCTACTTTCATGTGTTTTCAGGTTTAAAGGACATATTACATGAAATGATGCAATTTGGAGCTTTTGGAGCAAAAAGTGAGCTTGGATTGAAAAGGACATGCTTGGAACACAAGGTTGGGATGGAATTGAAGAGTTGAAGATTTGAGGTTTCCTACTTGAAGTAGGAAAGCTATGCCTAAAAGTTTCCATTTTGGGTTGATCTTTCCTAAATCGGAATTGGCAACCAAAGTTTCTAAAGTTGGAAGTTTCTATTCTTGGAGGTTTCCAATTTCGAGAGTTTCTATCCTTGGCGTTGGGCTTTTAGATGTCCTAAACCCAAATTCCTTGTGGACCTTCATCCTATGCCGCACCTGGGCCTTCTAAGATCACTTTGCCTTGCCTTGTTAGGGTTTCTAGAAACCCTAACCTTAGCCCACCAACCAGCCGCACCCTAGGCCCTTTTTCCTACTAAATTTCTGATTGCTTAACCTAGTTTTCTGATGGATTTGTGTGTTGGAGGCCCTAATCTGATTTGCTAGGGTTTTTAAATGCCTATATATATGTTTCTACACCCTAGCCGCATAGATCCTTCCCTCTACACAAAATCAGAAAACCATCTCCCTTTCCCCACCTTGCCGCAACCACCATCACCCAAAATCCTTCCTTGCCGCAGCCATTCATCCATTCCAGCAGCCATTCGTCCATTCCAGCAACTTTCCCCACTTTGCCGCGCCACCATACACCTCCTTTACCCTTTGCCGAACCACCATATCATCCCAAATACATCCCTAAACCGAAATCACATCCAAACAGCCCCTAAACCCTCACTGCCGCAGCACGGAGAAGAAGAAAGAGGAGCTTTCTGTGCAGATTTCAAAGTGGAATTCTTGGGCATTTTAGGTGTAATCTTTCTTATGTCTTTGATGTTTCAATTCAATAACCTTTATGTTGTGAGTATGAGGAACTAAACCCCCGTAGTTGGGGGGTGATTCGAAACCATGTACATGCTTGCAATTTGATTCGATTACATTCAGTTGTTATTTCATAAGTTATGGATTCAATTCGTTCATCTATTTGATTGATAACTTATTTGTGTATGTTGATTGAGAGTGCACGCTTAGTTTTCATGCATGAATATGATGCTAGATTATGAGGGAGTTTCACCTAATAGTTACAATCTGATAATCACAAGTAGTGAAGATCGCTTGAAAACGATCGCGTTGAATGAATTCTTAGCATAAGTTTCATGCAATTCATAGTAACAAATGCTTCGTCAATGCTTATGTTTTTCATAGAACGTAATGATTCTTGCTTGTATCTCTATTATGCAATTCATGTAGGGAACTTGTAGGGAATGTTTTGGGTTGTCGTATGCAATCATCCAACTTAATAACTTGTGGAAAAAATGAGGGTTAATTAGTGCAATTCACGGTTAACTTGGGGCGTTGAGTATTCATAGTTTATCGGAAGAACAACTGAAAATCGTTTTGTTTGCAAGTGTGACATGTGTGGAGAAGAACCTCCTAACTAGCCTTTTAACCATCTATTTCACCAAAATCGTTTTTACAATCTGTGCTTATTAAAGTTTCTGTTTTGTTTTCAATTTTCGTCCAAAACAAATCCCCCTTTATTTTGAAGTCTTCGATTAGTTAGAAAGTGTTTTGATTTGTGTTTCTAAGTATTTTGATTCAAGTTTTCATCAAATTTCGTCCAAATTAGTGTAGGTGCTCAAAACTGCCCAGAAAGTGGTTTTTAGGCAGTTTTGAGCCTTCTAGTTGCTGTTTTGGTTTTTAGGTTTGTTTAAGTGTTTTAACCTTTAGTTTTGCATTCTTTGAGTTTAGTTTAGTGTTTTAAACTTTGTTTTTGAGTTTTTAAATCAGTTTCCAAGTGTTTAGCAATCCCTCCTAATCCCCGGTCTAGAACGATCCCTACTTACATCTTTACTACAATTTGACAAAAAGAGGGTTTAATTTGAGTGCTAGTTAATATCATATCAAATTTTTGGCGCCGTTGCCGGGGATTAGCAATTTTGCTAATCCCTTGGATTGTTTTTGTTTCTTGTATTTCACTTTGTTGCTGATTTTGTTTAAGTTCTGACCTAATTTTGTTTCTTGTTTCTTAGGTACTAATGTATGACTAGAAGCTCTCAAACGATTCGTGCCAACATCTTGGAGTTTGACGACGTTTTTGAGAGGAAGTTGAGAAGAGCTAGAAGCCAGCAAGAACACCATCCACCCAACTCCGAATCTGACCTTGAAGAACACGTACAAGAAGAGGAGGAGGAAGCCACGGCATGGATATTTGAAGAAGTCCAAGGCATGGCGGTGGACAACCGTACACTTAAGGAGCTTTCCGCCTCAGGTTTGGATAATGCCGCACCATTGTGTATTCAATACCCCACGGCTGCCCAAGGTAAGACGGATGAGTTTGAATTAAAGTCAAGTTTGCTTCATCATATTCCTAAATACCATGGCTTGTCCATGGAAGATCCTAACAAACATTTGAAAGAATTTGAAGTAGTTTGCTCTAGTATGACTCCCGTCAATGTTGACGGAAATATCTTGAAGATGAAGGCTTTTCCATTCTCTTTGATGGATAAAGCCAAGGATTGGTTATATGAGTTAGCTCCCGGCACTGTCACTTCTTGGGAGAGTATGAAGAGAGCATTCTTGGAGAAGTTCTTCCCAACTTCTCGCATCATCCTCCTACGCAAAAAGATCAGTGGAATTCAGCAAGAAGAAGGTGAGTCTTTTCCTACATATTATGAACGATTTAAATCACTTGTTGCTTCTTGTCCACAGCATCAGATGAAGGAGGAGTTGCTTTTGCAATATTTCTACGAGGGTCTCCTACCTCTAGAACGTCAAATGCTTGATGCTTCGGCGGGGGGAGCATTGGTGGACAAAACACCCATGGCTGCCAAGGTTTTGATTGCTAATAGAGCGTTGAACGCTCAACAGTACGAGGGTGTAGGCCAAAGAGGACCCCCACGGCACCAAGTACATGAGGTAAGTTCAACTTCCGATCTTCATTCACAATTGGCTAATCTTACTTCTATTGTGTCACAGATGGCCGAGGGAATGAAGATGCAAGGACCTGTGGTATGTGGCGTATGTTCTATCCAAGGACATGTCTCCGAAAAATGTCCTCAACTCATCGAGAATGGCGGATGGGAAAGTGCGAATGCCATTGGGTTTCAAGGCCAAAATCAGTCAAGGCATGATCCATACTCCAACACGTATAATCCGGGGTGGCGAGACCATCCAAACTTCAAATGGAGGGAGCCCCAGCAACCTCAGAACCAAGGAGGCTTTAGGCAACAACCCCCGGGGTTCTTTCCCAAAACCTACGGCCCACCCCAAAATCAAGCCCAATCCGGCCCAAGTGCCTCAGGTACGTCTCTTGACAATGATGCACTTCTTAAAATACTAACTAAGTTGTCTAATGGGCAGGAAGATCAAGCGAAGGCTATGCAAAACCAAGATAAGAGGGTGGATCAACTTGAGAAACAAATTGGGCAGATTGCCGAGTTTGTGGGTAAGTTTCGAGATCCCGGACAACTCCCTAGTTCCACCATTCCAAATCCGAAGGGAGGGTTCGAAAGTGCCAAAGCAATCACCTTGAGAAGTGGTAAGGAAGTTGGGGCAGGTTCTTCATCAGAAACAGGTCATAACGAGGATGAACTTTTGCAATTGGAAGAGGAGGAAGCAAAGCAGCCCACGGCAAAGGTGGTTCCACCTTTGCCGCAAGTCCCTAATGTCCCAAATCTGCCCAATTCGTCCCACAAAGGTAAGAATGTGTCCAATTTAGTTCATACTAATGTTTTCCCTTCAAATGTGCCTTTTCCTATTAGGTTCATGCAAACGAAGAAAGAAGAGGCAGAAAAGGATATCCTTGAAACCTTTAGGAAAGTTCAAGTTAACATACCTTTGTTAGATGCAATCAAGCAAGTTCCGAGGTATGCTAAGTTCTTGAAGGAGTTGTGTATCACGAGGAAGAGGATGTCGACCAAGGAAGTGGTCAAGGTAGGTGAGAATGTGTCCGCCATCTTGCAACGCAAATTACCTCCCAAATGTAAAGATCCAGGTAGCTTTACCATTCCTTGTGTTATTGGGAATACTAGATTTGAATCTGCCATGCTTGATTTAGGTGCTTCTATAAATGTCATGCCATATTCCATTTATGCATCTATGAACTTAGGAGCATTGAAAAATGATGGGGTAATAATACAATTGGCCGATAGATCTAACGCCTATCCAAAGGGAGTTTTGGAAGATGTTCTTGTGCAGGTTAATCATTTGGTCTTCCCGACGGATTTCTATGTCCTCGAAATGGATGAATCGGACCATGCTCCTTCACTGCCCATTCTACTTGGAAGGCCATTCATGAAGACGGCCCGGACGAAGATTGACGTGTATAGTGGAACTTTGTCCATGGAATTCGATGGGGAAGTTGTTAATTTTATTCTTCTTAATTCCATTAAATACCCTAGTGAGGACCATTCATGCTTTTCTATTGATATAATTGACTCTTTGGCGCAGGGATATCTCGACGATTTAAATGACGATGCGCTTGAAAAAGTCTTTACACAAGGCATGGAACTCAAAACAAAGGGAGCAGATTGCATGCATGCCCACGGTATACAAGATTCATCCCATGCCGTGCCCCCTAATGAGGAATTACTTGAAGTTGTGGCTGCCCTTGAGTCCTCACCTAAGATTGATGGTAAGTATACTAACCGTGAGTCCATTCCTATTTCGACTAACAAATTGCTTCCATCTATAATTCAGGCACCCATCCTTGAACTCAAGCCTTTGCCAAGCCAACTGAAGTACATTTTCTTAGGAGAAAATGAAACACTACCTGCCATTATTTCCTCCTCCCTCACGGCACAAGAGGAGGAGAAGTTGCTTCGAGTTTTGAAGGAGTTCAAATCTGCCCTAGGTTGGACATTGGCCGATATCAAAGGTATAAGCCCTACGACTTGTATGCATCACATATTTCTTGAGGAGGGGGCCAAACCAACTAGAGAGGCTCAACGCCGTCTCAACCCTCCAATGATGGAAGTAGTGAAGAAGGAGATCATAAAGCTTCTAGATTGTGGGGTTATCTATCCAATCTCGGATAGTAGGTGGGTTTCGCCGGTTCAATGCGTACCAAAGAAATCCAGAGTGACGGTGGAAGCTAATGCCGAGAATGAGCTTGTCCCTCAACGTATTCAAACCGGTTGGAGGGTGTGCATTGACTATAGGAAGCTAAACACCACCACGAGGAAGGACCACTTCCCATTGCCGTTCATTGACCAAATGCTTGAGAGGTTAGCGGGTTATGCTTTTTATTGTTTTCTTGATGGTTATTCTGGTTATAATCAAATTGTCATTTCACCTGAGGACCAAGAAAAACCCACTTTTACATGCCCGTTTGGTACATTTGCATATCGTCGCATGCCTTTTGGTTTATGTAATGCACCTGCTATATTTCAAAGATGCATGATGAGTATATTTTCTAATTATGTAGAGAAGATAATTGAAGTGTTTATGGATGATTTTAGCGTCTTTGGTGATTCGTTTGATAGTTGCTTACATAATCTAAGTGTGATCCTAAAACGTTGTGTTGAAACTAACCTTGTGCTTAATTGGGAAAAGTGTCATTTTATGGTTAAACAAGGCATCGTTTTAGGTCATATAATCTCTTAAAAGGGTATTGAGGTTGATAAGTCGAAAATAGATCTTGTACGTCACTTACCCTCTCCGACTTCGGTTAGAGAGGTTCGTTCGTTTCTTGGCCATGCAGGATTTTATCGTAGGTTTATCAGAGATTTCTTGAAGATAGCACAACCTCTTTGCCGACTCCTACAAAAAGAAGTGGCGTTTGAATTCACCAAGGAGTGCACGGAATCATTCAAACAACTCAAGGAGTTGTTGACCACGGCACCCATCATTGTTCCACCGGATTAGAGTCTACCTTTCGAGCTCATGTGGGATGCGTCCGACTATGCTTTAGGAGCTGTTTTAGGACAAAGAAAGGACAAGAGGCCGCATGTCATTTACTACGCCTCCCGGACGTTGAACGATGCACAATTGAACAACTCTACTACGGAAAAAGAACTTCTTGCAGTTGTCTTTGCTTTAGATAAATTTCGATCATATTTAATTGGAACTAAAATAATTGTTTTCACTGATCATGCAGCTCTGAAGTACTTGCTCACCAAAAAGGAGGCCAAGCCACGGCTAATTCGATGGATATTGCTACTTCAAGAGTTCGACATTGAGATTCGGGACAAGAAGGGAAGTGAGAACGTGGTGGCTGACCACCTAAGCCGGATGGTGCATAAAAAGGAGTCTTTGCCGATTTTGGAGACATTTCCGGATGAACAATTGCTGTCCATTAAGGTTAGTGCACCTTGGTATGCCGATATTGTTAATTTTTTGGTGTCAAAACGTATTCCAAGTGAGTTCACTAGGCACCAACGTGATAAACTTAGGCATGATGCACGGTTTTATGTGTGGGATGATCCGTATTTATGGAAATTTTGCCCCGATCAGATTATACGTCGTTGTGTGCACGATTCTGAATGTCATTCAATTTTGAGTTTTTGTCACACATATGCATGTGGAGGGCACTTTGGCACACAACGCACAGCCCTTAAGGTGTTACAATGTGGATTTTATTGGCCTAGTATTTTTAAAGATGCTAAAACTTTTTGCTTAACATGTGATAAATGCCAACGAATGGGGTGTATTAGTGCAAAGGACCAAATGCCACAGGTTTCTATCCTAAATGTTGAAATTTTTTATGTTTGGGGTATTGATTTTATGGGTCCTTTTCCTTCTTCGTATGGTCTTACATATATTTTGCTTGCGGTTGATTATGTGTCAAAATGGGTGGAAGCCAAGGCCACCCGAACTAATGATTCTAAAGTGGTTGCAGATTTTATTAGAACTAACATTTTTGCAAGGTTCGGAATGCCACGAGTAATTATTAGTGACGGAGGGACACACTTTTGCAATCGGACCATCGACGCGTTATTCAGGAAATACAGTGTCACCCATAAGGTTTCTACACCTTACCATCCTCAAACGAATGGCCAAGCCGAGGTTTCCAACCGAGAGATCAAGCAAATCGTAGAGAAGACCGTTGGGCCAACGAGGAAGGATTGGAGTTTACGGTTAGATGATGCACTTTGGGCGTATCGTACGGCGTACAAAACCCCCATTGGGATGTCCCCCTTCCGACTTGTCTATGGCAAGGCGTGCCATCTTCCTGTTGAATTGGAGCACAAAGCACTTTGGGCCATCAAGAAGTTTAACATGAACCTCGAGGAAGCAGGTAGTCAAAGGAGATTGCAATTGAATGAGCTTGATGAGATACGGCACGAGGCGTACGATAATGCAAGCATTTACAAGCAAAAGACCACAGCTTTCCATGACAACATGATCCGTGGGAAATCATTCTCAATTGGGCAGAAAATGCTATTGTTCAATTCCCATTTACGTTTGTTTCCCGGTAAGTTACGTTCTAAGTGGATTGGACCGTTTGTTATTACTAACGTATCTTCTTATGGTGCCATCCAGATTCAAAGTCTCAAAACAGGTCATGAATTCCAAGTAAACGGACACCGTTTGAAGCCATATTATGAGAACTTTGTTGAACAAACCGTGGAGGATATTTCTTTGGGTGCCGTGGGCACAAATGGCGAATGAATGAGCTTTTCGTTCGGCTGTACGACGTAAAAGAAAGCCCTACTTGGGAGGCAACCCATGCAATTCAACAAAGGAAGCCCAAGGAATCACTCCAATTCCAGATTTGCGTTCCTAAACTCTTCACTTTGTTGTTTATTTCTAATCTGCCTATTTAGTTGTTTTAGTTGCTGTTTCTGTGTTTCTTTTTGTTTAGTGCGATTTTATGCTTGAAACATTGAGGACAATGTTTGATTTAAGTGTGGGGGGGGTAACTAAGTGTTTTAGATGCAAATTCGTGGGATTTTATCACCCTTAACTTGGAGACTTGTTCCTTGCTGTTTTTAAGTGTTTTTTTAGCAGTTTTGGTGTGTTTTAGTGTGTGTTGATGCAAAAATCCGAAAATCACATAAAAATTTGAAAAATTTGTTTTAAAAACCCAAAAAGAGTTGTTTTGTGTGTTTGTTTGTGTCTTAGGGTACCTTCCAACACAATGATGAGGATTCGGTTTGTAATTACATGGCTGTTAAAGAGAGTGATTAACATGGATGAAAGTTTGATTTACTCTTTGTTTATGCTTAGTTGTGGTTATAACTTATGAATTCACATGCAATCATAAAAGAAAAAAAATCAGTTTTTGTAACATGCTTGAAGGAAGGAACTCAAACTAACGCTACAACCTTGTGAGACTTGAGCCTAAACGTTTATTTGGAGAGTTAAAATCTATGCATTCTTTGTTTTCCAAAGTCGTTGCATGATCTCATTATTCTTTGTTTGGTTGCTACTTAGAAGGCGTTTCATCATTTAGTTCCAAATGCTAGAACTCATGCCCATTTCATTCAAAGCATGTTATTGATTTGCATAACACACATTCAAGATGAAGTTGTGTAGTGACCACCACCTTAGCCAAAAAGCCGTGTGCCCTATGTCATTATGTTTTGTAGGTTTTTAACCCCGTTGAGCCTTGTTTAGCCTATGTTGTTTGTTAACCCACATTATTCCCACCTAGCCTAGATTAGGACCATCCATACCCTTGTTCGTAAAGCATAGTAAAGCATGATTCAAATTGAATTCCTTTTGAGTTATGTTGGCAGAAAACAAGTGTGGGGGAAGTATTTCTTTTGTGATTTTGTGTGCCATAGGCACGTGTAGGAAGAAAAGAAAAGAAAAGAAAAGAAAAGAAAAAAAAAAGAAAAACTCGTGGAAAAAGAAAAAAATGAAGAAAAAGTATGAAAAGTATGAAAAAAAGAGTTGAAAAGTTGAGAAAAAGAGTTCCAAAGTATTGTTCGTTGAAGTAAGGGTCCAAAACAATGAATTTGACCCTAAGGAGTTGTTTAAGTATTCCCCTTGTGTTTTAAAGTTAATTTCTGCAATCTAAGTGAATTCTAAGTCTCAATTTCATTGCTTTGCTTACTATTGCTTGAAGAACGTTTGTTTTCCCTATCCTTTCCTTGTTAGCCAATACCCCAAGCCCCATTACAACCCTTAACTTCTATCTTGAGTGTTATGTGTGTCAATTTGTGGAGTTTGAATTTGGTATGAGCATATGGTGTCACTGGTTCTCGCATCTAAGTAGTAGCATTCCATTCATGAGATCATATCTAAACATGCTTCTTAACTCTAGAAATTGCGTTCTTGGTGATACATATATGTGAGCATTCGTTTTCATATCTACATCAATCTTCTCACATATGACTAGTGTAGGGTGTGGAGTTAGAAAATCTGAGTGAAAATAGAGTGCATATCTTGTAAGGAATTGAGGGAATTCTCTAAGGCATGTTACTACATTCAAAGCATTGTTTTAATTGATTACTTGTGAATTAGTAAGTAGTGGCTTTAATTAAGTATGTGCTTGTGTAAAGATGACTCAAATCTGTGGGGATAACAATCTTTAACATGTCATGTGAATTGGAAATCCCTGAGGCAAACGTTGGAAGGTTTAGGTTTTGTTTTGGTTAGTTGTTTCGTTTTGTTTTCTTTCTTGTGTTTGTTTTGCTCGAGGACTAGCAAAAGCAAAGTGTGGGGGAATTTGATAGGAGCATATTTATGCGCCTTAGTTAGCTAGTTCTTATGCATCTTTGTTATGTTTTCTTCGTTAAAGTAGTCTTTTAAGCTACTTTCATGTGTTTTCAGGTTTAAAGGACATATTACATGAAATGATGCAATTTGGAGCTTTTGGAGCAAAAAGTGAGCTTGGATTGAAAAGGACATGCTTGGAACACAAGGTTGGGATGGAATTGAAGAGTTGAAGATTTGAGGTTTCCTACTTGAAGTAGGAAAGCTATGCCTAAAAGTTTCCATTTTGGGTTGATCTTTCCTAAATCGGAATTGGCAACCAAAGTTTCTAAAGTTGGAAGTTTCTATTCTTGGAGGTTTCCAATTTCGAGAGTTTCTATCCTTGGCGTTGGGCTTTTAGATGTCCTAAACCCAAATTCCTTGTGGACCTTCATCCTATGCCGCACCTGGGCCTTCTAAGATCACTTTGCCTTGCCTTGTTAGGGTTTCTAGAAACCCTAACCTTAGCCCACCAACCAGCCGCACCCTAGGCCCTTTTTCCTATTAAATTTCTGATTGCTTAACCTAGTTTTCTGATGGATTTGTGTGTTGGAGGCCCTAATCTGATTTGCTAGGGTTTTTAAATGCCTATATATATGTTTCTACACCCTAGCCGCATAGATCCTTCCCTCTACACAAAATCAGAAAACCATCTCCCTTTCCCCACCTTGCCGCAGCCACCATCACCCAAAATCCTTCCTTGCCGCAGCCATTCATCCATTCCAGCAGCCATTCGTCCATTCCAGCAACTTTCCCCACTTTGCCGCGCCACCATACACCTCCTTTACCCTTTGCCGAACCACCATATCATCCCAAATCCATCCCTAAACCGAAATCACATCCAAACAGCCCCTAAACCCTCACTGCCGCAGCAAGGAGAAGAAGAAAGAGGAGCTTTCTGTGCAGATTTCAAAGTGGAATTCTTGGGCATTTTAGGTGTAATCTTTCTTATGTCTTTGATGTTTCAATTCAATAACCTTTATGTTGTGAGTATGAGGAACTAA
This sequence comes from Malus x robusta, assembly GCA_963082935.1. Lineage (NCBI taxonomy): Eukaryota > Viridiplantae > Streptophyta > Magnoliopsida > Rosales > Rosaceae > Malus > Malus x robusta. The sequence goes on from OY720335.1 coordinate 15,235,988, forward strand.
ACCCCCGTAGTTGGGGGGTGATTCGAAACCATGTACATGCTTGCAATTTGATTAGATTACATTCAGTTGTTATTTCATAAGTTATGGATTCAATTCGTTCATCTATTTGATTGATAACTTATTTGTGTATGTTGATTGAGAGTGCACGCTTAGTTTTCATGCATGAATATGATGCTAGATTATGAGGGAGTTTCACCTAATAGTTACAATCTGATAATCACAAGTAGTGAAGATCGCTTGAAAACGATCGCGTTGAATGAATTCTTAGCATAAGTTTCATGCAATTCATAGTAACAAATGTTTCGTCAATGCTTATGTTTTTCATAGAACGTAATGATTCTTGTTTGTATCTCTATTATGCAATTCATGTAGGGAACTTGTAGGGAATGTTTTGGGTTGTCGTATGCAATCATCCAACTTAATAACTTGTGGAAAAACTGAGGGTTAATTAGTGCAATTCACGGTTAACTTGGGGTGTTGAGTATTCATAGGTTATCGGAAGAACAACTGAAAATCGTTTTGTTTGCAAGTGTGACATGTGTGGAGAAGAACCTCCTAACTAGCCTTTTAACCATCTATTTCACCAAAATCGTTTTTACAATCTGTGCTTATTAAAGTTTCTGTTTTGTTTTCAATTTTCGTCCAAAACAAATCCCCCTTTATTTTGAAGTCTTAGATTAGTTAGAAAGTGTTTTGATTTGTGTTTCTAAGTATTTTGATTCAAGTTTTCATCAAATTTCGTCCAAATTAGTGTAGGTGCTCAAAACTGCCCAGAAAGTGGTTTTTAGGCAGTTTTGAGCCTTCTAGTTGCTGTTTTGGTTTTTAGGTTTGTTTAAGTGTTTTAACCTTTAGTTTTGCATTCTTTGAGTTTAGTTTAGTGTTTTAAACTTTGTTTTTGAGTTTTTAAATCAGTTTCCAAGTGTTTAGCAATCCCTCCTAATCCCCGGTCTAGAACGATCCCTACTTACATCTTTACTACAATTTGACAAAAAGAGGGTTTAATTTGAGTGCTAGTTAATATCATATCAGTTTCGAACATAGACTCACACATATGCAAGCAAACAACACAACTAACAAACACGACAAACATGGCAAAGTAAAAACAAGAAAGGGGTGGAGTTTAAGAACGCAAATCTGGTTATGGAGCTCGAATTCCTTCAATCCCTCGTTTGAACACATGGGTTGCCTCCCAAGAAGCGCTTGCTTTAACGTCTTCCAGCCGGACGATACCTCCATTTAAGCTTGAATAAGGCCCATGGCATGGAGGGGTATGTTTTCCACGGCATGCTCCTCAAAATACTCGTACATTGGCTCTATGAATGGAAGGGGATAGTAATCCTTCCTGATTGGGGTGTTGAGCATCCTAAAGTCAATGTAATCGTTCCCATCAGCTTGGATTCGATTGGGGACCTGCACCATACAAGGTAACAATCTATTAGTTGAAATGGGAATCGAAATTGGAATAGGTAGCTTACCAATGTGCTGCAAGGAAATGGTAGCACAATCCACAAATGCATGTGGGGTGTTCTCGGCCAGATTTGGGGTTTTTAGGATTGTGGCCGTGCACTCCTTGTGATCCACTCCAATTCCCTCTTCGTTGGTGGTTTGAAATGCATCATTCTTGATACGTGTTGAAGGTTCTTGCCCTATATTTTTAACTACATCAACGGCAAAACAAGAACGAACATGATTAGGCTTCTCCACATAGTCAGAAACATTAAAATTAATCATATCACCACCAAACGCCATAGTTACTGCTCCCTTAGCCACATCAATCTTGGTTTGAGCTGTTTTCATGAAAGGACGTCCAAGTAAGAGTGGTGATGATGGAGAATGTGCCGAGTCTTCCATGTCAAGCACATAAAAATCTGCAGGAAAAATCAAATGGTCTACCTGCACCAAAACATCTTCTAACACTCCTTTCGGATATGCATTAGATCGATCGGCTAATTGAATAATAACACCATCATTTTTAAGCTCTCTGAGATTCATAGATGCATAAACAGAATATGGCATGACATTAATTGATGCACCTAAATCTAGCATAGCATGATCAAACCTCGTATTGCCTATAACACAAGGGATAGTGAAACTACCTGGATCTTTGCATTTAGGTGGTAGTTTTCTTTGCAACAATGCAGATACATTCTCACTTACATGTACCACCTCTTTCTCCCTAATCTGTTTCCTTGTTGTACAAAGCTTCTTCAAGAACTTAAAGTACTTCGGGATTTGTTTTATAGCATCAAGGAGCGGAATATTGACGTGCACCTTCCTAAACGTCTCCAGAATGTCTTTTTCATCCTCTTCATTTGTAGATTGCATGAATCTGCTAGGAAAAGGAGCATTTAGTGGAATAGAACTTGAAAAATTCGAATTAGGACTTACCTTGGTCGAATTGGATGGTTTGGGAAGTGTAGGAGTGCACGGCAAGGTTGTTTCCTTCCTTGCCGTGGGTGTGTTTTGGACATCCTCCTCTTGTTGCAGATTTTTGTCCTCTGTTTGGGCAGATTTGGATAGTTGGGAGTCCGTTCCAACTTCTTTTCCACTTCTCAACGTGATGGCTTTAGCAGTTTCGAACCCTCCATTCGGATTCACAATGGTTGAACTAGGGAGTTTTCCTTCTTCTCGAAACTGCCCCATAAACTCTAAAATCTGCCCTATTTGCCTCTTTACTTCACTTATCTCCTTGGCTTGATTTTGTTGGCCCTGCGTTAATGAATTTAGGAATTGAAGAAGCGTATCATTATCTAGTGAAGAACCTGAGTTAATTTGGGCAGATTGTGGTGGGACTTGTGGTGGTGCATATGGCATTTGAAACACCCCAGGTGGTGTTTGCCAAAATCCCCCTTGTTGGGCAGGTTGTTGTGGCTCTCTCCACTTGAAATTGGGATGATCTCTCCACCCCGGATTGTAAGTGTTGGAGTATGGATCGTTTCGTGGCTGATTTTGGCTCCCAAAACCCACGGCATTGGCAGATTCCCACCCTCCATTCTCAATCAATTGAGGGCATTGGTCATTAAGATGTCCTTGCATAGAACACACGCCACAAAGACTTGGTCCTTGTATCTTCATCCCTTCAGCCATCTATGATATAATAGAAGTGAGGTTAGTTAATTGTGATTAAATGTCGGACATAGATCTTACATCATTAACTTGCTGCCGTGGGGGGTCTCTTGTCCAAGTCCTTCGTATTGTTGTGCATTTAGTGCTCGGTTGGCAATTAAGGTTTTTGCAGCCATTGGTGTTTTGTCAACCAATGCACCTCCCGCTGAAGCATCTAGCATTTGTCGCTCAATTTGAAGAAGTCCTTCGTAAAAGTATTGAAGTAGAAGTTCTTCTTTCATTTGGTGCTGAGGACATGAGGCGACAAGAGCCTTAAAACGCTCATAGTATGCTGGAAAGGACTCTCCTTGGCTTTGTTGAATGCCACTAATCTTCTTCCTCAAGAGAATGACTCTCGAAGTGGGGAAGAACTTCTCTAAAAACGCCCTCTTCATGCTTTCCCAAGAAGTGACCGTGATATGATATTAAATAGCACTCAAATTAAACCCTCTTTTTGTCAAATTGTAGCAAAGATATAAGTAGGGATCGTTCTAGACCGGGGATTAGGAGGGATTGCTAAATGCTTGGAAACTGACTTAAAAACTCAAAAACAAAGTTAAAAACACTAAACTAGACTCAAAGAATTCAAAACTAAAAGTTAAAACACTTAAACAAACCTAAAAACCAAAACAGCAACTAGAAGGCTCAAAACTGCCTAAAAACCACTTTCTGGGCAGTTTTGAGCACCTACACTAATTTGGACGAAAATTGATGAAAACTTGAATCAAAATACTTAGAAACACAAATCAAAACACTTTCTAACTAATCTAAGACTTCAAATTAAAGGGGGATTTGTTTTGTACGAAAATTTAACACAAAACAGAAACTTTAACTAAAACAGATTGTAAAAACGATTTTGGTGAAATAGATGGTTAAAAGGCTAGTTAGGAGGTTCTTCTCCACACATGTCACACTTGCAAACAAAACGATTTTCAGTTGTTCTTCCGATAACCTATGAATACTCAACGCCCCAAGTTAACCGTGAATTGCACTAATTAACCCTCAGTTTTTCCACAAGTTATTAAGTTGGATGATTGCATACGACAACCCAAAACATTCCCTACAAGTTCCCTACGTGAATTGCATAATAGAGATACGAGCAAGAATCATTACGTTCTATGAAAAACATAAGCATTGACGAAGCATTTGTTACTATGAATTGCATGAAACTTATGCTAAGAATTCATTCAACGCGATCGTTTTCAAGCGATCTTCACTACTTGTGATTATAAGATTGTAACTATTAGGTGAAACTCCCTCATAGCATCATATTCATGCATGAAAACTAAGCGTGCACTCTCAATCAACATACACAAATAAGTTATCAATCAAATAGATGAACGAATTGAATCCACAACTTATGAAATAACAACTGAATGTAATCGAATCAAATTGCAAGCATGTACATGGTTTCGAATTACCCCCCAACTAAGGGGGTTTAGTTCCTCATACTCACAACACAAAGTTTATTGAATTGAAACATCGAAGACATAAGAAAGATTACACCCAAAATGCCAAAGAAGTCCACTTTGAATTCTGCACAGAAAGCTCCTCTTTCTTCTTCTCCTTGTTGCGGCAGAGTTGGTTTAGGGGGTTTTTGGATGGTTTTGGATGACTTTGGATGAGGGAGAATGGTGGAAAACTATCTAGGATAGGTGTAGGGCACGGCTAGGAAGGTTTGGGGGTCAGAAAATATGGATTTGGGTGTAGGTTGGGCTCGGCAAAGGTGAGGGACAGGTTCTGGCGTGAATGGAGGTTGCTGGATGTGTTTTTGGGTTTTAGAAGGGAGTTATGATGGTAGGGTGGTGCGGCAAGGTGTGGGAAAGGGTTATGGAGGTGTGGAATGGTGTATAAAGGTGGAGGATGGTGGCTGGAATGGATCAAAGGCTGCGGCAAGAGGTGGTTTTGGGTGATGGTGGCTGCGGCAAGATGGGGAAAGGTGGAGATGATTTTCTGATTTTGTGGAGAGGGAAGATGTGATTCGGCAAGGTGGTAAAACACAAATATATAAGCACCTAAAACCCTAATGAAATCAGATTAGACAACAATGGGCTAGGGTTAGGTGCGGCACTTAAGTGAACATGGGCTAGGGTTTGTGAAATAGGCCTCTAGGATAGAAAGGTGCGGCTTGGGTTTAGGAGAATAGGATTAGGGTTTAACATGGCAGAATTTAGATAATTAGGCCCTAGGGTACGGCAGAGGATAAAGGTCCACAAGGAATTTGGGTTTAGGTCATCTAAAAGCCCAACGCCGAGAATAGAAACTCTCGAAATTGGAAACCTCCAAGAATAGAAACTTCCAACTTTAGAAACTTTGGTTGCCAATTCCAATTTAGGAAAGATCAACCCAAAATGGAAACTTTTAGGCATAGCTTTCCTACTTCAAGTAGGAAACCTCAAATCTTCAACTCTTCAATTCCGTCCCAACCTTGTGTTCCAAGCATGTCCTTTTCAATCCAAGCACACTTTTCACTCCAAAAGCTCCAAATTGCATCATTTCATGTAATATGTCCTTTAAACCTGAAAACACATGAAAGTAGCTTAAAAGACTACTTTAACGAAGAAAACATAACAAAGATGCATAAGAACTAACTAACTAAGGCGCATAAATATGCTCCTATCAGTCCTCGAAATGGATGAATCGGACCATGCTCCTTCGCTGCCCATTCTACTTGGAAGGCCATTCATGAAGACGACCCAGACGAAGATTGACGTGTATAGTGGAACTTTGTCCATGGAATTCGATGGGGAAGTTGTTAATTTTAATCTTTCTGATTCCATGAAATACCCTAGCGAGGACCATTCATGCTTTTCTATTGATATAATTGACTCTTTGGCGCAGGGATATCTCAACGATTTGAATGACGATGCGCTTGAAAAAGTCATTACACGAGGCATGGAACTCAAAACCAAGGGGGCAGATTCTAGTGTAACCCACGGCATACATGGACTAGGCCATGCCGTGCCCCCTAGTGAAGAACTAATTGAAGTTGTGGCTGCCCTTGAGTCCTCACCTAAGCTTGATGGTAAGTATACTAACCGTGAGTCCATTCCCATTTCGACTAACAAATTGCTTCCATCCATAATTCAGGCACCTATCCTTGAACTCAAGCCTTTGCCAAGCCATTTGAAGTACATTTTCTTGGGAGAAAATGAAACACTACCTGCCATAAATTCCTCCTCCCTCACGGCACAAGAGGAGGAGAAATTGCTTCGAGTTTTGAAGGAGTTCAAATCTACCCTAGGTTGGACATTGGCCGATATTAAAGGTATAAGCCCTACGACTTGTATGCATCACATATTTCTTGAAGAGGGGGCCAAACCAACTAGAGAGGCTCAACGCCGTCTCAACCCTCCGATGATGGAAGTAGTGAAAAAGGAGATCATTAAGCTTCTAAATTGTGGGGTTATCTATCCAATCTCGGATAGTAGGTGGGTTTCGCCCATTCAATGCGTACCAAAGAAATCCGGAGTGACGGTGGTAGCTAATGCCGAGAATGAGCTTGTCCCTCAACGTATTCAAACCGGTTGGAGGGTGTGCATTGACTATAGGAAGCTAAAACACCACCACGAGGAAGGACCACTTCCCATTGCCGTTCATTGACCAAATGCTTGAGAGGTTAGCGGGTTATGCTTTCTATTGTTTTCTTGATGGTTATTCTGGTTATAATCAAATTGTCATTGCACCCGAGGACCAAGAAAAAACCACTTTTACATGCCCGTTTGGTACATTTGCATATCGTCGCATGCCTTTTGGTTTATGTAATGCACCTGCTACATTTCAAAGATGCATGATGAGCATATTTTCTGATTACGTAGAAAAGGTAATTGAAGTGTTTATGGATGATTTTAGCGTATTTGGTGATTCGTTTGATAGTTGCTTGCATAATCTAAGTTTGATCCTAAAACGTTGTGTTGAAACTAACCTTGTTCTTAATTGGGAAAAGTGTCATTTTATGGTTAAACAAGGCATCGTTTTAGGTCATATAATCTCTGAAAAGGGTATTGAGGTTGATAAGTCGAAAATAGATCTTGTACGTCACTTACCCTCTCCGACTTCGGTTAGAGAGGTTCGTTCGTTTCTTGGCCATGCAGGATTTTATCGTAGGTTTATCAAAGATTTCTCAAAGATAGCACAACCTCTTTGCCAACTCCTACAAAAAGAGGTGGCGTTTGAATTCACCAAGGAGTGCACGGAATCATTCAACCAACTCAAGGAGTTGTTGACCACGGCACCCATCATTGTTCCACCGGATTGGAGTCTACCTTTCGAGCTCATGTGTGATGCGTCCGACTATGCTTTAGGAGCTGTTTTAGGACAAAGAAAGGACAAGAGGCCGCATGTCATTTACTACGCCTCACGGACGTTGAACGATGCACAATTGAACTACTCCACTACGGAAAAAGAACTCCTTGCCGTTGTCTTTGCTTTAGATAAATTTCGATCATATCTAATTGGAACTAAAGTAATTGTTTTCACTGATCATGCAGCTCTGAAGTACTTGCTCACCAAAAAGGAGGCCAAGCCACGGCTAATTCGATGGATATTGTTACTTCAAGAGTTTGACATAGAGATTCGGGACAAGAAGGGAAGTGAAAACGTGGTGGCTAACCACCTAAGCCGAATGGTGCATAATGAGGAGTCTTTGCCGATTTTGGAGACATTCCCCGATGAACAATTGTTGTCCATTAAGGTTAGTGCACCTTGGTATGCCGATATTGTTAATTTTTTGGTGTCAAAACGTATTCCAAGTGAGTTCACTAGGCACCAACGTGATAAACTTAGGCATGATGCACAGTTTTATGTGTGGGCTGATCCGTACTTATGGAAATTTTGCCCCGATCAGATTATACGTCGTTGTGTGCACGATTCTGAATGTCATTCAATTTTGCGTTTTTGTCACACATATGCATGTGGAGGGCACTTTGGCACACAACGCACAGCCCTTAAGTTGTTACAATGTGGATTTTATTGGCCTAGTATTTTTAAAGATGCTAAAACTTTTTGCTTAACATGTGATAAATGCCAACGAATGGGTGGTATTAGTGCAAAGGACCAAATGCCGCAGGTTTCTATCCTAAATGTTGAAATTTTTGATGTTTGGGGTATTGATTTTATGGGTCCTTTTCCTTCTTCGTATGGTTTTACATATATTTTTCTTGCGGTTGATTATGTGTCGAAGTGGGTGGAAGCAAGGGCCACCCGGACTAATGACTCTAAAGTGGTTGCAGATTTTATTAGAACTAACATTTTTGCAAGGTTCGGAATGCCACGAGTGATCATTAGTGAACGGAGGGTCACATTTTTGCAATCGGACCATTGACGCGTTATTGAGGAAATACAGTGTCACCCATAAGGTTTCTACACCGTACCATCCTCAAACTAATAGGCTAGCCGAGGTTTCCAACCGTGAGATCAAGCAAATCCTAGAGAAGACCGTTGGGCCAACAAGGAAGGAGTGGAGCTTACGGTTAGATGATGCACTTTGGGCGTATCGTACGGCGTACAAAACCCCCATTGGGATGTCCCCCTTCCGACTTGTCTATGGCAAGGCGTGCCATCTGCCTGTTGAATTGGAGCACAAAGCACTTTGGGCCATCAAGAAGTTTAACATGAATCTCGAGGAAGCAGGAAGTCAAAGGAGATTGCAATTGAATGAGCTTGATGAGATAAGGCACGAGGCATACGATAATGCAAGCATTTACAAGCAAAAGACCAAAGCTTTCCATGACAACATGATCCGTGGGAAATCATTCTCAATTGGGCAGAAAGTGCTATTGTTCAATTCCCGTTTACGTTTGTTCCCCGGTAAGTTACGTTCTAAGTGGATTGGACTGTTTGTTATTACTAACGTATCTTCTTATGGTGCCATCCAGATTCAAAGTCTCAAAATAGGTCATGAATTCCAAGTGAACGGACACCGTTTGAAGCCATATTATGAGAACTTTGTTGAACATACCGTGGATGATATTTCTTTGGGTGCCGTGGGCACAAATGGAGAATGAATGGGCTGTTAGTCCGGCTGTACGACGTTAAAGAAAGCGCTACTTGGGAGGCAACCCATGCAATTCAACAAAGGAAGACCAAGGAATTACTCCAATTCCAGATTTGCGTTCCTAAACTCTTCACTTTGTTGTTTATTTCGAATCTGCCTATTTAGTTGTTTTAGTTGCTGTTTGTGTGTTTCTTTTTGTTTAGTGCGATTTTATGCTTGAAACATTGAGGACAATGTTTGATTTAAGTGTGGGGGGGTAACTAAGTGTTTTAGATGCAAATTCGTGGGATTTTATCACCCTTAACTTGGAGACTTGTTCCTTGCTGTTTTTAAGTGTTTTTGAGCAGTTTTGGTGTGTTTTAGTGTGTTTTGATGCAAAAATCCGAAAATCACATAAAAATTTGAAAAATTGTTTTAAAAACCCAAAAAGAGTTGTTTTTGTGTGTTTGTTTGTGTCTTAGGGTACCTTCCAACACAATGATGAGGATTCGGTTTGTAATTACATGGCTGTTAAAGAGAGTGATTAACATGGATGAAAGTTTGATTTACTCTTTGTTTATGCTTAGTTGTGGTTATAAGTTATGAATTCACATGCAATCATAAAGAAAAAAACAGTTTTTGTAACATGCTTGAAGGAAGGAACTCAAACTAACACTACAACCTTGTGAGACTTGAGCCAAAACGTTTATTTGGAGAGTTAAAATCTGTGCATTCTTTGTTTTCTAAAGTCGTTGCATGATCTCATTATTCTTTGCTTGGTTACTATTTAGAAGGCGTTTCATCATTTAGTTCCAAATGCTAGAACTCATGCCCATTTCATTCAAAGCATGTTATTGATTTGCATAACACACATTCAAGATGAAGTTGTGTAGTGACCACCACCTTAGCCAAAAAGCCGTGTGCCCTATGTCATTATGTTTTGTAGGTTTTTAACCCCGTTGAGCCTTGTTTAGCCTTTTCTTTGTTAACCCACATTACCCTCACCTAGCACACAAATTAAACCCTCTTTTGTCAAATTGTAGTAAAGATGTAAGTAGGGATCGTTCTAAACCGGGGATTAGGAGGGATTGCTAAACACTTGCAAACTGACTTAAAAACTTAAAAACGAAGTTTAAAACACTAAACTAGACTCAAAGAATACAAAACTAAAAGTTAAAACACTTAAACAAACCTAAAAACTAAAACAGCAACTAGAAGGCTCAAAACTGCCTAAAAACCACTTTCTGGGCAGTTTTGAGCACCTACACTAATTTGGACGAAATTTGATTTCCTAATGACCTAAAACACCTAAAAACATATTCTAAGACAAGTTCTAAGTAAAATGACTCAAAGAAATAAGGTGGGATTTGATTTGGACGAATATAGATTAAATGGCAGATTATAAAAGAAACAGATTGTAAAACAAATTTTGATGAAAAGAATGGATAAAAGGCTAGTTAGGAGGTTCTTCTCCACACATGTCACACTTGCAAGCAAAACGATTTTCAGTTGTTCTTCCGATAAACTATGAATACTCAACGCCCCAAATTAACCGTGAATTGCACTAATTAACCCTCAGTTTTTCCACAAGTTATTAAGTTGGATGATTGCATACGACAACCCAAAACATTCCCTACAAGTTCCCTACATGAATTGCATAATAGAGATACAAGCAAGAATCATTACGTTCTATGAAAAACATAAGCATTGACGAAGCATTCGTTACTATGAATTGCATGAAACTTATGCTAAGAATTCATTCAACGCGATCGGTTTCAAGCGACCTTCACTACTTGTGATTATAAGATTGTAACTATTAGGTGAAACTCCCTCATAATCTAGCATCATATTTATGCATGAAAAGTAAGCGTGCACTCTCAATCAACATACACAAATAAATTATCAATCAAATAGATGAACGAATTGAATCCATAACTTATGAAATAACAACTGAATGTAATCGAATCAAATTGCAAGCATGTACATGGTTTTGAATCACCCCCCAACTAAGGGGGTTTAGTTCCTCATACTCACAACATAAAGTTTATTTAATTGAAACATCAAAGACGTAAGAAAGATTACACCTAAAATGCCCAAGAATTCCACTTTGAAATCTGCACAGAAACTTGCTTCTTCTCCTTGCTGCGGCAGTGAGGATTTAAGGGGTTTTTGGATGAATTTGGATGACTTTGGATGAGGGGGAATGGTGGAAAACTATCTAGGATAGGTGTAGGGCACGGCTAGGAGGGTTTTAGGTCAGAAACTATGGATTTGGGTGAAGGTTTGGCTCGGCAAAAGTGATGGACAGATTCTGGCGTGAATGGAGAATGGCTGAATGATTTTCTGATTTTGTGTAGAATGAATGATGATTTTCGGCTAGGGTGTTTAGGAGCATATAAATAGGCACCTAAAACCCTAATTAAATCAGATTGGGCTAGGGTTTGTGCGGCAATTAAGTGAACATGGGCTAGGGTTTGTAATCAGATTTTTAAAGAGAAAAGGGCCTAGGGTTCGGCCACTAAGTGGGCTAGGGCTAGGGTTTGTAACCAGATTTTGCATGTTAATTAGGTGGGCTTGGGTTAGGGTTTAGGTGCTGCATAGGTCCAAGAGGTAAGGATGGGTCATCCAAAAGCCCAAAGTCGAGAATAGAAACTCACGAAATTGGAAACCTCCAAGAATAGAAACTTCCACTTTTAGAAACTTTGGTTGCCAATTCCGATTTAGGAAAGATCAACCCAAAAAGGAAACTTTTAGGCTTAGCTCTCCTACTTCAAGTAGGAAACCTCAAATCTTCAACTCTTCAATTCCATCCCAACCTTGTGTTCCAAGCATGTCCTATTCAATCCAAGCTCACATTTTGCTCCAAAAGCTCCAAATTGCATCATTTCATGTAATACGTCCTTTAACCCTGAAAACACATGAAAGTAGCTTAAAAGACTACTTTAACAAAGAAAGCATAACAAAAATGCATAAGAACTAGCTAACTAAGGCGCATAAATATGCTCCTGTCAACCACCACCTTAGCCAAAAAGCCGTGTGCCCTATGTCATTATGTTTTGTAGGTTTTTAACCCCGTTGAGCCTTGTTTAGCCTTTTCTTTGTTAACCCACATTACCCTCACCTAGCCTAGTTTAGGACTGATGCCAAATAGATAAGCAAACAAATTAAACCCTCTTTTTGTCAAATTGTAGCAAAGATGTAAGTAGGGATCGTTCTAGACCGGGGATTAGGAGGGATTGCTAAACACTTGGAAACTGACTTAAAAACTCAAAAACAAAGTTTAAAACACTAAACTAGACTCAAAGAATGCAAAACTAATGGTTAAAACACTTAAACAAACCTAAAACTCAAAACAGCGACCTAATGACTCAAAACTGCCTAAAAACCACTTTATGGGCAGTTTTGAGAACCTAACAAGAACTTGGACGAATTTGAATGAAAACATGAATCAAAACACTTAGAAACACAAATCAAAACACTTTCTAACTAATCTAAGACTTCAAAATAAAGGGGGATTTGTTTTGGACGAAAATTGAAAACAAAACAGAAACTTAAAACTAAACAGATTGTAAAACGTTTTTGGATGGAAAGGATGGATAAAATGCTAGTTAGGAGGTTCTTCTCCACACATGTCACACTTGCAAACAAAACGATTTTCAGTTGTTCTTCCAATGAATTATAAATACTCAACGCCCCAAATTAACCGTGAATTGCACTAATTAACCCTCAGTTTTTCCACAAGTTGTTGAGTTGGATGATTGCATACGACAACCCAAAACATTCCCTACAAGTTCCCTACATGAATTGCATAATAGAGATACAAGCAAGAATCATTAAGTTCTATGAAAAACATAAGCATTGACAAAGCATTCGTTACTATGAATTGCATGAAACTTATGCCAAGAATTCATTCAACGCGATCGTTTTCAAACGACCTTCACTACTTGTGATTATAAGAATGTAACTATTAGGGAAAAGGCCTAGGGTGCGGCTGCTTAGGGTTAGGGTTTGTAAAATAGGGCTTCTAGAATGGAAAGGTGTGGCTGGTTAGTGGGAGTGTGGATAGGGCTTCTAAAAAGCCCAAAACCAAGAGAAACTAAGCCCTAACCCACGGCAAGGATGAGAAAATATTCTAACACCTTTCTTTGTGTCTTCCAACGCTTCGGAACCTTCTAATGTTGCTCAAACGCAAGGCCATTCCGGTTTTGGAAAGATCAACCCAAAATGGAAACTTTTAGGCTTAGCTTTCCTACTTCAAGCAGGAAACCTCAAATCTTCAACTCTTCAATTTCATCCCAACCTTATGTTCCAAGCATGTCCTTTTCAATCCAAGCTCACTTTTTGCTCCAAAAGCTCCAAATTGCATCATTTCATGTAATATGTCCTTTAAACCTGAAAACACATGAAAGTAGCTTAAAAGACTACTTTAACGAAGAAAACATAATGAAAATGCATAAGAACTAGCTAACTAAGGCGCATAAATATGCTCCTATCAAGGATCATCCATACCCTTGTTCTTAAAGCATAGTAAAGCATGATTCGAATTGAATTCCTTTTGATCTATGTTCGCAGAAAACAAGTGTGGGGGAAGTATTTTTCATGAGGAATTGTGTGTCATAGGCACGGCAAAGAAAAGAAAAGAAAAAAAAAATTCGTGGAAAAAGAAAAAAATGAAGAAAAAAGTATGAAAAGTATGAAAAAGAGTTGAAAAGTTGAGAAAAAGAGTTCCAAAGTATTGTTTGTTGAAGTGAGGGTCCAAAACAATGAATTCGCCCCTAAGGAGTTGTTTAAGTCTCCCCTTTGTGTGTTAAAGTTAACTTCTGCACTCTAAGTGAATTCTAAGTCTAAATTTCATTGCTTTGCTTACTATCGCTTGAAGAACGTTCGTTTTCCCTATCCTTTCTTTGTTAACCAATACCCCAAGCCCCGTTACAACCCTTAACTTTTATCTTGAGTGTTATGTGTTTCAATTTGTGGAGTTTGAATTTGGTATGAGCATATGGTGTCACTGGTTCTCGCATCTAAGTAGTAGCATTCCATTCATGAGATCATATCTAAACATGCTTCTTAACTCTAGAAATTGCGTTCTTTGTGAAACATATATGTGAGCATTCGTTTTCATATCTACATCAATCTTCTCACATATGACAAGTATAGGGTGTGTAGTTAGAAAATCTAAGTGAAAGTAGAGTGTATATCTTGTAAGGAATTGAGGGAATTCTCTAAGGCATGTTACTACATTCAAAGCATTGTTTTAAATTGATTACTTGTGAACTAGTAAGTGGTGACTATGATTAAGTATGTGCTTGTGTAAAGATAACTCAAATCTGTGGGGATAACAATCTTTAACATGTCATGTGCATTGGAAATCCCTGAGGCAAACGTTGGAAGGTTTAGGTTTTGTTTTGGTTAGTTTGTTTCGTTTTGTTTTCTTTCCTTTGTTTGTTTTGCTCGAGGACTAGCAAAAGCTAAGTGTGGGGGAATTTGATAGGAGCATATTTATGCGCCTTAGTTAGCTAGTTCTTATGCATTTTTGTTATGTTTTCTTCGTTAAGGTAGTCTTTTAAGCTACTTTCATGTGTTTTCAGGTTTAAAGGGCATATTACATAAAAGATGGTAATTTGGAGCTTTTTGGAGCAAAAAGTGAGCTTGGATTGAAGAGTACATGCTTGGAACACAAGGTTTGGATGAAATTGAAGATTTGAAGATTTGAAGAGTCCTAGTTGAAGATGGATTCCTAGTCCGAGGAAGAGTCCTAGTTGAAGATGGATTCCGAGAAGAACGAAGATTCCTACTCAAACGAGGTTTCCTACTTGAAGTAGGAAAGCTAAGCCTAAAAGTTTCCATTTTGGGTTGATCTTTCCTAAACCTAAATACCCTTGCGTTTTAGCAACATTAGAAGGTTCCTAAGCGTTGAAAGACACGAAGAGTGGTTCTAGAACATTTTCTCATCCTTGCCGTGGGTTGGGCTTTTTTCTTCTTGGTTTTGGGCATTCTAGAAGCCATATCTACAAACCCTAACCCTAGCCACTAATCAGCCGCACCTTTCCCCTTCTAGAACACCTATTTCCTTGCCCTGCAAGGCTTTCTAGAAGCCCTAACCCTAGCCCACTTAAGCAACCGCACCCTAGGCTTTTTCCCATGCAAAAATCTGATTGTTTAACCTAATTTCTTGTGGATTTTCAACCCTAGCCGCACCTAAACCCTAGCCCATTGTCTAACCTGATTTCTTTAGGGTTTTAGGTGCCTATATATATGTGTTTTTACATCCTTTGGCAGATATCACTCTCTCCACAATTCAGAAAATAATAAACCAGCCATTCCTACTCCTTGCCGCAGCCACCATCACCCTAATACCCTTGAGCCGCCACTTCTCCATCCATTCCAGCAACTTTCCATCATTGCCGCAACCATTCTACACCTCCATACACCACCCATACCCCTTGCCGCACCACCATACCATCCTAACTCCCTTCCTAAACCAAAATCATATCCAAAAATCCCCTAAACCTTCTCTGCCGCAGCAAGGAGAAGAAGAAAGAGGAGCTTGACGTGCAGAAATTCAAAGTGGAATTGTTGGGCGTTTTAGGTGTAATCTTTCTTATGTCTTCGATGTTTCAATTCAATAAACTTTGTGTTGTGAGTATGAGGAACTAAACCCCCTTAGTTGGGGGGTAATTCGAAACCATGTACATGCTTGCAATATGATTTGATTACATTCAGTTGTTATTTCATAAGTTGTGGATTCAATTCGTTCATCTATTTGATTGATAACTTATTTGTGTATGTTGATTGAGAATGCACGCTTAGTTTTCATGCATGAATATGATGCTAGATTATGAGGGAGTTTCACCTAATAGTTACAATCTTATAATCACAAGTAGTGAAGGTCACTTGAAAACGATCGCGTTGAATGAATTCTTGGCATAAGTTTCATGCAATTCATAGTAACGAATGCTTTGAAATAAACAAGCAAGTTATAAAACTAGGCAGATTATAAAATGAATTTGAGAAATAAAATGATGGATGGATTAGTTAGAGGTCCATTCTTCACACATGACACTCTTGTACATGAATCGATTTCCAATTGCTTTTCAATAAACTATTATGCTCAACACCCCAGATTAACCGTGATGCACAAATTAACCCTCAGATTTTCCTTTACTCATTGAATTGGATGAATGCATGCGACAACCCAAATCATTCTCTAAAAGTCCCCTATATGAATCCATAATAGAGATACAATCAGAGATCATTACGTTCAATGAAAATCATAAGTGTTGACGAGACAATTATAACTATGAATGCATGATACAATTGCCAAGAATTCAATTAACGCGATTGTGATAAACAACCTTCACTACTCATAAATATAAACTTGTAACGATTAGGTGAAACTCATTTATATTCTAGCATCTAATTCATGCATGAAAATTAAGTATGCATCCTTACTAAACATACAAGAATTTTAGTTATGAATAAAATTGATAATTGAATTGCAATCACAACTTATCAAATCACAATTGGAAGAAATCAATTCATATCTCAAGCATGTTCATGGCTTCAAACTTCCCCCTAACTAAATGAGGGTTTAGCCACTCATAATTGCAACAAAATCAGAAAATGAATTTAACATTGGAAACAAAAGAAAGAAAACACCTAAATGCTCCAACGATCCAAGTTGACAGCACGCACGTCCAAGCTTTCCTTTGCTACGGCACAAGGTGTCGGTGAGTGGTTGAAGGTTTGTTTGTATGGAGGAATGGATGCAAATATGAATGGATGTGTTTGGATGAAGGTTGTATTGAAATGGGAGTGAATGATCTAAAAAAATATGAACTAAATTTATGTTACACACACTTCCTTTTATAGAGGAAGTGCAAGGCAATGGAGGGGGACATGGAGTGGTGTTGCAACAATGAATGCAAGTAGGGAACATGAATGATTGTGCACATGGTAGAGAAAGGAAAGGGAGGTGGAATGGTGTAGAAATGAGTCAAGGGTTAAGGTGGAGTGATGATTGATGCAAGAAATTTGGAATGATGGAGGGAACAAGGGTGGTGCTAGGCAATGAGTGTTGTTGGAACTTAGGGACATTGAGGATTAGGAAAGATTAAATCAAAATAAGGTAATCTTGACTCATGTTTCTTCTTTGGTTGTTGACCTCTTTGTCATTAATTATTCTTTCTTTTTAACACATTCCAAGACTCTTTAGTCTTCAATTTCGTCCATCCACCTTGCTCCATGCATGTGCTATCCATTCCAAGCCCAAAACTGCTCCAAAATGCACCAAAATGCACCTTATTACTTTATAAGGCCTATGGACCTACAAACACACGAAAATAGCTTAAAATACATAATTAACTAAGAAATAACAACATAAATGTATGAGAACAAGCTAACTCAGTAGCATAAATAAGCTCCTATCAGTTTCCTACTTTGGTTCGACCTTTCCTAAGTGTCCTTAAGTGTTATCAACTTTGAAGGCCTCCTAAGTATTGTAGGACATCAAGCACACATTTCTTGCATGGTCTAAGTCAATGCCGCACCTCACATGCCCTTTCCACAATCCCATCTTCCTTACCGTGCAAGGGAATCCTTTCCCTTCAGTTTTAGGACATTTAAACATTTCCCTAAACCTTTCCTACATCACAGCCGCACCCCCTTAACCTTTCCTCTTCCTTGCCGTGCAAGGGAGAGGGTTCTTTCCTATTTCCTTGCATTAAAACACATTCCTTTTGTGTTTTATGCCCTTGCCGCACCTCTTAGTCAATTTCCTTTAAGTTTCTGATTTGATTTCCTATTTCTAGAAGCTTTTGACTTAATTTCTGTTTACCTAAATAACCTAGGGTTTTAATTCCTGAAATCCATTAAATAAACCTCCTTTTTGCAGCCATAAATCATCCATTCATTCACCATTCACGCCAGAAAGCTATCCCCACTCTCTACCACACCCATACTTCACCATTCATCATATTTTCTGCCCAGAAACAACCCTTGCCGTCCCCTACATTCATCCTAACCTTAATTCCATCCTTCTACATCATCCATAACTCCCTAAACTCACCCCCAACCCTTGTGCCGCAACAAAGGAGAGGAAGAAGAAGTGCTTGAAGGTTCTAGTTGTTCAACATTGAATCGTTGGAGTATTTAGGTGTTCTCTTTCTTATATTTACAATGTATAAATCTGTTTTCCTTTGTTTTGTGAACATGAGGAACTAAGCCTTTTTGGCTAGGGGGCTATTCAATACCATGATTATGCTTGCAAGATGAATTGATTACTTCTAATTGTTATTTCATGAATTGTGAATGCAATTTGCATAACCGTTTGATTGATGACTTATTTTTGTGTGTTGATTAAGGTGGCCAACATAGTTTTCATGCAGGAATTTGAAGCTAAAATATAAGGAAGTTTCACCTAATAGTTACAACCTTATATTTGCAAGTAGTTGATAGGAGCATATTTATACGACTTAGTTAGCTTGTTTTCTTGCTTTTAATTAGCTAAACTATGATAATTATAGTGTTTAAAGTTATTTTCGTGCAATTTCAGGTTTTAGTGTCAAAGTATGCAAAAAGAAGCAATTTGGAACATTCTAGAGCATTTTTGGGCCAAGATTGGATAGTGCAAGCATGGAGGCATGAGGATGGACGAATTTGAAGACAAAAGAGGCTATGAACATGCTAAAAATCTGGTGAAACAAATACAAGTTGCAAGAAGGGATAAATTTCTAGAAGGATTGACCAAAACTTCACTCAAAACCAAGAAATTCTTCAATGCCGTGGGCATTGATTCACTTTCACCAAAAATTTGAGTGATGATGCAATGCTTAAATCACCATGACATGTGAGTGGATGATGCAATGCTTAAATCATCATGACATGTGAATGGATGACTCAATACCTAACCCACCAACAATTCCCACTCTTTGCCATGCTCACCTACTCAATTCCACCAGAATTTTGTGTTAAACAAGTCCATCCTCTTCCTATAAATACCATGGCAGCAACCTCATTCAAATCATCCAGAAATTAACCATTCTCCAAGCCTTCCCATGCCTCTCCCTACATATCTAAACCTTCCCCATCCATTCCTCCATATAACCAACCATTCAACCACCATAACCACCTTGTGCTGCCACCATTGAAGGAGAGGAGGAGTAGTGACGTGCCTATGCAATCTGCAACTATTAGAGTGTTTGGAATTCTTTCTTCTTTTAATTCTATGTTCATGTTTAATTTAACTTGCTGTTCAATTATGTTAAACATGTGGAACTAATTTCTTTTTAGTTAGAGGCAAATTTGAAGCCATGGACATATGTTGGTTATGATTTGATTTACTCCAGTTATGAATTCATGAACTTTAGATGTGGTTTACTTTTCTGTTTTGATTAAGAACTTGTTTATGTATGTGGGTTGAGGGTCGACACTTAATTTGCATGCCTAAACTTGATGCTAGGATATAAGGGAATTTCACCTAATCGTTATGAACTTATATTCATGAATAGTAAAGATCGCTAGTCACGATTGTGTTTAAGTAAACCCTAGGCTGGATTAACATGCGTATTCCATAGTTATGAATGCCTAGTCAATGTTTATGATTTCCGTTGAACTTAATGATCTTTGTTGAATGTCTCTATCATGCGTATTCCATAGTTAGGGACTTTGATGAGGACTAATTTGGTTGTAATGCGTATTCCCTTCAATCCAATGAATCTAGGGAAATCTAAGAGTTAATTTAAGCGGACCTAATTAACTTGGAACATTGTCATTCATCGTTTGTTGAAGTCATAACTGGGAAGCAAATTATATGCATATGTTCATGTGTGGATAAGGAACCCTCTAGCTAGTCCGTCACCTATCCTTTCACCTTAATTTCATGCTTTTGTCAATTCTGTAATTTATTTAAGTTTAATTTACTTCTCGTCAAAACCAAATTCCACCCCCCATTATTAAATTATATTATTTAGTTAGTTTTCATTGTTGTTAGTCTTTTAATTCAATTTCCGTCCATTTCAGTTCCTAGTGTCTAATTTGATTGTTTTCATTATTTTGAGTCATTCTAAGTGTGTTTCGAGTTATTAGAGTTTTTAGCCTAGTTTTGTGTCCTTGAGTCTTGTTTAATATTTTTAAATTAATTTAGAATAGATTAGCAATCCCTCCGAATCCCCGGCCTAGAACGATACCCTACTTACATCTATACTACAATTGTCAAAAAGAGGGTTTAATTTGTGTGTCAAGTAATTCTCACATCATATTTTGGCGCCGTTGCCGGTGATTAGCAATTTTGCTAATCCCTTGTGTTTTTTTCCGTGTGTTTTTAGTGTAATTTACCTAGTTTTCTTATTTTGTTTTGTTTTCTTGGTTTAGGTACTAATGCATGACGCGGAGTTCTCAAACTGTGCATATCTTGGACTTTAACGATGATTTTGAACGTGATTTGAGAAGAAAGAGGAGGCATCCCGAACCTAGTGAACCTAGTTCAAGTTCAGAGGCCGAATCTGAGTTTGAAGAAGTGAAAGAATAAGTTATGGCAGCGGACAATCGGACCATTAAAGAGCTTTCGGCCTCGGGGTTGACCAATGCCGCACCATTATGCATTCAATACCCCGCGGCTGCCCAAGGCAAGACCAATGAATTCGAGTTGAAGTCAAGCTTGTTGCACCACATTCCGAAATACCATGGGCTTTCCATGGAAGATCCCAACAAGCATCTCAAGGAATTCGAGGTTGTTTGTTCGAGCATGACACCCATAAATGTCGACGGGAACATTCTGATGATGAAGGCTTTTCCATTCTCACTTTTGGAAAACGCGAAGGATTGGCTTTACGAGTTAGCACCCGGAACGGTTACATCTTGGGATAGTATGAAAAGAGCTTTCTTGGAGAAGTTTTTCCCAACTTCAAGAGTCATTCTCTTGAGGAAACGGATTAGTGGCATCCAACAAGATCAAGGTGAATCGTTTCCTTCTTATTATGAACGTTTTAAATCACTTGTTGCTTCTTGTCCACAACATCAAATGAAGGAGGAGCTGCTCATTCAATACTTCTACGAAGGACTCCTTCCCATGGAACGCCAAATGCTTGATGCCTCGGCGGGAGGTGCGTTGGTGGATAAAACTCCAGGGGCTGCAAAAGTTCTAATTGCCAACCGAGCACATAATGCACAACAATACGAAGGTGTTGGACAAAGAGACCCCCCACGGCCACAAGTGAATGAGGTAAGTTCTATGCCCGAAATTCGATCCCAATTAGCTAACCTTACTTCTATTGTTTCTCAATTGGCCGAGGGAATGAAGATTCATGGACCAAGTGTGTGTGGCGTGTGCTCTATGCAAGGACATGCCAACGATGAATGCCCTCAATTGATTGAGAATGGGGGTTGGGAATCTGCCAATGCCGTGGGTTTTGGAAACCAAAATCAACCACGCCATGATCCATACTCTAATACCTACAATCCGGGGTGGAGGGACCATCCAAATTTCAAATGGCGGAATCCTCAACAACCCCAACAACAAGGAGGATTTAGTCAGCAACCACCGGGCTTTTATACAAAGCCATTCGTCCCCAATCAAAACCAAGTGCAATCTGCCCCAACAACCTCAGGTATGTCTTTGGATAATGATCAAGTTGTTAAGTTACTTACTACTTTGACGCAGGAAGTACTGATAGGAGCATATTTATGCGACATAGTTAGCTAGTTCTTATGCATTTCCATGGTGTTTTCTTAGTTAAAGTAGTCTTTTAAGCTAGTTTTATGTGTTTTCAGGTTTTAGTGTCAAAGTATGCAAAAAGAAGCAATTTGGAGCATTCTAGAGCATTTTTGGGCCAAGATTGGATAGTGCAAGCATGGAGGCATGAAGATGGACGAATTTGAAAGGCTTGAATTCAGTTAGAGAGCTGCAAGGAGGCCTAAAAATCTGATTTCTAGAAGGCTACATTAATCCCACATGTTTTTAGACTTTGTTCTTCTAGAAGCCAGCCATTTAAGACCCACATGTTTCACACATGGTGCCTAATTTCTACCTAATTTCTGGTACAAAACCTCTTGTTTTCAACTAAGTTCTAAACCCTTCCTAGCCCTATAAATAAGGCAGCTGCAAGCATCACAAATTCATTCAGAAATTTCACAAACCCTTCACATCACTCATTCACCCAATTTTCGTCCATTCATCCAGCCACACCACTCTACACATCCTAAAATCCTAGAAACACAATTCCAGCCACTTTTACCACCTTTGTCGTAACCTTCCATCCAAGCAACCATTCAACCACCATAACCACCTTGTGCCGCCACCATTGAAGGAGAGGAGGAGTAGTGCTGTGCAGTCCAAAGGAAGGAAGAAACCTTGCACATGCAATCTGCAACTATTGGAGTGTTTGGAGTTCTTTCTTCTCTTGGTTCTGTTTTCATGTTTAATTTAACTTGCTGTTCAATTATGTTAAACATGTGGAACTAATTTCTTTTTAGTTAGAGGCGAATTTGAAGCCATGGACATATGTTGGTTATGATTTGATTTACCCCAGTTATGAATTCATGAACTTTAGATGTGGTTTACTTTTCTGTTTTGATTAAGAACTTGTTTATGTGTGTGGATTGAGGGTCGACACTTAATTTGCATGCCTAAACTTGATGCTAGGATATAAGGGAATTTCACCTAATCGTTATGAACTTATATTCATGAGTAGTAAAGATCGCTAGTCACGATTGTGTTTAAGTAAACCCTAGGCTGAATTAACATGCGTATTCCATAGTTATGAATGCCTAGTCGATGTTTATGGTTTCCGTTGAACTTAATGATCTTTGTTGAATGTCTCTATCATGCGTATTCCATAGTTAGGGATTTTGATGAGGAATAATTTGGTTGTAATGCGTATCCCATTCAATCCAATGAATCTAGGGAAATCTGAAAGTTAATTTAAGCGGACCTAATTAACTTGGAGCATTGTCATTCATCGTTTGTTGAAGTCATAACTGGGAATTAAATTATATGCATATGTTCATGTGTGGATAAGGTACCCTCTAACTAGTTTCTCATCATTCTATTTCCTCACAATCTGTTTTGTTTGAAGTGTGTTTACAAGTCTCTGTTTTAAATTCAATTTCGTCAAAATCAATCCCCCATTTATTTTGAAATGTTAGAATAGTTAGAAATCAAGTTAATTTGTGTTTTTAAGAGTCTTGAGTCAAGTTATAACATATTTTCGTCCAAACTAGTGTTTGTGCTCAAAACTGCCCAGAAAGTGATTTTAAGGCAGTTTTGAGTGTTTCTGTGTTGTTTTGAGTCTTTTGGTTTGTTTAAGTGTTTTAAACTCTAGTTTTGCATTCTTTGAGTCTAGTTTAGTGTTCTACATTATGTTTTTACGTTTTTGAGTCAGTTTCACATTGATTAGCATCCCTAGTTAATCCCCGGTCTAGAACGATCCCTACTTGCATCATTACTACAATTGTCATCAATAGGGTTTAATTTGTGTGTCAAGTAATTTTTACATCAAGTACAAACTCAAAATAAGGAGAGACAAATCCAAGACAACGGGTGGACAATTTGGAGAAGCAAATGGGTCAAATTGCCGAATTTATGGGACAAATTAGAGAACAAGGCAGATTGCCTAGTTCAACCGTTATGAACCCGAAGGGAGGATTTGAAACCGCTAAGGCCATCATGTTAAAAAGTGGTAAACAGGTTGGAACGGACTCAAATACATCCAAATCAAGTTAAGACGAGGAGGACAAGTTGCTGCAAGAAGAAGCACAGGGAGCAAAGCCCAAGGCCAAGGATGACCAAACCTTGCCGAATTCATCTAGTCCTCCTAAACCGTCCCAAACCACCAAGGTAAGTCCCAATTCAACTTTTTCTAGTTCTATTCCACTAAATATGCCCTTTCCTGGCAGGTTTAGGCATTCAAAGAAGGAAGAAGCCGAGAAGGACATTCTAGAGACCTTTCGGAAAGTTCAAGTCAATATCCCGCTCCTTGATGCGATTAAGCAAGTTCCGAGGTATGCTAAGTTTTTAAAAGAACTTTGTACAACAAGGAGAAGGATTTCGAACAAAGAGGTGATTCAAGTAAGTGAAAATGTCTCTGCTGTGTTACAAAGGAAATTACGCCCTAAATGCAAAGATCCGGGTAGTTTTACAATTCCGTGCGTTATTGGTAATACTAAGTTTGAACAATGCATGTTAGACTTAGGGGCTTCAATTAATGTTATGCCATACTCTATTTATGCATCTATGAACTTAGGTGAGCTTAAAAATGATGGTGTGATAATTCAATTAGCCGATCGTTCTAATGCATATCCAAAGGGTGTTTTGGAAGATGTTTTGGTGCAGGTTGGTAACTTGATTTTTCCAGCGGATTTCTACGTGCTTGACATGGAAGATTCACCCCATTCCACCCCATTGCTGATTCTATTAGGGAGGCCCTTCATGAAAACAGCCCGCACCAAGATAGATGTGTTTAAAGGAACTTTAACGATGGAATTTGATGGGGAAGTCATTGATTTCAATCTTTCTGAAAGTATTAAATTTCCTAAGGACGATCATTCTTGCTTTTCTATTGATATAATTGATGATTTGGCGCAGGATTTTCTCGATTGTTTGGAGAGGGATACACTTGAAACAACAATTGCACAAGGAATTGGGCAAAAATCTGGTTTTGCCGTGCCTAGAAGTGTGGAGGAGGCCGAGATAGTGGCTGCCCTTGAGTCACTACCTCAATATCATGGTAAGCCTTCTAACCCAATTTCAATTTCAGTCTCCACTAATAAGTTGTTACCCTCAGTAACTCAGGCACCCGTACTTGAGCTTAAACCGTTGCCCGATCATTTAAAGTACGTCTTTCTGGGAGACAACGAGACATTACCCGTCATTGTCTCCTCATCACTCACGGCCATAGAAGAGGAGAAGTTGATCCGAGTGTTGAAAGAGCACAAGACGGCCATTGGGTGGACTTTGGCCGATATTAGGGGAATTAGCCCGACTACGTGCATGCATCGCATACTTCTAGAGGAGGGGGCTAAACCAACTCGAGAGGCTCAGCGCCGTCTCAACCCTCCAATGATGGAAGTTGGGAAAAAAGAGATTATCAAACTTCTTGATTGTGGAGTAATTTATCCGTATCCAAACAGGTTGGAGAGTGTGCATTGATTATAGGAAGCTCAATGCCACCACAAGGAAGGACCACTTCCCTTTGCCGTTCATTGATCAAATGCTTGTAAGGTTAGCCGGTCATTCTTTTTATTGTTTCCTTGATGGTTATTCTGGATATAATCAGATTGTCATAGCGCCGGATGACCAAGAAAAGACAACTGTCACATGCCCCTTTGGTACTTTTGCTTATCGTCGCATGCCTTTTGGTTTATGCAATGCTCCGGCCACGTTTCAAAGGTGTATGGTAAGTATCTTTTCAGATTTTGTGGAAAAGATTATTGAGGTATTTATGGATGATTTCAGTGTGTTTGGTGATTCATTTGATGGTTGTTTGGAAAATCTCACAATAATTTTGAAATGATGTGTAGAAACTAACCTTGTGCTTAATTGGGAAAAATGTCACTTTATGGTTAGACAAGGCATCGTTCTAGGGCATATTGTTTCAGAAAGAGGAATTGAAGTGGATAAATCGAAAATAGATCTTATACGCTACTTACCCTCTCCTACTTCGGTTCGAGAGATTCGTTCGTTTCTTGGTCATGCAGGATTTTATAGGCGATTTATCAAGGACTTCTCCAAGATCTCAAACCCTCTTTGCCATCTCCCCCAGAAAGATGTGGCGTTTGACTTCAACGAGGAGTGTGAGAAGGCGTTCAATCACCTCAAAGAAATGCTAACTTCGGCCCCTATCATAGTTCCACCGGATTGGAGCTTTCCTTTTGAGCTTATGTGTGATGCTTCCGATTATGCATTAGGAGCTGTTTTGGGGCAAAGGAAGGAAAAGAGACCGCATGTTATCTATTATGCCTCTTGGACTTTAAATGATGCACAATTGAATTATTCTACCACTGAAAAAGAACTTCTTGCTGTTGTATTTGCTTTAGATAAATTCCGTTCTTATTTGCTTGGTACTAAAGTTATTATTTATACTGACCATGCAGCATTGAAGTATTTGTTCACCAAGAAGGAAGCCAAACCACGACTCATTCGTTGGATGCTTCTTCTCCAAGAGTTCGATATCGAAATCCGGGATAAGAAGGGAAGTGAAAACGTGGTGGCTGACCACTTGAGCCGTATGGTGCATGAGGAGGATGCCGTGCCTATCATAGAGACATTCCCAGATGAGCAACTGATGTCCGTCAAGGTAAGTGAACCGTGGTATGCTGATTTGGTGAATTATTTGGTGTCTAAACATGTTCCTAGTGAATTACTTAAACACCAATGTGATAAATTGAAGAGAGAGGCACGGTTTTATGTGTGGGATGACCTGTATTTATGGAAATATTGCCCTGACCAAGTTATACGTAGGTGTGTGCACGATTCTGAGTTTAATGCTATTC
Source organism: Malus x robusta (assembly GCA_963082935.1). Classification (NCBI taxonomy): domain Eukaryota; kingdom Viridiplantae; phylum Streptophyta; class Magnoliopsida; order Rosales; family Rosaceae; genus Malus; species Malus x robusta. The sequence goes on from OY720335.1 coordinate 15,262,554, forward strand.
TAACCTTTTGTCACACTTATGCTTGTGGGGGACACTTTGGCACTCAAAGAACAGCACTTAAGGTGTTAGAATGTGGTTTCTATTGGCCTACCATCTTTAGGAATGCTAGAACATTTTGCATGTCTTGTGATAGATGCCAAAGAACGGGCAATATTGGTCCTAAACAACAAATGCCGCAAACCCCCATTTTTAGTGTTGAAATCTTTGATGTTTGGGGTATTGATTTTATGGGTCCCTTTCCTTCGTCACAAGGGTTTCTTTATATATTGCTTGCTGTGGACTATGTGTCGAAATGGGTGGAAGCAAAAGCCACCCGAACTAATGATTCTCAAGTGGTTGCAGATTTTGTGAAAACTAACATTTTTGCAAGGTTTGGAATGCCACGAGTGCTAATCAGTGATGGAGGTTCCCATTTTTGTAATCAAACCATCGAGGCGTTGCTCAAGAAATACAATGTCACGCATAAGGTGGCCACACCCTATCATCCTCAAACGAGCGGGCAAGCCGAGGTTTCAAATAGGGAAATCAAGCAAATTCTTGAGAAGACCGTGGGGCCTACAAGGAAGGATTGGAATTTGCGCTTAAACGATGCATTGTGGGCGTATCGCACTGCCTACAAAACCCCCATTGGGATGTCACCTTTTCGACTCATCTATGGGAAGCCATGCCATCTTCCTATCGAGTTAGAGCATCGCGCACATTGGGCCGTCAAAACGTTCAAGTTGGACCTTGATGCCGCAGGTTTACATAGAAAGCTTCAATTGTGTGAGCTTGATGAAATCCGAAATGAAGCATATGAGAATGCCCGGATTTACAAGGAGAAAACGAAGGCATTCCATGACAAGATGATTCGTGCCAAGACGTTCTCTATTGGGCAGAAAGTGTTGTTGTTCAATTCTCGCCTTCGGTTGTTTCCGGGTAAGTTGCGTTCCAAATGGGTTGGTCATTTTATTGTCACTAATGTTTTCCCTCATGGTGCAGTGCAAATCAAAAGTTCAAGGACGCAGCAAGAATTCAAAGTGAATGGGCATCGATTGAAGCCCTATTACGAGATGTTTGAGGAGCATGTCGTGGAGGAGGTACCCCTTCATGCCGTGGAACCTAGTCAAGCTTAAACGGAGGTACCGTCCGGCTGAAAGACGTTAAAGCAAGCGCTTCTTGGGAGGCAACCCATGTGTTGAAACACGAGAAGAAAGAACTTTCACTCCAAACCCAGATTTGCGTCCCTAACCTATCTCTTTATTGCTATTACTTTGCCATTTGTGTTATGTTTGCTAGTTGTGTTAGTTGATTGTTTTTGTGTTAATCTATGTTTAAAACATTGAGGACAATGTTTGGTTTAAGTGTGGGGGGGTAAACAAGCTATTTTTGCATGAAATTCGTGGGATTTTATCACCTATCACTTCACATGTTGTTTCTCACTGTTTTTAAGTGTTTTTAGTGTTTTGATGTGTTTTAGTGTTATATAACAGAAAACCCTAGAAAAATTCGAAAAAGTTTGAAAAATACCAAAAAGAGTCATTTTTGTGTTTTAGGGTACCTTCCAACACAATGATGAGGATTTGGTTTTTAATTGCATAACTGTTGAAGTAAGTTACAAACATGGATGAAAGTTTGATATGCTCTTTGGTTTATGCTTAGTTGTAATTCATGAATTCACATGTAATCAAAAGAAAAATTAGTTTTTGTAACATGCTGGAAGGAAGAAACTCAAACTAACGCTACAACCCTGAGAGACTTGAGCTTTTAACGTTCTTTGGAGAGTTAATAATTTGTGCATTTGTTGTCTTCTAAGGTCGTTGCATGATCTCATTATTCTTTGCTTGGTTACTACTTAGAATGCGTTTCGTCATTTAGTTCCAAATACTAGAACTCATGCTCGTTTCATTCAAAGCATAAAATTGATTCGCATAACACATAACAAGATGAAGTTGTTAGTAAACCAAGAACCAAATAGCCGTACCCCATGTTCATTTGTTTTGTAGGTTTAAGCCCCGTTGAGCCTTGTTTAGCCTATGTTCTTTGTTAACCCACGTTATCCTTACCTAGCCTAGAATAGGACCATCCATGCCTTTGTTCTTAAAGCATAGCGAACATGACTTAGAATGAATTCCTTTTGATTATTCTTATGCAGAAAAACAAGTGTGGGGGAAGGAATTTATGTGTGGGAATTTGTGCCAAAAACAAGAATTGGGTACGAAAAAAAAAAAAAAATTGTGAAAAGAATGAAAAAGAGGTCAAAATAAGAAAGAACTCACAAGTGTTGGTTGTTGAAGAAAGGGTCCAAAAAGTTAAATTAGACCCTAAATATTGTGTATTTCACCCCCTTGTGTGTCTAAGTGATTTTCTGCACGCAAAAGTGAATTCTAAGTGTCAAACTCATTACTTGTTTGCTATCGCTTTAAGAACTTTTGTTTATCCTTAACCTTTCTTTGTTAGCCAATACCCCTTAGCCCCGTTACAATCCTTAACTTCTATCTTGAGTGTTATGTATTTCAATATGTGGAGTTTGGGATTGGTTTGAGCATATGGTGTCCCTGGTTCTCGCATCTAAGTAGTAGCGTTCCATTCATGAGATCATATCTATAAATGCTTAATCATTCCAGAAAAGTGCTTCTTTTATAACATGTGTGAGTGTTTGTTTCCATGTTTACATCAATCTTCTCACATATACTTAGTATAGGGAGTGTAGTTAGAAAATCTGTGTGAAAATAAGAGTGTATCCAGTAAGGAATTGAGTGGATTCTCTAAGGCATGTTACTACGTCCATAATGTTGTTTTAAACGATTAAATGTGAGCTAGTGAATGGTAACTATGATTAAGTATATGCTCAAGAGTAGGGATGACTAAAATCAGTGGGAATAATGATCTTTGGCATGTTATGTATTGTTGGAAATCCCTGTAGCAAATGTTGGAAGGTTAGGTTATGTTTTGTTTGTTTTATTTTGCTCGAGGACTAGCAAAAGCTAAGTGTGGGGGAAATTGATAGGAGCATATTTATACGACTTAGTTAGCTTGTTTTCTTGCTTTTAATTAGCTAAACTATGATAATTATAGTGTTTAAAGTTATTTTCGTGCAATTTCAGGTTTTAGTGTCAATGTATGCAAAAAGAAGCAATTTGGAACATTCTAGAGCATTTTTGGGCCAAGATTGGATAGTGCAAGCATGGAGGCATGAGGATGGACGAATTTGAAGACAAAAGAGGCTATGAACATGCTAAAAATCTGGTGAAACAAATACAAGTTGCAAGAATGGATAAATTTCTAGAAGGATTGACCAAAACTTCACTCAAAACCAAGAAATTCTTCAATGCCGTGGGCATTGATTCACTTTCACCAGAAATTTGAGTCATGATGCAATGCTTAAATCACCATGACATGTGAGTGGATGATGCAATGCTTAAATCACCATGACATGTGAGTGGATGATGCAATGCTTAAATCATCATGACATGTGAATGGATGACTCAATACCTAACCCACCAACAATTCCCACTCTTTGCCATGCTCACCTACTCAATTCCACCAGAATTTTGTGTTAAACAAGTCCATCCTCTTCCTATAAATACCATGGCAGCAACCTCATTCAAATCATCCAGAAATTAAGCATTCTCCAAGCCTTCCCATGCCTCTCCCTACATATCTAAACCTTCCCCATCCATTCCTCCAAATAACCAACCATTCAACCACCATAACCACCTTGTGCCGCCACCATTGAAGGAGAGGAGGAGTAGTGACGTGCCTATGCAATCTGCAACTATTAGAGTGTTTGGAATTCTTTCTTCTTTTAATTCTATGTTCATGTTTAATTTAACTTGCTGTTCAATTATGTTAAACATGTGGAACTAATTTCTTTTTAGTTAGAGGCAAATTTGAAGCCATGGACATATGTTGGTTATGATTTGATTTACTCCAGTTATGAATTCATGAACTTTAGATGTGGTTTACTTTTCTGTTTTGATTAAGAACTTGTTTATGTATGTGGGTTGAGGGTCGACACTTAATTTGCATGCCTAAACTTGATGCTAGGATATAAGGGAATTTCACCTAATCGTTATGAACTTATATTCATGAGTAGTAAAGATCGCTAGTCACGATTGTGTTTAAGTAAACCCTAGGCTGGATTAACATGCGTATTCCATAGTTATGAATGCCTAGTCAATGTTTATGATTTCCGTTGAACTTAATGATCTTTGTTGAATGTCTCTATCATGCGTATTCCATAGTTAGGGACTTTGATGAGGAATAATTTGGTTGTAATGCGTATTCCATTCAATCCAATGAATCTAGGGAAATGTAAGAGTTAATTTAAGCGGACCTAATTAACTTGGAACATTGTCATTCATCGTTTGTTGAAGTCATAACTGGGAAGCAAATTATATGCATATGTTCATGTGTGGATAAGGAACCCTCTAGCTAGTCCGTCACCTAATTAACTTAAAACACTAAAAACGGCAAGAAACAATCAAAAAGACTCAATTCTAGACCTAACAAGTGATTTGGACGAAAATAAAACTTAAAAGACTCAAACAACTAAAAGAAAACATATGCACTTGAGGACATGAGTTCTAGTATTTGGAACTAAAGTGATAAAACGCATTCTAAATAGCAACCAAGCAAAGAATAATGAGATCATACAACGACTTTAGAAAACAAGAAATCACAGATTAATAACTCTCCAAATAAAGTTTAGGCTCAAATCTCTCAGGGTTGTAGCGTTAGTTTGAGTTCTGGTGTGAAAATTATGTTGACACATAAATTAAACCCTATTGATGACAATTGTAGTATTTAACCAAGTAGGGATCGTTCTAGACCGGGGATTAACTAGGGATGCTAATCAACACAAATAAGACTCAAAAACACTAAACTAGACTCTATAAACTCAAAACTAACTTAAAACACTAAAAACAGCAAGAAACAATAAAAAAGACTCAATTCTAGACCTAACAAGTGATTTGGACGAAAATAAAACTTAAAAGACTCAAACAACTAAAAGAAAACAAGTTTTGACTCTAAAAACAAGACTTAAGAACAAGGGGTTTTATTTTGACGAGTTTAAACTTTTAAAACAGAAACTTTGAAACAAACTTTAAAAATACGAAATTGATGTAAATTAAGATGGTGAAAGGCTAGTTAGAAGGTTTCTTCTCCACACATGAAACATATGCATACGACTCGATTTCCAGTTATTCTTTCAACAAACCATGAATGACAATGCCCCAAATTAACTAGATTGCACCAATTAATTCTCAGATTTCTCTAGATTCATTGAATTGAATGGAATACGCATTACAACCAAATTATTCTTATCAAGGACCCTAACTATGGAATACGCATGATAGAGACACATATCAAAGATCATTAAGTTCAATGGAAATCATAAGCATTGACGAGGCATTCATAACTATGGAATACGCATGTTACTCCTGCCAAGGATTTGCTTAACACAATCGTGACTAGCGACTTTTACTACTTATGAATATAAGTTAATAACGATTAGGTGAATGTTGAAGTATTTCTTCCTTCCTAGTGCTAAAACACGTTGAGTATATTAACACAAGTAAGGGTGTCGAATCCACAGGGACTAATTGGACCTATATAATCACTTGTTTTGCAAGAACTCTATGAAATGAATAAAACTAATCACTTTAGGCAGATTTGTTGTTGTAACTTGAAACACACGGAACTGAAATGAACACAAGTAAATGAATCTATAAATAGTAAGATGAGATAGTATCAATGGAGATGAGGCTAGGGATTCGGTTTCACCATTGCTAAAATTGATTCCATGTTTGTTAAGTCAGTTTATGCTCAGCCATCTATCTATTTCTTGAGTTTGTTTCACTTAGATATGATGTGTGGATTTGATCAAATATTCCTAGTCATGAACCTAATTGTGATGTGCAACTTCGGCTCCTAATCAAGAATGCGTTAAGTATAAGAAACTTTCATAAAACCAAGGAAACACTTGGCAGGATGTTTGCAAAACATTTCCTTCAATCATTCCCATATCTGCCAAGGTTATACATGATGTGTGCTTTAAGATTGGCTCGACAACTTCTAGTTAATTCAAATGGTGATCAAGCATTAAAACCAACACACAAAGTCACAATGAAATCAGAGAATGAAACAAGAAATAGAAGGACAAACTGAGCATTCCGAATTAGCTACATGGCAATCTTGCTAGGCTACATCGAATCCCTAGAATGAGTTTAGTTACACTTCATGTTTACAAAGATTTGACATAGAAATATATAACATGAGTGTACATAGAATTAAGAAGAAGAAACCCTTGGAACAAAGTTGGTGTCGAAAATCCCTTGAGAGTTGCCTTTGTGCTAGCTCTCCAAGTGTGGTGTAGATGAAGGTGGTGCGGCTATGGTTGAATGATTTCTGTAAAATGGGAGAGGGAATGGACAGAGATGGAGTGGCTGTGTGTAGGAATGATGGAATATCCGAACACCCCCAAAAGAAATGATTTTGATATGTTTATATGAGGGGAATGTGGCTGCCAACATAAAGAATGGAACTGAACATGCATATGTGATTTGGAATTGCACATGTGGGCTGGAAAAGGTAGATTTATGGGATGGTGGATGCACGGCACAAGGATAGTATGATGGTGTGTGGTTTATTTAATTGAAGATGCATGTGCAATGGCTGCAAGGATGCAGTGGACAACCTGGAATTGTTTACACATGCTGGAAAAGGGAATGAGAGCACATGGCATGGCTGAATGGCTTAGTTTAATGGGAGTGCATGTTGTTGCTGCAAAAGGGAGCTGGAAATGCAAGGGAATGCACGGCAAGGTGTGGAACCACCCAATCTAACTCCAATCCTTTTTGCCTTGTTTATGACCGAATGCACCACCTTCCCTCCACATGTTTTCCTGACATTTCAGCAGCCAAGGTAGTCCTAGACTCCTCCTTTGGGACTTCAAATTAACTCCTAAAAATCTTCTCCACACCTGGGATAATGTTCGGCTACCAAAAGGGGTGATTTTACTTCATTTGCATTCCAATTGATCCTAAAACACACTTGGCTGCACACTAACACCAAATAATGTAAAATGCAACTAGTTTGATCTAAAAACATCACAACACTGCCAAATAAGGACGAAATAAATGTACACAAAATGTATACTATCAGTGAAATTCCCTTATTTTCTAGCATCAAATTCATGCATGCAAACTAAGTATGCATCCTTAATCAACACACAAGAACAAGTTGTCAATCAAATAGATAAGTAAACCACATTCACGATTTATGAAATCATAACTGGAGGAAATCAAGTCATATAAAACATATGATCATGGCTTTGAATTCCCCTCTAACTATAAAGAAATTAGTTCCTCATGTTCGCAAATAAACAAAGATAAATAAATTTAAACATTAAAACAAAGATAGAAAACACCTAGAAACGCTCCAACCATCCAAGCTCCTTGAATGGCATGCACGGCTCCAGATTTCTTCCTTCTTCTCCTCGCAAAACTCACGGCATAATGAGGGTGAATGGTGTAGTAAATTATGGTAGAGGATGGTGACTAAATGGTGCAGCAAAGGATGATATTTATAGGCTGAAATTCGCAACCCCTATGTAGCAAAGGAAAAGGATTTAAAGGCCTTATTTGTATAGGATAATAACACACAATCCTTGAAGGAAAAGGCTAAGGCTTTTAGAAACCAAGGGGGAAAGGAATAATCAGGCTTCTAGAAGTTCTAGAAAGGTTTGGGGCGTCACTTTTGTAGGACAAGGGATAAGGCCTTCTAGAAAGGTTGTTTTGTGGCTGATTTCTAGAAAAACAAGGGATAAGGTGTGGCACCTTTGTAGGAATGGATAAGGGCTTCTAGAAACCAATTTTAATGTGTCTTAATCTGAAAATAAATCCCCCATGCAGCTGGAATTAAATTAGGATAGGATTAGGATAGGATAAGATAAGGTTGGATAAGGTTTTGGATAATGTTCTTTCTTTTGAGATGATTTCTTATCTTCCTTGACTTGGATTTATTTCTTCACTCTTTTCAGCACATTCCTAGCCTCTTGAACTTCAAATTTGTCCATCCATCTTGCTCTATTCATAAGCTATCCATTTGGTGCCCAAAACTGCCTCAAAATGCTCCAAAATGCACTTTCTTGCCAACTTTGTCATATTAACCTACAAACCCACGAAAATAGCTTAAAACACTATAACAAACATAAACAAACTATGAAAATGCAAGAAAACAAGCTAAATAAGTCGCATAAATATGCTCCTATCAAATTCCCCCACACTTAGCTTTTGCTAGTCCTCAAGCAAAATAAAACAAACAAAACAAAACATAACATAACCTAAACCTTCCAACGCTTGTCTCAGGGATTTCCAATGAAACATGACACATTAAAAATCCCTACTTACATAGATTTTAGTGATCCTTACCCTCGAGCACATACTTAATCATAGTCACCATTCACTAGCTCGCATTTAATCAATTTAAAACATGGTTTTGATGATAGTAACATGCCTTAGAGAATTCCCTCAATTCCTTACTAGATAGACACTCAATTTTCACTCAGATTTTCTGACCACACACCCTACACTAGTTATATGTGAGAAGATTGATGTAAACATGAAAACGAACACTCACATATATGTATAACAAAGAAAGCATTTTCTGAAGTTATTAAACATGCTAGATATGATTTCTTGAATGGAATGCTACTACTTAGATGCAAGAACCAGGGATACCATATGCTCATACCAATCCCAAACTCCACATATTGAAATACACAACAACCAAGATTAAAGTCTAAGGGTAGTAATTGGGCTAAGGGTGTTGGCTAACAAAGAAAGGTAAGGATAAACAAACATTCTTAAAGAAATAGTAAGCAAAGTAATGAAATTGATACTTAGAATTGTTGCATGCAGAAATCAACTTTTAAACACAAGGGAAAAGATTCATGCAATACTTAGGGTCAAATTCAACTTTTTGGACCCTTTCTTCAACAACCAACACATTTGAGTACATTCTCACTTATTTTCAACTCTTTTTCTTTTCTTTTCACACTTTTCTCTTTTTTTCTTTCTTTTTCTACGAATTTTCTCTTCTTTTTTTTTTCTAACCCGTGCCCTCCTTATTTCTTTTTGCACACCAAAACGCAAAAATTCCCTTCCCCCACACTTGTTTTTCTGCACAATGTTGATCAAAAGGAATCCCCTCTAAGTCATGCTTTATTATCCTTTAAGAACAAGGGTATGGATATTCCTAATCTAGGCTAGGTAAGGATAATGTGGCTAACAACAAAAATAGGCTAAATAAGGCTCAACGGGGTTATACCTACAAAACAAATGCATGGTATGAAGGCTTTTTGGCTCTTGTGGTAACTACTAAACAACTTCATCTTGTTATATGTTATGCACTCAATTTTAAGCTTTGAATGAAACGGGCATGAGTTCTAGTATTTGGAACTAAAGTGATAAAACGCATTCTAGGTAGCAACCAAGCAAAGGATAATGAGATCATGCAACGACTTTAGAAAACAAGAAATTACGAATTAATTGACTTGGGGTGTTGGGAATTCATGGTTTATTGAAAAGAAATTGGAAATCGGTTCGTATGCAAGTGTGACATGTGTGGAGAAGAACCCCTTAGCTAGCCTTCCATCCATTCACTTTTATCAAATTCGTTTTAAAATCTGTTCAATTTACAAGTTTTGTTTTTGTTTTCAATTTTCGTCCAAATTATTCCTCAAAAGCGCATGTCATTGAATTGGATGGAAAAAGCGCATCGCAACCAAATTATTCCTCAAAAGTTCCGTACATGAAAGCGCATAATAGAGATACAATTAAAGATCATTACGTTCAATAGAAATCATAAGTATTGACGAGGCACTCGTAACTATGAAAGCGCATGATACTTATGCCAAGAATTTACTTAACACAAATGTGATCAACAACCTTTACTACTTGTGAATATAAGTTCATAACGATTAGGTGAAAATTCCTTATATCCTAGCATTAGATTTATGCATGAAAATTAAGCGTGCATTCTCAACCAACACACACAAATCAGTTTAATTCAAATAGATAAGCAAATTGAATTCACAATTTATGAAACGCAATTAGAAGTAATCAAATCATATAGCAAGCATAAAACATGGTTTCGAATGCCCCCCTAGCCAAGGGGGTTTAGTTCCTCATACGCACAAAGCAAAGATAAATAAGTTTAGACATTGAAATACAAAGAAAGAGAACACCTAAAACGCTCCAACTTCGCAACAGGTGCATCCACGATTCCTCCTTCCTCCTTGCTGCGGCACAAGGACTTTGGAAAGGTTTTTGGGTTATTAAATGGTGTAGAATGGATGGGGGACGTATGGAAGGGTTTAGGATTGATGGGTGGTGCGGCTAGGGGTTGTTTTTTTTCAGAAATTTGGGAGAATGGTGGGGGAAGGGTGCGGCAGAGATAGGGAGTGAATTTCTGGCATGAATTGTGTGATATGAGAGGTGGTACTCCAGCCAAGGGGTGAATGAGAGTATATATAGGCACTTAAAACCCTAGGGTAATCAGATATGGACTTGGATAACCCAAATCCACAAGGAAAAAGGCTTAGAAAATCAAAATCTAATAGGAAACAGGTTAAAAGGTGCGGCAGGTTTGATGGGGAAAGGATTGGCCTTCTAGAATGCCTTGTAAGGCAAGGCAAAAGGTTCTAACAAGGGCTAGGTGCGGCATTGATTTCGGAGAAGAGGATAGGGCTTCTAGAAACCTATTTTAATGTGTCCTAATCTGAAAATAAATCCCCCATGCAGCTGGAATGAAGTTAGGATAGGGTTAGGATAGGATAAGATAAGATAAGGTTTTGGATAATGTTCCTTCTTTTGAGCTAATTCCTTATCTTCTTGGGTTCCTTCTCCTTCTTGGACTTGGAAAACTTCTTCGTTGCTGAAACTTGAGGCCATTGAGTTCTAACTTTCCTCATTCAAGTAGGAAACCTTGTTCAACTAGGACTCCTTTATTGATTAGGAATCCTCCTTCATGTAAGCACTTTCCTACTTCAACTAGGAAACCTTGTTCAAGTAGGAATCATCATCTTCAAGTCTTCAAATTCGTCCATTCTTTTGGCTCCAAGTATGTGATGTCCAATCCAAGCTCAATTGTGCTCCAAAAAGCTCCAAAATGCATCCTTTTGTATAATATGCCCTTAAAACCTGAAAACACATAAAACTAGCTTAAAAGACTACTTAAACAAAGAAAACATAACGAAAATGCATAAGAACTAGCTAACTAAGGCGCATAAATATGCTCCTATCCAATTCCCCCACACTTAGCTTTTGCTAGTCCTCGAGCAAAACAAAGAAACAAAAGACAAACAAAACGAACAAAACAAACAAGCAAAACATAACCTAAACCTTCCAATGTTTGCCTCAGGGATTTCCAATGCACATGACATATAAAAAATCATCATCCCCACAGAATTTAGTCATCTTCACACTTAGGCACATACTTAATCATAGTCACCACATACTAGTTCACATTTAACCAATTAAAACGATGTTTTGAATGTAGTAACATGCCTTAGAGAATTTGCTCAATTCCTTACAAGATATGCACTCAATTTTCACTCAGATTTTCTAACTACACACCCTATACTAGTTATATGTGAGAAGATTGATGTAAGCATGAAAACGAACGCTCACATATATATATAACAAAGAAAGCATTTTCTGGAGTTAATAAGCATTCTAGATATGATCTCATGAATGGAATGCTACTACTTAGATGCGAGAACCAGTGACACCATATGCTCATACCAATTCTAAACTCCACAAATTGAAGCACACAACACTCAAGATCAAAGTCGAGGGTTGTAACGGGGCTTGAGGTATTGGCTAACAAAGAACGAATAAGGAAAACAAAGGTTCTTTAAGCAATAGCAAGCAAAGCAATGAAATCGAAACTTAGAATTCACTTTAGAACGCAGAAATCAACTTTAAACACAAGGTAGGATTCATGCAATACTTAGGGTCAAATTCAATGTTTTGGACCCTTTCTTCAACAATCAACACTTAAGAGCTCATCTCCACATCTTTTTCAACTCTTTTTCATATTTTTCACAACTTTTTTTTTCTTGCTATTTTCCACGAATTTTTCTTTTTTTTTTCTAACCTGTGCCACATGAAAGACTTAGGCACTCACATACATCCCTTCCCCACACTTGTTTTATGCAATACATTGATCAAAAGGAATTCATCTTGAGTCATGCTTTACCATGCTTTAAGAACAAGGGTATGGATGATCCTAATCTAGGCTAGGTGAGGATGATGTGGGTTAACAAAAAACATAGGCTACACAAGGCTCAACGGGGTTAAAACCTACAAAACAAATGAACATGGGGGACACGGCAATTTGGCTTAAATGGTGGTCACTACGCAACTTCATCTTGAATATGTGTTATGCAAATCAATAACATGCTTTGACTGAAATGGGCATGAGTTCTAGTGTTTGGAACTAAATGATGAAACGCCTTCTAAGTAGCAACCAAGCAAAGAATAATGAGATCATGCAACGACTTTAGAAAACAACAATGCACAGATTTTAACTCTCCAAATAAACGTTTAGGCTCAAGTCTCACAAGGTTGTAGCGTTAGTTTGAGTTCCTTCCTTCAAGCATGTTACAAAAACTAATTTTTTTCTTCATGATTACATGTGAATTCATAAGTTATAACCACAACCAAGCATAAACCAAAGAGTAAATCAAACTTTCATCCATGTTTACAACTCTCTGTAACAGTCATGCAATTAAAAACCGAATCCTCTTCATTGTGTTGGAAGGTACCCTAAGACACAAACAACTACACAAAAACTAATCAAAACAACTCTTTTTGGTTTTTCCAAAACAATTTTTCAATTTTTTTTTGGGATTTTTGGATTTTTCTGGAAAACACACTAAAATGCATCAAAACAGCCTAAAAACACCTAAAAACAGCAAGGAACAACATTGGAAGTTATGGGTGATAAAACCCTACGAATTTGCATTAAAACACTTTGGTTACCCCCCTACACTTAAATCAAACATTGTCTTCAATGTTTCAAGCATAAACTAACACAAATAACAAGTAACCAAACAAACAGCAACTAACATAATAAACATGGCAGAAACGAATAAACAACAAAGAGAAAGGTTTAGGAATGCAAATCTGGAATTGGAGTGATTCCTTTGGTCTTCCTTTGTTGAATGCATGGGTTGCCTCCCAAGAAGCGCTTTCTTTACCGTCATGTAGCCGGACGATACTCCTTTGAGGCTTCATTGGACCCCACGGCATGGAGGGGTGCTTCCTTTACAACCTGTCCTACGAACCACTTCATGCTTTAGATCTTTGAATGGAAGGGGATAATGATCCCTCCTGATTTTTGTGGTTTGCTTCCCTAAATCAACATGAACTTTCCCACCACATTGAATGCACCTAGGTACCTGCACCAAACAAGGTAACAACCTATTATTCGAAATGGGAATTGAAGGTGGAGAAGATGGCTTACCCATGTGCTGTAATGAAGTGGCAGCACATTGAACAGATGCACAAGGGATACTCTCGGCCAAATTTGGTGTTTTGGAGGTTGGGACGTGCTCCTCGTGCTTTAATCCAAGTCCCTCCTTGATTATTGTTGACCATTCCTGCCCTATATTTTCAATTACATCAATAGCACAACAAGAACGAACATCATTAGTCTTTTCAACAGATTCAGAAATCTTAAAGTTAATCATATCACCACCAAATGCCATGGTTACTGCTCCCTTGGCCACGTCAATCTTAGTTTGAGCCGTTTTTATGAAAGGTCGTCCAAGTAAAAGTGGTCTGAATCCTCCATATCGAGCACATAGAAATCTGCAGGAAAAATCAAGTGGTCTACCTGCACCAAAACATCTTCCAACACTCCTTTTGGATATGCATTAGAGCGATCGGCTAATTGAATAATCACACCATCATTTTTAAGTTCTCCTAGATTCATAGATGCATAAACAAAATATGGCATGACATTAATGGATGCAACTAAATCTAGCATAGCATGCTCAAATCTAGTATTGCCAATAACACAAGGAATTGTAAAGCTACCGGGGTCTTTGCATTTCGGTGGCAATTTTCTTTGCAACATTGCAGAAACATTCTTGCTCACATGTACCACTTCTTTCTCCCGAATACGCTTCCTTGTTGTACAAAGCTTCTTCAAACACTTGGCATACTTTGGGATTTGCTTAATAGCATCAAGGAGTGGGATATTGACATGAACCTTTCTAAACGTCTCCAGAACATCTTTTTCCTCTTCTTCATTCTTGGCTTGCAAAAATCTGCTAGGAAAGGGTACATTTGGAGGAATAACATTAGAATTAATTGGAATTGGAGCTTTCTTACCTATGGTGGACGGATTGGATTGATTATGGGATGTAGAAGGCTGCGGCAAGGGTGCTTCCTTCCTTGCCGTGGCCTTGGCTTGGTTCTCCTCTTCGAATGTCAACTTCTCGTCCTCTTTTTGGGCTGATTTAGATGGTTGTGGATCCGTTCCAACTTCTGATAGGAGCATATTTATGCGACTTAGTTGCTTGTTTTAGTGCTTTTATGTTATTAGTTCTTAGTTATTTTAGTTCTTTAAGCTTCTTTTGTGTGTTTTCAGGTTCATAAGACGTATTTGGCAAAAGGATGCATTTTGGAGCCTTTTAGAGCAGTTTTGGAGTCATGCTTGAACACACCACCTCGAACTCTTTCAAGTGCTTGTTAGGCTCCTCCATGGAAAACCTATGGTACTTCGGAATATGGTGTAGTAAACTTGACTTCAATTCGAACTCGGCAGTCTTGTCCGGAGCCGCCTTAGGGTATTGGATACATAGAGGTGGGGCATTATCCAATCCCGAAGCAGAAAGCTCCTTGATCGTTCGGTTGTCTGCTGCCATGTCTTCCACTTCCTCTTCAAATTCAGAAACGGACTCGGAACTTGCACTTGATTCACTAGGCTCTGGGTTCTTCCTCTTTCGTCTCAACTCTCATTCAAAATCGTCGTCAAACTCCAAGATGTGTTCACGAACCGGATGAGAGCTTCGAGTCATAAACTAGTACCTAAAAACAAGAAACAAAACAAACTCAGAATCTGGAACGAATTAAAACAGAAATAAAACAATCCAAGGGATTAGCAAAGCTCCTAATCCCCGGCAACGGCGCCAAAATTTGATGTGAAAATTAAGTTGACACACAAATTAAACTCTATTGATGACAATTGTAGTAATGATGCAAGTAGGGATCGTTCTAAACCGGGGATTAACTAGGGATGCTAATCAACACAAATAAGACTCAAAAACACTAAACTAGACTCTATAGACTCAAAACTAACTTAAAACACTAAAAACAGCAAGAAACATTCAAAAGGACTCAATTCTAGACCTAACAAGTGATTTGGACGAAAATATAACTTCAAAGACTCAAAAGACGTAAAGGAAAACACGTTTTGACTCTAAAAACAAGATTTAAAAGCAAGGGGTTTGGTTTTGACGAATTTAACTTTTAAAACAGAAACTTTGAAAACAAACTTGACAAAAACGATTTGATGTAGATTAAGATGGTGGAAGGCTAGTTAGAAGGTTCCTTCTCCACACATGAAACATATGCATACGACTCGATTTCCAGTTATTCTTTCGACAAACCATGAATGACAATGCCCCAAATTAACTAGATTGCACCAATTAATTCTCAGATTTCCCTAGATTCATTGAATTGAATGGAATACGCATTACAACCAAATTATTCTTATCAAGGACCCTAACTATGGAATACGCATGATAGAGACACATATCAAAGATCATTAAGTTTAATGGAAATCATAAGCATTGATGAGGCATTCATAACTATGGGATACGCATGTTACTCTTGCCTAGGATTTACTTAACACAATCGTGACTAGCGACTTTTACTACTTATGAATATAAGTTAATAACGATTAGGTGAAATTCCCTTATACTCTAGCATCAAATTCATGCATGCAAACTAAGTGTCGACCCTCAATCAACATACATAAATATGTTATCAATCAAATAGATAAGTAAACCACATTCACGATTTATGAAATCATAATTGGAAGAAATCAAGTCATATAAAACATATGATCATGGCTTTGAATTCCCCTCCAACTATAAAGAAATTAGTTCCTCATGTTCGCAAATAAACAAAGATAAATAAATTTAAACATTGACATAAAGATAGAAAACACCTAGAAACGCTCCGACAATCCAACGTCTTGAATGGCATGCACGGCTCCAAGTTGTCTTCCTTCTTCTCCTTGCAAACTCACGGCACTAGAGGTATGATTGGTGAATGATGTAGTGAAAATATGGTAGAGGATGGTGAATGAAAGGGTGCGGCACTATGTTGTATTTATAGGCTGAAAATCCCCATTCCTAGGTAGCAAAGGACAAGGTTTTAAAGGCCTAATTTGCATAGGATAATAACATACAATCCTAGAAGGAAAACAAGTCAAAAACCCAAAGGGATTGGGAGATAAGGTGCAGCACAAAGTGTGTGAAAAGATAAGGCTTCTAGAAAACCAAAAATCCCAAGGGAAATAGGTATTGGGTGCGGCAAAAGGGTGATTTCTAGAAGATAATGCAAGGCAGATTTTTAGGCTTCTAGAAAGGTTCCTAGGTGCCATCTTTGTAGGATAAGATAAGGTCTTCTAGAAATCCCATTTTAAGCATCCTAATCTAGTTAGAAACCCTCCTAAGTGGCTGAAATGTGGATAGTTTAAGACTAGGATAAGATAGGATAGGATAAGGTTTGTTTGGATAAGATAAGCTAAGACAAGGTTATGGATGAGGTTTTGGATAAGATTCCTTATCTTGAGCTGATTCTTTGGCTTTAATTCTTCTTCTTCATGTAGGAATACTTGCTTGAGTAGGAAACTTCATTTGTCTAGGAATCCATCTTCAATTAGGACTCCTACATTGATTAGGAATCCTTCTTCATTTAGGAATCCTTCATGTAAGCCCTTTCCTACTTCAATTTGGAATCCTTGTATCTTTAATTCTTCAACTTCGAAACGCCTTCCTAGCTTCATCAATCCTTCAAATTCGTCCAACCCTTTTGCTTCATATGCATGAACTCCATTCTAGCCCAATTTTGCTCCAAAATGCTCCAAATTGCATCTTTTTGCTCACTTTGTCTCTAAAACCTGAAAACACATGAAAATAGCTTAAAAGACTAACTTAACTAAGAAAACACAACATAAATGCATAACAACTAACTAAGGCGCATAAATATGCTCCTATCAAATTCCCCCACACTTAGATTTTGCTAGTCCTCGAGCAAAACAATGAAACAAAACATAACCTAAACCTTCCAACAATCGCCTCAGGGATTTCCAATGGTACATGACACGCCAAAGATCACCACTTACATAGATTTTAGCCATCCCTACTCTCGAGCACATACTTAATCATAGTCATCACTTACTAGCTCACATTTAACAATTAAAATAATGTTTTGAATGTAGTAACATGCCTTAGAGAATCCCTCAATTCCTCACTAGATATGCACTCGTTTTTCACTTAGATTTTCTAACTACACACCCTGCACTAGTTATATGTGAGAAGATTTATGTAAATATGAAAACTAATGCTCACATACGTTATAACAATAAAAGCTTTTTCTGGAATTATGCATGTATGTATATGATCTCATGAATGGAATGCTACTATTTAAACGCGAGAACCAGGGATATCATATGCTCATACCAATTCCAAACTCCACATATTGAAACACATAACAATCAAGATAGAAGCAAAGGGTTGTAACGCGGCTAAGGTATTGGCTAACAAAGAAAGGTAAGGATAAACAAACATTCTTAAACAATAATAAGCAAGTTATGAAATTGACACTTAGAATTCACTTTTGCATGCAAAATCAATTTTTAAACCCAAGGGGAAGAAACATGCAACACTTTAGGGTGTAATTCAACTTTTTGGACCCTTGCTTCAACAACTAACAACTTAGAGCTCATTTTTATGCTCTTTCAACTTCTTTTCACACTTTTTCACACTTTTCTTCTTTTTTTCTTTTTCTACGAATTTTCTCTCTTTTTTTTTTTTTCTTTTCTAACCCGTGCCCTCCTTTCTTCTTTTGGCTTACAAACTTTCCCTTCCCCCACACTTAGTTTTCTGCACTGATAGGAGCATATTTATGCGCCTTAGTTAGTTAGTTCTTATGCATTTATGTTGTGTTTTCTTAGTTAAGTTAGTCTTTTAAGCTATTTTCATGTGTTTTCAGGTTTTAGAGACAAAGTGAGCAAAAGGATGCAATTTGGAGCATTTTGGAGCAAAATTGGGCTAAAATGGAGTTCATGCACATGAAGCACAAGGGATGGACGAATTTGAGAGATTGATGAAGCTAGGAAGGCGTTTCAAAGTTGAAGAATTGAAGATACAAAGTTTCCCAGTTGAAGTAGGAAAGGGCTTACATGAAGGATTCCTAAATGAAGATGGATTCCTAATCAATGTAGGAGTCCTAATTGAAGATGGATTCCTAGACGAATGATGTTTCCTACTCAAGCAAGTATTCCTACATGAAGAAGAAGAATTAAAGCCAAAGAATCAGCTCAAGATAAGGTATCTTATCCAAAACCTCATCCATAACCTTATCTTAGCTTATCTTATCCAAATAAACCTTATCTTATCCTATCTTATCCTTATCCTAAACTATCCACATTTCAGCCAATTAGGGGGGTTTCTAACTAGATTAGGATGCTTAAAATGGGATTTCTAGAAGATCTTAACCTTATCCTACACAAAGGGTGCCTAGAACCTTTCTAGAAACCCCTAAAAATCTGCCTTGTATGATCCTTCTAGAACCCTAACTTTGTGCCGAATTTTCTACCCTATTTCCTTTAGGATTTTGGTTTCTAGAAGCCTTATCATTTCACACTCTTTGTGCTGCACCTTATCTCCCAATCCCTTTGGGTTTATGACTTGTTTTCCTTGTAGGATTGTATGTTATTATCCTATGTAGTTTAGGTCTTTAAAACCTTGTCCTTTGCTACCTAGGAATGTGAATTTTCAGCCTATATATACAACCCATTGCCGCACCTATTCATTCACCATCCTCTACCATATTGTCTCTACATCATTCATCCATCACACCCTCATTGTGCCGTGACTTGCAAGGGAGAACAAGGAAGACAACTTGGAGCCGTGCATGCCATTCGAGACGTTGGATTATCGGAGCGTTTCTAGGTGTTTTCTATCTTTATGTCAATGTTTATATTTATTTATCTTTGTTTATTTGCGAACATGAGGAACTAATTTCTTTATAGTTAGAGGGGTATTCAAAGCCATGATCATATGTTTTATATGACTTGATTTCTTCCAATTATGATTTCATAAATCGTGAATGTGGTTTACTTATCTATTTGATTGATAACATGTTTGTGTATGTTGATTGAGGGTCGACACTTAGTTTGCATGCATGAATTTGATGCTAGAGTATAAGGGAATTTCACCTAATCGTTATTAACTTATATTCATAAGTAGTAAAAGTCGCTAGTCACGATTGCGTTAAGTAAATCCTAGGCAAGAGTAACATGCGTATCCCATAGTTATGAATGCCTCGTCAATGCTTATGATTTCCATTGAACTTAATGATCTTTGATATGTGTCTCTATCATGCGTATTCCATAGTTAGGGTCCTTGATAAGAATAATTTGGTTGTAATGCGTATCCCATTCAATTCAATGAATCTAGGGAAATCTGAGAATTAATTTGTCGATCTAGTTAATTTGGGGCATTGTAATTCATGGTTTGTTGAAAGAGTAATTGGAGATCGAGTCGTATGCATATGTTTCATGTGTGGAGAAGGAACCTTCTAACTAGCCTTTCCCCATTCTATTTCATCAAAATCGTTTTCATTAAAGTTTGTTTTTGAAGTTTGTTTTAAAGTCCAATTTCGTCAAAATCAATCCCCATTTACTTAGTTGAGTCATAGTAGTTAGAAATCACTTTAGTTTGTGTTTTTAAGTGTCTTAGGTCAAGATAAAATCAATTTTCGTCCAAGTTTGAGTCTAGTGTTCAAAACTGCCCAGATTGTTGTTTTAAGGCAGCTTTGAGTGTTTTTGGGCTGTTTTGAGTCTTTTGGTTTGTTTTGGTGTTTTAAAGTTGTTTTTACGTATTTGAGTCAGTTTTCAAGTGATTTTGCAATCCCTCCTAATCCCCGGTTTAGAACGATCCCTACTTACATACTTTGCTACAATTGATAAAAAGAGGGTTAATTTGAGTGTCAACATAATTTTCACATCAAATTTTGGCGCCGTTGCCGGGGATTAGCAAAGTTGCTAATCCCTTGGATTGTTTTATTTCAATTTGTTTAATTGAGTCCAGATTTTTACTTTGTTTTGTTTCTTGTTTCTTAGCCGGTCATTCTTTTTATTGTTTTCTTGACGGTTATTCGGGATATAATCAAATTGTCATAGCTCCGGACGACCAAGAAAAGACCACCTTCACATGCCCATTTGGTACTTTTGCTTACCGGCGCATGCCATTCGGATTATGCAATGCACCGGCCACGTTCCAACGATGTATGGTAAGTATCTTTTCCGATTTTATTGAGAAGATTATCGAAGTATTCATGGATGATTTTAGTGTCTTTGGCGATTCGTTTGATGGGTGCTTGGAAAATCTCACATTAATCTTAAAACGATGCGTTGAAACGAACCTTGTTTTAAATTGGGAAAAGTGTCACTTTATGGTAAAACAAGGCATCGTTTTAGGGCATATCGTTTCTGAAAGGGGAATTGAAGTTGATAAATCGAAAATAGATCTTGTACGCTACTTACCCTCTCCAACTTCGGTTAGAGAGGTTCGTTCTTTTCTTGGCCACGCAGGATTTTATAGGCGATTCATCAAGGATTTTTCAAAGATTTCCACACCCCTATGCCGACTTCTCCAAAAGGATGTGACCTTCGACTTCAACGAGGAATGTGAAAAGGCGTTCAAACACCTCAAAGAGATGCTCACTTCGGCCCCCATCATTCGGCCACCAGATTGGAGCATTCCGTTCGAGCTTATGTGCGATGCATCCGATTATGCTCTAGGCGCTGTTTTGGGACAAAGGAAGGACAAACAGCCACACGTCATATATTATGCCTCTCGGACCTTGAACGATGCGCAATTGAACTATTCTACAACGGAAAAAGAACTTCTTGCTGTTGTTTTTGCTTTAGATAAGTTTCGTTCTTATTTACTTGGTACTAAAGTAATAATTTACACTGATCATGCAGCGTTGAAGTACTTGCTCACGAAAAAGGAGGCTAAACCAAGGCTTATTCGATGGATGCTTCTCCTCCAAGAGTTTGATCTCGAAATCCGAGACAAGAAAGGAAGTGAGAACGTTGTGGCTGATCACTTGAGCCGTTTGGTGCATGAAGAAGATGTTGTGCCGATCCCAGAGACTTTCCCAGATGAGCAATTGATGTCGATTGAGGTTAGTATGCCATGGTATGCAGATTTAGTTAATTATTTAGCATCTAAAGTCATTCCAAGCGAGTTCAATAAAAACCAACGTGATAAACTTAAACATGATGCACGAAATTATGTGTGGGATGATCCTTACTTATGGAAATATGGCTCTGATCAAATCATTCGTAGGTGTGTGCATGATTCTGAAATTCATTCTATTTTAAACTTTTGTCACACTTATGCATGTGGAGGTCACTTTGGCACTCAGAGGACTGCACGTAAAGTACTTGAATGTGGTTTTTATTGGCCTACTGTTTTTAAGGATGCTAGAACTTTTTGCATTGCATGTGATCGTTGTCAACGAACTGGAAATATAGGACCAAAAGACCAAATGCCGCAAAGCCCCAAATTTAATGTTGAAATTTTTGATGTGTGGGGCATAGATTTTATAGGTCCTTTTCCTTCATCTCATGGTTTTGTTTATATTCTACTTGCGGTTGATTATGTTTCGAAATGGGTGGAAGCAAGAGCCACCCGTACTAATGATTCTAAAGTGGTTGCAGATTTTGTTAAGACTAACATTTTTGCAAGGTTTGGAATGCCACGGGTACTTATAAGTGATGGGGGCTCCCATTTCTGCAATCACACCATTGAAGCACTATATATATGTGTTTTACCACCTTGCCGCACACATCCTCCCTCTCCACAATTCAGAAAATCATCCAACCCTATTTCCCATTCCTTGCCGCAGCCACCATCACCCTAATACCCTAGCAGCCACTTCTCCATCCATTCTAGCCATTTCCCACACCTTGCCGCAACCATTCTCCACCTCCATACACCATTCTACACCTCCATACACCATCCATACCCCTTGCCGCACCACCATACCATCCTAACTTCCTTCCTAAACCAAAATCACATACAAAAATCCCCTTAACCATCTCTGCCGCAGCAAGGAGAAGAAGAAGAGGAGCTTGACGTGCAGAAATTCAAAGTGGAATTCTTGGGCGTTTTAGGTGTAATCTTTCTTATGTCTTCGATGTTTCAATTCCATAAACTTTGTGTTGTGAGTATGAGGAACTAAACCCCCTTAGTTGGGGGGTAATTTGAAACCATGTACATGCTTGCAATATGATTTGATTACTTCAGTTGTTATTTCATAAGTTGTGGATTCAATTCGTTCATCTATTTGATTGATAACTTATTTGTGTATGTTGATTGAGAGTGCACGCTTAGTTTTCATGCATGAATATGATGCTAGATTATGAGGGAGTTTCACCTAATAGTTACAATCTTATAATCACAAGTAGTGAAGATCGCTTGAAAACGATCGCGTTGAATGAATTCTTGGCATAAGTTTCATGCAATTCATAGTAACGAATGCTTTGTCAATGCTTATGTTTTTCATAGAACTTAATGATTCTTGCTTGTATCTCTATTATGCAATTCATGTAGGGAACTTGTAGGGAATGTTTTGGGTTGTCGTATGCAATCATCCAACTTAATAACTTGTGGAAAAACTGAGGGTTAATTAGTGCAATTCACGGATAATTTGGGGCGTTGAGTATTTATAATTTATTGGAAGAACAACTGAAAATCGTTTTGTTTGCAAGTGTGACATGTGTGGAGAAGAACCTCCTAACTAGCCTTTTATCCATCCTTTTCATCCAAAAACGTTTTACAATCTGTTTAGTTTTAAGTTTCTGTTTTGTTTTCAATTTTCGTCCAAAACAAATCCCCCTTTATTTTGAAGTCTTAGATTAGTTAGAAAGTGTTTTGATTTGTGTTTCTAAGTGTTTTGATTCAAGTTTTCACCCAAATTCGTCCAAGTTCTTGTAAGGGTCTCAAAACTGCCCAGAAAGTGGTTTTTAGGCAGTTTTGAGTCATTAGGTTGCTGTTTTGAGTTTTAGGTTTGTTTAAGTGTTTTAACCTTTAGTTTTGCATTCTTTGAGTCTAGTTTAGTGTTTTAAACTTTGTTTTTGAGTTTTTAAGTCAGTTTCCAAGTGTTTAGCAATCCCTCCTAATCCCCGGTCTAGAACGATCCCTACTTACATCTTTACTACAATTTGACAAAAGAGGGTTTAATTTGTGTGCTTATCTATTTCGTATCAAAATTTTGGCGCCGTTGCCGGGGATTAGCAATTTTGCTAATCCCTTGGATTGTTTTTGTTTCTTTTATTTCACTTTGTTTCTGACTTTGTTTAAGTTTCTGACCTAATTTTGTTTCTTGTTTCTTAGGTACTAATGTATGACTAGAAGTTCTCAACCGATTCGTGCGAACATCTTGGATTTTGACGACGATTTTGAGAGGAAGTTGAGAAGAGTTAGAAACCAGCAAGAACACCATCCACCAAATTCCGAATCTGACCTTGAAGAAAACGTACAAGAAGAGGAGGAGGAAGCCACGACAGGATATTTGAAGAAGTCCAAGGCATGGCGGTGGACAACCGTACACTCAAGGAGCTTTCCGCCTCAGGTTTGGATAATGCCGCACCCTTGTGCATTCAATACCCCGCGGCTGCCCAAGGTAAGACAGACGAGTTTGAATTAAAGTCAAGTTTGCTTCATCATATTCCTAAATACCATGGCTTGTCCATGGAAGATCCTAAAAAACATTTGAAAGAATTTGAAGTAGTGTGCTCTAGTATGAGTCCCGTCAATGTTGACGGATGTATCTTGAAGATGAAGGCTTTTCCATTCTCTTTGATGGATAAAGCCAAAGATTGGTTATACGAGTTAGCTCCTGGCACTGTCACTTCTTGGGAGAGTATGAAAAGAGCGTTCTTGGAGAAGTTCTTTCCAACTTGTCGCATCATCCTCCTACGCAAAAAGATAAGCGGAATTCAGCAAGAAGAAGGTGTGTCTTTTCCTACATATTATGAATGATTTAAATCACTTGTTGCTTCTTGTCCACATCATCAGATGAAGGAGGAGTTGCTTTTGCAATACTTCTACGAGGGTCTCCTACCTCTAGAACGTCAAATGCTTGATGCTTCGGCGGGGGGAGCATTGGTGGACAAAACACCCATGGCTGCTAAGGTCTTGATTGCTAATAGAGCGTTGAACGCTCAACAGTACGAGGGTGTAGGCCAAAGAGGACCCCCACCGCACCAAGTACATGAGGTAAGTTCAACTTCCGATCTTCATTCACAATTGGCTAATCTTACTTCTATTGTTTCACAGATGGCCGAGGGAATGAAAATGCAAGGACCTGTGGTATGTGGCGTATGTTCTATCCAAGGACATGTCTCCGAAAAATGTCCTCAACTCATCGAGAATGGCGGATGGGAGAGTGCAAATGCCATTGGGTTTCAAAGCCAAAATCAGTCAAGACATGATCCATACTCCAACACGTATAATTCGGGGTGGCGAGACCACCCAAATTTGAAGTGGAGGGAGCCCCAGCAACCTCAAAACCAAGGAGGCTTTAGGCAACAACCCCCGGGGTTCTTTCCCAAAACCTACGGCCCACCCCAAAATCAAGCCCAATCCGGCCCAAGTGCCTCAGGTACGTCTCTTGACAATGATGCACTTCTTAAGATACTAACTAAGTTGTCTAATGAGCAGGAAGATCAAACTAAGGCTATGCAAAACCATGATAAAAGGGTGGATCAACTTGAGAAACAAATTGGGCAGATTGCCGAGTTTGTAGGTAAGTTTCGAGATCCCGGACAACTCCCTAGTTCCACCATTCCAAATCCAAAAGGGGGGTTTGAATCAGCTAAAGCAATCACCCTAAGAAGTGGTAAGGAAGTTGGGGCAGGTCCTACATCAAAAACAGGTCATAACGAGGATGAAATTTTGCAAATGGAAGAGGAGGAATCAAGAAACAATCAAAATGACTCAATTCTAGACCTAACAAGTGATTTGGACGAAAATATAACTTCAAAGACTCAAAAGACTTAAAGGAAAACACGTTTTGACTCTAAAAACAAGATTTAAAAGCAAGGGGTTTGGTTTTGACGAATTTAACTTTTAAAACAGAAACTTTGAAAACAAACTTGACAAAAACGATTTGATGTAGATTAAGATGGTGAAAGGCTAGTTAGAAGGTTCCTTCTCCACACATGAAACATATGCATACGACCCGATCTCCAATTACTCTTTCGACAAACCATGAATGACAATGCCCCAAATTAACTAGATTGCACCAATTAATTCTCAGATTTCCCTAGATTCATTGAATTGAATGGAATACGCATTACAACCAAATTATTCTTATCAAGGACCCTAACTATGGAATACGCATGATAGAGACACATATCAAAGATCATTAAGTTTAATGGAAATCATAAGCATTGATGAGGCATTCATAACTATGGGATACGCATGTTACTCTTGCCTAGGATTTACTTAACACAATCGTGACTAGCGACTTTTACTACTTATGAATATAAGTTAATAACGATTAGGTGAAATTCCCTTATACTCTAGCATCAAATTCATGCATGCAAACTAAGTGTCGACCCTCAATCAACATACATAAACATGTTATCGATCAAATAGATAAGTAAACCACATTCACGATTTATGAAATCATAATTGGAAGAAATCAAGTCATATAAAACATATGATCATGGCTTTGAATTCCCCTCTAACTATAAAGAAATTAGTTCCTCATGTTCGCAAATAAACAAAGATAAATAAATTTAGACATTGACATAAAGATAGAAAACACCTAGAAACGCTCCGACAATCCAACGTCTTGAATGGCATGCACGGCTCCAAGTTGTCTTCCTTCTTCTCCTTGCAAACTCACGGCACTAGAGGTATGATTGGTGAATGATGTAGAGAAAATATGGTAGAGGATGGTGAATGAAAAGGTGCGGCACTATGTTGTATTTATAGGCTGAAAATCCCCATTCCTAGGTAGCAAAGGACAAGGTTTTAAAGGCCTAATTTGCATAGGATAATAACATACAATCCTATAAGGAAAACAAGTCAAAAACCCAAAGGGATTGGGAGATAAGGTGTAGCACAAAGTGTGTGAAAAGATAAGGCTTCTAGAAAACCAAAAATCCCAAGGGAAATAGGTATTGGGTGCGGCAAAAGGGTGATTTCTAGAAGATAATGCAAGGCAGAGTTTTAGGCTTCTAGAAAGGTTCCTAGGTGCCATCTTTGTAGGATAAGATAAGGTCTTCTAGAAATCCCATTTTAAGCATCCTAATCTAGTTAGAAACCCTCCTAAGTGGCTGAAATGTGGATAGTTTAAGATTAGGATAAGATAGGATAGGTGATGTGAAAATTAACTTGACACACAAATTAAACCCTATGGATGGCAATTGTAGTATATGAGCAAATAGGGATCGTTCTAGACCGGGGATTAACTAGGGATGCTAATCAATATGAAACTGACTCAAAACGTAAAAACATAATGTAGAACACTAAACTAGACTCAAAGAATGTTGTTTGTTAACCCACATTATATGTTTAAGTTTAACCCCGTTGAGCCTTGTTTAGCCGATGTTGTTTGTTAACCCACATTATCCTTACCTAGCTTAGATTAGGACCATCCTTACCCTTGTTCTTAAATCATAGTAAAGCATGATTCGAATTGAATTCCTTTTGATCTATGTTAGCAGAAAACAAGTGTGGGGGAAGTATTTTTCATGAGGAATTGTGTGCCATAGGCACGGCAAAGAAAAGAAAAGAAAAAAAAATTCGTGGAAAAAGAAAAAATGAAAAAAAAAGTATGAAAAGTATGAAAAAAAAAAAAAGAGTTGAAAAGTTGAGAAAAAGAGTTCCAAAGTATGGTTTGTTGAAGTAAGGGTCCAAAACAATGAATTTGACCCTAAGGAGTTGTTTAAGTCTCCCCCTTGTGTGTTAAAGGTAATTTCTGCAATCTAAGTGAATTCTAAGTCTCAATTTCATTACTTTGCTTACTATCGCTTGAAGAACATTTGTTTTCCTTATCCTTTCCTTGTTAACCAACACCCCAAGCCCCATTACAACCCTTAACTTCTATCTTGAGTGTTATGTGTTTCAATTTGTGGAGTTTGAATTTGGTATGAGCATATGGTGTCTGGTATGATATTAACTAGCACACAAATTAAACCCTCTTTTGTCAAATTGTAGTAAAGATGTAAGTAGGGATCGTTCTAAACCGGGGATTAGGAGGGATTGCTAAACACTTGGAAACTGACTTAAAAACTTAAAAACGAAGTTTAAAACACTAAACTAGACTCAAAGAATACAAAACTAAAAGTTAAAACACTTAAACAAACCTAAAAACTAAAACAGCAACTAGAAGGCTCAAAACTGCCTAAAAACCACTTTCTGGGCAGTTTTGAGCACCTACACTAATTTGGACGAAATTTGATGAAAACTTGAATCAAAACACCTAGAAACACAAATCAAAACACTTTCTAACTAATCTAAGACTCTAACCTAAAGGGGGATTTGTTTTGGAAGAAAATTTAAAACAAAACAGAAACTTAAATTAAAACAGATTGTAAAACGATTTTGGTGAAAAGAATGGATAAAAGGCTAGTTAGGAGGTTCTTCTCCACACATGTCACACTTGCAAGCAAAACGATTTTCAGTTGTTCTTCCGATAAACTATGAATACTCAACGCCCCAAATTAACCGTGAATTGCACTAATTAATCCTCAGTTTTTCCACAAGTTATTAAGTTGGATGATTGCATACGACAACCCAAAACATTCCCTACAAGTTCCCTACATGAATTGCATAATAGAGATACAAGCAAGAATCATTACGTTCTATGAAAAACATAAGCATTGACGAAGCATTCGTTACTATGAATTGCATGAAACTTATGCTAAGAATTCATTCAACGCGATCGGTTTCAAGCGACCTTCACTACTGGTGATTATAAGATTGTAACTATTAGGTGAAACTCCCTCATAATCTAGCATCATATTCATGCATGAAAACTAAGCGTGCACTCTCAATCAACATACACAAATAAATTATCAATCAAATAGATGAACGAATTGAATCCATAACTTATGAAATAACAACTGAATGTAATCGAATCAAATTACAAGCATGTACATGGTTTTGAATCACCCCCCAACTAAGGGGGTTTAGTTCCTCATACTCACAACAATAAGTTTATTTAATTGAAACATCAAAGACGTAAGAAAGATTACACCTAAAATGCCCAAGAATTCCACTTTGAAATCTGCACAGAAACTTGCTTCTTCTCCTTGCTGCGGCAGTGAGGATTTAAGGGGTTTTTGGATGAATTTGGATGACTTTGGATGAGGGGGAATGGTGGAAAACTATCTAGGATAGGTGTAGGGCACGGCTAGGAGGGTTTTAGGTCAGAAACTATGGATTTGGGTGAAGGTTTGGCTCGGCAAAAGTGATGGACAGATTCTGGCGTGAATGGAGAATGGCTGAATGATTTTCTGATTTTGTGTAGAATGAATGATATTTTCGGCTAGGGTGTTTAGGAGCATATAAATAGGCACCTAAAACCCTAATTAAATCAGATTGGGCTAGGGTTTGTGCGGCAATTAAGTGAACATGGGCTAGGGTTTGTAATCAGATTTTTAAAGAGAAAAGGGCCTAGGGTTCGGCCACTAAGTGGGCTAGGGCTAGGGTTTGTAACCAGATTTTGCATGTTAATTAGGTGGGCTTGGGTGCTGCATAGGTCCAAGAGGTAAGGATGGGTCATCCAAAAGCCCAAAGTCGAGAATAGAAACTCACGAAATTGGAAACCTCCAAGAATAGAAACTTCCACTTTTAGAAACTTTGGTTGCCAATTCCGATTTAGGAAAGATCAACCCAAAAAGGAAACTTTTAGGCTTAGCTCTCCTACTTCAAGTAGGAACCTCAAATCTTCAACTCTTCAATTCCATCCCAACCTTGCGTTCCAAGCATGTCCTTTTCAATCCAAGCTCACATTTTGCTCCAAAAGCTCCAAATTGCATCATTTCATGTAATACGTCCTTTAACCCTGAAAACACATGAAAGTAGCTTAAAAGACTACTTTAACAAAGAAAGCATAACAAAAATGCATAAAAACTAGCTAACTAAGGCGCATAAATATGCTCCTATCAGTGTCACTGGTTCTCGCATCTAAGTAGTAGCATTCCATTCATGAGATCATATCTAACATGCTTCTTAACTCTAGAAATTGCGTTCTTTGTGAAACATATATGTGAGCATTCGTTTTCATATCTACATCAATATTCTCACATATCACTAGTGTAGGGTGTGGAGTTAGAAAATCTGAGTGAAAATAGAGTGTATATCTTGTAAGGAATTGAGGGAATTCTCTAAGGCATGTTACTACATTCAAAGCATTGTTTTAATTGATTACTTGTGAACTAATAAGTTGTGGCTTTAATTAAGTATGTGCTTATGTGTAAAGATGACTCAAATCTGTGGGGATAACAATCTTTAATACGTCATGTGCATTGGAAATCCCTGAGGCAAACGTTGGAAGGTTTAGGTTTTGTTTTGGTTAGTTTGTTTCGTTTTGTTTTCTTTCTCTTGTTTGTTTTGCTCGAGGACTAGCAAAAGCTAAGTGTGGGGGAATTTGATAGGAGCATATTTATGCGACTTAGTGGGCTTGTTCTCATGCATTTATGTTGTTTTTCTTGAGTTATTTCAATGTTTAAAGTCTGTTTCGTGCCATTTCAGGTTTTAGAGACAAAGTGTGCAAAAAGAAGCAAAATGGAGCATTTTAGAGCAAAATTGAGCTGGAATGTTGTGGATGCTAATGGAGCACAAGAAATGGACGAGTTTGAAGGTCAAAGAAGCTTAAGAAATGAAGAAATGAAAGTGAAGAACAAAGAATTCGGAATTGGAAACCAAAGTTTCTAATGTTGGAAGTTTCTATTCTTGGCTTTGGGCTTTTAGATGACCTAGCCTTTCCCCCCTAACCCATGCCGCACCTAGGGCTTTAGAAATCTGATTTCCTTGCCTTGCAAGGCATTCTAGAAGGCCCATTCCTTTACCCTAGTACCAGCCGCAACCTAGGCCTTTTTCCCATGCAAAAATCTGATTGTTTAACCTAATTCCTAGTGGATTTTCAACCCTAGCCGCACCTAAACCCTAGCCCATTGTCTAACCTGATTTCTTTAGGGTTTTAGGTGCCTATATATATGAATTTTCGTCCATACTTCCAGCCACACCATTCTACATATCCAAAATTCCCAAAAACACAATTCTAGCCATTTTTCTTCCTTGCCGCAGCCTTCCATCTCCAAATCCCCAACTTTCTGCCCTAAATTCATCACAGCCGCACCTTTCCACCACCATCACCACCTCGTGCAGCCACCATTGAAGGAGAAAGAAGTAGTGCCATGCAGTCCAAAGAAGGGAGAAACCTTGCACATGCAATCTGCCATTAGTGGAGTGTTTGGAGTACTTTGTTTTCTTGTTTTTGTTTTCATGTTTAATTTAATTTGCTTTTCAATTATGTTAAACATGTGGAACTAATTTCTTTTTAGTTAGAGGCGAATTTGAAGCCATGAACATATGTTGGTTATGATTTGATTTACTCCAGTTATGAATTCATGAACTTTAGATGTGGTTTACTTTTCTGTTTTGATTAAGAACTTGTTTATGTATGTGGGTTGAGGGTCGACACTTAATTTGCATGCCTAAACTTGATGCTAGAATATAAGGGAATTTCACCTAATCGTTATGAACTTATATTTATGAGTAGTAAAGATCGCTAGTCACGATTGTGTTTAAGTAAACCCTAGGTTGGATTAACATGCGTATTCCATAGTTATGAATGCCTAGTCGATGTTTATGATTTCCGTTGAACTTAATGATCTTTGTTGAATGTCTCTATCATGCGTATTCCATACTTAGGGACTTTGATGAGGAATGATTTGGTTGTAATGCGTATTCCATTCAATCCAATGAATCTAGGGAAATCTGAAAGTTAATTTAAGCGAACCTAATTAACTTGGAGCATTGTCATTCATTGTTTGTTGAAGTCATAACTGGGAATCAAATTATATGCATATGTTCATGTGTGGATAAGGAACCCTCTAACTAAGTTTCTCATCATTCTATTTCATCACAATTTGTTTTGTTTGAAGTTGTTTACAAGTTTCTGTTTTAATTTCAATTTCGTAAGAATCAATCCCCCATTTATTTTAAAATGTTAGATTAGTTAGAAATTGATTTAGTTTGTGTTTTTAAGTGTCTTGAGTCAAGTTTTAGTCCAATTTCGTCCAAATTAGTGTTAGGTACTCAAAACTGCCCAGAAAGTGGTTTTAAGGCAGTTTTGAGTCTTTTAGTTGCTCTTTTGAGTTTTTGGTTGATTTAAGTGTTTTAAACTCTAGTTTTGCATTAATTGAGTCTAGTTTAGTGTTCTACATTATGTTTTTATGATCTTGAGTCAGTTTCACATTGATTAGCATCCCTAGTTAATCCCCGGTTTAGAACGATCCCTATTTGCTCATATACTACAATTGTCATCCATAGGGTTTAATTTGTGTGTCAAGTCAATTTTCACATCAAATTTTGGCGCCGTTGCCGGGGATTAGCAAAATTGCTAATCCCTTGTGTTTTTACCGTGTGTTTTTAGTATAATTTACCTAGTTTTCTTATTTTGTTTTGTTTTCTTGACTTAGGTACTAGTGCATGACGCGGAGTTCTCAAACTGTACATGCACATATCTTGGACTTTAACGACGATTTTGAACGTGATTTGAGAAGAAAGAGGAGGCATCCCGAACCTAGTGAACCTAGTTCAAGTTCAGAGGCCGAATCTGAGTTTGAAGAAGTGGAAGAAGAAGTTATGGCAGCGGACAATCGGACCATTAAAGAGCTTTCGGCCTCGGGGTTGACCAATGCCGCACCATTATGAATTCAATACCCCGCGGCTGCCCAAGGCAAGACCGATGAATTCGAGTTGAAGTCAAGCTTGTTGCACCACATTCCGAAATACCATGGGCTTTCCATGGAAGATCCCAACAAGCATCTCAAGGAGTTCGAGGTTGTTTGTTCGAGCATGACACCCATAAATGTTGACGGGAACATTCTGATAATGAAGGCTTTTCCATTTTCACTTGTGGAAAAGGCGAAGGATTGGCTTTACGAGTTAGCACCCAGAACGGTTACATCTTGGGATAGTCTGAAAAGAGCTTTCTTGGAGAAGTTTTTCCCAACTTCAAGAGTCATTCTCTTGAGGAAACGGATTAGTGGCATCCAACAAAATCAAGGTGAATCATTTCCTTCTTATTATGAACGTTTTAAATCACTTGTTGCTTCTTGTCCACAGCATCAAATGAAGGAGGAGTTGCTCATTCAATACTTCTACGAAGGACTCCTTCCCATGGAACGCCAAATGCTTGATGCCTCGGCGGGAGGTGCGTTGGTGGATAAAACTCCGGGGGCTGCAAAACTTCTAATTGCCAACCGAGCACATAATGCACAACAATACGAAGGTGTTGGACAAAGAGACCCCCCACGAGCACAAGTGAATGAGGTAAGTTCTATGCCCGAAATTCAATCCCAATTAGCTAACCTTACTTCTATTGTTTCTCAGTTGGCCGAGGGAATGAAGATTCATGGACCAAGTGTGTGTGGCATGTGCTCTATGCAAGGACAGGCCAACGATCAATGCCCTCAGTTGATTGAGAATGGGGGTTGGGAATCTGCCAATGCCGTGGGTTTTGGGAACCAAAATCAACCACGCCATGATCCATACTCTAATACCTACAATCCGGGGTGGAAGGACCATCCAAATTTCAAATGGCGGGATCATCAACAACCCCAACAACAAGGAGGATTTAGGCAGCAACCACCGAGCTTTTATACAAAGCCATTCGTCCCCAATCAAAACCAAGTGCAATCTGCCCCAACAAACTCAGGTATGTCTTTGGATAATGATCAAGTTGTTAAGTTACTTACTACTTTGACGCAGGAAGTACAAACTCAAAATAAGGAGAGACAAATCCAAGACAAACGGGTGGATAATTTGGAGAAGCAAATGGGTCAAATTGCCGAATTCATGGGGCAAATTAGAGCACAAGGCAGATTGCCTAGTTCAACAGTTGTAAACCCGAAGGAAGGATTTGAAACCGCTAAGGCCATTATGTTGAGAAGTGGTAAACAGGTTGGAGCGGACTCAAATACATCCAAATCAAGTCAAGACAAGGAGGACAAGTTGCTGAAAGAGGAAGCACAGGGAGCAAAGCCCACGGCCAAGGATGACCAAACCTTGCCGCCGCCACCACCTAGTCCTCCTAAACCGTCCCCAACCACCAAGGTAAGTACTAATTCAACTTGTTCTAGTTCCATTCCACTAAATGTGCCCTTTCCTGGCAGGTTTAGGCAATCAAAGAAGGAAGAAGCCGAGAAGGACATTCTAGAGACCTTTCGGAAAGTTCAAGTCAATATCCCGCTCCTTGATGCGATTAAGCAAGTCCCGAGGTATGCTAAGTTTTTAAAAGAACTTTGTACAACAAGGAGAAGGATTTCAAACAAAGAGGTGGTTCAAGTAAGTGAAAATGTCTCTGCTGTGTTACAAAGGAAATTACCTCCTAAATGCAAAGATCCGGGTAGTTTTACAATTCCGTGCGTTATTGGTAATACTAAGTTTGAACAATGCATGTTAGACGTAGGGGCTTCGATTAATGTTATGCCATACTCTATTTATGCATCTATGAACTTAGGTGAGCTTAAAAATGATGGTGTTATAATTCAATTAGCCGATCGTTCTAATGCATATCCAAATGGTGTTTTGGAAGATGTTTTGGTGCAGGTTGGTAACTTGATTTTTCCAGCGGATTTCTACGTGCTTGACATGGAGGATTCACCCCATTCCACCCCATTGCCGATTCTATTAGGGAGGCCCTTCATGAAAACAGCCCGCACCAAGATAGATGTGTTTAAAGGAACTTTAACGATGGAATGTGATGGGGAAGTCATTGATTTCAATCTTTCTGAAAGTATTAAATTTCCTAAGGACGATCATTCTTGCTTTTCTATTGATATAATTGATGATTTGGCGTAGGATTTTCTCGATTGTTTGGAGAGGGATACCCTTGAAACGACAATTGCACAAGGAATTGGGCAAACATCTGGTTTTGCCGTGCCTAGAAATGAGGAGGAGGCCGAGATAGTGGCTGCCCTTGAGTCACTACCTCAACACCATGGTAAGCCTTCTAACCCAATTTCAATTCCAGTTTCCACTATTAAGTTATTACCCTCAGTGATTCAGGCACCCGTACTTGAACTTAAACCGTTGCCCGATCATTTAAAGTACGTCTTTCTGGGAGACAACGAGACATTACCCGTCATTGTCTCCTCATCACTCACGGCCATAGAAGAGGAGAAGTTAATCCGAGTGTTGAAAGAGCACAAGACGGCCATTGGGTGGACTTTGGCCGATATTAGGGGAATTAGCCCGACTACGTGCATGCATCGCATACTTCTAGAGGAGGGGGCTAAACCAACTCGAGAGGCTCAGCGCCGTCTCAACCCTCCAATGATGGAAGTTGTGAAAAAGGAAATTATCAAACTTCTTGATTGTGGAGTGATTTATCCGATCTCTGATAGTCGTTGGGTGTCACCGGTGCAATGTGTTCCAAAGAAGTCCGGAGTGACAGTGGTGAAGAATGCCGAGAATGAGCTTGTGCCAACCCGTATCCAAACAGGTTGGCGAGTGTGCATTGATTATAGGAAGCTCAACGCCACCACAAGGAAGGACCATTTTCCTTTACCGTTCATTGATCAGATGCTTGAAAGGTTAGCCGGTCATTCTTTTTATTGTTTCCTTGATGGTTATTCTGGATATAATCAGATTGTCATAGCGCCGGATGACCAAGAAAAGACAACTTTTACATGCCCCTTTGGTACTTTTGCTTATCGTCGCATGCCTTTTGGGTTATGCAATGCTCCGGCCACGTTTCAAAGGTGTATGGTAAGTATCTTTTCAGATTTTGTGGAAAAGATTATTGAGGTATTTATGGATGATTTCAGTGTGTTTGGTGATTCATTTGATGGTTGTTTGGAAAATCTCACACTAATTTTGAAACGATGTGTAGAAACTAACCTTGTGCTTAATTGGGAAAAATGTCACTTTATGGTTAGACAAGGCATAGTTCTAGGGCATATTGTGTCAGAAAGAGGAATTGAAGTGGATAAATCGAAAATAGATCTTGTACGCTACTTACCCTCTCCTACTTCGGTTCGAGAGGTTCGTTCGTTTCTTGGTCATGCAGGATTTTATAGGCGATTTATCAAGGACTTCTCCAAGATCTCAAACCCTCTTTGCCGTCTCCTCCAGAAAGATGTGGCGTTTGACTTCAACGAGGACTGTGAGAAGGCGTTCAATCACCTCAAAGAAATGCTAACTTTGGCCCATATCATAGTTCCACCGGATTGGAGCCTTCCTTTTGAGCTTATGTGCGATGCTTCCGATTATGCATTAGGAGCTGTTTTGGGGCAAAGGAAGGAAAAGAGGCCGCATGTTATCTATCTCGCCTTCGGTTGTTTCCGGGTAAGTTGCGTTCCAAATGGGTTGGTCCTTTTATTGTCACTAATGTTTTCCCTCACGGTGCAGTGCAAATCAAAAGTTTAAGGACGCAGCAAGAATTCAAAGTGAATGGGCATCGATTGAAGCCCTATTACGAGATGTTTGAGGAGCATGTCGTGGAGGAGGTACCCCTCCATGCCGTGGAACCTAGTCAAGCTTAAACGGATGTACCGTCCGGCTGGAAGACGTTAAAGCAAGTGCTACTTGGGAGGCAACCCATTCATGCAACAAAGCAAGACTTAGAGAGCACTCCAATTCCAGATTTGCGTTCCTAACCCTTCTCTTTGTTGATTATTTCATTTCTGCCATGTAGATTGTTTAGTTGCTGTTTTGTTTGGCTTTGTGTTATTTATGTTAGTTTATGCTTTGAAACATTGAGGACAATGTTTGATTTAAGTGTGGGGGGGTAACCAAAGTGTTTTGATGCAAATTCGTAGGGTTTTCTCACCCATAATTTCCAATGTTGTTTCTTGCTGTTTTTAGGTGTTTTTAGGCTGTTTTGATGTATTTTAGTGTGTTTTGACATAAAATCCGAAAATCCCATAAAAATTTGAAAAATTGTTTTGAAAAAACCAAAAAGAGTTGTTTTTGTGTGTTTGTTTGTGTCTTAGGGTACCTTCCAACACAATGATGTGGATTCGGTTTGTAATTGCATGACTGTTAAAGAGAAGGATTAACATGGAGGAAAGTTTGATTTACTCTTTGTTTATGCTTGGTTGTGGTTATAACTTATGAATTCACATGCAATCATAAAAGAAAAAAATCAGTTTTTGTAACATGCTTGAAGGAAGGAACTCAAACTAACGCTACAACCTTGTGAGACTTGAGCCTAAACGTTTATTTGGAGAGTTAAAATCTGTGCATTCTTTGCTTTCTAAAGTCGTTGCATGATCTCATTATTCTTTGCTTGGTTGCTACTTAGAAGGCGTTTCATCATTTAGTTCCAAATGCTAGAACTCATGCCCATTTCATTCAAAGCATGTTATTGATTTGCATAACACATATTCAAGATAAAGTTGTGTAGTTATCACCACCTTAGCCAAACTGCCGTGTATCCCATATCATTTTATGTTTAAGTTTAACCCCGTTGAGCCTTGTTTAGCCGATGTTGTTTGTTAACCCACATTATCCTTACCTAGCTTAGATTAGGACCATCCTTACCCTTGTTCTTAAAGCATAGTAAAGCATGATTCGAATTGAATTCCTTTTGATCTATGTTAGCAGAAAACAAGTGTGGGGGAAGTTTTTTTTTTTTTTTTCTTTTCTTTGCCGTGCCTATGGCACACAATTCCTCATGAAAAATACTTCCCCCACACTTGTTTTCTGCTAACTTAAATCAAAAGGAATTCAATTTGAATCATGCTTTACTATGCTTTAAGAACAAGGGTATAGATGGTCCACTTAAGTAGCCGCACCTAACCCTAGCCCAATCTGATTTCTTTAGGGTTTAGGTGCCTATATATATGTGTTTTACACCTTGCCGCATATCAGCTCCCTCTCCACAAATCAGAAAATCATCCAACCCTTTTCCCCCACTTTGCCGCAGCCACCATCACCGTAATCCCTCCTTGCCGCAACCTTCCTTCACTCCAGCCACCATTATACACCTCCATACACCACCCACACCCCTTGCCGCACCACCATATCATCCTAACTCCCTTCCTAAACCAAAACTACATCCAAAAATCCCTTTAACCATCTCTGCCGCAGCAAGGAGAAGAAGAAGAGGAGCTTGACGTGCAGAAATTCAAAGTGGAATTCTTGGGCGTTTTAGGTGTAATCTTTCTTATGTCTTCGATGTTTCAATTCAATAAACTTTATGTTGTGAGTATGAGGAACTAAACCCCCTTAGTTGGGGGGTAATTCGAAACCATGTACATGCTTGCAATATGATTTGATTACATTCAGTTGTTATTTCATAAGTTGTGGATTCAATTCGTTCATCTATTTGATTGATAACTTATTTGTGTATGTTGATTGAGAGTGCACGCTTAGTTTTCATGCATGAATATGATGCTAGATTATGAGGGAGTTTCACCTAATAGTTACAATCTTATAATCACAAGTAGTGAAGATCGCTTGAAAACGATCGCGTTGAAAGAATTCTTAGCATAAGTTTCATGCAATTCATAGTAACGAATGCTTCGTCAATGCTTATGTTTTTCATAGAACGTAATGATTCTTACTTGTTTCTCTATTATGCAATTCATGTAGGGAACTTGTA
The DNA here is from genome assembly GCA_963082935.1 of Malus x robusta. NCBI lineage: Eukaryota > Viridiplantae > Streptophyta > Magnoliopsida > Rosales > Rosaceae > Malus > Malus x robusta. The sequence goes on from OY720335.1 coordinate 15,300,722, forward strand.
GGGAATGTTTTGGGTTGTCGTATGCAATCATCCAACTTAATAACTTGTGGAAAAACTGAGGGTTAATTAGTGCAATTCACGGTTAATTTGGGGCATTGAGTATTTATAATTTATTGAAAGAACAACTGAAAATCGTTTCGTTTGCAAGTGTGACATGTGTGGAGAAGAACCTCCTAACTAGCCTTTTATCCATCCTTTTCGTCCAAAAACGTTTTACAATCTGTTTTATTTGAAGTTTCTGTTTTGTTTTCAATTTTCGTCCAAAACAAATCCCCCTTTATTTTGAAGTCTTAGATTAGTTAGAAAGTGTTTTGATTTGTGTTTCTAAGTGTTTTGAGTCAAGTTTTAACCCAAATTCGTCCAATTCTTGTTAGGTTCTCAAAACTGCCCAAAAAGTGGTTTTTAGGCAGTTTTGAGTCATTAGGTTGCTGTTTTGAGTTTTAGGTTTGTTTAAGTGTTTTAACCTTTAGTTTTGCATTCTTTGAGTCTAGTTTAGTGTTTTAAATTTTGTTTTTGAGTTTTTAAGTCAGTTTCCAAGTGTTTAGCAATCCCTCCTAATCCCCGGTCTAGAACGATCCCTACTTACATCTTTTCTACAATTTGACAAAAAGAGGGTTTAATTTGTGTGCTTATCTATTTCGCATCACTCCACACCCTACACTAGTCATATGGGAGAAGATTGATGTAGATATGAAAACGAATGCTACTACTTAAATGCGAGAACCAGTGACACCCTACACTAGAGTTAAGAAGCATGTTTAGATATGATCTCATGAATGGAATGCTACTACTTAGATGCGAGAACCAGTGACACCATATGCTCATACCAAATTCAAACTCCACAAATTGAAACACATAACACTCAAGATAGAAGTTAAGCGTTGTAATGGGGCTTGGGGTGTTGGTTAACAAGGAAAGGATAAGGAAAACAAACGTTCTTCAAGCGATAGAAATTAACTTTAACACACAAGGGGGAGACTTAAACATCTCCTTAGGGTCAAATTCATTGTTTTGGACCCTTACTTCAACAAACAATACTTTGGAACTCTTTTTCTCAACTTTTTAACTCTTTTTTTTTTTTTTTTCATACTTTTCATACTTTTTCTTCATTTTTTCTTTTTTTTTTCTTTTCTTTTCTTTTCTTTGCCGTGCCTATGGCACACAATTCCTCACGACAAAATACTTCCCCCACACTTGATTTCTGCCAACATAGATCAAAAGGAATTCAATTCGAATCATGCTTTGCTATGCTTTAAGAACAAGGGTAAGGATGATCCTAATCTAAGCTAGGTAAGGATAATATGGGTTAACAAACAACATAGGCTAAACAAGGCTCAACAGGGTTAAACTTAAACATAAAATGACATGGGATACATGGCAGTTTGGCTAAAGTGGTGGTAACTACACAACTTTATCTTGAATATGTGTTATGCAAATCAATAACATGCTTTGAATGAAATGGGCATGAGTTCTAGCATTTGGAACTAAATGATGAAACGCGTTCTAAGTAGCAACCAAGCAAAGAATAATGAGATCATGCAACGACTTTAGAAAACAAAGAATGCACAGATTTTAACTCTCCAAATAAACGTTTAAGCTCAAGTCTCACAAGGTTGTAGCGTTTGTTTGAGTTCCTTCCTTCAAGCATGTTACAAAAACTAATTTTTTCCTTTATGATTACATGTGAATTCATAAGTTATAACCAAAACCAAGCATAAACCAAGAGTAAATCAAACTTTCATCCATGTTAATCCTTCTCTTTAACAGTCATGCAATTACAAACCGAATCCTCATCATTGTGTTGGAAGGTACCCTAAGACACAAACAAACACACAAAAACAATTCTTTTTGGTTTTTTCAAGACAATTTTTCAAATTTTTATGGGATTTTCGGATTTTTATGTCAAAACACACTAAAATGCATCAAAACAGCCTAAAAACACCTAAAAACAGCAAGAAACAACATTGGAAATTATGGGTGAGAAAACCCTACGAATTTGCATCAAAACACTTTGGTTACCCCCCCACACTTAAATCAAACATTGTCCTCAATGTTTCAAAGCATAAACTAACATAAATAACACAAAACCAAACAAAACAGCAACTAAACAATGTAACATGGCAGAAATGAAATAATCAACAAAGAGAGGGGTTAGGAATGTAAATCTGGAATTGGAGTGCTCTCTAAGTCTTCCTTTGTTGCATGAATGGGTTGCCTCCCAAGTATCGCTTGCTTTAACGTCTTCCAGCCGGACGGTACCTCCGTTTAAGCTTGACTAGGTTCCATGGCATGGAGGGGTACCTCATCCACGATATGCTCCTCAAACGTCTCGTAATAGGGCTTCAATCGATGCCCATTCACTTTGAATTCTTGCTGCGTCCTTAAACTTTTGATTTGCACTGCACCGTGAGGGAAAACATTAGTGACAATAAAAGGACCAACCCATTTGGAACGCAACTTACCCGGAAACAACCGAAGGCGAGAATTGAACAACAACACTTTCTGCCCAATAGAGAACGTCTTGGCACGAATCATCTTGTCATGGAATGCCTTCGTTCTCTCCTTGTAAATCCGGGCATTCTCATATGCTTCATTTCGGATTTCATCAAGCTCACACAATTGAAGCTTCCTATTAAACCTGCGGCAGCAAGGTCCATATTGAACGTTTTGACGGCCCAATGTGCACGATGCTCTAACTCGACGGGAAGATGGCATGGCTTCCCGTAGATGAGCCGAAAAGGTGACATCCCAATGGGGGTTTTGTAGGCAGTGCAATATGCCCACAATGCATCGTTTAAGCGCAAACTCCAATCCTTCCTTGTAGGCCCCACGGTCTTCTCAAGAATCTGCTTGATTTCCCTATTCGAAACCTCAGCTTGCCCGCTCGTTTGAGGGTGATAAGGTGTGGCCACCTTATGCGTGACATTGTATTTCTTGAGCAGCGCCTCGATGGTTCAATTACAAAAATGGGAACCTCCATCACTGATTAGCACTCGTGGCATTCCAAACCTTGCAAAAATGTTAGTTTTCACAAAATCTGCAACCACTCGAGAATCATTAGTTCGGGTGGCTTTTGCTTCCACCCATTTCGACACATAATCCACAGCAAGCAATATATAAAGAAACCCATGTGACGAAGGAAAGGGACCCATAAAATCAATACCCCAAACATCAAAGATTTCAACACTAAAAATGGGGGTTTGCGGCATTTGTTGTTTAGGACCAATATTACCTGTTCTTTGGCATCTATCACAAGACATGCAAAATGTTCTAGCATCCCTAAAGATGGTAGGCCAATAGAAACCACATTCTAACACCTTAAGTGCTGTTCTTTGAGTGCCAAAGTGTCCCCCACAAGCATAAGTGTGACAAAACGTTAGAATAGCATTAAACTCAGAATCATGCACACACCTACGTATAACTTGGTCAGGGCAATATTTCCATAAATACGGGTCATCCCACTGATAGGAGCATATTTATGCGACTTAGTGGGCTTGTTATTGTGCATTTATGTTATTTTTCTTTAGTTAATTTAGTGTTTAAAGTCATTTTCGTGCAATTTCAGGTTTAGAGACGAAGTATGCAAAGAAGTGCGAAATGGAGCATTATAGAGCAAAATTGAGCCGGAATGTTGTGTATGCTAATGGAGCACGAGGAATGGACGGGTTTGAAGGTCAAAGGAGCTTAAGAAATGAAGAAATGAAAGTGAAGAACAAAGAAGTCGGAATTGGCAACCAAAATTTCTAAAGTTGGAAGTTTCTATTCTTGGAGGTTTCCATTTTCGTGGGTTTCTATTCTTGGCTTTGGGCTTTTAGATGACCTAAACCCTAATTCCTTGTGGATCCTAAGCCCATGCCGCACCCTAGGGCCTAATCATTTAATTTCTGCCAAGTTAAACCCAAATCTATCTCTCCTAGGGTTTGTGCCGCACCTAACCTTCTAGAAACCCTATTTTCTGGTGGACTTTAAGCCCTTTGCCGCACCTAAACCCTAGCCCATTGCTTAAACCTGATTTCCCTAGGGTTTGTGGTGCCTATATATATGTGTTCTCAAGCCTTGCTGCAGATACCAACCCCTCCATAAGTCAGAAATTCGTCAAAACACATTCATCACTCTTTGCCGCAGCCACCATCACCCTAATACCTTCAATCCGCCACTTCTCCATCCATTCCAGCAACCTTCCATCTCTGCCGAACCATTCCTTTACTCCAGCCACCATTCTACACCTCCATACACCACCCACACCCCTTGCCGCACCACCATACCATTCTAACTCCCTTCCTAAACCAAACTCACATCCAAAAATCCCCTAAACCCTCTCTGCCGCAGCAAGGAAAAGAAGAAAGAGGAGCTTGACGTGCAGAAATTCAAAGTGGAATTGTTGGGCGTTTTAGGTGTAATCTTTCTTATGTTTTCAATGTTTCAATTCAATAAACTTTGTGTTGTGAGTATGAGGAACTAAACCCCCTTAGTTGGGGGGTGATTCGAAACCATGTACATGCTTGCAATATGATTTGATTACATTCAGTTGTTATTTCATAAGTTGTGGATTCAATTCGTTCATCTATTTGATTGATAACTTATTTGTGTATGTTGATTGAGAGTGCACGCTTAGTTTTCATGCATGAATATGATGCTAGATTATGAGGGAGTTTCACCTAATAGTTACAATCTTATAATCACAAGTAGTGAAGGTCGCTTGAAAACGATCGCGTTGAATGAATTCTTGGCATAAGTTTCATGCAATTCATAGTAACGAATGCTTTGTCAATGCTTATGTTTTTCATAGAACTTAATGATTCTTGCTTGTATCTCTATTATGCAATTCATGTAGGGAACTTGTAGGGAATGTTTTGGGTTGTCGTATGCATTCATCCAACTAAATAACTTGTGGAAAAACTGAGGGTTAATTAGTGCAATTCACGGTTAATTTGGGGCGTTGAGTATTTATAATTTATTGGAAGAACAACTGAAAATCGTTTTGTTTGCAAGTGTGACATGTGTGGAGAAGAACCTCCTAACTAGCCTCTTATCCATCCTTTTCATCCAAAAACGTTTTACAATCTGTTTAGTTTTAAGTTTCTGTTTTGTTTTCAATTTTCGTCCAAAACAAATCCCCCTTTATTTTGAAGTCTTAGATTAGTTAGAAAGTGTTTTGATTTGTGTTTCTAAGTGTTTTGATTCAAGTTTTCACCCAAATTCGTCCAAGTTTTTGTTAGGTTCTCAAAACTGCCCAGAAAGTGGTTTTTAGGCAGTTTTGAGTCATTAGGTTGCTGTTTTGAGTTTTAGGTTTGTTTTAGTGTTTTAACCTTTAGTTTCGCATTCTTTGAGTCTAGTTTAGTGTTTTAAACTTTGTTTTTGAGTTTTAAGTCAGTTTCCAAGTGTTTAGCAATCCCTCCTAATCCCCGGTCTAGAACGATCCCTACTTACATCTTTACTACAATTTGACAAAAAGAGGGTTTAATTTGTGTGCTTATCTATTTCGCATCAAATTTTTGGCGCCGTTGCCGGGGATTAGCAATTTTGCTAATCCCTTGGATTGTTTTTGTTTCTTTTATTTCACTTTGTTTCTGATTTTGTTTAAGTTTCTGTCCTAATTTTGTTTCTTGTTTCTTAGGTACTAGTGTATGACTAGAAGCTCTCAAACGATTCATGCGAACATCTTGGATTTCGCAAATCTGGAATTGGAGTGCTCTCTAAGTCTTCCTTTGTTGCATGAATTGGAGTGCTCTCTAAGTCTTCCTTTAAGCTATTTTCATGTGTTTTCAGGTTTTAGAGACAAAGTGAGCAAAAAGATGCAATTTGGAGCATTTTGGAGAAAAATTGGGCTAAAATGGAGTTCATGCACAGGAAGCACAAGGGATGGACGAATTTGAGAGATTGATGAAGCTAGGAATGTGTTTTGAAGTTGAAGAATTGAAGATACAAAGTTTCCTAGTTGAGGGAGGAAAGGGCTTACATGAAGGATTCCTAAATGAAGAAGGATTCCTAATCAATGTAGGAGTCCTAATTGAAGATGGATTCCTAGACGAATGAAGTTTCCTACTCAAGCAAGTATTCCTACATGAAGAAGAAGAATTAAAGCCAAAAAATCAGCTCAAGATAAGGAATCTTATCAAAAACCTCATCCATAACCTTATCTTAGCTTATCTTATCCAAACAAACCTTATCCTATCCTATCTTATCCTAATCCTAAACTATCCACATTTCAGCCACTTAGGGGGGTTTCTAACTAGATTAGGATGCTAAAAATGGGATTTCTAGAAGACCTTATCCACTCCTACAAAGGTGCCATACTTTATCCCTTGTTTTTCTAGAAATCAGCCACAAAACAACCTTTCTGGAAGACCTTATCCCTTGTCCTACAAAAGTGACGCCCCAAACCTTTCTAGAACTCCTAGAAACCTGATTATTCCTTTCCCCCTTGGTTTTTAAAAGCCTTAGCCTTTTCCTTCAAGGATTGTGTGTTATTATCCTATACAAATTAGGCTTTTAAATCCTTTTCCTTTGCTACATAGGGGCTGCGAATTTCAGCCTATAAATACCATCTTTGCTGCACCATTTAGTCACCATCCTCTACCATAATTTACTACACCATTCACCCATCCACACTTCATTGTGCCGTGAGTTTGCAAGGAGAAGAAGGAAGAACTCTTGGAGCCGTGCATGCCATTCAAGGAGCTTGGATTGTGGAGCGATTCTAGGTGTTTTCTATCTTTATGTCAATGTTTATATTTATTTATCTTTGTTTATTTGCGAACATGAGGAACTAATTTCTTTATAGTTAGAGGGGAATTCAAAGCCATGATCATATGTTTTATATGACTTGATTTCTTCCAAATATGATTTCATGAATCGTGAATGTGGTTTACTTATCTATTTGATTGATAACTTTTTCTTGTGTGTTGATTAAGGATGCATACTTAGTTTGCATGCATGAATTTGATGCTAGAGTATAAGGGAATTTCACCTAATCGTTATTAACTTATATTCATAAGTAGTAAAAGTCGCTAGTCACGATTGTGTTAAGTAAACCCTAGGCAAGAGTAACATGCGTATCCCATAGTTATGAATGCCTCGTCAATGCTTATGATTTCCATTGAACTTAATGATCTTTGATATGTGTCTCTATCATGCGTATTCTATAGTTAGGGTCCTTGATAAGAATAATTTGGTTGTAATGCGTATTCCATAGTTAGGGTCCTTGATAAAAATAATTTGGTTGTAATGCGTATCCCATTCAATTCAATGAATCTAGGGAAATCTGAGAATGAATTGGTCGATCTAGTTAATTTGGGGCATTGTCATTCATGGTTTGTTGAAAGAGTAATTGGAAATCGAGTCGTATGCATATGTTTCATGTGTGGAGAAGGAACCTTCTAACTAGCCTTTCACCATTCTTTTTCATCCAAATTCGTTTTTCTTAAGTTTGTTTACAAAGTTTATGTTTTAAAAGTTAAATTCGTCAAAATCAAACCCCTTGTTTTTAAACCTTGTTTTTAGAGTCAAAACTTGTTTCCTTTTAGTCTTTTAAGTCTTTGAAGTTCTATTTTCGTCCAAATCACTTGTTAGGTCTAGAATTGAGTCTTTTTGAGTGTTTCTTGCTGGTTTTAGTGTTTTAAGTTAGTTTTGAGTCTATAGAGTCTAGTTTATTGTTTTTGAGTCTTAATTATGTTGATTAGCATCCCTTCTAATCCCCGGCTAGAACGATCCCTACTTACATATACTACAATGATAGGGTTTTAATTTGAGTGTCAAGTTAATTTTCACGTCAAATTTTGGCGCCGTTGCCGGGGATTAGCAAAATTGCTAATCCCTCTTTCTTTCTTTTTCGTGTCTTTTGTTTTTCGTTTCTGATGTTGTTTCGTTTATTTTACTTTTGATATTTGATTTAGTTTTCTTTCTTTGATTTCAGGTTCTAGGGAAGTAACACATGGATTTCGCTAACATTCAAGCTCAATTGGCGAATCTTACTTCTCAATTGTCACAGATTGCCGGAAGGACTACAATGCAAAATGTCCCTACATTTGGTGTGTCTTATGGGCACGGATATCAAACTCATCAACATCCTCAATTCACTGTGAACGAAGATGCTTGGGGTTATCAAGGCTATGATCAACCAAGCAACAACATGTTTTCTAACGCTTACAATTCGGCTTGGAGAGATCATTCAAAGTATATGTGGGAGGAACCTCAACAATTCCAACAAGATGGATATTGGCAGCAAGAGGAGGAGTTCTATTCAAGACCTATGCAATATGCTCAATCAAACTCAGGTTCGTCAATAAATTATAATCAAATTCTTAATGAATTAAATTGTTTGGTGCAGGGCTCACAAAATCAAGCCAAAGAGGCTCAACAAGATGCATATTGGCAGCCATATGAGGAGTTCTACACCACACCTATACAGCCACCACCGCATACCCCACAACAATTCCAATCAAATTCAAGTATGTCCATGGATAGTGATCAAATTCTTCAAGTACTAACCTCTTTGACGCAGGACCAACAAAATCAAGACAAGAAGTTGGATAAATTGAAGAGTCAAATGGGAGAGATTATGGAATTCATGGTACAAATTCAAGAGCAAAGTGAACTCTCCAACTCAACTGTTGAAAATTCGAAGGAAGATTTTGAAATCCACAATGCTATCACTTTGGGAAGTGCTATGGAGGTTGGAGCTGGCCTAAAAACGTCCAAACATAGCCTAGAAGTGGATGAGGAGCTGCTGATTGAGGAGGAGGAAGCAGACATACGCACGGCAAGGGTAGAACAACCCCTGCCGCAGCTCCTTAAGCCCTCTAACCCACCCACCACAAGTAAGGACGTCCTAATTTCCTTTCATTCTAATGTTGTTCCTCCGAATGTCCCTTTTTCTCGCAGGTTTTTGATTCCCAAGAAAGAAGAGAGTGAAAAAGACATCGTGGAAGCCTTCCCAAAGGTGCAAAATGATATTCCAATTCTTGGCACACCCACTCAAGTACCAGATTGTGTTGAAGTGTTCAAAGAACCTTGTTCACCACAAAGAAGGAGTCAAGAAAAAGAAGTGGCTGGAGAATGTCAAGAATTCATTAATGAGGACGTATTTGAAGTAACAAAGCCCAAATTCAAAGTCAAAGTCCCTGAAACTTTCAAAGAAGTGGTGTTTGTCATTGAGTTCATGTTGGAGCAACCAGGTAAGCCACCTCCTCGAAATTCAATTTCGTTTTCTACTAACATGCTGTTTATGATTCAGGCACCCACGTTAGAATTTAAACCATTGCCGGATCATTTCAAGTATCACCATCCATTCAAAGATCAATTCCATGCCATGGCCACCAATGGAGCTTAATTGGAGGTATCGTCCGGCTGGAAGACGTTAAAGCAAGCGCTTCTTGGGAGGCAACCCATGCAAATAAGGAACACCTAAGAAGCTCCGGCATCATAATCAGATTTGCGTTTCTAAACCCTACTCTTTATTGCTTTTACTTTGCCATATTTGTCATGTTTGCTAGTTATGTTATTTGCTTGTTTTTTGTGTGAGTCTATGTTTGAAACATTGAGGACAATGTTTGGTTTAAGTGTGGGGGGGTAAACAAAGTGTTTTTGTGTCAAATTCGGAGGATTTTACCACCTACCATTTCAAAGGTTGTTTTTCATTGTTTTTAAGTGTTTTTAGCATGTTTTGATGTGTTTTTATGTGGCTTTACCAGAAAATCCGAAAATTCAAGAAAAAATTAGAAAAAGTTTTGAAAAAAAACCAAAAAGAGTCGTTTTAAAGTTGTTTTTGTGTTTTTGTGTCTTAGAGTACCTTCCAACACAATGATGAGGATTTGGTTTTTAATTGCATGACGGTTAAAGAAAGTTACAAACATGGATGGAAGTTTAATATACTCTTTGGTTTATGCTTGGTTATAGTTATAGTTTACGAATTCACATGTAATCACAAAGAAAAGATCAATTTTTGTAACATGCTTGAAGGAAGTAACTCAAACTAACGCTACAACCTTGTGAGACTTGAGCCTTAACAATCTTTGGAGAGTTAATAATCTGTGAATTTGTTGTTTTCTAAAGTCGTTGCATGATCTCATCATTCTTTGCTTGGTTGCTACTTAGAAGGCGTTTCATCATTTTAGATCCAAATATTAGAACTCATACCCATTTCATTCAAAGCTTAAAATTGAGTGCATAACATATAACAAGATGAAGTGTTTAGTAGTTACCACCAGAGCCAAAAAGCCTTCATCCCATGCATTTGTTTTGTAGGTTTAACCCCTTTGAGCCTTATTTAGCCTATTTTTGTTGTTAGCCACATTATCGTTACCTAGCCTAGAGTAGGACTATCCATACCCTTGTTCTTAAAGGATAATAAAGCATGACTTAGAGGGAATTCCTTTTGATCAATGTTGTGCAGAAAACTAAGTGTGGGGGAAGGGAAAGTTTGTGTGCCAAAAGAAGTGAGGAGGGCACGGGGTTAGACAAAAGAAAAAAAAAAGAAAAAAAAAAGAAAATTCGTAGAAAAAGAAAGAAAAAATGAGAAAAGTGTGAAAAGTATGAAAAGGAGTTGAAAGAGCATAAAATGAGCTCTAAGTTGTTGGTTGTTGAAGCAAGGGTCCAAAAAGTTGAATTAGACCCTAAAGTGTTGCATGAGTATTCCCCTTGGGTTTAAACATTGATTTTTTGCATGCAAAAGTGAATTCTAAGTGTCAATTTCATAACTTGCTTATTATTCTTTAAGAATGTTTGTTCATCCTTACCTTTCTTTGTTAGCCAATACCTTAGCCCCGTTACAACCTGATGTGAAAATTGACTTGACACACAAATTAAACCCTATGGATGACAATTGTAGTATATGAGCAAATAGGGATCGTTCTAACCGGGGATTAACTAGGGATGCTAATCACTGTAAAACTGACTCAAGAACATAAAAATATATTGTAGAACACTAAACTAGACTCAATTAATGCAAAACTAAGGTTTAAAACACCTAAACAAACTAAAAACTCAAAACAGCAACTAAAAGGCTCAAAACTGCCTTAAAACCACTTTCTGGGCAGTTTTGAGTACCTAACACTAGTTTGGACGAATTTGGACTATGACTTGACTCAAAACACAACTAAATGGATTTCTAACTAATCTAACACTTTGAAATAAATGGGGGAATGATTTTGACGAAATTAAAACTTTAAAACTCAAACTTTAAAAACAAATGTAAAGCAAAACAGATTGTGATTAAAGAGAATGGTGAGAAGCTAGTTAGAGGGTTCCTTATCCACACATGAACATATGCATACAACTCAATCTCCAATTACTCTTCCAACAAACCATAAATGACAATGCCCCAAATTAATTAGATTGCACCAATTAATTCTCAGATTTCCCTAGATTCATTGAATTGAATGGAATACGCATTACAACTAAATTATTCTTATCAAGGACCCTAACTATGGAATACGCATGATAGAGACACATATCAAAGATCATTAAGTTCAATGGACATCATAAGCATTGACGAGGCATTCATAACTATGGAATACGCATGTTACTCTTGCCTAGGATTTACTTAACGCAATCGTGACTAGCGACTTTCACTACTTATGAATATAAGTTAATAACGATTAGGTGAAATTCCCTTATATCCTAGTATCAAGTTTAGGCATGCAAATTAAGTGTCGACCCTCAACCCACATACATAAACAAGTTATCAATCAAATAGATAAGTAAATCACATTCACAATTTCTGAAATCATAATTGGAAGAAATCAAATCATATAAAACATATGTCCATGGCTTCAAATTCACCTCTAACTAAAAAGAAATTAGTTCCACATGTTTAACATAATTGAAAAGCAAGTCAAATTAAACATGAAAACAGAAACAAAGAAAGAAAGAACTCCAAACACTCCACTAATGGCAGATTGCTTGTGCAAGGCTTCTCCCTCCTTTGGACTGCACGGCACTACTTCTTCCTCCTCCAATGGTGGCTGCACAAGGTGGTGATGGTGGTGGGAAGGCACGGCAAGGGTGAATGGTGGCAGAAATATGGGAGTTTGGGGGTGGAAGGTTGCGGCAAGGAGAGAACTAGGGTTTTGGACGAATTTCTGAATATGGAGAGGGTGGTGTTCGGCCAAGGGAGGTAAAACACATATATATAGGCAGCCAAACCCTAAAGAAATCAGGTTAGACAAATGGGCTAGGGTTTAGGTGCGGCTAGGGTTAGGAAATCCACCAAAAACTAGGGTTTCTAGAACATTAGGTGCGGCATGGGCTTAGGGTATTTAATCAGATTTTTTTCATGTGAACAAGGCCTAGGTGCGGCTGATTAAGTGGGCTAGGGTTAGGGTTAGGTGCGGCATAGGTCCAAGAGGCAAAGATGGGTCATCCAAAAGCCCAAAGCCGAGAATAGAAACTCTCGAAATTGGAAACCTCCAAGAATAGAAACTTCTAACTTTAGAAACTTTGGTTTCCAATTCCGAATTCTTAGTTCATCACTTTCATTTCTTCATTCTTAAGCTCCTTTGACCTTCAAACTCGTCGATTCCTCATGCTCCATTTGCATACACCACATTCCAGCTCACATTTTGCTCCAAAAGCTCCAAATTGCATCATTTCGTGTAATATGTCATTTAACCCTGAAAACACATGAAAGTAGCTTAAAAGACTACTTTGACGAAGAAAACATAACAAAAATGCATAAGAACTAGCTAACTAAGGCGCATAAATATGCTCCTATCAAATTCCCCCACACTTAGCTTTTGCTAGTCCTCGAGCAAAACAAAGAAACAAAAGAAAACAAAAAGAAACAAAACAAACAAAAACAACTTAAACCTTCCAACATTTGCCTCAGGGATTTCCAATGCACATGACATATTAAAAATCATCATTCCCACAGATTTTAGCCATCTTTACACTTAAGCACATACTTAATTATAGTCACCACGTACTAGTTCACATTTAACCAATTAAAACATGATTTTGAGTGTAGTAACATGCCTTAGAGAATTTGCTCAATTCCTCACTAGATATGCACTCAATTTTCACACAGATTTTCTGACTACACACCCTATACTAGTTATATGTGAGAAGATTGATGTAGATATGAAAACGAATGCTCACATATATGTTTCACAGAGAACGCAATTTCTAGAGTTAAGAAGCATGTTTAGATATGATCTCATGAATGGAATGCTACTACTTAGATGCGAGAACCAGTGACACCATATGCTCATACCAGATTCAAACTCCACAAATTGAAACACATAACACTCAAGATAGAAGTTAAGGGTTGTAATGGGGCTTGGGGTATTGGCTAACAAGGACAGGATAGGGAAAACAAACGTTCTTTAAGCGATAGTAAGCAAAGTAATGAAATTGAGACTTAGAATTCACTTAGATTGCAGAAATTAACTTTAACATACAAGGGGGAGACTTAAACAACTCCTTAGGGTCAAATTCATTGTTTTGGACCCTTACTTCAACAAACAATACTTTGGCACTCTTTTCCTCAACTTTTCAACTCTTTTTTCATACTTTCATATTTTTTTTTTCTTTTTTTCTTTTTTTTTCTTCTTTTCTTTGCCGTGCCTATGGCACACAATTCCTCATGAAAAATACTTCCCCCACACTTGTTTTCTGCTAACATAGATCAAAAGGAATTCAATTCGAATCATGCTTTACTATGCTTTAAGAACAAGGGTAAGGATGGTCCTAATCTAAGCTAGGTAAGGATAATGTGGGTTAACAAACAACATCGGCTAAACAAGGCTCAACGGGGTTAAACTTAAACATAAAATGATATGGGATACACGGCAGTTTGGCTAAGGTGGTGGTAACTACACAACTTTATCTTGAATATGTGTTATGCAAATCAGTAACATGCTTGAATGAAATGGGCATGAGTTCTAGCATTTGGAACTAAATGATGAAACGCCTTCTAAGTAGCAACCAAGCAAAGAATAATGAGATCATGCAACGACTTTAGAAAACAAAGAATGCACAGATTTTAACTCTCTAAATAAACGTTTAGGCTCAAGTCTCACAAGGTTGTAGCGTTAGTTTGAGTTCCTTCCTTCAAGCATGTTACAAAAACTAATTTTTTTTTTCTTTTATGATTGCATGTGAATTCATAAGTTATAACCACAACCAAGCATAAACAAAGAGTAAATCAAACTTTCCTCCATGTTAATCATTCTCTTTAACAGTCATGCAATTACAAACCGAATCCTCATCATTGTGTTGGAAGGTACCCTAAGACACAAACAAACACACAAAAACAACTCTTTTTGGTTTTTTTCAAAACAATTTTTCAAATTTTTATGGGATTTTCGGATTTTATGTCAAAACACACTAAAATGCATCAAAACAGCCTAAAAACACCTAAAAACAGCAAGAAACAACATTGGACATTATGGGTGAGAAAACCCTACGAATTTGCATCAAAACACTTTGGTTACCCCCCCACACTTAAATCAAACATTGTCCTCAATGTTTCAAAGCATAAACTAACATAAATAACACAAAGTCAAACAAAACAGCAACTAAACAATCTAACATGGCAGAACTGAAATAATCAACAAAGAGAAGGGTTAGGAACGCAAATCTGGAATTGGAGTGCTCTCTAAGTCTTCCTTTGTTGCATGAATTGGAGTGCTCTCTAAGTCTTCCTTTTAGAGACAAAGTGAGCAAAAAGATGCAATTTGGAGCATTTTGGAGAAAAATTGGGCTAAAATGGAGTTCATGCACAGGAAGCACAAGGGATGGACGAATTTGAGAGATTGATGAAGCTAGGAATGTGTTTTGAAGTTGAAGAATTGAAAATACAAAGTTTCCTAGTTGAGGGAGGAAAGGGCTTACATGAAGGATTCCTAAATGAAGAAGGATTCCTAATCAATGTAGGAGTCCTAATTGAAGATGGATTCCTAGACGAATGAAGTTTCCTACTCAAGCAAGTATTCCTACATGAAGAAGAAGAATTAAAGCCAAAAAATCAGCTCAAGATAAGGAATCTTATCAAAAACCTCATCCATAACCTTATCTTAGCTTATCTTATCCAAACAAACCTTATCCTATCCTATCTTATCCTAATCCTAAACTATCCACATTTCAGCCACTTAGGGGGGTTTCTAACTAGATTAGGATGCTTAAAATGGGATTTCTAGAAGACCTTATCCACTCCTACAAAGGTGCCATACTTTATCCCTTGTTTTTTCTAGAAATCAGCCACAAAACAACCTTTCTGGAAGACCTTATCCCTTGTCCTACAAAAGTGACGCCCCAAACCTTTCTAGAACTCCTAGAAACCTGATTATTCCTTTCCCCCTTGGTTTCTAAAAGCCTTAGCCTTTTCCTTCAAGGATTGTGTGTTATTATCCTATACAAATTAGGCTTTTAAATCCTTTTCCTTTGCTACATAGGGGCTGCGAATTTCAGCCTATAACTACCATCTTTGCTGCACCATTTAGTCACCATCCTCTACCATAATTTACTACACCATTCACCCATCCACACCTCATTGTGCCGTGAGTTTGCAAGGAGAAGAAGGAAGAACTCTTGGAGCCGTGCATGCCATTCAAGGAGCTTGGATTATGGAGCGATTCTAGGTGTTTTCTATCTTTATGTCAATGTTTATATTTATTTATCTTTGTTTATTTGTGAACATGAGGAACTAATTTCTTTATAGTTAGAGGGGAATTCAAAGCCATGATCATATGTTTTATATGACTTGATTTCTTCCAAATATGATTTCATGAATCGTGAATGTGGTTTACTTATCTATTTGATTGATAACTTTTTCTTGTGTGTTGATTAAGGATGCATACTTAGTTTGCATGCATGAATTTGATGCTAGAGTATAAGGGAATTTCACCTAATCTTTATTAACTTATATTCATAAGTAGTAAAAGTCGCTAGTCACAATTGTGTTAAGTAAACCCTAGGCAAGAGTAACATGCGTATCCCATAGTTATGAATGCCTCGTCAATGCTTATGATTTCCATTGAACTTAATGATCTTTGATATGTGTCTCTATCATGCGTATTCCATAGTTAGGGTCCTTGATAAGAATAATTTGGTTGTAATGCGTATCCCATTCAATTCAATGAATCTAGGGAAATCTGAGAATTAATTGGTCGATCTAGTTAATTTGGGGCATTGTCATTCATGGTTTGTTGAAAGAGTAATTGGAAATCGAGTCGTATGCATATGTTTCATGTGTGGAGAAGGAACCTTCTAACTAGCCTTTCACCATTCTTTTTCATCCAAATTCGTTTTTCTTAAGTTTGTTTACAAAGTTTATGTTTTAAAAGTTAAATTCGTCAAAATCAAACCCCTTGTTTTTAAACCTTGTTTTTAGAGTCAAAACTTGTTTCTTTTAGTCTTTTAAGTCTTTGAAGTTCTATTTTCGTCCAAATCACTTGTTAGGTCTAGAATTGAGTCTTTTTGAGTGTTTCTTGCTGGTTTTAGTGTTTTAAGTTAGTTTTGAGTCTATAGAGTCTAGTTTATTGTTTTTGAGTCTTAATTATGTTGATTAGCATCCCTTCTAATCCCCGGCTAGAACGATCCCTACTTACATATACTACAGTTATAGGGTTTTAATTTGAGTGTCAAGTTAATTTTCACATCAGTGTTTATGGATGATTTTAGTGTCTTTGGTGATTCGTTTGATAGTTGCTTGCATAATCTAAGTTTGATCTTAAAACGTTGCGTTGAAACTAACCTTGTTCTTAATTGGGAAAAGTGTCATTTTATGGTTAAACAAGGCATCGTTTTAGGTCATATAATCTCTGAAAAGGGTATTGAGGTTGATAAGTCGAAAATAGATCTTGTACGTCGCTTACCCTCTCCAACTTCGGTTAGAGAGGTTCGTTCGTTTCTTGGCCATGCAGGATTTTATCGTAGGTTTATCATTGTGCCACCGGATTGGAGCCTACCTTTCGAGCTTATGTGCGATGCATCCGACTACGCGTTAGGAGCTGTTTTGGGACAAAGGAAGGAAAAGAAGCCGCATGTCATCTACTATGCCTCACGGACGTTGAACGATGCACAATTAAACTATTCCACTACAGAAAAAGAACTTCTTGCTGTTGTTTTTGCTTTAGATAAGTTTAGATCATATCTAATTGGTACTAAAGTAATTGTTTTCACTGACCATGCAGCGTTGAAGTACTTACTCACCAAAAAGGGGGCCAAGCCACGGCTAATTCGTTGGATTTTGCTACTTCAAGAGTTTGACATCGAGATTCGTGACAAGAAAGGAAGTGAGAATGTGGTGGCTGACCACCTAAGCCGAATGGTGCATAATGAGGAGTCTTTGCCGATTTTGGAGACATTCCCCTATGAGCAATTGCTGTCCATAAAGGTTAGTGAGCCTTGGTATGCGGATTTGGTGAACTTTTTGGTGACAAAACTAATTCCAAGCACATACACTAGGCACCAACGTGATAAACTTAGGCATGATGCACGGTTTTATGTGTGGGATGATCCGTATTTGTGGAAATTTTGCCCGGATCAAATTCTTCGTCGTTGTGTGCATGATTCTGAATTTCGTTCAATTTTAAGTTTTTGTCACACATATGCATGTGGTGGACACTTTGGCACACAAAGAACTGCACTTAAGGTGTTACAATGTGGATTTTATTGGCCTCGTATTTTTAAGGATGCTAGAACTTTTTGCTTAACATGTGATAAATGCCAACGAATGGGTAACATAGGTGCTAGGGACCAAATGTGATGTGAAAATTATGTTGACACACAAATTAAACCCTATAGATGACAATTGTAGTATATGAGCAAATAGGGATCAATGTGAAACTAACTCACAACATAAAAATATAATGTAGAACACTAAACTAGACTCAAAGAATGCAAAATTAAACTATAAAACACTAAAACAAACCAAAAGACTCAAACAGCACTCAAAACACTCAAAACTGCCTTAAAAACACTTTCTGGGCAGTTTTCAGCACCTAACACTAATTTGGAGGAAATTGGACTATAACTGGACTCAAGACCCTTAAAAACACAAACTAAATCAATTTCTAACTAAACTAACACTTTAAAATAAATGGGGGATTGATTCTTACGAAATTGAAATTAAAACAGAAACTTGTAAACAAACTTCAAACAAAACAGATTGTGATGAAATAGAATGATGAGAAGCTTAGTTAGAGGGTTCCTTATCCACACATGCACATATTCATATAATTTGATTCCCAGTTATGACTTCAACAAACAATGAATGACAATGCTCCAAGTTAATTAGGTTCGCTTAAATTAACTTTCAGATTTCCCTAGATTCATTGGATTGAATGAAATACGCATTACAACCAAATCATTCCTCATCAAAGTCCCTAACTATGGAATACGCATGATAGAGACATTCAACAAAGATCATTAAGTTCAACGGAAATCATAAACATCGACTAGGCATTCATAACTATGGAATACGCATGTTAATCCAACCTAGGGTTTACTTAAACACAATCGTGACTAGCGATCTTTACTACTCATGAATATAAGTTCATAACGATTAGGTGAAATTCCCTTATATTCTAGCATCAAGTTTAGGCATGCAAATTAAGTGTCGACCCTCAACCCACATACATAAACAAGTTCTTAATCAAATCAGAAAAGTAAACCACATCTAAAGTTCATGAATTCATAACTGGAGTAAATCAAATCATAACCAACATATGTTCATGGCTTCAAATTCGTCTCTAACTAAAAAGAAATTAGTTCCACATGTTTAACATAATTGAAGAACGAATTAAATTAAACATGAAAACAGAAACAAGAGAAGAAAGAACTCCAAACACTCCACTAATGGCAGATTGCATGTGCAAGGTTTCTCCCTTCTTTGGACTGCACGACACTACTTCTTTCTCCTTCAATGGTGGCTGCACGAGGTGGTGATGGTGGTGGAAAGGTGCGGCAAGGATGAATTTAGGGCAGAAAGATGGGGATTTGGAGATGGAAGGCTGCGGCAAGGAAGAAAAATGGCTAGAATTGTGTTTTTGGGATTTTTGGATGTCTAGAATGGTGTGGCTGGAAGTATGGACGAAAATTCATATATATAGGCACCTAAAACCCTAAAGAAATCAGGTTAGACAATGGGCTAGGGTTTAGGTGCGGCATAAGGTGAATATCCATAAAGAATTAGGGCCTAAGTCCACTTAGTTTTAGAAAGGGATTTGTATAACCCAAATCCACAACGAAAGGCCCTAATAAATCAGAATTTAAGAGGGAATGGGCTAGGAAGTGCGACTCAAGTCCAAGAGGTAAGGATAGGTCATCCAAAAGCCCAATGCCAAGAATAGAAACTCTCAAAAACGGAAACCTCCAAGAATAGTGATGTGAAAATTGACTTGACACACAAATTAAACCCTATGGATGACAATTGTAGTATATGAGCAAATAGGGATCGTTCTAAACCGGGGATTAACTAGGGATGCTAATCAATGTGAAACTGACTCAAGATCATAAAAACATAATGTAGAACACTAAACTAGACTCAGTTAATGCAAAACTAGAGTTTAAAACACTTAAATCAACCAAAAACTCAAAACAGCAACTAAAAGACTCAAAACTGCCTTAAAACCACTTTCTGGGCAGTTTTGAGTACCTAACCCTAATTTGGACGAAATTGGACTAAAACTTGACTCAAGACACTTAAAAACACGAACTAAATTGATTTCTAACTAATCTAACACTTTAAAATAAATGGGGGATTGATTCTTACGAAATTGAAATTAAAACAGAAACTTGTAAACAAACTTCAAACAAAACAGATTGTGATGAAATAGAATGATGAGAAGCTTAGTTAGAGGGTTCCTTATCCACACATGAACATATGCATATAATTTGATTCCCAGTTATGAATTCAACAAACGATGAATGACAATGCTCCAAGTTAATTAGATTCGCTTAAATTAACTTTCGGATTTCCCTAGATTCATTGGATTGAATGGGATACGCATTACAACCAAATTATTCCTCATCAAAGTCCCTAACTATGGAATACGCATGATAGAGACATTCAACAAAGATCATTAAGTTCAACGGAAATCATAAACATCGACTAGGCATTCATAACTATAGAATACGCATGTTAATCCAACCTAGGGTTTACTTAAACACAATCGTGACTAGTGATCTTTACTACTCATGAATATAAGTTCATAACGATTAGGTGAAATTCCCTTATATTCTAGCATCAAGTTTAGGCATGCAAATTAAGTGTCGACCCTCAACCCACATACATAAACAAGTTCTTAATCAAAACAGAAAAGTAAACCACATCTAAAGTTCATGAATTCATAACTGGAGTAAATCAAATCATAACCAACATATGTTCATGGCTTCAAATTCGCCTCTAACTAAAAAGAAATTAGTTCCACATGTTTAACTCTCCAAATAAACGACTTTAGAAAACAAAGAATGCACAGATTTTAACTCTCCAAATAAACGTTTAAGCTCAAGTCTCACAAGGTTGTAGCGTTAGTTTGAGTTCCTTCCTTCAAGCATGTTACAAAAACTGATTTTTTTTATTTTTTATGATTGCATGTGAATTCATAAGTTATAACCACAACCAAGCATAAACAAAGAGTAAATCAAACTTTCCTCCATGTTAATCATTCTCTTTAACAGTCATGCAATTACAAACCGAATCCTCATCATTGTGTTGGAAGGTACCCTAAGACACAAACACACAAAAACAACTCTTTTTGGTTTTTTTTTTTGAAAACAATTTTTCAAATTTTTATGGGATTTTCGGATTTTATGTCAAAACACACTAAAATGCATCAAAACAGCCTAAAAACACCTAAAAACAGCAAGAAACAACATTGGAAATTATGGGTGAGAAAACCCTACGAATTTGCATCAAAACACTTTGGTTACCCCCCCACACTTGAATCAAACATTGTCCTCAATGTTTCAAAGCATAAACTAACATAAATAACACAAAGCCAAACAAAACAGAAACTAAACAATCTAACATGGCAAAAATGAAATAATCAACAAAGAGAAGGGTTAGGAACGCAAATCTGGAATTGGAGTGCTCTCTAAGTCTTCCTTTGTTGCATGAATGGGTTGCCTCCCAAGTAGCGCTTGCTTTAACGTCTTCCAGCCGGACGGTACCTCCGTTTAAGCTTGACTAGGTTCCACGGCATGGAGGGGTACCTCCTCCACGACATGCTCCTCAAACGTCTCGTAGTAGGGCTTCAATCGATGCCCATTCACTTTGAATTCTTGCTGCGTCCTTAAACTTTTGATTTGCACTGCACCGTGAGGGAAAACATTAGTGACAATAAAAGGACCAACCCATTTGGAACGCAACTTACCCGGAAACAACCGAAGGCGAGAATTAAACAACAACACTTTCTGCCCAATAGCGAACGTCTTGGCACGAATCATCTTGTCATGGAATGCCTTCGTTTTCTCCTTGTAAATCCGGGCATTCTCATATGCTTCATTTCGGATTTCATCAAGCTCACACAATTGAAGCTTCCTACGTAAACCTGCGGCAGCAAGGTCCATATTGAACGTTTTGACGGCCCAATGTGCACGATCCTCTAACTCGACGGGAAGATGGCATGGCTTCCCATAGATGAGCCGAAAAGGTGACATCCCAATGGGGGTTTTGTAGGCAGTGCGATACGCCCACAATGCATCGTTTAAGCGCAAACTCCAATCCTTCCTTGTAGGCCCCACGGTCTTCTCAAGAATCTGCTTGATTTCCCTATTCGAAACCTCGGCTTGCCCGCTCATTTGAGGATGATAAGGTGTGGCCACCCTATGCGTGACATTGTATTTCTTGAGCAAGGCCTTGATGGTTCGATTACAAAAATGGGACCCTCCATCACTGATTAGCACTCGTGGCATTCCAAACCTTGCAAAAATGTTAGTTTTCACAAAATCTGCAACCACTCGAGAATCATTAGTTCGGGTGGCTTTTGCTTCCACCCATTTCGACACATAGTCCACAGCAAGCAATATATAAAGAAACCCATGTGACGAAGGAAAGGGACCCATAAAATCAATACCCCAAACATCAAAGATTTCAACACTAAAAATGGGGGTTTGCGGCATTTGTTGTTTAGGACCAATATTGCCCGTTCTTTGGCATCTATCACAAGACATGCAAAATGTTCTAGCATCCCTAAAGATGGTAGGCCAATATAAACCACATTCTAACACCTTAAGTGCTGTTCTTTGAGTGCCAAAGTGTCCCCCACAAGCATAAGTGTGACAAAAGGTTAGAATAGCATTAAACTCATAATCGTGCAGACACCTACGTATAACTTGCTCAGGGCAATATTTCCATAAATACGGGTCATCCCACACATAAAACCGTGCCTCTTTCTTCAATTTATCACATTGGTGTTTAAGTAATTCACTAGGAACATGTTTAGACACCAAATAATTCACCAAATCAGCATACCACGGTTCACTTACCTTGACGGACATCAGTTGCTCATCTGGGAATGTCTCTATGATAGGCACGGCATCCTCCTCATGCACCATACGGCTCAAGTGGTCAGCCACCACGTTTTCACTTCCCTTCTTGTCCCGGATTTCGATATCGAATTCTTGGAGAAGAAGCATCCAACGAATGAGTCGTGGTTTGGCCTCCTTCTTGGTGAACAAATACTTCAATGCTGCATGGTCAGTATAAATAATAACTTTAGTACCAAGCAAATAAGAACGGAATTTATCTAAAGCAAATACAACAACAAGAAGTTCTTTTTCAGTGGTAGAATAATTCAATTGTGCATCATTTAAAGTCCGAGAAGCATAATAGATAACATGCGGCCTTTTTTCCTTCCTTTGCGCCAAAACAGCTCCTAATGCACAATCGGAAGCATCGTACATAAGCTCAAAAGGAAGGCTCCAATCTGGTGGAACTATGATAGGGGCCGAAGTGAGCATTTCTTTGAGGTGATTGAACGCCTTCTCACACTCCTTGTTGAAGTCAAACGCCACATCTTTCTGGAGGAGACGGCAAAGAGGGTTTGAGATCTTGGAGAAGTCCTTGATAAATCGCCTTTAAAATCCTGCATGACCAAGAAACGAACGAACCTCTCGAACCGAAGTAGGAGAGGGTAAGTAGCGTACAAGATCTATTTTTGATTTATCCACTTCAATTCCTCTTTCTGACACAATATGCCCTAGAACTATACCTTGTCTAACCATAAAGTGACATTTTTCCCAATTAAGCACAAGGTTAGTTTCTACACATCGTTTCAAAATTAGTGTGAGATTTTCCAAACAACCATCAAATGAATCACCAAACACACTGAAATCATCCATAAATACCTCAATAATCTTTTCCACAAAATCTGAAAAGATACTTACCATACACCTTTGAAATGTGGCCGGAGCATTGCATAACCCAAAAGGCATGCGACGATAAGCAAAAGTACCAAAGGGGCATGTAAAAGTTGTCTTTTCTTGGTCATCTGGCGCTATGACAATCTGATTATATCCAGAATAACCATCAAGGAAACAATAAAAAGAATGACCGGCTAACCTTTCAAGCATCTGATCCATGAACGGCAATGGGAAATGGTCCTTCCTTGTGGTGGCGTTGAGCTTCCTATAATCAATGCACACTCGCCAACCTGTTTGGATACGGGTTGGCACAAGCTCATTCTCGGCATTCTTCACCACTGTCACTCCGGACTTCTTTGGAACACATTGCACTGGTGATAGGAGCATATTTATGCGCCATAGTTAGCTAGTTCTTATGCATTTCCATGGTGTTTTCTTAGTTAAAGTAGTCTTTTAAGCTAGTTTTATGTGTTTTCAGGTTTTAGTGTCAAAGTATGCAAAAAGAAGCAATTTGGAGCATTCTAGAGCATTTTTGGGCCAAGATTGGATAGTGCAAGCATGGAGGCATGAAGATGGACGAATTTGAAAGGCTTGAATTCAGTTAGAGAGCTGCAAGGAGGCCTAAAAATCTGATTTCTAGAAGGCTACATTAATCCCACATGTTTTTAGACTTTGTTCTTCTAGAAGCCAGCCATTTAAGACCCACATGTTTCACACATGGTGCCTAATTTCTACCTAATTTCTGGTACAAAACCTCTTGTTTTCAACTAAGTTCTAAACCCTTCCTAGCCCTATAAATAAGGCAGCTGCAAGCATCACAAAGGCATTCAGAAATTTCACAAACCCTTCACATCACTCATTCACCCAATTTTTGTCCATTCATCCAGCCACACCACTCTACACATCCTAAAATCCTAGAAACACAATTCCAGCCACTTTTACCACCTTTGTCGTAACCTTCCATCCAAGCAACCATTCAACCACCATAACCACCTTGTGCAGCCACCATTGGAGGAGGAAGAAGTAGTGCCGTGCAGTCCAAAGGAGGGAGAAACCTTGCACATGCAATCTGCCATCAGTGGAGTGTTTGGAGTTCTTTCTTCTCTTGTTTCTGTTTTCATGTTTAATTTAATTTGCGTTTCAATTATGTTAAACATGTGGAACTAATTTCTTTTTAGTTAGAGGTGAATTTGAAGCCATGGACATATGTTTTATATGATTTGATTTCTTCCAATTATGATTTCAGAAATTGTGAATGTGATTTACTTATCTATTTGATTGATAACATGTTTACGTATGTGGGTTGAGGGTCGACACTTAATTTGCATGCCTAAACTTGATACTAGGATATAAGGGAATTTCACCTAATCGTTATTAACTTATATTCATAAGTAGTGAAAGTCGCTAGTCACGATTGCGTTAAGTAAATCCTAGGCAAGAGTAACATGCGTATCCCATAGTTATGAATGCCTCGTCAATGCTTATGATGTCCATTGAACTTAATGATCTTTGATATGTGTCTCTATCATGCGTATTTGATATGATATTAACTAGCACACAAATTAAACCCTCTTTTTGTCAAATTGTAGTGAAGATGTAAGTAGGGATCGTTCTAGACCGGGGATTAGGAGGGATTGCTAAGCACTTGGAAACTGACTTAAAAACACAAAAACTAAACTTAAAGACTCAAATTAGACTACTAAGATTCAAAACAGGTTTGAAACACTCAAATCTGCCCAAAACAAGCTAATTGACTCAAACAGCAACTAAGACAAGATCTGACTTAAAAACTCAAAAACGAAGTTTAAAACACTAAACTAGACTCAAAGAATGCAAAACTAAAAGTTAAAACACTTAAACAAACCTAAAGATCAAAACAGCAACTAGAAGGCTCAAAACTGCCTAAAAACCACTTTCTGGGCAGTTTTGAGCACCTACACAAATTTGGACGAATTTGAATGAAAACTTGAATCAAAACACCTAGAAACACAAATCAAAACACTTTCTAACTAATCTAAGACTCTAACCTAAAGGGGGATTTGTTTTGGGACGAAAATTTAGAACAAAACAGAAACTTAAATTCAAACAGATTGTAAAACAAATTTTGGTGAAAAGAATGGATAAAAGGCTAGTTAGGAGGTTCTTCTCCACACATGTCACACTTGCAAACAAAACGATTTTCAGTTGTTCTTCCAATAAATTACGAATACTCAACGCCCCAAATTAACCGTGAATTGCACTAATTAACCCTCAGTTTTTCCACAAGTTATTAAGTTGGATGATTGCATACGACAACCTAAAACATTCCCTACAAGTTCCCTACATGAATTGCATAATAGAGATACAAGCAAGAATCATTACGTTCTATGAAAAACATAAGCATTGACGGAACATTCGTTACTATGAATTGCATGAAACTTATGCTAAGAATTCATTCAACGCGATCGGTTTCAAACGACCTTCACTACTTGTGATTATAAGATTATAACTATTAGGTGAAACTCCCTCATAATCTAGCATCATATTTATGTATGAAAACTAAGCGTGCACTCTCAATCGACATACACAAATAAATCATCAATCAAATAGATGAACGAATTGAATCCATAACTTATGAAATAACAACTGAATTTAATCGAATCAAATTGCAAGCATGTACATGGTTTCGAATCACCCCCCAACTAAGGGGGTTTAGTTCCTCATACTCACAACAATAAGTTTATTGAATTGAAACATCAAAGACATAAGAAAGATTACACCTAAAATGCCAAGAAGTCCACTTTGAATTTCTGCACAGAAAGTCCTCTTTCTTCTTCTCCTTGCTGCGGCAATGAGGGTCTAGGGCTGTTTGGGTGTGATTTTGGTTTAGGGATGGATTTGGGATGATAGGGTGGTGCGGCAAGGTTAAGGGAGGTGTATGGTGGCTCGGCAAGGTGGTGGAAGGTTGCTGGAATGGATGATTGGTTGCGGCAAGGGAGGATTTTGGTGATGGTGGCTGCGGCAAGGAGAGGGGAAAAGGGTTTTGTGATTTTCTGATTTTTTTAGAATGAAGGATGGTGCGGCTGGAATGGGTTTAGGGTTGTGTGATTTTCTGAATATGGAGAGTGAATATTCGGCTGCAAGCATTAGGAGCAAATATATAGGCCTTTCAAAACCCTAATGAAATCAGATTTTTAACAATGGGCTAGGGTTAGGTGCGGCTTGGGTTTAGGAGAAATGGGCTAGGGTTTAACATGGCAGATTTTAGGTAATTAGGCCCTAGGGTTCGGCATGGGTTGAAGGTCCACAAGGAAATTTGGGTTTAGGTCATCTAAAAGCCCAACGCCGAGAATAGAAACTCTCGAAATTGGAAACCTCCAAGAATAGAAACTTCCAACTTTAGAAACTTTGGTTACCAATTCCGATTTAGGAAAGATCGGCCCAAAATGGAAACTTTTAGGCTTAGCTTTCCTACTTCAAGTAAGACACCTCGAATCTTTCAACTCTTCAATTCCATCCCAACCTTGTGTTCCAAGCATGTCCTATTCAATCCAAGCTCACATTTTGCTCCAAAAGCTCCAAATTGCATCATTTCATGTAATACGTCCTTTAACCCTGAAAACACATGAAAGTAGCTTAAAAGACTACTTTAACGACGAAAACATAACAAGAATGCATAAGAACTAGCTAACTAAGGCGCATAAATATGCTCCTATCAAATTCCCCCACACTTAGCTTTTGCTAGTCCTCGAGCAAAACAAACAAAACAAAGAAAACAAAACGAAACAATCTAACCAAAACATAACCTAAACCTTCCAACGTTTGCCTCAGGGATTTCCAATGCACATGACATGTTAAAGATTGTTATCCCCACAAATTTGAGTCATCATTACACAAGCACATACTTAATTAAAGCCACTACTTACTAATTCACAAGTAATCAAGTAAAACAATGCTTTGAATGTAGTAACATGCCTTAGAGAATTCCCTCAATTCCTTACAAGATATACACTCTCTTTTTACTCAGATTTTCTAACTCCACACCCTACACTAGTCATATGTGAGAAGATTGATGTAGATATGAAACGAATGCTCACATACATGTATCACAAAGAACGCAATTTCTAGAGTTAAGAAGCATGTTTAGATATGATATCATGAATGGAATGCTACTACTTAGATGCGAGAACCAGTGACACCATATGCTCATACCAAATTCAAACTCCACAAATTGAAACACATAACACTCAAGATAGAAGTTAAGGGTTGTAATGGGGCTTGGGGTGATTGGCTAACAATGGAAGGTAAGGAAAACAACCGTTCTTGAAGCATAATAAGCAAAGTAATGAAATCTAGACTTAGAATCACTTATGATTGCAGAACTCACTTAGACACACAAGGGGAAGATTTATACAACTCTTAGGGCCATATTCAACGTTTTGGACCCTTTCTTCAACTACCATAAACATGTGAACTTATTTCTTTTCTTTCCTTTTCTTTTTTTTTTTTTTTTTTTTTTTTTTTTTTTTTTTCACTCATGCCTTATTTCTTTTCTTGGCATATCAACACACACATACAACTCCCCCCACACTTGTTTTCTGCCAACATAAACCAAAAGGAATTCTATTTGAATCATGCTTTACTATGCTTTAAGAACAAGGGTATGGATGGTCCTAATCTAGGCTAGGTGGGAATAATGTGGGTTAACAAACAATCATAGGCTAAACAAGGCTCAACGGGGTTAAACTTAAACATAAAATGATATGGGATACACGGCAATTTGGCTAAAGTGGTGGTCACTACACAACTTCATCTTGAAAGTGTGTTATGCAAATCAATAACATGCTTTGAATGAAATGGGCATGAGTTCTAGCATTTGGAACTAAATGATGAAACGCCTTCTAAGTAATAACCAAGCAAGAATAATGAGATCATGCAACGACTTTAGAAAACAAAGAATGCACAGATTTTAACTCTCCAAATAAACGTTTAGGCTCAAGTCTCACAAGGTTGTAGCGTTAGTTTGAGTTCCTTCCTTCAAGCATGTTACAAAAACTAATTTTTTCCTTTTATGATTGCATGTGAATTCATAAGTTATAACCACAACTAAGCATAAACAAAGAGTAAAACAAACTTTCATCCATGTTAATCACTCTCTTTAACAGCCATGTAATTACAAACCGAATCCTCATCATTGTGTTGGAAGGTACCCTAAGACACAAACAAACAAACAAAAACAACTCTTTTTGGGTTTTTAAAACAAATTTTTCAAATTTTTATGTGATTTTCGGATTTTTGCATCAACACACACTAAAACACACTAAAACTGCTCAAAAACACTTAAAAACAGCAAAGAACAAGTCTCCAAGTTAAGGGTGATAAAATCCCACAAATTTGCATCTAAAACACTTAGTAACCCCCCCACACTTAAATCAAACATTGTCCTCAATGTTTCAAGCATTAAATCACACTAAACAAAAAGAAACGCATAAATAGCAACTAAAACACTATATAGGCAGATTCGAAATAAATAACAAAGTGAAGAGTTTAGGAACGCAAATCTGGAATTGGAGTGATTCCTTGGTCTTCCTTTGTCGAATTGCATGGGTTGCCTCCCAAGTAGCGCTTTCTTTAACGTCGTACAGCCGGACGAAAAGCTCATTCATTCTCCATTTGTGCCCACGGCACCCAAAGAAATGTCCTCCACGGTTTGTTCAACAAAGTTCTCATAATATGGCTTCAAACGGTGTCCGTTCACTTGGAATTCATGACCTGTTTTGAGACTTTGAATCTGGATGGCACCATAAGAAGATATGTTAGTAATAACAAACGGTCCAATCCACTTAGAACGTAACTTACCGGGAAACAACCGTAAACGGGAATTGAACAATAGCACTTTCTGCCCAATTGAGAATGATTTCCCACGGATCATGTTGTCATGGAAAGCTTTGGTCTTTTGCTTGTAAATGCTTGCATTATCGTACGCCTCGCGCCGTATCTCATCAAGCTCATTCAATTGTAATCTCCTTTGACTACCTGCTTCCTCGAGGTGCATGTTAAACTTCTTGATGGCCCAAAGTGCTTTGTGCTCCAATTCAACCGGAAGATGGCACGCCTTGCCATAGACAAGTCGGAAGGGGGACATCCCAATGGGGGTTTTGTACGCCGTACGATACGCCCAAAGTGCATCATCTAACCGTAAGCTCCAATCCTTCCTCGTTGGCCCAACGGTCTTCTCTAGGATTTGCTTGATCTCCCGGTTGGAAACCTCGGCTTGACCATTCGTTTGAGGATGGTAAGGTGTAGAAACCTTATGTGTGACACTGTATTTCCTCAATAACGCGTCAATGGTCCGATTGCAAAAGTGTGACCCGCCGTCACTAATGATCACTCGTGGCATTCCGAACCTTGCAAAAATGTTAGATCTAATAAAATCTGCAACCACTTTAGAATCATTAGTCCGGGTGGCCTTGGCTTCCACCCACTTCGATACATAATCAACCGCAAGCAAAATATATGTAAAACCATACGAAGAAGGAAAAGGACCCATAAAATCAATACCCCAAACATCAAAAATTTCAACATTTAGGACAGAAACCTGCGGCATTTGGTCCTTTGCACTAATACCACCCATTCGTTGGCATTTATCACATGTTAAGCAAAAAGTTTTAGCATCTTTAAAAATACTAGGCCAATAAAATCCACATTGTAACACCTTAAGGGCTGTGCGTTGTGTGCCAAAGTGCCCTCCACATGCATATGTGTGGCAAAAACTCAAAATTGAATGACATTCAGAATCATGCACACAACGACGTATAATCTGATCGGGGCAAAATTTCCACAAGTACGGATCATCCCACACATAAAACCGTGCATCATGCCTAAGTTTATCACGTTGGTGTCTAGTGAACTCACTCGGAATACGTTTTGACACCAAAAAATTAACAATATCGGCATACCAAGGTGCACTAACCTTAATGGACAGCAATTGTTCATCCGGGAATGTCTCCAAAATCGGCAAAGACTCCTCATTATGCACCATTCGGCTTAGGTGGTCAGCCACCACGTTCTCACTTCCCTTCTTGTCCCGAATCTCAATGTCAAACTCTTGAAGTAGCAATATCCATCGAATTAGCCGTGGCTTGGCCTCCTTTTTGGTGAGCAAGTACTTCAGAGTTGCATGATCAGTAAAAACAATTACTTTAGTTCCAATAAGATATGATCGAAATTTATCTAAAGCAAAGACAACGGCAAGAAGTTCTTTTTCCGTAGTGGAGTAGTTCAATTGTGCATCGTTCAACGTCCGGGAGGCGTAGTAAATGACATGCGGCCTCTTGTCCTTTCTTTGTCCTAAAACAGCTCCTAAAGCATAATCGGACGCATCGCACATGAGCTCGAAAGGTAGACTCCAGTCCGGTGGAACAATGATGGGTGCCGTGGTCAACAACTCCTTGAGTTGTTTGAATGATTCCGTGCACTCCTTGGTGAATTCAAACGCCACTTCTTTTTGTAGGAGTCGGCAAAGAGGTTGTGCAACCTTTGAAAAATCTTTGATAAACCTGCGATAAAATCCTGCATGGCCAAGAAACGAACGAACCTCTCTAACCGAAGTCGAAGAGGGTAAGTGACGTACAAGATCTATTTTCGACTTATCAACCTCAATACCCTTTTCAGAAATTATATGACCTAAAACGATGCCTTGTTTAACCATAAAATGACACTTTTCCCAATTAAGCACAAGGTTAGTTTCAACACAACGTTTTAGGATCACACTTAGATTATGTAAGCAGCTATCAAACGAATCACCAAATACGCTAAAATCATCCATAAACACTTCAATTATCTTCTCTACATAATCAGAAAATATACTCATCATGCATCTTTGAAATGTAGCAGGTGCATTACATAAACCAAAAGGCATGCGACGATATGCAAATGTACCAAACGGGCATGTAAAAGTGGTTTTTTCTTGGTCTTCAGGTGAAATGACAATTTGATTATACCCAGAATAACCATCCAGAAAACAATAAAAAGCATAACCCGCTAACCTCTCAAGCATTTGGTCGATGAACGGCAATGGGAAGTGGTCCTTCCTCGTGGTGGTGTTTAGCTTCCTATAGTCAATGCACACCCTCCAACCAGTTTGAATACGTTGAGGGACAAGCTCATTCTCGGCATTAGCTACCACCGTCACTCCGGATTTCTTTGGTACGCATTGAACCGGCGAAACCCACCTACTATCCGAGATTGGATAGATAACCCCACAATCTAGAAGCTTTATGATCTCCTTCTTCACTACTTCCATCATAGGAGGGTTGAGACGGCGTTGAGCCTCTCTACTTGGTTTGGCCCCTTCCTCAAGAAATATGTGATGCATACAATTCGTAGGGCTTATACCTTTGATGTCGGCCAATGTCCAACCTAGGGCAGATTTGAACTCCTTCAAAACTCGAAGCAACTTCTCTTCCTCTTGTGCCGTGAGGGAGGAGGAAATGATGGCAGGTAGTGTTTCATTTTCTCCCAAGAAAATGTACTTCAAATGGCTTGGCAACGGTTTGAGTTCAAGGACAGGTGCCTGAATTATAGATGGAAGCAATTTGTTAGTCGAAATGGGAATGGACTCACGGTTAGTATACTTACCATCAAGCTTAGGTGAAGACTCAAGGGCAGCCACAACTTCAAGTAATTCCTCACTAGGGGGCACGGCATGGAATGAATCTTGTATGCCGTGGGCATGCATGCAATCTGCTCCCTTTGTTTTGAGTTCCATGCCTCGTGTAATGACTTTTTCAAGCGCATCGTCATTCAAATCGTCGAGATATCCCTGCGCCAAAGAGTCAATTATATCAATAGAAAAGCATGAATGGTCATCACTAGGGTATTTAATGGAATCAGAAAGATTAAAATTAACAACGTCCCCATCGAATTCCATGGACAAAGTTCCACTATACACGTCAATCTTCGTCCGGGCCGTCTTCATGAATGGCCTTCCAAGTAGAATGGGCAGCGAAGGAGCATGGTCCGATTCATCCATTTCGAGGACATAGAAATCCGCCGGGAAAACCAAATGATTAACCTGCACAAGAACATCTTCCAAAACTCCCTTTGGATAGGCGTTAGATCTATCGGCCAATTGTATTATTACCCCATCATTTTTCAATGCTCCTAAGTTCATAGATGCATAAATGGAATATGGCATAACATTTATAGAAGCACCTAAATCAAGCATGGCAGATTCAAATCTAGTATTCCCAATAACACAAGGAATGGTAAAGCTACCTGGATCTTTACATTTGGGAGGTAATTTGCGTTGCAAAATGGCAGACACATTCTCACCTACCTTGACCACTTCCTTGGTCGACATCCTCTTCCTCGTGGTACACAACTCCTTCAAGAACTTAGCATACCTCGGAATTTGTTTGATTGCATCTAACAAAGGTATGTTAACTTGCACTTTCCTAAAGGTTTCAAGGATATCCTTTTCTGCCTCTTCTTTCTTCGTTTGCATGAACCTACTAGGAAAAGGCACATTTGAAGGGAAAACATTAGTATGAACCCTCTAACTAGCTTCGCACCATTCTATTTAATCACAATCTGTTTTGCTTTACATTTGTTTTTAAAGTTTGAGTTTTAAAGTTTTAATTTCGTCAAAATCATTCCCCCATTTATTTCAAAGTGTTAGATTAGTTAGAAATCCTTTTAGTTGTGTTTTTAAGTGTTTTGAGTCAAGTCATAGTCCAAATTCGTCCAAACTAGTGTTAGGTACTCAAAACTGCCCAGAAAGTGGTTTTAAGGCAGTTTTGAGCCTTTTAGTTGCTGTTTTGAGTTTTTAGTTTGTTTAGGTGTTTTAAACCCTAGTTTTGCATTAATTGAGTCTAGTTTAGTGTTCTACAGTATATTTTTATGTTCTTGAGTCAGTTTTACAGTGATTAGCATCCCTAGTTAATCCCCGGTTAGAACGATCCCTATTTGCTCATATACTACAATTGTCATCCATAGGGCTTAATTTGTGTGTCAAGTCAATTTTCACATCAACTGGTGACACCCAACGACTATCAGAGATTGGATAAATCACTCCACAATCAAGAAGTTTGATAATCTCATTTTTCACAACTTCCATCATTGGAGGGTTGAGACGGCGCTGACCCTCTCGAGTGGGTTTAGCCCCCTCCTCTAGAAGTATGCGATGCATGCACGTAGTCGGGCTAATTCCCCTAATATCGGCCAAAGTCCACCCAATGGCCGTCTTGTGCTCTTTCAACACTCGGATCAACTTCTCCTCTTCTATGGCCGTGAGTGATGAGGAGACAATGACGGGTAATGTCTCGTTGTCTCCCAGAAAGACGTACTTTAAATGATCGGGCAACGGTTTAAGTTCAAGTACGGGTGCCTGAATCACTGAGGGTAACAACTTATTAGTGGAAACTGGAATTGAAATTGGGTTAGAAGGCTTACCATGGTGTTGAGGTAGTGACTCAAGGGCAGCCACTATCTCGGCCTCCTCCTCACTTCTAGGCACGGCAAACCAGATTTTTGCCCAATTCCTTGTGCAATTGTCGTTTCAAGGGTATCCCTCTCCAAACAATCGAGAAAATCCTGCGCCAAATCATCAATTATATCAATAGAAAAGCAAGAATGATCGTCCTTAGGAAATTTAATACTTTCAGAAAGATTGAAATCAATGACTTCCCCATCAAATTCCATCGTTAAAGTTCCTTTAAACACATCTATCTTGGTGCGGGCTGTTTTCATGAAGGGCCTCCCTAATAGAATCGGCAATGGGGTGGAATGGGGGGAATCCTCCATGTCAAGCACGTAGAAATCTGCTGGAAAAATCAAGTTACCAACCTGCACCAAAACATCTTCCAAAACACCCTTTGGATATGCATTAGAACGATCGGCTAATTGAATTATAAAACCATCATTTTTAACCTCACCTAAGTTCATAGATGCATAAATAGAGTATGGCATAACATTAATCGAAGCCCCTAATGTAGAACACTAAACTAGACTCAATTAATGCAAAACTAGAGTTTAAAACACTTAAATCAACCAAAAACTCAAAACAGCAACTAAAAGACTCAAAACTGCCTTAAAACCACTTTCTGGGCAGTTTTGAGTACCTAACCCTAATTTGGACGAAATTGGACTAAAACTTGACTCAAGACACTTAAAAACACGAACTAAATTGATTTCTAACTAATCTAACACTTTAAAATAAATGGGGGATTGATTCTTACGAAATTGAAATTAAAACAGAAACTTGTAAACAAACTTCAAACAAAACAGATTGTGATGAAATAGAATGATGAGAAGCTTAGTTAGAGGGTTCCTTATCCACACATGAACATATGCATATAATTTGATTCCCAGTTATGAATTCAACAAACAATGAATGACAATGCTCCAAGTTAATTAGATTCGCTTAAATTAACTTTCGGATTTCCCTAGATTCATTGGATTGAATGGGATACGCATTACAACCAAATTATTCCTCATCAAAGTCCCTAACTATGGAATACGCATGATAGAGACATTCAACAAAGATCATTAAGTTCAACGGAAATCATAAACATCGACTAGGCATTCACAACTATAGAATACGCATGTTAATCCAACCTAGGGTTTACTTAAACACAATCGTGACTAGCGATCTTTACTACTCATGAATATAAGTTCATAACGATTAGGTGAAATTCCCTTATATTCTAGCATCAAGTTTAGGCATGCAAATTAAGTGTCGACCCTCAACCCACATACATAAACAAGTTCTTAATCAAAACAGAAAAGTAAACCACATCTAAAGTTCATGAATTCATAACTGGAGTAAATCAAATCATAACCAACATATGTTCATGGCTTCAAATTCGCCTCTAACTAAAAAGAAATTAGTTCCACATGTTTAACATAATTGAAAAGAAAATTAAATTAAACATGAAAACAAAAAACAAGAGAAGAAAGAACTCCAAACACTCCACTAATGGCAGATTGCATGTGCAAGGTTTCTCCCTTCTTTGGACTGCACGGCACTACTTCTTTCTCCTTCAATGGTGGCTGCACGAGGTGGTGATGGTGGTGGAAAGGTGCGGCTGTGATGAATTTAGGGCAGAAAGTTGGGGATTTGGAGATGGAAGGCTGCGGCAAGGAAGAAAAATGGCTAGAATTGTGTTTTTGGGATTTTTGGATGTGTAGAATGGTGTCCCTGGAAGTATGGACGAAAATTCATATATATAGGCACCTAAAACCCTAAAGAAATCAAGTTAGACAATGGGCTAGGGTTTAGGTGCGGCTAGGGTTGAAAATCCACAAGGAATTAGGTTAAACAATCAGATTTTTGCATGGGAAAAAGGCCTAGGGTGCGGCTGGTACTAGGGTAAAGGAATGGGCCTTCTAGAATGCCTTGCAAGGCAAGGAAATCAGATTTCTAAAGCCCTAGGTGCGGCATGGGTTAGGGGGGAAAGGCTAGGTCATCTAAAAGCCCAAAGCCAAGAATAGAAACCCTCGAAAATGGAAACCTCCAAGAATAGAAACTTCCAACATTAGAAACTTTGGTTTCCAATTCCGAATTCTTTGTTCTTCA
The DNA here is from genome assembly GCA_963082935.1 of Malus x robusta. Lineage (NCBI taxonomy): Eukaryota > Viridiplantae > Streptophyta > Magnoliopsida > Rosales > Rosaceae > Malus > Malus x robusta. The sequence continues at coordinate 15,336,588 of OY720335.1, forward strand.
TTTTCATTTCTTCATTTCTTAAGCTTCTTTGACCTTCAAACTCGTCCATTTCTTGTGCTCCATTAGCATCCACAACATTCCAGCTCAATTTTGCTCTAAAATGCTCCATTTTGCTTCTTTTTGCACACTTTGTCTCTAAAACCTGAAATGGCACGAAACAGACTTTAAACATTGAAATAACTCAAGAAAAACAACATAAATGCATGAGAACAAGCCCACTAAGTCACATAAATATGCTCCTATCAAATAGAAACTTCCAACATTAGAAACTTTGGTTTCCAATTCCGAATTCTTTGTTCTTCACTTTCATTTCTTCGTTTCTTAAGCTTCTTTGACCTTCAAACTCGTCCATTTCTTGTGCTCCATTAGCATACACAACATTCCAGCTCAATTTTGCTCTAAAATGCTCCATTTCGCCCTTTTTCCACACTTTGTCTCTAAAACCTGAAATGCCACGAAACAGACTTTAAACATTGAAATAACTCAAGAAAAACAACATAAATGCATGAGAACAAGCCCGCTAAGTCGCATAAATATGCTCCTATCAAAATGCCGCAGGTTTCTATCCTAAACGTTGAAATTTTTGATGTTTGGGGTATTGATTTTATGGGTCCTTTTCCTTCTTCGTATGGTTTTACATATATTTTGCTTGCGGTTGATTATGTGTCGAAGTGGGTGGAAGCAAAGGCCACCCGGACTAATGATTCTAAAGTGGTTGCATATTTTATTAGAACTAACATTTTTGCAAGGTTCGGAATGCCACGAGTGATCATTAGTGACGGAAGGTCACACTTTTGCAATCGGACCATTGAAGCGTTATTGAGGAAATACAGTGTCACCCATAAGGTTTCTACACCTTACCATCCTCAAACTAATGGGCAAGCTGAGGTTTCCAACCGTGAGATCAAGCAAATCCTAGAGAAGACCGTTGGGCCAACGAGGAAGGATTGGAGTTTACGACTTGATGATGCACTTTGGGTGTATCGTACTGATAGGAGCATATTTATGCGACTTAGTTAGCTTGTTCTTGTGCATTTATGTTGTTTTTCTTTAGTTATTTTAGTGTTTAAAGTCATTTTCGTGCAATTTCAGGTTTAGAGACGAAGTATGCAAAGAAGTGCAAAATGGGGCATTTTAGAGCAAAATTGAGCTGGAATGGAGTGTATGCTAATGGTGCACAAGGAATGGACGAGTTTGAAGGTCAAAGGAGCTTAAGAAATGAAGAAATGAAAGTGAAGAACAAAGAATTCAGATTTGGAAACCAAAGTTTCTAAAGTTGGAAGTTTCTATTCTTGGAGGTTTCCATTTTCGAGAGTTTCTATTCTTGGCTTTGGGCTTTTAGATGACCTAAACCCTAATTCCTTGTGGACCCTAACCCTAGCCGCACCTAGGCCTCTAGAATATCTTATTTCCTTGCCTTGCAAGGCATTCTAGAAGGCCCATCTCTAAACCCTAACCCTAGCCGCACCTTAGGCCTTATTCCCACTAAAAATCTGATTGTTTTAACCTAATTTCTGGTGGATTTGGGCTTCTAGAAACCCTAATCTGATTACCCTAGGGTTTTGGATGCCTATATATACTCATTATAACCCCTAGTTCAGATCATCATCTCCCATACACAATCTTTCACGCCAGAAATCTGCCCTTGATTTCTGCCGCACCTTCCCATCACCAAAGTCCCAAAATTCTGCCCAAAATCATCCCTAGCCGTACCCCCATCAACCCTAAACCTTCCCATACCATTCCCCATCCATTCTACACCATAAATAACACCAAAAACCTGTTCTAAAGTTCTCTGCCGCAGCAAGGAGGAAGGAGAATTCGTTGATGAGCTTGCTGCCAAGTTGGAGCGTTCTAGGTGTTTTCTTTCTTTGGATTTTAATTTCTAAATTTATGTATCTTTGCTTTGCGAGTATGAGGAACTAAACCCCCCTTGGCTAGGGGGGGATTCGAAACCATGTTTATGCTTGCTATATGATTTGATTACTTCTAATTGTGTTTCATAAGTTGTGAATTCAATTTACTTATCTACAAGAATAAAAACTGATTTGTGTATGTTGGTTGAGGGTCGACACTTAATTTGCATGCATGAATTTGATGCTAGGATATAAGGAAATTTCACCTAATCGTTATGGACTTATATTCACAAGTAGTAAAGGTTGATGATCTCAATCGCGTTAAGTAAATTCTTGGCATAAGTTTCATGCAATCATAGTAACAAGTGCTTTGTCAATGCTTATGGTTTTCATAGAACTTAATGATTCTTGCTTGTATCTCTATTATGCAATCATGTAGGGGACTTGTAGGGAATGCTTTGGGTTGTCGTATGCAATCATCCAATTCAATAACGTTAGGAAAATCTGAAGGTTAATTTAAGCAGACGTAATTAACTTGGGGCGTTGAGAATTCATGGGTTATTGAAAAGCAATTGGAGATCGTTTTGAATGCAAGCATAACATGTGTGGAGATGAACCCCTTAGCTAGCCTTCCATCCATTCATTTAAACCAAATTCGTTTTACAATCTGTTTTGTTTTACAAAGTTTTTGTTTTGTTTTCAAATTCGTCAAAACCAAATCCCCCTTTATTTTCAACTGTCAAAATAGTTAGAAATCAATTTAGTTTGTGTTTTTAAGTGTCTTGAGTCAAGTCAAAACCAATTTTCGTCCAAATTCTTCCTTAGTGTCCAAAACTGCCCAGAAAGTGTTTTTAAGGCAGTTTTGAGTGTTTACTTGCTGTTTTGAGTCTTTTGGTTTGTTTTGGTGTTTTAAAGTTTAGTTTTGCATTCTTTGAGTCTAGTTTAGTGTTTTAAACTTGTTTTTACGTATTTGAGTCAGTTTTCAAGTGATTTAGCAATCTCTCCTAATCCCCAGCCTAGAACGATCCCTACTTACATATTTTGCTACAATTGATAAAAAGAGGGTTAATTTGAGTGCTAGTTAATATCATATCAAATTTTGGCGCCGTTGCCGGGGATTAGCAACTTTGCTAATCCCTTGGATTGTTATTTTCGTTTTTCTTATTAGATCAGATTCTTATGTTATTTTGTTTCTTGTTTTAGGTACTTGTTTATGACTCGGAGTTCTAATCCGGTTCACGAACATAGTTTAGACTTTGACGACGATTTTAAGCGTGAGTTTAGACGAAAGAGGAAGAACCCGGAACCTAGTGAATCAAGTGCAAGTTCCGAGTCCGTTTCTGAAATTGAAGAGGAAGTGGAAGACATGGCAGCGGACAACCGAACAATCAAGGAGCTTTCCGCTTCGGGATTGGCTAATGCCGCACCTCTATGTATCCAATACCCTAGGGCGGCTCCGGACAAAACTGCCGAGTTCAAATTGAAGTCAAGCTTGTTACATCACATTCCGAAGTACCATGGGCTGTCCATGGAAGATCCGAACAAGCATTTGAAGGAGTTTGAAGTCGTTTGCTCAAGCATGACTCCGGTGAACGTGGATGAGAGCATCTTGAAGATGAAGGCCTTTCCCTTTTCTCTCCAAGAGAAGGCGAAAGATTGGTTGTACGAATTGGCTCCCGGAACTGTCACATCATGGGAGAGCATGAAACGAGCTTTCTTAGAGAAATTTTTCCCAACTTCTCGAGTCATCCTCCTACGCAAAAGGATAAGTGGCATTCAACAAGATGAAGGTGAATCCTTTCCTACTTATTATGAACGTTTTAAATCTCTTGTTGCTTCATGTCCACAACATCAAATGAAGGAAGAACTACTTCTACAATACTTCTACGAGGGACTTCTACCAATTGAACGTCAAATGCTAGATGCCTCAGCGGGAGGAGCATTGGTGGACAAGACCCCTACGGCTGCAAAGATGTTGATTGCTAATCGAGCGTTGAATGCTCAACAATACGAAGGTGTTGGACAAAGAAGCATGCCACGGCAACATCAAGTCAATGAGGTAAGTGCCATAACCGAACTTCAAAATCAAATGGCTAACCTTACTACGTTGCTTTCTCAGGTGATGGAAGGTCCAAAAGTCAAAACCGTAGCTTTTTGTGGCGTATGCTCCATGCAAAACCACCATATGGACAAGTGCCCACAATTGATCGAGAATGGAGGGTGGGAGACACTCAATGCCGTGGGATATGGCAACCAATACCAATCACGTGGTGATCCGTTTTCCAATACTTACAATCCCGGTTGGCGTGATCATCCGAATTTCAATTGGCGAGACCCCCAACAAGGCGAACAACAAAGCGGATTTAGGCAACAACCCCCGGGTTTCTATCAAAAGCCGATGGCACCACCACAAGCCCAAGCACAACCTGCCCAAAGCAATGTAGGTAATTCAAGTGATAATGATAAGATTTTTCAATTACTTACTACTTTGACGCGGGAAGTCCAAACTCAAAACAAAGAGAGGCAAATCCAAGACAAGAGGGTGGACAACTTGGAGAAGCAAGTGGGACAAATTGCCGAGTTCATGGGGCAATTTCGTGAGCAAGAAAGGTTGCCTAGCTCAACTGTTGTCAATCCGAGGGGAGGAGTCGAAACTGCCAAGGCTATCACGCTAAGAAGTGGGAAAGAAGTAGGAACTGAGCCACAACCATTCAAATCTGCCCTCAAGGAGGATGAGAAGTTACAAATAGAAGAGGAGGAGCAAGCAAAGGCCACAGCAAGGATTGAACAATCCTTGCCGCACCCACCTAATGTATCCAATCCATCCACCATAGGTAAGAAAGGTTCTATTCCAATTAATTCTAATGTCATTCCTCCGGATGTACCATTTCCTAGCAGGTTTTTGCAAACCAAGAACGAAGAAGAGGAAAAAGATGTTCTTGAGACGTTTCGGAAGGTGCATGTCAATATCCCTCTCCTCGATGCTATAAAGCAAATCCCGAAGTATGCCAAGTTCTTGAAGAAGCTTTGTACAACAAGGAAGCGGATTCGGGAGAAGGAGGTGGTACATGTAACCGAGAATGTCTCTGCAATGTTGCAAAGGAAGCTACCACCTAAATGCAAAGATCCGGGTAGTTTCACAATCCCTTGCGTAATTGGTAATACAAGATTTGAGCATGCTATGCTAGATTTAGGTGCATCAATTAATGTCATGCCATATTCTATTTATGCATCTATGAATCTAGGGAAGCTTAAAAATGATGGTGTTATTATTCAATTAGCCGATCGATCTAATGCATATCCCAAAGGAGTGTTGGAAAATGTTTTGGTGCAGGTAGACCACTTGATTTTTCCTGCAGATTTCTATGTGCTTGATATGGAGGACTCAACCCATTCTCCCCCATCACCACTCTTACTTGGACGACCATTCATGAAAACGGCTCAAACCAAGATTGACGTGGCCAAGGGAGCAGTAACTATGGCCTTTGGTGGTGATATGATTAACTTTAAGATTCCTGAATCGATTGAGAATACTAATGATGTTCGTTCTTGTTGTGCCATTAATGTAATTAAACACATAGGGACAGAATGTTCAACAACGATCAAGAAGGATGTTTCTCGAACTACCACCGAGAAGGAACATGGAGTAGAGCACAAGGAGTGCACGGCTCCAACCTTGGAAGCACCACAATTGGGCATGAGCAACCCTTGTGCATCCGTCCATTGTGCTACCACTTCTTTGCCGTACAAAGGTAAGCCACCTATTCCAAATTCGATTCCCATTTCAACTAATAGGTTGTTATCTCGTGTGGTACAGGTACCTAATCGAATTCAACGTCGTGGGAGAATTCGTGTTGATGTAGAAAAGCAAAACACGACAATAAGAAAGGATCATTATCCCACTCCATTCAAGGACCCAAAGCATGAAGTGGTTCGTCGGACAGATTGTAGTTACACCCCTCCATGCCGTGGGGTTCCATAAACCTTCAATGGAGCATGATGTGAAAATTACTTGACACACAAATTAAACCCTCTTTTGTCAAATTGTAGTAAAGATGTAAGTAGGGATCGTTCTAAACCGGGGATTAGGAGGGATTGCTAAACACTTGAAAACTGACTTAAAAACATAAAAACAAAGTTTAAAACACTAAACTAGACTCAAAGAATGCAAAAGTAAAGGTTAAAACACCAAAACAAAGCAAAGGAACCAAACAGCAAATAAACACTCAAAACTGCCTTAGAAGCACAATCTGGGCAGTTTTGAGTACTAACACAAATTTGGACGAATTTATGTTATAACTTGACTCAAAACACTAGAAAACATAAACTAACACACTTTCTAACTAATCTAGGACTCTAAAATAAAGGGGGATTTGTTTTGGACGAAAATTAAAATAAAGAAAACAGATTGGAAATAGGGCAGATTGTAAAAACGATTTTAGTGAAATAGATGGATAAAAGGCTAGTTAGGAGGTTCTTCTCCACACATGACACACTTGCAAACAAAACGATTTTCAGTTGTTCTTCCAATAAATTATAAATACTCAACGCCCCAAATTAACCGTGAATTGCACTAATTAACCCTCAGTTTTTCCACAAGTTATTAAGTTGGATGATTGCATACGACAACCCAAAACATTCCCTACAAGTTCCCTACATGAATTGCATAATAGAGATACAAGCAAGAATCATTAAGTTCTATGAAAAACATAAGCATTGACGAAGCATTCGTTACTATGAATTGCATGAAACTTATGCCAAGAATTCATTCAACGCGATCGTTTTCAAGCGACCTTCACTACTTGTGATTATAAGATTGTAACTATTAGGTGAAACTCCCTCATAATCTAGCATCATATTCATGCATGAAAACTAAGCGTGCACTCTCAATCAACATACACAAATAAGTTATCAATCAAGTAGATGAACGAATTGAATCCACAACTTATGAAATAACAACTGAATGTAATCAAATCATATTGCAAGCATGAACATGGTTTCGAATCACCCCCTAACTAAGAGGGGTTTAGTTCCTCATGATCACAAGACAAAGAATAACAAGTTTATACATTGAAAATAAATGATAGAAAACACCTAGACGTCCAGCGATCCCAATTGCACAGCAGGTACGTCTAAGAACCTTCCTCCTCTTCCTTGGTTGCGGCACCAGGTTTTGTGATGGTTTTTGGGGGTTATGGATGGTGTAGAATGGTGGAAAAATGTCTAGGATGGGTGTATGGCACGGCTAGGAAGGTTTGGGGTCAGAAAATATGGATTTGGGTGAAGGTTGGGCACGGCAAAGGTGGGGAGATGAAATCTGGCGTGAATGATTATTTTCTGGATTGTGGAGGGGTGATATTCGGCCAAGGGAGGTAAAACACATATATATAGGCAGCCAAACCCTAAAGAAATCAGGTTAGACAAATGGGCTAGGGTTTAGGTGCGGCTAGGGTTAGAAAATCCACCAAAAACTAGGGTTTCTAGAACATTAGGTGCGGCATGGGCTTAGGGTAAGTAATCAGATTTTTTTCATGTGAACAAGGCCTAGGTGCGGCTGATTAAGTGGGCTAGGGTTAGGGTTAGGTGCGGCATAGGTCCAAGAGGCAAAGATGGGTCATTCAAAAGCCCAAAGCCGAGAATAGAAACTCTCGAAATTGGAAACCTCCAAGAATAGAAACTTCCAACTTTAGAAACTTTGGTTTCCAATTCCGAATTCTTAGTTCTTCACTTTCATTTCTTCATTCTTAAGCTCCTTTGACCTTCAAACTCGTCCATTCCTCGTGCTCCATTTGCATACACCACATTCCAGCTCAGTTTTGCTCCAAAAGCTCCAAATTGCATCATTTCATGTAATATGTCCTTTAACCCTGAAAACACATGAAAGTAGCTTAAAAGACTACTTTAACGAAGAAAACATAACAAAAATGCATAAGAACTAGCTAACTAAGGCGCATAAATATGCTCCTATCAGAGCATTGTCCGGCTGTACGACGTTAAAGCAAGCGCTACTTGGGAGGCAACCCATGCATTCAACAAAGGAAGACCGAGAAAGCACTCCAATTCCAGATTTGCGTTCCTAAACTCTTCTCTTTTGTTGTTGATTTCGTTTCTGCCATGTTAGGTTGTTTAGATGTTGTTTTGTTTGTTTGTTTGTTATTTGTGTTAGTTTATGCTTGAAACATTGAGGACAATGTTTGATTTAAGTGTGGGGGGGTAACCAAAGTGTTTTGATGCAAATTCGTAGGGTTTTGTCACCCATAATTTCAAATATTGTTTCTTGGTGTTTTTAGGTGTTTTTAGGCTGTTTTGGTGTGTTTTAATGTGTTTTGACATAAAAATTCGAAAATCCAATAAAAATTTGAAAAAATGTTTTGAAAAAAACCCACAAAGAGTCGTTTTAAAGTTGTTTTGTGTGTTTGTTTGTGTCTTAGGGTACCTTCCAACACAATGATGAGGATTCGATTTGTAATCGCATGGCTGTTAAAGAGAATGATTAACATGGATGAAAGTTTGATTTACTCTTTGTTTATGCTTGGTTGTGGTTATAACTTATGATTTCACATGTAATCATAAAGAAAAAAAAAATAGTTTTTGTAACATGCTTGAAGGAAGGAACTCAAACAAACGCTACAACCTTGTGAGACTTGAGCCTAAACGTTTATTTGGAGAGTTAAACTCTGTGCATTCTTTGTTTTCTAAAATCGTTGCATGATCTCATTATTCTTTGCTTGGTTGCTACTTAGAAAGCGTTTCATCATTTAGTTCCAAATACTAGAACTCATGCCAATTTCATTCAAAACATGTTATTGAATTGCATAACACATATTCAAGATGAAGTTAGTAGTTACCACCATAGCCAAAAAGCCTTCATTCCATGCAATTGTTTTGTGTAGGTTTAACCCCGTTGAGCCTTGTTTAGCCTATGTTTTCTTCGTTAACCCACATTATCCTCACCTAGCCTAGATTAGGACCATCCATACCTTTGTTCTTGAAGCATAGTAATGAATGACTCAAAATGAATTCCTTTTGGTCATTGTTGGCAGAAAACAAGTGTGAGGGAAGTGAGTTTTGTTGTGGGTGCGCCAAAGTCTTGAATGAGGCACGAAAAAGAAAAGAAAAAGAAAAATTTCGTGGAAAATAAAAAGAAAAAAAAAAGTTGTGAAAAGAATGAAAAGGAGTAGAAAAGATGTGAAAAAAGAGTTCTTAAGTGTTGTTTGTTGAAGGAAGGGTCCAAAACAGTGAATTCGGCCCTAATTGTTGTTGAATCTTCCCTTTGTGTTTAAAAGTTAATTTCTGCATGCTAATGGGAATTCTGAGTATGATTTCATTGTTTTGCTTACTATTGCTTAAAGAACGTTTGTTTTCCCTATCCTTTCGTTGTTAGCCAACTCCCCTAGCCCCGTTACAACCCTTGACTTTAATTTTGAGTGTTATGTGTTTCAACTTGTGGAGTTTAAAATTGGTATGAGCATATGGTGTCACTGGTTCTCGCATCTAAGTAGTAGCATTCCATTCATGAGATTATATCTAAACATGCTTATTAACTCCGAAAAGTGCTTTCTTTGTTATACATATATGTGAGCATTCGTATTCATATTTACATCAATCTTCTCACATATAACTAGTATAGGGTGTGCAGTCAGAAAATCTGTTTGAAAATTGAGTGCATATCTAGCAAGGAATTGAGCAAATTCTCTAAGGCATGTTACTACATTCAAAATCTTGTTTTAATTGGTTAAATGTGAACTAGTACGTGGTGACTATGATTAAGTATGTGCTTAAGTGTGAAGATGACTAAAATCTTTGGGAGTGATGATTTTTAACATGTCATGTGCATTGGAAATCCCTGAGGCAATTGTTGGAACGTTTAGATTGTGTTTTTGTTTTGTTTTGTTTCTTTGTTTTGCTCGAGGACTAGCAAAAGCTAAGTGTGGGGGAATTTGATAGGAGCATATTTATGCGACTTAGTTAGCTTGTTTTTGTGCATTTATGTTGTTTTTCTTTAGTTATTTTAGTGTTTAAAGTCATTTTCGTGCAATTTCAGGTTTAGAGACGAAGTATGCAAAGAAGTGCAAAATGGAGCATTTTTGAGCAAAATTGAGCTGGAATGGAGTGTATGCTAATGGAGCACAAGGAATGGACGAGTTTGAAGGTCAAAGGAGCTTAAGAAATGAAGAAATGAAAGTGAAGAACAAAGAATTCAGATTTGGAAACCAAAGTTTCTAAAGTTGGAAGTTTCTATTCTTGGAGGTTTCCATTTTCGAGAGTTTCTATTCTTGGCTTTGGGCTTTTAGATGACCTAAACCCTAATTCCTTGTGGACCCTAACCCTAGCCGCACCTAGGCCTCTAGAATATCTGATTTCCTTGCCTTGCAAGGCATTCTAGAAGGCCCATCTCTAAACCCTAACCCTAGCCGCACCTTAGGCCTTATTCCCACTAAAAATCTGATTGTTTTAACCTAATTTATGGTGGATTTGGGCTTCTAGAAACCCTAATCTGATTACCCTAGGGTTTTGGATGCCTATATATACTCATTATAACCCCTAGATCAGATCATCATCTCCCATACACAATCATTCACGCTAGAAATCTGCCCTTGATTTCTGCCGCACCTTCCCATCACCAAAGTCCCAAAATTCTGCCCAAAATCATCCCTAGCCGTACCCCCATCAACCCTAAACCTTCCCATACCATTCCCCATCCATTCTACACCACAAATAACCCCAAAAACCTGTTCTAAAGTTCTCTGCCGCAGCAAGGAGGAAAGAGAATTCGTTGATGAGCTTGCTGCCAAGTTGGAGCGTTCTAGGTGTTTTCTTTCTTTGGATTTTAATTTCTAAATTTATGTATCTTTGCTTTGCGAGTATGAGGAACTAAACCCCCCTTGGCTAGGGTGGGATTCGAAACCATGTTTATGCTTGCTATATGATTTGATTACTTCTAATTGCGTTTCATAAGTTGTGAATTCAATTTACTTATCTATAAGAATTAAAACTGATTTGTGTATGTTGGTTGAGGGTCGACACTTAATTTGCATGCATGAATTTGATGCTAGGATATAAGGAAATTTCACCTAATCGTTATGGACTTATATTCACAAGTAGTAAAGGTTGATGATCTCATTCGCGTTAAGTAAATTCTTGGCATAAGTTTCATGCAATCATAGTAACAAGTGCTTCGTCAATGCTTATGGTTTCATAGAACTTAATGATTCTTGCTTGTATCTCTATTATGCAATCATGTAGGGGACTTGTTGGGAATGCTTTGGGTTGTCGTATGCAATCATCCAATTCAATAACGTTAGGAAAATCTGAAGGTTAATTTAAGCGGACCTAATTAACTTGGGGCGTTGAGAATTCATGGGTTATTGAAAAGCAATTGGAGATCGTTTTGAATGCAAGCATAACATGTGTGGAGATGAACCCCTTAGCTAGTCTTCCATCCATTCATTTAAACCAAATTCGTTTTACAATCTGTTTTGTTTTACAAAGTTTTTGTTTTGTTTTCAAATTCGTCAAAACCAAATCCCCCTTTATTTTCAACTGTCAAAATAGTTAGAAATCAATTTAGTTTGTGTTTTTAAGTGTCTTGAGTCAAGTCAAAACCAATTTTCGTCCAAATTCTTCCTTAGTGTCCAAAACTGCCCAGAAAGTGTTTTTAAGGCAGTTTTGAGTGTTTACTTGCTGTTTTGAGTCTTTTGGTTTATTTTGGTGTTTTAAAGTTTAGTTTTGCATTCTTTGAGTCTAGTTTAGTGTTTTAAACTTGTTTTTACGTATTTGAGTCAGTTTTCAAGTGATTTAGCAATCCCTCCTAATCCCCGGCCTAGAACGATCCCTACTTACATATTTTGCTACAATTGATAAAAAGAGGGTTAATTTGAGTGCTAGTTAATATCATATCACGTACGGCGTACAAAACACCCATTGGAATGTCACCCTTTCGGCTTGTCTATGGCAAGCCGTGCCATCTCCCCGTTGAGTTTGAGCATAAAGCTCATTGGGCCGTCAGAAAGTTCAACATGCACCTAGATGAAGCGGGAGGGCATAGGAAATTTCAATTGAATGAGCTTGATGAGATACGGCATGAGGCATATGAGAATGCTAGCATTTACAAGGAAAAGACCAAGGCATTCCATGATAAGATGATTAGAGGCAAAACATTCGCAATTGGGCAGAAAGTGCTTTTGTTCAATTCCCGTTTACGTTTGTTTCCCGGTAAGTTACGTTCCAAGTGGATTGGACCTTTTGTTATTACTAATGTTTTTGTTCATGGTGCAGTCCAAATCCAAAGCTTGAAAATGGGACATGAGTTCAAGGTGAACGGGCATCGTTTGAAGCCGTACTACGAGCATTTTGAGGAGCATGTCGTGGATGACATCCCCTTGTGATAAGAGCATATTTATGAGCCTTAGTTAGCTAGTTCTTATGCATTTTTGTTATGTTTTCTTCGTTAAAGTAGTCTTTTAAGCTACTTTCATGTGTTTTCAGGTTAAAGGACGTATTACATGAAATGATGCAAGTTGGAGCTTTTGGAGCAAAAAGTGAGCTTGGATTGAAAAGGACATGCTTGGAACACAAGATTGGGACGGAATTGGAGAGTTGAAGATTTGAGGTTTCCTACTTGAAGTAGGAGAGCTAAGCCTAAAAGTTTCCTTTTGGGTTGATCTTTCCTAAATCGGAATTGGCAACCAAAGTTTCTAAAAGTTGGAAGTTTCTATTCTTGGAGGTTTCCATTTTCGTTAGTTTCTATTCTTGGCTTTGGGCTTTTAGATGACCTAAACCCTAATTCCTTGTGGATCCTAAGCCCATGCCGCACCCTAGGGCCTAATCATCTAAAATTTGCCATGTTAAACCCTAGTCCATTTCTCCAAAACCCAAGCCGCACCTTTCCACCTAGAAGCCCTATTTTACAAACCCTAAACCTTAGTCCACTGAAGTGCCGCACCTAACCCTAGCCCATTGTTCTCAATCTGATTTCATTAGGGTTTTTAGGTGCCTATATATATGTATTTTCACCCTAGCCGCACACATCTTTTCCCTCTACACAAAATCAGAAAACCATCTCCCTTTCCCCACCTTGCCGCAGCCATTCATCCATTCCAGCAGCCATTCCTCCATTCCAGCAACCTTCCCCACTTTGCCGCGCCACCATACACCTCCCTTACCCTTTGCCGAACCACCATATCATCCCAAATCCATCCCTAAACCGAATCACATCCAAACAGCCCCTAAACCCTCACTGCCGCAGCAAGGAGAAGAAGAAAGAGGAGCTTTCTGTGCAGATTTCAAAGTGGAATTCTTTGGCATTTTAGGTGTAATCTTTCTTATGTCTTCGATGTTTAAATTCAATAAACTTTATGTTGTGAGTATGAGGAACTAAACCCCCTTGGTTAGGGGGGAATTCGAAACCATGTACATGCTTGCAATTTGATTCGATTACATTCAGTTGTTATTTCATAAGTTGTGGATTCAATTTGTTCATCTATTTGATTGATAACTTATTTGTGTATGTTGATTGAGAGTGCACGCTTAGTTTTCATGCATGAATATGATGCTAGATTATGAGGGAGTTTCACCTAATAGTTACAATCTTATAATCACAAGTAGTGAAGATCGCTTGAAAACGATCGCGTTGAATGAATTCTTAGCATAAGTTTCATGCAATTCATAGTAACAAATGCTTCGTCAATGCTTATGTTTTTCATAGAACGTAATGATTCTTGCTTGTATCTCTATTATGCAATTCATGTAGGGAACTTGTAGGGAATGTTTTGGGTTGTCGTATGCAATCATCCAACTTAATAACTTGTGGAAAAACTGAGGGTTAATTAGTGCAATTCACGGTTAATTTGGGGCGTTGAGTATTCATAATTCATTGGAAGAACAACTGAAAATCGTTTCGTTTGCAAGTGTGACATGTGTGGAGAAGAACCTCCTAACTAGCCTTTTAACAATCTATTTCACCAAAATCGTTTTTACAATCTGTTTAGTTTCAAGTTTCTGTTTTGTTTTCAAAATTCGTCCAAAACAAATCCCCTTTTAATTTGAAGTCTTAGATTAGTTAGAAAGTGTTTTGATTTGTGTTTCTAAGTGTTTTGATTCAAGTTTTCATCAAATTTCGTCCAAATTAGTGTATGTCCTCAAAACTGCCCAGAAAGTGGTTTTTAGGCAGTTTTGAGCCTTCTAGTTGCTGTTTTGGTTTTTAGGTTTGTTTAAGTGTTTTAACCTTTAGTTTTGCATTCTTTGAGTTTAGTTTAGTGTTTTAAACTTTGTTTTTGAGTTTTTAAATCAGTTTCCAAGTGTTTAGCAATCCCTCCTAATCCCCGGTCTAAAACGAGCCCTACTTACATCTTTACTACAATTTGACAAAAAGAGGGTTTAATTTGAGTGCTAGTTAATATCATATCAAATTTTGGCGCCGTTGCTGGGGATTAGCAATTTTGCTAATCCCTTGGATTGTTTTTGTTTCTTGTATTTCACTTTGTTGCTGATTTTGTTTAAGTTCTGACCTAATTTTGTTTCTTGTTTCTTAGGTACTAATGTATGACTAGAAGCTCTCAAACGATTCGTGCAAACATCTTGGAGTTTGACGACGATTTTGAGAGGAAGTTGAGAAGAGCTAGAAGCCAGCAAGAACACCATCCACCCAACTCCGAATCTGACCTTGAAGAACACGTACAAGAAGAGGAGGAGGAAGCCACGGCAGGGATATTTGAAGAAGTCCAAGGCATGGCGGTGGACAACCGTACACTTAAGGAGCTTAACGCCTCAGGTTTGGATAATGCCGCACCATTGTGCATTCAATACCCCAGGGCTGCCCAAGGTAAGACGGATGAGTTTGAATTAAAGTCAAGTTTGCTTCATCATATTCCTAAATACCATGGCTTGTCCATGGAAGATCCTAACAAACATTTGAAAGAAATATATTGAAGATGAAGGATTTTCCATTCTCTTTGATGGATAAGGCCAAGGATTGGTTATATGAGTTAGCTCCCGGAACTGTCACTTCTTGGGAGAGTATGAAGAGAGCATTCTTGGAGAAGTTCTTCCCAACTTCTCGCATCATCCTCCTACGCAAAAAGATCAGTGGAATTCAGCAAGAAGAAGGTGAGTCTTTTCCTACATATTATGAACGATTTAAATCACTTGTTGCTTCTTGTCCACAGCATCAGATGAAGGAGGAGTTGCTTTTGCAATATTTCTACGAGGGTCTCCTACCTCTAGAACGTCAAATGCTTGATGCTTCGGCGGGGGGAGCATTGGTGGACAAAACACCCATGGCTGCCAAGGTTTTGATTGCTAATAGAGCGTTGAACGCTCAACAGTACGAGGGTGTAGGCCAAAGAGGACCCCCACGGCACCAAGTACATGAGGTAAGTTCAACTTCCGATATTCATTCCCAATTGGCTAATCTTACTTCTATTGTTTCACAGATGGCCGAGGGAATGAAGATATGATAGGAGCATATTTATGCTACTTAATTGGCTTGTTCTCGTGCATTTAGGATGTGTTTACTTAGCTATTTTAGTGTTTAAAGTCAGTTTTATGTGTTTTCAGGTTTTAAGGCCAAAGGATGCAAGAAGAGGCATTTTGGAGCATTTTGGAGCAAAATGGAGTTTGGAATGCATGTCACATATTTGGAGCCAAGGTTTGGACGAATTTGAAGACTTGAAGATGATAATTCCTACTTGAACAAGGTTTCCTAGTTGAAGTAGGAAAGTGCTTACATGAAGGGGATTCCTAATCGAAGAAGGATTCCTAATCAACGAAGGATTCCTAATCAAATGAGGAGTCCTAGAAGAACAAGGATTCCTACTCCAATAAGGATTCCTACTCCAACAAGGATTCCTATTTGAAGTAGGAAAGTTAAGCCAAGGTTTCCTACTTTGGTTTGATTTTTCCTAATTGTCCCTAAAAGTTCCAACAATTATGAAGATTTTCTAAGCATTCTAGGACACAAAACAAAAGCCTAAACCACTCTAGGACATGTGCCGCACTTCCCTCACCCTTTCCTCTTCCTTGCCGTGCAAGGGAGAGGGTTTCTTTCCCAAAAATCTGATTTAAAACACCTTCCTTGTTTTGCTTTAAAACCTGGCCGAATTTCCCTTCACCTTTCCTTTTATTTTCTGATTTGATTTCCTATTTTTAGAAGCATTTGACTTAAATTTCTGTTTACCTAATTAGCTAGGGTTTTTAATTTCCTAATCCCTTTAAATAAACAAGTGTGTGCAGCCACAAAATATCCCATTCAGCCACACACTCTCCCAAATTCGTCAAAACCCATCCACAACCTCAGAAACCACTTCTCCTTCATTCCAGCCGATTTCCACCACCATTCTTCATCTCCACACCTTCCACCCAACAGCCACACACCATCCCCAAGCCTTGCCGTGCCTCTATACCACCCATAATCCATTCTACATCACAAAAACAGCCCAGAAACCACATCATTCCAATCTGCCGCAAGGGGAAGAGAAGGAGACAGTTCACAAAGTTGTTTGGCTTCTTCAATCTGAGTTGTTGAACAATTTTAGGTGTATTCTATCTTATATTTCAATGTCTACTTCTTGTAATCTTTGTTTTTCATTGAGTATGATTGGCTAAATTCGTTTTGGCTAAGGGTGTATTCGAAACCATGTTTATTTATGTGAAATAAGTTGATTACTTCCAGTTATCGTTTCATAAGTCGTGAATACAATTTGCTTAACCGTTTAATTCAAAACTTGTTCTTGTATGTTGATTGAGAGTGCACGCTTAATTTGCATGCTTGAATTTGGTGCTAGGATATAAATTTGTCTCACCTAATCGTTATGAATTTATATTCGCAAGTAGTGAAGGTCGCTAGTCACGATCGTGTTAAGTAGATTCCTGGCAAGAGTATCATGCTTTTCATAGTTACGAATGCCTTGTCGATGCTTATGATTTCCAAAGAACTTAATGATTCTAACTTGTATCTTTATCGTGCTGTTCATATAGAGAACTTGTTAGGAATAATTTGTTTGCGATGCATATTCATCCAATTCAATGATTCTAGGGAAATCTGAAAGTTAATTTAAGCGAACCTAATTAACTTGGAGTGTCGAGGTTCATAACTTATTGAATTGATAACTGGAAATCGATTTACGTTGCATAAATTTCATGTGTGGAGAAGAACCCCTTAGCAATTCCATCAACCATTGATTCATCACATTTAGTTTACAATCTGTTTTAAATTACAATCTGTGCATTTAGTTCAAATTCGTCCAAACACAATTCCCCCATATTTTGTTAAGTTTGAGTCTTCATAATCTGTCCTCTTTGGTGTTTTTAAGTGTTTTGAGTCATAAGTTTTGCCAAATTCGTCCAAATTAGTGTAGGTGCTCAAAACTGCCCAGAAAGTGGTTTTTAGGCAGTTTTGAGTCTTCTAGTTGCTGTTTTGGGTTTTAGGTTTGTTTAAGTGTTTTAACTTTTAGTTTTGTGTTCTTTGAGTCTAGTTTAGTGTTTTAAACTTTGTTTTTTTGAGTTTTTAAGTCAGATCTTGTCTTAGTTGCTGTTTGAGTCAATTAGCTTGTTTAGTCAGTTTTGGGCAGATTTGAGTGTTTCAAATCTGTTTTGAATCTTAGTAGTCTAATTAGAGTCTTTAAGTTTAGTTTTTGTGTTTCTAAGTCGATTTGTATTAGATTAGCACCCCTAGTTAATCCCCGGTTAGAACGATCCCTACTTACATCATTACTACAATTGTCACAAATAGGGTTTAATTTGTGTGTCAAGTTAATTTTCACATCAAGATACAAGGACCCGTGGTGTGTGGCGTATGTTCTATTCAAGGACATGCCTCTGAAAAGTGTCCTCAACTCATCGAGAATGGCGGATGGGAGAGCGCAAATGCCATTGGGTTTCAAAGCCAAAATCAACCACGACATGATCCATACTCCAACACATATAATCCGGGGTGGCGAGACCATCCAAACTTCAACTGGAGAGAGCCACAACAACATCAAAACCAAGGAGGTTTTAGGCAACAACCCCCGGGGTTCTTTCCCAAACCCTACGGCCCACCTCAAAATCAACCCCAATCAGGCCCAAGTGCCTCAGGTACGTCTCTTGACAATGATGCACTTCTTAAAATACTAACTAAGTTGTCTAATGGGCAGGAAGATCAAGCGAAGGCTATGCAAAACCAAGATAAGAGGGTGGATCAACTTGAGAAACAAATTGGGCAGATTGCCGAGTTTGTAGGTAAGTTTCGAGATCCCGGACAACTCCCTAGTTCCACCATTCCAAATCCGAAGGGAGGGTTCGAAAGTGCCAAAGCAATCACCCTAAGAAGTGGTAAGGAAGTTGGGGCAGGTTCTTCATCAAAAACAGGTCATAACGAGGATGAACTTATGCAAATGGAAGAGGAGGAATCAAAGCAGCCCACGGCAAAGGTGGTTCCACCTTTGCCGCAAGTCCCTAATGTCCCAAATCTGCCCAATTCGGCACACAAAGGTAAGAATGTGTCCAATTCAGTTCATACTAATGTTTTCCCTTCAAATGTGCCTTTTCCTAGTAGGTTCATGCAAACGAAGAAAGAAGAGGTAGAAAAGGATATCCTTGAAACCTTTAGGAAAGTTCAAGTTAACATACCTTTGTTAGATGCAATCAAGCAAGTTCCGAGGTATGCTAAGTTCTTGAAGGAGTTGTGTACCACTAGGAAGAGGATGTCGACTAAGGAAGTGGTAAAGGTAGGTGAGAATGTGTCTGCCATCTTGCAACGCAAACTACCTCCCAAATGTAAAGATCCAGGTAGCTTTACCATTCCTTGTGTTATTGGGAATACTAGATTTGAATCTGCCATGCTTGATTTAGGTGCTTCTATAAATGTCATGCCATATTCCATTTATGCATCTATGAACTTAGGAGCATTGAAAAATGATGGGGTAATAATACAATTGGCCGATAGATCTAACGCCTATCCAAAGGGAGTTTTGGAAGATGTTCTTGTGCAGGTTAATCATTTGGTCTTCCCGGCGGATTTCTATGTCCTCGAAATGGATGAGTCGGACCATGCCCCATCGATGCCCATTCTACTTGGAAGGCCATTCATGAAGACGGCCCGGACAAAGATTGACGTGTATAGTGGAACTTTGTCCATGGAATTCGATGGGGAAGTTGTTAATTTTAATCTTTCTGATTCCATTAAATACCCTAGTGATGACCATTCATGCTTTTCTATTGATATAATTGACTCTTTGGCGCAGGGATATCTCGACGATTTGAATGACGATGCGCTTGAGAGAGTCATTACACGAGGCATGGAACTCAAAACAAAGGGGGCAGATTGCATGCATGCCCACGGCATACAAGAGTCATCCCATGCCGTGCCCACTAGTGAGGAATTACTTGAAGTTGTGGCTGCCCTTGAGTCCTCACCTAAGCTTGATGGTAAGTATACTAACCGTGAGTCCATTCCCATTTCGACTAACAAATTGCTTCCATCTATAATTCAGGCACCCATCCTTGAACTCAAGCCTTTGCCAAGTCATCTGAAGTACATTTTCTTGGGAGAAAATGAAACACTACCTGCCATTATTTCCTCCTCCCTCACGGCACAAGAGGAGGAGAAGTTGCTTCGAGTTTTGAAGGAGTTCAAATCTGCCCTAGGTTGGACATTGGCCGATATCAAAGGTATAAGCCCTACGACTTGTATGCATCACATATTTCTTGAGGAGGGGGCCAAACCAACTAGAGAGGCTCAACGCCGTCTCAACCCTCCAATGATGGAAGTAGTGAAGAAGGAGATCATAAAGCTTCTAGATTGTGGGGTTATCTATCCAATCTCGGATAGTAGGTGGGTTTCGCCGGTTCAATGCGTACCAAAGAAATCCGGAGTGACGGTGGTAGCTAATGCCGAAAATGAGCTTGTCCCTCAACGTATTCAAACCGGTTGGAGGGTGTGCATTGACTATAGGAAGCTAAACACTACCACGAGGAAGGACCGATTCCCATTGCCGTTCATTGACCAAATGCTTGAGAGGTTAGCGGGTTATGCTTTTTATTGTTTTCTTGATGGTTATTCTGGTTATAATCAAATTGTCATTTCACCTGAAAACCAAGAAAAAACCACTTTTACATGCCCGTTTGGTACATTTGCATATCGTCGCATGCCTTTTGGTTTATGTAATGCACCTGCTACATTTCAAAGATGCATGATGAGCATATTTTCTGATCACGTAGAAAAGATAATTGAAGTGTTTATGGATGATTTTAGCGTCTTTGGTGATTCGTTTGATAGTTGCTTACATAATCTAAGTGTGATCCTAAAACGTTGTGTTGAAACTAACCTTGTGCTTAATTGGGAAAAGTGTCATTTTATGGTTAAACAAGGCATCGTTTTAGGTCATATAATCTCTGAAAAGGGTATTGAGGTTGATAAGTCAAAAATAGATCTTGTACGTCACTTACCCTCTCCGACTTCGGTTAGAGAGGTTCGTTCGTTTCTTGGCCATGCAGGATTTTATCGTAGGTTTATCAAAGATTTCTCGAAGATAGCACAACCTCTTTGCCGACTCCTACAAAAAGAAGTGGCGTTTGAATTCACCAAGGAGTGCACGGAATCATTCAAACAACTCAAGGAGTTGTTGACCACGGCACCCATCATTGTTCCACCGGATTGGAGTCTACCTTTCGAGCTCATGTGCGATGCGTCCGACTATGCTTTAGGAGCTGTTTTAGGACAAAGAAAGGACAAGAGGCCGCATGTCATTTACTACGCCTCCCGGACGTTGAACGATGCACAATTGAACTACTCTACTACGGAAAAAGAACTTCTTGCAGTTGTCTTTGCTTTAGATAAATTTCGATCATATTTAATTGGAACTAAAATAATTGTTTTCACTGATCATGCAGCTCTGAAGTACTTGCTCACCAAAAAGGAGGCCAAGCCACGGCTAATTCGATGGATATTGCTACTTCAAGAGTTCGACATTGAGATTCGGGACAAGAAGGGAAGTGAGAACGTGGTGGCTGACCACCTAAGCCGGATGGTGCATAAAGAGGAGTCTTTGCCGATTTTGGAGACATTTCCGGATGAACAATTGCTGTCCATTAAGGTTAGTGCACCTTGGTATCCCGATATTGTTAATTTTTTGGTGTCAAAACGTATTCCAAGTGAGTTCACTAGGCACCAACGTGATAAACTTAGGCATGATGCACGGTTTTATGTGTGGGATGATCCGTATTTATGGAAATTTTGCCCCGATCAGATTATACGTCGTTGTGTGCACGATTCTGAATGTCATTCAATTTTGAGTTTTTGTCACACATATGCATGTGGAGGGCACTTTGGCACACAACGCACAGCCCTTAAGGTGTTACAATGTGGATTTTATTGGCCTAGTATTTTTAAAGATGCTAAAACTTTTTGCTTAACATGTGATAAATGCCAACGAATGGGTGGTATTAGTGCAAAGGACCAAATGCCACAGGTTTCTATCCTAAATGTTGAAATTTTTGATGTTTGGGGTATTGATTTTATGGGTCTTTTTCCTTCTTCGTATGGTCTTACATATATTTTGCTTGCGGTTGTTTATGTGTCAAAATGGGTGGAAGCCAAGGCCACCCGGACTAATGATTCTAAAGTGGTTGCAGATTTTATTAGAACTAACATTTTTGCAAGGTTCGGAATGCCACGAGTAATTATTAGTGACGGAGGGACACACTTTTGCAATCGGACCATCGACGCGTTATTGAGGAAATACAGTGTCACCCATAAGGTTTCTACACCTTACCATCCTCAAACAAATGGCCAAGCCGAGGTTTCCAACCGAGAGATCAAGCAAATCCTAGAGAAGACCGTTGGGCCAACGAGGAAGGATTGGAGTTTACGGTTAGATGATGCACTTTGGGCGTATCGTACGGCGTACAAAACCCCCATTGGGATGTCCCCCTTCCGAGTTGTCTATGGCAAGGCGTGCCATCTTCCTGTTGAATTGGAGCACAAAGCACTTTGGGCCATCAAGAAGTTTAACATGAACCTCGAGGAAGCAGGTAGTCAAAGGAGATTGCAATTGAATGAGCTTGATGAGATACGGCGCGAGGCGTATGATAATGCAAGCATTTACAAGCAAAAGACCAAAGCTTTCCATGACAACATGATCCGTGGGAAATCATTCTCAATTGGGCAGAAAGTGCTATTGTTCAATTCCCGTTTACGTTTGTTTCCCGGTAAGTTACGTTCTAAGTGGATTGGACCGTTTGTTATTACTAACGTATCTTCTTATGGTGCCATCCAGATTCAAAGTCTCAAAACAGGTCATGAATTCCAAGTGAACGGACACCGTTTGAAGCCATATTATGAGAACTTTGTTGAACAAACCGTGGAGGACATTTCTTTGGGTGCCGTGGGCTCCATTGAGGAGTGACTGAGTTTCGTCCGGCTGTATGACGTTAAAGAAAGCGCTACTTGGGAGGCAACCCATGCAATTCGACAAAGGAAGACCAAGGAATCACTCCAATTCCAGATTTGCGTTCCTAAACTCTTCACTTTGTTGTTTATTTCGAATCTGCCTATTTAGTTGTTTTAGTTGCTGTTTGTGTGTTTCTTTTTGTTTAGTGTGGTTTAATGCTTGAAACATTGAGGACAATGTTTGATTTAAGTGTGGGGGGGTAACTAAGTGTTTTAGATGCAAATTTGTGGGATTTTATCACCCTTAACTTGGAGACTAGTTCTTTGCTGTTTTTAAGTGTTTTTGAGCAGTTTTGGTGTGTTTTAGTATAGGTTGTTCTAAAAATCCGAAAATCACATAAAAATTTGAAAAATTTGTTTTAAAAACCCAAAAAGAGTTGTTTTTGTGTGTTTGTTTGTGTCTTAGGGTACCTTCCAACACAATGATGAGGATTCGGTTTGTAATTGCATGACTGTTAAAGAGAGTGATTAACATGGATAAAAGTTTGATTTACTCTTTGTTTATGCTTAGTTGTGGTTATAACTTATGAATTCACATGCAATCATAAAGAAAAAAATCAGTTTTTGTAACATGCTTGAAGGAAGGAACTCAAACTAACGCTATAACCTTGTGAGACTTGAGCCTAAACGTTTATTTGGAGAGTTAAAATCTGTGCATTGTTGTTTTCTAAAATCGTTGCATGATCTCATTATTCTTTGCTTGGTTGCTACTTAGAAGGCGTTTCATCATTTAGTTCCAAATGCTAGAACTCATGCCCATTTCATTCAAAGCATGTTATTGATTTGCATAACACACATTCAAGATGAAGTTGTGTAGTGACCACCACCTTAGCCAAAAAGCCGTGTGCCCTATGTCATTGTGATTTGTAGGTTTTTAACCCCATTGAGCCTTGTTAGCCTTCGTTATTTGTTAACCCATGTTTTCCTCACCTAGCCTAGATTAGGACCATCCATACCTTGTTCTTAAAGCATAGTAAAGCATGATTCAAATTGAATTCCTTTTGATTTATGTTGGCAGAAAACAAGTGTGGGGGAAGTATTTCTTTTGTGAGTTTGTGTGCCATAGGCACGTGTGGAAAGAAAAGAAAAAAAAAGAAAAAAAAAGAAAAAAAAAATTCGTGGAAAAAGAAAAAAATGAAGAAAAAGTATGAGAAGTATGAAAACAAAGAGTTGAAAAGATGAGAAAAAGAGTTCCAAAGTATTGTTTGTTGAAGTAAGGGTCCAAAACAATGGATTCGGCCCTAAAGAGTTGTCTAAGTCTTCCCCTTGTGTTTTAAAGGTAATTGTTGCAATCTAAGTGAATTCTACGTCTCAATTTCATTGCTTTGCTTACTATTGCTCGAAGAACGTTTGTTTTCCCTATCCTTTCCTTGTTAACCAACACCCCAAGCCCTATTACAACCCTTAACTTCTATCTTGAGTGTTATGTGTTTCAATTTGTGGAGTTTGAATTTGGTATGAGCATATGGTGTCACTGGTTCTCGCATCTAAGTAGTAGCATTCCATTCATGAGATCATATCTAAACATGCTTCTTCACTCTAGAAATTGCGTTCTTTGTGATACATATATGTGAGCATTCGTTTTCATATCTACATCAATCTTCTCACATATGACTAGTGTAGGGTGTGGAGTTAGAAAATCTGAGTGAAAATAGAGTGTATATCTTGTAAGGAATTGAGGGAATTCTCTAAGGCATGTTACTACATTCAAAGCATTGTTTTAATTGATTACTTGTGAATTAGTAAGTAGTGGCTTTAATTAAGTATGTGCTTGTGTAAAGATGACTCAAATCTGTGGGGATAACAATCTTTAACATGTCAAGTGAATTGGAAATCCCTGAGGCAAACGTTGGAAGGTTTAGGTTTTGTTTTGGTTAGTTGTTTCGTTTTGTTTTCTTTCTTGTGTTTGTTTTGCTCGAGGACTAGCAAAAGCTAAGTGTGGGGGAATTTGATAAGAGCATATTTATGCGCCTTAGTTAGCTAGTTCTTATGCATTTTTGTTATGTTTTCTTCGTTAAAGTAGTCTTTTAAGCTACTTTCATGTGTTTTCAGGTTAAAGGACGTATTACATGAAATGATGCAAGTTGGAGCTTTTGGAGCAAAAAGTGAGCTTGGATTGAAAAGGACATGCTTGGAACACAAGATTGGGACGGAATTGGAGAGTTGAAGATTTGAGGTTTCCTACTTGAAGTAGGAGAGCTAAGCCTAAAAGTTTCCTTTTGGGTTGATCTTTCCTAAATCGGAATTGGCAACCAAAGTTTCTAAAAGTTGGAAGTTTCTATTCTTGGAGGTTTCCATTTTCGTTAGTTTCTATTCTTGGCTTTGGGCTTTTAGATGACCTAAACCCTAATTCCTTGTGGATCCTAAGCCCATGCCGCACCCTAGGGCCTAATCATCTAAAATCTGCCATGTTAAACCCTAGTCCATTTCTCCAAAACCCAAGCCGCACCTTTCCACCTAGAAGCCCTATTTTACAAACCCTAAACCTTAGTCCACTGAAGTGCCGCACCTAACCCTAGCCCATTGTTCTCAATCTGATTTCATTAGGGTTTTTAGGTGCCTATATATATGTATTTTCACCCTAGCCGCACACATCTTTTCCCTCTACACAAAATCAGAAAACCATCTCCCTTTCCCCACCTTGCCGCAACCATTCATCCATTCCAGCAGCCATTCCTCCATTCCAGCAACCTTCCCCACTTTGCCGCGCCACCATACACCTCCCTTACCCTTTGCCGAACCACCATATCATCCCAAATCCATCCCTAAACCGAATCACATCCAAACAGCCCCTAAACCCTCACTGCCGCAGCAAGGAGAAGAAGAAAGAGGAGCTTTCTGTGCAGATTTCAAAGTGGAATTCTTTGGCATTTTAGGTGTAATCTTTCTTATGTCTTCGATGTTTAAATTCAATAAACTTTATGTTGTGAGTATGAGGAACTAAACCCCCTTGGTTAGGGGGGAATTCGAAACCATGTACATGCTTGCAATTTGATTCGATTACATTCAGTTGTTATTTCATAAGTTGTGGATTCAATTTGTTCATCTATTTGATTGATAACTTATTTGTGTATGTTGATTGAGAGTGCACGCTTAGTTTTCATGCATGAATATGATGTTAGATTATGAGGGAGTTTCACCTAATAGTTACAATCTTATAATCACAAGTAGTGAAGATCGCTTGAAAACGATCGCGTTGAATGAATTCTTAGCATAAGTTTCATGCAATTCATAGTAACAAATGCTTCGTCAATGCTTATGTTTTTCATAGAACGTAATGATTCTTGCTTGTATCTCTATTATGCAATTCATGTAGGGAACTTGTAGGGAATGTTTTGGGTTGTCGTATGCAATCATCCAACTTAATAACTTGTGGAAAAACTGAGGGTTAATTAGTGCAATTCACGGTTAATTTGGGGCGTTGAGTATTCATAATTCATTGGAAGAACAACGGAAAATCGTTTCGTTTGCAAGTGTGACATGTGTGGAGAAGAACCTCCTAACTAGCCTTTTAACAATCTATTTCACCAAAATCGTTTTTACAATCTGTTTAGTTTTAAGTTTCTGTTTTGTTTTCAAAATTCGTCCAAAACAAATCCCCTTTTAATTTGAAGTCTTAGATTAGTTAGAAAGTGTTTTGATTTGTGTTTCTAAGTGTTTTGATTCAAGTTGTCATCAAATTTCGTCCAAATTAGTGTATGTGCTCAAAACTGCCCAGAAAGTGGTTTTTAGGCAGTTTTGAGCCTTCTAGTTGCTGTTTTGGTTTTTAGGTTTGTTTAAGTGTTTTAACCTTTAGTTTTGCATTCTTTGAGTTTAGTTTAGTGTTTTAAACTTTGTTTTTGAGTTTTTAAATCAGTTTCCAAGTGTTTAGCAATCCCTTCTAATCCCCGGTCTAGAACGATCCCTACTTACATCTTTACTACAATTTGACAAAAAGAGGGTTTAATTTGAGTGCTAGTTAATATCATATCACCTTGCATGCCGTGGGCTCCATTGAAGAGTGACTAAGCTCTTCGTCCGGCTGTACGACATTAAAGCAAGCGCTACTTGGGAGGCAACCCATGCATGCAACAAAGGAAGACCTAAAGAGCACTCCAATTCCAGATTTGCGTTCCTAAACCCGTCTCTTTGTTGATTATTTCGTTATGCCATGCTTAGTGTGTTAGTTGCTGTTTTGTTATTTGTGTGTTATTTGTGTTAGTTTATGCTTGAAACATTGAGGACAATGTTTGATTTAAGTGTGGGGGGTAACCAAAGTGTTTTCTTGCAAATTCGTAGGGTTTTCTCACTCATGATTTCAAATGTTGTTTCTTGCTGTTTTTAAGCCTTTTTAAGCTGTTTTGGTGTGTTTTAGTGTGTTTTGAGTCAAAAAATCCGAAAATCCCATAAAAATTTGAAAAATTTGTTTTAAAAACCCAAAAAGAGTTGTTTTTGTGTGTTTATTTGTGTCTTAGGGTACCTAACAATATAATGATGAGGATTTGGTTTTTAATTGCATGATTGTTAAAGAGAGTGATTAACATGGATGAAAGTTTTATTTACTCTTTGTTTATGCTTGGTTATGGTTATAACTTATGAATTCACATGCAATCATAAAGGAAAAATCAGTTTTTGTAACATGCTTGAAGGAAGGAACTCAAACTAACGCTACAACCTTGTGAGACTTGAGCCTAAACGTTTATTTGGAGAGTTAAAATCTGTGCATTCTTTGTTTTCTAAAGTCGTTGCATGATCTCATTATTCTTTGCTTGGTTGCTACTTAGAAGGCGTTTCATCATTTAGTTCCAAATGCTAGAACTCATGCCCATTTCATTCAAAGCATGTTATTGATTTGCATAACACATATTTAAGATGAAGTTGTGTAGTGACGACCACCTTAGCCAAAACGCCATGTGCCCTATGTCATTGTGATTTGTAGGTTTTTAACCCCGTTGAGCCTTGTTCGGCCTATTTTCCTTTGTTAACCTCATTTTCCTCACCTAGCCTAGATTAGGACCATCCATACCCTTGTTTTTAAAGCATAGTAAAGCATGATTCGAATTGAATTCCTTTTGATCTATGTTAGCAGAAAACAAGTGTGGGGGAAGTATTTTTCATGAGGAATTGTGTGCCATAGGCACGTGTGGAAAGAAAAGAAAAAAAAAATCGTGGAAAAAGAAAAAAAAAATGAAGAAAAAAAAGTATGAAAAGTTTGAAAAAAGAGTTGAAAAGTATTGTTTGTTGAAGTAAGGGTCCAAAACAATGAATTCGGCCCTAAGGAGTTGTTTAAGTCTTCCCCTTATGTTTTAAAGATAATTTCTGCAATCTAAGTGAATTCTAAGTCTCAAATTCATTGCTTTGCTTACTATTGCTTGAAGAACGTTTGTTTTCCCTATCCTTTCCTTGTTAACCAACACCCCAAGCCCCATTATAACCCTTAACTTCTATCTTGAGTGTTATGTGTTTCAATTTGTGGAGTTTGAATTTGGTATGAGCATATGGTGTCACTGGTTCTCGCATCTAAGTAGTAGCATTCCATTCATGAGATCATATCTAAACATGCTTCTTAACTCTAGAAATTGCGTTCTTGGTGAAACATATATGTGAGCATTCGTTTTCATATCTACATCAATCTTCTCACATATGACTAGTGTAGGGTGTGTAGTTAGAAAATCTGAATGAAAATAGAGTGTATATCTTGTAAGGAATTGAGGGAATTCTCTAAGGCATGTTACTACATTCAAAGCATTGTTTTAATTGATTACTTGTGAACTAGTGAGTAGTGGCTTTAATTAAGTATGTGCTTGTGTAAAGAGGACTCAAGTCTGTGGGGATAACGATTTTTAACATGACATGTTCATTGGAAATCCCTGAGACAATTGTTGGAAGGTTTAGGTTGTGTTTTAGTTGTTTTGTTTTGTTTTATTTCTTTGTTTTGCTCGAGGACTAGCAAAAGCTAAGTGTGGGGGAATTTGATAGGAGCATATTTATGCGACTTAGTGGGCTTGTTATTGTGCATTTATGTTGTTTTTCTGTAGTTAATTTAGTGTTTAAATTCATTTTCGTGCAATTTCAGGTTTAGAGACTAAGTATGCAAAGAAGTGCGAAATGGAGCATTATAGAGCAAAATTGAGCCGGAATGTTGTGTATGCTAATGGAGCACGAGGAATGGACAAGTTTGAAGGTCAAAGGAGCTTAAGAAATGAAGAAATGAAAGTGAAGAACAAAGAAGTCGGAATTGGCAACCAAAGTTTCTAAAGTTGGAAGTTTCTATTCTTGGAGGTTTCCATTTTCGTGGGTTTCTATTCTTGGCTTTGGGCTTTTAGATGACCTAAACCCTAATTCCTTGTGTATCCTAAGCCCATCGCGTTGAATGAATTCTTGGCATAAGTTTCATGCAATTCATAGTAACGAATGCTTTGTCAATGCTTATGTTTTTCATAGAACTTAATGATTCTTGCTTGTATCTCTATTATGCAATTCATGTAGGGAACTTGTAGGGAATGTTTTGGGTTGTCGTATGCATTCATCCAACTAAATAACTTGTGGAAAAACTGAGGGTTAATTAGTGCAATTCACGGTTAATTTGGGGCGTTGAGTATTTATAATTTATTGGAAGAACAACTGAAAATCGTTTTGTTTGCAAGTGTGACATGTGTGGAGAAGAACCTCCTAACTAGCCTTTTATCCATCCTTTTCATCCAAAAACGTTTTACAATCTGTTTAGTTTTAAGTTTCTGTTTTGTTTTCAATTTTCGTCCAAAACAAATCCCCCTTTATTTTGAAGTCTTAGATTAGTTAGAAAGTGTTTTGATTTCTGTTTCTAAGTGTTTTGATTCAAGTTTTCACTCAAATTCGTCCAAGTTTTTGTTAGGTTCTCAAAACTGCCCAGAAAGTGGTTTTTAGGCAGTTTTGAGTCATTAGGTTGCTGTTTTGAGTTTTAGGTTTGTTTTAGTGTTTTAACCTTTAGTTTCGCATTCTTTGAGTCTAGTTTAGTGTTTTAAACTTTGTTTTTGAGTTTTAAGTCAGTTTCCAAGTGTTTAGCAATCCCTCCTAATCCCCGGTCTAGAACGATCCCTACTTACATCTTTACTACAATTTGACAAAAAGAGAGTTTAATTTGTGTGCTTATCTATTTCGCATCACCCACACATAAAACCGTGCCTCTTTCTTCAATTTATCACATTGGTGTTTAAGTAATTCACTAGGAACATGTTTAGAAACTAAATAATTCACCAAATCAGCATACCACGGTTCACTTACCTTGACGGACATCAGTTGCTCATCTGGGAATGTCTCTATGATAGGCACGGCATCCTCCTCATGCACCATACGGCTCAAGTGGTCAGCCACCACGTTTTCATTTCCCTTTTTGTCCCGGATTTCGATATCGAACTCTTGGAGAAGAAGCATCCAACGAATGAGTCGTGGTTTGGCCTCCTTCTTGGTGAACAAATACTTCAATGTTGCATGGTCAGTATAAATAATAACTTTAGTACCAAGTAAATAAGAACGGAATTTATCTATAGCAAATACAACAGCAAGAAGTTCTTTTTCAGTGGTAGAATAATTCAATTGTGCATCATTTAAAGTCCGAGAGGCATAATAGATAACATGCGGCTCCTTTTCCTTCCTTTGCCCCAAAACAGCTCCTAATGCATAATCGGAAGCATCGCACATAAGCTCAAAAGGAAGGCTCCAATCCGGTGGAACTATGATAGGGGCCGAAGTTAGCATTTCTTTGAGGTGATTGAACGCTGATAGGAGCATATTTATGCGCCTTAGTTAGCTAGTTCTTATGCATTTCCATGGTGTTTTCTTAGTTAAAGTAGTCTTTTAAGCTAGTTTTATGTGTTTTCAGGTTTTAAGGCCAAAGGATGCAAAAAGATGCATTTTGGAGCTTTTTGGAGCAAAATGGAGCTTGGAATGCATGTCACATATTTGGAGCCAAGGTTGGACGAATTTGAAGGCTTGAAGATGATGATTCCTACTTGAACAAGGTTTCTTAGTTGAAGTAGGAAAGTGCTTACATGAAGAAGGATTCCTAATCGAAGAAGGATTCCTAATCGACGAAGGATTCCTAATCAACGAAGGATTCCTAATTGAAGATGGATTCCTAATCACATGAGGATTCCTGGAAGAACAAGGATTCCTACTTGAAGTAGGAAAGTTAAGCCAAGGTTTCCTACTTTGGTTTGATTTTTCCTAATTGTCCCTAAAAGTTCCAGCAATTATGAAGATTCTCTAAGCACTTTGGGACACCAAACAAAGGCCCTAAACCACTCTAGGACATGTGCCGCACTTCCCTCACCCTTTCCTCTTCCTTGCCGTGCAAGGGAGAGGGTTTCTTTCCCAAAATCTGATTTAAAACACCTTCCTTTTTATGCTTTAAAATCCTGGCCGAATTTCCTTTGCTATTTCCTTTAATTTCTGATTTGATTTCCTATTTTTGGAAGCCTTTGACTTAAATTTCTGTTTACCTAATTAGCCTAGGGTTTTTAATTTCCTAATCCCTTTTAAATAAACATGTGTGTGCAGCCACAAAAGGGAGGATTCATCCAGAAAATAACCTTTCACGCCAGAAATCATTCTCCATCTTCAACAGCCCCATTCCTTCATCATTCACCATATTTTCTGACCCAAAACCACCCTAGTCGTCCTATACACCTATCCTACACACTTTTCCACCATTCTACACCATCCATAAACCCCAAAAACCATCACAATCCCCTGTGCCGCAACCAAGGAAGAGGAGGAAGGTTCTTAGACGTTCCTGCTGTGCAATTTAGATTGCTGGAATTTTTAGGTGTGATCTTTCTTATGTTTTCAATGTTTCAATTCAATAAACATTGTGTTGTGAGTATGAGGAACTAAACCCCCTTAGTTGGGGGGTGATTCGAAACCATGTACATGCTTGCAATATGATTTGAATACATTCAGTTGTTATTTCATAAGTTGTGGATTCAATTCGTTCATCTACTTGATTGATAACTTATTTGTGTATGTTGATTGAGAGTGCACGCTTAGTTTTCATGCATGAATATGATGCTAGATTATGAGGGAGTTTCACCTAATAGTTACAATCTTATAATCACAAGTAGTGAAGATCGCTTGGAAACGATCGCGTTGAATGAATTCTTAGCATAAGTTTCATGCAATTCATAGTAACAAATGCTTCGTCAATGCTTATGTTTTTCATAGAACGTAATGATTCTTGCTTGTATCTCTATTATGCAATTCATGTAGGGAACTTGTAGGGAATGTTTTGGGTTGTCGTATGCAATCATCCAACTTAATAACTTGTGGAAAAACTGAGGGTTAATTAGTGCAATTCACGGTTAATTTGGGGCGTTGAGTATTCATAGTTTATCGGAAGAACAACTGAAAATCGTTTTGTTTGCAAGTGTGACATGTGTGGAGAAGAACCTCCTAACTAGCCTTTTAACCATCTATTTCACCAAAATCGTTTTTACAATCTGTGTTAGTTAAAGTTTCTGTTTTTGTGTTAAATTTTCGTCCAAAACAAATCCCCCTTTAATTTGAAGTCTTAGATTAGTTAGAAAGTGTTTTGATTTGTGTTTCTAAGTATTTTGATTCAAGTTTTCATCAAATTTCGTCCAAATTAGTGTAGGTGCTCAAAACTGCCCAGAAAGTGGTTTTTAGGCAGTTTTGAGCCTTCTAGTTGCTGTTTTGGTTTTTAGGTTTGTTTAAGTGTTTTAACTTTTAGTTTTGCATTCTTTGAGTCTAGTTTAGTGTTTTTAACTTTGTTTTTGAATTTTTAAATCAGTTTCCAAGCGTTTAGCAATCCCTCCTAATCCCCGGTCTAGAACGATCCCTACTTACATCTTTGCTACAATTTGACAAAAAGAGGGTTTAATTTGTGTGCTTATATATTTCGCATCAAACGCCTTCTCACATTCCTCGTTGAAGTCAAACGCCACATCTTTCTGGAGGAGACGGCAAAGAGGGTTTGAGATCTTGGAGAAGTCCTTGATAAATCGCCTATAAAATCCTGCATGACCAAGAAACGAACGAACCTCTCGAACAGAAGTAGGAGAGGGTAAGTAGCGTACAAGATCTATTTTCGATTTATCCACTTAAATTCCTCTTTCTGACACAATATGCCCTAGAACTATGCCTTGTCTAACCATAAAGTGACATTTTTCCCAATTAAGCACAAGGTTAGTTTCTACACATCGTTTTAAAATTAGTGTGAGATTTTCCAAACAACCATCAAATGAATCACCAAACACACTGAAATCATCCATAAATACCTCAATAATCTTTTCCACAAAATCAGAAAAGATACTTACCATACACCTTTGAAACGTGGCCGGAGCATTGCATAACCCAAAAGGCATGCGACGATAAGCAAAAGTACCAAAGGGGCATGTGAAAGTTGTCTTTTCTTGGTCATCTGGCGCTATGACAATCTGATTATATCCAGAATAACCATCAAGGAAACAATAAAAAGAATGACCGGCTAACCTTTCAAGCATTTGATCAATGAACGGCAAAGGGAAGTGGTCCTTCCTTGTGGTGGCGTTGAGCTTCCTATAATCAATGCACACTCGCCAACCTGTTTGGATACGGGTTGGCACAAGCTCATTCTCAGCATTCTTCACCATTGTCACTCCGGACTTCTTTGGAACACATTGCACCGGTGACACCCAACGACTATCAGAGATCGGATAAATCCCTCCACAATCAAGAAGTTTGATAATCTCTTTTTTCACAACTTCCATCATTGGAGGGTTGAGACGGCGCTGAGCCTCTCGAGTTGGTTTAGCCCCCTCCTCTAGAAGTATGCGATGCATGCACGTAGTTGGGCTAATTCCCCTAATATCGGCCAAAGTCCACCCAATGGCCGTCTTGTGCTCTTTCAACACTCGGATCAACTTCTCCTCTTCTATAGCCGTAAGTGATGAGGAGACAATAACGGGTAATGTCTCGTTCTCTCCCAGAAAGACGTACTTTAAATGATCGGGCAACGGTTTAAGCTCAAGTACAGGTGCCTGAATCACTGAGGGTAACAACTTATTAGTGGAAACTGAAATTGAAATTGGGTTAGAAGGCTTACCATGGTGTTGAGGTAGTGACTCAAGTGCAGCCACTATCTCGGCCTCTTCCACACTTCTAGGCACGGCAAAACCAGATTTTTGCCCAATTCCTTGTGCAATTGTTGTTTCAAGTGTATCCCTCTCCAAAGAATCGAGAAAATCCTGCGCCAAATCATCAATTATATCAATAGAAAAGCAAGACTGATCGTCCTTAGGAAATTTAATACTTTTAGAAAGATTGAAATCAATGACTTCCCCATCAAATTCCATCATTAAAGTTCCTTTAAACACATCTATCTTGGTGCGGGTTGTTTTCATGAAGGGCCTCCCTAATAGAATCGGCAATGGGGTGGAATGGGGTGAATCCTCCATGTCAAGCATGTAGAAATCCGCTGGAAAAATCAAGTTACCAACCTGCACCAAAACATCTTCCAAAACACCCTTGGGATATGCATTAGAATGATCGGCTAATTGAATTATCACACCATCATTTTTAAGCTCACCTAAGTTCATCGATGCAAAAATAGAGTATGGCATAACATTAATCGAAGCCCCTAAGTCTAACATGCATTGTTCAAACTTAGTATTACCAATAACGCACGGAATTGTAAAACTACCCGGATCTTTGCATTTAGGGGGCAATTTCCTTTGTAACACAGCAGAGACATTTTCACTTACTTGAACCACCTCTTTGTTCGAAATCCTTCTCCTTGTTGTACAAAGTTCTTTTAAAAACTTAGCATACCTCGGTACTTGCTTAATCGCATCAAGGAGCGGAATATTGACTTGAACTTTCCGAAAGGTCTCTAGAATGTCCTTCTCGGCTTCTTCCTTCTTTGATTGCCTAAACCTGCCAGGAAAGGGCACATTTAGTGGAATAGAACTAGAAAAAGTCGAATTGGGACTTACCTTGGTGGTTTGGGACAGTTTAGGAAGACTAGATGAATTCGGCAAGGTTTGGTCATCCTTGGCCGTGGGCTTTGCTCCCTGTGCTTCTTCTTCTAGCAACTTGTCCTCCTCGTCTTGACTTGATTTGGATGTATTTGAGTCCGTTCCAACCTGTTTACCACTTCTCAACATGATGGCCTTAGCGGTTTCAAATCCTCCCTTCGGGTTCATAACGGTTGAACTAGGCAATCTACCTTGTTCTCTAATTTGCCCCATAAACTCGGCAATTTGACCCATTTGCTTCTCCAAATTATCAACTCGTTTGTCTTGGATTTGTCTCTCCTTATTTTGAGTTTGTACTTCCTGCGTCAAAGTAGTAAGTAACTTAACAACTTGATCATTATCCAAAGACATACCTGAGGTTGTTGGGGCATATTGCACTTGGTTTTGATTGGGGAAGAATGGCTTTGTATAAAAGCCCGGTGGTTGCTGCCTAAATCCTCCTTGTTGTTGGGGTTGTTAATGATCCCGCCATTTGAAATTTGGATGGTTCCTCCACCCCGGATTGTAGGTATTAGAGTATGGATCATGGCGTGGTTGATTTTGGTTCCCAAAACCCACGGCATTAGCAGATTCCCAACCCCCATTCTCAATCAACTGAGGGCATTGATCGTTGGCATGTCCTTGCATAGAGCACACGCTACACACACTTGGTCCATGAATCTTCATTCCCTCGGCCAACTGAGAAACAATAGAAGTAAGGTTAGCTAATTGGGATTGAATTTCGAGCATAGAACTTACCTCATTCACTTGTGGCCGTGGGGGGTCTCTTTGTCCAACACCTTCGTATTGTTGTGCATTATGTGCTCAGTTGGCAATTAGAACTTTTGCAGCCCCCGGAGTTTTATCCACCAACGCACCTCCCGCCGAGGCATCAAGCATTTGGCGTTCATAATAAGAAGCAACAAGTGATTTAAAACGTTCATAATAAGAAGGAAACGATTCACCTTGATTTTGTTGGATGCCACTAATCCGTTTCCTCAAGAGAATGACTCTTGAAGTTGGGAAAAACTTCTCCAAGAAAGGTCTTTTCATACTATCCCAAGATGTAACCGTTCCGGGTGCTAACTCATAAAGCCAATCCTTCGCCTTTTCCAAAAGTGAGAATTGAAAAGCCTTCATCATCAGAATGTTCCCGTCGACATTTATGGGTGTCATGCTCGAACAAACAACCTCAAACTCTTTGAGATGCTTGTTGGGATCTTCCATGGAAAGCCCATGGTATTTCGGAATGTGGTGCAACAAGCTTGACTTCAACTCGAATTCATCGGTCTTGCCTTGGGCAGCCGCGGGGTATTGAATGCATAATGGTGCGGCATTGGCCAACCCCGAGGCCTGATAGGAGCATATTTATGCGACTTAGTAGGCTTGTTCTCATGCATTTATGTTGTTTTTCTTGAGTTGTTTCAATGTTTAAAGTCTGTTTCGTGCCATTTCAGGTTTTAGAGACAAAGTGTGCAAAAAGGGCGAAATGGAGCATTTTAGAGCAAAATTGAGCTGGAATGTTGTGTATGCTAATGGAGCACAAGAAATGGACGAGTTTGAAGGTCAAAGAAGCTTAAGAAACGAACAAATGAAAGTGAAGAACAAAGAATTCGGAATTGGAAACCAAAGTTTCTAATGTTGGAAGTTTCTATTCTTGGAGGTTTCTGTTTTTGAGAGTTTCTATTCTTGGCATTGGGCTTTTGGATGACCTATCCTTACCTCTTGGACTTGAGCCGCACTTCCTAGCCCATTCCCTCTTAAATTCTGATTTATTAGGGCCTTTCGTTGTGGATTTGGGTTATACAAATCCCTTTCTAAAACTAAGTGGACTTAGGCCCTAATTCTTTGTGGATATTCACCTTATGCCGCACCTAAACCCTAGCCCATTGACAAATCTAATCTCCCTAATCCTATGCCGCACCTAGGGTTTTAAAATTCCTGATTTCCTTGCCTTGTAAGGCATTCTAGAAGGCCCATCTCTAACCCTAACAAACCAGCCGCACCCTAGGCCTTGTCCCATGCAAAAATCTGATTGTTTAACCTAATTCCTTGTGGATTTTCAACCCTAGCCGCACCTAAACCCTAGCCCATTATCTAACCTGATTTCTTTAGGGTTTTAGGTGCCTATATATATGAATTTTCGTCCATACTTCCAGACACACCATTCTAGACATCCAAAAATCCCAAAAACACAATTCTAGCCATTTTTCTTCCTTGCCGCAGCCTTCCATCTCCAAATCCCCAACTTTCTGCCCTAAATTCATCCTTGCCGCACCTTTCCACCACCATCACCACCTCGTGCAGCCACCATTGAAGGAGAAAGAAGTAGTGCCGTGCAGTCCAAAGAAGGGAGAAACCTTGCACATGCAATCTGCCATTAGTGGAGTGTTTGAAGTTCTTTCTTCTCTTGTCTCTGTTTTCATGTTTAATTTAATTCGTTCTTCAATGATGTTAAACATGTGGAACTAATTTCTTTTTAGTTAGAGGCGAATTTGAAGCCATGAACATATGTTGGTTATGATTTGATTTACTCCAGTTATGAATTCATGAACTTTAGATGTGGTTTACTTTTCTGTTTTGATGAAGAACTTGTTTATGTATGTGGGTTGAGGGTCGACACTTAATTTGCATGCCTAAACTTGATGCTAGAATATAAGGGAATTTCACCTAATCGTTATGAACTTATATTTATAAGTAGTAAAGATCGCTAGTCACGATTGTGTTTAAGTAAACCCTAGGTTGGATTAACATGCGTATTCCATAGTTATGAATGCCTAGTCGATGTTTATGATTTCCGTTGAACTTAATGATCTTTGTTGAATGTCTCTATCATGCGTATTCCATAGTTAGGGACTTTGATGAGGAATGATTTGGTTGTAATGCGTATTCCATTCAATCCAATGAATCTAGGGAAATCTGGAAGTTAATTTAAGCGAACCTAATTAACTTGGAGCATTGTCATTCATTGTTTGTTGAAGTCATAACTGGGAATCAAATTATATGCAAATGTTCATGTGTGGATAAGGAACCCTCTAACTAAGTTTCTCATCATTCTATTTCATCACAATCTGTTTTGTTTGAAGTTGTTTACAAGTTTCTGTTTTAATTTCAATTTCGTAAGAATCAATCCCCCATTTATTTTAAAGTGTTAGATTAGTTAGAAATTGATTTAGTTTGTGTTTTTAAGTGTCTCGAGTCAAGTTTTAGTCCAATTTCGTCCAAATTAGTGTTAGGTACTCAAAAATGCCCAGAAAGTGGTTTTAAGGCAGTTTTGAGTCTTTTAGTTGCTGTTTTGAGTTTTTGGTTGATTTAAGTGTTTTAAACTCTAGTTTTGCATTAATTGAGTCTAGTTTAGTGTTCTACATTATGTTTTTATGATCTTGAGTCAGTTTCACATTGATTAGCATCCCTAGTTAATCCCCGGTTTAGAACGATCCCTATTTGCTCATATACTACAATTGTCATCCATAGGGTTTAATTTGTGTGTTAAGTCAATTTTCACATCAAATTTTGGCGCCGTTGCCGGGGATTAGCAAAATTGCTAATCCCTTGTGTTTTTGCCGTGTGTTTTTAGTATAATTTACCTAGTTTTCTTATTTTGTTTTGTTTTCTTGGTTTAGGTACTAGTGCATGACGCGGAGTTCTCAAACTGTACATGCACATATCTTGGACTTTAACGACGATTTTGAACGTGATTTGAGAAGAAAGAGGAGGCATCCCGAACCTAGTGGACCTAGTTCAAGTTCAGAGGCCGAATCTGAGTTTGAAGAAGTGGAAGAAGAAGTTATGGCAGCCGACAATCGGACCATTAAAGAGCTTTCGGCCTCGGGGTTGGCCAATGCCGCACCATTATGCATTCAATACCCAGCGGCTGCCCAAGGCAAGACCTCTGAATTCGAGTTGAAGTCAAGCTTGTTGCACCACATTCCGAAATACCATGGGCTCTCTATGGAAAGCCCCAACAAGCATCTCAAGGAGTTCGAGGTTGTTTGTTCGAGCATGACACCAATAAATGTCGACGGGAACATTCTGATGATGAAGGCTTTTCCATTCTCACTTTTGGAAAAGGCGAAGGATTGGCTTTACGAGTTAGCACCCGGAACGGTTACATCTTGGGATAGTATGAAAAGAGCTTTCTTGGAGAAGTTTTTCCCAACTTCAAGAGTCATTCTCTTGAGGAAACGAATTAGTGGCATCCAACAAAATCAAGGTGAATCGTTTCCGTCTTATTATGAACGTTTTAAATCACTTGTTGCTTCTTGTCCACAGCATCAAATGAAGGAGGAGTTGCTCATTCAATACTTCTACGAAGGACTCCTTCCCATGGAACGCCAAATGCTTGATGCCTGGGCAGGAGGTGCGTTGGTGGATAAAACTCCGGGGGCTGCAAAACTTCTAATTGCCAACCGAGCACATAATGCACAACAATACGAAGGTGTTGGACAAAGAGACCCCCCACGGCCACAAGTGAATGAGGTAAGTTCTATGCTCGAAATTCAATCCCAATTAGCTAACCTTACTTCTATTGTTTCTCAGTTGGCCGAGGGAATGAAGATTCATGGACCAAGTGTGTGTAGCGTGTGCTCTATGCAAGGACATGCCAACGATCAATGCCCTCAGTTGATTGAGAATGGGGGTTGGGAATCTGCCAATGCCGTGGGTTTTGGGAACCAAAATCAACCACGCCATGATCCATACTCTAATACCTACAATCCGGGGTGGAGGGACCATCCAAATTTCAAATGGCGGGATCATCAACAACCCCAACAACAAGGAGGATTTAGGCAGCAACCACCGGGCTTTTATACAAAGCCATTCGTCCCCAATCAAAACTAAGTGGAATCTGCCCCAACAAACTCAGGTATGTCTTTGGATAATGATCAAGTTGTTAAGTTACTTACTACTGATGTGAAAATTATGTTGACACTCAAATTAACCCTCTTTTTATCAATTGTAGTAAGTATGTAAGTAGGGATCGTTCTAGGCCGGGGATTAGGAGGGATTGCTAAATCACTTGAAAACTGACTCAAATACGTAAAAACAAGTTTAAAACACTAAACTAGACTCAAAGAATGCAAAAATAAACTTTAAAACACTAAAACAAACCAAAAGACTCAAAACAGCAAATAAACACTCAAAACTGTCTTAAAAACACTTTCTGGGCAGTTTTGAACACTAAGGAAGAATTTGGACGAAAATTGGTTTTAACTTGACTCAAGACACTTAAAAACACAAACTAACACACTTTCTAACTAATTTGACACTTGAAAACAAAGGGGGATATGGTTTTTACGAAATTGAAAACAAAACATAAACTTGTAAATCAAAACAGAAATTAAAACGAATTTGATTGAATTGAATGGATAGAAAGCTAGCTAAGGGGTTCATCTCCACACATGTTATACTTGCATACGAAACGATTTCCAATTGCTTTTCAATAAACCATGAATTCTCAATGCCCCAAGTTAATTAGGTCCTCTTAAATTAACCTTCAGATTTTCCTAATGTTATTGAATTGGATGATTGCATACGACAACCCAAAGCATTCCCCACAAGTTCCCTACATGATTGCATCATAGAGATACAAGCAAGAATCATTAAGTTCTATGAAAACCATAAGCATTGACGAAGCACTTGTTACTATGATTGCATGAAACTTATGCCAAGAATTTACTTAACGCGATTGAGATCATCAACCTTTACCACTTGTGAATATAATTCCATAACGATTAGGTGAAATTTCCTTATATCCTAGCATTCAATTTATGCATGATAATTAAGCGTGCACTCTCAACCAACACACACAAATCAATGTAATTCACATAGATAAGTAAATTGAATTCACAACTTATGAAACGCAATTAGAAGTAATCAAATCATATCGCAAGCATAAACATGTATTTCGAATCCCCCCCTAGCCGAGGGGGGGTTTAGTTCCTCATACGTACAAAACAAAGAGAATTGAATTTAAACATTGAAAGCAAAGGAAAAGAAACACCTAGAAATTCCAGAGACGCGAACTTGAATTGCATGAACTTCCGAGCTTCCTTCTCCTTCTCCTTGGTGCGGCAAAGGTCTAGGGACAGGTTCTTTGGGGTTATGGATGGTGGAGAATGGTTATGGGTGGATGTATTTCTGAATGAATGAATGTGTTTGGACGAATTTCTGAATGAATGAATGTGTATGAGAGGTGGTGATCTGATTTAGGGGTTAATATGAGTATATATAGGCACTTAAAACCCTAGGGGAATCAGATATGGACTTCTAGAGTCCAAATCCACAAGGAAAAAGGCTAACAAATCAGATTTAAAAAGGGAAAAGGGTGAGAATGTGTGGCAAGGATAAGGGGGAAGGGATAAGGCTTCTAGAAAGCCTTGCAAGGCAAGGAAAATAGATCTCCTTGCTGAAATTGGTGCGGCACTCCTTTTAGGATAAAGTTAAGGTGTCCTAAAGTGTTTAGGACTCCTCTTTCTTCTTGGATTCCTTTTCCTTCTTGGACTTGGAAAACTTCATTGTTGCTGAAACTTGATGCCATTTGGATTTAACTTTCCTACTTCGAGTAGGAAACCTTGTTTAAGTAGGAATCTTCATTCTTCTAGGAATCCATCTCCAACTAGGAATCCCTCGTTGATTAGGAATCCTTCTTCAATTAGGAATCCTTTGTTGATTAGGAATCCTTCTTTTAATTAGGCGCTTTCCTACTTCGACTAGGAAACCTTGTTCAAGTAGGAAACATCATCTTCAAATCTTCAATTTCGTCCATCCTCTTGGCTCCAAGCATATGATGTCCATTCCAAGCTCTAATTTGCTCCAAAAGGCTCCAAAATGCATCCTTTTGCATACTTTGCCTTTAGAACCTGAATATACATAAAACTAGCTCAAAAGACTACTTTAACTAAGGAACAACAATGTAAGTGCACAAGAACAAGCCAACTAAGGTGCATAAATTGCTAATCCCCGGCAACGGCGCCAAAATTTGATATGATATTTTACTAACACACAAATTAAACCCTCTTTTTGTCAAA
Source organism: Malus x robusta (assembly GCA_963082935.1). Classification (NCBI taxonomy): domain Eukaryota; kingdom Viridiplantae; phylum Streptophyta; class Magnoliopsida; order Rosales; family Rosaceae; genus Malus; species Malus x robusta. The sequence continues at coordinate 15,377,869 of OY720335.1, forward strand.
TTGTAGTGAAAATGTAAGTAGGGATCGTTCTAGACCGGGGATTAGGAGGGATTGCTAAACACTTGGAAACTGACTTAAAAACACAAAAACTAAACTTAAAGACTCTAATTGGACTACTAAGATTCAAAACAGATTTGAAACACTCAAATCTGCCCAAAACTGACTAAACAAGCTAATTGACTCAAACAGCAACTAAGACAAGATCTGACTTAAAAACTCAAAAACAAAGTTTAAAACACTAAACTAGACTCAAAGAATGCAAAACTAAAAGTTAAAACACTTAAACAAACCTAAAGATCAAAACAGCAACTAGAAGGCTCAAAACTGCCTAAAAACCACTTTCTGGGCAGTTTTGAGCACCTACACTAATTTGGACGAAATTTGATTTCCTAATGACCTAAAACACCTAAAAACATATTCTAAGACAAGTTCTAAGTAAAATGACTCAAAGAAATAAGGTGGGATTTGATTTGGACGAAAATAGATTAAATGGCAGATTATAAACGAAACAGATTGTAAAACAAGTTTTGATGAAAAGAATGGATAAAAGGCTAGTTAGGAGGTTCTTCTCCACACATGTCACACTTGCAAGCAAAACGATTTTCAGTTGTTCTTCCAATAAATTACGAATACTCAACGCCCCAAATTAACCGTGAATTGCACTAATTAACCCTCAGTTTTTCCACAAGTTATTAAGTTGGATGATTGCATACGACAACCTAAAACATTCCCTACAAGTTCCCTACATGAATTGCATAATAGAGATACAAGCAAGAATCATTACGTTCTATGAAAAACATAAGCATTGACGAAGCATTCGTTACTATGAATTGCATGAAACTTATGCTAAGAATTCATTCAACGCGATCGGTTTCAAACGACCTTCACTACTTGTGATTATAAGATTGTAACTATTAGGTGAAACTCCCTCATAATCTAGCATCATATTTATGCATGAAAACTAAGCGTGCACTCTCAATCAACATACACAAATAAATTATCAATCAAATAGATGAACGAATTGAATCCATAACTTATGAAATAACAACTGAATGTAATCGAATCAAATTGCAAGCATGTACATGGTTTCGAATCACCCCCCAACTAAGGGGGTTTAAGTCCTCATACTCACAACAATAAGTTTATTTAATTGAAACATCAAAGACGTAAGAAAGATTACACCTAAAATGCCCAAGAATTCCACTTTGAAATCTGCCCAGAAACTTCTTCTTTCTTCTTCTCCTTGCTGCGGCAGTGAGGATTTAGGGGGTTTTTGGATGAATTTGGATGACTTTGGATGAGGGGGAATGGTGGAAAACTATCTAGGATAGGTGTAGGGCACGGCTAGGAAGGTTTTAGGTCAGAAACTATGGATTTGGGTGAAGGTTGGGCTCGGCAAAGGTGAGGGACAGGTTCTGGCGTGAATGGAGTTGCTGGATGAGTTTTTGGGTTTTTAGAAAGGAGTTAGGAGGGTAGGGTGGTGCGGCAAGGTGTGGGAAAGGATTATGGAGGTGTGGAATGGTGTCTAAAGGTGGAGGATGGTGGTTGGCATGGTTGAATGGCTGCTGCAAGATGTATAAATGGTGCTGAATAGGTTTGGACGAATTTCTGAATTATGGAAGGGAGATTCGGCTGCAAGCATTAGGAGCATATATATAGGCCTTTCAAAACCCTAATGAAATCAGATTTTTAACAATGGGCTAGGGTTAGGTGCGGCTTGGGTTTAGGAAAAATGGGCTAGGGTTTAACATGGCAGATTTTAGGTAATTAGGCCCTAGGGTTCGGCCACTAAGTGGGCTAGGGCTTGTAATCAGATTTTGCATGTTAATTAGGTGGGCTTGGGTTAGGGTTTAGGTCATCTAGAAGCCCAACGCCGAGAATAGAAACTCTCGAAATTGGAAACCTCCAAGAATAGAAACTTCCAACTTTAGAAACTTTGGTCACCAATTCCGATTTAGGAAAGATCGGCCCAAAATGGAAACTTTTAGGCTTAGCTTTCCTACTTCAAGTAGGACACCTCGAATCTTTCAACTCTTCAATTCCGTCCCAACCTTGTGTTCCAAGCATGTCCTTTTCAATCCAAGCTCACATTTTGCTCCAAAAGCTCCAAATTGCATCATTTCATGTAATACGTCCTTTAACCCTGAAAACACATGAAAGTAGCTTAAAAGACTACTTTAACGACGAAAACATAACAAGAATGCATAAGAACTAGCTAACTAAGGCGCATAAATATGCTCCTATCAAATTCCCCCACACTTAGCTTTTGCTAGTCCTCGAGCAAAACAAACAAAACAAAGAAAACAAAACGAAACAATCTAACCAAAACAGAACCTAAACCTTCCAACGTTTGCCTCAGGGATTTCCAATGCTCATGACATGTTAAAGATTGTTATCCCCACAAATTTGAGTCATCATTACACAAGCACATACTTAATTAAAGCCACTACTTACTAATTCACAAGTAATCAAGCAAAACAATGCTTTGAATGTAGTAACATGCCTTAGAGAATTCCCTCACTTCCTTACAAGATATGCACTCTCTTTTTACTCAGATTTTCTAACTCCACACCCTACACTAGTCATATGTGAGAAGATTGATGTAGATATGAAAACGAATGCTCACATATATGTATCACAAAGAACGCAATTTCTAGAGTTAAGAAGCATGTTTAGATATGATCTCATGAATGGAATGCTACTACTTAGATGCGAGAACCAGTGACACCATATGCTCATACCAAATTCAAACTCCACAAATTGAAACACATAACACTCAAGATAGAAGTTAAGGGTTGTAATGGGGCTAGGGGTGATTGGCTAACAATGGAAGGTAAGGAAAACAAACATTCTTAAAGCATAATAAGCAAAGTAATGAAATTAATGCTTAGAATTCCTTTAGATTGCAGAACTTATCTTTGACACACAAGGGAAAGATTTAAACAACTCCTTAGGGCCGAATTCATTGTTTTGGACCCTCACTTCAACAAACAATACTTTGAAACTTTATTTATTTATTTTTTTTTTTTTTTTCAAATTTTTCATACTTTTTTTTTTTTTTTTCATATTTTTTTTCTTTTTCTTTTTTTTTTCCTTTTTTTTCTTTGCCGTGCCTATGGCACACAATTCCTCATGAAAAATACTTCCCCCACACTTGTTTTCTGCCAACATAGATCAAAAAGGAATTCAATACGAATCATGCTTTACTATGCTTTAAGAACAAGGGTATGGATGGTCCTAAACTAGGCTAGGTGAGGAAAACATGGGTTCACAAAGAATAGGCTAACAAGGCTCAACGGGGTTACAACCTACAAATCACAATGACATAGGGCACACGGCTTTTTGGCTAAGGTGGTGATAACTACACAACTTCATCTTGAATATGTGTTATGCAAATCAATAACATGCTTTGAATGAAATGGGCATGAGTTCTAGCATTTGGAACTAAATGATGAAACGCCTTCTAAGTAATAACCAAGCAAGAATAATGAGATCATGCAACGAATTTAGAAACAAACAATGCACAGATTTTAACTCTCCAAAAAAACGTTTAGGCTCAAGTCTCACAAGGTTGTAGCGTTAGTTTGAGTTCCTTCCTTCAAGCATGTTACAAAAACTGATTTTTTCTTTATGATTGCATGTGAATTCATAAGTTATAACCACAACTAAGCATAAACAAAGAGTAAAACAAACTTTCATCCATGTTAATCACTCTCTTTAACAGCCATGTAATTACAAACCGAATCCTCATCATTGTGTTGGAAGGTACCCTAAGACACAAACAAACACATAAAAACAACTCTTTTTGGGTTTTTAAAACAAATTTTTCAAATTTTTATGGAATTTTCGGATTTTTAGAACAACCTATACTAAAACACACTAAAACTGCTCAAAAACACTTAAAAACAGCAAAGAACAAGTCTCCAAGTTAAAGGTGATAAAATCCCACAAATTTGCATCTAAAACACTTAGTTACCCCCCCACACTTAATTCAAACATTGTCCTCAATGTTTCAAGCATTAAATCACACTAAACAAAAAGAAACGCATAAACAGCAACTAAAACACTATATAGGCAGAATTTGTAATAAATAACAAAGTGAAGAGTTTAGGAACGCAAATCTGGAATTGGAGTGATTCCTTGGTCTTCCTTTGTCGAATTGCATGGGTTGCCTCCCAAGTAGCGCTTTCTTTAACGTCGTACAGCCGGACGAAACTCAGTCACTCCCCATTGGGACCCACGGCATCTAGTGGGATCTCATCCTCTAACTCTATGAATGGAAGGGGATAGTACTTCTCCTTGATTGGGGCGTTGAGCATCCTACAATCCATGTAAATTAGGCCGCCATCGGGGAGCTGCGCGGGTACCTGCACCCAAGAAGGGAACCACCTATCAACTTTAATGGGAATTGGATTTGGATTAGGTGGCTTACCTATGTGATGTGACGAAGTGGCAGCAACATGAACTTTTTTCCTCATGGTATTCTCGGCCACATTAGGTATCTTAAGGGCAGTGGCCGTGGGGTCCTTATGCTCCACTCCAATTCCCTCACCTTGCATGGTTCTTAAAGCAACCTTTGTGCTAGGGGCTGAATGATCCGTCCCTATCTTTTCTATTTTATCAATAACACAACAAGAACGAACAACATTAGGCGTTTCAATAGATTTAGGAATTTTAAAACAAATCATATCACCACCAAATGCCATAGTTACTTCTCCTTTGGCCACATCAATCTTCGTTTGAGCCGTTTTCATGAAAGGCCGTCCAAGGAGAATGGGCAATGAAGGAGCATGATTCGATTCATCCATCTCAAGAACATAAAAATCTGCCGGAAAGACCAAATGATTAACCTGCACAAGAACATCTTCCAACACTCCCTTTGGATAGGCGTTAGATCTATCGGCCAATTGTATTATTACCCCATCATTTTTAAGTGCTCCTAGATTCATAGATGCATAAACAGCATATGGCATAACATTAATAGATGCTCCTAAATCTAGCATGGCAGATTTGAACCTAGTATTACCAATGACACAAGGAATTGTAAAGCTACCTGGATCTTTGCATTTGGGGGGTAGTTTACGTTGTAAGATGGCGGAGACATTCTCGCTTACCTGTACCACTTCTTTCTCCCGAAAACGTTTCTTTGTTGTACAAAGCTTCTTCAAACACTTGGCGTACTTCGGAATTTGCTTGATTGCATCCAAGAGAGGTATGTTAACTTGAACCTTCCTAAATGTCTCTAGAACATCTTTTTCCTCCTCTTCATTCTTGGATTGTAAAAATCTGCTAGGAAAGGGCACATTGGGTGGAATAATGTTAGAATTAACCAAACTTGGACTCATCTTACCTAGGGTGGACGGATTGGATAGCTTAGGGGCCATGGGTGCTTGCGGCAAAGGTTGCTCCACCTTTGCCGTGGGCTGCTTTGATGCCTCCTCTTCCAATTTCAAAAGTTCATCCTCATTATGACCTGTTTTTGATGTAGGACCTGCCCCAACTTCTTTTCCACTCCTTAGCATGATTGCATTTGCGGTTTCAAAGCCTCCTTTTGGGTTTGCAATGGTTGAACTAGGAAGCTTTCCTTGTTCTCTAAACTGCCCAACAAACTCCGCAATCTGCCCAATTTGTTTCTCAAGTTGATCCACCCTTTTGTCTTGGCGTTGCATAGCCTTAGCTTGATCTTCCTGCCCATTAGACAACTTAGTTAGTATCTTAAGAAGTGCATCATTGTCAAGAGACGTACCTGAGGCACTTTGGCCGGGTTGGGGTTGATTTTGATTGGATGTGTACGGCTTGGTGAAGAACCCCGGGGGTTGTTGCCGAAAGCCTCCTTGGTTTTGATGTTGTTGTGGCTCTCTCCAATTGAAGTTTGGATGGTCTCGCCACCCCGGATTATATGTGTTGGAGTATGGATCATGTCGTGGCTGATTTTGGCTTTGAAACCCAATGGCATTTGCGCTCTCCCATCCGCCATTCTCGATAAGTTGAGGACATTTTTCCGAGACATGTCCTTGAATAGAACATACGCCACACACCACAGGTCCTTGTATCTTCATTCCCTCGGCCATCTGCGAAACAATAGAAGTGAGATTAGCCAATTGTGAATGAAGATCGGAAGTTGCACTTACCTCATGTACTTGGTGCCGTGGGGGTCCTCTTTGGCCTACACCCTCGTACTGTTGAGCGTTCAACGCTCTATTAGCAATCAAGACCTTGGCCGCCATGGGTGTTTTGTCTACCAATGCTCCTCCCGCCGAAGCATCGAGCATTTGACGTTCTAGAGGTAGGAGACCTTCGTAGAAATATTGCAAGAGCAACTCCTCCTTCATCTGATGCTGTGGACAAGAAGCAACAAGTGATTTAAATCGTTCATAATACGTAGGAAAAGACTCACCTTCTTCTTGCTGAATTCCGCTAATCTTTTTGCGTAGGAGGATGATGCGAGAAGTTGGGAAGAACTTCTCCAAGAATGCTCTCTTCATACTCTCCCAAGAAGTGACAGTGCCGGGAGCTAACTCATATAGCCAATCCTTGGCTTTATCCATCAAAGAGAATGGAAAAGCCTTCATCTTCAATATATTTCCGTCAACATTGACGGGAGTCATACTAGAGCAAACTACTTCAAATTCTTTCAAATGTTTGTTAGGATCTTCCATGGACAAGCCATGGTATTTAGGAATATGATGAAGCAAACTTGACTTTAATTCAAACTCATCCGTCTTACCTTGGGCAGCCCTGGGGTATTGAATGCACAAAGGTGTGGCATTATCCAAACCTGAGGCGGAAAGCTCCTTGAGTGTACGGTTGTCCACCGCCATGCCTTGGACTTCTTCAAATATTCCTGCCGTGGCTTCCTCCTCCTCTTCTTGTACGGATTCTTCAAGGTCAGATTCGGAAGTTGGTGGATGATGTTCTTGCTGGCTTCTAGCTCGTCTCAACTTCCTCTCAAAATCGTCGTCAAACTCCAAGATGTTTGCACGAATCGTTTGAGAGCTTCTAGTCATACATTAGTACCTAAGACACAAGAAACAAAATTAGGTCAGAAACTTCAATAAAGTCAGAAACAAAGTGAAATAAAAGAAACAAAAACAATCCAAGGGATTAGCAAAATTGCTAATCCCCGGCAACGGCGCCAAAATTTGATATGATATTTTACTAACACACAAATTAAACCCTCTTTTTGTCAAATTGTAGTGAAAATGTAAGTAGGGATCGTTCTAGACCGGGGATTAGGAGGGATTGCTAAACACTTGGAAACTGACTTAAAAACACAAAAACTAAACTTAAAGACTCTAATTGGACTACTAAGATTCAAAACAGATTTGAAACACTCAAATCTGCCCAAAACTGACTAAACAAGCTAATTGACTCAAACAGCAACTAAGACAAGATCTGACTTAAAAACTCAAAAACAAAGTTTAAAACACTAAACTAGACTCAAAGAATGCAAAACTAAAAGTTAAAACACTTAAACAAACCTAAAGATCAAAACAGCAACTAGAAGGCTCAAAACTGCCTAAAAACCACTTTCTGGGCAGTTTTGAGCACCTACACTAATTTGGACGAAATTTGATTTCCTAATGACCTAAAACACCTAAAAACATATTCTAAGACAAGTTCTAAGTAAAATGACTCAAAGAAATAAGGTGGGATTTGATTTGGACGAAAATAGATTAAATGGCAGATTATAAACGAAACAGATTGTAAAACAAGTTTTGATGAAAAGAATGGATAAAAGGCTAGTTAGGAGGTTCTTCTCCACACATGTCACACTTGCAAGCAAAACGATTTTCAGTTGTTCTTCCAATAAATTACGAATACTCAACGCCCCAAATTAACCGTGAATTGCACTAATTAACCCTCAGTTTTTCCACAAGTTATTAAGTTGGATGATTGCATACGACAACCTAAAACATTCCCTACAAGTTCCCTACATGAATTGCATAATAGAGATACAAGCAAGAATCATTACGTTCTATGAAAAACATAAGCATTGACGAAGCATTCGTTACTATGAATTGCATGAAACTTATGCTAAGAATTCATTCAACGCGATCGGTTTCAAACGACCTTCACTACTTGTGATTATAAGATTGTAACTATTAGGTGAAACTCCCTCATAATCTAGCATCATATTTATGCATGAAAACTAAGCGTGCACTCTCAATCAACATACACAAATAAATTATCAATCAAATAGATGAACGAATTGAATCCATAACTTATGAAATAACAACTGAATGTAATCGAATCAAATTGCAAGCATGTACATGGTTTCGAATCACCCCCCAACTAAGGGGGTTTAAGTCCTCATACTCACAACAATAAGTTTATTTAATTGAAACATCAAAGACGTAAGAAAGATTACACCTAAAATGCCCAAGAATTCCACTTTGAAATCTGCCCAGAAACTTCTTCTTTCTTCTTCTCCTTGCTGCGGCAGTGAGGATTTAGGGGGTTTTTGGATGAATTTGGATGACTTTGGATGAGGGGGAATGGTGGAAAACTATCTAGGATAGGTGTAGGGCACGGCTAGGAAGGTTTTAGGTCAGAAACTATGGATTTGGGTGAAGGTTGGGCTCGGCAAAGGTGAGGGACAGGTTCTGGCGTGAATGGAGTTGCTGGATGAGTTTTTGGGTTTTTAGAAAGGAGTTAGGAGGGTAGGGTGGTGCGGCAAGGTGTGGGAAAGGATTATGGAGGTGTGGAATGGTGTCTAAAGGTGGAGGATGGTGGTTGGCATGGTTGAATGGCTGCTGCAAGATGTATAAATGGTGCTGAATAGGTTTGGACGAATTTCTGAATTATGGAAGGGAGATTCGGCTGCAAGCATTAGGAGCATATATATAGGCCTTTCAAAACCCTAATGAAATCAGATTTTTAACAATGGGCTAGGGTTAGGTGCGGCTTGGGTTTAGGAAAAATGGGCTAGGGTTTAACATGGCAGATTTTAGGTAATTAGGCCCTAGGGTTCGGCCACTAAGTGGGCTAGGGCTTGTAATCAGATTTTGCATGTTAATTAGGTGGGCTTGGGTTAGGGTTTAGGTCATCTAGAAGCCCAACGCCGAGAATAGAAACTCTCGAAATTGGAAACCTCCAAGAATAGAAACTTCCAACTTTAGAAACTTTGGTCACCAATTCCGATTTAGGAAAGATCGGCCCAAAATGGAAACTTTTAGGCTTAGCTTTCCTACTTCAAGTAGGACACCTCGAATCTTTCAACTCTTCAATTCCGTCCCAACCTTGTGTTCCAAGCATGTCCTTTTCAATCCAAGCTCACATTTTGCTCCAAAAGCTCCAAATTGCATCATTTCATGTAATACGTCCTTTAACCCTGAAAACACATGAAAGTAGCTTAAAAGACTACTTTAACGACGAAAACATAACAAGAATGCATAAGAACTAGCTAACTAAGGCGCATAAATATGCTCCTATCAATAACACTCAAGATTAAAGTCAAGGGTTGTAACGGGGCTAGGGGAGTTGGCTAACAAAGAAAGGTAAAGGATAAACAAACGTTCTTAAAACAATAGTAAACAAAGCAATGAACTTGATACTTAGAATTCACTTTAGAGTGCAGAAAACAACTTTAAACACAAAGGGGAATACACATGCATACTTAGGGTCAAATGCAACGTTTTGGACCCTTTCTTCAACAACCAACAACTTAGAGCTCATTTTATGGTCTTCCAACTCCTTTTCATACTTTTCACAACTTTTTCTTTTTTTCTTTTTATTTTCCACGAATGTTTTTCTTTTTCTTTCTTTTTCGTGCCTCATTCAAGACTTTGGCACACCCACAATAAAACTCACTTCCCCCACACTTGTTTTCTGCCAACAATGACCAAAAGGAATTCATTACTATGCTTCAAGAACAAAGGTATGGATGGTCCTAATCTAGGCTAGGTGAGGATAATGTGGGTTTATGAAGAAAACATAGGCTAAACAAGGCTCAACGGGGTTAATCCTACAAAAACAAATGCATGGAACGAAGGCTTTTTGGCTATGGTGGTAACTACTAACTTCATCTTGAATATGTGTTATGCAATTCAATAACATGTTTTGAATGAAATTGGCATGAGTTCTAGCATTTGGAACTAAATGATGAAACGCCTTCTAAGTAGTAACCAAGCAAAGAAGAATGAGATCATGCAACAACTTTAGAAAACAAAGAATGCACAGATTTTAACTCTCCAAATAAACGTTTAGGCTCAAGTCTCACAAGGTTCTAGCGTTTGTTTGAGTTCCTTCCTTCAAGCATGTTACAAAAACTAATTTTTTTCTTTTATGATTACATGTGAATTCATAAGTTATAACCACTACCAAGCATAAACCAAGAGTAAATCAAACTTTCATCCATGTTAATCATTCTCTTTAACAGTCATGCAATTACAAACCGAATCCTCATCATTGTGTTGGAAGGTACCCTAGGACACAAACAAACACACAAAAACACTCTTTTTGGGTTTTTAAAACAAATTTTTCAATTTTTTATGGGATTTTCGGATTTTTGACTCAAAACACACTAAAACACACCAAAACAGCTTAAAAAGGCTTAAAAACAGGTGACAAAACCCTACGAATTTACATCAAAAACACTTTGGTTACCCCCCCCCCCACACTTAAATCAAACATTGTCCTCAATGTTTCAAGCATAGACTCACACAAATAACAAACAAACAAACAAAACAACATCTAAACAACCGAACATGGCAGAAACGAAATCAACAACAAAGAAAAGAGTTTAGGAACGCAAATCTGGAATTGGAGTGCTTTCTCGGTCTTCCTTTGTTGAATGCATGGGTTGCCTCCCAAGTAGCGCTTGCTTTAACGTCGTACAACCGGACGATGCTCCATTGAAGGTTTATGGAACCCCACAAGAAGCGCTTGCTTTAACGTCTTGCAGCCAGACGATACTTTTCTTCAAACTTCATTGGTCCCCACAACATGGAATTGATCTTTGAATGGAAGGTGATACTTGAAATGATCCGGTAATTGATTAAATTCCAAAATGGGTGCCTGGATCATTGAACTCAACAACATGTCAGTATAAAACGAACTTGAAATTTTAGGAGGTGGCTTACCTGTGTGTTGCGACAAGAACACGAGTACATCCTCCACAACATGGTCCTCAAAACTTCCATGCATTGGATCTATGAATGGAGGGGGATAGTGATCCTTCCTGATTATGGCATTGAGCTTCCTAAAGTCCGTGTAAATTCTCCCACCAATTTGGATTTGATTGGGCACCTGCGCCAAAAAAGGTAACAACCTATTAATTGAAATGGGAATTGGAATTGGAGGAGGTGGCTCACCAATGTGCTGGAATGAGGACTCGAAAGTAGCAGCATATTCAACAATTTCACTAGGCTGGCTCTCGGCCAGAGTGGGCATTAGGGCAGTGATTTGTCCCGTGTCATCAAATTCAACTTCTTCGGGGATGGTTGTCTCAAGTACATGCTCTTTGATGAATTCTATATAATCCCCAGCCACTTTTTCCTCTTGAATCATTCTTTTTGGTGTAGAAAGTCCCTTGAACAATTCAACACAATCTGGAACTTGCTTTGTTGCACCAAGAATTGGAATATCACTTTGCACTTTGGGAAGGGCTTCCATGATGTATTTTTCACTCTCTTCTTTCTTGGGAATCAAAAACCTGCGAGGAAAAGGGACATTCGAAGGAATAACATTAGAATGAAATGAAATTAGGACGTCCTTACTTGTGGTGGGTGTGTTAGAGGGCTTAAGGGGTTGCGGCAAGGGTTGTTCTACCCTTGCCGTGCGTATGTCTGCTTCCTCCTCCTCAATCAGCAGCTCCTCATCCACTTCTAGGCTATGTTTGGACGTTTTTAGGCCAGCTCCAACCTCCATAGCACTTCCCAAAGTGATAGCATCGTGGATTTCAAAATCTTCCTTCGAATTTTCAACAGTTGAGTTGGAGAGTTCACTTTGCTCTTGAATTTGTACCATGAATTCCATAATCTCTCCCATTTGACTCGTCAATTTATCCAACTTCTTGTCTTGATTTTGTTCGTCCTGCATCAAAGAGGTTAGTACTTGAAGAATTTGATCACTATCCATGGATATACTTGAATTTGATTGAAATTGTTGTGGGGTATGCGGTGGTGGCTGTATAGGTGTGGTGTAGAACTCCTCATATGGCTGCCAATATGCATCTTGTTGAGCCTCCTTGGCTTGATTTTGTGAGCCCTGCACCAAACAATTTAATTCATTAAGAATTTGATTATAATTTATTGACGAACCTGAGTTTGATTGAGCATATTGCATAGGTCTTGAATAGAACTCCTCCTCTTGCTGCCAATATCCATCTTGTTGGAATTGTTGAGGTTCCCCCCACATATAATTTGAATTATCTCTCCAAGCCGAATTGTAAGTGTTGGAAAACATGTTGTTGCTTGGTTGATCATAGCCTTGATAACCCCAAGCATCTTCGTTCACAGTGAATTGAGGATGTTGATGAGTTTGATATCCGTGCCCATAAGACACACCAACTGTAGGGACACTTTGCATTATAGTCCTTCCGGCAATCTGTGACAATTGAGAAGTAAGATTCGCCAATTGAGCTTGAATGTTAGCAAAATCCATGTCTTACTTCTCTAGAACCTGAAATCAAAGAAAGAAAACTAAATCAAATATCAAAAGTAAAATAAACGAAACAAAATCAGAAACGAAAAACAAAGGACACGAAAAAGAAAGAAAGGGGGATTAGCAATTTTGCTAATCCCCGGCAACGGCGCCAAAATTTGATGTGAAAAATATGTTGACACACAAATTAAACCCTATTGATGACAATTGTAGTAATGATGCAAGTAGGGATCGTTCTAAACCGGGGATTAACTAGGGATGCTAATCAACACAAATAAGACTCAAAAACACTAAAATAGACTCAATAAACTCAAAACTAACTCAAAACACTAAAAACAGCAAGAAACAATAAAAAAGACTCAATTCTAGACCTAACAAGTGATTTGGACGAAAATAGAACTTCAAAGACTCGAAAGACTAAAAGGAAACAAGTTTTGACTCTAAAAACAAGGTTTGAAAACAAGGGGTTTGGTTTTGACGAATTTAACTTTTAAAACATAAACTTTGTAAACAAACTTAAGAAAAACGAATTTGGATGAAAAAGAATGGTGAAAGGCTAGTTAGAAGGTTCCTTCTCCACACATGAAACATATGCATACGACTCGATTTCCAATTACTCTTTCAACAAACAATGAATGACAATGCCCCAAATTAACTAGATCGACCAATTAATTCTCAGATTTCCCTAGATTCATTGAATTGAATGGGATACGCATTACAACCAAATTATTCTTATCAAGGACCCTAACTATGGAATACGCATGATAGAGACACATATCAAAGATCATTAAGTTCAATGGAAATCATAAGCATTGACGAGGCATTCATAACTATGGGATACGCATGTTACTCTTGCCTAGGGTTTACTTAACACAATCGTGACTAGCGACTTTTACTACTTATGAATATAAGTTAATAACGATTAGGTGAAATTCCCTTATATTCTAGCATCAAATTCATGCATGCAAACTAAGTATGCATCCTTAATCAACACACAAGAACAAGTTATCAATCAAATAGATAAGTAAACCACATTCACGATTTATGAAATTATAATTGGAAGAAATCAAGTCATATAAAACATATGATCATGGCTTTGAATTCCCCTCTAACTATAAAGAAATTAGTTCCTCATGTTCGCAAATAAACAAAGATAAATAAATTTAAACATTGACATAAAGATAGAAAACACCCAGAATCGCTCCACAATCCAAGCTCCTTGAATGGCATGCAGGGCTCCAAGAGTTCTTCCTTCTTCTCCTTGCAAACTCACGGCACAATGAGGTGTGGATGGGTGAATGGTGTAGTAAATTATGGTAGAGGATGGTGACTAAATGGTTCAGCCAAGGGTGGTATTTATAGGCTGAAATTCGCAGCCCCTATGTAGCAAAGGAAAAGGATTTAAAAGCCTAATTTGTATAGGATAATAACACACAATCCTTGAAGGAAAAGGCTAAGGCTTTTAGAAACCAAGGGGGAAAGGAATAATCAGGTTTCTAGGAGTTCTAGAAAGGTTTGGGGCGTCACTTTTGTAGGACAAGGGATAAGGTCTTCTAGAAAGGTTGTTTTGTGGCTGATTTCTAGAAAAACAAGGGATAAGGTATGGCACCTTTGTAGGAGTGGATAAGGGCTTCTAGAAACCAATTTTACTGTGTCCTAATCTAGTTAGAAACCCTCCTAAGTGGCTGAAATGTGGATAGTTTTAGGATTAGGATAAGATAGGATAGGATAAGGTTTGTTTGGATAAGATAAGCTAAGATAAGGTTATGGATGAGGTTTTGGATAAGATTCCTTATCTTGAGCTGATTCTTTGGCTTTAATTCTCCTTCTTCATGTAGGAATACTTGCTTGAGTAGGAAACTTCATTCGTCTAGGAATCCATCTTCAATTAGGACTCCTTTATTGATTAGGAATCCTTCTTTGTTTAGGAATCCTTCATGTAAGCCCTTTCCTCCCTCAACTAGGAAACTTTGTATCTTCAATTCTTCAACTTCAAAACACATTCCTAGCTTCATCAATCCCTCAAATTCGTCCATCCCTTGTGCCTCATGTGCATGAACTCCATTTTAGCCCAATTTCGCTCCAAAATGCTCCAAATTGCATCCTTTTGCTCACTTTGTCTCTAAAACCTGAAAACACATGAAAATAGCTTAAAAGACTTAACTTAACTAAGAAAACACAACATAAATGCACAAGAACTAACTAACTAAGGCGCATAAATATGCCCTATCACTAAACCGTCCCCAACCACCAAGGTAAGTCCCAATTCGACTTTTGCTAGTTCTATTCCACTAAATGTCCCCTTTCCTGGCAGGTTTAGGCAATCAAAGAAGGAAGAAGCCGAGAAGGACATTCTAGAGACCTTTCGGAAAGTTCAAGTCAATATCCCGCTCCTTGATGCGATTAAGCAAGTCCCGAGGTATGCTAAGTTTTTAAAAGAACTTTGTACAACAAGGAGAAGGATTTCGAACAAAGAGGTGGTTCAAGTAAGTGAAAATGTCTCTGCTGTGTTACAAAGGAAATTACCTCCTAAATGCAAAGATCCGGGTAGTTTTACAATTCCGTGCGTTATTGGTAATACTAAGTTTGAACAATGCATGTTAGACTTAGGGGCTTCGATTAATGTTATGCCATACTCTATTTATGCATCTATGAACTTAGGTGAGCTTAAAAATGATGGTGTTATAATTCAATTAGCCGATCGTTCTAATGCATATCCAAAGGGTGTTTTGGAAGATGTTTTGGTGCAGGTTGGTAACTTGATTTTTCCAGCGGATTTCTACGTGCTTGACATGGAGGATTCCCCCCATTCCACCCCATTGCCGATTCTATTAGGGAGGCCCTTCATGAAAACAGCCCGCACCAAGATAGATGTGTTTAAAGGAACTTTAACGATGGAATTTGATGGGGAAGTCATTGATTTCAATCTTTCTGAAAGTATTAAATTTCCTAAGGACGATCATTCTTGCTTTTCTATTGATATAATTGATGATTTGGCGCAGGATTTTCTCGATTCTTTGGAGAGGGATACCCTTGAAACAACAATTGCACAAGGAATTGGGCAAACATCTGGTTTTGCCGTGCCTAGAAGTGAGGAGGAGGCCGAGATAGTGGCTGCCCTTGAGTCACTACCTCAACACCATGGTAAGCCTTCTAACCCAATTTCAATTCCAGTTTCCACTAATAAGTTGTTACCCTCAGTGATTCAGGCACCCGTACTTGAACTTAAACCGTTGCCCGATCATTTAAAGTACGTCTTTCTGGGAGACAACGAGACATTACCCGTCATTGTCTCCTCATCACTCACGGCCATAGAAGAGGAGAAGTTGATCCGAGTGTTGAAAGAGCACAAGACGGCCATTGGGTGGACTTTGGCCGATATTAGGGGAATTAGCCCGACTACGTGCATGCATCGCATACTTCTAGAGGAGGGGGCTAAACCCACTCGAGAGGCTCAGCGCCGTCTCAACCCTCCAATGATGGAAGTTGTGAAAAAGGAGATTATCAAACTTCTTGATTGTGGAGTGATTTATCCGATCTCTGATAGTCGTTGGGTGTCACCGGTGCAATGCGTTCCAAAGAAGTCCGGAGTGACAGTGGTAAAGAATGCCGAGAATGAGCTTGTGCCAACCCGTATCCAAATAGGTTGGTGAGTGTGCATTGATTATAGGAAGCTCAACGCCACCACAAGGAAGGACAACTTCCCTTTGCCGTTCATTGATCAAATGCTTGAAAGGTTAGCCGGTCATTCTTTTTATTGTTTCCTTGATGGTTATTCTGGATATAATCAGATTGTCATAGCGCCGGATGACCAAGAAAAGACAACTTTTACATGCCCCTTTGGTACTTTTGCTTATCGTCGCATGCCTTTTGGGTTATGCAATGCTCCGGCCACATTTCAAAGGTGTATGGTAAGTATCTTTTCAGATTTTGTGGAAAAGATTATTGAGGTATTTATGGATGATTTCAGTGTGTTTGGTGATTCATTTGATGGTTGTTTGGAAAATCTCACACTAATTTTGAAACGATGTGTAGAAACTAACCTTGTGCTTAATTGGGAAAAATGTCACTTTATGGTTAGACAAGGTATAGTTCTAGGGCATATTGTGTCAGAAAGAGGAATTGAAGTGGATAAATCAAAAATAGATCTTGTACGCTACATACCCTCTCCTACTTCGGTTCGAGAGGTTCGTTCGTTTCTTGGTCATGCAGGATTTTATAGGCGATTTATCAAGGACTTCTCCAAGATCTCAAACCCTCTTTGCCGTCTCCTCCAGAAAGATGTGGCGTTTGACTTCAACGAGGAGTGTGAGAAGGCGTTCAATCACCTCAAAGAAATGCTCACTTCGGCCCCTATCATAGTTCCACCAGATTGGAGCCTTCCTTTTGAGCTTATGTGTGATGCTTCCGATTATGCATTAGGAGCTGTTTTGGGGCAATGGAAGGAAAAAAGGCCGCATGTTATCTATTATGCCTCTCGGACTTTAAATGATGCACAATTGAATTATTCTACCACTGAAAAAGAACTTCTTGCTGTTGTATTTGCTTTAGATAAATTCCGTTCTTATTTGCTTGGTACTAAAGTTATTATTTATACTGACCATGCAGCATTGAAGTATTTGTTCACCAAGAAGGAGGCTAAACCACGACTCATTCGTTAGATGCTTCTTCTCCAAGAGTTCGATATCGAAATCCGGGACAAGAAGGGAAGTGAAAACGTGGTGGCTGACCACTTGAGCCGTATGGTGCATGAGGAGGATGTCGTGCCTATCATAGAAACATTCCCAGATGAGCAACTGATGTCCGTCAAGGTAAGTGAACCATGGTATGCTGATTTGGTGAATTATTTGGTGTCTAAACATGTTCCTAGTGAATTATTTAAACACCAATGTGATAAATTGAAGAAAGAGGCACGGTTTTATGTGTGGGATGACCCGTATTTATGGAAATATTGCCCTGACCAAGTTATACGTAGGTGTGTGCACGATTCTGAGTTTAATGCTATTCTAACCTTTTGTCACACTTATGCTTGTGGGGGACACTTTGGCACTCAAAGAACAGCACTTAAGGTGTTAGAATGTGGTTTCTATTGGCCTACCATCTTTAGGGATGCTAGAACATTTTGCATGTCTTGTGATAGATGCCAAAGAACGGGCAATATTGGTCCTAAACAACAAATGCCGCAAACCCCCATTTTTAGTGTTGAAATCTTTGATGTTTGGGGTATTGATTTTATGGGTCCCTTTCCTTCGTCACATGGGTTTCTTTATATATTGCTTGCTATGGACTATGTGTCGAAATGGGTGGAAGCAAAAGCCACCCGAACTAATGATTCTCGAGTGGTTGCAGATTTTGTGAAAACTAACATTTTTGCAAGGTTTGGAATGCCACGGGTGCTAATCAGTGATGGAGGGTCCCATTTTTGTAATCGAACCATCGAGGCGTTGCTCAAGAAATACAATGTCACGCATAAGGTGGCCACACCTTATCACCCTCAAACGAGCAGGCAAGCTGAGGTTTCGAATAGGGAAATCAAGCAGATTCTTGAGAAGACCGTGGGGCCTACAAGGAAGGATTGGAGTTTGCGCTTAAACGATGCATTGTGGGCGTATCGCACTGCCTACAAAACCCCCATTGGGATGTCACCTTTTCGGCTCATCTATGGGAAGCCATGCCATCTTCCCGTCGAGTTAGATCATCGTGCACATTGGGCCGTCAAAACGTTCAATATGGACCTTGCTGCCGCAGGTTTACGTAGGAAGCTTCAATTGTGTGAGCTTGATGAAATCCGAAATGAAGCATATGAGAATGCCCGGATTTACAAGGAGAAAACGAAGGCATTCCATGACAAGATGATTCGTGCCAAGACGTTCGCTATTGGGCAGAAAGTGTTGTTGTTCAATTCTCGCCTTCGGTTGTTTCCGGGTAAGTTGCGTTCCAAATGGGTTGGTCCTTTTATTGTCACTAATGTTTTCCCTCACGGTGCAGTGCAAATAAAAAGTTTAAGGATGCAGCAAGAATTCAAAGTGAATGGGCATCGATTGAAGCCCTACTACGAGACGTTTGAGGAGCATGTCGTGGAGGAGGTACCCCTTGATAGGAGCATATTTATGCGCCTTAGTTAGTTAATTCTTATGCATTTATGTTGTGTTTTCGTAGTTAAGTTAGTCTTTTAAGCTATTTTCATGTGTTTTCAGGTTTTAGTGACAAAGTGAGCAAAAGGATGCAATTTGGAGCATTTTGGAGCGAAATTGGGCTAAAATGGAGTTCATGCACATGAAGCACAAGGGATGGACGAATTTGAGGAATTGATGAAGCTAGGAAGCCGTTTCAAAGTTGAAGAATTGAAGATACAAAGTTTCCCAGTTGAAGTAGGAAAGGGCTTACATGGAGGATTCCTAAATGAAGATGGATTCCTAATCATTGTAGGAGTCCTAATTGAAGATGGATTCCTAGACGAATGAAGTTTCCTACTCAAGCAAGTATTCCTACATGAAGAAGAAGAATTAAAGCCAAAGAATCAGCTCAAGATAAGGTATCTTATCCAAAACCTCATCCATAACCTTATCTTAGCTTATCTTATCCAAATAAACCTTATCTTATCCTATCTTATCCTTATCCTAAACTATCCACATTTCAGCCAATTAGGGGGGTTTCTAACTAGATTAGGATGCTTAAAATGGGATTTCTAGAAGATCTTAACCTTATCCTACACATAGGGTGCTTAGAACCTTTCTAGAAACCCCTAAAAATCTGCCTTGTATGATCCTTCTAGAACCCTAACTTTGTGCCGAATTTTCTACCCTATTTCCTTTAGGATTTTGGTTTCTAGAAGCCTTATCATTTCACACTCTTTGTGATGTACCTTATCTCCCAATCCCTTTGGGTTTTTGACTTGTTTTCCTTGTAGGATTGGATGTTATTATCCCATGTAGTTTAGGTCTTTAAAACCTTGTCCTTTGCTACCTAGGAATGTGAATTTTCAGCCTATAAATACCACCCTTTGCTGCACCATTTAGTCACCATCCTCTACCATAATTTACTACACCATTCACCCATCCACACCTCATTGTGCCGTGAGTTTGCAAGGAGAAGAAGGAAGACAACTTGGAGCCGTGCATGCCATTCAAGACGTTGGATTGTCGGAGCGTTTCTAGGTGTTTTCTATCTTTATGTCAATGTTTATATTTATTTATCTTTGTTTATTTGCGAACATGAGGAACTAATTTCTTTATAGTTAGAGGGGAATTCAAAGCCATGATCATATGTTTTATATAACTTGATTTCTTCCAATTATGATTTGATGAATCGTGAATGTGGTTTACTTATCTATTTGATTGATAACATGTTTATGTATGTTGATTGAGGGTCGACACTTAGTTTGCATGCATGAATTTGATGCTAGAGTATAAGGGAATTTCACCTAATCGTTATTAACTTATATTCATAAGTAGTAAAAGTCGCTAGTCACGATTGCGTTAAGTAAATCCTAGGCAAGAGTAACATGCGTATCCCATAGTTATGAATGCCTCGTCAATACTTATGATTTCCATTGAACTTAATGATCTTTGATATGTGTCTCTATCATGCGTATTCCATAGTTAGGGTCCTTGATAAGAATAATTTGGTTGTAATGCGTATCCCATTCAATTCAATGAATCTAGGGAAATCTGAGAATTAATTGGTCGATCTAGTTAATTTGGGGCATTGTCATTCATGGTTTGTTGAAAGAGTAATTGGAAATCGAGTCGTATGCATATGTTTCATGTGTGGAGAAGGAACCTTCTAACTAGCCTTTCACCATCTTAATTTACATCAAAATCGTTTTTGTTAAGTTTGTTTCCAAAGTTTTTGTTTTAAAAGTTAAATTCGTCAAAATCAATCCCCTTGCTTTTAAATCTTGTTTTTAGAGTGAAAACGTGTTTTCTTTAAGTCTTTTGAGTCTTTGAAGTTCTATTTTCGTCCAAATCACTTGTTAGGTCTAGAATTGAGTCTTTTTTTATTGTTTCTTGCTGTTTTTAGTGTTTTAAGTTAGTTTTGAGTCTATAGAGTCTAGTTTAGTGTTTTTGAGTCTTATTTGTGTTGATTAGCATCCCTTCTAATCCCCGGCTAGAACGATCCCTACTTACATATACTACAATCATAGGGTTTTAATTTGAGTGTCAAGTTAATTTTCACATCAAATTTTGGCGCCGTTGCCGGGGATTAGCAAAATTGCTAATCCTCCTTTCTTTCTTTTTCGTGTCTTTTGTTTTTCGTTTCTGATGTTGTTTCGTTTATTTTACTTTTCATATTTGATTGAGTTTTCTTTCTTTGATTTCAGGTTCTAGGGAAGTAAGACATGGATTTCGCTAACATTCAAGCTCAATTGGCGAATCTTACTTCTCAATTGTCACAGATTGCCGGAAGGACTACAATGCAAAATGTCCCTACATTTGGTGTGTCTTATGGGCACGGATATCAAACTCATCAACATCCTCAATTCACTGTGAACAAAGATGCTTGGGGTTATCAAGGCTATGATCAACCAAGCAACAACATGTTTTCCAACGCTTACAATTCGGCTTGGAGAGATCATTCAAATTATATGTGGGAGGAACCTCAACAATTCCAACAAGATGGATATTGGCAGCAAGAGGAGGAGTTCTATTCAAGACCTATGCAATATGCTCAATCAAACTCAGGTTCGTCAATAAATTATAATCAAATTCTTAATGAATTAAATTGTTTGGTGCAGGGCTCACAAAATCAAGCCAAGGAGGCTCAACAAGATGCATATTGGCAGCCATATGAGGAATTCTACACCACACCTATACAGCCACCACCGCATACCCTACAACAATTCCAATCAAATTCAAGTATGTCCATGGATAGTGATCAAATTCTTCAAGTACTAACCTCTTTGACGCAGGACCAACAAAATCAAGACAAGAAGTTGGATAAATTGAAGAGTCAAATGGGAGAGATTATGGAATTCATGGTACAAATTCAAGAGCAAAGTGAACTCTCCAACTCAACTGTTGAAAATTCGAAGGAAGATTTTGAAATCCACGATGCTATCACTTTGGGAAGTGCTATGGAGGTTGGAGCTGGCCTAAAAACATCCAAACATAGCCTAGAAGTGGATGAGGAGCTGCTGATTGAGGAGGAGGAAGCAGACATACACACGGCAAGGGTAGAACAACCCCTGCCGCAGCCCCTTAAGCCCTCTAACCCACCCACCACAAGTAAGGACGTCCTAATTTCATTTCATTCTAATGTTGTTCCTCCGAATGTCCCTTTTCCTCGCAGGTTTTTGATTCCCAAGAAAGAAGAGAGTGAAAAAGACATCGTGGAAGCCTTCCCAAGGGTGCAAAATGATATTCCAATTTTTGGCACACCCACTCAAGTACCAGATTGTGTTGAAGTGTTCAAAGAACCTTGTTCACCACAAAGAAGGAGTCAAGAAAAAGAAGTGGCTGGAGAATGTCAAGAATCCATTAAAGATGACGTATTTGAAGTAACAAAGCCCAAAGAAGTTGAGTTTGATGATACGGGACAAATCACAACCATCGTAGTAAATCTGGCCAAATTCAAAGTCCCTGAAACTTTCAAAGAAGTGGTGTTTTTCATTGAGTTCATGTTGGAGCAACCAGGTAAGCCACCTCCTCGAAATTCAATTTCATTTTCTACTAACATGCTGTTGATGATTCAGGCACCCACATTAGAATTTAAACCATTGCCGGATCATTTCAAGTATCACCGTCCATTCAAAGATCAATTCCATGCCATGGCCACCAATGGAATTTAATTGGAGGTATCGTCCGGCTAGAAGACATTAAAGCAAGCGCTTCTTGGGAGGCAACCCATGCAACTAACGAAGATCTAGGAAGCTCCGGCATCACAACCAGATTTGCGTTCCTACACCCTACTCTCTATTGCTTTTACTTTGCCATATTTGTCATATTTGCTAGTTGTGTGATTTGCTTGTTTTTGTGTGAGTCTATGTTTGAAACATTGAGGACAATGTTTGGTTTAAGTGTGGGGGTGTAAACAAAGTGTTTTTGTGTCAAATTCGGAGGATTTTACCACCTACCATTTCAAAGGTTGTTTTTCATTGTTTTTAAGTGTTTTTAGCATGTTTTGATGTGTTTTTATGTGGCTTTACCAGAAAATCCGAAAATTCAAGAAAAAATTAGAAAAAGTTTTGAAAAAAACCAGAAAGAGTCGTTTTAAAGATGTTTTTGGTTGTTTGTGTCGTAGAGTACCTTCCAACACAATGATGAGGATTTGGTTTTTAATTGCATGACGGTTAAAGAAAGTTACAAACATGGATGGAAGTTTGATATGCTCTTTTGTGTATGCTTGGTCATCGTCGTTGTTTACGAATTCACATGTAATCACAAAGAAGAAAAAAATCAGTTTTTGTAACATGCTTGAAGGAAGTAACTCAAACTAACGCTACAACCCTGTGAGACTTGAGCTTAAACATTCTTTGGAGAGTTAATAATCTGTGAATTTGTGGTTTTCTAAAGTCGTTGCATGATCTCATCATTCTTTGCTTGGTTGCTACTTAGAAGGCGTTTCATCATTTTAGATCCAAATATTAGAACTCATACCCATTTCATTCAAAGCTTAAAATTGAGTGCATAACATATAACAAGATGAAGTTGTTTAGTAGTGATCACCAGAGCCAAAAAGCCTTCAAACCATACATTTGTTTTTATAGGATTAACCCCTTTGAGCCTTATTTAGCCTATTTTTGTTGTTAGCCACATTATCCTTACCTAGCCTAGAGTAGGACTATCCATACCCTTGTTCTTAAAGGATAATAAAGCATGACTTAGAGGGAATTCCTTTTGATCAATGTTGTGCAGAAAACTAAGTGTGGGGGAAGGGAAAGTTGGTGTGCCAAAAGAAGTAAGGAGGGCACGGGTTAGACAAAAAAAAAAAAAAAAAAAAAAAGAAAATTCGTAGAAAAAAAAAAGGAAAAAAAAGAGAAAAGTGTGAAAAGTATGAAAAGGAGTTGAAAGAGCATAAAATGAGCTCTAAGTTGTTGATTGTTGAAGAAAGGGTCCAAAAAGTTGAATTAGACCCTAAGTGTTGCATGAATCTTCCCCTTGGGTTTAACAATTGATTTTGCATGCAAAATGAATTTTCAGTGTCAATTTCATTACTTTGCTTATTATTCTTTAAGAATGTTTGTTTATCCTTACCTTTCTTTGTTAGCCAATACCTTAGCCCCGTTACAACCCTTTGCTTCTATCTTGATTGTTATGTGTTTCAATATGTGGAGTTTGGAATTGGTATGAGCATATGATATCCCTGGTTCTCGCATCTAAGTAGTAGCATTCCATTCATGAGATCATATACATACATTCATAATTCCAGAAAATGCTTTTATTGTCATAACATATGTGAGCATTAGTTTTCATATTTACATCAATCTTCTCACATATAACTAGTGTAGGGTGTGTAGTCAGAAAATCTGAGTGAAAAATGAGTGCATATCTAGTGAGGAATTGAGGGATTCTCTAAGGCATGTTACTACATTCAAAACATTGTTTTAATTGATTAAATGTGAGCTAGTAAGTGATGACTATGATTAAGTATGTGCTCGAGAGTATGGAGGGCTAAAATCTATGTAAGTAGTGATCTTTGGTGTGTCATGTACCATTGGAAATCCCTGAGGCGATTGTTGGAAGGTTTAGGTTATGTTTTGTTTCGTTGTTTTGCTCGAGGACTAGCAAAAGCTAAGTGTGGGGGAATTTGACAGGAGCATATTTATGCGCCTTAGTTAGTTAGTTCTTATGCATTTATGTTGTGTTTTCGTAGTTAAGTTAGTCTTTTAAGCTATTTTCATTTGTTTTCAGGTTTTAGTGACAAAGTAAGCAAAAGGATGCAATTTGGAGCATTTTGGAGCGAAATTGGGCTAAAATGGAGTTCATGCACATGAAGCACAAGGGATGGACGAATTTGAGGAATTGATGAAGCTAGGAAGGCGTTTCAAAGTTGAAGAATTGAAGATACAAAGTTTCCCAGTTGAAGTAGGAAAGGGCTTACATGAAGGATTCCTAAATGAAGATGGATTCCTAATCAATGTAGGAGTCCTAATTGAAGATGAATTCCTAGACGAATGAAGTTTCCTACTCAAGCAAGTATTCCTACATGAAGAAGAAGAATTAAAGCCAAAGAATCAGCTCAAGATAAGGTATCTTATCCAAAACCTCATCCATAACCTTATCTTAGCTTATCTTATCCAAATAAACCTTATCTTATCCTATCTTATCCTTATCCTAAACTATCCACATTTCAGCCAATTAGGGGGGTTTCTAACTAGATTAGGATGCTTAAAATGGGATTTCTAGAAGATCTTAACCTTATCCTACACATAGGGTGCTTAGAACCTTTCTAGAAACCCCTAAAAATCTGCCTTGTATGATCCTTCTAGAACCCTAACTTTGTGCCGAATTTTCTACCCTATTTCCTTTAGGATTTTGGTTTCTAGAAGCCTTATCATTTCACACTCTTTGTGCTGTACCTTATCTCCCAATCCCTTTGGGTTTTTGACTTGTTTTCCTTGTAGGATTGTATGTTATTATCCCATGTAGTTTAGGTCTTTAAAACCTTGTCCTTTGCTTCCAATTATGATATCATAAATCGTGAATGTGGTTTACTTATCTATTTGATTGATAACATGTTTATGTATGTTGATTGAGGGTCGACACTTAGTTTGCATGCATGAATTTGATGCTAGAGTATAAGGGAATTTCACCTAATCGTTATTAACTTATATTCATAAGTAGTAAAAGTCGCTAGTCACGATTGCGTTAAGTAAATCCTAGGCAAGAGTAACATGCGTATCCCATAGTTATGAATGCCTCGTCAATACTTATGATTTCCATTGAACTTAATGATCTTTGATATGTGTCTCTATCATGCGTATTCCATAGTTAGGGTCCTTGATAAGAATAATTTGGTTGTAATGCGTATCCCATTCAATTCAATGAATCTAGGGAAATCTGAGAATTAATTGGTCGATCTAGTTAATTTGGGGCATTGTCATTCATGGTTTGTTGAAAGAGTAATTGGAAATCGAGTCGTATGCATATGTTTCATGTGTGGAGAAGGAACCTTCTAACTAGCCTTTCACCATCTTAATTTACATCAAAATCGTTTTTGTTAAGTTTGTTTCCAAAGTTTTTGTTTTAAAAGTTAAATTCGTCAAAATCAATCCCCTTGCTTTTAAATCTTGTTTTTAGAGTGAAAACGTGTTTTCTTTAAGTCTTTTGAGTCTTTGAAGTTCTATTTTCGTCCAAATCACTTGTTAGGTCTAGAATTGAGTCTTTTTTTATTGTTTCTTGCTGTTTTTAGTGTTTTAAGTTAGTTTTGAGTCTATAGAGTCTAGTTTAGTGTTTTTGAGTCTTATTTGTGTTGATTAGCATCCCTTCTAATCCCCGGCTAGAACGATCCCTACTTACATATACTACAATCATAGGGTTTTAATTTGAGTGTCAAGTTAATTTTCACATCACCCCTCCATGCCGTGGAACCTAGTCAAGCTTAAACGGAGGTACCGTCCGGCTGGAAGACGTTAAAGCAAGCGCTACTTGGGAGGCAACCCATTCATGCAACAAAGGAAGACTTAGAGAGCACTCTAATTCCAGATTTGCGTTCCTAACCCTTCTCTTTGTTGATTATTTCATTTCTGCCATGTGATGTGAAAATTAACTAGCACTCAAATTAACCCTCTTTTTATCAATTGTAGCAATGTATGTAAGTAGGGATCGTTCTAGACCGGGGATTAGGAGGGATTGCAAAATCACTTGGAATTGACTCAAAAACATAAAAACAAGTTTAAAAATACTAAAATAGACTCAAAGAATACAAAACTAAGCTTTAAAACACCAAAACAAACCAAAAGACTCAAAACAACACAAAAACACTCAAAACTGCCCAGAAATTGGTTTTAAGGCAGTTTTGGACTCTAAACAAGATTTTGACGAAAATTGACACTTTAAAACAAAGGGGGATTGGTTTTGGACGAATTTAAAAGCAAAACAAACTTTGTAAAATAGAACAGATTGTAAAAACGAATTTGATGAATATGAATGGATGGTAAGCTAGCTAAGGGGTTCATCTCCACACATGTTATACTTGCATACGAAACGATTTCCAATTGCTTTTCAATAAACCATGAATTCTCAACGCCCCAAGTTAATTAGGTCCGCTTAAATTAACCTTCAGATTTTCCTAACGTTATTGAGTTGGATGATTGCATACGACAACCCAAAGCATTCCCCACAAGTCCCCTACATGATTGCATAATAGAGATACAAGCAAGAATCATTAAGTTCTATGAAAACCATAAGCGTTGACGAAGCACTTGTTACTATGATTGCATGAAACTTATGCCAAGAATTTACTTAACGCGATTGAGATCATCAACCTTTACTACTTGTGAATATAATTCCATAACGATTAGGTGAAATTCCCTTATATCCTAGCATCAAATTCATGCATGCAAACTAAGTGTCGACCCTCAATCAACATACAAGAATAAGTTTTAATTCACATAGATAAGCAAATTGAAATCACAACTTATGAAACGCAATTAGAAGTAATCAAATCAGATAGCAAGCATAAACATGGTTTCGAATCCCCTCCTAGCCAAGGGGGGGTTTAGTTCCTCATACGCACAAACCAAAGAGAATTGAATTTAAACATTGAAAGCAAAGGAAAAGAAACACCTAGAAATTCCAGCGACGCGAACTTGAATTGCATGAACTTCCAAGCATCCTTCTCCTCCTCCTTGGTGCGGCAAAGGACTTAGGGACAGGTTTAGGGCCTTATGTGTATGGATCAATGGTTATGGAGGGATGTATGAGTGTGTAGGGGAAGGGAATGGTGCGGCAAAGGTGTAGAATGGTGTTTGGTGGGTGCGGCAAGAGTGTAGAGAAGGTTGGACGAATTTCTGGAGTTAATTCTGAATTGTGGTGAGTTGTTTTCTGATTTAGGGGTTAATATGAGTATATATAGGCACTTAAAACCCTAGGGGAATCAGATATGGATTAGAAAAACCCAAATCCACAAGGAATTAGGTCAAAACAATCAGAATTTGCAAGGGAAAAGGGTCCTAGGTGCGGCAGCAATGGGATAAGGTGATAAGGCTTCTAGAAAGCCTTGCAAGGCAAGGAATTAGGCCATCTAGAAGGTGAGGTGCGGCACCAATGTAGGGATTTAGGGATAGGGCTTCTAGAAAGCCCCAAACTGATAGGAATTGTGTAAAACCCACGGCAAGGATGTAAACTTTCTAGAAACTTCTCATTCGTGTCCTACAACGCTTAGGAGTCCTTCTAGCATTAGGAAAACATGTCTCAATCCTCTCTTGACTTGGAATTCTTCTTTGTAGCTGCAACTTGATGCCATTCGGGGTTTACATTTCCTACTCCAAGTAGGAAACCTTGTTTGAGTAGGAAATCTTCATCTTCAAGGAATCCTAATTCAACTAGGAAACCCATTTTGACTAGGAATCCTAATTCAACTAGGATTCCAACTTCACTTAGGCGCTTTCCTACTTCGACTAGGAAACCTTGTTCAAGTAGGAAACATCATCTTCAAATCTTCCATTTTCGTCCATCTTCTTGCTCCAAGCATATGATGTCCATTCCAAGCTCTAATTTGCTTCAAAAGGCTCCAAAATGCATCCTTTTGCATACTTTGCCCTTAGAACCTGAAAATACATAAAACTAGCTCAAAAGACTATTTTACTAAGGAAAAACACTATAAATGCACAAGAACAAGCTAAACTAAGGCGCATAAATATGCTCCTATCAAATTCCCCCACACTTAGCTTTTGCTAGTCCTCGAGCAAAACAACGAAACAAAACATAACCTAAACCTTCCAACAATCGCCTCAGGGATTTCCAATGGTACATGACACACCAAAGATCACTACTTACATAGATTTTAGCCATCCCTACTCTCGAGCACATACTTAATCATAGTTATCACTTACTAGCTCACATTTAACCAATTAAAACAATGTTTTGAATGTAGTAACATGCCTTAGAGAATCCCTCAATTCCTCACTAGATATGCACTCATTTTTCACTTAGATTTTCTGACTACACACCCTACACTAGTTATATGTGAGAAGATTGATGTAAATATGAAAACTAATGCTCACATATGTTATGACAATAAAAGCATTTTCTGGAATTATGAATGTATGTATATATATGATCTCATGAATGGAATGCTACTACTTAGATGCGAGAACCAGTGACACCATATGCTCAAACCAATTTCAAACTCCACAATTGAAATACACAACACTCAAGATTAAAGTCAAGGGTTGCAACGGGGCTTAAGGTATTGGCTAACAAAAACGGATATGGACAACAAACGTTCTTTAAAACAGTAGTAAGCAAAGTATGGAAATCGAACTTAGAATTCACTTTAGAATGCATAAATCAACTTTTCAACACAAAGGGAAGATTCAAGCAATCAATTAGGGCCGAATGCAACTCTTTGGACCCTTTCTTCAACAAACAACACTTTGGAACTCTTTTCACATGCTTTTCAACTTATTTTGCATGTTTTTCACAACTTTTCTTTTTTCCTTTCTATTGTTCACGAATTTTCTTCTTTTTTTTTTTTTTTTTTCTTCTTTGCCGTGCCTCATTCAAGACGTTAGCACATCCCCATATCACTAATCCTTCCCCCACACTTGTTTTCCGCAATACATTGATCAAAAGGAATTCATCTTGCGTTATGCTTTACTACGTTTTAAGAACAAGGGTGTGGATGGTCCTAATCTAGGCTAGGTGAGGCTAATGTGGTTACAAGGAAAATAGGCTAAACAAGGCTCAACGGGGTTAAAACCTACAAAACATAATGGAATAGGGATATACGGCTTTTTGGCTATGGTGGACACTACACAACTTAATCTTGAATATGTGTTATGCAAATCAATGACATGTTTTGAATGAAATGGGCATGAGTTCTAGTGTTTGGTTCTAAGTGATGAAACGCCTTCTAAGTAGCAACCAAGCAAAGACTAATGAGATCATGCAACGACTTAGAAAACAAAGAATGCACAGATTTTAACTCTCCAAATAAACGTTTAGGCTCAAGTCTCACAAGGTTGTAGCGTTAGTTTGAGTTACTTCCTTCAAGCATGTTACAAAAACTAATTTTTATTTTATGATTACATGTGAATTCATAAGTTATAACCACAACCAAGCATAAACCAAAGAGTAAATCAAACTTTTATCCATGTTTACAACTCTCTTTAACCGTCATGCAATTACAAACCGAATCCTCATCATTGTGTTGGAAGGTACCCTAAGACACAAACAAAAACACAAAAACGACTCTTTTTGGGTTTTTAAAACAAAATTTTCAATTTTTTTTCTGGAATTTTCGGATTTTTAGAACAACCTATACTAAAACACATTAAAATAGCCTAAAAATACCTAAAAACAGCAAGAAACAACATTTGAAATTATGGGTGACAAAACCCTACGAATTTGCATCAAAAACACTTTGGTTACCCCCCCCACACTTAAATCAAACATTGTCCTCAATGTTTCAAGCATAGACTCACACAAATAACACACAACCAAACAAAACAATATCTAAACAACCTAACATGGCATAAACGAAATTAACAACAAAGAGAAGAGTTTAGGAACGCAAATCTGGAATTGGAGTGCTCTCTCGGTCTTCCTTTGTTGAATGCATGGGTTGCCTCCCAAGTAGCGCTTGCTTTAACGTCGTACAGCCGGACGATGCTCCATTGAAGGTTTATGGCACCCCACGGCATGGAAGGGTTGTTGAAGTATTTCTTCCTTCCTAGTGCTAAAACACGTTGAGTATATTAACACAAGTAAGGGTGTCGAATCCACAGGGACTAATTGGACCTATATAATCACTTGTTTTGCAAGAACTCTATGAAATGAATAAAACTAATCACTTTAGGCAGATTTGTTGTTGTAACTTGAAACACACGGAACTGAAATGAACACAAGTAAATGAATCTATAAATAGTAAGATGAGATAGTATCAATGGAGATGAGGCTAGGGATTCGGTTTCACCATTGCTAAAATTGATTCCATGTTTGTTAAGTCAGTTTATGCTCAGCCATCTATCTATTTCTTGAGTTTGTTTCACTTAGATATGATCAACCATATGATGTGTGGATTTGATCAAATATTCCTAGTCATGAACCTAATTGTGATGTGCAACTTCGGCTCCTAATCAAGAATGCGTTAAGTATAAGAAACTTTCATAAAACCAAGGAAACACTTGGTAGGATGTTTGCAAAACATTTCCTTCAATCATTCCCATATCTGCCAAGGTTATACATGATGTGTGCTTTAAGATTGGCTAGACAACTTCTAGTTAATTCAAATGGTGATCAAGCATTAAAACCAACACACAAAGTCACAATGAAATCAGAGAATGAAACAAGAAATAGAAGGACAAACTGAGCATTCCGAATTAGCTACATGGCAATCTTGCTAGGCTACATCGAATCCCTAGAATGAGTTTAGTTACACTTCATGTTTACAAAGATTTGACGTAGAAATATATAACATGAGTGTACATAGAATTAAGAAGAAGAAACCCTTGGAACAAAGTTGGTGTCGAAAATCCCTTGAGAGTTGCCTTTGTGCTAGCTCTCCAAGTGTGGTGTAGATGAAGGTGGTGCGGCTATGGTTGAATGATTTCTGTAAAATGGGAGAGGGAATGGACAGAGATGGAGTGGCTGTGTGTAGGAATGATGGAATATCCGAACACCCCCAAAAGAAATGATTTTGATATGTTTATATGAGGGGAATGTGGCTGCCAACATAAAGAATGGAACTGAACATGCATATGTGATCTGGAATTGCACATGTGGGCTGGAAAAGGTAGATTTCTGGGATGGTGGATGCACGGCACAAGGATAGTATGATGGTGTGTGGTTTATTTAATTGAAGATGCATGTGCAATGGCTGCAAGGATGCAGTGGACAACCTGGAATTGTTTACACATGCTGGAAAAGGGAATGAGAGCACATGGCATGGCTGAATGGCTTAGTTTAATGGGAGTGCATGTTGTTGCTGCAAAAGGGAGCTGGAAATGCAAGGGAATGCACGGCAAGGTGTGGAACCACCCAATCTAACTCCAATCCTTTTTGCCTTGTTTATGACCGAATGCACCACCTTCCCTCCACATGTTTTCCTGACATTTCAGCAGCCAAAGTAGTCCTAGACTCCTCCTTTGGGACTTCAAATTAACTCCTAAAAATCTTCTCCACACCTGGGA
Organism: Malus x robusta; assembly: GCA_963082935.1. Classification (NCBI taxonomy): domain Eukaryota; kingdom Viridiplantae; phylum Streptophyta; class Magnoliopsida; order Rosales; family Rosaceae; genus Malus; species Malus x robusta. Next base: position 15,409,772 of record OY720335.1, read on the forward strand.
TAATGTTCGGCTACCAAAAGGGGTGATTTTACTTCATTTGCATTCCAATTGATCCTAAAACACACTTGGCTGCACACTAACACCAAATAATGTAAAATGCAACTAGTTTGATCCAAAAACATCACAACACTGCCAAATAAGGACGAAATAAATGTACACAAAATGTATACTATCAAATACCCCCAAACCTGGTATTTGCTAGTCCTCGAGCAAACTTAAAACTAAAACACACACAACACACAAAACATTCATATATGTTGGTTAAAACATGCTTTACACAAACTAATAAGAATCAATGAAAACTTTGTCATACATTCAAACTCAAAAGCTTGCTACTCCAAAGAATCGTATCAATTGTAATGTATAAAGATATTTCTCCATGTCTTACAACTTCAAGGCCACCATACCCAAATGCTTAAGAAAGAATTCGCCTCAACTCTACTCCTCACAGTTTCCACTCAAGTTCTCACTCAGATTCTAAGGTTTAGTCTCTCCACTAACATATATGAGTGAAATTATGTAAAGGAAATCAAAATTCTCACATATGAAATCTGAAATGAAAGCACAATTTCTGAGTAGATCTCATGAAATGAATCAAATGCTAAGAATATAGATAACACACACACTTACCATCACCCATGAATACATCCTCAATGATCAGCTAGGTCTTTCTCAAGATTGTAATGTAAGGCTTAGGTTGTAGGTTACGAAAGAAGTGATATGAAATACTAGAGCTTGGGGCATACCAAAGTGCCATTGAGGTCCATGCTCTTCACTTGCATTTGGCTTCTTTCTTCTTTGTTTTTGGCGTCCAGGCCCTATGCCTTACAATGAGGAGATTTGGAACTTGTTTCCACTTGATTCTCTTATTTTTTTATTTTTTTTTTTAACTTCTTTTTTTTTTTTTAGAAACACACTTCAACATAGGTGCCTTCGGTACACGCCACAATCTTGTTCTATTACTCAAGCTACCTTTAGACTTCATCACATTGGTATTCCCCAAACTATAAGGTATGGCTTGAACTGAACTAGAATGGGTAGATTATGGTGTGGGTGATGAAAGAATTAGGCTCAAGTGTTTGGCTGCAACAAGGTGAATGGAGCACACAAAGGGATAGGATTTAAGCCTTTTGGTAGTTAAAACATGCATAGCCTAACATCATCTCATTGAGCTCATTCATGAATGATACTAAACACATGGTATCTGCAAAGTAGAGTAATTCTTAGTATCCAACTAAATAGAAGTAATGAGATCATTTAAAGTGAAATTGAAAGAAAAAGATAGGAGTAAAAACAATTTAAACCCTCTCAACGAAGCAAATAGGCTCAAAAATAACTCACTAGGGTAGTCTCCACTATTCTTCTTTCAGAATTTGAGTATGGTACCTCTATCATCATAACTTCAAGAGTTACATCTTTATAAAAGACAACAAGATACAAAACTTTTTCATAGCACCCCAATAGTTTGTTTGCAAACAGAGCCCTCATATACATTCGTATTAGTAAGCAAAAACACATTCTATCCCTAATACCCCCAAACCTAACTTAAACATTGTCCTCGATGTTTTAAAATTGAATGCAATGCAAGTAGGCAAAGACTATGGAATGAAAACAACATAAACACAATATAAGGCAAGAACACAAACCACACTAGGTTGCCTCCTAGCAAGCGCTTTATTTAATGTCTAGGCAAGACATGGTAGCTTGTTCATGGCGTTGTAAACTCAAGAAAATCTACAACTTGATACACTAGCTCTTCCTCCACATTTTCCAAATATGGCTTCAATCGCTGCCCATTGACTTTAAAAGAGGTGTTATTCTTCATGTTCTCTATCTCCACAGCTCCGTGGGGAAATGTTTGCACCACTTTGAACGGTCCAACCCACCTAGATTTCAATTTTCCTGGAAAAAGTCTCAAACGTGAGTCATACAAAAGTACTTTCATACCTTGGTGAAACTCCTTCCGTAGGATGGCCTTGTCATGGTAGAGTTTAGTCCGTTCCTTGTAGATTTTGGCATTCTCATATGCCTCATTTCTGAGCTCTTCCAACTCATTAAGTTGGAGCTTTCTTGCTATTCCAGAATCCTTGTAATCAAAGTTGAACTTCTTGATGGCCCAATATGCTCGGTGTTCAAGCTCCATTGGCAAATGACAAGCTTTTCCAAACACAAGGCGATAAGGACTCATGCCGATGGGGGTCTTGTATGCTGTTCTATATGCCCATAGTGCATCATTCAACCTCAAAAACCAATCCCTCCTTGTAGGGCTCACGGTTTTCATCAAAATGTTCTTGATCTCCCTATTGCTAATCTCCACTTGTCCCGAGGTTTGAGGATGGTACGGGGTTGCCACTTTGTGGTTGATGTTGTATTTCTTCATCAAGGATGCAAAGGGTTTGTTGCAGAAATGGCTGCCACCATCACTAATAATAGCTCTTGGGGTTCCAAACCTACAAAAAATCACATCTTTAAGAAACTTTAACACAACCTTATGATCATTAGTTCTTGTAGCAATTGCTTCAACCCATTTGGATACATAATCTACTGCCACTAATATGTATAAGTGGCCAAAAGAGGAGGGAAATGGTCCCATGAAATCGATTCCCCAAACATCAAAGAGCTCCACTACCAAAATGTTGTTCAATGGCATCTCATTTCTTCGGCTAATGTTCCCCATTTTCTGGCACCTATCACACTTAGAACAAAAATCAAAAGCATCCTTGAATAAAGTAGGCCAAAAGAAACCAGATTGTAAAACCTTTAAAGATGTCTTTTTGGCACCAAAATGTCCTCCACATGCCAATGTATGGCTGAATGTTAGAATGCTTTGTTGCTCACTCTCTGGGACACATCTCCTAATGATTTGGTCAGGGCAATATTTAAACAAGTATGGTTCATCCCAAACGTAGTGCTTTACCATGGCAAGGAACTTCCTTCTTTCCTGAAAAGACATGTCATTTCTCATTACACCACAAGCAAGATAATTTACAAAATCCGCATACCATGGTTCTTTTTCTTGAACAACAAGGAGTTGTTCATCTGGAAATGATTCATTTAGAGGCAAAGGTTGTCCAACTCCATGGTTCTCATTAAGCCGTGACAAATGGTCAGCCACAACATTATCACTTCCCTTCTTATCTCGAACTTCCAAGTCAAACTCTTGTAGTAAGAGTATCCATCTAATTAAGTGCGGTTTAGCATCCTTCTTTGTCATCAAGTACCTAAGGGCTGCATGATCCGAAAACACAATAACCTTAGATCCCACAAGATATGACCGAAACTTCTCTAAAGCAAAAACAATAGCAAGCAACTCCTTTTCAGTTGTGGAATAGTTGAGTTGAGCATCATTTAGAGTTCGGCTTGCATAGTAGATCACATGTGGAAGCTTGTTCACCCTTTGCCCTAAAACTGCACCAATAGCATAGTCAGAGGCATCACACATTAATTCAAAAGGTAAAGACCAATCTGGTGCCATAATGATAGGGGCCGAGGTTAGTTCTTGTTTCAAAGTATTGAATGCATCCATACAACCTGTATCAAAATGAAATTCAACATTTTTAGCTAACAGATTGCATAATGGACGAGTGATCATTGAAAAGTTCTTAATGAAACGACGATAAAAACCCGCATGTCCTAAAAAACTTCTCACTCCCTTCACGGTTGTGGGAGCTGCCATATTGGTGATGATGTCAATTTTGGCTTTGTCCACCTCCATTCCTTTGCTAGAGATTACATGTCCTAAAACAATTCCTTGTTTTACCATGAATTGGCATTTTTCCCAATTGAGAACCAAATTTGTTTCCTGACATCTTTGAAGTACTAAAGAGAGATGGTTAAGACATTCATCAAAAGAGGAACCAAACACTGAAAAGTCATCCATAAATACCTCAATGAACCTTTCCACCATGTCAGAAAAGATTGCCAACATGCATCTTTGGAATGTTGCTGGAGCATTACAAAGTCCAAAAGGCATTCTCCTGTATGCAAATGTGCCAAATGGGCAAGTAAAGGTTGTTTTCTCTTGATCCTCCGGAGCAATTGCAATTTGATTGTAACCTGAGTAACCATCAAGAAAACAATAGTGTGAGTAACCTGCCAATCTCTCAAGCATTTGATCTATGAACGGCATAGGGAAGTAATCTTTTCTAGTGCTAGAATTTAACTTCCTGTAATCGGTGCAAACACGCCAACTAGCCGTGGGCTTTGTGGGCACAAGCTCTTCGTTTTCATTCTTCATCACTGTGATTCCCACCTTCTTGGGTACTACCTGAATAGCACTCACCCATTTGCTATCAGAAATGGGATATATGATTCCCATATCTAACAACTTCAACACTTCATTCCTCACAACTTCCTTCATGTGTGGATTGAGCCTTCTTTGTGGCTCACGGGTTGACTTTGATCCATCCTCCAAAAGAATCCTATGCATGCACATAGTAGGGCTTATTCCCTTGATATCTGCAATAGACCACCCAATAGCTGATTTGGACTCTTTTAACACTCTCATTAGTTTATCTTCTTCATTTGGATTGAGGTCAGAAGCTATGATAACTGGAAGAGTTTCAAATTCAGCTAGATATGCATATTTAAGATGCGGTGGAAGTGGTTTAAGTTCAAGTTTTGGTGCCTTAACAATGGAAGGTATTAAATGTGACCTAGATGGTTCTAAATGCTCTACAAGAGGTGAAACATTCAAAGGATAAGGTGCCAATGCTTCCAAGGCAGCTACCTCTTCCATGAGTTCATCTTCTTCATCAAACTCATCTTGAGATTGACTCAAAACAGTTTGTAATGGTTCATTAGATTGTGCCTGCAAGAACTTAGAGAAAACAAGTGAATCAAGCACATCAATGGCATAACACTCAAGAGATGAAGAAGGATGAGAAAGAGCTTCAAACACTTTGAATTGAACTGTCTCTCCTAACACTGTCATAGTGAGGAGTCCATTTTGCACATCAATGATGGTCTTGGCCGTGGCCATGAAAGGTCTCCCAAGCAATATAGGCAATTCTCGGTCATGTATAGGAGCTTCTTCCATGTCCAACACTACAAAATCCGCAGGCAAGATTAGTTTATCAATTTGAACTAGAATATCCTCTACTATACCTCTTGGATATTTCATGGATCTGTCCGCAAGTTGTAATGAAATGGTGGTGGCTTTCAATTCCCCCAAACCTAGCTGAAGGTACACGGAATAAGGCATTAAGTTGATGCTAGCACCCAAATCAAGCATTGCCTTTTCTACTTTCTTGTCCCCTATGGTGATGTTGATAGAGAAACTTCCTGGATCCTTGAGCTTTGGTGGAAGTTTTCTTTGCAAAACTGCACTCACATTCTCGGACACCACTACCTTCTCATGTGGTCCATACTTCCTTTTGTAGTTGTTTAACTCCTTGAAGAATTTCCCATAAGCCGGCATGTTCCTAATAACATCAAGCAAAGGTAAGTTAACATTCACTTTACTTAGAATATCAAAAATTTCCTTAAATGACTTATCCTGCTTGCTCTTGGCAAGTCTTCCAGGAAATGGTATTGGTGGAGTGTAAGGTTTCTCGGCCTTGTGAAGATTTGGTGTTTCAAATGAGGAAGTAGCTTGGCTTCGTTCCTCATTTGGTTTCTCATTTTCTCCTTGAGTAACCCCTGCATTCACATGATCAGATTCATTAGTAACTTCATTTCCAACTCTATTATTGATAACCTTACCATTTCTAAGTGTAGTGATTGCTTTAGCTTGCTCTTGGTTCCTTTGAAGTATCACGGGTTGGCTTGGAAACTTTCCAACTTCTCTTTGGTTCAAGGCATCAGCAATCTGTCCCAATTGTGTCTCCATTTTGGTTAGAGCAGCCGAATGTTGTTGGAAAGTGCTATTTGTGGTTTGTTGGAATTGCAAGGTGTTTTGAGCTAACAACTTAACCGTATCCTCAAGTGTAGTGGCAGGTTTTGGTTGGAAGTTTTGGAATTGATTTTGATTATTGTTCCTCCATGAAAGGTTGGGATGATCTCTCCAACTTGGGTTATATGTGTTTGAATACACATCATTCCTTGGCCTTTGATTGTAAGAATTCATGAGGTTCACTTGTTCTTGGACAAATTCGGGGTAGGCCTCCCTAGATGGACATTGATGAGTAAGGTGGCTTGGTATGTTGCAAATAGCACACACCTCATTTGCTTTTGGCACCATGTTGAGCACGGCTTCAAGTTTCTTTTCTAGGTTAGCTACCTGCAATGAAAGTTCATGATTAGAGCTTGCTTCATATACTCCAACTTTCTTACCCCTTAAGTCTTTGTGTTGAGCATTAGACCCCAACATCTCATAAATGTTATATGACTCTTGAGCATTCTTTTTCTTCAAAGCTCCTCCTGCTGCATTATCAACAGTTGATTGACATGTTTGGGTTAGTCCATCATAGAAAATTTGCATTTGTAAATGAAGAGGTAACCCATGGTGTGGACATTGCAACAAAAGGCCTTTAAAATGCTCCCAACACTCATTGAAAGGTTCTCCATCATCTTGTTTGAAGTTGAAGATTTGTCCCCTTAATGTGGCTGTCTTTTGGGTGGAAAAGAACTTCTCCAAGAACTTCTTAGCTACGGCATCCCATGTGGTGAGGGAACCCGGTGCTAGAGTCATCAACCAACTCTTTGCCCTATCTTTCAAAGTGTAAGGAAACACTCTCATCCTCAAATTTGCTTCACTTACTCCCTGCAAAGGTAAACCACTCACAACATTGTAAAATTCTTTAACATGAGCTAACGGATCTTCATTAGGTATGCCATAAAAAGAAGGCAGCATATGAAAATGTGAAGATTTAAGATCATAGTTTCTAGCTTCTGTGGACAGCAAGATGCATGAAGGGGAATTTGGTATTATTGGCTGAGCAAAGTCCTCCAAGGCTCGAAGCTCATCTTGGTTGACAGCCATTTCTTCTTCTCTTTTTGAATTAATGTGCTCAGATCTTTCTCTTGTGGAATTAGACGAATTCCCTTCCTTTTCTTCTCGGACAAAGGATGAACTTGTTGGCACAAAGTTGTCCAAAGTGTTGCCCTTTAACCGTTCAATTCTTTGGCCTAACTCAGCAAGTCTAATTGACATATACTACCTGAAACAAAATAACACAAGTTTGAATGATAATCAAGAATCTACCTACAATGAAAAGAACAAAGTTTAAATAGCAAACAAGCAATTACAAGGGACTGAAATCAGTCCCCGGCAACGGCGCCATTCTTGTTGACGTATTTCTTCCTTCCTAGTGCTAAAACATGTTGAGTATATTAACACAAGTAAGGGTGTCGAATCCACAGGGACTAATTGGACCTATATAATCACTTGTTTTGCAAGAACTCTATGAAATGAATAAAACTAATCACTTTAGGCAGATTTGTTGTTGTAACTTGAAACACACGGAACTGAAATGAACACAAGTAAATGAATCTATAAATAGTAAGATGAGATAGTATCAATGGAGATGAGGCTAGGGATTCGGTTTCACCATTGCTAAAATTGATTCCATGTTTGTTAAGTCAGTTTATGCTCAGCCATCTATCTATTTCTTGAGTTTGTTTCACTTAGATATGATCAACCATATGATGTGTGGATTTGATCAAATATTCCTAGTCATGAACCTAATTGTGATGTGCAACTTCGGCTCCTAATCAAGAATGCGTTAAGTATAAGAAACTTTCATAAAACCAAGGAAACACTTGGTAGGATGTTTGCAAAACATTTCCTTCAATCATTCCCATATCTGCCAAGGTTATACATGATGTGTGCTTTAAGATTGGCTAGACAACTTCTAGTTAATTCAAATGGTGATCAAGCATTAAAACCAACACACAAAGTCACAATGAAATCAGAGAATGAAACAAGAAATAGAAGGACAAACTGAGCATTCCGAATTAGCTACATGGCAATCTTGCTAGGCTACATCGAATCCCTAGAATGAGTTTAGTTACACTTCATGTTTACAAAGATTTGACGTAGAAATATATAACATGAGTGTACATAGAATTAAGAAGAAGAAACCCTTGGAACAAAGTTGGTGTCGAAAATCCCTTGAGAGTTGCCTTTGTGCTAGCTCTCCAAGTGTGGTGTAGATGAAGGTGGTGCGGCTATGGTTGAATGATTTCTGTAAAATGGGAGAGGGAATGGACAGAGATGGAGTGGCTGTGTGTAGGAATGATGGAATATCCGAACACCCCCAAAAGAAATGATTTTGATATGTTTATATGAGGGGAATGTGGCTGCCAACATAAAGAATGGAACTGAACATGCATATGTGATCTGGAATTGCACATGTGGGCTGGAAAAGGTAGATTTCTGGGATGGTGGATGCACGGCACAAGGATAGTATGATGGTGTGTGGTTTATTTAATTGAAGATGCATGTGCAATGGCTGCAAGGATGCAGTGGACAACCTGGAATTGTTTACACATGCTGGAAAAGGGAATGAGAGCACATGGCATGGCTGAATGGCTTAGTTTAATGGGAGTGCATGTTGTTGCTGCAAAAGGGAGCTGGAAATGCAAGGGAATGCACGGCAAGGTGTGGAACCACCCAATCTAACTCCAATCCTTTTTGCCTTGTTTATGACCGAATGCACCACCTTCCCTCCACATGTTTTCCTGACATTTCAGCAGCCAAAGTAGTCCTAGACTCCTCCTTTGGGACTTCAAATTAACTCCTAAAAATCTTCTCCACACCTGGGATAATGTTCGGCTACCAAAAGGGGTGATTTTACTTCATTTGCATTCCAATTGATCCTAAAACACACTTGGCTGCACACTAACACCAAATAATGTAAAATGCAACTAGTTTGATCCAAAAACATCACAACACTGCCAAATAAGGACGAAATAAATGTACACAAAATGTATACTATCAAGGGTGCAACTACAATCTGTCGGACGAACCACTTCATGCTTTGGGTCCTTGAATGGAGTGGGGTAATGATCCTTTCTTATTGTCGTGTTTTGCTTTTCTACATCACCACGAATTCTCCCACGACGTTGAATTCGATTAGGTACCTGCACCACACTAGGTAACAACCTATTAGTTGAAATGGGAATCGAATTTGGAATAGGTGGCTTACCTTTGTACTGCAAAGAAGTGGTAGCATAATGGACGGATGCACAAGGGTTGCTCATGGCCAATTGTGGTGCTTCCAAGGTTGGAGCCGTGCACTCCTTGTGCTCTACTCCAAGTTCCTTCTCGGTGGTAGTTCGAGAAACATCCTTCTTGATCTTTGTTGAACATTCTGTCCCTATGTGTTTAATTACATTAATGGCACAACAAGAACGAATATCATTAGTATTCTCAATCGATTCAGGAATCTTAAAGTTAATCATATCACCACCAAAGGCCATCGTTACTGCTCCCTTGGCCACGTCAATCTTGGTTTGAGCCGTTTTCATGAATGGTCGTCCAAGTAAGAGTGGTGATGGTGGCGAGTGGGTTGAGTCCTCCATATCAAGCACATAGAAATCTGCAGGAAAAATCAAATGGTCTACCTACACCAAAACATCTTCCAACACTCCCTTGGGATATGGATTAGATCGATCGGCTAATTGAATAATAACGCCATCATTTTTAAGCTTTCCTAGATCATAGATGCATAAACAGAATATGGCATGACATTTATAGATGCACCTAAATCTAACATAGCATGATCAAACCTCGTATTGCCAATAACACAAGGGATAGTGAAACTATCTGGATCTCATTATTCTTTGCTTGGTTGCTATTTAGAAGGCGTTTCATCATTTAGTTCCAAATGCTAGAACTCATGCCCATTTCATTCAAAGCATGTTATTGATTTGCATAACACATATTCAAGATAAAGTTGTGTAGTTACCACCACCTTAGCCAAACTGGCGTGTATCCCATATCATTTTATGTTTAAGTTTAACCCTGTTGAGCCTTGTTTAGCCTTTGTTGTTTGTTAACCCACATTATCCTTACCTAGCTTAGATTAGGATCATCCTTACCCTTGTTCTTAAAGCATAGTAAACCATGATTCGAATTGAATTCCTTTTGATCTATGTTAGCAGAAAACAAGTGTGGGGGAAGTATTTTTCATGAGGAATTGTGTGCCATAGGCACGCCAAAGAAAAGAAAAGAAAAAAAATTCGTGGAAAAAGAAAAAATGAAGAAAAAAAGTATGAAAAGTATGAAAAAAAAAGAGTTGAAAAGTTGAGAAAAAGAGTTCCAAAGTATGGTTTGTTGAAGTAAGGGTCCAAAACAATGAATTTGACCCTAAGGAGTTGTTTAAGTCTCCCCCTTGTGTGTTAAAGTTAATTTCTGTAATCTAAGTGAATTCTAAGTCTCAATTTCATTACTTTGCTTACTATCGCTTGAAGAACGTTTGTTTTCCTTATCCTTTCCTTGTTAACCAACACCCCAAGCCCCATTACAACTCTTAACTTCTATCTTGAGTGTTATGTGTTTCAATTTGTGGAGTTTGAATTTGGTATGAGCATATGGTATCACTGGTTCTCGCATCTAAGTAGTAGCATTCCATTCATGAGATCATATCTAAACATGCTTCTTAACTTTAGAAATTGCGTTCTTTGTGAAACATATATGTGAGCATTCGTTTTCATATCTACATCAATCTTCTCACATATGAATAGTGTAGGATGTGGAGTTAGAAAATCTGAGTGAAAATAGAGTGTATATCTTGTAAGGAATTGAGGGAATTCTCTAAGGCATGTTACTCCATTCAAAGCATTGTTTTAATTGGTTACTTGTGAACTAGTGAGTTGTGGCTTTAATTAAGTATATGCTTATGTGTAAAGATGACTCAAATCTGTGGGGATAACAATCTTTAATACGTCATGTGCATTGGAAATCCCTGAGGCAAACGTTGGAAGGTTTAGGTTTTGTTTTGGTTAGTTTGTTTCGTTTTGTTTTTTTCTCTTGTTTGTTTTGCTCGAGGACTAGCAAAAGCTAAGTGTGGGGAAATTTGATAGGAGCATATTTATGCGACTTAGTGCGCTTGTTCTCATGCATTTATGTTGTTTTTCTTTACTTGTTTCAATGTTTAAAGTCTGTTTCGTGCCATTTCAGGTTTTAGAGACAAAGTGTACAAAAAGGGCGAAATGGAGCATTTTAGAGCAAAATTGAGCTGGAATGTTGTGTATGCTAATGGAGCACAAGAAATGGAGGAGTTTGAAGGTCAAAGAAGCTTAAGAAACGAAGAAATGAAAGTGAAGAACAAAGAATTCAGAATTGGAAACCAAATTTTCTAATGTTGGAAGTTTCTATTCTTGGAGGTTTCTGTTTTTGAGAGTTTCTATTCTTGGCATTAGGCTTTTGGATGACCTATCCTTACCTCTTGGACTTGAGCCGCACTTCCTAGCCCATTCCCTCTTAAATTCTGATTTATTAGGGCCTTTCGTTGTGGATTTGGGTTATACAAATCCCTTTCTAAAACTAAGTGGACTTAGGCCCTAATTCTTTGTGGATATTCACCTTATGCCGCACCTAAACCCTAGCCCATTGACAAATCTAATCTCCCTAATCCTATGCCGCACCTAGGGTTTTAAAATTCCTGATTTCCTTGCCTTGTAAGGCATTCTAGAAGGCCCATCTCTAACCCTAACAAACCAGCCGCACCCTAGGCCTTGTCCCAAGCAAAAATCTGATTGTTTAACCTAATTCCTTGTGGATTTTCAACCCTAGCCGCACCTAAACCCTAGCCCATTATCTAACCTGATTTCTTTAGGGTTTTAGGTGCCTATATATATGAATTTTCGTCCATACTTCCAGACACACCATTCTAGACATCCAAAAATCCCAAAAACACAATTCTAGCCATTTTTCTTCCTTGCCGCAGCCTTCCATCTCCAAATCCCCAACTTTCTGCCCTAAATTCATCCTTGCCGCACCTTTCCACCACCATCACCACCTCGTGCAGCCACCATTGAAGGAGAAAGAAGTAGTGCCGTGCAGTCCAAAGAAGGGAGAAACCTTGCACATGCAATCTGCCATTAGTGGAGTGTTTGGAGTTCTTTCTTCTCTTGTCTTTGTTTTCATGTTTAATTTAATTCGTTCTTCAATTATGTTAAACATGTGGAACTAATTTCTTTTTAGTTAGAGGCGAATTTGAAGCCATGAACATATGTTGGTTATGATTTGATTTACTCCAGTTATGAATTCATGAACTTTAGATGTGGTTTACTTTTCTGTTTTGATTAAGAACTTGTTTATGTATGTGGGTTGAGGGTCGACACTTAATTTGCATGCCTAAACTTGATGCTAGAATATAAGGGAATTTCCCCTAATCGTTATGAACTTATATTTATGAGTAGTAAAGATCGCTAGTCACGATTGCGTTTAAGTAAACCCTAAGTTGGATTAACATGCGTATTCCATAGTTATGAATGCCTAGTCGATGTTTATGATTTCCGTTGAACTTAATGATCTTTGTTGAATGTCTCTATCATGCGTATTCCATAGTTAGGGACTTTGATGAGGAATGATTTGGTTGTAATGCGTATTCCATTCAATCCAATGAATCTAGGGAAATCTGGAAGTTAATTTAAACGAACCTAATTAACTTGGAGCATTGTCATTCATTGTTTGTTGAAGTCATAACTGGGAATCAAATTATATGCATATGTTCATGTGTGGATAAGGAACCCTCTAACTAAGTTTCTCATCATTCTATTTCATCACAATCTGTTTTGTTTGAAGTTGTTTACAAGTTTCTGTTTTAATTTCAATTTCGTAAGAATCAATCCCCCATTTATTTTAAAGTGTTAGATTAGTTAGAAATTGATTTAGTTTGTGTTTTTAAGTGTCTCGAGTCAAGTTTTAGTCCAATTTCGTCCAAATTAGTGTTAGGTACTCAAAAATGCCCAGAAAGTGGTTTTAAGGCAGTTTTGAGTCTTTTAGTTGCTGTTTTGAGTTTTTGGTTGATTTAAGTGTTTTAAACTCTAGTTTTGCATTAATTGAGTCTAGTTTAGTGTTCTACATTATGTTTTTATGATCTTGAGTCAGTTTCACATTGATTAGCATCCCTAGTTAATCCCCGGTTTAGAACGATCCCTATTTGCTCATATACTACAATTGTCATCCATAGGGTTTAATTTGTGTGTTAAGTCAATTTTCACATCAAGGCCGAAAGCTCTTTAATGGTCCGATTGTGCGCTGCCATAACTTGAACTAGGTTCACTAGGTTCGGGATGCCTCCTCTTTCTTCTCAAATCACGTTCAAAATCATCGTTAAAGTCCAAGATATGTGCATGTACAGTTTGAGAACTCCGTGTCATGCACTAGTACCTAAACCAAGAAAACAAAACAAAATAAGAAAACTAGGTAAATTACACTAAAAACACACAGTAAAAACACAAGGGATTAGCAATTTTGCTAATCCCCGGCAACGGCGCCAAAATTTGATGTGAAAATTAACTTGACCCACAAATTAAACCCTATGGATGGCAATTGTAGTATATGAGCAAATAGGGATCGTTCTAGACCGGGGATTAACTAGGGATGCTAATCAATATGAAACTGACTCAAAACGTAAAAACATAATGTAGCACACTAAACTAGACTCAAAGAATGCAAAACTAAACTCTAAAACACTAAAACAACCAAAAGATTCAAACAGCACTCAAAACTGCCTTAAAAACACTTTCTGGGCAGTTTTGAGCACCTAACACTAATTTGGACGAAATTGGACTATAACTTGACTCAAGACACTTAAAAACACAAACTAAATCAATTTCTAACTAATCTAACACTTCAAAATAAATGGGGGATTGATTTCTACGAAATTGAAATTAAAACAGAAAATTGTAAACAAACTTCAAACAAAACAGATTGTGATGAAATAGAATGATGAGAAGCTTAGTTAGAGGGTTCCTTATCCACAATGGACTGCACGGCACTCCTCCTCCTCTCCTTCAATGATGACGGCACAAGGTGGTTATGGTGGTGGGAAGGTGCGGCTATGGTGGATGAATGGTTATTTGGATGGAAGGTTGCGGCAAGGTTGAATTTGGGCAGAAAGTTGGGAGTTTGGGGGTGGAAGGCTGCGGCAAGAACTAGAACTAGGGTTTTGGCGTGTAGAATGAATATGGGAGGTGATGGTTCGGCCAAAAGGGTTTTAAGGAGTATATATAGGCACTTCAAAACCCTAGCAATCAGATTAGGGTTTCTAGAAACCCAAATCCACCAGAAAATAGGTTAAAACAATCAGAATTTTAGTGGGAAAAGGCCTAGGGTGCGGCTGGTTTGTTAGGGTTAGAGATGGGCCTTCTAGAATGCCTTGCAAGGCAAGGAAATCAGGTATTTTAAAACCCTAGGTGCGGCATAGGATTAGGGAGATCAGATTTGGCAATGGGTTAGGGTTTAGGTGCGGCATAGGGTGAATATCCACAAAGAATTAGGGCTTAAGTCCACTTAGTTTTAGAAAGGGATTTGTATAACCCAAATCCACAACGAAAGGCCCTAATAAGTCAGAATTTAAGAGAGAATGGGCTAGGGAGTGCGGCTCAAGTCCAAGAGGTAAGGATAGGTCATCCAAAAGCCCAACGCCAAGAATAGAAACTCTCAAAAACGGAAACCTCCAAGAATAGAAACTTCCAACATTAGAAACTTTGGTTTCCAATTCCGAATTCTTTGTTCTTCACTTTCATTTCTTCATTTCTTAAGCTTCTTTGACCTTCAAACTCATCCATTTCTTGTGCTCCATTAGCATACACAACATTCGAGCTCAATTTTGCTCTAAAATGCTCCATTTCGCACTTCTTTGCATACTTTGTCTCTAAAACCTGAAATGGCACAAAACAGACTTTAAACATTGAAATAACTAAAGAAAACAACATAAATACATGAGAACAAGCCCACTAAGTCGCATAAATATGCTCCTATCAATAGGATAAGGTTTGTTTGGATAAGATAAGCTAAGATAAGGTTATGGATGAGGTTTTGGATAAGATTCCTTATCTTGAGCTGATTCTTTGGCTTTAATTCTTCTTCTTCATGTAGGAATACTTGCTTGAGTAGGAAACTTCATTTGTCTAGGAATCCATCTTCAATTAAGACTCCTACATTGATTAGGAATCCTTCTTCATTTAGGAATCCTTCATGTAAGCCCTTTCCTACTTCAACTTGGAATCCTTGTATCTTTAATTCTTCAACTTCGAAACGCCTTCCTAGCTTCATCAATCCTTCAAATTCGTCCATCCCTTGTGCTTCATATGCATGAACTCCATTCTAGCCCAATTTTGCTCCAAAATGCTCCAAATTGCATCTTTTTGCTCACTTTGTCTCTAAAACCTGAAAACACATGAAAATAGCTTAAAAGACTAACTTAACTAAGAAAACACAACATAAATGCATAACAACTAACTAACTAAGGCGCGTAAATATGCTCCTATCAATTTACTCTTTGGTTTATGCTTGGTTGTGGTTATAACTTATGAATTCACATGTAATCATATAGTAAAAATCAGTTTTTGTAACATGCTTGAAGGAAGTAACTCAAACTAACGCTACAACCTTGTGAGACTTGAGCCTAAACGTTTATTTGGAGAGTTAAAATCTGTGCATTCTTTGTTTTCTAAAGTCGTTGCATGATCTCATTAGTCTTTGCTTGGTTGCTACTTAGAAGGCGTTTCATCACTTAGAACCAAACACTAGAACTCATGCCCATTTCATTCAAAACATGTCATTGATTTGCATAACACATATTCAAGATTAAGTGGTGTAGTGTCCACCATAGCCAAAAAGCCGTATATCCCTATTCCATTATGTTTTGTAGGTTTTAACCCCGTTGAGCCTTGTTTAGCCTATTTTCTTTGTTAACCACATTATCCTCACCTAGCCTAGATTAGGACCATCCACACCCTTGTTCTTAAAACGTAGTAAAGCATAACGCAAGATGAATTCCTTTTGATCGATGAATTCCTTTTGATCAATGTATTGCGGAAAACTAGTGTGGGGGAAGGATTAGTAATATGGGGATGTGCCAAAGTCTTGAATGAGGCACGGCAAAGAAGAAAAAAGAAGAAAAAAAACATTTCGTGAAAAAAAAAGAAAGAAAAAAAGAAAAGTTGTGAAAAGCATGCAAAATAGTTGAAAAGAGTTCCAAAGTGTTGTTTGTTGAAGAAAGGGTCCAAAGAGTTGCATTCGGCCCTAATTGATTGTTTGAGTCTTCCCTTTATGTTGAAAAGTTGATTTATGCATTCTAAAGAGAATTCTGCGTTTCGATTTCCATACTTTGCTTACTATTGTTTTAAAGAACGTTTGTTTTCCATATCCGTTTTTGTTAGCCATTACCTTAAGCCCCGTTACAACCCTTGATGATATGATATTTTACTAGCACACAAATTAAACCCTCTTTTTGTCAAATTGTAGTGAAGATGTAAGTAGGGATCGTTCTAGACCGGGGATTAGGAGGGATTGCTAAACACTTGGAAACTGACTTAAAACACAAAAACTAAACTTAAAGACTCTAATTAGACTACTAAGATTCAAAACAGATTTGAAACACTCAAATCTGCCCAAAACTGACTAAACAAGCTAATTGACTCAAACAACAACTAAGACAGGATCTGACTTAAAAACTCAAAAACAAAGTTTAAAACACTAAACTAGACTCAAAGAATGCAAAACTAAAAGTTAAAACACTTAAACAAACCTAAAGATCAAAACAGCAACTAGAAGGCTCAAAACTGCCTAAAAACCACTTTCTGGGCAGTTTTGAGCACCTACACAAATTTGGACGAATTTGAATGAAAACTTGAATCAAAACACCTAGAAACACAAATCAAAACACTTTCTAACTAATCTAAGACTCTAACCTAAAGGGGGATTTGTTTTGGACGAAAATTTAAAACAAAACAGAAACTTAAATTCAAACAGATTGTAAAATGATTTTGGTGAAAAGAATGGATAAAAGGCTAGTTAGGAGGTTCTTCTCCACACATGTCACACTTGCAAGCAAAACGATTTTCAGTTGTTCTTCCAATAAATTACGAATACTCAACGCCCCAAATTAACCGTGAATTGCACTAATTAACCCTCAGTTTTTCCACAAGTTATTAAGTTGGATGATTGCATACGACAACCTAAAACATTCCCTACAAGTTCCCTACATGAATTGCATAATAGAGATACAAGCAAGAATCATTACGTTCTATGAAAAACACAAGCATTGACGAAGCATTCGTTACTATGAATTGCATGAAACTTATGCTAAGAATTCATTCAACGCGATCGGTTTCAAACGACCTTCACTACTTGTGATTATAAGATTGCAACTATTAGGTGAAACTCCCTCATAATCTAGCATCATATTCATGCATGAAAACTAAGCGTGCACTCTCAATCAACATACACAAATAAATTATCAATCAAATAGATGAACGAATTGAATCCATAACTTATGAAATAACAACTGAATGTAATCGAATCAAATTGCAAGCATGTACATGGTTTCGAATCACCCCCCAACTAAGGGGGTTTAAGTCCTCATACTCACAACAATAAGTTTATTTAATTGAAACATCAAAGACGTAAGAAAGATTACACCTAAAATGCCCAAGAATTCCACTTTGAAATCTGCCCAGAAACTTGCTTCTTCTCCTTGCTGCGGCAGTGAGGATTTAAGGGGTTTTTGGATGGTTTTGGATGACTTTGGATGAGGGGGAATGGTGGAAAACTATCTAGGATAGGTGTATGGCATGGCTAGGAGGGTTTTAGGTCAGAAACTATGGAATTGGGTGAAGGTTTGGCTCGGCAAAAGAGGGGGGCAGGTTCTGGCGTGAATGGAGGATGGCTGGATGAGTTTTTGGATTTTTAGAAGGGAATTAGGAGGGTGGGTGGTGCGGCAAGGTGTGGGAATGGTTTATGGAGGTGGAGAATGGTGTAGGGATGTGTGGAATGGTGCTGGAATGGATGAAGGCTGCTGCAAGAGGTGGTTTTGGGTGATGGACGAATTTCTGAGTATGGAGATGTAGATGGACGAATTTCTGAGTATGGAGAGGGTGATATCTGCGGCTAGGGTGTAAAACATAAATATATAAGCACCTAAAAACCCTAGCAAATCAGATTTGGGCCTCTAAAACATAAATCCATCAGAAAAATAGGTTAAGCAATCAGATTTTTAATGAGCAAAGGGCCTAGGGTTCGGCTGGTTTAGTGGGCTAGGGTTTAACATAGCAGAAATTAAATGATTAGGGCTTAGGGTCCACAAGGAATTAGGGTTTAGGTCATCTAAAAGCCCAAAGCCAAGAATAGCAACTCTCGAAATTGGAAACCTCCAAGAATAGAAACTTCCAACTTTAGAAACTTTGGTTGCCAATTCCGATTTAGGAAAGATCAACCCAAAAAGGAAACTTTTAGGCTTAGCTCTCCTACTTCAAGTAGGAAACCTCGAATCTTTCAACTCTTCAATTCCGTCCCAACCTTGTGTTCCAAGCATGTCCTTTTCAATCCAAGCTCACGTTTCGCTCCAAAAGCTCCAACTTGCATCATTTCGTGTAATACGTCCTTTAACCCTGAAAACACATGAAAGTAGCTTAAAAGACTACTTTAACGAAGAAAACATAACAAGAATGCATAAGAACTAGCTAACTAAGGCGCATAAATATGCTCCTATCAAATTCCCCCACACTTAGCTTTTGCTAGTCCTCGAGCAAAACAAACAAAACAAAGAAAACAAAACGAAACAATCTAACCAAAACAGAACCTACACCTTCCAACGTTTGCCTCAGGGATTTCCAATGCACATGACATGTTAAAGATTGTTGTCCCCACAGATTTGAGTCATCATTACACAAGCACATACTTACTTAAAGCCACTACTTACTAATTCATAAGTAATCAATTAAAATAATGCTTTGAATGTAGTAACATGCCTTAGAGAATTCCCTCAATTCCTTACAAGATATACACTCTATTTTCACTCAGATTTTCTAACTCCACACCCTAAACTAGTCATATGTGAGAAGATTGATGTAGATATGAAAACGAATGCTCACATATATGTATCACAAAGAACGCAATTTCTAGAGTTAAGACGCATGTTTAGATATGATCTCATGAATGGAATGCTACTACTTAGATGCGAGAACCAGTGACACCATATGCTCATACCAAATTCAAACTCCACAAATTGAAACACATAACACTCAAGATAGAAGTTAAGGGTTGTAATGAGGCTAGGGGTGATTGGCTAACAATGGAAGGTAAGGAAAACAAACATTCTTAAAGCATAATAAGCAAAGTAATGAAATTAAAGCTTAGAATTCCTTTATATTGCAGAATTTATCTTTGACACGCAAGGGAAAGATTTAAACAACTCCTTAGGGCCGAATTCATTGTTTTGGACCCTCACTTCAACAAACACTACTTTGAAACTTTATTTTTTTTTTTTTCAAACTTTTCATACTTTTTTTTTTTTTTTTTTTTTTTTTTCTACACATGCCTATGGCACACAAAATCACAAAAGAAATACTTCCCCCACACTTGTTTTCTGCCAACATAGATCAAAAGGAATTCAATACGGATCATGCTTTACTATGCTTTAAGAACAAGGGTATGGATGGTCCTAAACTAGGCTAGGTGAGGAAAACATGGGTTAACAAAGAATAGGCTAACAAGGCTCAACGGGGTTAAACTTAAACATAAAATGATATGGGATACATGGCAATTTGGCTAAAGTGGTGGTCACTACACAACTTCATCTTGAATGTGTGTTATGCAAATCAATAACACGCTTTGAATGAAATGGGCATGAGTTCTAGCATTTGGAACTAAATGATGAAACGCCTTCTAAGTAGCAACCAAGCAAAGAATAATGAGATCATGCAACGACTTTAGAAAACAAAGAATGCACAGATTTTAACTCTCCAAATAAACGTTTAGGCTCAAGTCTCACAAGGTTGTAACGTTAGTTTGAGTTCCTTCCTTCAAGCATGTTACAAAAACTGATTTTTTTCTTTTATGATTGCATGTGAATTCATAAGTTATAACCACAACTAAGCATAAACAAAGAGTAAAACAACTTTCATCCATGTTAATCACTCTCTTTAACAGTCATGCAATTACAAACCGAATCCTCATCATTGTGTTGAAGGTACCCTAAGACACAAACAAACACACAAAAACAACTCTTTTTGGGTTTTTAAAACAAATTTTTCAATTTTTTTATGGAATTTTCGGATTTTTAGAACAACCTATACTAAAACACACCAAAACTGCTCAAAAACACTTAAAAACAGCAAAGAACAAATCTCCAAGTTAAGGGTGATAAAATCCCACAAATTTGCATCTAAAACACTTAGTTACCCCCCCCACACTTAATTCAAACATTGTCCTCAATGTTTCAAGCATTAAATCACACTAAACACAAAGAAACGCATAAACAGCAACTAAAACACTATATAGGCAGAATTTGTAATAAATAACAAAGTGAAGAGTTTAGGAACGCAAATCTGGAATTGGAGTGATTCCTTGGTCTTCCTTTGTCGAATTGCATGGGTTGCCTCCCAAGTAGCGCTTTCTTTAACGTCGTACAGCCGGACGAAACTCAGTCACTCCCCATTGGGACCCACGGCATCTAGTGGGATCTCATCCTCTAACTCTATGAATGGAAGGGGATAGTACTTCTCCTTGATTGGGGCGTTGAGCATCCTACAATCCATGTAAATTAGGCCGCCATCGGGGAGCTGCGCGGGTACCTGCACCCAAGAAGGGAACCACCTATCAACTTTAATGGGAATTGGATTTGGATTAGGTGGCTTACCTATGTGATGTGACGAAGTGGCAGCAACATGAACTTTTTTCCTCATGGTATTCTCGGCCACATTAGGTATCTTAAGGGCAGTGGCCGTGGGGTCCTTATGCTCCACTCCAATTCCCTCATCTTGCATGGTTCTTAAAGCAACCTTTGTGCTAGGGGCTGAATGATCCGTCCCTATCTTTTCTATTTTATCAATAACACAACAAGAACGAACAACATTAGGCGTTTCAATAGATTCAGGAATTTTAAAACAAATCATATCACCACCAAATGCCATAGTTACTTCTCCTTTGGCCACATCAATCTTCGTTTGAGCCGTTTTCATGAAAGGCCGTCCAAGGAGAATGGGCAATGAAGGAGCATGATTCGATTCATCCATCTCAAGAACATAAAAATCTGCCGGAAAGACCAAATGATTAACCTGCACAAGAACATCTTCCAACACTCCCTTTGGATAGGCGTTAGATCTATCGGCCAATTGTATTATTACCCCATCATTTTTAAGTGCTCCTAGATTCATAGATGCATAAACAGCATATGGCATAACATTAATAGATGCTCCTAAATCTAGCATGGCAGATTTGAACCTAGTATTACCAATGACACAAGGAATTGTAAAGCTACCTGGATCTTTGCATTTGGGGGGTAGTTTACGTTGTAAGATGGCGGAGACATTCTCGCTTACCTGTACCACTTCTTTCTCCCGAAAACGTTTCTTTGTTGTACAAAGCTTCTTCAAACACTTGGCGTACTTCGGAATTTGCTTGATTGCATCCAAGAGAGGTATGTTAACTTGAACCTTCCTAAATGTCTCTAGAACATCTTTTTCCTCCTCTTCATTCTTGGATTGTAAAAATCTGCTAGGAAAGGGCACATTGGGTGGAATAATGTTAGAATTAACCAAACTTGGACTCATCTTACCTAGGGTGGACGGATTGGATAGCTTAGGGGCCATGGGTGCTTGCGGCAAAGGTTGCTCCACCTTTGCCGTGGGCTGCTTTGATGCCTCCTCTTCCAATTTCAAAAGTTCATCCTCATTATGACCTGTTTTTGATGTAGGACCTGCCCCAACTTCTTTTCCACTCCTTAGCATGATTGCATTTGCGGTTTCAAAGCCTCCTTTTGGGTTTGCAATGGTTGAACTAGGAAGCTTTCCTTGTTCTCTAAACTGCCCAACAAACTCCGCAATCTGCCCAATTTGTTTCTCAAGTTGATCCACCCTTTTGTCTTGGCGTTGCATAGCCTTAGCTTGATCTTCCTGCCCATTAGACAACTTAGTTAGTATCTTAAGAAGTGCATCATTGTCAAGAGACGTACCTGAGGCACTTTGGCCGGGTTGGGGTTGATTTTGATTGGATGTGTACGGCTTGGTGAAGAACCCCGGGGGTTGTTGCCGAAAGCCTCCTTGGTTTTGATGTTGTTGTGGCTCTCTCCAATTGAAGTTTGGATGGTCTCGCCACCCCGGATTATATGTGTTGGAGTATGGATCATGTCGTGGCTGATTTTGGCTTTGAAACCCAATGGCATTTGCGCTCTCCCATCCGCCATTCTCGATAAGTTGAGGACATTTTTCCGAGACATGTCCTTGAATAGAACATACGCCACACACCACAGGTCCTTGTATCTTCATTCCCTCGGCCATCTGCGAAACAATAGAAGTGAGATTAGCCAATTGTGAATGAAGATCGGAAGTTGCACTTACCTCATGTACTTGGTGCCGTGGGGGTCCTCTTTGGCCTACACCCTCGTACTGTTGAGCGTTCAACGCTCTATTAGCAATCAAGACCTTGGCCGCCATGGGTGTTTTGTCCACCAATGCTCCCCCCGCCGAAGCATCAAGCATTTGACGTTCTAGAGGTAAGAGACCCTCGTAGAAATATTGCAAGAGCAACTCCTCCTTCATCTGATGCTGCGGACAAGAAGCAACAAGTGATTTAAATCGTTCATAATACGTAGGAAAAGACTCACCTTCTTCTTGCTGGATTCCGCTTATCTTTTTGCGTAGGAGGATGATGCGAGAAGTTGGAAAGAACTTCTCCAAGAACGCTCTCTTCATACTCTCCCAAGAAGTGACAGTGCCGGGAGCTAACTCATATAGCCAATCCTTGGCTTTATCCATCAAAGAGAATGGAAAAGCCTTCATCTTCAAGATATTTCCGTCAACATTGACGGGAGTCATACTAGAGCAAACTACTTCAAATTCTTTCAAATGTTTGTTAGGATCTTCCATGGACAAGCCATGGTATTTAGGAATATGATGAAGTAAACTTGACTTTAATTCAAACTCATCCGTCTTACCTTGGGCAGCCCTGGGGTATTGAATACACAAGGGTGCGGCATTATCCAAACCTGAGGCGGAAAGCTCCTTGAGTGTACGATTGTCCACCGCCATGCCTCGGACTTCTTCAAATATCCCAGCCGTGGCTTCCTCCTCCTCTTCTTGTACGTGTTCTTCAAGGTCAGATTCGGAAGTTGGTGGATGGTGTTCTTGCTGGCTTCTAGCTCGTCTCAACTTCCTCTCAAAATTGTCGTCAAAATCCAAGATGTTTGCACGAATCGTTTGAGAGCTTCTAGTCATACATTAGTACCTAAGAAACAAGCAACAAAATTAGGTCAGAACTTAAACAAAATCAGCAACAAAGTGAAATACAAGAAACAAAAACAATCCAAGGGATTA
The DNA here is from genome assembly GCA_963082935.1 of Malus x robusta. Classification (NCBI taxonomy): domain Eukaryota; kingdom Viridiplantae; phylum Streptophyta; class Magnoliopsida; order Rosales; family Rosaceae; genus Malus; species Malus x robusta. Next base: position 15,433,205 of record OY720335.1, read on the forward strand.
GCAAAATTGCTAATCCCCGGCAACGGCGCCAAAATTTGATATGATATTTTACTAGCACACAAATTAAACCCTCTTTTTGTCAAATTGTAGTGAAGATGTAAGTAGGGATCGTTCTAGACCGGGGATTAGGAGGGATTGCTAAACACTTGGAAACTGACTTAAAACACAAAAACTAAACTTAAAGACTCTAATTAGACTACTAAGATTCAAAACAGATTTGAAACACTCAAATCTGCCCAAAACTGACTAAACAAGCTAATTGACTCAAACAACAACTAAGACAGGATCTGACTTAAAAACTCAAAAACAAAGTTTAAAACACTAAACTAGACTCAAAGAATGCAAAACTAAAAGTTAAAACACTTAAACAAACCTAAAGATCAAAACAGCAACTAGAAGGCTCAAAACTGCCTAAAAACCACTTTCTGGGCAGTTTTGAGCACCTACACAAATTTGGACGAATTTGAATGAAAACTTGAATCAAAACACCTAGAAACACAAATCAAAACACTTTCTAACTAATCTAAGACTCTAACCTAAAGGGGGATTTGTTTTGGACGAAAATTTAAAACAAAACAGAAACTTAAATTCAAACAGATTGTAAAATGATTTTGGTGAAAAGAATGGATAAAAGGCTAGTTAGGAGGTTCTTCTCCACACATGTCACACTTGCAAGCAAAACGATTTTCAGTTGTTCTTCCAATAAATTACGAATACTCAACGCCCCAAATTAACCGTGAATTGCACTAATTAACCCTCAGTTTTTCCACAAGTTATTAAGTTGGATGATTGCATACGACAACCTAAAACATTCCCTACAAGTTCCCTACATGAATTGCATAATAGAGATACAAGCAAGAATCATTACGTTCTATGAAAAACACAAGCATTGACGAAGCATTCGTTACTATGAATTGCATGAAACTTATGCTAAGAATTCATTCAACGCGATCGGTTTCAAACGACCTTCACTACTTGTGATTATAAGATTGCAACTATTAGGTGAAACTCCCTCATAATCTAGCATCATATTCATGCATGAAAACTAAGCGTGCACTCTCAATCAACATACACAAATAAATTATCAATCAAATAGATGAACGAATTGAATCCATAACTTATGAAATAACAACTGAATGTAATCGAATCAAATTGCAAGCATGTACATGGTTTCGAATCACCCCCCAACTAAGGGGGTTTAAGTCCTCATACTCACAACAATAAGTTTATTTAATTGAAACATCAAAGACGTAAGAAAGATTACACCTAAAATGCCCAAGAATTCCACTTTGAAATCTGCCCAGAAACTTGCTTCTTCTCCTTGCTGCGGCAGTGAGGATTTAAGGGGTTTTTGGATGGTTTTGGATGACTTTGGATGAGGGGGAATGGTGGAAAACTATCTAGGATAGGTGTATGGCATGGCTAGGAGGGTTTTAGGTCAGAAACTATGGAATTGGGTGAAGGTTTGGCTCGGCAAAAGAGGGGGGCAGGTTCTGGCGTGAATGGAGGATGGCTGGATGAGTTTTTGGATTTTTAGAAGGGAATTAGGAGGGTGGGTGGTGCGGCAAGGTGTGGGAATGGTTTATGGAGGTGGAGAATGGTGTAGGGATGTGTGGAATGGTGCTGGAATGGATGAAGGCTGCTGCAAGAGGTGGTTTTGGGTGATGGACGAATTTCTGAGTATGGAGATGTAGATGGACGAATTTCTGAGTATGGAGAGGGTGATATCTGCGGCTAGGGTGTAAAACATAAATATATAAGCACCTAAAAACCCTAGCAAATCAGATTTGGGCCTCTAAAACATAAATCCATCAGAAAAATAGGTTAAGCAATCAGATTTTTAATGAGCAAAGGGCCTAGGGTTCGGCTGGTTTAGTGGGCTAGGGTTTAACATAGCAGAAATTAAATGATTAGGGCTTAGGGTCCACAAGGAATTAGGGTTTAGGTCATCTAAAAGCCCAAAGCCAAGAATAGCAACTCTCGAAATTGGAAACCTCCAAGAATAGAAACTTCCAACTTTAGAAACTTTGGTTGCCAATTCCGATTTAGGAAAGATCAACCCAAAAAGGAAACTTTTAGGCTTAGCTCTCCTACTTCAAGTAGGAAACCTCGAATCTTTCAACTCTTCAATTCCGTCCCAACCTTGTGTTCCAAGCATGTCCTTTTCAATCCAAGCTCACGTTTCGCTCCAAAAGCTCCAACTTGCATCATTTCGTGTAATACGTCCTTTAACCCTGAAAACACATGAAAGTAGCTTAAAAGACTACTTTAACGAAGAAAACATAACAAGAATGCATAAGAACTAGCTAACTAAGGCGCATAAATATGCTCCTATCACTTGACTTTAATCTTGAGTGTTGTGTATTTCAATTTGTGGAGTTTGAAATTGGTTTGAGCATATGGTGTCATTGGTTCTCGCATCTAAGTAGTAGCATTCCATTCATGAGATCATATAAACATGTTATTAACTCCGGAAATTGCTTCCTTTGTCATACATATATGTGAGCATTCGTTTTTATTTTTACATCAATCTTCTCACATATAACTAGTGTAGGGTGTGTAGTTAGAAAATCTAAGTGAAAATAGAGTGCATATCTAGTGAGGAATTGAGGGATTCTCTAAGGCATGTTACTACATTCAAAACATTGTTTTAATTGGTTAAATGTGAACTAGTAAGTAGTGACTATGATTAAGTATGTGCTTAAGTGTAAAGATGGCTAAAAAACTGTGGGAATGATGATCTTTAACATGTCGTGTGCATTGGAAATCCCTGAGGCAATCGTTGGAAGGTTTAGGTTATGTTTTACTTGTTTTATTTCGTTCTTGTTTCTTTTGTTTCATTTTGTTTTGCTCAAGGACTAGCAAAAGCTAAGTGCGGGGGAATTTGATAGGGGCATATTTATGCACCTTAGTTAGCTTGTTCTTGTGCATTTACATTGTTTTTCCTTAGTTAAAGTAGTCTTTTCAGCTAGTTTTATGTATTTTCAGGTTCTAAGGGCAAAGTATGCAAAAGGATGTCATATGCTTGGAGCCAAGAGGATGGACGAAATTGAAGATTTGAAGATGATGTTTCCTACTTTAACAAAGTTTCCTAGTTGAAGTAGGAAAGTCCCTAAGTGAAGATGGAATCCTAGTTGAATTAGGATTCCTAGTCAAAATGGGTTTCCTACTTGAATTAGGATTCCTTGAAAATGAAGATTCCTACTCAAACAAGGTTTCCTACTTGAAGTAGGAAAGTCAAAATCCAAATGGTTTCAAGTGAAGCAACAAAGAAGTTTTCCAAGTCCAAGAAGGAAAAGGAGTCCAAGATGAAGAAGGAATGACAAAGACAAGGTTTCCTAATCCTAATAGGCAAAGTTTCCAAGTGCAGAGAGGAGTCCTTATCCATTTAGGGCACCTTATCCATTTAGGATACCTTATCCTTGTTCTAGAAACCTTATCCATCCTTGCCGTGAGTTTTCCTTGCATTAGAGGGTTTCTAGAAGCCCTAATCTGCCCTATCCTTTAGTGCCGCACCTATCCCATCTAGAAAGCTGATTTGCCTTGCCTTGCAAGGCATTCTAGAAGCCTTATCACCTCATCTCCTTACCTGCCACACCTAGGAAGCATTATCCCTTTTTATTTCTGATTTCTAAGCCTTTTTCCTTGGGAATTTGGGTTCTAGAAAGCCTAATCTGATTCACCTAGGGTTTTGGGGTCTTATAAATATGTGTGCCGCACCTATTCATTGAGACCACTCACCACAATTCACAATTCACTCCAGAAATTCACAACAACCCTTTGCCACACCAATTCACTCCCATTCACCATACAATCTGACTTTGCCGCACCCTCCACCCTTCCTAAACACTTCTACCTTAGTCCATACTCATCCACCCATACATATAAGTCCCAAACCTGTCCCTAAAGTCCTTCGCCGCAGGAAGGAGGAGGAGAAGGAGCCTTGGAAGTTTTAGGTGTTTCCTTTCCTTTGATTTCAATGTTTAAACTGATTACTCTTTGTTTTATGCTTATGAGGAACTAAACCCCCCCTTGGTTAGGGGGGATTCGAAATACATGTTTATGCTTGCGTTATGATTTGATTACTTCTAATTGCGTTTCATGAGTTGTGAATTCAATTTACTTATCTATGTGAATTACATTGATTTGTGTGTGTTGGTTGAGAGTGCACGCTTAATTATCATGCATAGATTGAATGCTAGGATATAAGGAAATTTCACCTAATCGTTATGGAATTATATTCACAAGTAGTAAAGGTTGATGATCTCAATCGCGTTAAGTAAATTCTTGGCATAAGTTTCATGCAATCATAGTAACAAGTGCTTTGTCAATGCTTATGGTTTTCATAGAACTTAATGATTCTTGCTTGTATCTCTATTATGCAATCATGTAGGGGACTTGTGGGGAATGCTTTTGATAGGAGCATATTTATGCGCCTTAGTTAGCTTGTTCTTGTGCATTTACATTGTTTTTCCTTAGTTAAAGTAGTCTTTTGAGCTAGTTTTACGTATTTTCAGGTTCTAAGGGCAAAGTATGCAAAAGGATGCATTTTGGAGCCTTTTGGAGCACATTTGAGCTTGGAATGGACATCATATGCTTGGAGCCAAGAGGATGGACGAAATTGAAGATTTGAAGATGATGTTTCCTACTTGAACAAGGTTTCCTAGTCAAAGTAGGAAAGCGCCTAATTAAAGATGAAATCCTAGTCAACAAAGGATTCCTAATTGAAGAAGGATTCCTAATCTACGAGGGATTCCTAGTTGAAGAAGGATTCCTAATCTACGAGGGATTCCTAGAAGAATGAAGATTCCTACTCAACAAAGTTTCCTACTCGAAGTAGGAAAGTTAAATCCAAATGGCATCAAGTAGGAAAGGTTTCCAAAATGAAGTAGGAGAAGAATTCCAAGTCAAGAGAGGATTGGGACATGTTTTCCTAATGCTATAAGGACTCCTAAGTGTTGTAGGACACAAATGAGAAGTTTCTAGAAGGTTTCCATCCTTGCCGTGGGTTTCATGCAATTCCTATCAGTTTTAGGGCTTTCTAGAAGCCCTATCCTTAAACCCCTACATTGGTGCCGCACCCTAGCTTCTAGATACCCTAGTTCCTTGCCTTGCAAGGCATTCTAGAAACCTTATCACCTTATCCCATTGCTGCCGCACCCTTATCCCTTTTCCTTTGCAAAATCTGATTGTTTAAACCTAATTCCTTGTGGATTTGGGTTATTCAAGTCCATATCTGATTACCCTAGGGTTTTAAGTGCCTATATATACTCATATTCACCCCTAGGTCAGATCACCACCTCTCATACACATTCATTCATCCCATAAATTCAGAAATTCGTCCAAACACTTCTCCACACCTTTGCCACACCATTCCCTTCCCCTAAACACTACTACATCCACCCATAACCATTCTCCACCATCCATAACCCCAAAGAACCTGTCCAAGGTCCTTGCCGCACCAAGGAGGAGGAGAAAGGAGCTTGGAAGTTCATGCAATTCAAGTTCGCGTCGCTGGAATTTCTAGGTGTTTCCTTTCCTTTAATTTCAATGTTTAAATTCAATTCTCTTTGTTTTGTGCGTATGAGGAACTAAATCCCCCCTTGGCTAGGGGGGGATTCGAAATACATGTTTATGCTTGCGATATGATTTGATTACTTCTAATTGCGTTTCATAAGTTGTGAATTCAATTTACTTAACTATGTGAATTACATTGATTTGTGTGTGTTGGTTGAGAGTCCACGCTTAATTATCATGCATAGATTGAATGCTAGGATATAAGGAAATTTCACCTAATCGTTATGGACTTATATTCACAAGTAGTAAAGGTTGATGATCTCAATCGCGTTAAGTAAATTCTTGGCATAAGTTTCATGCAATCATAGTAATAAGTGTTTCGTCAATGCTTATGGTTTTCATAGAACTTAATGATTCTTGCTTGTATCTCTATTATGCAATCATGTAGGGGACTTGTGGGGAATGCTTTGGGTTGTCGTATGCAATCATCCAATTCAATAACGTTAGGAAAATCTGAAGGTTAATTTAAGCGGACCTAATTAACTTGGGGCATTGAGAATTCATGGTTTATTGAAAAGCAATTGGAAATCGTTTTGAATGCAAGTATAACATGTGTGGAGATGAACCCCTTAGCTAGCCTTCCATCCATTCATTTAAACCAAATTCGTTTTAAATTCTATTTTGTTTTACAAAGTTTTGGTTTTGTTTTCAAATTCGTCAAAACCAAATCCCCCTTTGTTTTCAAGTGTCAAATTAGTTAGAAAGTGTGTTAGTTTGTGTTTTTAAGTGTTTTGAGTCAATTTAAACCCAATTTTCGTCAAAATCTTGTTTAGAGTTCAAAACTGCCCAGAAAGTGGTTTTAAGGCAGTTTTGAGTGTTTTTGTGTTATTTTGAGTCTTTTGGTTTGTTTTGGTGTTTTAAGTTATAGTTTCACATTCTTTTAGTCTAGTTTAGTGTTTTAAACTTGTTTTTACGTTTTTGAGTCAATTCCAAGTGATTTTGCAATCCCTCCTAATCCCCGGCCTAGAACGATCCCTACTTACATTCCATACTACAATTGATAAAAAGAAGGAAAGGTTTCCAAAATGAAGTAGGAGAAGAATTCCAAGTCAAGAGAGGATTGGGACATGTTTTCCTAATGCTAGAAGGACTCCTAAGTGTTGTGGGACACAAATGAGAAGTTTCTAGAAGGTTTCCATCCTTGCCGTGGGTTTCATGCAATTCCTATCAGTTTTAGGGCTTTCTAGAAGCCCTATCCTTAAACCCCTACATTGGTGCCGCACCCTAGCTTCTAGATACCCTAGTTCCTTGCCTTGCAAGGCATTCTAGAAACCTTATCACCTTATCCCATTGCTGCCGCACCCTTATCCCTTTTCCTTTGCAAAATCTGATTGTTTAAACCTAATTCCTTGTGGATTTGGGTTATTCAAGTCCATATCTGATTACCCTAGGGTTTTAAGTGCCTATATATACTCATATTCACCCCTAGGTCAGATCACCACCTCTCATACACATTCATTCATCCCATAAATTCAGAAATTCGTCCAAACACTTCTCCACACCTTTGCCGCACCATTCCCTTCCCCTAAACACTACTACATCCACCCATAACCATTCTCCACCATCCATAACCCCAAAGAACCTGTCCAAGGTCCTTGCCGCACCAAGGAGGAGGAGAAAGGAGCTTGGAAGTTCATGCAATTCAAGTTCGCGTCGCCGGAATTTCTAGGTGTTTCCTTTCCTTTAATTTCAATGTTTAAATTCAATTCTCTTTGTTTTGTGCGTATGAGGAACTAAATCCCTCCTTGGCTAGGGGGGGATTCGAAATACATGTTTATGCTTGCGATATGATTTGATTACTTCTAATTGCGTTTCATAAGTTGTGAATTCAATTTACTTAACTATGTGAATTACATTGATTTGTGTGTGTTGGTTGAGAGTGCACGCTTAATTATCATGCACAGATTGAATGCTAGGATATAAGGAAATTTCACCTAATCGTTATGGAATTATATTCACAAGTAGTAAAGGTTGATGATCTCAATCGCGTTAAGTAAATTCTTGGCATAAGTTTCATGCAATCATAGTAACAAGTGCTTCGTCAATGCTTATGGTTTTCATAGAACCTAATGATTCTTGCTTGTATATCTATTATGCAATCATGTAGGGGACTTGTGGGGAATGCTTTGGGTTGTCGTATGCAATCATCCAATTCAATAACGTTAGGAAAATCTAAAGGTTAATTTAAGCGGACCTAATTAACTTGGGGCGTTGAGAATTCATGGTTTATTGAAAAGCAATTGGAAATCGATTCGAACGCAAGTATAACATGTGTGGAGATGAACCCCCTAGCTAGCCTTCCATCCATTCATTTAAACCAAATTCGTTTTACAATCTGTTTTGTTTTACAAAGTTTTTGTTTTGTTTTCAAATTTGTCAAAACCAAATCCCTCTTTATTTTCAAGTGTCAAAATAGTTAGAAATCAATTTAGTTTGTGTTTTTAAGTGTCTTGAGTCAAGTTAAAACCAATTTTCGTCCAAATTCTTCCTTAGTGTCCAAAACTGCCCAGAAAGTGTTTTTAAGGCAGCTTTAAGTGTTTACTTGCTGTTTTGAGTCCTTTGGTTTGTTTAAGTGTTTTAAAGATTAGTTTTGCATTCTTTGAGTCTAAATTAGTGTTCTAAACTTGTTTTTACGTATTTGAGTCAGTTTTCAAGTGATTTAGCAATCCCTCCTAATCCCTGGCCTAGAACGATCCCTACTTACATTCCATACTACAATTGATAAAAAGAGGGTTAATTTGAGTGCTAGTTAATATCATATCACCAATGGCACCACAACCACCTCCTAAAGCACAATCATCCCAAACCAACCCAGGTACGTCTATGAATGACGTTAAAACATATCAGTTACTAACCACAATGGCGCAGGGAATGCGGAACCAAGCAAAGGAGGTTAATGAGCTAAAGAAGCAAATGGGCCAAATGGCCGAATTTTTGGGACAATTCCGTGAAAATGGTAAGTTACCAAGCACTACGGTGGTCAATCCCAAGGGTGGTTTCGAATCTGCAAAAGCTATCACATTAAGAAGTGGAAAAGAAGTGAGAAACAAGGAAGATGAGAAGATACAAATCGAAGAAGATGAGCAAACTTACCCCACGACAAGGGTAGCACGACCCATGCCGTAGCCATCTAAGACTTCCCATCCGTCCACCTCAGGTAAGATTGTCCCAAATGTTGTGATTTCGAACACTAATCTGCCCAATGTTCCTTTCCCTCGCAGATTTGCACAATCGAAGAAGGAAGAAAGCGAAAAGGACATTTTGGATACCTTTCGAAAAGTCCAAGTAAACATTCCTTTACTTGATTCTATTAAGCAAGTGCCTAGGTATGCAAAGTTTTTAAAAGAGTTATGCATAACTGGGAAAAGAATTTCAAACAAAGAAGTTGTGAAAGTAAGTGAAAATGTATCCGCGGTTTTGCAACGAAAGTTACCTCCAAAGTGTAAGGATCCAGGGAGCTTTACTATCCCATGCATAATTGGAAACACTAGATTTGAACAATGCATGTTAGATTTAGGTGCTTCTATTAATGTTATGCCATATTCCATTTATGCATCAATGAACCTTGGTGAGTTAAAACAAGATGGCGTTATAATTCAATTGGCCGATCGTTCTAACGCTTATCCCAAGGGAGTCTTTGAGGGCGTTTTAGTATAGGTCAATCATCTTATCTTTCCTGCAGATTTTTATGTCTTAGAAATGGAGGATTCGAGCCATGCTCCATCATTGCCAATCTTGCTAGGCCGACCATTCATGAAAACAGCGAGAACAAAGATAGACGTGTTTACGAGAACATTAACCATGGAGTTTGATGGGGACATTATTCGTTTTAATCTTTCTGAAACCATTAAATATCCAATTGAGGACCATTCTTGTTTTGCTATTGACATTGTTGATTCTTTGGCACAGGTACATTTGGATCGAATGAACGACGATGCACTTGAAATAGCCTTAGTGCACGGCAAAGGAGCAAGAAATGAGGGTGGGGGAATCCTTGCAACCCACGGCATGGAATCTGACCATATTGTCATGCCCCCTTGTGGTGAAGTGTTTGAAATGGTCGCGGCCCTCGAGTCATTGCCCTAACAATCTGGTAAGTCTCCACTTTTAGATTCGGTTTTGGCTAACAAGTTACTTCTATCAATTGTGCAGCCACCTACACTTGAGTTAAAGCCATTACCTAGTCCCTTGAAGTATGTTTTCTTGGGAGAAGATCAGACACTACTCGTCATCATATCTATCTCACACACGACCCAAGAAGAAGACAAGTTGATAAGGGTGTTAAAGGAGCATAAATCTGCCATTGGATGGACCTTGGCAGATATTAGAGGCATTAGTCCCACCACGTGCATGCATCGCATCCTTTTGGACGAGGGAGTCAAGCCATCTCGGGAGGCTCAACGTCGCCTTAATCCACCCATGTTGGAAGTAGTAAAAAAGGAGGTTATAAAATTGCTTGATTGTGCTGTTATATACCCTATTTCTGATAGTCGTTAGGTGTCACCCGTGCAGGTTGTTCCAAAGAAGTCCGGAGTCACGGTGGTGAAGAATGAAGAACAAGAGCTTGTACCCATTCGTGTTGTGACCGGTTGGCGTGTTTGTATTGATTATAGGAAGTTAGATGCCATGACTGTTGAAGTTTTTGTTCCTTCCTAGTGCTAAAACACGTTGAGTATATTAACACAAGTAAGGGTGTCGAATCCACAGGGACTAATTGGACCTATATAATCACTTGTTTTGCAAGAAATCTATGAAATGAATAAAACTAATCACTTTAGGCAGATTTGTTGTTGTAACTTGAAACACACGGAACTGAAATGAACACAAATAAATGAATCTATAAGTAGTAGAATGAGATAGTATCAATGGGGATGAGGCTAGGGATTCGGTTTCACCATAGCTAAACCAATTCCATGCTTGTTAAGTCAGTTTATGCTCAGCCATCTATCTATTTCTTGAGTTTGTTTCACTTAGATATGATCAACCATATGATGTGTGGATTTGATCAAATATTCCTAGTCATGAACCTAATTGTGATGTGCAACTTCGGCTCCTAATCAAGAATGCGTTATGTATAAGAAACTTCCATAAAACCAAGGAAACACTTGGCAGGATGTTTGCCAAACATTTCCTTCAATCATTCCCATATCTGCCAAGGTTATACATGATGTGTGCTTTAAGATTGGCTAGACAACTTCTAGTTAATTCAAATGGTGATCAAGCATTAAAACCATCACACAAAGTCACAATTAAACCAGAGAATGAAACAAGAAATAGAAGGACAAACTGAGCATTCCGAATTAGCTACATGGCAATCTTGCTAGGCTACATCGAATCCCTAGAATGAGTTTAGTTACACTTCATGTTTACAAAGATTTGACATAGAAATATATAACATGAGTGTACATAGAATTAAGAAGAAGAAGCCCTTGAAGAAGAACTGAAGTCGAAAATCTCTTGAGAGTAGCCTTCTATCTTGGTTCTCCAAATGTGATGTAAGTATGAATGTGGTTCGGCTGTGCCTGAATGGTTTTTGTAAAATGGGAGAGAATGAACAGAAAAATGGAGTAGCTAGGTGTGTCAATGATGGAAAAATTCCACCACCTCCAAAAGAAATGATTTTGATATGTTTATATGAGGGGAATGTGGCTGCCAACATAAAGAATGGAACTGAACATGCATATGTGATCTGGAATTGCACATGTGGGCTGGAAAAGGTAGATTTCTGGGATGGTGGATGCACGGCACAAGGATAGTATGATGGTGTGTGGTTTATTTAATTGAAGATGCATGTGCAATGGCTGCAAGGATGCAGTGGACAACCTGGAATTGTTTACACATGCTGGAAAAGGGAATGAGAGCACATGGCATGGCTGAATGGCTTAGTTTAATGGGAGTGCATGTTGTTGCTGCAAAAGGGAGCTGGAAATGCAAGGGAATGCACGGCAAGGTGTGGAACCACCCAATCTAACTCCAATCCTTTTTGCCTTGTTTATGACCGAATGCACCACCTTCCCTCCACATGTTTTCCTGACATTTCAGCAGCCAAAGTAGTCCTAGACTCCTCCTTTGGGACTTCAAATTAACTCCTAAAAATCTTCTCCACACCTGGGATAATGTTCGGCTACCAAAAGGGGTGATTTTACTTCATTTGCATTCCAATTGATCCTAAAACACACTTGGCTGCACACTAACACCAAATAATGTAAAATGCAACTAGTTTGATCCAAAAACATCACAACACTACCAAATAAGGACGATATAAATGTACACAAAATGTATACTATCAAATACCCCCAAACCTGGTATTTGCTAGTCCTCGAGCAAACTTAAAACTAAAACACACACAACACACAAAACATTCATATATGTTGGTTAGAACATGCTTTACACAAACTAATAAGAATCAATGAAAACTTTGTCATACATTCAAACTCAAAAGCTTGCTACTCCAAAGAATCGTATCAATTGTAATGTATAAAGATATTTCTCCATGTCTTACAACTTCAAGGCCACCATACCCAAATGCTTAAGAAAGAATTCGCCTCAACTCTACTCCTCACAGTTTCCACTCAAGTTCTCACTCAGATCCTAAGGTTTAGTCTCTCCACTAACATATATGAGTGAAATTATGTAAAGGAAATCAAAATTCTCACATATGAAATCTGAAATGAAAGCACAATTTCTGAGTAGATCTCATGAAATGAATCAAATGCTAAGAATATAGATAACACACACACTTACCATCACCCATGAATACATCCTCAATGATCAGCTAGGTCTTTCTCAAGATTGTAATGTAAGGCTTAGGTTGTAGGTTACGAAAGAAGTGATATGAAATACTAGAGCTTGGGGCATACCAAAGTGCCATTGAGGTCCATGCTTTTCACTTGCATTTGGCTTCTTTCTTCTTTGTTTTTGGCGTCCAGGCCCTATGCCTTACAATGAGGAGATTTGGAACTTGTTTCCACTTGATTCTCTTATTTTTTTTTTTTTTAACTTCTTTTTTTTTTTTTTAGAAACACACTTCAACATAGGTGCCTTCGGTACACGCCACAATCTTGTTCTATTACTCAAGCTACCTTTAGACTTCATCACATTGGTATTCCCCAAACTATAAGGTATGGCTTGAACTGAACTAGAATGGGTAGATTATGGTGTGGGTGATGAAAGAATTAGGCTAAAGTGTTTGGCTGCAACAAGGTGAATGGAGCACACAAAGGGATAGGATTTAAGCCTTTTGGTAGTTAAAACATGCATAGCCTAACATCATCTCATTGAGCTCATTCATGAATGATACTAAACACTTGGTATCTGCAAAGTAGAGTAATTCTTAGTATCCAACAAAATAGAAGTAATGAGATCATTTAAAGTGAAATTGAAAGAAAAAGATAGGAGTAAAAACAATTTAAACCCTCTCAACGAAGCAAATAGGCTCAAAAATAACTCACTAGGGTAGTCTCCACTATTCTTCTTTCAGAATTTGAGTATGGTACCTCTATCATCATAACTTCAAGAGTTACATCTTTATAAAAGACAACAAGATACAAAACTTTTTCATAGCACCCCAATAGTTTGTTTGCAAACAGAGCCCTCATATACATTCGTATTAGTAAGCAAAAACACATTCTATCCCTAATACCCCCAAACCTAACTTAAACATTGTCCTCGATGTTTTAAAATTGAATGCAATGCAAGTAGGCAAAGACTATGGAATGAAAACAACATAAACACAATATAAGGCAAGAACACAAACCACACTAGGTTGCCTCCTAGCAAGCGCTTTATTTAATGTCTAGGCAAGACATGGTAGCTTGTTCATGGCGTTGTAAACTCAAGAAAATCTACAACTTGATACACTAGCTCTTCCTCCACATTTTCCAAATATGGCTTCAATCGCTGCCCATTGACTTTAAAAGAGGTGTTATTCTTCATGTTCTCTATCTCCACAGCTCCGTGGGGAAATGTTTGCACCACTTTGAACGGTCCAACCCACCTAGATTTCAATTTTCCTGGAAAAAGTCTCAAACGTGAGTTATACAAAAGTACTTTCATACCTTGGTGAAACTCCTTCCGTAGGATGGCCTTGTCATGGTAGAGTTTAGTCTGTTCCTTGTAGATTTTGGCATTCTCATATGCCTCATTTCTGAGCTCTTCCAACTCATTAAGTTGGAGCTTTCTTGCTATTCCAGCATCCTTGTAATCAAAGTTGAACTTCTTGATGGCCCAATATGCTCGGTGTTCAAGCTCCATTGGCAAATGACAAGCTTTTCCAAACACAAGGCGATAAGGACTCATGCCGATGGGGGTCTTGTATGCTGTTCTATATGCCCATAGTGCATCATTCAACCTCAAAGACCAATCCCTCCTTGTAGGGCTCACGGTTTTCATCAAAATGTTCTTGATCTCCCTATTGCTAATCTCCACTTGTCCCGAGGTTTGAGGATGGTACGGGGTTGCCACTTTGTGGTTGATGTTGCATTTCTTCATCAAGGATTCAAAGGGTTTGTTGCAGAAATGGCTGCCACCATCACTAATAATAGCTCTTGGGGTTCCAAACCTACAAAAAATCACATCTTTAAGAAACTTTAACACAACCTTATGATCATTAGTTCTTGTAGCAATTGCGTCAACCCATTTGGATACATAATCTACTGCCACTAATATGTATAAGTGGCCAAAAGAGGAGGGAAATGGTCCCATGAAATCGATTCCCCAAACATCAAAGAGCTCCACTACCAAAATGTTGTTCAATGGCATCTCATTTCTTCGGCTAATATTCCCCATTTTCTGGCACCTATCACACTTAGAACAAAAATCAAAAGCATCCTTGAATAAAGTAGGCCAAAAGAAACCAGATTGTAAAACCTTTAAAGATGTCTTTTTGGCACCAAAATGTCCTCCACATGCCAATGTATGGCTGAATGTTAGAATGCTTTGTTGCTCACTCTCTGGGACACATCTCCTAATGATTTGGTCAGGGCAATATTTAAACAAGTATGGTTCATCCCAAACGTAGTGCTTTACCATGGCAAGGAACTTCCTTCTTTCCTGAAAAGACATGTCATTTCTCATTACACCACAAGCAAGATAATTTACAAAATCCGCATACCATGGTTCTTTTTCTTGAACAACAAGGAGTTGTTCATCTGGAAATGATTCATTTAGAGGCAAAGGTTGTCCAACTCCATGGTTCTCATTAAGCCGTGACAAATGGTCAGCCACAACATTATCACTTCCCTTCTTATCTCGAACTTCCAAGTCAAACTCTTGTAGTAAGAGTATCCATCTAATTAAGCGCGGTTTAGCATCCTTCTTTGTCATCAAGTACCTAAGGGCTGCATGATCCGAAAACACAATAACCTTAGATCCCACAAGATATGACCGAAACTTCTCTAAAGCAAAAACAATAGCAAGCAACTCCTTTTCAGTTGTGGAATAGTTGAGTTGAGCATCATTTAGAGTTCGGCTTGCATAGTAGATCACATGTGGAAGCTTGTTCACCCTTTGTCCTAAAACTGCACCAATAGCATAGTCAGAGGCATCACACATTAATTCAAAAGGTAAAGACCAGTCTGGTGCCATAATGATAGGGGCCGAGGTTAGTTCTTGTTTCAAAGTATTGAATGCATCCATACAACCTGTATCAAAATGAAATTCAACATTTTTAGCTAACAGATTGCATAATGGGCGAGTGATCATTGAAAAGTTTTTAATGAAACGTCTATAAAAGCCTGCATGTCCCAAAAAACTTCTCACTCCCTTCACGGTTGTGGGAGCTGCCATATTGGTGATGATGTCAATTTTGGCTTTGTCCACCTCCATTCCTTTGCTAGAAATGTTGAATAAAACTAATCACTTGTTTTGCAAGAAATCTATGAAATGAATAAAACTAATCACTTTAGGCAGATTTGTTGTTGTAACTTGAAACACACGGAACTGAAATGAACACAAATAAATGAATCTATACGTAGTAGAATGAGATAGTATCAATGGGGATGAGGCTAGGGATTCGGTTTCACCATAGCTAAACCAATTCCATGCTTGTTAAGTCAGTTTATGCTCAGCCATCTATCTATTTCTTGAGTTTGTTTCACTTAGATATGATCAACCATATGATGTGTGGATTTGATCAAATATTCCTAGTCATGAACCTAATTGTGATGTGCAACTTCGGCTCCTAATCAAGAATGCGTTATGTATAAGAAACTTCCATAAAACCAAGGAAACACTTGGCAGGATGTTTGCCAAACATTTCCTTCAATCATTCCCATATCTGCCAAGGTTATACATGATGTGTGCTTTAAGATTGGCTAGACAACTTCTAGTTAATTCAAATGGTGATCAAGCATTAAAACCATCACACAAAGTCACAATTAAACCAGAGAATGAAACAAGAAATAGAAGGACAAACTGAGCATTCCGAATTAGCTACATGGCAATCTTGCTAGGCTACATCGAATCCCTAGAATGAGTTTAGTTACACTTCATGTTTACAAAGATTTGACATAGAAATATATAACATGAGTGTACATAGAATTAAGAAGAAGAAACCCTTGAAGAAGAACTGAAGTCGAAAATCTCTTGAGAGTAGCCTTCTATCTTGGTTCTCCAAATGTGATGTAAGTATGAATGTGGTTCGGCTGTGCCTGAATGGTTTTTGTAAAATGGGAGAGAATGAACAGAAAAATGGAGTAGCTAGGTGTGTCAATGATGGAAAAATTCCACCACCTCCAAAAGAAATGATTTTGATATGTTTATATGAGGGGAATGTGGCTGCCAACATAAAGAATGGAACTGAACATGCATATGTGATCTGGAATTGCACATGTGGGCTGGAAAAGGTAGATTTCTGGGATGGTGGATGCACGGCACAAGGATAGTATGATGGTGTGTGGTTTATTTAATTGAAGATGCATGTGCAATGGCTGCAAGGATGCAGTGGACAACCTGGAATTGTTTACACATGCTGGAAAAGGGAATGAGAGCACATGGCATGGCTGAATGGCTTAGTTTAATGGGAGTGCATGTTGTTGCTGCAAAAGGGAGCTGGAAATGCAAGGGAATGCACGGCAAGGTGTGGAACCACCCAATCTAACTCCAATCCTTTTTGCCTTGTTTATGACCGAATGCACCACCTTCCCTCCACATGTTTTCCTGACATTTCAGCAGCCAAAGTAGTCCTAGACTCCTCCTTTGGGACTTCAAATTAACTCCTAAAAATCTTCTCCACACCTGGGATAATGTTCGGCTACCAAAAGGGGTGATTTTACTTAATCTGCATTCCAATTGATCCTAAAACACACTTGGCTGCACACTAACACCAAATAATGTAAAATGCAACTAGTTTGATCCAAAAACATCACAACACTGCCAAATAAGGACGATATAAATGTACACAAAATGTATACTATCAATGACAAGGAAGGATCACTTTCCATTGCCATTCCTGGACCAAATGTTAGAAAGGTTAGCCGGTTATAAATTTTATTGCTTTCTTGATGGATATTCTGGATATAACCAAATTGTGATAGCTCTGAAGGACCAAGAAAAGACAACCTTCACGTGCCCCTTTGGCACCTTTGCATATAGGTGCATGCTTTTTGGTTTGTGCAATGCCCCTGCGACATTTCAACGATGCATGGTGAGTATATTTTCTGATTATGTGGAGAAGATTATTGAGATATTCATGGATGATTTTAGCATGTTTGGTAATTCATTCGATCATTGCTTGAATAATCTGACCTTAATTTTGAAACGTAGTGTTGAAACGAATCTTGTGCTTTATTGGGAAAAATGTCACTTCATGGTTAAGCAAGGTATTGTTCTAGGACATATTATTTCTGAAAAAGGCATTGAAGTGGATAAATCTAAGGTAGACCTTGTTCATCACTTACCCTCTCCAACTTCGGTTAGAGAGGTTCGTTCGTTTCTTGGTCACGCAGGTTTTTATAGGCGTTTCATAAAGGATTTCTCCAAGATTGCACAACCACTATACCGATTGCTTCAAATAGAGGTGGCTTTCCAGTTTGATGATGCATGCTCCACGGCATTCAAGCACTTAAAGGAAGCTCTTACTTCGGCTCCCATTATCACACCTCCAGATTGGAGCCTTCCATTCGAGTTGATGTGCGATGCTTCGGACTATGCGATTGGTGCTGTTTTGGCGCAGCGAAAGAACAAACAACCTCATGTTATTTATTATGCATCTAGGACACTAAATGATGCTCAATTAAATTACTCAACCACTGAAAAAGAATTACTTGTTGTGGTATTTGCATTAGATAAGTTCCGATCATACTTACTTGGTACTAAAGTTATTATTTTTACTGATCATGCAGCTCTCAAGTATTTGCTCACGAAAAAGGAGGCCAAGCCTAGACTAATTCGATGGATGTTGCTTCTACAAGAGTTTGACATTGAGATTCAGATAAGAAAGGCATGGAGAATGTGGTGGCTGACCACCTAAGTCGAATGGTGCATGAGGAAGCATCGCCAATTTCTGAAACCTTCCCCGATGAGCAATTAATGTCTATCCAGGTAAGTGAGCCTTGATATGCAGATTTAGTGAACTTTTTGGTGTCTAAACATACCCCTAGCACACTTAATAGGAATCAACGTGATAAGCTTAAAAAGGATGCTAGGTTTTATGTTTAGGATGATCCATACCTTTGGAAATTTTGTCCCAATCAGATTGTACGCCGTTGTGTGCATGAATCTGAGTTTCAATCTATTTTAACATTCTGTCATTCATATGCATGTGGGGGACATTTTGGCACCCAACGCACTGCCCTTAAAGCCTTAGAATGTGGGTTTTATTGGCCAACCATTTTTAGGGATTCTAGGACATTTTGCCTTACATGTGATCGTTGTCAACGAATGGGTAATATAAGTGTTAAGGATCAAATGCCACAAAACCCTATACTTTCTGTTGAAATATTTGATGTGTGGGGAATTGATTTTATGGGTCCTTTTCCTTCATCACATGGTTTTCTCTATATCTTGTTGGCGGTGGATTATGTTTCCAAATGGGTGGAAGCAAAAGCCACCCGGACTAACGATTCCAAAGTGGTTGCAGATTTTGTGAAGTCTAACATTTTTGCTAGGTTTGGAATGCCTTGTGTCCTTATAAGTGATGGAGGTTCACATTTTTGTAATCGCACAATCAAGGCACTGCTCAAGAAGTACAACGTTACACATAGGGTTTCGACACCCTATCATCCTCAAACAAGCGGGCAAGCCAAGGTGTCGAATCGGGAAATAAAACAGATTCTTGAGAAGACAGTTGGGCCAACAAGAAAAGATTGGAGCTTGAGGTTAGAAGATGCATTGTGGGCTTATAGAACCGCCTACAAAACACCCATAGGAATGTCCCCCTTTCGGCTTGTGTATGGCAAACCATGTCACTTACCTGTGGAGTTGGAGCACAAGGCTCATTGGGCCGTGAGGAAGTTCAACATGGATGTAGATGAGGCGGGAATTCATCGTAAGCTTCAATTGAATGAACTTGAGGAAATACGGAATGAAGCTTACGAGAATGCTCGACTTTACAAGGAAAAGACGAAGGCCTTTCATGACAAGATGATTCGCACCAAGTCCTTCTCTGTTGGACAAAAAGTGTTGTTGTTTAATTCTCGTCTTCGTCTATTTACGGGTAAGTTACGTTCATGTTGGATTGGACCCTTTGTTATTACTAATGTATGGTGCAGTCCAAGTTCGTAGTTTCAAAACATGTCAAGAGTTCAAGGTGAATGGGCATCGCTTGAAGCCTTACTACGAGAGCTTTGTAGAACATGATGTGGAGGAGACAACCCACTATGCCTTGGGTTCCCATGAAGGTTGATCAATGTGGCATCGTCCGGCTGCAAGACGTAAAAGAAAGCATTACTTGGGAGGCAACCCATGCAATCAACAAAGGAAGAACTTGGGAATCGCTCCAAACTCAGATTTGCGTCCCTAAACCTTTTCCTTTGTTGCTTACTTTATGTTATGTGCGATGTGTTCATTTGTGTTTTCCTTTGCTGTTAGTTTAGTCTAAAACATTGAGGACAATGTTTAGTTTAAGTGTGGGGGGGGGGGGTAACATTCTGTTTTGAGATATTTTTGCATGAAATTCGTAGGGTATTACCACCTAACATGTCTAAACTTGTTTCCCACTGTTTTTAAGTGTTTTTAATATGTTTTTAAGTCTTTTTATGTGTTCCTTTGAAAAAATCCGAAAAATAGTTTGAAACAACTAAAAAGAGTCAGTTTTGTGTTTGTTTTTGTGTGTTTGTGTCTTAGGATACCTTCCAACACAATGATGAGGATTTGATTTTTATGTGCATGGCTGTGAAAGAGAGTTATAAACATGGATGGAGGTTTGATATATTCTTGGTTTATACTTGGTTATAGTTGTTGTTTATGAATTCATGTTTAATCCCAAAGAAAAAAATAAGTTTTTGTAATATGCTTGAAGGAAGGAACTTAGAATAACATTACAACCCTGAGAGAATTGAGCTTTAAACATTCTTTGGAGTGTATTAATCTGTGATTCTTGTTTTCAAACTCGTTGCATGGTCTCATTATCCTTGCTTGGTTGCTGATTAGAAGGCGTTTCATCACTTAGTTCCAAATGCTAGAACTTGCATCCATTCCATTCAAAGCATGATATTGATTGCATAATATCTATCAAGATGAATTGTGTAGTGAAGCCATCAACCAAACAGCCAACCCATGCACTATATATTGTAGGTCATAACCCCCATTGAGCCATTGTTAACCTTTGTTCTTTGTTTACCCATATCATCCCCACCTAGCCTAGATTAGGACCACCCATACCCTTGTTCTTGAAGCATAGTAAGCATGACTTATAGGGAATCCTTTCGATTATGCAAAACAACAAGTGTGGGGGAATTTGTGTGTGTGTTGATATGCCATGAAAAGAAAGAAGGCATGAATGAAAAAAAAAAAATTCGTGGAAAAAGAAAAAGAAAAGAAAAAGTTGTAAAAAGGAAGGAAAAGAGTATGAAATAAGTGAAAATATGCTCACATGTTGTGGTAGTTGAAGAAAGGGTCCAAAACGTGGAATATGGCCCTAAGAGTTGTGTGAATTTTCCCCTTGTGTGTCTAAGTGAGTCTCTGCAATTATAAGTGATTCTAAGTGTCAAATTTCATTACTTTGCTTGCTATTGCTTAAAGAACGTTTGTTATCCTTATCTTTCATTGATTAGCCAATCACCCTTAACCCGTTACAACCCTTATGCTTCAATCTTGATCATTATGTTTTCAATAATGTGGAGTTTGGAATTGATGTAAGCATATGGTGTCCCTGGTTCTCGCATCTAATTAGTAGCATTCCTTTCATGAGATCATATTCATATACATCCAAGAAAAGTGCTTTCCTTGTTATAAGTGGGTGTTTAGTTTCATATTTACATCAATCTTCTCACATATACTTAGTGTAGGGTGTGTAACCAGAAATTCTGTGTGAAAATAAGAGAGTATCTTGTAACGAATTAAGTGAATTCTCTAAGGCATATTACTACATTCAATTGTTGTTTTAAATTGATTAAATGAGAACTAGTAAGTAGTGATTATGATTACGTATGTGCCTAAGCGTAAGGATGACTAAAATCTACGTGAGTAATGATCTTGAACATGTCATGTGCATTAAGAATTGATGCGAAATATATAAGCACACAAATTAAACCCTCTTTTTGTCAAATTGTAGCAAAGATGTAAGTAGGGATCGTTCTAGACCGGGGATTAGGAGGGATTGCTAAACGCTTGGAAACTGATTTAAAAACTCAAAAACAAAGTTAAAAACACTAAACTAGACTCAAAGAATGCAAAACTAAAAGTTAAAACACTTAAACAAACCTAAAAACCAAAACAGCAACTAGAAGGCTCAAAACTGCCTAAAAACCACTTTCTGGGCAGTTTTGAGCACCTACACTAATTTGGACGAAATTTGATGAAAACTTGAATCAAAATACTTAGAAACACAAATCAAAATAACTAATCTAAGACTTCAAATTAAAGGGGGATTTTGTTTTGACGAAAATTAAAATAAAGAAAACAGATTGGAAATAGGGCAGATTGTAAAAACGATTTTGGTGAAATAGATGGTTAAAAGGCTAGTTAGGAGGTTCTTCTCCACACATGTCACACTTGCAAACAAAACGATTTTCAGTTGTTCTTCCGATAAACTATGAATACTCAACGCCCCAAATTAACCGTGAATTGCACTAATTAACCCTCAGTTTTTCCACAAGTTATTAAGTTGGATGATTGCATACGACAACCCAAAACATTCCCTACAAGTTCCCTACATGAATTGCATAATAGAGATACAAGCAAGAATCATTACGTTCTATGAAAAACATAAGCATTGACGAAGCATTTGTTACTATGAATTGCATGAAACTTATGCTAAGAATTCATTCAACGCGATCGTTTTCAAGCGATCTTCACTACTTGTGATTATAAGATTGTAACTATTAGGTGAAACTCCCTCATAATCTAGCATCATATTCATGCATGAAAACTAAGCGTGCACTCTCAATCAACATACACAAATAAGTTATCAATCAAGTAGATGAACGAATTGAATCCACAACTTATGAAATAACAACTGAATGTAATCAAATCATATTGCAAGCATGTACATGGTTTCGAATCACCCCCCAACTAAGGGGGTTTAGTTCCTCATACTCACAACACAAAGTTTATTGAATTGAAACATTGAAAACATAAGAAAGATCACACCTAAAAATTCCAGCAATCTAAATTGCACAGCAGGAACGTCTAAGAACCTTCCTCCTCTTCCTTGGTTGCGGCACAGGGGTTTGTGATGGTTTTTGGGGGTTATGGATGGTGTAGAATGGTGGAAAAGTGTGTAGGATAGGTGTATAGGACGACTAGGGTGGTTTTGGGTCAGAAAATATGGTGAATGATGAAGGAATGGGGCTGTTGAAGATGGAGAATGATTTCTGGCGTGAAAGGTTATTTTCTGGATGAATCCCCCCCTTTGTGGCTGCACACACATGTTTATTTAAAGGGATTAGGAAATTAAAAACCCTAGTCTAATTAGGTAAACAGAAATTTAAGTCAAAGGCTTCCAAAAATAGGAAATCAAATCAGAAATTAAAGGAAATAGCAAAGGAAATTCGGCCAGGATTTTAAAGCATAAAAAGGAAGGTGTTTTAAATCAGATTTTGGGAAAGAAACCCTCTCCCTTGCACGGCAAGGAAGAGGAAAGGGTGAGGGAAGTGCGGCACATGTCCTAGAGTGGTTTAGGGCCTTTGTTTGGTGTCCCAAAGTGCTTAGAGAATCTTCATAATTGCTGGAACTTTTAGGGACAATTAGGAAAAATCAAACCAAAGTAGGAAACCTTGGCTTAACTTTCCTACTTCAAGTAGGAATCCTTGTTCTTCTAGGAATCCTCATGTGATTAGGAATCCATCTTCAATTAGGAATCCTTCGTTGATTAGGAATCCTTCGTTGATTAGGAATCCTTCGTCGATTAGGAATCCTTCTTCGATTAGGAATCCTTCTTCATGTAAGCACTTTCCTACTTCAACTAGGAAACCTTGTTCAAGTAGGAATCATCATCTTCAAGCCTTCAAATTCGTCCAACCTTGGCTCCAAATATGTGACATGCATTCCAAGCTCCATTTTGCTCCAAAAAGCTCCAAAATGCATCTTCTTGCATCCTTTGGCCTTAAAACCTGAAAACACATAAAACTAGCTTAAAAGACTACTTTAACTAAGAAAACACCATGGAAATGCATAAGAACTAGCTAACTAAGGCGCATAAATATGCTCCTATCAAATTCCCCCACACTTAGCTTTTGCTAGTCCTCGAGCAAAACAAACAAAAGAAAGAAAACAAAACGAAACAAACTAACCAAAACAAAACCTAAACCTTCCAACGTTTGCCTCAGGGATTTCCAACGCATATGACGTATTAAAGATTGTTATCCCCACAGATTTGAGTCATCTTTACACATAAGCACATACTTAATTAAAGCCACAACTTACTAGTTCACAAGTAATCAATTAAAACAATGCTTTGAATGTAGTAACATGCCTTAGAGAATTCCCTCAATTCCTTACAAGATATACACTCTATTTTCACTCAGATTTTCTAACTACACACCCTATACTAGTCATATGTGAGAAGATTGATGTAGATATGAAAATGAATGCTCACATATATGTATCACACAGAACGCAATTTCTAGAGTTAAGAAGCATGTTTAGATATGATCTCATGAATGAAATGCTACTACTTAGATGCGAGAACCAGTGACACCATATGCTCATACCAAATTCAAACTCCACAAATTGAAACACATAACACTCAAGATAGAAGTTAAGGGTTGTAATGGGGCTTGCGGTATTGGCTAACAAGGAAAGGAGAGGGGAAACAAACGTTCTTCAAGCGATAGTAAGCAAAGTAATGAAATTTAGACTTAGAATTCACTTAGATTGCAGAAATTAACTTTAACACACAAGGGGGAGACTTAAACAACTCCTTAGGGTCAAATTCATTGTTTTGGACCCTTACTTCAACAAACAATACTTTGGAACTCTTTTTCTCAACTTTTCAACTCTTTTTCATACTTTTCATACTTTTTCTCAATTTTTTTTTTTTTCAAGACGTGCCTATGGCACACAAAATCACAAAAGAAATACTTCCCCCACACTTGTTTTCTGCCAACATAAATCAAAAGGAATTCAATTTGAATCATACTTTACTATGCTTTAAGAACAAGGGTATGGATGGTCCTAATCTAGGCTAGGTGAGGAAAATATGGGTTAACAAAGAATAGGCTAAACAAGGCTCAACGGGGTTAAAAACCTACAAAACATAATAACAGAGGGGATTTACGGCTTTTTGGCTATGGTGGTGGTCACTACACAACTTCATCTTGAATGTGTGTTATGCAAATCAATAGCATGCTTTGAATGAAATGGGCATGAGTTCTAGCATTTGGAACTAAATGATGAAACGCCTCCTAAGTAGCAACCAAGCAAAGAATAATGAGATTATGCAACGACTTTAGAAAACAAAGAATGCACAGATTTTAACTCTCCAAATAAACGTTTAGGCTCAAGTCTCACAAGGTTGTAGCATTAGTTTGAGTTCCTTCCTTCAAGCATGTTACAAAAACTGAATTTTTTTTCTTTATGATTGCATGTGAATTCATAAGTTATAACCACAACTAAGCATAAACAAAGAGTAAATCAAACTTTCATCCATGTTAATCACTCTCTTTAACAACCATGTAATTACAAACCGAATCCTCATAATTGTGTTGGAAGGTACCCTAAGACACAAACAAACACACAAAAACAACTCTTTGGGTTTTTAAAACAAATTTTTCAAATTTTTATGTGATTTTCGGATTTTTAGAACAAAACACACTAAAACTGCTAAAAAACACTTAAAAACAGCAAGGAACAAGTCCCCAAGTTAAGGGTGATAAAATCCCACGAATTTGCATCTAAAACACTTAGTTACCCCCCCACACTTAAATCAAACATTGTCCTCAATGTTTCAAGCATAAAATCACACTAAACAAAAAAAACACACAAACAGCAAGTTAAAAACAAAACTGGCAGATTAGAAACAAGCAACAAAGTGAAGGGTTTTAGAAACTCAAATCTGGTTGTTAGAGCAATTCCTAGGTCCCACGGCATTGTCCTCAATCTTCCTTATTTGAATGCTTCTCTTTAAGCTCCCCTAGGTCCCACGGCATGGATTTGATCTTTGAATGGACGATGATACTTGAAATGAACCGGCATTGGTTTAGATTCTAGTGTAGGTACCTGATTCATCAAAATCAGCAAGTTAGTATAAAATGTAATGGAAATTGGAGAAGATGACTTAATTGCTTTGTCCGACAAGAACTCAATGACAAACACCACTACTATGATGGTTGTGACTTGTCCAATGTCATCAAATTCAACTTCTTTGGGCTTTGTTGTTGCAAATTTGTCCTCTTTGATGAAGTCTTGACATTCTTTAGCCACTACTTTCTCTTGAATCATTCTTCTTGGGAAACAAAGGCCTTTGAAATATTCAACACGATCTAGAACTTGCTTTGTTGCACCAAGAATTGGAATATCCTTTTGCACCTTTGGAAGAGCTTCCACAATGTCTTTTTCACTCTCTTCTTGCTTGGGAATCAAAAACCTGCTAGGAAAAGGGACATTGGGAGGAATAACATTAGAATGAAATGAAATTGGGACGTCCTTACTTGTGGTAGGTGGGTTAGAAGGCTTAGGGGGTTGCGGCAAGGGTTGTTCTACCCTTGCCATGTGTATGTCTTCTTCCTCCTCCTCAATCAGCAGCTCCTCATCCACTTCTAGGCAATGTTTGGACGTTTTTAGGTCAGCTCCAACCTCCATAGCACTTCCCAAAGTGATAGCATCATGGATTTCAAAATCTTCCTTCGAATTTTCAACAGTTAAGTTGGAAACTTCACTTTGCTCTTGAATTTAAGCTTCTTTTGTGTGTTTTCAGGTTCATAAGACGTATTTGGCGAAAGGATGCATTTTGGAGCCTTTTAGAGCAGTTTTGGGCTTATTATGGATAGCTTGTATATGGAGCAAGGTGGATGGACGAATTTGGAGTCAAAAAAGGTTAGAAACATGCTACAAATCAGAAAAGGAAAGTTCATGACAAAGAAGATAAGGAAAGTGCAAGAAAAGAGGAAACATTATCCAAAACCTTATCTTATCCAAACCTTATCCTATCTTATCCTAACCTAATATTGTTCCACCTTAATCCTAGCTACAAGTGGACCTAAAAACCTAATTTCTAGAGGCCCTATCTGACCCTAAAAGGGTGCCACACCTTCCCCCCCCCTTTTATGCCTTCTAGAATACCCAAAATCAGCCATAAGACACTTAGTTTCTAGAAGGCCCAATTTTGGACGAAAATTCTTAAACCTATTTCTAATTGGATTCTGATTTTATTTGGCCCTTTTTCTCTTGGATTTGGATTGTTTAAGTCCATATTTGAAACCAATTGGGCTAGGACTTAAGTTCCCAACCTTTGCCGCAAGCCCTAAGGGCCCTAATCACTTGTATCTACTAGGTTTAACCGTAATTCTGATTCCTGGGGTTTTCACCATGCTATATATATATGGACCTTAAGTTGCCGCACCCCCCAAGACAGAACCTAAGCAGCCATTCATCATTCATCACAGAAATTCGTCCATACACACCCTAGGCAGCAAAACACCCAAAAAACACCATGATTATATATGTGAAATAAGTTGATTACTTCCAGTTATCGTTGCATAAGTCGTGAATACAATTTGCTTAACCGTTTGATTTAGAACTTATTCTTGTATGTTGATTGAGAGTGCACACTTAATTTGCATGCTTGAATTTGGTGCCAGGATATAAGTTTGTTTCACCTAATCGTTATGAATTTATATTAGCAAGTAGTGAAGGTTGCTAGTCACGATCGTGTTAAGTAGATTCCTGGCAAGAGTATCATGCTTTTCATGGTTACAAATGCCTTGTCGATGCTTATGATTTCCAAAGAACGTAATGATTCTAACTTGTGTCTTTATCATGTTGTTCATATAGAGAACTTGTTAGGAATAATTTGTTTGCGATGCATATTCATCCAATTCAATGATTCTAGGGAAATCTGAAGGTTAATTTAAGCGGACCTAATTAACTTGGAGTGTCGAGGTTCATAACTTATTAAATTGATAACTGGAAATTGATTTACGTTGCATATATTTCATGTGTGGAGAAGAACCCCTTAGCTATTCCATCATCCATTGATTCATCACAATTTTGTCTTACAACCTGTTTTCTTTACAATCTGCCCATTTAATTTAATTTCATCCAAACACAATCCCCCTATATTTTGTTGAGTCTTAGTCATTCAAATCTATTTTATTTTGTGTTTTTAAGCTTTTGGAGTCATAAACACTTTCAAATTCGTCCAAATCAAGTTCTAGTTTCTTTTTGAGTCAATTTGATTGTTTTAGGCAGTTTTGAGTCATAGTAGTCTTGTTAGAGTCTTTAAGTGTAGTTTTTGTGTTTTTAAATCAATTTATATTAAATTAGCACCCCTAGTTAATCCCCGGTTAGAACGATCCCTACTTACATCATTACTACAATTGTCACAAATAGGGTTTAACTTGTGTGTCAACATAATTTTCACATCAACTTCTTTTCCACTCCTTAGCATGATTGCCTTGGCAGATTCAAAGCCTGCTTTTGGATTTACAACGATTGAACTAGGAAGTTTTCTTTGTTCTCGGAATTGGCCCACAAACTCCGCAATCTGCCCTACTTGCTTCTCCAACTCGTCCACCTTCTGGTCCTTAATTTGCATACTCTGCGCCATAGAGGTTAGTAATTGAAAAATCTAATCATTATCAATAGAAGAACCTGATTTTTTTTGGGCAGGTTGTGCTTGGGGTTGAGTTGGTGCAAACGGCCTTTGATAGAAACTCGGGGTTTGTTGCCTAAATGTACTTTGTTGTTGGCCTTGTTGGGGTTCTCGCCATTTGAAATTTGGATGATCCCTCCATCCCAGATTGTATGTATTAGAAAATGGATCATTTCTGGGTTGATTTTGATCTTGAAAACCAATGGCGTTTGCACTTTCCGAACCTCCATTCTCAATTAGTTGAGGGCATTGCTCTGAGGGGTGTCCTTGCATAGAGCACACGCCACAAACCTTTGGTCCTTGCATCTTGTTTCCTTCAACAACCTGCGACACAAGAAGAGTAAGATTAGCCAATTGAGATTGTATTTCAGAAATTGCACTTACCTCATGCACTTGTTGTTTCCTTCGTACTGTTGAGCATTCAATGCTCGATTAGCAATCAATGTCTTTGCAGCCATGGGGGTCTTGTCCACCAACGCTCCTCCCGCTGAGGCATCTAGCATTTGACATTCGATTGGTAGAAGCCCCTCGTAGAAGTATTGTAGAAGAAGCTCCTCCTTCATTTGATGTTGTGGACAAGAAGCAACAAGAAATTTAAAACGTTCATAATACGTAGGAAAAGACTCACCTTCATCTTGTTGAATTCCACTTATCCTTTTTCGTAGGAGAATGACTCGAGAAGTTAGGAAAAACTTCTCTAAGAAAGCCCGTTTCAAGCTCTCCCAAGATGTGACGATTCCGGGAGCTAATTCATACAACCAATCTTTCGCCTTTTCCATGAGAGAAAAGGGAAAGGCCTTCATCTTCAATATACTCCCATCGACGTTGATTGGAGTCAAGCTTGAACACACCACCTCGAACTCTTTCAAGTGCTTGTTAGGATCCTCCATGGACAACCCATGGTACTTCGGAATGTGATGTAGCAAACTTGACTTCAACTCGAATTCCTCGGTCTTTCCTTGGGCAGCCTCGGGATATTGAATACATAGAGGTGCGGCATTGTCCAATTCCAAAGCCGAAAGCTCCTTGATTGTACGATTGTCTTGTGCAATCTCAAAGGCGGCATTGTCCAATCCCGAACCCGAAGCTGAAAGCTCAGAAAGTGGTTTTTAGGCAGTTTTGATTGTTTGTTTGCTGTTTTGAGTCTTTTGGTTTGTTTTAGTGTTTTAGAGTTTAGTTTTGCATTCTTTGAGTCTAGTTGAGTATTTTAAACTTTGTTTTACGGATTTGAGTCAGTTTAGAGTGTTTTAGCAATCCCTCCTAATCCCCGGTTTAAGAACGATCCCTACTTATCCATACTACAATTGTCAACAAGAGGGTTAATTTGTGTGTTGAGTTATTTTACGCATCATTTCTCTTTCGTCTCAATTCGCGATTAAAATCGTCGTCAAAGTCCAAGATGTGTTCACGAATCGGATGAGAACTCTGAGTCATAAACTAGTACCTAAAAACAAGAAACTAAATTGATTTCTAACTAATCTAACACCTTAAACTAAATGGGGATTGAGTTTTGACGAAAATTGAAAACAAAAACAAACTTTGTAATTTGAACAGATTCTAAAACGAATTTGGTTTAATTGAATGGATGGAAAGCTAGCTAAGGGGTTCTTCTCCACACATGTCACACTTGCATACGAAACGATTTCCAATTGCTTTTCAATAGATTATGAATTCCCAACACCCCAGATTAACCGTGAATTGCACTAATTAACCCTCAGATTTCCCATAAGTTATTGAATTGGATGAATTGCATACGACAACCCAAAGCATTCCCTACAAGTTCCCTACATGAATTGCATAATAGAGATACAAGCAAGAATCATTAAGTTCAATGAAAATCATAAGCATTGGCGAAACACTTGTTACTATGAATTGCATGAAACTTATGCCAAGAATTTACTTAATACGATTGTGATCAACAACCTTTACTACTTGTGAATATGATATGATATTAACTAGCACTCAAATTAACCCTCTTTTTATCAACTGTAGCAAAGTATGTAAATAGGGATCGTTCTAGGCCGGGGATTAGGAGGGATTGCTAAATCACTTGAAGACTGACTCAAATACGTAAAAACAAGTTTGAAACACTAAACTAGACTCAAAGAATGCAAAACTAAACTTTAAAACACCAAAACAAATCAAAAGACTCAAAACAGAAAACAAACACTCAAAACTGCCTTAAAAACACTTTCTGGGCAGTTTCTGACACTAAGGAAGAATTTGGACGAAATTTGATTATAACTTGACTCAAGACACTTAAAAACACAAACTAAATTGATTTCTAACTAATATGACTCAACAAAGTAAAGGGGGATTGATTTTGGACGAATTTAAAAACAAAACAAAACTTTGTAAACTAGAACAGATTTTAAAACGAATTTGATTAAATGAATGGATGGAAGGCTAGCTAAGGGGTTCATCTCCACACATGTCACACTTGCATATAAAACAATTTCCAATTGCTTTTCAATAAACCATGAATTCTCAACGCCCCAAGTTAATTAGGTCCGCTTAAATTAACCCTCAGATTTTCCTTAAGTTATTGAATTGGATGAATTGCATACGACAACCCAAAGCATTCCCCACAAGTTCCCTACATGAAAGCGCATAATAGAGATTCAAGCAACGATCATTAAGTTCTATGAAAATCATAAGCATTGACGAGGCACTCGTAACTATGAATTGCATGAAACTTATGCCAAGAATTTACTTAACACGATTGTGATCAACAACCTTTACTACTTTTGAATATAAGTTCATAACGATTAGGTGAAATTCCCTTATCTCCTAGCATCAAATTCATGTATGCAAACTAAGTGTCGACCCTCAATCAACATACAAGAATAAGTTTTAGTTCACATAGATAAGCAAATTGAAATCAGAACTTATGAAACGCAATTAGAAGTAATCAAATCATATAGCAAGCATAATCATGGTTTCGAATCCCCCCCTAGCCAAGGGGGGTTTAGTTCCTCATACTCGCAATTACACAAAGATAACTTAAATTAAACATGGAAATCAGAGATAGAAAACACCTATAAACGCTCCAACACTCCCAATGCTTGGGTATAGGCACGGCACAAGGTTGTTCCTTCTCCTTCCTTCCTTGCAATAGTCACGGCACAAGAGAGAAGGATGTATTTCGAGGATGTATGAATGTAGGAAAATATGGTAGAGGGTGGTGACTAAATGGTGCAGCAAAGGGTGGTATTTATAGGCTGAAATTTGCAGCCCCTATGTAGCAAAGGAAAAGGATTTAAAAGCCTAATTTGTATAGGATAATAACACACAATCCTTGAAGGAAAAGGCTAAGGCTTTTAGAAACCAAGGGGGAAAGGAATAATCAGGTTTCTAGGAGTTCTAGAAAGGTTTGGGGCGTCACTTTTGTAGGACAAGGGATAAGGCCTTCTAGAAAGGTTGTTTTGTGGCTGATTTCTAGAAAAACAAGGGATAAGGTGTGGCACCTTTGTAGGAAGGGATAAGGCTTCTAGAAATCAGGTTTTAGGTCTCCAAATAAGAAAAAAAATCCCTTTTGTAGCTGAAATCTTTATGCATTAGGATTAGGGAAAGATAGGATAGGATAAGGTTTGTTTGGATAAGATAAGCTAAGATAAGGTTATGGATAATGTTTTGGATAAGGTGTCTTCACTTGAGCTGATTCTTTGGCTTTAACTTTCCTTCTTCAAGGAGGAAACCTTGATTGAGTAGGAATCTTCAATCTTCTAGAAATCCAACTTCGACTAGGAATCATTCTTCAACTAGGAATCCATTGTTGACTAGGATTTCATCTTCAATTAGGCACTTTCCTACTTCAATTAGGAAACTTTGCATCTTCAATTCTTCAACTTTGAAACACATTCCTAGCTTCTTCAATCCTTCAAATTCATCCATTATTTGTGCTCCATAAGCATGAACTCCATTCTAGCTCAATTTTGCTCCAAAATGCTCCAAATTGCATCTTTTTATATGCTTTGCCCTTAAAACCTGAAAACACATGGAAATAGCTTAAAAGTACTTTAACTAAGAAAACATAACGAAAATGCATAAGAACAAGCTAACTAAGGTGGAGAAATATGCCCCTATTAGAATATAAGTTCATAACGATTAGGTGAAAATCCCTTATATCCTAGCATCAAAATTATGCATGAAAATTAAGCGTGCACTCTCAACCAACATACACAAATCAGTTTTAATTCTTGTAGAGAAGTAAATTGAATTCACAACTTATGAAACGCAATTAGAAGTAATCAAATCAAATAGCGAGCATAAACATGGTTTCGAATCCCCCCCTAGCCAAGGGGGGTTTAGTTCCTCATATGCACAAAGCAACGATAAATAAGTTTAGACATTGAAATACAAAGAAAGAGAACACCTAAAACGCTCCAACTTCGCAGCAGGTGCATCCACGATCCCTCCTTCCTCCTTGCTGCGGCACAGGGACTTTGGGCAGGTTTTTGGGTTATTTAAATGGTATAGAACGGATGGGGAATGTATGGAAGTGTTTAGGGTTGATGGGTGGTGCGGCTAGGGGTGATTTTTGGCAGAAATTAAGAAGAATGGTGGTGGAAGGGTGCGGCTGAGAGCAAGGATCAATTTCTGGCGTGAATTGTGAATTATTAGATGTGGTGCTTTGGCTAGGGGTGAGATATGAGTATATATAGGCCCCTAAAACCCTAGGGTAATCAGATATGGACTTGGATAACCCAAATCCACAAGGAAATAGGTTTAAACAATCAGATTTTGCAAGGGAAAAGGCCTCCTAGGTGCAGTAGGTAAGGGATAGGGTGGATAAGGCTTCTAGAAAGCCTTGCAAGGCAAGGAAATCAGATTCTCTAGAAGGTTAGGTGCGGCAAGGAGAGGATAAGGCTGATTGTGAAGGGATAAGGTGTCCTAAAGTGTTTAGGACTCCTCTTTGGATCTGAAATCTTTGTACATTAGGATTAGGAAAGTTTGTCTTTGTCAATCCTTCTTCATCTTGGATTCCTTTTCCTTCTTGGACTTGGAAAACTTCTTTGTTGCTGAAACTTGATGCCATTTGGATTTAATTTTCCTACTTCAAGTAGGAAACCTTGTTTGAGTAGGAATCTTCATATTCTAGGAATCCCAATTTCACTAGGAAACCTATTTCAACTAGGAAACCTTGTTCAAGTAGGAAAACATCTTTTCAAATCTTCAATTTCGTCCATCCTCTTGGCTCCAAGCTTATGATGTCCATTCTAAGCTCTAATTTGCTCCAAAAGGCTCCAAAATGCATCCTTTTGCATACTTTGCCCTTAGAACCTGAAAACACATAAAACTAGCTTAAAAGACTACTTTAACTAAGGAAAAACAATGTAAATGCACAAGAAGAAGCTAACTAAGGTGCATAAATATGCCCCTATCAAATTCCCCCACACTTAGCTTTTGCTAGTTCTCGAGCAAAACAAAGAACAAAAGTAAACAAAACGAAATAATAAAACACAACCTAACCCTTCCAATGATTGCCTCAGGGATTTCCAATGCACATTACATGTTAAAAATCATCATTCCCACAGATTTTAGCCATCTTTATACTTAAGCACATACTTAAGCATAGTCACTACTTACTAGTTCATATTTAACCATATAAAACGATGTTTTGAATGTAGTAACATGCCTTAGAGAATTGCTCAATTCCTTACAAGATATGCACTCAATTTTCACTCAGATTTTCTAACTACACGCCCTATACTAGTTATATGTGAGAAGATTGATGTAGACATGAAAACGAATGCTCACATATATGTATAACAAAGAAAGCACTTTCCGGAGTTAATAAGCATTTATATATGATCTCATGAATGGAATGCTACTACTTAGATGCGAGAACCAGTGACACCATATGCTCATACCAACTTCAAACTCCGCATATTGAAACACACAACACTCAAGATTAAAGTCAAGGGTTGTAACGGGGCTTGAGGTATTGGCTAACAAAGAACGGATAGGGATAACAAAGGTTTGTTAAGCAATATCAAGCAAAACAATGTAATAGAAACTTAGAATTCACTTTAGAATGCAGAAATCAACTTTTAAACACAAGGTAAGATTCATGCAATACTTAGGGTCAAATTCAATGTTTTGGACCCTTTCTTCAACAATTCACTCCCCAATGGAGTCCACGGCATGCAAG
The DNA here is from genome assembly GCA_963082935.1 of Malus x robusta. Classification (NCBI taxonomy): domain Eukaryota; kingdom Viridiplantae; phylum Streptophyta; class Magnoliopsida; order Rosales; family Rosaceae; genus Malus; species Malus x robusta. The sequence continues at coordinate 15,467,347 of OY720335.1, forward strand.
GGGATGTCATCCACGGCATGCTCCTCAAAGTCGTCATAGTATGGCTTCAAACGATGCCCGTTCACCTTGAATTCATGTCCCGTTTTCAAGCTTTGGATTTGGACTGCACCATGAACAAAAACATTAGTAATAACAAACGGTCCAATCCACTTAGAACGCAACTTACCGGGAAACAACCGTAAACGGGAGTTGAACAAGAGCACTTTTTGGCCTATGGAGAATGTTTTGCCTCGAATCATCTTATCATGGAAAGCTTTGGTCTTCTCCTTGTAAATGCTAGCATTCTCTTACGCCTCATGCCGTATCTCATCAAGCTCATTCAATTGGACTTTCCTATGACTTCCTGCTTCATCTAGGTTCATATTAAACTTCTTGACGGCCCAATGAGCTTTGTGCTCCAACTCGACGGGGAGATGGCACGACTTGCCATAGACAACCGAAAGGGGGACATCCCAAGGGGTGTTTTGTACGCCGTACGATACGCCCAAAGTGCATCATCTAACCGTAAGCTCTAATCCTTCCTTGTAGGCCCAACGGTCTTCTCTAGAATTTGTTTGATCTCACGGTTGGAAACCTCGGCTTGGCCATTCGTTTGAGGATGGTAAGGTGTAGAAACCCTATGGTTGACATTGTATTTCCTCAATAACGCCTCAATGGTACGGTTGCAAAAGTGTGACCCACCATCGCTAATGATCACCCGTGGCATGCCAAACCTTCCAAAAATGTTAGTTCTAATAAAATCTGCAACCACTTTAGAATCCTTAGTCCGGGTGGCCTTTGCTTCCACCCACTTCGACGCATAATCAACCGCAAGCAAAATATACATGAAACCATACGAAGAAGGAAAAGGACCCATAAAATCAATACCCCAAACATCGAAAATTTCAACATTTAGGATAGAAACCTGCGGCATTTGGTCCCTAGCACCTATGTTACCCATTCGTTGGCATTTATCACATGTTAAGCAAAAGGTTCTAGCATCCTTAAAATTACAAGGCCAATAAAATCCACATTGTAACACCTTAAGGGTTGTTCTTTGTGTGCCAAAGTGCCCACCACATGCATATGTGTGACAAAAACTTAAAATTGAACGAAATTCAGAATCATGCACACATTCGACGTACAATCTGATCCGGGCAAAATTTCCACAAATATGGATCATCCCACACATAAAACCGTGCATCATGCCTAAGTTTATCACGTTGGTGCCTAGTGAAAGTGCTTGGAATTCGTTTTGACACCAAAAAGTTCACTAAATCGGCATACCAAGGCTCACTAACCTTTATGGACAACAATTTTTCATCGGGGAATGTCTCGACAATGGGTAGGGACTCCTCATTATGCACCATTTGGCTTAGGTGGTCAGCCACCACGTTTTCACTTCCCTTCTTGTCACGAATCTCTATGTCGAACTCTTGTAGTAGCAACATCCAACGAATTAGCCGGGGTTTTGCCTCCTTTTTGGTGAGCAAATACTTCAACGTTGCATGGTCAGTGAAAACAATTACTTAAGTACCAATTAGATATGATCTAAACTTATCTAAAGCAAAAACAACAGCAAGAAGTTCTTATTCCGTAGTGGAATAGTTCAATTGTGCATCATTCAATCTCCGGGAGGCATAGTAGATGACATGCGGCCTCTTGTCCATCCTTTGTCCCAAAACAGCCCCTAAAGCGTCATCGGACGCATCACACATAAGCTCGAAAGGTAGGCTCCAATCCGGTGGCACAATGATGGGTGCCGTGGTCAACAACTCCTTGAGTTGGTTGAAGGATGCCGTGCACTCCTTGGTGAATTCAAACACCACTTCTTTTTGTAGGAGACGGCAAAGAGGTTGTGCCACATTGATCAAAAGGAATTCATCTTGCGTTATGCTTTACTATGTTTTAAGAACAAGGGTGTGGATGGTCCTACTCTAGGCTAGGTAAGGCTAATGTGGTTAACAAGGAAAATAGGCTAAACAAGGCTCAACGGGGTTAAAACCTACAAAACATAATGGGATAGGGATATACGGTTTTTTGGCTATGGTGGACACTACACAACTTAATCTTGAATATGTGTTATGCAAATCAATGACATGTTTTGAATGAAATGGGCATGAGTTCTAGTGTTTGGTTCTAAGTGATGAAACGCCTTCTAAGTAGCAACCAAGCAAAGACTAATGAGATCATGCAACGACTTTAGAAAACAAGAATGCACAGATTTTAACTCTCCAAATAAACGTTTAGGCTCAAGTCTCACAAGGTTGTAGCGTTAGTTTGAGTTACTTCCTTCAAGCATGTTACAAAAACTGATTTTTACTTTATGATTACATGTGAATTCATAAGTTATAACCACAACCAAGCATAAACCGAAGAGTAAATCAAACTTTTATTTATGTTTATAACTCTCTTTAACCGTCATGCAATTACAAACCGAATCCTCATCATTGTGTTGGAAGGTACCCTAAGACACAAACAATCACACAAAACAACTTTAACACGACTCTTTTTTGGTTTTTTCAAAACATTTTTTTTCAAATTTTTATGGAATTTTCGGATTTTTAGAACAACATATACTAAAACACACCAAAACAGCCTAAAAACACCTAAAAACAGCAAGAAACAACATTTGAAATTATGGGTGATAAAACCCTACGAATTTGCATCAAAACACTTTGGTTACCCCCCCCACACTTAAATCAAACATTGTCCTCAATGTTTCAAGCATAGACTCACACAAATAACAAACAAACAAACAAAACAACATCTAACAACCTAACATGGCAGAAACGAAATCAACAACAAAGAGAAGAGTTTAGGAACGCAAATCTGGAATTGGAGTGCTTTCTCGGTCTTCCTTTGTTGAATGCATGGGTTGCCTCCCAAGTAGCGCTTGCTTTAACGTCGTACAGCCGGACGATGCTCCATTGAAGGTTTATGGAACCCCACGGCATGGAGTGGTTTTTCCACATCCTGTCCTACGAAATACGTCATTCTTTGGGTCCTTGAATGGGATGGGATAATGATCCTTTCTTATTGTCATGTTTTGCTTCTCTAAATCAACACGAACTCTCCCACCACGTTGTCTTCGATTAGGTACCTGCACCATACAAGGTAACAACCTATTAGTTGAAATGGGAATCGAAATTTGAATAGGCGGCTTACCTTTGTACGGCAAAGAAGTGGTAGCACTATGGACATATGCACAAGGGTTGCCCATGGCCAATTGTGGTGCTTCCAAGGTTGGAGCCGTGCACTCCTTGTGCTCTACTCCAAGTTCCTTCTCGGTGGTAGTTCGAAAAACATCCTTCTTGATCTTTGTTGAACATTCTGTCCCTATGTTTTCAATTACATTAATAGCACAACAAGAACAAACATCATTAGTATTCTCAATCGATTCAGGAATCTTAAAGTTAATCATATCACCACCAAAGGCCATAGTTACTGCTCCCTTAGCCACGTCAATCTTGGTTTGAGCCGTTTTCATGAATGGTCGTCCAAGTAAGAGTGGTGATGGTGGAGAGTGGGTTGAGTCCTCCATATCAAGCACATAGAAATCTGCAGGAAAAATCAAATGGTCTACCTGCACCAAAACATCTTCCAACACTCCCTTGGGATATGCATTAGATCGATCGGCTAATTGAATAATAACGCCATCATTTTTAAGCTTTCCTAGATTCATAGATGCATAAACAGAATATGGCATGACATTTAGAGATGCACCTAAATCTAACATAGCATGATCAAACCTCGTATTGCCAATAACACAAGGGATAGTGAAACTACCTGGATCTTTGCATTTAGGTGGTAACTTTCTTTGCAACAATGCAGATACATTCTCACTTACGTGTACCACCTCCTTCTCCCGAATCTGTTTCCTTGTTGTACAAAGCTTCTTCAAAAACTTGGCATACTTCGAGATTTGCTTGATAGCATCAAGGAGTGGGATATTGACATGCACCTTTCTAAACGTCTCAAGAACGTCCTTTTCCTCTTCTTCGTTCTTGGCTTGCAAAAATCTGCTAGGAAAGGGTACATCCGGAGGAATGACATTAGAATTAATTGGAATAGAACCTTTCTTATCTATGGTGGACGGATTGGATGCATTAGGTGGGTGCGGCAAGGATTGTTCAATCCTTGCCGTGGCTTTTGCTTGCTCTTCCTCTTCACTTTGAAACTTCTTGTCCTCCTCAGGGGCAGATTTGGATGGTGTTGGCTCGGTTCCAACTTCTTTCCCACTTCTTAGCATAATGGCCTTGGCAGTTTCAAATCCACCATTTGGATTCACCACGGTTGAGCTAGGCAACTTCCCTTGCTCACGAAACTGCCCCATAAACTCGGCAATTTGTCCCACTTGCTTCTCCAACTCGTCCATCCTTTTGTCTCTACTTTGCATACCTTGCGCCATAGAAGTTAGTAACTGAAAAATCTGATCATTATCAATGGACGAACCTGAATTAGTTTGGGTGGTTTGTGCTTGAGGTTGAGTTGGTGCAAACGGCTTTTGATAGAAACCCGGGGGTTGTTGCCTAAATTCGTTTTGTTGTTGGCCTTGTTGGGGTTCTCGCCATTTGAAATTTGGATGATCACGCCAACCGGGATTGTAAGTATTGGAAAACGGGTCATTCCTCGGTTGGTATTGGTTGCCAAATCCCACGGCATTGAGGGTCTCCCACCCTCCATTTTCTATCAACTGTGGGCACTTGTCCGTAAGATGGCCTTGCATGGAGCATACGCCACAAGCTGCCATGTTTTGCACTTTTGGACCTTCCACCACCTGAGAAAGCAAAGTAGTAAGGTTAGCCATTTGATTTTGAAGTTCGGTTATGGCACTTACCTTATTGACTTGATGTTGCCGTGGGTTACTCCTTTGTCCAACGCCTTCGTATTGTTGAGCATTCAACGCACGGTTGGAAATCAAAGTCTTTGCTGCCGTGGGGGTCTTGTCCACCAAGGCTCCTCCCGCTGAGGCATCTAGCATTTGACGTTCGATAGGTAGTAGCCCCTCGTAGAAGTATTGTAGCAGAAGCTCCTCCTTCATTTGATGCTGTGGACAAGAAGCAACAAGAGATTTAAAACGTTCATAATACGTAGGAAAAGACTCACCTTCTTCTTGTTGAATTCCACTTATCCTTTTTCGTAGGAGGATGACTCGAGAAGTTGGGAAAAACTTCTCCAAGAAAGCTCGCTTCATGCTCTCCCAAGATGTGACCGTTCCAGGAGCTAATTCATATAACCAATCTTTCGCCTTGTCCATGAGAGAAAAGGGAAAGGCCTTCATCTTTAATATATTCCCGTCGACATTGATTGGCGTCATGCTTGAACACACCACCTCGAACTCTTTCAAGTGCTTGTTAGGCTCCTCCATGGACGACCCATGGTACTTCGGAATATGGTGTAGTAAACTTGACTTCAATTCGAACTCGGCAGTTTTGTCCGGAGCTGCCCTAGGGTATTGGATACATAGAGGTGCGGCGTTATCCAATCCCGAAGCAGAAAGCTCCTTGATCGTTCGGTTGTCCGCTGCCATGTCTTCCACTTCCTCTTCAAATTCAGAAACGGACTCGGAACTTGCACTTGATTCACTAGGTTCCGGGTTCTTCCTCTTTCGTCTCAACTCTCGTTCAAAATCGTCGTCAAACTCCAAAATTTGTTTACGAACCGGCTGAGAATTCCGAGTCATAAACTAGTACCTAAAACAAGAAAACAAAACAAACTCAGAATCTGGGACGAATTAAAACAGAAATAAAATAATCCAAGGGATTAGCAAAGTTGCTAATCCCCGGCAACGGCGCCAAAATTTGGTATGATATTAACTAGCACTCAAATTAACCCTCTTTTTATCAATTGTAGCAATATATGTAAGTAGGGATCGTTCTAAACCGGGGATTAGGAGGGATTGCAAAATCACTTGAAAACTGACTCAAATACGTAAAAACAAGTTTAAAACACTAAACTAGACTCAAGAATGAAAAACTAAACTTTAAAACACCAAAATAAACCAAAAGACTCAAAACAGCCCCAAAACACTCAAAACTGCCTTAAAAACACAATCTAGGCAGTTTTGAACACTAAGGAAGAATTTGGACGAAAATTGATTATAACTTGACTAAAGACACTTAAAAACACAAACTAAATTGATTTCTAACTAATATGACTCAACAAAGAAAAGGGGGATTGATTTTGGACGAATTTAAAAACAAAACAAAACTTTGTAAACTAGAACAGATTTTAAAACGAATTGGGTTGAATTGAATGGATGGAAGGCTAGCTAAGGGGTTCATCTCCACACATGTTATACTTGCATTCAAAACGAATTCCAATTGCTTTTCAATAAACCATGAATTCTCAACGCCCCAAGTTAATTAGGTCTGCTTAAATTAACCCTCAGATTTTCCTTAAGTTATTGAATTGGATGATTGCATACGACAACCCAAAGCATTCCCCCACAAGTCCCCTACATGATTGCATAATAAAGATACAAGCAAGAATCATTAAGTTCTATGAAAATCATAAGCATTGACGAAGCACTTGTTACTATGATTGCATGAAACTTATGCCAAGAATTTACTTAACGCGATTGAGATCATCAACCTTTACTACTTGTGAATATAAGTTCATAACGATTAGGTGAAATTCCCTTATATCCTAGCATCAAATTCATGCATGCAAACTAAGTGTCGACCCTCAATCAACATACAAGAATAAGTTTTAATTCACATAGATAAGCAAATTGAAATCACAACTTATGAAACGCAATTAGAAGTAATCAAATCATATAGCAAGCATAAACATGGTTTCGAATCCCCCCCTAGCCAAGGGGGGTTTAGTTCCTCATACGCACAAAACAAAGAGAATTGAATTTAAACATTGAAATTAAAGGAAAGGAAACACCTAGAAATTCCGGCAACGCGAACTTGATTTGCATGAACTTCCAAGCTCCCTTCTCCTCCTCCTTGGTGCAGCAAGGACCTTGGACAGGTTCTTTGGGGTTATGGATGGTGGAGAATGGTTATGGATGGATGTAGTAGTGTTTAGGGGAAGGGGATGGTGCAGCAAAGGTGTGGAGAAGTGTTTGGACGAATTTCTGGAGTGAATTGTGAATTGTGGTGAGTGATCTGATTTAGGGGTTAATATGAGTATATATAGGCACTTAAAACCCTAGGGTAATCAGATATGGACTTGGATAACCCAAATCCACAAGGAAATAGGTTTAAACAATCAGATTTTGCAAAGGAAAAGGGATAAGGGTGCGGCAGCAATGGGATAAGGATAAGGTTTAGGTGTCCTAAATAGATAAGGTGTCCTAAATGGATAAGGACTCCTCATTTCACTTGGAAACTTTGCCTATTAGGATTAGGAAATCTTCTTTGTAGCTGCAACTTGATGCCATTTGGATTTAACTTTCCTACTTCGAGTAGGAAACCTTGTTTGAGTAGGAATCTTCATTCTTCTAGGAATCCATCTTCAACTAGGAATCCCTCGTTTGATTAGGAATCCTTCTTCAATTAGGAATCCTTTGTTGACTAGGATTTCATCTCTTGATTAGGCGCTTTCCTACTTCGACTAGGAAACCTTGTTCAAGTAGGAAACATCATCTTCAAATCTTCAATTTCGTCCATCCTCTTGGCTCCAAGTATATGATGTCCATTCCAAGCTCTAATGTGCTCCAAAAGGCTCCAAAATGCATCCTTTTGCATACTTTGCCCTTAGAACCTGAAAATACATAAAACTAGCTCAAAAGACTATTTTAACTAAGGAAAAACAACGTAAATGCACAAGAACAAGCTAACTAAGGCGCATAAATATGCTCCTATCACCAAGAGGTAAGGATGGGTCATCTAGAAGCCCAAAGCCAAGAATAGAAACTCTCACAAATGGAAACCTCCGAGAATAGAAACTTCCAACTTTAGAAACTTTGGTTTCTAATTCTGAATTCTTTGTTCTTCACTTTCATTTCTTCGTTTCTTAAGCTTCTTTGACCTTCAAACTCGTCCATTTCTTCTGCTCCATTAGCATACACAACATTCCAGCTCAATTTTGCTCTAAAATGCTCCATTTCGCCCTTTTTGCACACTTTGTCTTTAAAACCTGAAATGGCACGAAACAGACTTTAAACATTGAAATAACTCAAGAAAAACAACATAAATGCATGAGAACAAGCCCACTAAGTCGCATAAATATGCTCCTATCAAATTCCCCCACACTTAGCTTTTGCTAGTCCTCGAGCAAAACAAACAAGAGAAAGAAAACAAAACGAACAAACTAACCAAAACAAAACCTAAACCTTCCAACGTTTGCCTCAGGGATTTCCAATGCACATGACGTATTAAAGATTGTTATCCCCACAGATTTGAGTCATCTTTACACATAAGCATATACTTAATTAAAGCCACAACTCACTAGTTCACAAGTAACCAATTAAAACAATGCTTTGAATGTAGTAACATGCCTTAGAGAATTCCCTCAATTCCTTACAAGATATACACTCTATTTGCACTCAGATTTTCTAACTCCATATCCTACACTAGTCATATGTGAGAAGATTGATGTAGATATGAAAACGAATGCTCACATATATGTTTCACAAAGAACGCAATTTCTAGAGTTAAGAAGCATGTTTAGATATGATCTCATGAATGGAATGCTACTACTTAGATGCGAGAACCAGTGACACCATATGCTCATACCAAATTCAAACTCCACAAATTGAAACATATAACACTCAAGATAGAAGTTAAGGGTTGTAATGGGGCTTGGGGTGTTGGTTAACAAGGAAAGGATAAGGAAAACAAACGTTCTTCAAGCGATAGTAAGCAAAGTAATGAAATTGAGACTTAGAATTCACTTAGATTGCCGAAATTAACTTTAACACACAAGGGGGAGACTTAAACAACTCCTTAGGGTCAAATTCATTGTTTTGGACCCTTACTTCAACAAACAATACTTTGGAACTCTTTTTCTCAACTTTTCAACTCTTTTTTTCATACTTTTCATACTTTTTTCTTCATTTTTTTCTTTTTCCACGAATTTTTTTTTCTTTTCTTTTCTTTGGCGTGCCTATGGCACACAATTCCTCATGAACAATACTTCCCCCACACTTGTTTTCTGCTAACATAGATCAAAAGGAATTCAATTCGAATCATGGTTTTCTATGCTTTAAGAACAAGGGTAAGGATGATCCTAATCTAAGCTAGGTAAGGATAATGTGGGTTAACAAACAACAAAGGCTAAACAAGGCTCAACGGGGTTAAACTTAAACATAAAATGATATGGGATACACGGCAGTTTGGCTAAGGTGGTGGTAACTACACAACTTTATCTTGAATATGTGTTATGCAAATCAATAACATGCTTTGAATGAAATGGGCATGAGTTCTAGCATTTGGAACTAAATGATGAAACGCCTTCTAAGTAGCAATCAAGCAAACAATAATGAGATCATGCAACGACTTTAGAAAACAAAGAATGCACATATTTTAACTCTCTAAATAAACGTTTAGGCTAAAGTCTCACAAGGTTGTAGCGTTAGTTTGAGTTCCTTCCTTCAAGCATGTTACAAAAACTGATTTTTTTTCTTTTATGATTGCATATGAATTCGTAAGTTATAACCACAACCAAGCATAAACAAAGAGTAAATCAAACTTTCCTCCATGTTAATCATTCTCTTTAACAGTCATGCAATTACAAACCGAATCCTCATCATTGTGTTGGAAGGTACCCTAAGACACAAACAAACACACAAAAACAACTTAAAAACAACTCTTTTTGGGTTTTCAAAACAATTTTTTCAATTTTTTCTGGGATTTTCGGATTTTTTAAAACAACATATACTAAAACACATCAAAACAGCCTAAAAACACCTAAAAACAGCAAGGAACAACATTTGAAATTATGGGTGATAAAACCCTACGAATTTGCATCAAAACACTTTGGTTACCCCCCCACACTTAAATCAAACATTGTCCTCAATGTTCCAAAGCATAAACTAACATAAATAACACAAAACCAAACAAAACAGCAACTAAACAATCTATCATGGCAGAAATGAAATAATCAACAAAGACCGGGTTAGGAACGCAAATCTGGAATTGGAGTGCTCTCTAAGTCTTCCTTTGTTGCATGAATGGGTTGCCTCCCAAGTAGCGCTTGCTTTAACGTCTTCCAGCCGAACGGTACCTCCGTTTAAGCTTGACTAGGTTCTACGGCATGGAGGGGTACCTCCTCCACGAAATGCTCCTCAAACGTCTCGTAATAGGGCTTCAATCGATGCCCATTCACTTTGAATTCTTGCTGCGTCCTTAAACTTTTGATTTGCACTGCACCGTGAGGGAAAACATTAGTGACAATAAAAGGACCAACCCATTTGGAACACAACTTACTCGGAAACAATCGAAGGCGAGAATTGAACAACAACACTTTCTGCCCAATAGAGAACGTCTTCGCACGAATCATCTTGTCATGGAATGCCTTCGTTTTCTCCTTGTAAATCCGGGCATTCTCATATGCTTCATTTCGGATTTCATCAAGCTCACACAATTGAAGCTTCCTACGTAAACCTGCGGCAGCAAGGTCCATATTGAACGTTTTGACGGCCCAATGTGCACGATGCTCTAACTCGACGGGAAGATGGCATGGCTTCCCATAGATGAGCCGAAAGGGTGACATCCCAATGGGGGTTTTGTAGGCAGTGCGATACGCCCACAATGCATCGTTTAAGCGCAAACTCCAATCCTTCCTTGTAGGCCCCACGGTCTTCTCAAGAATCTGCTTGATTTCCCTATTCGAAACCTCGGCTTGCCCGCTCGTTTGAGGGTGATAAGGTGTGGCCACCTTATGCGTGACATTGTATTTCTTGAGCAACGCCTCGATGGTTCGATTACAAAAATGGGACCCTCCATCACTGATTAGCACTCGTGGCATTCCAAACCTTGCAAAAATGTTAGTTTTCACAAAATCTGCAACCACTCGAGAGTCATTAGTTCGGGTGGCTTTTGCTTCCACCCATTTCGACACATAGTCCACAGCAAGCAATATATAAAGAAACCCATGTGACGAAGGAAAGGGACCCATAAAATCAATACCCCAAACATCAAAGATTTCAACACTAAAAATGGGGTTTGCGACATTTGTTGTTTAGTGATGCGAAATTATATACGCACACAAATTAAACCCTCTTTTTGTCAAATTGTAGCAAAGATGTAAGTAGGGATCGTTCTAGACCGGGGATTAGGAGGGATTGCTAAACGCTTGCAAACTGATTTAAAAACTCAAAAACAAAGTTAAAAACACTAAACTAGACTCAAAGAATGCAAAACTAAAAGTTAAAACACTTAAACAAACCAAAAAAACCAAAACAGCAACTAGAAGGCTCAAAACTGCCTAAAAACCACTTTCTGGGCAGTTTTGAGCACCTACACTAATTTGGACGAAATTTGATGAAAACTTGAATCAAAATACTTAGAAACACAAATCAAAACACTTTCTAACTAATCTAGGACTCTAAAATAAATGGGGATTTTGTTTTGACGAAAATTAAAATAAAGAAAACAGATTGGAAATAGGGCAGATTGTAAAAACGATTTTGGTGAAATAGATGGGTAGAAGGCTAGTTAGGAGGTTCTTCTCCACACATGACACACTTGCAAACAAAACGATTTCCAGTTGCTTTTCGATAAACTATGAATACTCAACGCCCCAAGTTAACCGTGAATTGCACTAATTAACCCTCAGTTTTTCCACAAGTTATTAAGTTGGATGATTGCATACGACAACCCAAAACATTCCCTACAAGTTCCCTACATGAATTGCATAATAGAGATACAAGCAAGAATCATTACGTTCTATGAAAAACATAAGTATTGACGAAGCATTTGTTACTATGAATTGCATGAAACTTATGCTAAGAATTCATTCAACGCGATCGTTTTCAAGCGATCTTCACTACTTGTGATTATAAGATTGTAACTATTAGGTGAAACTCCCTCATAATCTAGTATCATATTCATGCATGAAAACTAAGCGTGCACTCTCAATCAACATACACAAATAAGTTATCAATCAAATAGATGAACGAATTGAATCCACAACTTATGAAAAAACAACTGAATGTAATCGAATCAAATTGCAAGCATGTACATGGTTTCGAATTCCCCCCTAACCAAGGGGGTTTAGTTCCTCATACTCACAACACAAAGAATATAAAAATTAAACATGGAATTCAAAGGAAAGACAACACCTAAAACGTTCCAGCAATCCTCAATTGAATGGCATGAACGTCCCAAGCTTTTTCTCCTCCTCTTGGCTGCGGCACAAGGACTAGGACAGGTTCTAGGGGTTATTTAGATGGTTGAGTAGGTAAGGAATGATATGGTAGTGTTTAGGGGACATGGGGGTTGGGCAAGGTGTGAAAAGATGGCAGATTGGTGGAGGAAAGCTGCTGCAAGGGGGCTGAATATATTTGGACGAATTTCTGGAGTGAATGGATGATCTAGGAGGTGGTGCGGAATATTTTGTGGCTGCAACAAGGAGGTTTATTTAAAGGAAAACAGAAATTAAAACCCTAGGTTGATTAGGAAATCAGAAATTAAGTCTAAGGCTTCAAGAATTAGGAAAACAAATCAGAAAATAAAAGGAAAGGGTAAGGGAAAATCGGCTAGGGTTTAAAGCACAAAAGGAAAGTGTTTTAAAGTATAAAAACAGGAAATATGGAAGAGGAAATACCAAGGGGGGTGTGGCATTAGTTCAAAAGGTGCAAGAAATGTGTATTTGATGTCCTAGAATGCTTAGGAAGTCTTCATAATTGCTGGAACTTTTAGGGACATTTAGGAAAAATCAAACCAAAGTAGGAAACTTTGGCTTAACTTTCCTATTTCAAGTAGGAATCCTTGTTGGAGTAGGAATCCTTGTTCTTCTAGGAATCCTCATGTGATTAGGAATCCATCTTCAATTAGGAATCCTTTGTTGATTAGGAATCCTTCGTTGATTAGGAATCCTTCGTTGATTAGGAATCCTTCGTTGATTAGGAATCCATCGTCGATTAGGAATCCTTCTTCGATTAGGAATCCTTCTTCATGTAAGCACTTTCCTACTTCAACTAGGAAACCTTGTTCAAGTAGGAATCATCATCTTCAAGCCTTCAAATTCGTCCAACCTTGGCTCCAAATATGTGACATGCATTCCAAACCCAATTTTGCTCCAAAAAGCTTCAAAATGCATCTTATTGCATCCTTTGGCCTTAAAACCTGAAAACACATAAAACTAGCTTAAAAGACTACTTTAACTAAGAAAACACCATGGAAATGCATAAGAACTAGCTAACTAAGGCGCATAAATATGCTCCTATCAAATTCCCCCACACTTAGCTTTTGCTAGTCCTCGAGCAAAACAAAGAAATAAAACAAAACAAAACAACTAAAACACAACCTAAACCTTCCAACATTTGTCTCAGGTATTTCCAATGAACATGACATGTTAAAAATTGTTATCCCCACATATTTGAGTCATCTTTACATTTAAGCACATACTTAATCATAGTCACTACTTACTTGTTCACAATTAATCAATTAAAACAATGTTTTGAATGTAGTAACATGCCTTAGAGAATTCGCTCAATTCCTTACAAGATATGCACTCAATTTTCACTCAGATTTTCTAACTACACACCCTATACTAGTTATATGTGAGAAGATTGATGTAGATATGAAAACGAACGCTCACATATATGTATCACAAAGAAAGCAATTTCTGGAGTTAATAAGCATGTTTAGATATGATCTCAGGAATGGAATGCTACTACTTAGACGCGAGAACCAGTGACACCATATGCTCATACCAAATTCAAACTCCACAAATTGAAACACATAACACTCAAGATAAAAGTTAAGGGTTGTAATGGGGCTTGGGGTGTTGGTTAACAAGGAAAGGATAGGGAAAACAAACGTTCTTCAAGCAATAGTAAGCAAAGCAATGAAATTGAGACTTAGAATTCACTTAGATTGCAGAAATTAACTTTAAAACACAAGGGGAAGACTTAAACAACTCCTTAGGGCCGAATTGATTGTTTTGGACCCTTACTTCAACAAACAATACTTTGGAACTCTTTTTCTCAACTTTTCATACTTTTTTCTTCATTTTTTTTTTCCACGATTTTTTTTTTCTTTTCTTTTCTTTCCACACATGCCTATGGCACACAAAATCACAAAAGAAATACTTCCCCCACACTTGTTTTCTGCCAACATAAATCAAAAGGAATTCAATTTGAATGATGCTTTACTATGCTTTAAGAACAAGGTATGGATGGTCCTAATCTAGGCTAGGTGAGGTTAATATGGTTAACAAGGAATGTAGGCTAACAAGGCTTAATGGGGTTAACTTAAACATATAATGATATGGGATAAATGACAGTTTGGCTTTGGTGGTGGTAACTACACAACTTCATCTTGAATATGTGTTATGCAAATCAATAACATGCTTTGAATGAAATGGGCATGAGTTCTAGCATTTGGAACTAAATGATGAAACGCCTTCTAAGTAGTAACCAAGCAAAGAATAATGAGATCATGCAACGACTTTAGAAAACAATAATGCACAGATTTTAACTCTCCAAATAAACGTTTAGGCTCAAGTCTCACAAGGTTGTAGCGTTTGTTTGAGTTCCTTCCTTCAAGCATGTTACAAAAACTAATTTTTATCCTTTGTGGTTGCATGTGAATTCATAAGCTATAACCACAACCAAGCATAAGCAAGGAGTAATTCAAACTTTCATCATGTTAATAACTTTCTTTAACAGTCATGCAATTACAAACCGAATCCTCATCATTGTGTTGGAAGGTACCCTAAGACACAAACACACACACAAAAACAACTCTTTTTGGGTTTTTCAAATCAATTTTTCAAATTTTTATGTGATTTTCGGATTTTTACATCAAAACACACTAAAACACACCAAAACAGCTTAAAAACACTTAAAAACAGCAAGGAACAAGTCTATAAGTAAAGGGTGATAAAATCCCACGAATTTGCATCAAAAACACTTATTTTACCCCCCCACACTTAAATCAAACATTGTCCTCAATGTTTCAAGCATAAACTCACACAAAACACAAAGAAACACACAAACAGCAAGTTAAAAACAAAACTGGCAGATTAGAAACAAGCAACAAAGTGAAGGGTTTTAGAAACTCAAATCTGGTTGTTAGAGCAATTCCTAGGTCCCACGGCATTGTCCTCAATCTTCCTTATTTGAATACTTCTCTTTAAGCTCCCCTAGGTCCCACGGCATGGATTTGATCATTGAATGGACGATGATACTTGAAATGAACCGGCAATGGTGTAAATTCTAGTGTAGGTACCTGATTCATCAAAATCAGCAAGTTAGTACAAAATATAAAGGAAATTGGAGAAGATGACTTAATTGCTTTGTCCGACAAGAACTCAATGACAAACACCACTCCTTTGAAAGTTTCAGGGATATTGGACTTGGGCAGATTGAATGTGATGGTTGTGACTTGTCCAATGTCATCAAATTCAACTTCTTTGGACTTTGTTGTTTCAAATTTGTCCTCTTTGACGAATTCTTGACATTCTCCAACCACTACTTTCTCTTGAATCATTCTTCTTGGTGTACAAAGTCCTTTGAAATATTCAACACGATCTAGAACTTGCTTTGTTGCACTAAGAATTGGAATATCCTTTTGCACCTTTGGAAGAGCTTCCACAACGTCTTTTTCACTCTCTTCTTGCTTGGGAATAAAAAACCTGCTAGGAAAAGGGACATTGGGAGGAATAACATTAGAATGAAATGAAATTGGGACGTCCTTACTTGTGCTGGGTGGGTTAGAAGGCTTAGGGGGTTGCGGCAAGGGTTGTTCTACCCTTGCCGTGTGTATGTCTTCTTCCTCCTCCTCAATCAGCAGCTCCTCATCCACTTCTAGGCAATGTTTGGACGTTTTTAGGTCAGCTCCAACCTCCGTAGTACTTCCCAAAGTGATAGCATCATGGATTTCAAAATCTTCCTTCGAATTTTCAATAGTTGAGTTGGAGACTTCACTTTGCTCTTGAATTTGTGCCATGAACTCCATAATCTGCCCAATATGCTTCTCCAATTCACCCGTCTTCTTGGTTTGAATTGGCATCTCTTTGTTTCGATTTTCTACTTCCTGGTACAAAGAGGTGAGTAACTTATTAAACATATCATTATCCAAAGACGTACCTGAATTGAATTGGGCAAATTGTTGTGATGGATGCGATGGTGGCTGCATAGGCGTGGTGTAGAACTCCTCATATGGCTGCCAATATGCATCTTGTTGAGCCTCATTGGCTTGATTTTGTGAGCCCTGCACCCAAGAATTTAATTCATTAAGAAGTTGATTATAATCTATTGACGAACCTGAGTTTGATTGAGCATATTGCATAGATCTTGAATAGAACTCCTCATATGGCTGCCAATATCCTTCGTGTTGATCTTGTTGAGATTCCCACCACATAGAAGTTGAATGATCACTCCAATCTCTTTGTGGACATTGAGTGGCTTGATATCCTTGCCCATAAGACACACCAAATGTAGGGACACTTTGCATTGTGGTCCTTTCGGCAATCTGTGACAATTGAGAAGTAAGATTCGCCAATTGAGCTTGAATGTTAGCAAAATCCATGTCTTACTTCTCTAGTACCTAAATTCAAGGAAACAAAACAAAATCAAATATCAAAAGTAATACAAAATAAAGAAAACAAAACTAAGTCAGAAACTAAAACAAAAACAACTAAACAAAAAGAAAAGAACCAAGGGATTAGCAAAGTTGCTAATCCCCGGCAACGGCGCCAAAAATTTGATGCGAAATTATATACGCACACAAATTAAACCCTTTTTTTGTCAAATTGTAGCAAAGATGTAAGTAGGGATCGTTCTAGACCGGGGATTAGGAGGGATTGCTAAACGCTTGGAAACTGATTTAAAAACTCAAAAACAAAGTTAAAAACACTAAACTAGACTCAAAGAATGCAAAACTAAAAGTTAAAACACTTAAACAAACCAAAAAAACCAAAACAGCAACTAGAAGGCTCAAAACTGCCTAAAAACCACTTTCTGGGCAGTTTTGAGCACCTACACTAATTTGGACGAAATTTGATGAAAACTTGAATCAAAATACTTAGAAACACAAATCAAAACACTTTCTAACTAATCTAGGACCCTAAAATAAATGGGGATTTTGTTTTGACGAAAATTAAAATAAAGAAAACAGATTGGAAATAGGGCAGATTGTAAAAACGATTTTGGTGAAATAGATGGGTAGAAGGCTAGTTAGGAGGTTCTTCTCCACACATGACACACTTGCAAACAAAACGATTTCCAGTTGCTTTTCGATAAACTATGAATACTCAACGCCCCATGTTAACCGTGAATTGCACTAATTAACCCTCAGTTTTTCCACAAGTTATTAAGTTGGATGATTGCATACGACAACCCAAAACATGCCCTACAAGTTCCCTACATGAATTGCATAATAGAGATACAAGCAAGAATCATTACGTTCTATGAAAAACATAAGTATTGACGAAGCATTTGTTACTATGAATTGCATGAAACTTATGCTAAGAATTCATTCAACGCGATCGTTTTCAAGCGATCTTCACTACTTGTGATTATAAGATTGTAACTATTAGGTGAAACTCCCTCATAATCTAGTATCATATTCATGCATGAAAACTAAGCGTGCACTCTCAATCAACATACACAAATAAGTTATCAATCAAATAGATGAACGAATTGAATCCACAACTTATGAAATAACAACTGAATGTAATCGAATCAAATTGCAAGCATGTACATGGTTTCGAATTCCCCCCTAACCAAGGGGGTTTAGTTCCTCATACTCACAACACAAAGAATATAAAAATTAAACATGGAATTCAAAGGAAAGACAACACCTAAAACGTTCCAGCAATCCTCAATTGAATGGCATGAACGTCCCAAGCTTTTTCTCCTCCTCTTGGTTGCGGCACAAGGACTAGGACAGGTTCTAGGGGTTATTTAGATGGTTGAGTAGGTAAGGAATGATATGGTAGTGTTTAGGGGACATGGGGGTTGCGGCAAGGTGTGAAAAGATGGCAGATTGGTGGAGGAAAGCTGCTGCAAGGGGGCTGAATATATTTGGACGAATTTCTGGAGTGAATGGATGATCTAGGAGGTGGTGCGGAATATTTTGTGGCTGCAACAAGGAGGTTTATTTAAAGGAAAACAGAAATTAAAACCCTAGGTTGATTAGGAAATCAGAAATGAAGTCTAAGGCTTCAAGAATTAGGAAAACAAATCAGAAAATAAAAGGAAAGGGTAAGGGAAATTCGGCTAGGGTTTAAAGCACAAAAGGAAAGTGTTTTAAAGTATAAAAACAGGAAATATGGAAGAGGAAATACCAAGGGGGGTGTGGCATTAGTTCAAAAGGTGCAAGAAATGTGTATTTGATGTCCTAGAATGCTTAGGAAGTCTTCATAATTGCTGGAACTTTTAGTGTGAGATTTTCCAAACAACCATCAAATGAATCACCAAACACACTGAAATCATCCATAAATACCTTAATATTTTTTTCCACAAGATCTGAAAAGATACTTACCATACACCTTTGAAAAGTGGCCGGAGCATTGCATAAACCGAAAGGCATGCGACGATAAGCAAAAGTACCAAAGGGGCATGTGAAAGTTGTCTTTTCTTGGTCATCCGGCGCTATGACAATCTGATTATATCCAGAATAACCATCAAGGAAACAATAAAAAGAATGACCGGCTAACCTTTCAAGCATTTGATCAATGAACGGCAAAGGGAAGTGGTCCTTCCTTGTGGTGGCGTTGAGCTTCCTATAATCAATGCACACTCGCCAACCTGTTTGGATACGGGTTGGCACAAGCTCATTCTCGGCATTCTTCACCACTGTCACTCCGGACTTCTTTGGAACACATTGCACCGGTGACACCCAACGACTATCAGAGATCGGATAAATCACTCCACAATCAAGAAGTTTGATAATCTCCTTTTTCACAACTTCCATCATTGGAGGGTTGAGACGGCGCTGAGCCTCTCGAGTTGGTTTAGCCCCCTCCTCTAGAAGTATGCGATGCATGCACGTAGTCGGGCTAATTCCCCTAATATCGGCCAAAGTCCACCCAATGGCTGTCTTGTGATCTTTCAACACTCGGATCAACTTCTCCTCTTCTATAGTCGTGAGTGATGAGGAGACAATGACGGGCAATGTCTCGTTGTCTCCCAGAAAGACGTACTTTAAATGATTGGGCAACGGTTTAAGCTCGAGTACGGGTGCCTAAATCACTGAGGGTAACAACTTATTAGTGGAAACTGGAATTGAAATTGGGTTAGAAGGCTTACCATGGTGTTGAGGTAGTGACTCAAGGGCAGCCACTATCTCGGCCTCCTCCTCACTTCTAGGCACGGCAAAACCAGATTTTTGCCCAATTCCTTGTGCAATTGTCGTTTCAAGGGTATCCCTCTCCAAACAATCGAGAAAATCCTGCGCCAAATCATCAATTATATCAATAGAAAAGCAAGAATGATCGTCCTTAGGAAATTTAATACTTTCAGAAAGATTGAAATCAATGACTTCCCCATCAAATTCCATCGTTAAAGTTCCTTTAAACACATCTATCTTGGTGCGGGCTGTTTTCATGAAGGGCCTCCCTAATAGAATCGGCAATGGGGTGGAATGGGGGGAATCCTCCATGTCAAGCACGTAGAAATCCGCTGGAAAAATCAAGTTACCAACCTACACCAAAACATCTTCCAAAACACCCTTTGGATATGCATTAGAACGATCGGCTAATTGAATTATCACACCATCATTTTTAAGCTCACCTAAGTTCATCGATGCATAAATAGAGTATGGCATAACATTAATCGAAGCCCCTAAGTCTAACATGCATTGTTCAAACTTAGTATTACCAATAACGCACGGAATTGTAAAACTACCCGGATCTTTGCATTTAGGGGGTAATTTCCTTTGTAACACAGCCGAGACATTTTCACTTACTTGAACCACCTCTTTGTTCGAAATCCGTCTCCTTGTTGTACAAAGTTCTTTTAAGAACTTAGCATACCTCGGGACTTGCTTAATCGCATCGAGGAGCGGAATATTGACTTGAACTTTCCGAAAGGTCTCTAGAATGTCCTTCTCGGCTTCTTCCTTCTTTGATTGCCTGAACCTGCCAGGAAAGGGCACATTTAGTGGAATAGAACTAGAAAAAGTCGAATTGGGACTTACCTTGGTGGTTGGGGACGGTTTAGGAGGACTAGGTGGTGGCGGCAAGGTTTGGTCATCCTTGGCCGTGGGCTTTGCTCCCTGTGCTTCCTCTTTCAGCAACTTGTCCTCCTCGTCTTGACTTGATTTGGATGTATTTGAGTCCGCTCCAACCTGTTTACCACTTCTCAACATAATGGCCTTAGCGGTTTCAAATCCTCCCTTCGGGTTTACAATTGTTGAACTAGGCAATCTGCCTTGTTCTCTAATTTGCCCCATGAATTCGGCAATTTGACCCATTTGCTTCTCCAAATTATCCACCCGTTTGTCTTGGATTTGTCTCTCCTTATTTTGAGTTTGTACTTCCTGCGTCAAAGTAGTAAGTAACTTAACAACTTGATCATTATCCAAAGACATACCTGAGTTTGTTGGGGCATATTGCACTTGGTTTTGATTGGGGATGAATGGCTTTGTATAAAAACCCGGTGGTTGCTGCCTAAATCCTCCTTGTTGTTGGGGTTGTTGATGATCCCGCCATTTGAAATTTGGATGGTCCCTCCACCCCGGATTGTAGGAATTAGAGTATGGATCATGGCGTGGTTGATTTTGGTTCCCAAAACCCACGGCATTGGCAGATTCCCAACCCCCATTCTCAATCAACTGAGGGCATTGATCGTTGGCATGTCCTTGCATAGAGCACACGCCACACACACTTGGTCCATGAATCTTCATTCCCTCGGCCAACTGTGAAACAATAGAAGTAAGGTTAGCTAATTGGGATTGAATTTCGGGCATAGAACTTACCTCATTCACTTGTGCTCGTGGGGGGTCTCTTTGACCAACACCTTCGTATTGTTGTGCATTATGTGCTCGGTTGGTAACTTGATTTTTCCAGGTGCTAACTCGTAAAACCAATCCTTCGCCTTTTCCACAAGTGAGACTGGAAAAGCCTTCATCATCAGAATGTTCCCGTCGACATTTATGGGTGTCATGCTCGAACAAACAACCTCGAACTCCTTGAGATGCTTGTTGGGATCTTCCATGGAAAGCCCATGGTATTTCGGAATGTGGTGCACCAAGCTTGACTTCAACTCGAATTCATCGGTCTTGCCTTGGGCAGCCGCGGGGTATTGAATGCATAATGGTGCGGCATTGGTCAACCCCGAGGCCGAAAGCTCTTTAATGGTACGATTGTCCGCTGCCATAACTTCTTCTTCCACTTCTTCAAACTCAGATTCGACCTCTGAACTTGAACTAGGTTCACTAGGTTCGGGATGCCTCCTCTTTCTTCTCAAATCACGTTCAAAATCGTCGTTAAAGTCCAAGATATGTGCATGTACAGTTTGAGAACTCCGTGTCATGCACTAGTACCTAAACCAAGAAAACAAAACAAAATAAGAAAACTAAGTAAATTACACTAAAACACAAGGGATTAGCAATTTTGCTAATCCCCGGCAACGGCGCCAAAATTTGATGTGAAAATTGACTTGACACACAAATTAAACCCTATGGATGACAATTGTAGTATATGAGCAAATAGGGATCGTTCTAACCGGGATTAACTAGGGATGCTAATCACTGTAAAACTGACTCAAGAACAAAAAAATATACTGTAGAACACTAAACTAGACTCAATTAATGCAAAACTAGGGTTTAAAACACCTAAACAAACTAAAAACTCAAAACAGCAACTAAAAGGCTCAAAACTACCTTAAAACCACTTTCTGGGCAGTTTTGAGTACCTAACACTAGTTTGGACGAATTTGGACTATGACTTGACTCAAAACACTTAAAAACACAACTAAATGGATTTCTAACTAATCTAACACTTTGAAATAAATGGGGGAATGATTTTGACGAAATTAAAACTTTAAAACTCAAACTTTAAAAACAAATGTAAAGCAAAACAGATTGTGATTAAATAGAATGGTGAGAAGCTAGTTAGAGGGTTCCTTATCCACACATGAACATATGCATACAACTCAATCTCCAATTACTCTTCCAACAAACCATAAATGACAATGCCCCAAATTAACTAGATTGCACCAATTAATTCTCAGATTTCCCTAGATTCATTGAATTGAATGGAATACGCATTACAACCAAATTATTCTTATCAAGGACCCTAACTATGGAATACGCATGATAGAGACACATATCAAAGATCATTAAGTTCAATGGACATCATAAGCATCGACGAGGCATTCATAACTATGGGATACGCATGTTACTCTTGCCTAGGATTTACTTAACGCAATCGTGACTAGCGACTTTCACTACTTATGAATATAAGTTAATAACGATTAGGTGAAATTCCCTTATATCCTAGTATCAAATTTAGGCATGCAAATTAAGTGTCGACCCTCAACCCACATACATAAACAAGTTATCAATCAAATAGATAAGTAAATCACATTCACAATTTCTGAAATCATAATTGGAAGAAATCAAATCATATAAAACATATGTCCATGGCTTCAAATTTACCTCTAACTAAAAAGAAATTAGTTCCACATGTTTAACATAATTGAAAAGCAAGTCAAATTAAACATGAAAACAGAAACAAAGAAAGAAAGAACTCCAAACACTCCACTAATGGCAGATTGCATGTGCAAGGCTTCTCCCTCCTTTGGACTGCAGGGCACTACTTCTTCCTCCTCAAATGGTGGCTGCACAAGGTGGTGATGGGTGTGGGAAGGCACGGCAAGGGTGAATTGTGGCAGAAATATGGGAGTTTGGGGGTGAAAGGTTGCGGCAAGGAGAGAACTAGGGTTTTTGGCGTGAATGAATGATATGGGGGATGGTGGTTCGGCCAAAAGGTTTAACAAGTATATATAGGAACCCAAAAACCCTAGTAAATCAGGTTAGGGTTTTTTTTAGAAGCCCAAATCCATCATAAATTAGGTTAAACAATCAGATTTTTAATGGGAATGAGGCCTAGGGTGCGGCAAAGGCTTAGAAGTCAGAAATATGCAATGGGCTAGGGTTTAGGTGCGACATTAAGTGAGGATCCAAGATGAATTGGGCTAGGAAGGTGCGGCCTTGTCCAAGAGGTAAGGATGGGTCATCTAGAAGCCCAAAGCCAAGAATAGAAACTCTCACAAATGGAAACCTCCGAGAATAGAAACTTCCAACTTTAGAAACTTTGGTTTCTAATTCTGAATTCTTTGTTCTTCACTTTCATTTCTTCGTTTCTTAAGCTTCTTTGACCTTCAAACTCGTCCATTTCTTCTGCTCCATTCGCATACACAACATTCCAGCTCAATTTTGCTCTAAAATGCTCCATTTCGCCCTTTTTGCACACTTTGTCTCTAAAACCTGAAATGGCACGAAACAGACTTTAAACATTGAAATAACTCAAGAAAAACAACATAAATGCATGAGAACAAGCCCACTAAGTCGCATAAATATGCTCCTATCAATCACCAAAGACGCTAAAATCATCCATGAAAACTTCAATTATTTTCTCAACATAATCCGAAAATATGCTCATCATGCATCTTTGAAATGTAGCAGGTGCATTACATAAACCAAAAGGCATGCAACGATATGCAAATGTACCAAACGGCCATGTAAAAGTGGTTTTTTCTTGGTCCTCGGGTGCTATGACAATTTGATTATAACCAGAATAACCATCAAGAAAACAATAAAAAGCATATCCGGCTAACCTCTCAAGCATTTGGTCAATTGATAGGAGCATATTTATGCGACTTAGTTAGCTTGTTCTTGTGCATTTATGTTGTTTTTCTTTAGTTATTTTAGTGTTTAAAGTCATTTTCGTGCAATTTCAGGTTTAGAGACGAAGTATGCAAAGAAGTGCAAAATGGAGCATTTTAGAGCAAAATTGAGCTGGAGTGTTGTGTATGCTAATGGAGCACAAGGAATGGACGAGTTTGAAGGTCAAAGGAGTTTAAGAAATGAAGAAATGAAGGTGAAGAACAAAGAATTCAGATTTGGAAAACAAAATTTCTAAAGTTGGAAGTTTCTATTCTTGGAGGTTTCCATTTGCGAGAGTTTCTATTTTTGGCTTTGGGCTTTTAGATGACCTAAACCCTAATTCCTTGTGGACCCTAACCCTAGCCGCACCTAGGCCTCTAGAATATCTAATTTCCTTGCCTTGCAAGGCATTCTAGAAGGCCCATCTCTAAACCCTAACCCTACTGCACCTTAGGCCTTATTCCCACTAAAAATCTGATTGTTTTAACCTAATTTCTGGTGGATTTGGGCTTCTAGAAACCCTAGTATGATTACCCTAGGGTTTTGGATGCCTATATATACTCATTATAACCCCTAGATCACATCATCATCTCCCATACACAATCATTCACGCCAGAAATCTGCCCTTGATTTCTGCCGCACCTTCCCATCACCAAAGTCCCAAAATTCTGCCCAAAATCATCCCTAGCCGTACCCCCATCAACCCTAAACCTTCCCATACCATTCCCCATCCATTCTACACCACAAATAACCCCAAAAACCTGTTCTAAAGTTCCATGCCGTAGCTGATGCGAAATAGATAAGCACACAAATTAAACCCTCTTTTTGTCAAATTGTAGCAAAGATGTAAGTAGGGATCGTTCTAGACCGGGGATTAGGAGGGAATGCTAAACGCTTGGAAACTGACTTAAAAACTCAAAAACAAAGTTAAAAACACTAAACTAGACTCAAAGAATGCAAAACTAAAAGTTAAAACACTTAAACAAACCTAAAAACCAAAACAGCAACTAGAAGGCTCAAAACTGCCTAAAAACCACTTTCTGGGCAGTTTTGAGCACCTACACTAATTTGGACGAAATTTGATGAAAACTTGAATCAAAACACTTAGAAACACAAATCAAAACACTTTCTAACTAATCTAAGACTCCAAATTGAAGGGGGATTTGTTTTGGACGAAAATTTAACACAAAAACAGAAACTTTAACTAAAACAGATTGTAAAAACGATTTTTGGTGAAAAGGATGGATAAAAGGCTAGTTAGGAGGTTCTTCTCCACACATGTCACACTTGCAAACAAAACGATTTTCAGTTGTTCTTCCGATAAACTATGAATACTCAACGCCCCAAGTTAACCGTGAATTGCACTAATTAACCCTCAGTTTTTCCACAAGTTATTAAGTTGGATGATTGCATACGACAACCCAAAACATTCCCTACAAGTTCCCTACATGAATTGCATAATAGAGATACAAGCAAGAATCATTACGTTCTATGAAAAACATAAGCATTGACGAAGCATTTGTTACTATGAATTGCATGAAACTTATGCTAAGAATTCATTCAACGCGATCGTTTTCAAGCGATCTTCACTACTTGTGATTATAAGATTGTAACTATTAGGTGAAACTCCCTCATAATCTAGCATCATATTCATGCATGAAAACTAAGCGTGCACTCTCAATCAACATACACAAATAAGTTATCAATCAAATAGATGAACGAATTGAATCCATAACTTATGAAATAACAACTGAATGTAATCGAATCAAATTGCAAGCATGTACATGGTTTCGAATCACCCCCCAACTAAGGGGGTTTAGTTCCTCATAGTCACAACATAAAGTTTATTGAATTGAAACATCGAAGACATAAGAAAGATTACACCTAAAACGCCAAAGAATTCCACTTTGAATTCTGCACAGAAAGCTCCTCTTTCTTCTTCTCCTTGCTGTGGCAGAGAGGGTTTAGGGGATTTTTGGGTAGTTTTGGATGATTTTGGATGAGGGAGAATGGTGGAAAAATGTTTAGGATGGGTGTAGGGCACGGCTAGGAAGGTTTGGGGTCAGAAAATATGGAGTTGGGTGAAGGTTGGGCTCGGCAAAGGTGAGGGACAGGTTCTGGCGTGAATGGAGTTTTCTGGATGTGTTTTGGGTTTTGAAAGGTAGATAGGATAGTATGGTGGTGCGGCAAGGTGTGGGAATGGTTTATGGAGGTGGAGAATGGTGTATGGAAGTGTGGAATGGATGGAAGCTGCGGCAAAAGGGTATGGATGTGGCTGGAATGATTGGTGGCTGCGGCAAGGATGGGGAATAGGGTTTAGGCGATTTCTGATTTGTAGAGTGGGTGATAGATGTGCGGCTAGGGTGTAGAAATATATATATAGGCACTTAAAAACCCTAGCAAATCAGATTAGGGCCTCTAAAACACAAATCCATCAGAAATTAGGTTGAAACAATTAGAAATTTAGTGGGAAAAAGGGCCTAGGGTGCGGCTGGTATGTGGGCTAAGGTTAGGGTTTCTAGAAACCCTAACAAGGCAAGGCAAAGTGATTCTAGAAGGCCCAGGTGCGACATAGGATGAAGGTCCAAAATGAATTTGGGTTTAGGTCATCTAAAAGCCCAACGCCAAGAATAGAAACTCTCGAAATTGGAAACCTCCAAGAATAGAAACTTCCAACTTTAGAAACTTTGGTTGCCGATTCCGATTTAGGAAAGATCAACCCAAAATGGAAACTTTTAGGCTTAGCTTTCCTACTTCAAATAGGAAACCTCAAATCTTCAACTCTTCAATTTCATCCCATCCTTGTGTTCCAAGCATGTCCTTTTCAATCCAAGCTCACTTTTTTCCCCAAAAGCTCCAAATTGCATCAATTCATGTAATATGTCCTTTCAACCTGAAAACACATGAAAGTAGCTTAAAAGACTACTTTAACGAAGAAAACATAACAAAACTGCATAAGAACTAGCTAACTAAGGCGCATAAATATGCTCGTATCAAATTCCCCCACACTTAGCTTTTGCTAGTCCTCGAGCAAAACAAACAAAAGAAAGAAAACAAAACGAAATAAACTAACCAAAGCAAAACCTAAACCTTCCAACGTTTGCCTCAGGGATTTCCAATGCACATGACATGTTAAAGATTGTTCTCCCCACAGATTTGAGTCATCTTTACACAAGCACATACTTAATTAAAGCCACTACTTACTAGTTCACAAGTAATCAATTAAAACAATGCTTTGAATGTAGTAACATGCCTTAGAGAATTCCCTCAATTCCTGATAGGAGCATATTTATGCGCCTTAGTTAGCTAGTTCTTATGCATTTTTGTTATGCTTTCTTTGTTAAAGTAGTCTTTTAAGCTACTTTCATGTGTTTTCAGGGTTAAAGGACGTATTACATGAAATGATGCAATTTGGAGCTTTTGGAGCAAAATGTGAGCTTGGATTGAATAGGACATGCTTGGAACACAAGGTTGGGATGGAATTGAAGAGTTGAAGATTTGAGGTTTCCTACTTGAAGTAGGAGAGCTAAGCCTAAAAGTTTCCTTTTTGGGTTGATCTTTCCTAAATCGGAATTGGCAACCAAAGTTTCTAAAAGTGGAAGTTTCTATTCTTGGAGGTTTCCAATTTCGTGAGTTTCTATTCTCGACTTTGGGCTTTTGGATGACCCATCCTTACCTCTTGGACCTATGCAGCACCTAAACCCTAACCCAAGCCCACCTAATTAACATGCAAAATCTGGTTACAAACCCTAGCCCTAGCCCACTTAGTGGCCGAACCCTAGGCCCTTTTCTCTTTAAAAATCTGATTACAAACCCTAGCCCATGTTCACTTAATTGCCGCACAAACCCTAGCCCAATCTGATTTAATTAGGGTTTTAGGTGCCTATTTATATGCTCCTAAACACCCTAGCCGAAGATCATCATTCATTCTACACAAAATCAGAAAATCATTCAACCATTCTCCATTCACGCCAGAATCTGTCCATCACTTTTGCCGAGCCAAACCTTCACCCAAATCCATAGTTTCTGACCTAAAACCCTCCTAGCCGTGCCCTACACCTATCCTAGATAGTTTTCCACCATTCCCCCTCATCCAAAGTCATCCAAATTCATCCAAAAACCCCTTAAATCCTCACTGCCGCAGCAAGGAGAAGAAGCAAGTTTCTGTGCAGATTTCAAAGTGGAATTCTTGGGCATTTTAGGTGTAATCTTTCTTACGTCTTTGATGTTTCAATTAAATAAACTTATTGTTGTGAGTATGAGGAACTAAACCCCCTTAGTTGGGGGGTGATTCAAAACCATGTACATGCTTGCAATTTGATTCGATTACATTCAGTTGTTATTTCATAAGTTATGGATTCAATTCGTTCATCTATTTGATTGATAATTTATTTGTGTATGTTGATTGAGAGTGCACGCTTACTTTTCATGCATAAATATGATGCTAGATTATGAGGGAGTTTCACCTAATAGTTACAATCTTATAATCACAAGTAGTGAAGGTCGCTTGAAACCGATCGCGTTGAATGAATTCTTAGCATAAGTTTCATGCAATTCATAGTAACGAATGCTTCGTCAATGCTTATGTTTTTCATAGAACGTAATGATTCTTGCTTGTATCTCTATTATGCAATTCATGTAGGGAACTTGTAGGGAATGTTTTGGGTTGTCGTATGCAATCATCCAACTTAATAACTTGTGGAAAAACTGAGGGTTAATTAGTGCAATTCACGGTTAATTTGGGGCGTTGAGTATTCATAGTTTATCGGAAGAACAACTGAAAATCGTTTTGCTTGCAAGTGTGACATGTGTGGAGAAGAACCTCCTAACTAGCCTTTTATCCATTCTTTTCACCAAAATCGTTTTACAATCTGTTTTAATTTAAGTTTCTGTTTTGTTTTAAATTTTCGTCCAAAACAAATCCCCCTTTAGGTTAGAGTCTTAGATTAGTTAGAAAGTGTTTTGATTTGTGTTTCTAGGTGTTTTGATTCAAGTTTTCATCAAATTTCGTCCAAATTAGTGTAGGTGCTCAAAACTGCCCAGAAAGTGGTTTTTAGGCAGTTTTGAGCCTTCTAGTTGCTGTTTTAGTTTTTAGGTTTGTTTAAGTGTTTTAACTTTTAGTTTTGTATTCTTTGAGTCTAGTTTAGTGTTTTAAACTTCGTTTTTAAGTTTTTAAGTCAGTTTCCAAGTGTTTAGCAATCCCTTCTAATCCCCGGTTTAGAACGATCCCTACTTACATCTTTACTTCAATTTGACAAAAGAGGGTTTAATTTGTGTGCTAGTTAATATCATATCAAATTTTGGCGCCGTTGCCGGGGATTAGCAACTTTGCTAATCCCTTGGTTCTTTTCTTTTCGTTTAGTTTGTTTTTGTTTTTGTTTTAGTTTCTGACTTAGTTTTGTTTTCCTTGTTTTGTGTTACTTTTGATATTTGATTTAGTTCTCTTCCTTTGATTTAAGGTACTAGAGAAGTAAGACATGGATTTTGCTAATCTTCAAGCTCAATTGGCGAATCTTACTTCTCAAGTGTCGCAGTACGCCGAAAGGGCCACAATGCAAAGTGTCCCTACATGTGGTGCGTCTTATGGGCAAGGATTTCAAGCCAATCAATGTCCACAAAGAGATTGGACTGATCATTCAACTTCTATGTGGTGGGAATCTCAACAAGCTCAACACGAAGCATATTGGCAACCATATGAGGAGTTCTATTCAAGACCTATGCAGCCACCACAACCTCATATACAATATGCTCAGTCAAACTCAAGTTCGTCAATAGATTATAATCAAATTCTTAATGAACTAAATTCTATGGTGCAGGGCTCACAAAATCAAGCCAAGGAGGCTCAACAAGATGCATATTGGCAGCCATATGAGGAGTTCTACGCCACGCCTATGCAGCCACCACCGCCTTCCCCACAACAAATCCAATCGAATTCAAGTATGCCTATGAGTTATGATGAAATTCTTGATGTACTAACCTCTTTGACGCAGGGCTCACAACAAGAAGAATACTCACAGCCATCTGAGGAGTTCTATCAGTGGCCATATGCACCACCACAGCCTCCTCCACAATCTTCCCAAACAAGTTCAGATACGTCCTTGGATAATGATACACTTCTTAAGTTACTCACCAATTTGTCTCAGGGGCAAGAAAATCAAACCAAGAGGATGCAAAATCGAGCTAAAAAGATGGATGAATTAGAGAAGCAAGTTGGGCAGATCATGGAGTTCATGGCACAAATTCAAGAACAAAGTGAATTCTCCAACGCAAACATTGTAAATCCAATGGAAGATTTTAAAATTACTGAAGCCATCACTTTGGGAAGTGCCATGGAGGTTGGAGCTGAACCAAAGGCGTCCAAACAAAGCCAAGAGGAGGACGAACATCTACTAATTGAGGAGGAGGAAGAAGAACAACCCTTGTCGCAGCCTCCTAGAGTCCCTATGCCGTCCAACTCAGGTAAGGTGGTTCCAAATTCAATTGCTTCTTACCCCATTCCACCAGATGTCCCTTTTCCTCGCAGGTTTTTGATTCTCAAGGAAGAAGAGAGTGAAAAAGACATTGTGGAAGCTCTTCCAAAGGTGCAAAAGGATATTCCAATTCTTGGTGCAACAAAGCAAGTTCTAGATCGTGTTGAATATTTCAAAGGCCTTTGTTTCCCAAGAAGAATGATTCAAGAGAAAGTAGTGGCTAAAGAATGTCAAGACTTCATCAAAGAGGACAAAATTGAAACAACAAAGCCCAAAGAAGTTGAATTTGATGACATTGGACAAGTCACAACCATCATAGTAAATCTGGCCAAGTCCAATATCTCTGAAACTTTCAAAGGAGTGGTGTTTGTCATTGAGTTCTTGTCGGACAAAGCAAGTAAGTCATCTTCTCCAATTTCCATTACATTTTATACTAACTTGCTGATTTTGATGAATCAGGTACCTACACTAGAATCTAAACCAATGCCGGTTCATTTCAAGTATCATCGTCCATTCGAAGATCAAATCCATGCCATGGGAGCTAGGGGAGCTGAAAGAGAAGTATTCAAATAAGGAAGATTGAGGACAATGCCGTGGGAACCTAGGAATTGCTCTAACAACCAGATTTGAGTTTCTAAAACCCTTCACTTTGTTGTTTATTTCAAATCTGCCTATTTAGTTGTTTTATTTGCTGTTTGTGTGTTTCTTTTTGTTTAGTGTGGTTTTATGCTTGAAACATTGAGGACAATGTTTGATTTAAGTGTGGGGGGGGTAACTAAGTGTTTTAGATGCAAATTCGTGGGATTTTATCACCCTTCACTTGGAGACTTGTTCCTTGCTGTTTTTAAGTGTTTTTGAGCAGTTTTGGTGTGTTTTAGTATAGGTTGTTCTAAAAATCCGAAAATTCCATAAAAATTTGAAAAATTTGTTTTAAAAACCCAAAAAGAGTTGTTTTTGTGTGTTTGTTTGTGTCTTAGGGTACCTTCCAACACAATGATGAGGATTCGGTTTGTAATTGCATGGCTGTTAAAGAGAGTGATTAACATGGATGAAAGTTTGATGTACTCTTTGTTTATGCTTAGTTGTGGTTATAACTTATGAATTCACATGCAATCATAAAGAAAAAATCAGTTTTTGTAACATGCTTGAAGGAAGGAACTCAAACTAACGCTACAACCTTGTGAGACTTGAGCCTAAACGGTTATTTGGAGAGTTAAAATCTGTGCATTCTTTGTTTTCTAAAGTCGTTCCATGATCTCATTATTCTTTGCTTGGTTGCTACTTAGAAGGCGTTTCATCATTTAGTTCCAAATGCTAGAACTCATGCCCATTTCATTCAAAGCGTGTCATTGATTTGCATAACACATATTCAAGATAAAGTTGTGTAGTGACCACCACCATAGCCAAAAAGCCGTACATCCCCTATGTTATTATGTTTGTAGGTTTTAACCCCGTTGAGCCTTGTTTAGCCTATTCTTTGTTAACCCATGTTTTCCTCACCTAGCCTAGTTTAGGACCATCCATACCCTTGTTCTTAAAGCATAGTAAAGCATGATTCGTATTGAATTCCTTGTGATCTATGTTGGCAGAAAACAAGTGTGGGGGAAGTATTTTTCATGAGGAATTGTGTGCCATAGGCACGGCAAAGAAAAGACAATAAAGAAAAAAAAAAGAAAAAAAGAAAAAGAAAAAAAATATGAAGAAAAAAAAGTATGAAAAGTTTGAAAAAAAAAAAAAAAAAAAAAAAAGAGAGTTCCAAAGTATTGTTTGTTGAAGTGAGGGTCCAAAACAATGAATTCGGCCCTAAGGAGTTGTTTAAGTCTTCCCCTTATGTTTTAAAGATAAATTCTGCAATCTAAGTGAATTCTAAGTCTCAATTTCATTGCTTTGCTTACTATTGCTTGAAGAACGTTTGTTTTCCCTTTCCTTTCCTTGTTAGCCAATACCCCAAGCCCCATTACAACCCGTAACTTCTATCTTGAGTGTTATGTGTTTCAATTTGTGGAGTTTGAATTTGGTATGAGCATATGGTGTCACTGGTTCTCGCATCTAAGTAGTAGCATTCCATTCATGAGATCATATCTAAACATGCTTCTTAACTCTAGAAATTGCGTTCTTTGTGATACATATATGTGAGCATTCGTTTTCATATCTACATCAATCTTCTCACATATGACTAGTGTAGGGTGTGGAGTTAGAAAATCTGAGTGAAAATAGAGTGTATATCTTGTAAGGAATTGAGGGAATTCTCTAAGGCATGTTACTACATTCAAGGCATTGTTTTAATTGATTACTTGTGAACTAGTAAGTGGTGGCTTTAATTAAGTATATGCTTGTGTAAAGATGACTCAAATCTGTGGGGATAACAATCTTTAATACGTCATGTGCATTGGAAATCCCTGAGGCAAACGTTGGAAGGTTTAGGTTTTGTTTTGGTTAGTTTGTTTCGTTTTGTTTTCTTTGTTTTGTTTGTTTTGCTCGAGGACTAGCAAAAGCTAAGTGTGGGGGAATTTGATAGGAGCATATTTATGCGCCTTAGTTAGCTAGTTCTTATGCATTTTTGTTATGCTTTCTTTGTTAAAGTAGTCTTTTAAGCTACTTTCATGTGTTTTCAGGGTTAAAGGACGTATTACATGAAATGATGCAATTTGGAGCTTTTGGAGCAAAATGTGAGCTTGGATTGAATAGGACATGCTTGGAACACAAGGTTGGGATGGAATTGAAGAGTTGAAGATTTGAGGTTTCCTACTTGAAGTAGGAGAGCTAAGCCTAAAAGTTTCCTTTTTGGGTTGATCTTTCCTAAATCGGAATTGGCAACCAAAGTTTCTAAAAGTGGAAGTTTCTATTCTTGGAGGTTTCCAATTTCGTGAGTTTCTATTCTCGACTTTGGGCTTTTGGATGACCCATCCTTACCTCTTGGACCTATGCAGCACCTAAACCCTAACCCAAGCCCACCTAATTAACATGCAAAATCTGGTTACAAACCCTAGCCCTAGCCCACTTAGTGGCCGAACCCTAGGCCCTTTTCTCTTTAAAAATCTGATTACAAACCCTAGCCCATGTTCACTTAATTGCCGCACAAACCCTAGCCCAATCTGATTTAATTAGGGTTTTAGGTGCCTATTTATATGCTCCTAAACACCCTAGCCGAAGATCATCATTCATTCTACACAAAATCAGAAAATCATTCAACCATTCTCCATTCACGCCAGAATCTGTCCATCACTTTTGCCGAGCCAAACCTTCACCCAAATCCATAGTTTCTGACCTAAAACCCTCCTAGCCGTGCCCTACACCTATCCTAGATAGTTTTCCACCATTCCCCCTCATCCAAAGTCATCCAAATTCATCCAAAAACCCCTTAAATCCTCACTGCCGCAGCAAGGAGAAGAAGCAAGTTTCTGTGCAGATTTCAAAGTGGAATTCTTGGGCATTTTAGGTGTAATCTTTCTTACGTCTTTGATGTTTCAATTAAATAAACTTATTGTTGTGAGTATGAGGAACTAAACCCCCTTAGTTGGGGGGTGATTCAAAACCATGTACATGCTTGCAATTTGATTCGATTACATTCAGTTGTTATTTCATAAGTTATGGATTCAATTCGTTCATCTATTTGATTGATAATTTATTTGTGTATGTTGATTGAGAGTGCACGCTTACTTTTCATGCATAAATATGATGCTAGATTATGAGGGAGTTTCACCTAATAGTTACAATCTTATAATCACAAGTAGTGAAGGTCGCTTGAAACCGATCGCGTTGAATGAATTCTTAGCATAAGTTTCATGCAATTCATAGTAACGAATGCTTCGTCAATGCTTATGTTTTTCATAGAACGTAATGATTCTTGCTTGTATCTCTATTATGCAATTCATGTAGGGAACTTGTAGGGAATGTTTTGGGTTGTCGTATGCAATCATCCAACTTAATAACTTGTGGAAAAACTGAGGGTTAATTAGTGCAATTCACGGTTAATTTGGGGCGTTGAGTATTCATAGTTTATCGGAAGAACAACTGAAAATCGTTTTGCTTGCAAGTGTGACATGTGTGGAGAAGAACCTCCTAACTAGCCTTTTATCCATTCTTTTCACCAAAATCGTTTTACAATCTGTTTTAATTTAAGTTTCTGTTTTGTTTTAAATTTTCGTCCAAAACAAATCCCCCTTTAGGTTAGAGTCTTAGATTAGTTAGAAAGTGTTTTGATTTGTGTTTCTAGGTGTTTTGATTCAAGTTTTCATCAAATTTCGTCCAAATTAGTGTAGGTGCTCAAAACTGCCCAGAAAGTGGTTTTTAGGCAGTTTTGAGCCTTCTAGTTGCTGTTTTAGTTTTTAGGTTTGTTTAAGTGTTTTAACTTTTAGTTTTGTATTCTTTGAGTCTAGTTTAGTGTTTTAAACTTCGTTTTTAAGTTTTTAAGTCAGTTTCCAAGTGTTTAGCAATCCCTTCTAATCCCCGGTTTAGAACGATCCCTACTTACATCTTTACTTCAATTTGACAAAAGAGGGTTTAATTTGTGTGCTAGTTAATATCATATCAATTCCTTACAAGATATACACTCTATTTTCACTCAGATTTTCTAACTCCACACCCTCCACTAGTCATATGTGAGAAGATTGATGTATATATGAAAACGAATGCTCACATATATGTATCACAAAGAACGCAATTTCTAGAGTTAAGAAGCATGTTTAGATATGATCTCATGAATGGAATGTTACTACTTAGATGCGAGAACCAGTGACACCATATGCTCATACCAAATTCAAACTTCACAAATTGACACACATAACACTCAAGATAGAAGTTAAGGGTTGTAATGGGGCTTGGGGTATTGGCTAACAAGGAAAGGATAGGGAAAACAAACGTTCTTCAAGCAATAGTAAGCAAAGCAATGAAATTGAGACTTAGAATTCACTTAGATTGCAGAATTTAACTTTAAAACACAAGGGGAAGACTTAAACAACTCCTTAGGGTCAAATTCATTGTTTTGGACCCTTACTTCAACAAACAATACTTTGGAACTCTTTTTCTCAACCTTTCAACTCTTTTTTTTTTTTACTTTTCATACTTTTTTCTTCATTTTTTCTTTTTCCACGAATTTTTTTTTCTTTTTTTTTCTTTTCTTCCCACACGTGCCTATGGCACACAAAATCACAAAAGAAATACTTCCCCCACACTTGTTTTCTGCCAACATAAATCAAAAGGAATTCAATTTGAATCATGTTTTACTATGCTTTAAGAACAAGGTATGGATGGTCCTAATCTAGGCTAGGTGAGGAAAACATGGGTTAACAAAGAATAGGCTAAACAAGGCTCAATGGGGTTAAAAACCTACAAATCACAATGACATAGGGCACACGGCTTTTTGGCTAAGGTGGTGGTCAGTACACAACTTCATCTTGAATGTGTGTTATGCAAATCAATAACATGCTTTGAATGAAATGGGCATGAGTTCTAGCATTTGGAACTAAATGATGAAACGCCTTCTAAGTAGTAACCAAGCAAAGAATAATGAGATCATGCAACGACTTTAGAAAACAAAGAATGCACAGATTTTAACTCTCCAAATAAACGTTTAGGCTCAAGTCTCACAAGGTTGTAGCGTTAGTTTGAGTTCCTTCCTTCAAGCATGTTACCAAAAACTGATTTTTTCTTTTATGATTGCATGTGAATTCATAAGTTATAACCACAACCAAGCATAAACAAAGAGTAAATCAAACTTTCATCCATGTTAATCACTCTCTTTAACAGCCATGTAATTACAAACCGAATCCTCATCATTGTGTTGGAAGGTACCCTAAGACACAAACAAACACACAAAAACAACTCTTTTTGGGTTTTTAAAACAAATTTTTCAAATTTTTATGTAATTTTCGGATTTTTACTTCAAAACACACTAAAACACATCAAAACTGCTCAAAAACACTTAAAAACAGCAAGGAACAAGTCTCCAAGTTAAGGGTGATAAAATCCCACGAATTTGCATCTAAAACACTTAGTTACCCCCCCACACTTAAATCAAACATTGTCCTCAATGTTTCAAGCATAAAACTACACTAAACAAAAAGAAACATAAAACAGCAAGTAAAACAACTAAATAGGCAGATTCAAAATAAACAACAAAGTGAAGAGTGTAGGAACGCAAATCTGGAATTGGAGTGATTCCTTGGGCTTCCTTTGTTGAATTGCATGGGTTGCCTCCCAAGTAGCGCTTTCTTTTACGTCTTGCAGCCGGACGAAAAGCCCATTCATTCTCCATTTGTGCCCACGGCACCCAAAGAAATATCCTCCACGGTTTGTTCAACAAAGTTCTCATAATATGGCTTCAAACGGTGTCCGTTCACTTGGAATTCATGACCTGTTTTGAGACTTTGAATCTAGATGGCACCATAAGAAGATATGTTAGTAATAAAAAACGGTCCAATCCACTTAGAACGTAACTTACCGGGAAACAAACGTAAACGGGAATTGAACAATAGCACTTTCTGCCCAATTGAGAATGATTTCCCACGGATCATGTTGTCATGGAAAGCTTTGGTCTTTTGCTTGTAAATGCTTGCATTATCGTACGCCTCGTGCCGTATCTCATCAAGCTCATTCAATTGCAATCTCCTTTGACTTCCTGCTTCCTCGAGGTTCATGTTAAACTTCTTGATGGCCCAAAGTGCTTTGTGCTCCAATTCAACAGGAAGATGGCACGCCTTGCCATAGACAAGTCGGAAAGGGGACATCCCAATGGGGGTTTTGTACGCCGTACGATACGCCCAAAGTGCATCATCTAACCGTAAACTCCAATCCTTCCTCGTTGGCCCAACAGTCTTCTCTAGGATTTGCTTGATCTCACGGTTGGAAACCTCGGCTTGGCCATTCGTTTGAGGATGGTAAGGTATAGAAACCTTATGGGTGACACTGTATTTCCTCAATAACGCTTCAATGATCCGATTGCAAAAGTGTGACCCTCCGTCACTAATGATCACTCGTGGCATTCCGAACCTTGCAAAAATGTTAGATCTAATAAAATCTGCAACCACTTTAGAATCATTAGTCCGGGTGGCCTTGGCTTCCACCCACTTCGACACATAATCAACCGCAAGCAAAATATATGTAAAACCATACGAAGAAGGAAAAGGACCCATAAAATCAATACCCCAAACATCAAAAATTTCAACATTTAGGATAGAAACCTGCGACATTTGGTCCTTTGCACTAATACCACCCATTCGTTGGCATTTATCACATGTTAAGCAAAACGTTTTAGCATCTTTAAAAATACTAGGCCAATAAAATCCACATTGTAACACCTTAAGGGCTGTGCGTTGTGTGCCAAAGTGCCCTCCACATGCATATGTGTGACAAAAACTCAAAATTGAATGACATTCAGAATCATGCACACAACGACGTATAATCTGATCGGGGCAAAATTTCCATAAGTACGGATCATCCCACACATAAAATCGTGCATCATGCTTAAGTTTATCACGTTGGTGCCTAGTGAACTCACTTGGAATACGTTTTGACACCAAAAAATTAACAATATCAGCATACCAAGGTGCACTAACCCTAATGGACAGCAATTGTTCATCGGGGAATGTCTCGACAATGGGTAGGGACTCCTCATTATGCACCATTCGGCTTAGGTGGTCAGCCACCACGTTCTCACTTCCCTTCTTGTCCCGAATCTCAATGTCGAACTCTTGAAGTAGCAATATCCATCGAATAAGCCGTGGCTTGGCCTCCTTTTTGGTGAGCAAGTACTTCAGAGCTGCATGATCAGTGAAAACAATTACTTTAGTTCCAATTAGATATGATCGAAATTTATCTAAAGCAAAGACAACGGCAAGGAGTTCTTTTTCCGTAGTGGAGTAGTTCAATTGTGCATCGTTCAACGTCCGGGAGGCGTAGTAAATGACATGCGGCCTCTTGTCCTTTCTTTGTCCTAAAACAGCTCCTAAAGCATAGTCGGACGCATCACACGAGCTCGAAAGGTAGACTCCAATCCGGTGGAACAATGATGGGTGCCGTGGTCAACAACTCCTTGAGTTGTTTGAATGATTCCGTGCACTCCTTGGTGAATTCAAACGCCACTTCTTTTTGTAGGAGTCGGCAAAGAGGTTGTGCTATCTTCGAGAAATCTTTGATAAACCTACGATAAAATTCTGCATGGCCAAGAAACGAGCGAACCTCTCTAACCGAAGTCGGAGAGGGTAAGTGACGTACAAGATCTATTTTCGACTTATCAACCTCAATACCTTTTTCAGAGATTATATGACCTAAAATGATGCCTTGTTTAACCATAAAATGACACTTTTCCCA
Source organism: Malus x robusta (assembly GCA_963082935.1). Classification (NCBI taxonomy): domain Eukaryota; kingdom Viridiplantae; phylum Streptophyta; class Magnoliopsida; order Rosales; family Rosaceae; genus Malus; species Malus x robusta. The sequence continues at coordinate 15,506,069 of OY720335.1, forward strand.
ATTAAGAACAAGGTTAGTTTCAACACAACGTTTTAGGATCACACTTAGATTATACAAGCAACTATCAAACGAATCACCAAATACACTAAAATCATCCATAAACACTTCAATTATCTTTTCTACGTGATCAGAAAATATGCTCATCATGCATCTTTGAAATGTAGCAGGTGCATTACATAAACCAAAAGGCATGCGACGATATGCAAATGTACCAAACGGGCATGTAAAAGTGGTTTTTTCTTGGTCTTCAGGTGAAATGACAATTTGATTATAACCAGAATAACAATCAAGAAAACAATAGAAAGCATAACCCGCTAACCTCTCAAGCATTTGGTCAATGAACGGCAATGGGAAGTGGTCCTTCCTCGTGGTGGTGTTTAGCTTCCTATAGTCAATGCACACCCTCCAACCGGTTTGGATACGTTGAGGGACAAGCTCATTCTCGGCATTAGCTACCACCGTCACTCCGGATTTCTTTGGTACGCATTGAACAGGCGAAACCCACCTACTATCCGAGATTGTATAGATAACCCCACAATCTAGAAGCTTTATGATCTCCTGATGTGAAAATTAACTTGACACACAAATTAAACCCTATTTGTGACAATTGTAGTAATGATGTAAGTAGGGATCGTTCTAACCGGGGATTAACTAGGGGTGCTAATCTAATACAAATCGACTTAGAAACACAAAAACTAAACTTAAAGACTCTAATTAGACTACTAAGATTCAAAACAGATTTGAAACACTCAAATCTGCCCAAAACTGACTAAACAAGCTAATTGACTCAAACAGCAACTAAGACAAGATCTGACTTAAAAACTCAAAAAACAAAGTTTAAAACACTAAACTAGACTCAAAGAACACAAAACTAAAAGTTAAAACACTTAAACAAACCTAAAACCCAAAACAGCAACTAGAAGACTCAAAACTGCCTAAAAACCACTTTCTGGGCAGTTTTGAGCACCTACACTAATTTGGACGAATTTGGCAAAACTTATGACTCAAAACACTTAAAAACACCAAAGAGGACAGATTATGAAGACTCAAACTTAACAAAATATGGGGGAATTGTGTTTGGACGAATTTGAACTAAATGCACAGATTGTAATTTAAAACAGATTGTAAACTAAATGTGATGAATCAATGGGTGATGGAATGGCTAAGGGGTTCTTCTCCACACATGAAATTTATGCAACGTAAATCGATTTCCAGTTATCAATTCAATAAGTTATGAACCTCGACACTCCAAGTTAATTAGGTTCGCTTAAATTAACTTTCAGATTTCCCTAGAATCATTGAATTGGATGAATATGCATCGCAAACAAATTATTCCTAACAAGTTCTCTATATGAACAGCACGATAAAGATACAAGTTAGAATCATTAAGTTCTTTGGAAATCATAAGCATCGACAAGGCATTCGTAACTATGAAAAGCATGATACTCTTGCCAGGAATCTACTTAACACGATCGTGACTAGCGACCTTCACTACTTGCGAATATAAATTCATAACGATTAGGTGAGACAAATTTATATCCTAGCACCAAATTCAAGCATGCAAATTAAGCGTGCACTCTCAATCAACATACAAGAACAAGTTTTGAATTAAACAGTTAAGCAAATTGTATTCACGACTTATGAAACGATAACTGGAAGTAATCAACTTATTTCACATAAATAAACATGGTTTCGAATACACCCTTAGCCAAAACGAATTTAGCCAATCATACTCAATGAAAAACAAAGATTACAAGAAGTAGACATTGAAATATAAGATAGAATACACCTAAAATTGTTCAACAACTCAGATTGAAGAAGCCAAACAACTTTGTGAACTGTCTCCTTCTCTTCCCCTTGCGGCAGATTGGAATGATGTGGTTTCTGGGCTGTTTTTGTGATGTAGAATGGATTATGGGTGGTATAGAGGCACGGCAAGGCTTGGGGATGGTGTGTGGATGTTGGGTGGAAGGTGTGGAGATGAAGAATGGTGGTGGAAATCGGCTGGAATGAAGGAGAAGTGGTTTCTGAGGTTGTGGATGGGTTTTGACGAATTTGGGAGAGTGTGTGGCTCAATGGGGTATTTTGTGGCTGCACACACTTGTTTATTTAAAGGGATTAGGAAATTAAAAACCCTAGCTAATTAGGTAAACAGAAATTTAAGTCAAATGCTTCTAAAAATAGGAAATCAAATCAGAAAATAAAAGGAAAGGTGAAGGGAAATTCGGCCAGGTTTTAAAGCAAAACAAGGAAGGTGTTTTAAATCAGATTTTTGGGAAAGAAACCCTCTCCCTTGCACGGCAAGGAAGAGGAAAGGGTGAGGGAAGTGCGGCACATGTCCTAGAGTGGTTTAGGCTTTTGTTTTGTGTCCTAGAATGCTTAGAAAATCTTCATAATTGTTGGAACTTTTAGGGACAATTAGGAAAAATCAAACCAAAGTAGGAAACCTTGGCTTAACTTTCCTACTTCAAATAGGAATCCTTGTTGGAGTAGGAATCCTTGTTCTTCTAGGACTCCTCATTTGATTAGGAATCCTTCGTTGATTAGGAATCCTTCTTCGATTAGGAATCCCCTTCATGTAAGCACTTTCCTACTTCAACTAGGAAACCTTGTTCAAGTAGGAATCATCATCTTCAAGTCTTCAAATTCGTCCAAACCTTGGCTCCAAATATGTGACATGCATTCCAAACTCCATTTTGCTCCAAAATGCTCCAAAATGCCTCTTCTTGCATCCTTTGGCCTTAAAACCTGAAAACACATAAAACTGACTTTAAACACTAAAATAGCTAAGTAAACACATCCTAAATGCACGAGAACAAGCCAATTAAGTAGCATAAATATGCTCCTATCAAATTCCCCCACACTTAGCTTTTGCTAGTCCTCGAGCAAAACGAAATAAACAAAACGAAACAAAGTAAACAAACACACTCTAATCCTTCCAACATTTGTCTCAGGGATTTCCAATGCAACATGACATGTTAAAAATCATCATCCCCACAGATTTTGGCTTTCCCCACCCTTTAGCAAATACTTAATCATAGTCACCACATACTAGTTCACATATAACCATTTAAAACGATGTTTTGAATGTAGTAACATACCTTAGAGAATTCGCTCAATTCCTTACAAGATACACTCTTATTTTCACTCCGATTTTCTGACTACACACCCTATACTAAGTATATGTGAGAAGATTGATGTAAACATGTAGACTAGTACTCACATATGTATTAGCAAAGAGAGCAATTTCTGGAATTTATTAACATGTGTATATGTATGATCTCATGAATGGAATGCTACTACTTAGATGCGAGAACCAGTGACACCATATGCTCATACCAATTCCAAACTCCACATATTGAAATGCACAACACTCAAGATTGAAGTTAAGGGTTGTAACGGGTGATAGGAGCATATTTATGCGCCTTAGTTAGCTAGTTCTTATGCATTTTTGTTATGCTTTCTTTGTTAAAGTAGTCTTTTAAGCTACTTTCATGTGTTTTCAGGGTTAAAGGACGTATTACATGAAATGATGCAATTTGGAGCTTTTGGAGCAAAATGTGAGCTTGAATTGAATAGGACATGCTTGGAACACAAGGTTGGGATGGAATTGAAGAGTTGAAGATTTGAGGTTTCCTACTTGAAGTAGGAGAGCTAAGCCTAAAAGTTTCCTTTTTGGGTTGATCTTTCCTAAATCGGAATTGGCAACCAAAGTTTCTAAAAGTGGAAGTTTCTATTCTTGGAGGTTTCCAATTTCGTGAGTTTCTATTCTCGACTTTGGGCTTTTGGATGACCCATCCTTACCTCTTGGACCTATGCAGCACCTAAACCCTAACCCAAGCCCACCTAATTAACATGCAAAATCTGGTTACAAACCCTAGCCCTAGCCCACTTAGTGGCCGAACCCTAGGCCCTTTTCTCTTTAAAAATCTGATTACAAACCCTAGCCCATGTTCACTTAATTGCCGCACAAACCCTAGCCCAATCTGATTTAATTAGGGTTTTAGGTGCCTATTTATATGCTCCTAAACACCCTAGCCGAAGATCATCATTCATTCTACACAAAATCAGAAAATCATTCAGCCATTCTCCATTCACGCCAGAATCTGTCCATCACTTTTGCCGAGCCAAACCTTCACCCAAATCCATAGTTTCTGACCTAAAACCCTCCTAGCCGTGCCCTACACCTATCCTAGATAGTTTTCCACCATTCCCCCTCATCCAAAGTCATCCAAATTCATCCAAAAACCCCTTAAATCCTCACTGCCGCAGCAAGGAGAAGAAGCAAGTTTCTGTGCAGATTTCAAAGTGGAATTCTTGGGCATTTTAGGTGTAATCTTTCTTACGTCTTTGATGTTTCAATTAAATAAACTTATTGTTGTGAGTATGAGGAACTAAACCCCCTTAGTTGGGGGGTGATTCAAAACCATGTACATGCTTGCAATTTGATTCGATTACATTCAGTTGTTATTTCATAAGTTATGGATTCAATTCGTTCATCTATTTGATTGATAATTTATTTGTGTATGTTGATTGAGAGTGCACGCTTACTTTTCATGCATAAATATGATGCTAGATTATGAGGGAGTTTCACCTAATAGTTACAATCTTATAATCACAAGTAGTGAAGGTCGCTTGAAACCGATCGCGTTGAATGAATTCTTAGCATAAGTTTCATGCAATTCATAGTAACGAATGCTTCGTCAATGCTTATGTTTTTCATAGAACGTAATGATTCTTGCTTGTATCTCTATTATGCAATTCATGTAGGGAACTTGTAGGGAATGTTTTGGGTTGTCGTATGCAATCATCCAACTTAATAACTTGTGGAAAAACTGAGGGTTAATTAGTGCAATTCACAGTTAATTTGGGGCGTTGAGTATTCATAGTTTATCGGAAGAACAACTGAAAATCGTTTTGCTTGCAAGTGTGACATGTGTGGAGAAGAACCTCCTAACTAGCCTTTTATCCATTCTTTTCATCAAAATTTGTTTTACAATCTGTTTCTTTTATAATCTGCCATTTAATCTATTTTCGTCCAAATCAAATCCCACCTTATTTCTTTGAGTCATTTTACTTAGAACTTGTCTTAGAATATGTTTTTAGGTGTTTTAGGTCATTAGGAAATCAAATTTCGTCCAAATTAGTGTAGGTGCTCAAAACTGCCCAGAAAGTGGTTTTTAGGCAGTTTTGAGCCTTCTAGTTGCTGTTTTAGTTTTTAGGTTTGTTTAAGTGTTTTAACTTTTAGTTTTGTATTCTTTGAGTCTAGTTTAGTGTTTTAAACTTCGTTTTTAAGTTTTTAAGTCAGTTTCCAAGTGTTTAGCAATCCCTCCTAATCCCCGGTTTAGAACGATCCCTACTTACATCTTTACTACAATTCGACAAAAGAGGGTTTAATTTGTGTGCTAGTTAATATCATATCAAATTTTGGCGCCGTTGCCGGGGATTAGCAATTTTGCTAATCCCTTGGATTGTTTTTGTTTCTTTTATTTCACTTTGTTTCTGACTTTATTGAAGTTTCTGACCTAATTTTGTTTCTTGTGTCTTAGGTACTAATGTATGACTAGAAGCTCTCAAACGATTCGTGCAAACATCTTGGAGTTTGACGACGATTTTGAGAGGAAGTTGAGAAGAGCTAGAAGCCAGCAAGAACACCATCCACCGACTTCCGAATCTGACCTTGAAGAAAACGTACAAGAAGAGGAGGAGGAGGCCACGGCAGGAATATTTGAAGAAGTCCAAGGCATGGCGGGGGATAACCGTACACTCAAGGAGCTTTCCGCCTCAGGTTTGGATAATGCCACACCCCTGTGCATTCAATACCCTAGGGCTGCCCAAGGTAAGACGGATGAGTTTGAATTAAAGTCAAGTTTACTTCATCATATTCCTAAATACCATGGCTTGTCCATGGAAGATCCTAACAAACATTTGAAAGAATTTGAAGTAGTTTGCTCTAGTATGACTCCCGTCAATGTTGACGGAAATATATTGAAGATGAAGGCTTTTCCATTCTCTTTGATGGATAAAGCAAAGGATTGGTTATATGAGTTAGCTCCCGGCACTGTTACATCATGGGAGAGTATGAAGAGAGCGTTCTTGGAGAAGTTCTTTCCAACTTCTCGTATCATCCTCCTACGCAAAAAGATAAGCGGAATCCAGCAAGAAGAAGGTGAGTCTTTTCCCACATATTATGAACGATTTAAATCACTTGTTGCTTCTTGTCCACAGCATCAGATGAAGGAGGAGTTGCTTTTGCAATACTTCTACGAGGGTCTCCTACCTCTAGAATGTCAAATGCTTGATGCTTCGGCGGGGGGAGCATTGGTGGACAAAACACCCACGGCTGCCAAGGTCTTGATTGCTAATAGAGCGTTGAACGCTCAACAGTACGAGGGTGTAGGCCAAAGAGGACCCCCACGGCATCAAGTCCATGAGGTAAGTTCGACTCCCGACATTCATTCACAATTGGCTAATCTTACTTCTATTGTGTCTCAGATGGCCGAGGGCATGAAGATGCAAGGACCAATTGTATGTGGCGTATGTTCCATCCAAGGACATGTCTCTGAAAAGTGTCCACAGTTGATTGAAAATGGTGGATGGGAAAGCGCCCATGCAATTGGGTTTCAAGGTCAAAACCAACCAAGGAACGATCCATATTCAAACACATATAATCCCGGTTGGAGAGACCACCCAAATTTCAAGTGGAGGGAGCCCCAACAACCTCAAAACCAAGGAGGCTTTAGGCAACAACCCCCGGGGTTCTTTCCCAAAACCTACGGCTCACCCCAAAACCAAGCCCAATCCGGCCCAAATGCCTCAGGTACGTCTCTCGACAATGATGCACTTCTTAAGATACTAACTAAGTTGTCTAATGGACAGGAAGATCAAGCTAAGGCTATGCAAATCCAAGACAAAAGGGTGGATCAACTTGAGAAACAAATTGGGCAGATCGCCGAGTTTGTTGGGCAGTTTAGAGAACAAGGAAAGCTTCCTAGTTCAACCATTGCGAATACAAAAGGAGGCTTTGAAACCGCAAATGCAATCATGCTAAGGAGTGGAAAAGAAGTTGGGGCAGGTTCTACACCACCAAAATCAGGTCCCAAAGAGGATGAAATGTTGAAATCTGAAGAGGAGACACCAAGTCCACTCACGGCAAATGTAGCACCACCTTTGCCGCAAGTATCCAATGCCCCTAAACCTTCAAATCTGTCCAATAAGGGTAAGCATGTGTTAAATTCAAGTCCTACTAATGTTTTTCCTTTGAATGTCCCCTTTCCTAGTAGATTTTTGCAATCCAAGAACGAAGAGGAGGAAAAAGATGTTCTAGAGACGTTTAGAAAGGTGCAAGTCAACATTCCCCTCCTTGATGCCATAAAGCAAATCCCGAAGTATGCCAAGTGTTTAAAGAAGCTTTGTACGACAAGGAAACGTACCCGGGAGAAAGAAGTGGTACATGTAAGCAAGAACGTCTCCGCCATCTTGCAACGTAAACTACCCCCCAAATGCAAAGATCCGGGGAGCTTTACAATTCCGTGTGTCATTGGTAATACCCGTTTCAAATCTGCCATGCTAGATTTAGGAGCATCTATTAATGTTATGCCATATTCTGTTTATACATCTATGAATCTAGGAGCACTTAAAAATGATGGGGTAATAATACAATTGGCCGATAGATCTAACGCCTATCCAAAGGGAGTTTTGGAAGATGTTCTTGTGCAGGTTAATCATTTGGTCTTCCCGGCGGATTTCTATGTCCTCGAAATGGATGAATCAGACCATGCCCCTTCATTGCCCATCCTCCTTGGAAGGCCATTTATGAAAACGGCTCAAACGAAGATTGATGTGGCCAAAGGAGAAGTAACTATGGCATTTGGTGGTGATATGATTTGTTTTAAAATTTCTGAATCCATTGAGACTCCTAACGTTGTTCGTTCTTGTTGTGTTATTGATACAATAGAAAAGATAGGGACGGATCATTCAGCCCCTAACACAAAGAATGCATCAAGAACCATGCAAGACGAGGGAATTGGAGTGGAGAACAAGGACCATACGGCCACTGCCCTCACAGTGCTCAAATTGGCAGAAAGGACCATGGGGAAGAACGTTTACCTAGCTGCCACTTCATCACATCACATAGGTAAGCCACCTAATCCAAATCCAATTCCCATTAAAGTTGATAGGTGGTTCTCTTCTATGGTGCAGGTACCCAAGCAAATCCCCGATGGTGGGCACATGTACATGAACCATAGGCAACACAACGCACCCATCAACAAACATCACTATCCATTACCGTTCAAAGATGCAATGTATGAGAATGCCGTGGGACCTAGGGGAGCTTTAAGAGAAGCATTCAAATAAGGACGATTGAGGACAATGCCGTGGGACCTAGGAATTGCTCTAACAACCAGATTTGAGTTTCTAAAACCCATCATTTTGTTGCTTGTTTCTAATCTGCCAGTTTTGTTTTTAACTTGCTGTTTGTGTGTTTTCTTTGCTTGTTGGTTATTTGTGTTAGTTTATGGTTGAAACATTGAGGACAATGTTTGATTTAAGTGTGGGGGGGGTAACTAAGTGTTTTAGATGCAAATTCGTGGGATTTTATCACCCTTAACTTGGAGACTTGTTCTTTGCTGTTTTTAAGTGTTTTGAGCAGTTTTGGTGTGTTTTAGTATAGGTTGTTCTAAAAATCCGAAAATTCCATAAAAATTTGAAAAATTTGTTTTAAAAACCCAAAAAGAGTTGTTTTTGTGTGTTTGTTTGTGTCTTAGGGTACCTTCCAACACAATGATGAGGATTCGGTTTGTAATTGCATGGCTGTTAAAGAGAGTGATTAACATGGATGAAAGTTTGATGTACTCTTTGTTTATGCTTAGTTGTGGTTATAACTTATGAATTCACATGCAATCATAAAGAAAAAATCAGTTTTTGTAACATGCTTGAAGGAAGGAACTCAAACTAACGCTACAACCTTGTGAGACTTGAGCCTAAACGGTTATTTGGAGAGTTAAAATCTGTGCATTCTTTGTTTTCTAAAGTCGTTCCATGATCTCATTATTCTTTGCTTGGTTGCTACTTAGAAGGCGTTTCATCATTTAGTTCCAAATGCTAGAACTCATGCCCATTTCATTCAAAGCGTGTCATTGATTTGCATAACACATATTCAAGATAAAGTTGTGTAGTGACCACCACCATAGCCAAAAAGCCGTAAATCCCCTATGTTATTATGTTTGTAGGTTTTAACCCCGTTGAGCCTTGTTTAGCCTATTCTTTGTTAACCCATGTTTTCCTCACCTAGCCTAGTTTAGGACCATCCATACCCTTGTTCTTAAAGCATAGTAAAGCATGATTCGTATTGAATTCCTTGTGATCTATGTTGGCAGAAAACAAGTGTGGGGGAAGTATTTTTCATGAGGAATTGTGTGCCATAGGCACGGCAAAGAAAAGACAATAAAGAAAAAAAAAAGAAAAAAAGAAAAAGAAAAAAAATATGAAGAAAAAAAAGTATGAAAAGTTTGAAAAAAAAAAAAAAAAAAAAAAAAAGAGAGTTCCAAAGTATTGTTTGTTGAAGTGAGGGTCCAAAACAATGAATTCGGCCCTAAGGAGTTGTTTAAGTCTTCCCCTTATGTTTTAAAGATAAATTCTGCAATCTAAGTGAATTCTAAGTCTCAATTTCATTGCTTTGCTTACTATTGCTTGAAGAACGTTTGTTTTCCCTTTCCTTTCCTTGTTAGCCAATACCCCAAGCCCCATTACAACCCGTAACTTCTATCTTGAGTGTTATGTGTTTCAATTTGTGGAGTTTGAATTTGGTATGAGCATATGGTGTCACTGGTTCTCGCATCTAAGTAGTAGCATTCCATTCATGAGATCATATCTAAACATGCTTCTTAACTCTAGAAATTGCGTTCTTTGTGATACATATATGTGAGCATTCGTTTTCATATCTACATCAATCTTCTCACATATGACTAGTGTAGGGTGTGGAGTTAGAAAATCTGAGTGAAAATAGAGTGTATATCTTGTAAGGAATTGAGGGAATTCTCTAAGGCATGTTACTACATTCAAAGCATTGTTTTAATTGATTACTTGTGAACTAGTAAGTGGTGGCTTTAATTAAGTATATGCTTGTGTAAAGATGACTCAAATCTGTGGGGATAACAATCTTTAACATGTCATGTGCATTGGAAATCCCTGAGGCAAACGTTGGAAGGTTTAGGTTTTGTTTTGGTTAGTTTCGTTTTGTTTTCTTTGTTTTGTTTGTTTTGCTCGAGGACTAGCAAAAGCTAAGTGTGGGGGAATTTGATAGGAGCATATTTATGCGCCTTAGTTAGCTAGTTCTTATGCATTTTTGTTATGCTTTCTTTGTTAAAGTAGTCTTTTAAGCTACTTTCATGTGTTTTCAGGGTTAAAGGACGTATTACATGAAATGATGCAATTTGGAGCTTTTGGAGCAAAATGTGAGCTTGGATTGAATAGGACATGCTTGGAACACAAGGTTGGGATGGAATTGAAGAGTTGAAGATTTGAGGTTTCCTACTTGAAGTAGGAGAGCTAAGCCTAAAAGTTTCCTTTTTGGGTTGATCTTTCCTAAATCGGAATTGGCAACCAAAGTTTCTAAAAGTGGAAGTTTCTATTCTTGGAGGTTTCCAATTTCGTGAGTTTCTATTCTCGACTTTGGGCTTTTGGATGACCCATCCTTACCTCTTGGACCTATGCAGCACCTAAACCCTAACCCAAGCCCACCTAATTAACATGCAAAATCTGGTTACAAACCCTAGCCCTAGCCCACTTAGTGGCCGAACCCTAGGCCCTTTTCTCTTTAAAAATCTGATTACAAACCCTAGCCCATGTTCACTTAATTGCCGCACAAACCCTAGCCCAATCTGATTTAATTAGGGTTTTAGGTGCCTATTTATATGCTCCTAAACACCCTAGCCGAAGATCATCATTCATTCTACACAAAATCAGAAAATCATTCAGCCATTCTCCATTCACGCCAGAATCTGTCCATCACTTTTGCCGAGCCAAACCTTCACCCAAATCCATAGTTTCTGACCTAAAACCCTCCTAGCCGTGCCCTACACCTATCCTAGATAGTTTTCCACCATTCCCCCTCATCCAAAGTCATCCAAATTCATCCAAAAACCCCTTAAATCCTCACTGCCGCAGCAAGGAGAAGAAGCAAGTTTCTGTGCAGATTTCAAAGTGGAATTCTTGGGCATTTTAGGTGTAATCTTTCTTACGTCTTTGATGTTTCAATTAAATAAACTTATTGTTGTGAGTATGAGGAACTAAACCCCCTTAGTTGGGGGGTGATTCAAAACCATGTACATGCTTGCAATTTGATTCGATTACATTCAGTTGTTATTTCATAAGTTATGGATTCAATTCGTTCATCTATTTGATTGATAATTTATTTGTGTATGTTGATTGAGAGTGCACGCTTACTTTTCATGCATAAATATGATGCTAGATTATGAGGGAGTTTCACCTAATAGTTACAATCTTATAATCACAAGTAGTGAAGGTCGCTTGAAACCGATCGCGTTGAATGAATTCTTAGCATAAGTTTCATGCAATTCATAGTAACGAATGCTTCGTCAATGCTTATGTTTTTCATAGAACGTAATGATTCTTGCTTGTATCTCTATTATGCAATTCATGTAGGGAACTTGTAGGGAATGTTTTGGGTTGTCGTATGCAATCATCCAACTTAATAACTTGTGGAAAAACTGAGGGTTAATTAGTGCAATTCACAGTTAATTTGGGGCGTTGAGTATTCATAGTTTATCGGAAGAACAACTGAAAATCGTTTTGCTTGCAAGTGTGACATGTGTGGAGAAGAACCTCCTAACTAGCCTTTTATCCATTCTTTTCATCAAAATTTGTTTTACAATCTGTTTCTTTTATAATCTGCCATTTAATCTATTTTCGTCCAAATCAAATCCCACCTTATTTCTTTGAGTCATTTTACTTAGAACTTGTCTTAGAATATGTTTTTAGGTGTTTTAGGTCATTAGGAAATCAAATTTCGTCCAAATTAGTGTAGGTGCTCAAAACTGCCCAGAAAGTGGTTTTTAGGCAGTTTTGAGCCTTCTAGTTGCTGTTTTAGTTTTTAGGTTTGTTTAAGTGTTTTAACTTTTAGTTTTGTATTCTTTGAGTCTAGTTTAGTGTTTTAAACTTCGTTTTTAAGTTTTTAAGTCAGTTTCCAAGTGTTTAGCAATCCCTCCTAATCCCCGGTTTAGAACGATCCCTACTTACATCTTTACTACAATTCGACAAAAGAGGGTTTAATTTGTGTGCTAGTTAATATCATATCAACGGGGCTAGGGGTGATTAGCTAACAATGGAAGGTAAGGAAAACAAACGTTCTTAAAGCATAATAAGCAAAGTAATGAAATTGATGCTGAGAATTCCTTTTGAATGCAGCAACTAACCTTGAAACACAATGGGTTTATTCATTCAACTTTTAGGGCCAAATTCACTCTTTATGGACCCTTTCTACAACAAACAACACTTGTGAGCTTTTCCTCACTTATTTCAAACTCTTTTCTTTTCTTTTCAACACTTTTTCCTTCTCTTTTTCTTTTTCCACGAATTTTGTTTTTTTTTTTTTTTTTTTTCTTTTCATGCCTTATTTCTTTTCTTGGCATATCAACACACACACACACAAATTCCCCCACACTTGTTTTCTGCCAAACATTAATCAGAAGGGATTCAAATTGAATCATGTTTTACTATGCTTCAAGAACAAGGGTATGGATGGTCCTAATCTAAGCTAGGTAGGGGTTATGTGGGTTGACAACAAATATGGCTAAACAAGGCTCAACGGGGTTAAACTTAAACACAATGCACAGAGGGTTGGCTTTTTGGCTCTTGGTTCACTAAACAACTTCATCTTGCTCATGTGTTATGCAATTCAATATCATGCTTTGAATGGAATGGGCATGAGTTCTAGCATTTGGAACTAAATGATAAAACGCCTTCTAAGTAGTAACCAAGCAAAGAATGATGAGATCATGCAACGACTTTAGAAAACAAGAATGGACAGATTAATAACTCTCCAAATAAACGTTTAGGCTCAAGTCTCACAACGTTGTAGCGTTTGTTTGAGTTCTTCCCTTCAAGCATGTTACAAAAACTAATTTTTTTTTTATGATTACATGTGAATTCATAAGTTATAACCACAACCAAGCATAAACAAAGAGTAAATCAAACTTTCATCCATGTTAATCATTCTCTTTAACAGCCATGCGATTACAAACCGAATCCTCATCATTGTGTTGGAAGGTACCCTAAGACACAAACAAACACACAAAACAACTTTAAAACGACTCTTTTTGGGTTTTTTCAAAACGTTTTTTTTTCAAATTTTTATTGGATTTTCGAATTTTTATGTCAAAACACATTAAAACACACCAAAACAGCCTAAAAACACCAAGAAACAATATTTGAAATTATGGGTGACAAAACCCTACGAATTTACATCAAAACACTTTGGTTACCCCCCCACACTTAAATCAAACATTGTCCTCAATGTTTCAAGCATAAACTAACACACATAATCAACAAGCAAAGAAAAGAACAACTAAACAATCTAAATGGCAGAAACGAAATAACAACAAAGAGAAGGGTTTAGGAACGCAAATCTGGAATTGGAGTGCTCTCTAGGTCTTCCTTTGTCGAATGCATGGGTTGCCTCCCAAGTAGCGCTTTCTTTAACGTCTTGCAGCCGGACGATACTTTCATTCACTCCCCATTGGAGCCCACGGCATGGAATTGATCTTTGAATGGAAGGTGATACTTGAAATGATCCGGTAATGGTTTAAATTCTAAAATGGGTGCCTGGATCATTGAACTCAATAGCATGTTAGTATAAAACGAACTTGAAATTTGAGGAGTTAGCTTACCTGTGTGCTGCGACAAGAACACGAGTACATCTTCCACGACATGGTCCTCAAAACTTCCATGCATTGGATCTATGAATGGAGGGAGATAGTGATCCTTTCTGATTATGGCATTGAGCTTCCTAAAGTTCGTGTAAATTCTCCCACCAATTTGGATTCGATTTGGCACCTGCGCCAAAGAAGGTAACAACCTATTAATTGAAATGGGAATCGGAATTGGAGGAGGTGGCTCACCACTGTGCAGCAATCAGGACTCGAAAGTAGCAGCATATTTAACAATTTCACTAGGCTTGCTCTCGGCCAGAGTGGGTATTAGGGCAGTGATTTGTCCCGTGTCATCAAATTCAACTTCTTTGGGGATGGTTGTCTCAAGTACATGCTCTTTGATGAATTCTAGATACTCCCCAGCCACTTCCTTCTCTTGAATCCTTCTTCTTGGTGTACAATTCTCTTCAGGGATTTCAACACAATCTGAAACTTGTTTTGGTGTACCAAGAATTGGGATATCACTTTGCACCTTGGGAAGGGCTTCCATGATGTCTTTTTCACTCCCTTCTTCCTTGGGAATCAAAAACCTGCGAGGAAAGGGGACATTTGGTGGAATGGGGTAAGAAAGAATTGAATTTGGAACCAACTTACCTGAGTTGGACGGCATAGGGACTCTAGGAGGCTGCGGCAAGGGTTGTTCTACCCTTGTCGTGGGTGTGTCTTCTTCATCCCCCTCAATTAGCAGCTGTTCGTCCTCCCCTTGGATTTGTTTGGACGCCCTTGGTTCAACTCCAACCTCCATGGCACTTCCCAAAGTGATGGCTCCAGTAATTTCAAAATCTTCCATTGAATTTACAATGTTTGCGTTGGAGAATTCACTTTGTTCTTGAATTTGTGCCATGAACTCCACAATCTGCCCAACTTGCTTCTCTAATTCATCCATCTTGTTGGCTTGATTTTCTGCTTCATGTGTCAAAGAGGTGAGTAATTGAACATTTTGGTCATTATCCATTGACGTACCTGAATTTGTTTGGGAAGATTGTGGGCGAGGCTGTGGTGGTGCATATGGCCACTGATAGAACTCCTCAGATGGTTGTGAGTATTCTTCTTGTTGTGAGCCCTGCATCAAAGAGGTTAGTACATCAAGAATTTCATCATAACTCATGGGCATACTTGAATTCGATTGGAATTGTTGTGGGGGAGGCGGTGGTGGCTGCATAAGTCTGGAATAAAACTCCTCCTCTTGCTGCCAATATACATCTTGTTGGAATTGTTGAGGTTCCCCCCACATATAATTTGAATGATCTCTCCAATTCGAATTGTAAGTGTTGGAAGACATGTTGTTGCTTGGTTGATCATAGCCTTGATAACCCCAAGCATCTCCGTTTGCAGTGAATTGAGGACGTTGATGAGTTGGATATCCGTGCCCATAGGACACACCACATGTAGGGACACTTTTCATTGTGGTCCTTTCGATATATTGCGTTAACTGAGAAGTAAGATTCGTTATTTGAGCTTGAAGATTAGCAATTGCCATGTCTTACTTCTCTAGTACCTAAAATCAAAGAAAGAAAACTAAACGAAGATTGATGTGGCCAAAGGAGAAGTAACTATGGCATTTGGTGGTGATATGATTTGTTTTAAAATTTCTGAATCCATTGAGACTCCTAACGTTGTTCGTTCTTGTTGTGTTATTGATACAATAGAAAAGATAGGGACGGATCATTCAGCCCCTAACACAAAGGTTGCTTCAAGAACCATGCAAGATGAGGGAATTGGAGTGGAGAACAAGGACCATACGGCCACTGCCCTCAAAGTGCTAAAATTGGCCGAAAGCACCATGGGGAAGAACGTTTACCTTGCTACCACTTCATCACATCACATAGGTAAGCCACGTAATCCAAATCCAATTCCCATTAAAGTTGATAGGTGGTTCCCTTCTATGGTGCAGGTACCCAAGCAAATCCCCGATGGTGGGCACATGTACATGAACCATAGGCAACACAACGCACCCATCAACAAACATCACTATCCATTACCGTTCAAAGATGCAATGTATGAGAGTGTCGTGGGGCAGGTTGTGGAGGAGATCCCACTCCTTGCCGTGGGCTCCAATCGAGCATGATCATGTTCTTCGTTCGGCTGCAAGACATTAAAGAAAGCGCTACTTGGGAGGAAACTCATGCAATTCAACAAAGGAAGCCCTAGGAATCACTCCAATTCCAGATTTGCGTTCCTAAAACCCTTCACTTTGTTGCTTGTTTCTAATCTGCCCAGTTTTGTTATTTACTTGCTGTTTGTGTGTTTCTTTTTGTTTAGTGTGGTTTTATGCTTAAAACATTGAGGACAATGTTTGATTTAAGTGTGGGGGGGGTAACTAAGTATTTTTTATGCAAATTCGTGGGATTTTATCACCCTTAACTTAGAGACTTGTTCCTTGCTGTTTTTCAGTGTTTTTGAGCCATTTTGGTGTGTTTTAGTGTGTTTTGATGCAAAAATCCGAAAATCACATAAACATTTGAAAATTTTGTTTTAAAAACCCAAAAAGAGTTGTTTTTGTGTGTTTGTTTATGTCTTAGGGTATCTTCCAACACAATGATGAGGATTCAGTTTGTAATTACATGGCTGTTAAAGAAAGTGATTAACATGGATGAAAGTTTGATTTACTCTTTGTTTATGCTTGGTTGTGGTTATAACTTATGAATTCACATGCAATCATAAAAGAAAAAAATCAGTTTTTGTAACATGCTTGAAGGAAGGAACTCGAATTAACGCTACAACCTTGTGAGACTTGAGCCTAAACGTTTATTTGGAGAGTTAAAATCTGTGCATTCTTTGTTTCCTAAGTCGTTGCATGATCTCATTATTCCTTGCTTGGTTGCTACTTAGAAGGCGTTTCATCATTTAGTTCCAAATGCTAGAACTCATGCCCATTTCATTCAAAGCATGTCATTGAATTGCATAACACATATTCAAGATAAAGTTGTGTAGTGACCACCACCATAGCCAAAAAGCTGTAAATCCCCTCTGTTATTATGTTTTGTAGGTTTTTAACCCCGTTGAGCCTTGTTTAGCCTATTCTTTGTTAACCCATGTTTTCCTCACCTAGCCTAGATTAGGACCATCCATACCCTTGTTCTTGAAGCATAGTAAAGCATGATTCAAATTGAATTCCTTTTGATTTATGTTGGCAGAAAACAAGTGTGGGGGAAGTGTTTTTCATGAGGAATTGTGTGCCATAGGCACGGCAAAGAAAAGAAAAGAAAAAAAAATTTCGTGGAAAAAGAAAAAAATGAAGAAAAAAGTATGAAAAGTATGAAAAAAAAAAAAGAGTTGAAAGGTTGAGAAAAAAAAGTTCCAAAGTATTGTTTGTTGAAGTAAGGGTCCAAAACAATGATTTCGGCCCTAAGGAGTTGTTTAAATCTCCCCCTTGTGAGTTAAAGTTAATTTCTGCAATCTAAGTGAATTCTAAGTCTCAATTTCATTGCTTTGCTTACTATCGCTTGAAGAACGTTTGTTTTCCCCTATCCTTTCCTTGTTAACCAACACCCCAAGCCCCATTACAACCCTTAACTTCTATCTTGAGTGTATGAGCATATGGTGTCACTGGTTCTCGCATCTAAGTAGTAGCATTCCATTCATGAGATCATATCTAAACATGCTTCTTAACTCTAGAAATTGCGTTCTTTGTGAAACATATATGTGAGCATTCGTTTTCATATCTACATCAATCTTCTCACATATGACTAGTGGAGGGTGTGTAGTTAGAGAATCTGAGTGAAAATTGAGTGCATATCTTGTAAGGAATTGAGCGAATTCTCTAAGGCATGTTACTACATTCAAAACATTGTTTTAATTGATTAATTGTGAACAAGTAAGTAGTGACTATGATTAAATATGTGCTTAAGTGTAGAGATGACTCAAATCTGTGGGGATAACGATTTTTAACATGTCATGTTCATTGGAAATCCCTGAGACAAATGTTGGAAGGTTTAGGTTGTGTTTTAGTTGTTTTGTTTTGTTTTATTTCTTTGTTTTGCTCGAGGACTAGCAAAAGCTAAGTGTGGGGGAATTTGATAGGAGCATATTTATGCGCCTTAGTTAGCTAGTTCTTATGCATTTCCATGGTGTTTTCTTAGTTAAATTAGTCTTTTAAGCTAGTTTTATGTGTTTTCAGGTTTTAAGGCCAAAGGATGCAAGAAGATGCATTTTGGAGCTTTTTGGAGCAAAATGGAGCTTGGAATGCATGTCACATATTTGGAGCCAAGGTTTGGACGAATTTGAAGACTTGAAGATGAGGATTCCTACTTGAACAAGGTTTCCTAGTTGAAGTAGGAAAGTGCTTACATGAAGGAGGATTCCTAATCGACGAAGGATTCCTAATCGACGAAGGATTCCTAATCAACGAAGGATTCCTAATTGAAGATGGATTCCTAATCACATAAGGATTCCTAATTGAAGATGGATTCCTAATCACATGAGGATTCCTAGAAGAACAAGGATTCCTACTTGAAATAGGAAAGTTAAGCCAAAGTTTCCTACTTTGGCTTGATTTTTCCTAAATGTCCCTAAAAGTTCCAGCAATTATGAAGACTTCCTAAGCATTCTAGGACATCAAATACACATCTCTTGCACCTTTTGAACCCTTGCCGCACTCCCCTTGGTATTTCCTCTTCCTTATTTCCTGATTCTAAGCTTTAAAACACTTTCCTTTTGTGTTTTAAGCCCTAGCCGAATTTCCCTTGCCCTTTCCTTTAATTTTCTGATTTGTTTCCTTAATTCTAGAGCTTTAGACTTAATTTCTGTTTACCAAAATAGTCTAGGGTTTTTAATTTCCTAATCCCTTTAAGTAAACATCCTTGTGCAGCCACAAAGATCCCCATTCAGAACCATTCATCCAGAAAATAATTTTTCACGCCAGAAACCATTCTCCATCTTCAACAGCCCCATTCCTTCACCATTCACCATATTTTCTGACCCAAAACCACCCTAGTCGTCCCATACACCCATCCTAGACATTTTTCCACCATTCTACACCATCCATAACCCCCAAAAACCATCACTAAACCTGGTGCCGCAACCAAGGAAGAAGAGGAAGGTTCTTAGACATACCTGCTGTGCAATTGGGTTCGCTGGCACGTTTAAGTGTTTTCTATCTTTTATTTTCAATGTATAAACTTGTTATTCTTTGTGTTGTGATCATGAGGAACTAAACCCCTCTTAGTTAGGGGGTGATTCGAAACCATGTTCATGCTTGCAATATGATTTGATTACATTCAGTTGTTATTTCATAAGTTGTGGATTCAATTCGTTCATCTACTTGATTGATAACTTATTTGTGTATGTTGATTGAGAGTGCACGCTTAGTTTTCATGCATGAATATGATGCTAGATTATGAGGGAGTTTCACCTAATAGTTACAATCTTATAATCACAAGTAGTGAAGGTCGCTTGAAAACGATCGCGTTGAATGAATTCTTGGCATAAGTTTCATGCAATTCATAGTAACGAATATCTCGTCAATGCTTATGTTTTTCATAGAATTTAATGATTCTTGCTTGTATCTCTATTATGCAATTCATGTAGGGAACTTGTAGGGAATGTTTTGGGTTGTCGTATGCAATCATCCAACTCAATAACTTGTGGAAAAACTGAGGGTTAATTAGTGCAATTCACGGTTAATTTGGGGCGTTGAGTATTCATAGTTTATCGAAAAGCAACTGAAAATCGTCTTGTATGCAAGTGTGACGTGTGTGGAGAAGAACCTCCTAACTAGCCTTTTATCCATCCTTTTCATCAAAAAACGTTTTACAATCTGTTTTGTTTTAAAGTTTCTGTTTTGTTTTCAATATTCGTCCAAAACAAATCCCCCTTTATTTTGAAGTCTTAGATTAGTTAGAAAGTGTTTTGATTTGTGTTTCTAAGTGTTTTGATTCAAGTTTTCATCCAATTTCGTCCAAGTTCTTGTTAGGTTCTCAAAACTGCCCAGAAAGTGGTTTTTAGGCAGTTTTGAGTCATTAGGTTGCTGTTTTGAGTTTTATGTTTGTTTAAGTGTTTTAAACTTTAGTTTTGCATTCTTTCAGTCTAGTTTAGTGTTTTAAACTTTGTTTCTGAGTTTTTAAGTCAGTTTCCAAGTGTTTAGCAATCCCTTCTAATCCCCGGTTTAGAACGATCCCTACTTACATCTTTACTACAATTTGACAAAAGAGGGTTTAATTTGTGTACTTAATATATTTCGCATCAAGGAGCATATTTATGTGCCTTAGTTTAGCTTGTTCTTGTGCATTTATAGTGTTTTTCCTTAGTAAAGTAGTCTTTTAAGCTAGTTTTATGTGTTTTCAGGTTCTAAGGGCAAAGTATGCAAAAGGATGCATTTTGGAACCTTTTGGAGCAAATTAGAGCTTGGAATGGACATCATATGCTTGGAGCCAAGAGGATGGACGAAATTGAAGATTTGAAGATGATGTTTCCTACTTGAGCAAGGTTTCCTAGTCGAAGTAGGAAAGCGCCTAATCAAGAGGTTTCCTAGTCAACAAAGGATTCCTAATTTAAGAAGGATTCCTAATCAACGAGGGATTCCTAGTTGAAGATGGATTCCTAGAAGAACGAAGATTCCTACTCAAACAAGGTTTCCTACTCGAAGTAGGAAAGTTAAATCCAAATGGCATCAAGTTGCAGCTACAAAGAAGATTTCCAAGTTCAAGAAGGAAAACGTTTCCAAGATGAAGTAGGAGAAGAATTCCAAGTCAAGGGAGGATTGTGACATGTTTTCCTAATGCTAGAAGGACTCCTAAGTGTTGTAGGACACAAATGAGAAGTTTCTAGAAAGTTTCCATCCTTGTCGTGGGTTTTATGCAATTCCTATCAGTTTTAGGGCTTTCTAGAAGCCCTATCCTTAATCCCTACATTGGTGCCGCACCCTAGCTTCTAGATACCTTAATTCCTTGCCTTGCAAGGCATTCTAGAAACCTTATCACCTTATCCCATTGCTGCCGCACCCTTATCCCTTTTCCTTTGCAAAATCTGATTGTTTAGACCTATTTCCTTGTGGATTTGGGTTTTTCTAATCCATATCTGATTCCCCTAGGGTTTTAAGTGCCTATAGATATTCATATTAACCCCTAAATCAGATCACCACTCACCACAATTCACAATTAATTTCAGAAATTCGTCCAACCCTCTCTACACTCTTGCCGCACCCACCAAACACCATTCCCCTTAGTTTTAAGTCTTGCCGCACCATCCCCATCCCCTAACCACTACTACATCCATCAATAATCATGCATCCATACACCTAAAGTCCTTTGCCGCACCAAGGAGGAGGAGAAGGAAGCTCGGAAGTTCATGCAATTCAAGTTCGCGTCGCTGGAATTTCTAGGTGTTTCTTTTCCTTTGATTTCAATGTTTAAATTCAATTCTCTTTGTTTTGTGCATATGAGGAACTAAACCCCCCCTTGGCTAGGGGGGGATTTGATAGGAGCACATTTATGCGACTTAGTTAGCTTGTTCTTGTGCATTTATGTTGTTTTTCTTTAGTTATTTTAGTGTTTAAAGTCATTTTCGTGCAATTTCAGGTTTAGAGACGAAGTATGCAAAGAAGTGCAAAATGGAGCATTTTAGAGCAAAATTGAGCTGGAATGGAGTGTATGCTAATGGAGCACAAGGAATGGACGGGTTTGAAGGTCAAAGGAGCTTAAGAAATGAAGAAATGAAAGTGAAGAACAAAGAATTCAGATTTGGAAACCAAAGTTTCTAAAGTTGGAAGTTTCTATTCTTGGAGGTTTCCATTTTCGAGAGTTTCTATTCTTGGCTTTGGACTTTTAGATGACCTAAACCCTAATTCCTTGTGGACCCTAACCCTAGCCGCACCTTAGGCCTTATTCCCACTAAAAATCTGAGGGTGCGTTTGTTGCGCCGGACTGTCTCGGACTGGACTAGCTGCCGGGACTAAGCTGGACTGGCTTAGACTGGACTAAGCTGGACTAACTTAGTGAAGCGTTTGGTGCAGTCTCGGACTAAGAAGCAGGATAAGAAAAACAGTAATGTTCATCAGATTTGTGTCTAAGAACACTAGTATGAGGATTGCTATCCTCTTCCCACTTTCAACATAAAAATCTTTCAGTCCACTGATCATTAACCCGAGGCATCATATTCAAAATGTTCTACTCTTATACATCTATAAACATGTGTCTAAGAACACTAGTATGAGGATTGCTATCATTGCTAGGCATTGCATGTGAACAGGGAAATTAAAGGACACCTGTAATGCAGTAGCCTTAGCCTTAGCCTTCTGTTTATGCTCCTCTTCTCTGCAACCAACAACCACAAAAAATTGCAATTCAGCATCAACCCCACACAATACAAAACATTCACATTGTAATATCATGGTTATAAACCAAGTACATACACACACACTCATGGACAAATGTGCAAAATACACATACATACTCACACTCACACTCACACTCACACTAACACACACACACGGACATACACACTCTCAAACACTGACATAGACTCACACACACCCTGCATACATACATACACACACACACACTGCACACACACACACACACTGGATACATATTGCATACATACACACACACACACACACACACTGCATACACACTCACACACACACTCACGCACACACTGCACACACACACACACTGCATACATACTACATACATACACACACACTCACACACTGCACACACACACACACACACTTACACTCACACTCACACTTACACTCACACTCACACACTGCACACAGTCACACACACTGCACACACACACACACACTGCACACACACACCCTGCATACATACACACACACACACACACTGCACACACACACACACACTGGATACATATTGCATACATACACACACACACTGCACACACACACACACACTGGATACATATTGCATACATACACACACACACACACTGCATACACACTCACACACACACTGCATACACACACACTGCATACATACTGCATACATACACACACACTCACACACTGCACACACACACACTCACACTTACACTCACACTCACACACTGCACACAGTCACACACACACACACACATTGCATACATACTCACATACACACTGCACACACACACACACTGCACACACACACACATTGCATACATACACACACTGCATACATACTGCATACACACACACACACACACTGCATACACACACACACACTGCATACATACACACACACTGCACACACACACACTGCATACATACTGCATACATACACACACACACACACTGCATACACACACACACACTGCATACACACTCACACACACACTGCACACACACACACACTGCCCACACACACACACATTGCATACACACACACACTGCACACACACTCACACTCACACTTACACTCACACTCACACACTGCACACAGTCACACACACACACACACGGGGACAGAGTGCAACACACTCTTACCCTCACACACACACTCTGTTTTTATACTCACACACACACACACACACACACTGCATACACACTCACACACACACTGCATACATACTGCATACATACACATACACACACACACACACTGCACACACACACACACACTGCATACATACACACACACTGCACACACACACACACACTGCATACATACTGCATACATACACACACACACACTGCATACACACTCACACACACACTGCACACACACACACACACTGCACACACACACACACACTGCATACACACACACACTGCACACACACTCACACTCACACACACTCATACTCACACTTACACTCACACTCACACACTGCACACAGTCACACACACACACACACGGGGACAGAGTGCAACACACTCTTACCCTCACACACACACTCTATTTTTATACTCACACACACACACACACACACACGCACACACACACTGCATACATACTCACACACACACTGCACACACACACACACACTGCACACACACACACACACACTGCACACACACACACACACTGCACACACACACACTGCATACATACTGCATACATACACACACACACACACTGCACACACACACACTGCATACATACACATACACTGCACACACACACACACACACACACACACTGCATACACACACACACTCACACTCACACACACTCACACTCACACACACTCACACTCACACTTACACTCACACTCACACACTGCACACAGTCACACACACACACACACGGGGACAGAGTGCAACACACTCTTACCCTCACACACACACTCTGTTTTTATACTCACACACACACACACACACACACACTGCATACATAATCACACACACACTGCACACACACACACACACACACACACTGCACACACACACACACTGCATACATACTGCATACATACACACTCACACACTGCATACATACTGCATACATACACACACACACACACACTGCACACACACACACACTGCACACTTACACTCACACTCACACTCACACACACATTTTACACACAACTCACACACACATATTTTACACACACAGGTTACACACACAACTCACACACATACACACAAACACAGATTACACACACACACACACGGACATATTACACACACATTTTACACACACAACTCACACACAGGTTACACACACAACTCACACACACACACACACTGCAAATAACACAGGTTACACACACACACACACGGATAGATTACACACACATTTTACACACACAACTCACACACACACACACAGATATTACACAGGTTACACACAGATTACACACACACACACACACACACACACACAAACACACTCACACACACACAAACACACAGACAAATTACACACGGTACACACAAACACACACACAGAGAGCACACACCTGAGACTAATCTCAATTTCATCTTATGAAAACCTCAAATTCTAATCTCAATTTCACCTAAATATCAAAACCCTAATTTGTTCAATTGCAAATCCACTTGTATATTATGAATTTCTCAAACCCAAAACAACAAAATCAAATAAACCTCAGTTAATATCACAAACAAATCCACACAAATCGACGAAAAAAATCCAAGATTCGAAGCTTACCAACTTGAGGCAGATGACAGCGACCAGATGCAAGGACGACGATGAGCGCGAGGACGATGTGGGAGCACGGCAAGGACGACGACGAGGGCAGACACAGAGATAAGGACGATGTGGGATGTGAGATGTGGGAAGACGCGGTTTCTCTGGCTTACGAGTCCGCCCGAAATTGGGATCCCTCGTGAAGAACGGCTAAGCCCCCCTTAGTCCTAGCGAATCCCACCTAAGCTCATTAAAGCTAATCCCGGTGCCCACCAAACACTGGACTATAGTCTAGTCCAGTCCAGTCCCAGCGAATCTTGCCAAACAAACGTGGCCTGATTGTTTTAACCTAATTTCTGGTGGATTTGGGCTTCTAGAAACCCTAATTTGATTACCCTAGGGTTTTGGATGCCTATATATACTCATTATAACCCCTAGATGGGATCCATCATCTCCCATTCACATAATTCATGCCAGAATTTGTTCCTTGCTCTTTTCCGCACCTTTCCATCACCAAAGTCCCTAATTTCTGCCCAAAAACAACCCTAGCCGCACCACCCATCAACCCTAAACCTTTCCCTACCATTCCCCATCCATTCTACACCCCAAATACCACCCAAAACCTGTTCTAAAGTTCTCTGCCGCAGCAAGGAGGAAGGAGAATTCGTTGATGATCTTGCTGCCAAGTTGGAGCCTTCTAGGTGTTTTCTTTCTTTGGATTTTAATTTCTAAATTTATGTATCTTTGCTTTGCGAATATGAGGAACTAAACCCCCCTTGGCTAAGGGGGGATTCAAAACCATGATTATTTATGTGAAATAAGTTGATTACTTCCAGTTATCGTTGCATAAGTCGTGAATACAATTTGCTTAACCGTTTGATTTAGAACTTATTCTTGTATGTTGATTGAGAGTGCACGCTTAATTTGCATGCTTGAATTTGATGCTAGGATATAAGTTTGTTTCACCTAATCGTTATGAATTTATATTCGTAAGTAGTGAAGGTCGCTAGTCACGATCGTGTTAAGTAGATTCCTAGCAAGAGTATCATGCTTTTCATAGTTACGAATGCCTTGTCGATGCTTATGATTTCCAAGGAACGTAATGATTCTAACTTGTATCTTTATCATGATGTTCATATAGAGAACTTGTTAGGAATAATTTGTTTGCGATGCATATTCATCCAATTCAATGATTCTAGGGAAATCTGAAGGTTAATTTAAGCGGACCTAATTAACTTGGAGTGTCGAGATTCATAACTTATTAAATTGATAACTGGAAATTGATTTAGGTTGCATATATTTCATGTGTAGAGAAGAACCCCTTAGCTAGTCCATCATCCATTGATTCATTACAATTTTATTTTACAATCTGTTTTTGTTTTACAATCTGCCCTATTTTCCAATCTGTTTTCTTTATTTTAAATTTCGTCAAAACAAAATCCCCCTTTATTTTAGAATCCTAGATTAGTTAGAAAGTGTGTTAGTTTATGTTTTCTAGTGTTTTGAGTCAAGTTATAACATAAATTCGTCCCAATTTGTGTTAGTACTCAAAACTGCCCAGATTGTGCTTCTAAGGCAGTTTTGAGTGTTTATTTGCTGTTTTGGTTCCTTTGCTTTGTTTTGGTGTTTAACTTTTAATTTTACATTCTTTGAGTCTAATCTAGTATTCTAACCTTTGTTTTTACGTTTCTAATTCAGTTTTTCAAGTGATTAGTACCCCTAGTTAATCCCCGGTTAGAACGATCCCTACTTACATCATTACTACAATTGTCACAAATAGGGTTTAATTTGTGTGTTAACATAATTTTCACATCAGGATTCGAAATACATGTTTATGCTTGCGTTATGATTTGATTACTTCTAATTGCATTTCATAAGTTGTGAATTCAATTTACTTATCTATGTGAATTACATTGATTTGTGTGTGTTGGTTGAGAGCAAGGAAGAAAATATCGGTAATATCGGAAATATCGGTAGTCCGAAAACACGGAAATATCGATGGAAATATCGGGATAATATCGATATCGATAAAAATTACATGGAAACCACGGAAATTGTAAGAAAAACTTGGAAATTTTTAATGAAACTTTGTAGGATGTTTATTTAGTCAATTATCTATTAGTTTATCACAAAAAATTGGAAGGAAATGCATTGCATGATGGATTTAACTGATTTAAGTTGATTATATAGCGAGCTGGCAAACATTGTGCGTGTAGAAAATATGTAGTAATTAATTAAAGAAGTTTAAACACACCATAATCATTTATATATAATTAATTAGTACAATATTTGGAGGTTTTATTTAGGATATTAAAAAAAAAAAGGAAGTGAATAAAATGATGAAGAATAATGTGTCGAATTTGACAATTTAAATTTCTTACACATAAGCATGCGTCTAGGCGTTGAAGTTCCAAATTATAGTATATCAATTAACGATTGAAAATCAATACATTGAATAAGACTAAACTTTAATTTGGATGCCGATTATGTTTTTTCAAGTTGATATAAAGTAAAAGTATTGAATTTTGGAAGCCAGGAGTGTGTCAATTGAATTTTGGCTGGCGTGCAAGGTATCAATCTCTTCGTCTCTTCGACGGCTACAACTTTCCTTTTTGTTTCACTTAATTTCGTTGCGTATTGAAAAAGTTATACTCATTTGAATCTTACCCAGTTTCCGGCGACCTCAGTAGCTTTCGAGGCAATTTCCGGCCAAACCACAACGAGTCAGACATCGTGTGAGGTACCATTCTCTTCGTCTCTTCGAGGGCTACAACTTTCCTTTTTGTTTCACTCAATTTCGTTGCGTATTGAAAAAGTTATACTCATTTGAATCTTACCCAGTTTCCGACGACCTAAGCGACCTCAGTGACTTTCGAGGCATTTTCCGGCCAAACCACGACGATTCAGACGTCGTGTGAGGTACCATTCTCTTCGTCTCTTCGAGGGCTACAACTTTCCTTTTTGTTTCACTCAATTTCGTTGCGTATTGAAAAAGTTATACTCATTTGAATCTTACCCAGTTTCCGACGACCTAAGCGATCTCAGTGACTTTCGAGGCATTTTCCGGCCAAACCACGACGATTCAGACGTCGTGTGAGGTACCATTCTCTTTGTCGCTTCGAGGGCTACAACTTTCGTTTTTGTCTTGCTTGATTTCGTTGAGTTTTGACAAAGTTATGGCCGTTTAAAGTGGGTGTAAAATTTCGGCCGAAATTTTGATTTTTTCCCCATTGGGCGTGTCCCACATCGCCCATGCAAGGAATTTGGCAATCAATTTTCCCTATATAATTCACACTCCCCTGCTTAGATGATCCAAGCTTGTTTGGCCTTCGGGCCATGATCAAGTGAACTATGTGTTGAGTTTTCTCAACATATTTAAGTATTTTTTTATTAAAATATTGCGATATTGTCGATAATTTCGAAAATATCGCGATATTATCGATATTATCGATAATATCGCGATATTTTGATGAAAATAGGTTGGATAGTTAAAAAAATTTCGGAACTCCAAAAAACCGATAATATCGGCGATATTTCGCCGATATTATCGATTTTTTCTTCCTTGGTTGAGAGTGCACGCTTAATTATCATGCATAAATTGAATGCTAGGATATAAGGAAATTTCACCTAATCGTTATGGAATTATATTCACGAGTAGTAAAGGTTGATGATCTCAATCGCGTTAAGTAAATTCTTGGCATAAGTTTCATGCAATCATAGTAACAAGTGCTTCGTCAATGCTTATGGTTTTCATAGAACTTAATGATTCTTGCTTGTATCTCTATTATGCAATCATGTAGGGGACTTGTGGGGAATGTTTGGGTTGTCGTATGCAATCATCCAATTCAATAACGTTAGGAAAATCTGAAAGTTAATTTAAGCGGACCTAATTAACTTGGGGCATTGAGAATTCATGGTTTATTGGAAAACAATTGGAAATCGTTTTGTATGCAAGTATAACATGTGTGGAGATGAACCCCTTAGCTAGCCTTCCCTTCACTCATTTAAATCAAATTCGTTTTTTACAATCTGTTCTAATTAACAAAGTTTGTTTTGTTTTTAATTTCGGCCAAAACCAATCCCCCTTTGTTTCAAAGTGTCAAATTAGTTAGTAAGTGTTGTACTTTGTGTTTTAAGTGTTTTGCTTCAAGTTAAAATCCAAATTCGTCCAATTTGGTGTTTAGTGTCCAAAACTGCCCAGATTGTGTTTTTAAGGCAGTTTTGAGTGTTTTGGTGCTGTTTTGAGTCTTTTGGTTTGTTTTGGTGTTTTAAAGTTTAGTTTTGCATTCTTTGAGTCTAGTTTAGTGTTTTAAACTTGTTTTTACGTTTTTAAGTCGATTCCAAGTGATTTTGCAATCCCTCCTAATCCCCGGTCTAGAACGATCCCTACTTACATACATTGCTACAATTGATAAAAAGAGGGTTTAATTTGAGTGCTTATATATTTCATATCATTACTCCACTTTCACCTTTGAATCATTTCAACACCACTCCATTTTACCCATGCTTTGCATCATTACTCCACTTTCACCTTTTAATCATTTCAACACTACTCCATTTTACCCATGCTTTGCCTTGCACTTCCTCTATAAAAGAAAGTGTGTGTAACATACATGTAGTATATATTTTTTTAGATCATTCACTCCCATTTCAATACAACCTTCATCCAAACACATCCATTCATCTTCACATCCATTCCTCTATACAAACAAACCTTCAAACACTCACCAATACCTTGTGCCGTAGCAAAGGAAGGAAAGGAAAGTGCTTGGTCGTACGTGCTATCAACTTGGATCGTTGGAGCGTTTAGGTGTTTTCTTTCTTTTGCTTTCAATGTCTACTTTGTTATTTTCTAATTTTGCTGCAATTATGAGTGGCTAAACCCTTATTTAGTTAGGGGGAAGTTTGAAGCCATGAACATGCTTGAGATTTGAATTGATTTCTTCCAATTGTAATTTGATAAGTTGTGATTGCAATTCAATTACCTATTTTATTCATAACTGATTCTTGTATGATTATTAAGGATGCATACTTAGTTTTCAAGCATGAATTAGATGCTAGAATATAAATGAGTTTCACCTAATCGTTACAAGTTTATATTCATGAGTAGTGAAGGTTGTTTATCACAATCGCGTTAATTGAATTCTTGGCAATTGTATCATGCATTCATAGTTATAATTATCTCGTCAACACTTATGATTTTCATTGAACGTAATGATCTCTTATTGTATCTCTATTATGCATTCATATAGGGGACTTTTAAAGAATGATTTGGGTTATCGCATGCATTCATCCAATTCAATGAGTAAAGGAAAATCTGAGGGTTAATTTGTGCATCACAGTTAATCTGGGGTGTTGAGCATAATAGTTTATTGAAAAGCAATTGGAAATCGATTCATGTACAAGTGTGTCATGTGTGAAGAACGGACCTCTAACTAATCCATCCATCATTTTATTTCTCAAATTCATTTTATAATCTGCCTAGTTTTATAACTTGCTTGTTTATTCGAAATTCATCCAAACCAAAATCCCCCTTTTACTTTCTTGTTTCAAAGTGTTAAATTTCTGTTTTGTTTGTGTTTTTGAGTGTTTTGATTCAAGCCAAAACACTAAATTCGTCCAAAGTTGTTTTAGAGTCCAAATCTGCCCAGTTTGTGTTTTTAGGCAGTTTTGAGTGTTTTTAAGTTGTTTTGAATCTTTAGAATCAGTTTTGAGTCCCTTGAGTCTATTCAAACGTTTTTAACTTTGTTTTTATGTTTTTGAGTAAGTTTAGAGGTTTTAGCAAGCCCTCCTAATCCCCGGTTTAGAACGATCCCTACTTGCATTTATACTACAATTTGACAACAAGAGGGTTTAATTTGAGTCTTTAACTTTCATCGAATCAGACTTGAGGGGGTGCGTACGGTTTGGTGTAGAAGCCCGGGGGTTGTTTCCTAAAGCCTCCTTGTGGTTGGGTTGGTTGTGGCTCCCTCCACTTGAAATTTGGGTGGTCTCTCCAACCGGGATTGTAGGTATTGGCATATGGATCGTTTCTTGGTTGATTTTGGCTTTGAAACCCAATTGCATTAGCGCTCTCCCATCCACCATTCTTAATGAGTTGAGGACACTTTTCAGAGGCATGTCCTTGGATAGAACATATGCCACACACCATTGGTCCTTGAATTTTCATTCCTTCGGCCATCTGAGAAACAATGGAAGTAAGATTAGCTAATTGAGATTGAATATTGGATGTGGAACTTACCTCATGCACTTGTTGCCATGGGGGTCCTCTTTGGCCTACACCCTCGTATTGTTGAGCGTTCAACGCTCGATTAGCAATCAAGATCTTAGCAGCCCTGGGTGTTTTGTCCACCAATGCTCCACCTGCCGAAGCATCGAGCATTTGACGTTCAAGTGGTAGGAGCCCCTCGTAAAAGTATTGTAGAAGTAGTTCCTCCTTCATCTGATGTTGTGGACAAGAAGCAACAAGTGATTTAAAATGTTCATAATAAGTGGGAAAAGACTCACCTTCCTCTTGCTGAATACCACTTATCTTTTTACGAAGAAGGATGATTCAAGAAGTTGGGAAGAACTTCTCCAAAAATGCCCTCTTCATACTCTCCCAAGACGTGACTGTTTCGGGAGCCAATTCATATAACCAATCCTTGGCTTTGTCCATCAAAGAGAATGGAAAAGCCTTCATCTTCAAAATACTTCCGTCGACGTTAACTGGAGTCATACTTGAGCAAACCACCTCAAACTCTTTCAAATGCTTGTTAGGGTCCTCTATTGACAGCCCATGGAACTTTGGGATGTGGTGCAGCAAACTAGACTTCAATTCGAATTCTTCGGTCTTACCTTGAGCAGCCATGGGATATTGGTTACACAATGGTGTGGCATTATCGAATCCCGAGGCGGAAAGCTCCTTGAGTGTACAGTTGTCCATGGCCATGCCTTGCACTTCTTCACCCACTTGTGCCGTGGGTTCCTCCTCTTCTTCTAGAACTTGTTCTTCAAGGTCAGGTGATGCGTAAAATAACTAAACACACAAATTAAACCCTCTTGTGGACAATTGTAGTATATGTATAAGTAGGGATCGTTCTTAAACCGGGGATTAGGAAGGATTGCTAAACACTCTAAACTGACTCAAATAGATAAAACTAAGCTTTAAAACACTAAACTAGACTCAAAAGACTCAAAACAAGCTAAAAACACTCAAAACTGCCTAAAAACACAAACTGGGCAGTTTTTAGCTCTAAACACAATTTGGACGAAATTTGGGTTTCTAAAGGCTCAAAACACTTAAAAACACAATCTAAGACAAGTTCTAGCTATGACTTAACAAAGTAAAGGGGGTTTGGTTTTGGACGAAAATAAGTAAATTAAAACAAGAACAATTTAAACAGATTCTTAAGCAAATTTAGGTGAATTGATGAGATATGGGGTAACTGGAGGGTTCTTCTCCACACATGACACACTTGCATTCAAATTGATTTCCAATTGCTTCTCTCAATAAGTCATGAAACTCAATACTCCAGGTTAACTGTGACAGCACTTTTTTAACCTTCAAGTTTTCCTTAAGTTAATGAATTGGATGGGAAAGCACATACAACAATTCAAAGCATTCTCTAAAAGTCCCCTACGTGAAAAGCACAATAAAGGTACAATCAAAGATCATTAAGTTTCATGAAAACTATAAGCATTGACAAGGCAATTGTAACTATGAAAAGCATGAAACTTTTGCCAAGAATTCACTTAACACGATCGTTTATAAGCGACCTCCACTACTTGCAAATATAAGTTTGTAACTATTAGGTGAAACTCCCTTATATTTTAGTTTCAAATCCTTGCATGAAAACTAAGCGTGCACTCTTAATAAACATACAAGAATAAGTTATCAATCAAACGGTTAAGCAAATTGAATTCACAACTTATGAAATAACAACTTAAGGTAATCAATTCATAATGCAAGTATAATCATGGTATTGAATAGCCCCCTAGCCAAGAAGGGCTTAGTTCCTCATAAACGCAAAACAAAGATACATAAATTTAGACATTGAAAACAAAGAATGAAAACACCTAGAAACGCTCCAACAATCCAACGTCTTGAATGGCAAGCACGTCCAAGGGTCTCCTTCCTTCTTCTTTGCTGCGGCACAAGGGATGGTTGAAGGTTTTTGTGGTGATTTGTGGTGGTGGATGGATATAGGTTGGTTATGGTGAAAGGTGGAGTCCTTCGAATGGTCAGCAAGGGCCTTTATTTACAGGGGAAGGAAGGGCTACGAATTTGAAGTGGTTTTAGGCAAGGATTTATGTAGGAAAAGGAATGTGATTTTGAGTCAGAAAATAGGCAAGAAAGGTGCAGGAATTAAAGAGAAAAGGAAAGGGAAATTCGGCAGAAATTGTAGGACATATTTAGGAATGTGTTTTGAAGCACAAAATAGGTAAGAAAGGATGTTGGGTGCGGCATAGGGTTTTAGGGAAAAGGAAATATGTTTTAGGACATAGAATAGGAAGGAGAATCTCTCCCTTCTGCAGCAAGGGATGGAACAAAACAGGAATGTGGTTCAGATGTAGAAAATAGGAAAGAAAGGTTGTGTCTTGTGCAGTAAAGAACTAGAAATTAAAGGGATGGTGCGGCAATATCTAGGGAAAGTGCTAGGACTTCTAGAAACATGTAATTAGGCAACATAACATGTTTTGAAACCCTTTTGTGGCTGGAATATAGGTGAGGAAGGATTAGGAAACTTCCAAGCAAAGAATAGAAACTTTCAAGAATGGAAACCTCCAAGAATAGAAACTTCAACTTTAGAAACTTGGCTTCCAATTCTGAACTCTTTGTTCTTCATTTTCATTTCTTCATTTCTTTCATCTCATTATTCATTCCTAGCCTCCTTTGATCTTCAATTTCGTCCATCTACTTAGGTCCAAGCATATGCTATCCATTCCATGCCCAAAAATGCTCCAAAAGGCTCCAAAATGCACATTTTTGCATACTTTGTCCTTAGAACCTCAAATTGCACGAAAATGACTTTAAACACTAAAATAACTAAGGAAAAACAACATAAATGCACAAGAACAAGCTAACTAAGTTGCATAAATATGCTCCTATCATCAGGTTCCGGGCTAGGTGGGTTAGACTCTTGTTGGTTCCTCCTTCTTCTCAAAGTTCTCTCAAAATCGTCGTCAAAGTCCAAAATATGCTCACGAACAGGTTGGGAACTTCGAGTCATGCACTAGTACCTAAAAACAAAGAAACAAAACAAATCAGCTACTAAGATAGAAAACAAACGAAAAATAAAAAGAAATAACGAGGGATTAGCAAAGTTGCTAATCCCCGGCAACGGCGCCAAAATTTGATGCGTAAAATAACTAAACACACAAATTAAACCCTCTTGTTGACAATTGTAGCATGGATAAGTAGGGATCGTTCTTAAACCGGGGATTAGGAGGGATTGCTAAAACACTCTAAACTGACTCAAATATGTAAAACAAAGTTTAAAACACTAAACTAAACTCAAAGAATGCAAAACTAAACTCTAAAACACTAAAACAAACCAAAAGACTCAAAACAGCACAAAAACACTCAAAACTGCCTTAAAAACACTTTCTGGGCAGTTTTGGGACTCTAACACAAACTTGGACGAAATTTGGTTTTCTAATGACTTAAAACACTTAAAACGTAATCTAAGACAAGTTCTAACTAATATGACTCAAAGAAATAAGGTGGGGTTGATTTTGGATGAAAATAAGTAAAACAAAGCAAGAACAATGTAAGCAAATTCTTAGACAAAATTAAGTGAATTAATGAGATATGGGGTAACTAGAGGGTTCTTCTCTACACATGACACACTTGCATTCGAAGTTGATTTCCAATTGCTTCTTTCAATAAACCATGAACCTCAATGCCCTAGGTTAACTGTGATAGCACTTTTTTAACCTTCAAGTCTTCCTTAAATTATTGAATTGGATGGGAATGCACATGCAACAACTCAAAACATTCTCTAAAAGTCCTTCACGTGAAAAGCACAATAAAGGTACAATCAAAGATCATTAAGCTTCATGAAAACTATAAGCATTGACGAGGCAATTGTTACTATGAAAAGTATGAAACGTTTGCCAAGAATTCACTTAACACGATAATTTATAAGCGACCTCCACTACTTGCAAATATAAGGTTGTAACTATTAGGTGAAACTTCCTTATATTTTAGCTTCAAATTCCTGTGATAGGAGCATATTTATGCGACTTAGTTGGCTTGTTCTTAAGCATTTATGTTGTTTTTCCTTAGTTATTTTAGTGTTTAAAGTCATTTTCGTGCAATTTCAGGTTTAGAGACGAAGTATGCAAAGAAGTGCAAAATGGAGCATTTTAGAGCAAAATTGAGCTGGAATGGAGTGTATGCTAATGGAGCACAAGGAATGGACGAGTTTGAAGGTCAAAGGAGCTTAAGAAATGAAGAAATGAAAGTGAAGAACAAAGAATTCAAATTTGGAGACCAAAGTTTCTAAAGCTGGAACTTTCTATTCTTGGAGGTTTCCATTTTCGAGAGTTTCTATTCTTGGCTTTGGGCTTTTAGATGACCTAAACCCTAATTCCTTGTGGACCCTAACCCTAGCCGCACCTAGGCCTCTAGAATATCTGATTTCCTTGCCTTGCAAGGCATTCTAGAAGGCCCATCTCTAAACCCTAACCCTAGCCGCACCTTAGGCTTTATTCCCACTAAAAATCTGATTGTTTTAACCTAATTTCTGGTGGATTTGGGCTTCTAGAAACCCTAATCTGATTACCCTAGGGTTTTGGATGCCTATATATACTCATTATAACCCCTAGATCAGATCATCATCTCCCATATACATCATTCACGTCAGAAACAAAGAGGCTCTCTTTGCCGCACCTTTCCACCACCATATTCCATATTTTCTGCCCAAAATCAACCCTAGCCGTACCACCCATCAACCCTAAACCTTTCCCTACCATTCCCCATCCATTCTACACCCTAAATACCACCCAAAACCTGTTCTAAAGTTCTCTGCCGCAACAAGGAGGAAGGAGAATTCGTTGATGATCTTGCTGCCAAGTTGGAGCCTTCTAGGTGTTCTCTTTCTTTGGATTTTAATTTCTAAATTTATGTATCTTTGCTTTGCGAGTATGAGGAACTAAACCCCCCTTGGCTAGGGGGGGATTCAAAACCATGATTATATATGTGAAATAAGTTGATACTTTCAGTTATCGTTGCATAAGTCGTGAATACAATTTGCTTAACCGTTTGATTTAGAACTTATTCTTGTATGTTGATTGAGAGTGCACGCTTAATTTGCATGCTTGAATTTGATGCTAGGATATAAGTTTGTTTCACCTAATCGTTATGAATTTATATTCGTAAGTAGTGAATGTCGCTAGTCACGATCGTGTTAAGTAGATTCCTGGCAAGAGTATCATGCTTTTCATAGTTACGAATGCCTTGTCGATGCTTATGATGTCCAAAGAACGTAATGATTCTAACTTGTGTCTTTATCATGCTGTTCATATAGAGAACTTGTTAGGAATAATTTGTTTGCGATGCATATTCATCCAATTCAATGATTCTAGGGAAATCTGAAGGTTAATTTAAGCGGACCTAATTAACTTGGAGTGTCGAGGTTTATAACTTATTAAATTGATAACTGGAAATTGATTTAGGTTGCATATATTTCATGTGTGGAGAAGAACCCCTTAGCTATTCCATCATCCATTGATTCATTACAATTTTATTTTACAATCTGCCCTATTTTCCAATCTGTTTTCTTTATTTTAATTTTCGTCAAAACAAAATCCCCCTTTATTTTAGAGTCCTAGATTAGTTAGAAAGTGTGTTAATTTATGTTTTCTAGTGTTTTGAGTCAAGTTATAACATAAATTCGTCCCAATTTGTGTTAGTACTCAAAACTGCCCAGATTGTGCTTCTAAGGCAGTTTTGAGTGTTTATTTGCTGTTTTGGTTCCTTTGCTTTGTTTTGGTGTTTTAACTTTTAATTTTACATTCTTTGAGTCTAATCTAGTATTCTAAACCTTGTTTTTACGTTTCTAATTCAGTTTTTCAAGTGATTAGTACCCCTAGTTAATCCCCGGTTAGAACGATCCCTACTTACATCATTACTACAATTGTCACAAATAGGGTTTAATTTGTGTGTCAACATAATTTTCACATCATCCTGCATGAAAACTAAGTTGGCCATCGTAATCAACACACAAAAATAAGTCATCAATCAAACGGTTAAGCAAATTGCATTCACAATTCATGAAATAACAATTAGACGTAATCAATTCATCTTGCAAGCATAATCATGGTGTTGAATAAGCCCCTAGCCAAAAAGGCTTAGTTCCTCATGTTCACAAAACAAAGGAAAACAGATTTATACATTGTAAATATAAGAAAGGGAACACCTAAATATTCCAACGATTCAATGTTGAACAGCTAGAACCTTCAAGCACTTCTTCTTCCTTTCCTTTGCTGCGGCACAAGGGTTGGGGGTGAGTTTAGGGAGTTATGGATGATGTAGAAGGATGGAATTAAGGTTAGGATGAATGGTGAAGTATGGATGTGGTAAAGAGTGGGGATAGCTTTCTGGTGTGAATGGTGAGTGAATGGATGTTTTTTGGCTGCAAAAAGGATGCTTATTTAAAGGATTTCAGGAATTAAAACCCTAGGTTATTTAGGTAATCAGAAATTAAGTCAAAAGCTTCTAGAAATAGGAAATCAAATCAGAAAACTAAGGGAAATTGGCTAAGATATGCGGCAAGGGAACAAAACACAATAGGAATGTGTTTTAATTCAGAAAATAGGAAAGAATCACTCTCCCTTGCACGGGAAGAAAGATGGGAGTGTGGACAGGGCATGTAAGGTGCGGCATTAACTTAGACCATGCAAGAAATGTGTGCTTGATGTCCTAGAATACTTAGCAAGTCTGAAAAGTTGATAACACTTAGGGACACTTAGGAAAGGTCAAACCAAAGTAGGAAACCTTGGCTTAACTTTCCTACTTCAAGTAGGAATCCTTGTTCTTCTAGGATTCTCATGTGAGTAGGAATCCATCTTCAATTAGGAATCCTTCATTGATTAGGAATCCAAACTTCTTCAAATCTTCAATTACGTTCATTCCTTGAGCTCCAAGCATGTGATCATCATTCCAAGCCCAATTTTGCTCCAAAAGGCACCAATTTGCATAATTTGCCCTTAGAATCTGAAAACACACAAAAGTGACTTTAAACACTAAAATAACTAAGGAAACACAACGTAAATGCACGAGAACAAGCCAATTAAGTCGCATAAATATGCTCCTATCAGTCTTCTCCTTGTAAATGCTAGCATTCTCGTACGCCTCATGCCTTATCTCATCAAGTTCATTTAATTGGAATTTTCTACGACTTCCTGCTGTATCTAGATTCGTGTTGAACTTCTTGACAGCCCAATGAGCTTTGTGCTCCAATTCAACGGGAAGATGGCATGGCTTGCCATAAATGAGCCTAAATGGGGACATCCCAATGGGTGTTTTGTACGTCGTACAATATGCCCACAGTGCGTCGTCTAACCGTAAGCTCCAATCCTTCCTTGTTGGCCTAACGGTCTTCTCTAGGATTTGCTTGATCTCTCGGTCAGACACCTCGGCTTCACCATTGGTGTAAGGATGGTAAGGTGTATGATGTGATAAAAGTTAAGCACACAAATTAGACCCTCTTTTGACAATTGTAGTATATGTATAAGTAGGGATCGTTCTGGACCGGGGATTAGGAGGGATTGCTAATCTAAACTAAACTGACTTAGAAACACAAAAATAAACTTAAAAACACTTAACAAGACTCACAAGACTCAAAACAAACTTAAAAGACTCAAAACAGCACAAAACAACCAAATAGACTCAAAACTGACTCTAGGGAGTTATTTGGACGAAAATTGGTTTAAACTTGACTCAAGACACTTAAAAACACAAACCAAAACAGATTTTAACTAATCTAACATTTCAAAGTAAAGGGGGATTGGGTTTTGGACGAAAATAAAGTAAACCAAACAAATTAAAGACTAAAACGGGTTTTGGACGAAAATTGGGAAATTGGATGGGTGATGGTCTAGCTAGAAGGTCCTTCTCCACACATGACACACTTGCATACAAATCAATCTCCAATTGCTTTTCAATAAACCATGAACCTCAACACCCCAAGTTAATTAGGTACGCTTAAATTAACCCTCAGATTTTCCTTAAATCATTGAATTTAATGGAAATAGCGCATCACAATCAAATTATTCCTTAAAAGTTCCCTACATGAAAGCGCAAATAGAGACACAATCAAAGATCATTAAGTGCTATGAAAATTATAAGTGTTGACAAGGCATTCATAACTATGAAAGCGCATGATACTTATGCCAGGAATTTACTTAACATGATTGTGACTAACAACATTTACTACTTATGAATATAAGTTCATAACGATTAGGTGAAAATCCCTTATATTCTAGCATCAAATTCATGCATGCAAACTAAGTTGGCCACCTTAATAACCATACAAGAATAAGTTTTGAATAAAACAGTTAAGCAAATTGCATTCACAATTTATCAAATCGCAATTGAAAGTAATCAATTCATATTACAAGTATAATCATGGTTTCGAATTCCTCTCTAACTATAAATAAATTAGTTCCTCATGTTCGCAATTAGACAAAGATAACTTGAATTAAACATTGAAAACAAAGATAGAATACACCTAGAAACACTCCAGATGGCTCTTTCTTCTCCTTCCTTAGCTGAAGCACAAGAGGATTGTGGTGGATGGTGTGGTGGATGGATGTAGGTGAGTTTTGGTAGAGGGTGGTGGTTTAATTGCTGCACAAAGGGTTGTATTTATAGGGCTAGGGAAACCCACGAATTTATTAAGGAAAAGAATGTGTATTTGGCACAATTCATCAAGGAAAAGGACTAGGGTTCACCAAAATCTGAAGGGAAAAGGATTACACAATCCTAAGGGAAAAGGATTGCAGGTTCTAGGGCTTCTAGAAAGGTTTGGGGCGCCACTTTTGTAGGACAAGGGATAAGGCCTTCTAGAAAGGTTGTTTTGTGGCTGATTCCTAGAAAAACAAGGGATAAGGTGTGGCTGATATGATAAGGCTTCTAGAAACCTATTTTAATGTGTCCTAATCTGAAAATAAATCCCCCATGCAGCTGGAATTAAATTAGGATAGGATTAGGATAGGATAAGATAAGATAAGGTTGGATAAGGTTTTAGATAATGTTCCTTCTTTTGAGCTGATTTCTTATCTTCCTTGACTTGGATTTATTTCTTCACTCTTTTTAGCACATTCC
This sequence comes from Malus x robusta, assembly GCA_963082935.1. NCBI lineage: Eukaryota > Viridiplantae > Streptophyta > Magnoliopsida > Rosales > Rosaceae > Malus > Malus x robusta. The sequence goes on from OY720335.1 coordinate 15,546,373, forward strand.
TAGCCTCTTGAACTTCAAATTCGTCCATCCATCTTGCTCCATTCATAAGCTATCCATTTGGTGCCCAAAAATGCCTAAAAATGCTCCAAATTGCACTTTCTTGCCAACTTTGTCATATGGACCTACAAACACACGAAAATAGCTTAAAACACTATAATAAACAGAAACTAACTATGAAAATGCAAGAAAACAAGCTAACTAAGTCGTATACATATGCTCATATCAGTGTAGAAACCTTATGGTTGACATTGTACTTCCTCAATAACGCCTCAATGGCCCGGTTGCAAAAGTGAGACCCTCCATCACTTATGATTACACGTGGCTTGCCAAACCTTGCAAATATGTTAGTTCTAATAAAATCTGCAACCACTTTAGAATCATTAGTTCGGGTGGCTTTTGCTTCTACCCACTTTGACACATAATCAACCGCAAGCAAAATATACATGAAACCATACGAGGAAGGAAAGGGACCCATAAAATCAATGCCCAAAACGTCCAAAATTTCAACATTAAGGATAGAAACCTGCGGCATTTGATCCCTAGCACCTATGTTAGCCATTCTTTGGCATTTATCACATGTTAAGCAAAAAGTTATAGCATCCTTAAAGATACTAGGCCAATAGAATCCACATTGTAACACCTTAACTGCTGTTCTTTTTGTGCCAAAGTGCCTACTACATGCATATGTATGATAAAAGCTTAGAATTGATTGAAATTCAGAATCATGCACACATCGACGTACAATCTGATCAGGGCAAAATTTCCATAAATATGGATCATCCTGATGTGAAAATTGACTTGACACACAAATTAAACCCTATGGATGACAATTGTAGTATATGAGCAAATAGGGATTGTTCTAACCGGGGATTAACTAGGGATGCTAATCACTGTAAAACTGACTCAAGAACATAAAAATATACTGTAGAACACTAAACGAGACTCAATTAATGCAAAACTAGGGTTTAAAACACCTAAACAAACTAAAAACTCAAAACAGCAACTAAAAGGCTCAAAACTGCCTTAAAACCACTTTCTGGGCAGTTTTGAGTACCTAACACTAGTTTGGACGAATTTGGACTATGACTTGACTCAAAACACTTAAAAACACAACTAAATGGATTTCTAACAAATCTAACACTTTGAAATAAATGGGGGAATGATTTTGACGAAATTAAAACTTTAAAATTCAAACTTTAAAAACAAATGTAAAGCAAAACAAATTGTGATTAAATAGAATGGTGAGAAGCTAGTTAGAGGGTTCCTTATCCACACATGAACATATGCATACAACTCAATCTCCAATTACTCTTCCAACAAACCATAAATGACAATGCCCCAAATTAACTAGATTGCACCAATTAATTATCAGATTTCCCTAGATTCATTGAATTGAATGGAATACGCATTACAACCAAATTATTCTTATCAAGGACCCTAACTATGGAATACGCATGATAGAGACACATATCAAAGATCATTAAGTTCAATGGACATCATAAGCATTGACGAGGCATTCATAACTATGGGATACGCATGTTACTCTTACCTAGGATTTACTTAACGCAATCGTGACTAGCGACTTTCACTACTTATGAATATAAGTTAATAACGATTAGGTGAAATTCCCTTATATCCTAGTATCAAGTTTAGGCATGCAAATTAAATGTCGACCCTCAACCCACATACATAAACAAGTTATCAATCAAATAGATAAGTAAATCACATTCACAATTTCTGAAATCATAATTGGAAGAAATCAAATCATATAAAACATATGTCCATGGCTTCAAATTCACCTCTAACTAAAAAGAAATTAGTTCCACATGTTTAACATAATTGAAAAGCAAGTCAAATTAAACATGAAAACAGAAACAAGGAAAGAAAGAACTCCAAACACTCCACTAATGGCAGATTGCATGTGCAAGGTTTCTCCCTTCTTTGGACTGCACGACACTACTTCTCTCTCCTTCAATGGTGGCTGCACAAGGTGGTGATGGTGGTGGGAAGGCACGGCAAGGATGAATTTAGGGCAGAAAGTTGGGGATTTGGAGATGGAAGGCTGCGGCAAGGAAGAAAAATGGCTAGAATTGTGTTTTTGGGATTTTTGGATGTGTAGAATGGTGTGGCTGGAAGTATGGACGAAAATTGGGTGATTCAACCCTAAAATATGTATTTATAGGCACCACAAAACCCTAGAGAAATCAGCACAAGTAATGGGCTAGGGTTTAGGGTGCGGCTAGGGTTAGGAAATCCACCAAAAACTAGGGTTTCTAGAACATTAGGTGCGGCATGGGCTTAGGGTTAGGTAATCTGATTTTTTTCATGTGAACAAGGCCTAGGTGTGGCTGATTAAATGGGCTAGGGTTAGGGTTAGGTGCGGCTTAGGTCCAAGAGGCAAAGATGGGTCATCCAAAAGCCCAAAGCCAAGAATAGAAACCCTCGAAAATGGAAACCTCCAAGAATAGAAACTTCCAACATTAGAAACTTTGGTTTCCAATTCCGGATTCTTAGTTCATCACTTTCATTTCTTCATTCTTAAGCTCCTTTTGACCTTCAAACTCGTCCATTCCTCGTGCTCCATTTGCATACACCACATTCCAGCTCACTTTTTGCTCCAAAAGCTCCAAATTGCATCATTTCGTGTAATATGTCCTTTAACCCTGAAAACACATGAAAGTAGCTTAAAAGACTACTTTGACGAAGAAAACATAACAAAAATGCATAAGAACTAGCTAACTAAGGCGCATAAATATGCTCCTATCAAATTCCCCCACACTTAGCTTTTGCTAGTCCTCGAGCAAAACAAACAAAAGAAAGAAAACAAAACGAAACAAACTAACCAAAACAAAACCTAAACCTTCCAACGTTTGCCTCAGGGATTTCCAATGCACATGACATATTAAAAATCATCATTCCCACATATTTTAGCCATCTTTACACTTAAGCACATACTTAATTATAGTCACCACGTACTAGTTCACATTTAACCAATTAAAACATGATTTTGAGTGTAGTAACATGCCTTAGAGAATTTGCTCAATTCCTCACTAGATATGCACTCAATTTTCACACAGATTTTCTGACTACACACCCTATAGTAGTTATGTGTGAGAAGATTGATGTAGATATGAAAACGAACGCTCACATATGTTATAACACGGAAAGCTTTTTCTGAAATTAACAAGCATGTATATGATCTCATGAAAGGAATGCTACTACTTAGACGCGAGAACCAGTGACACCATATGCTCATACCAATCCCAAACTCCACAAATTGAAACACATAACACTCAAGATAGAAGTTAAGGGTTGTAATGGGGCTTGGGGTGTTGGTTAACAAGGAAAGGATAAGGAAAACAAACGTTCTTCAAGCGATAGTAAGCAAAGTAATGAAATTGAGACTTAGAATTCACTTCGATTGCAGAAATTAACTTTAACACACAAGGGGGAGACTTAAACAACTCCTTAGGGTCAAATTCATTGTTTTGGACCCTTACTTCAACAAACAATACTTTGGAGCTCTTTTCTCAACTTTTCAACTCTTTTTTTTTTCTTCATTTTTTCTTTTTCCACGAATATTTTTTTTTTTTTTTTTTTTTTCTTTTCTTTTCCGTGCCTATGGCACACAATTCCTCATGAAAAATACTTCCCCCACACTTGTTTTCTGCTAACATAGATCAAAAGGAATTCAATTCGAATCATGCTTTACTATGCTTTAAGAACAAGGGTAAGGATGATCCTAATCTAAGCTAGGTAAGGATAATGTGGGTTAACAAACAACATAGGCTAAACAAGGCTCAACGGGGTTAAACTTAAACATAAAATGATATGGGATACACGGCAGTTTGGCTAAGGTGGTGGTAACTACACAACTTTATCTTGAATATGTGTTATGCAAATCAATAACATGCTTTGAATGAAATGGGCATGAGTTCTAGCATTTGGAACTAAATGATGAAACGCCTTCTAAGTAGCAACCAAGCAAAGAATAATGAGATCATGCAACGACTTTAGAAAACAAAGAATGCACAGATTTTAACTCTCCAAATAAACGTTTAGGCTCAAGTCTCACAAGGTTGTAGCGTTAGTTTGAGTTCCTTCCTTCAAGCATGTTACAAAAACTGATTTTTTTCTTTTATGATTGCATGTGAATTCATAAGTTATAACCACAACCAAGAATAAACCAAGAGTAAATCAAACTTTCATCCATGTTAATCACTCTCTTTAACAGCCATGCAATTACAAACCGAATCCTCATCATTGTGTTGGAAGGTACCCTAAGACACAAACAAACACACAAAAACAACTCTTTTTGGTTTTTTCAAAACAATTTTTTCAAATTTTTATGGGATTTTCGGATTTTATGTCAAAACACACTAAAATGCATCAAAACAGCCTAAAAACACCTAAAAACAGCAAGAAACAACATTGGAAATTATGGGTGAGAAAACCCTACGAATTTGCATCAAAACACTTTGGTTACCCCCCCACACTTAAATCAAACATTGTCCTCAATGTTTCAAAGCATAAACTAACATAAATAACACAAAGCCAAACAAACAGTAACTAAACAATCTAACATGGCAGAAATGAAATAATCAACAAAGAGAAGGGTTTAGGAACGCAAATCTGGAATTGGAGTGCTCTCTAGGTCTTCCTTTGTTGAATGCATGGGTTGCCTCCCAAGAAGCGATTGCTTTAACGTCTTCCAGCTGGACGATACTTTTCTTCAAACTTCATTGGTCCCCACACCATGGAAATGATCTTTGAATGGAAGGTGATACTTGAAATGATCCGGTAATGGTTTAAATTCCAAAATGGGTGCCTGGATCATTGAACTCAACAACATGTCAGTATAAAGTGAACTTGAAATTTGAGGAGGTGGCTTACCTGTGTGTTGCGACAAGAGCACGAGTACATCCTCCACAACATGGTCCTCAAAACTTCCATGCATTGGATCTATGAATGGAGGGGAATAGTGATCCTTCCTGATTATGGCATTGAGCTTCCTAAAGTCCATGTAAATTCTCCCACCAATTTGGATTCGATTGGGCACCTGCGCCAAAGAAGGTAACAACCTATTAATTGAAATGGGAATTGGAATTGGAGGAGGTGGCTCACCAATGTGCTGGAATGAGGACTCGAAAGTAGCAGCATATTCAACAATTTCACTAGGCTTGCTCTCGGCCAGAGTGGGCATTAGGGCAGTGATTTGTCCCGTGTCATCAAATTCAACTTCTTTGGGGATGGTTGTCTCAAGTACATGCTCTTTGATGAATTCTATATAATCCCCAGCCACTTTTTCCTCTTGAATCTTTGGAAAGGTTTCCAAGATGTCTTTCTTTCCCAAATCACGTTCAAAATCGTCGTTAAAGTCCAAGATATGTGCATGTACAGTTTAAGAACTCCGCGTCATGCACTAGTACCTAAGTCAACAAAATAAGAAAACTAGGTAAATTATACTAAAAACACACGGTAAAAACACAAGGGATTAGCAATTTTGCTAATCCCCGGCAACGGCGCCAAAATTTGATGTGAAAATTGACTTGACACACAAATTAAACCCTATGGATGACAATTGTAGTATATGAGCAAATAGGGATCGTTCTAACCGGGGATTAACTAGGGATGCTAATCACTGTAAAACTGACTCAAGAACATAAAAATATACTGTAGAACACTAAACGAGACTCAATTAATGCAAAACTAGGGTTTAAAACACCTAAACAAACTAAAAACTCAAAACAGCAACTAAAAGGCTCAAAACAGCCTTAAAACCACTTTCTGGGCAGTTTTGAGTACCTAACACTAGTTTGGACGAATTTGGACTATGACTTGACTCAAAACACTTAAAAACACAACTAAATGGATTTCTAACTAATCTAACACTTTGAAATAAATGGGGGAATGATTTTGACGAAATTCAAACTTTAAAATTCAAACTTTAAAAACAAATGTAAAGCAAAACAGATTGTGATTAAATAGAATGGTGAGAAGCTAGTTAGAGGGTTCCTTATCCACACATGAACATATGTATACAACTCAATCTCCAATTACTCTTCCAACAAACCATAAATGACAATGCCCCAAATTAATTAGATTGCACCAATTAATTATCAGATTTCCCTAGATTCATTGAATTGAATGGAATACGCATTACAACCAAATTATTCTTATCAAGGACCTTAACTATGGAATACGCATGATAGAGACACATATCAAAGATCATTAAGTTCAATGGACATCATAAGCATTGACGAGGCATTCATAACTATGGGATACGCATGTTACTCTTACCTAGGATTTACTTAACGCAATCGTGACTAGCGACTTTCACTACTTATGAATATAAGTTAATAACGATTAGGTGAAATTCCCTTATATCCTAGTATCAAGTTTAGGCATGCAAATTAAGTGTCGACCCTCAACCCACATACATAAACAAGTTATCAATCAAATAGATAAGTAAATCACATTCACAATTTCTGAAATCATAATTGGAAGAAATCAAATCATATAAAACATATGTCCATGGCTTCAAATTCACCTCTAACTAAAAAGAAATTAGTTCCACATGTTTAACATAATTGAAAAGCAAGTCAAATTAAACATGAAAACAGAAACAAGGAAAGAAAGAACTCCAAACACTCCACTAATGGCAGATTGCATGTGCAAGGTTTCTCCCTTCTTTGGACTGCACGACACTACTTCTCTCTCCTTCAATGGTGGCTGCACAAGGTGGTGATGGTGGTGGGAAGGCACGGCAAGGATGAATTTAGGGCAGAAAGTTGGGGATTTGGAGATGGAAGGCTGCGGCAAGGAAGAAAAATGGCTAGAATTGTGTTTTTGGGATTTTTGGATGTGTAGAATGGTGTGGCTGGAAGTATGGACGAAAATTGGGTGATTCAACCCTAAAATATGTATTTATAGGCACCACAAAACCCTAGAGAAATCAGCACAAGTAATGGGCTAGGGTTTAGGGTGCGGCTAGGGTTAGGAAATCCACCAAAAACTAGGGTTTCTAGAACATTAGGTGCGGCATGGGCTTAGGGTTAGGTAATCTGATTTTTTTCATGTGAACAAGGCCTAGGTGTGGCTGATTAAATGGGCTAGGGTTAGGGTTAGGTGCGGCTTAGGTCCAAGAGGCAAAGATGGGTCATCCAAAAGCCCAAAGCCAAGAATAGAAACCCTCGAAAATGGAAACCTCCAAGAATAGAAACTTCCAACATTAGAAACTTTGGTTTCCAATTCCGGATTCTTAGTTCATCACTTTCATTTCTTCATTCTTAAGCTCCTTTTGACCTTCAAACTCGTCCATTCCTCGTGCTCCATTTGCATACACCACATTCCAGCTCACTTTTTGCTCCAAAAGCTCCAAATTGCATCATTTCGTGTAATATGTCCTTTAACCCTGAAAACACATGAAAGTAGCTTAAAAGACTACTTTGACGAAGAAAACATAACAAAAATGCATAAGAACTAGCTAACTAAGGCGCATAAATATGCTCCTATCACATCCCATACATAAAACCGTGCATCATGTCTTAACTTATCATGTTGGTGCCTAGTGAAAGTGCTTGGAATTCGTTTTGACACCAAAAAGTTTACCAAATCGGAATACCAAGGCTCACTTACCTTTATGGACAGCAATTGTTCATCGGAGAATGTCTTAGCAATGGGTAGGGACTCCTCATTATGCACCATTCGGCTTAGGTCAGCCACCATGTTTTTACTTCCCTTCTTGTCTCGAATCTCGTTATCGAACTCTTGAAGTAGCAACATCCAACGAATTAACCGTGGCTTGGCATCCTTTTTGGTGAGCAAGTACTTCAAAGCTGCATGATCAGTGAAAACAATTACTTTAATACCAATTAGATATGATCTAAATTTATCTAAAGCAAAGACAACGGCAAGAAGTTCTTTTTCCATAGTGGAATAGTTCAATTGAGCATCATTCAACGTCCGTGAGGTATAGTAGATGACATGCGGCCTCTTGTCTTTCCTTTTTCCTAAAAAGGCCCCTAAAGCGTAATCGGACGCAACACACATAAGCTCGAAAAGTAGGCTCTAATCAGGTGGGACAATGATTGGTGCCGTGGTTAACAACACCTTGAGTTGGTTGAATGATGTCGTGCATTCCCCATTGAAATCAAACGCCACATCTTTTTGTAGGAGTTGGCAAAGAGGTAAGGCAACCTTCGAGAAATCTTTGATGAACCTACGATAGAACCCTGCATGGCCAAGAAAAGAACGAACCTTTCTAACCGAAGTAGGAGAGGGTAAGTGACGTACTGATAGGAGCATATTTATGCGACTTAATTGGCTTGTTCTCGTGCATTTACGTTGTGTTTCCTTAGTTATTTTAGTGTTTAAAGTCATTTTCGTGTGTTTTCAGATTCTAAGAACAAATGATGCAAGAAGATGCATTTTGGAGCTTTTTGGAGCAAAATTGGGCTTGGAATGATTATCACATGATTGGAGCAAAAAGAATGGACGTAATTGAAGATTTGAAGAATTGAGGATTCCTAATCAACGAAGGATTCTTACTCACATGAGGATTCCTAGAAGAACAAGGATTCCTACTCCAATAAGGATTCCTACTTGAAGTAGGGAAGTTAAGCCAAGGTTTCCTACTTTGGTTTGACCTTTCCTAAGTGTCCCTTAGTGTTATCAACTTTGAAGGCTTCCTAAGCACTCTAGGACATCAAACACACATTCCTTGCATAATATCAACCTTTGCTGCACTTCCTTGCTCTTTCCCCTTCCTTGCCGTGCAAGGGAGAGGGGTCTTTCCTGATTCTATGCATTAAAACACATTAGGATGTGTTTTAAGACTGTGCCGCATATCCCTTGCCCTTTCCTTTAATTTTTTGATTTTGTTTCATATTTCTAGAAGCTTTAGACTTAATTGATGTTACCCTCAATAACCTAGGGTTTTAATTTCCTAAACACTTTAAATAAACTCCCTTTTTGCAGCCACAAATGATCCATTCACTCACCATTCACGCCAGAAAGCTATCTCCACTCTCTACCACATCCATACTTCACCATTCCTCATATTTTCTGCCCAGAAACTACCCTAGCCGATGATGCGTAAAATAACTAAACACACAAATTAACCCTCTTGTTGACAACTGTAGTATGGATAAGTAGGGATCGTTCTTAAACCGGGGATTAGGAGGGATTGCTAAAACACTCTAAACTGACTCAAATCTGTAAAACAAAGTTTAAAATACTAAACTAGACTTAAAGAATGCAAAACTAAACTCTAAAATACTAAAACAAACCAAAAGATTCAAAACAGCAAACAAACACTCAAAATTGCCTAAAACCCACTTTCTGGGCAGTTTTGGGACTCTAACACAACTTGGACGAATTTTAGTTTTCTAATGACCTAAAACACTTAAAAACATATTCTAAGACAAGTTTTAGTTAATATGACTCAAAGAAATAAGGTGGGATTGATTTTGGACGAAAATAAATAAAACAAAACAAGAACAAAGTAAACAGATTTTTAGACAAAGTTAAGTAAATTGATGGGTGATAGATCAACTAGAGGGTTCTTCTCCACACATGATACACTTGCATTCAACTTTGATTTCCAATTGCTTCTTTCAATGAATTATGAATCTCAACGCCCTAGGTTAACTGTGATAGCACTTTTTTAACATTCAAGTTTTCCTAAGGTTAGTGAATTGGATGGGAATGCACATGCAACAACTCAAAACATTCTCTAAAAGTCCCTTACGTGAAAAGCACAATAAAGGTACAATCAAAGATCATTAAGCTTCATGAAAACTATAAGCATTGACGAGGCAATTGTTACTATGAAAAGCATGAAATGTTTGCCAAGAATTTACTCAACACGATTGATAGGAGCATATTTATGCGACTTAGTGGGCTTGTTCTCATGCATTTATGTTGTTTTTCTTGAGTTATTTCAATGTTTAAAGTCTGTTTCGTGCCATTTCAGGTTTTAGAGACAAAGTGTGCAAAAAGAAGCAAAATTGAGCTGGAATGTTGTGTATGCTAATGGAGCACAAGAAATGGACGAGTTTGAAGATCAAAGAAGCTTAAGAAATGAAGAAATGAAAGTGAAGAACAAAGAATTCGGAATTGGAAACCAAAGTTTCTAATGTTGGAAGTTTCTATTCTTGGAGGTTTCCGTTTTTGAGAGTTTCTATTTTTGGCGTTGGGCTTTTGGATGACCTATCCTTACCTCTTGGACTTGAGCCGCACTTCCTAGCCCATTCTCTCTTAAATTCTGACTTATTAGGGCCTTTCGTTGTGGATTTGGGTTATACAAATCCCTTTCTAAAACTAAGTGGACCTAAGCCCTAATTCATTGTGGATCTCTACCCTTGCCTCACCCTAAACCCTAGCCCATTACTTGTGCTGATTTCTCTAGGGTTTTGTGGTGCCTATAAATACATATTTTAGGGTTGAATCACCTAATTTTCGTCCATACTTCCAGCCACACCATTCTACACATCCAAAAATCCCAAAAACACAATCCTAGCCATTTTTCTTCCTTGCCGCAAGCCATCTAGCACCATTCTTCCATATTTTCTAACCTTCCCTCATCCTTTTGGCCCAAAACATCCATTCCACCAAAGAGAGGAGCTTTGCCATGACCTTTGGAGAGGAGGAGGAGCCTTGCCGTGACCTTTGGAGAGGAGGAGGAGCCTTGCCGCATGCAATCTTCAACCATTGGAGTTTCTAGAGTTCTTTCTTCCCTTGTTTCTGTTTTCATGTTTAATTTAATTCGTTCTTCAATTATGTTAAACATGTGGAACTAATTTCTTTTTAGTTAGAGGCGAATTTGAAGCCATGAACATATGTTGGTTATGATTTGATTTACTCCAGTTATGAATTCATGAACTTTAGATGTGGTTTACTTTTTTGTTTTGATTAAGAACTTGTTTATGTATGTGGGTTGAGGGTCGACACTTAATTTGCATGCCTAAACTTGATGCTAGAATATAAGGGAATTTCACCTAATCGTTATGAACTTATATTCATGAGTAGTAAAGATCGCTAGTCACGATTGTGTTTAAGTAAACCCTAGGTTGGATTAACATACGTATTCCATAGTTATGAATGCCTAGTCGATGTTTATGATTTCCGTTGAACTTAATGATCTTTGTTGAATGTCTCTATCATGCGTACTCCATAGTTAGGGACTTTGATGAGGAATAATTTGGTTGTAATGCGTATCCCATTCAATCCAATGAATCTAGGGAAATCTGAAAGTTAATTTAAGCGAATCTAATTAACTTGGAGCATTGTCATTCATTGTTTGTTGAAGTCATAACTGGGAATCAAATTATATGCATATGTTCATGTGTGGATAAGGAACCCTCTAACTAAGCTTCTCATCATTCTATTTCATCACAATCTGTTTTGTTTGCAGTTTGTTTACAAGTTTCTGTTTTAATTTCAATTTCGTAAGAATCAATCCCCCATTTATTTTAAAGTGTTAGATTAGCTAGAAATCGATTTAGTTTGTGTTTTTAAGGGTCTCGAGTCAAGTTATAGTCCAATTTCGTCCAAATTAGTGTTAGGTGCTCAAAACTGCCCAGAAAGTGTTTTTCAGGCAGTTTTGAGTGTTTTGAGTGCTGTTTGAGTCTTTTGGTTTGTTTTAGTGTTTTAGAGTTTAATTTTGCATTCTTTGAGTCTAGTTTAGTGTTCTACATTATATTTTTACGTTGTGAGTCGGTTTCACATTGATTAGCATCCCTAGTTAATCCCCGGTCTAGAACGATCCCTATTTGCTCATATACTACAATTGTCATCTATAGGGTTTAATTTGTGTGTCAACATAATTTTCACATCAACGATCGTTTATAAGCGACCTCCACTACTTGCAAACATAAAGTTGTAACTATTAGGTGAAACTTCCTTATGTTTCTAAGTCAGTTTTCAAGTGTTTAGCAATCCCTCCTAATCCCCGGTTTAAGAACGATCCCTACTTATCCATACTACAATTGTCAACAAGCGGGTTTAATTTGTGTGTTTAGTTAATTTACGCATCACTAATCCTTTCCTACAAAGGTGGTGTCTAGAACCTTTCTAGAAGCCCTTGCCTTCCATGACAATTCAGCCACTTTCCCTCCAATCCTTGCCGTGAGTTTTCACCCAATTCCCTTGGGATTTTGGTTTCTAGAAGCCCTTATCTTTTCCTAGTTTAATGCCGCACCTTATCCTCGCATTCCCTTTTGATTTCTGACTTGTTTTCCTTCTAGGATTGTATGTTATTTTTCTATGCAGGTTAGACCTTTAAATCCTTTTCCTTTGCTACCTAGGAGTTGTGATTTTCAGCCTATAAATACACCTCTTTGCCGCACCATTCAATCACCACCCTCTACCATATTTTCCTACATTCATACATCCCTCAACCACATTCATCTCTCTTGTGCCGTGATTGCAAGGAAGGAAGGAGAAGAAGTACAACCTGGTGCTGTGCCTATGCCCTAGCATTGGGAGTGTTGGAGCGTTTCTAGATGTTTTCTATCTTTGATTTCAATGTTTAATTTCAGTTATCTTTGCTTTGCGAGTATGAGGAACTAAACCCCCCTTGGCTAGGGGCGGATTCGAAACCATGATTATGCTTGCTATACGATTTGATTACTTCTAATTGTGTTTCATAAGTTGTGGATTCAATTCACTTATCTATATGAATTAAAACTAATTTGTGTATGTTGGTTGAGAGTGCACGCTTAATTTTCATGCATAAGTTTGTTGCTAGAATATAAGGGAGTTTCACCTAATCGTTATGAACTTATATTCACAAGTAGTAAAAGTTGTTGATCACAATTGTGTTAAGTGAATTCTTGGCATAAGTTTCATGCGCTTTCATAGTTACGAGTGCCTCGTCAATACTTATGATTTCCATTGACCGTAATGATCTTTGATTATATCTCTATTATGCGCTTTCATGTAGGGAACTTTTGAGGAATAATTTGGTTGCGATGCGCTTTTTCCGTCCAATTCATTGACATAAGGGAAATCTGAAAGTTAATTTAAGCGGACCTAATTAACTTGGAGTGTTGAGTATTTATGGTTTATTGAGAAGCAATTAGAAATCGTTTTGTATGCAAGTATAACATGTGTGGAGAAGAACCCCTTAGCTAGCCTTCCATCCATTCAATTTAATCCAATTCGTTTTAAAAATCTGTTCTAGTTTACAAAGTTTTGTTTTGTTTTTAAATTCGTCCAAAATCAATCCCCCTTTACTTTGTTGAGTCATATTAGTTAGAAATCACTTTAGTTTGTGTTTTTAAGTGTCTTGAGTCAAGTTAAAACCAATTTTCGTCCAAATTTGTGTTTGTGTTCAAAACTACCCAGATTGTGGTTTTAAGGCAGTTTTGAGTGTTTCTGGGTAGTTTTGAGTCTTTAGGTTTGTTTTAGTGTTTTAGAGTTTAGTTTTGCTTTCTTTGAGTATAGTTTAGTGTTTTAAACTTGTTTTTACGTATTTGAGTCAGTTTTCAAGTGATTTAGCAATCCCTCCTAATCCCCGGTCTAGAACGATCCCTACTTACATATTTTGCTACAATTGATAAAAAGAGGGTTAATTTGAGTGCTAGTTAATATCATATCAGTTAATTAGGTAAACAGAAATTAAGTCTAAGGCTTCTAGAATTGGGAAACAAAATCAGAAACTTAAGGGAAATTAGCTAAAAGGTGCGGCTAAGGTATGAAACACAAAAAGGAATGTGTTTTAATTCAGAAAATAGGAAAGAATCACTCTCCCTTGCACAGCAAGGAAGAGGAAGGGTCAAGGGAATGCGGCTGTGATGTCCTAAAATCTAAGACAAGTTCTAACTAATATGACTTAACAAAGTAAAGGGGGTTTGGTTTTGGACGAAAATAAGTAAATTAAAACAAGAACAATTTAAACAGATTCTTAAGCAAATTTAGATGAATTGATGAGATATTGGGTTACTAGAGGGTTCTTCTCCACACATGACGCACTTGCATTCAAATTTGATTTCCAATTGCTTCTTTCAATAAACCATGAACCTCAATGCCCTAGGTTAACTGTGACAGCAGTTTTTTAACTTTCAAGTTTTCCTTAAGTTATTGAATTGGATAGGAATGCACATACAACAACTCAAAACATTCTCTAAAAGTCCCTTACGTGAAAAGGTACAATAAAGGTACAATCAAAGATCATTAAGTTTCATGAAAACTATAAGCATTGTTGAGGCAATTGTTACTATGAAAAGCATGAAACTTTTGCCAAGAATTCACTTAACACGATCATTTATAAGCGACCTACACTACTTGCAAATATAAGGTTGTAACTATTAGGTGAAACTTCCTTATATTTTAGCTTCAAATCCCTGCATGAAAACTAAGTTGGCCACCTTAATCAACACACAAGAATAATCATCAATCACACGGTTAAGCAAATTGAATTCACAAATTGATAGGGGCATATTTATGCACCTTAGTTAGCTTGTTCTTGTGCATTTACATTGTTTTTCCTTAGTTAAAGTAGTCTTTTAAGCTAGTTTTATGTGTTTTCAGGTTCTAAGGGCAAAGTATGCAAAAGGATGCATTTAGGAGCTTTTTGGAGCAAATTAGAGCTTGGAATGAAGATCATATGCTTGGAACCATGAGGATGGACGAAATTGAAGATTTGAAGATGATGTTTCCTACTTGAACAAGGTTTCCTAGTCGAAGTAGGAAAGCGCCTAATTAAAAGATGAAATCCTAGTCAACGAATGATTCCTAATTGAAGAAGGATTCCTAATCAACGAGGGATTCCTAGTTGGAGATGGATTCCTAGAAGAATGAAGATTCCTACTCAAACAAGGTTTCCTACTCGAAGTAGGAAAGTTAAATCCAAATGACATCAAGTTTTAGCAACAATGAAGTTTTCCAAGTCCAAGAAGGAAAAGGAATCCAAGAAGAAAGAGGAGTCCTAAACACTTTAGGACACCTTAGCCTTATCCTAAGAGGAGTGCCGCACCAATTTCAGCAAGGAGATCTATTTTCCTTGCCTTGCAAGGCTTTCTAGAAGCCTTGTCCCTTCCCCCTTATCCTTGCCGCACATCCTCACCCTTTTCCCTTTTTAAATCTGATTTCTTAGCCTTTTTCCTTGTGGATTTGGACTCTAGAAGTCCATATCTGATTCCCTAGGGTTTTAAGTGCCTATATATACTCATATCAACCCCTAGATTAAACCACCACCTCTCATATACAACTATTCACGCCAGAAATACATCCTTGCTCTTTGTCGCACCCTTCCACCACCATATTCCATATTTTCTGCCAAAAATCATCCCTTGCCGCACCACCCATCAACCCTAAACACCATCACACATCCCCCATCCCTTCTACACCATCCATTACCCCAACGAACCTGTTCAAAGTCCTTTGCCGCACCAAGGAGGAGGAGAAGGATGCTTGGAAGTTGATGCAATTCAAGTTCACGCCGCTGCAATTTCTAGGTGTTTCTTTTCCTTTGATTTCAATGTTTAATTTCAATTCTCTTTGTTTTGTGCGTATGAGGAACTAAACCCCCCCCTTGGCTAGGGGGGATTCGAAATACATGTTTATGCTTGCGTTATGATTTGATTACTTCTAATTGCGTTTCATAAGTTGTGAATTCAATTTACTTATCTATGTGAATTACATTGATTTGTGTGTGTTGGTTGAGAGTGCACGCTTAATTATCATGCATAAATTGAATGCTAGGATATAAGGAAATTTCACCTAATCGTTATGGACTTATATTCACAAGTAGTAAAGGTTGATGATCTCAATCGCGTTAAGTAAATTCTTGGCATAAGTTTCATGCAATCATAGTAACAAGTGCTTCGTCAATGCTTATGGTTTTCATAGAACTTAATGATTCTTGCTTGTATCACTATTATGCAATCATGTAGGGGACTTGTGGGGAATGCTTTGGGTTGTCGTATGCAATCATCCAATTCAATAACTTAAGGAAAATCTGAGGGTTAATTTAAGCGGATCTAATTAACTTGGGGCGTTGAGAATTCATGGTTTATTGAAAAGCAATTGGAAATCATTTTGAATGCAAGTATAACATGTGTGGAGATGAACCCCTTAGCTAGCTTTCCATCCATTCAATTCAATCAATTTCGTTTTAATTTCTGTTTTGATTTACAAGTTTATGTTTTGTTTTCAATTTCGTAAAAACCAAATCCCCCTTTGTTTTCAAGTGTCAAAATAGTTAGAAATCAATTTAGTTTGTGTTTTTAAGTGTCTTGAGTCAAGTCAAAACCAATTTTCGTCCAAATTCTTCCTTAGTGTCCAAAACTGCCCAGAAAGTGTTTTTAAGGCAGTTTTGAGTGTTTACTTGCAGTTTTAAGTCCTTTGGTTTGTTTAAGTGTTTTAAAGGTTAGTTTTGCATTCTTTGAGTCTAAATTAGTGTTCTAAACTTGTTTTTACGTATTTGACTCAGTTTTCAAGTGATTTAGCAATCCCTCCTAATCCCCGGCCTAGAACGATCCCTACTTACATTCCATACTACAATTGATAAAAAGAGGGTTAATTTGAGTGCTAGTTAATATCATATCAAATTTTGGCGCCGTTGCCGGGGATTAGCAAATGCTAATCCCTTGGATTGTTTTATTTCTGTTTTAATTCGTTCCAGATTCTGAGTTTGTTTTGTTTTCTTGTTTTTAGGTACTAGTTTATGACTCGGAGTTCTCATCCGATTCGTGAACACATCTTGGACTTGGACGACGATTTTGAGCGAGAATTGAGACGAAAAAGGAAGAATCCAGAACCTAGTGAATCAAGTTCAAATTCAGAAGCCGAAGTTGAGTCTGAGGAAGAGCAACCCACGACAAGTGTGGGTGAAATAGAGGAAGCCATGGCACAAGACAATCGTACGATCAAGGAGCTTTCCGCTTCGGGATTGGATAATGCCATACCTCTATGTATCCAATACCCTAGGGCGGCTCCGGACAAAACTGCCGAGTTCGAATTAAAGTCAAGCTTGTTACATCACATTCCGAAGTACCATGGGCTGTCCATGGAAAATCCGAACAAGCATTTGAAAGAATTTGAAGTCGTTTGCTCAAGCATGACTCCGGTGAACGTGGATGAGAACATCATGAAGATGAAGGCTTTCCCTTTTTCTCTCCTAGAGAATGCGAAAGATTGGTTGTACGAGTTGGCTCCCGGAACTGTCACATCATGGGAGAGCATGAAACGAGCTTTCTTGGAGAAGTTTTTCCCAACTTCTCGAGTCATCCTCTTACGAAAAAGGATAAGTGACATTCAACAAGAAGAAGGTGAGTCTTTTCCTACGTATTATGAACGTTTTAAATCTCTTGTTGCTTCGTGTCGACAGCATCAAATGAAGGAGGAGCTTCTTCTACAATACTTCTACGAGGGCCTTCTACCAATCGAACGTCAAATGCTAGATGCCTCAGCGGGAGGAGCATTGGTGGACAAGACCCCTACGGCTGCAAAGATGTTGATTACTAATCGAGCGTTGAACGCTCAACAATACGAAGGTGTTGGACAAAGGAGCATGCCACGGCAACATCAAGTCAATTAGGTAAGTGCCATAACCGAACTTCAAAATCAAATGGCTAACCTTACTACGTTGCTTTCTCAGGTGGTGGAAGGTCAAAAATTCAAACCCGTAGCTTCTTGTGGCGTATGCTCCATGCAAAGCCACCATACGGACAAGTGCCCACAATTGATCGAGAATGGAGGGTGGGAGACACTCAATGCTGTGGGATATGGCAACCAATACCAATCACGTGGTGATCCGTTTTCCAATACTTACAATCCCGGTTGGCGTGATCATCCGAATTTCAAATGGCGAGACCCCCAACAAGGCCAACAACAAAGCGGATTTAGGCAACAACCCCCGGGTTTCTATCAAAAGCCGTTGGCACCACCACAAGCCCAAGCACAACCTGCCCAAAGCAATTCAGGTGATTCAAGTGATAATGATAAGATTTTCCAATTACTTAACACTTTGACGCAGGAAGTCCAAACTCAAAACAAGGAGAGGCAAATCCAAGACAGGAGGGTGGACAACTTGGAGAAGCAGGTGGGACAAATTGCCGAGTTAATGGGGCAATTTCGTGAGCAAGGAAGGTTGCCTAGCTCAACGGTGGTCAATCCGAAGGGTGGATTCGAATCTGCAAAAGCTATGCATTTGCGAAGTGGAAAGCAAGTCGGATTTAACCTCAAACCATCCAAGTCACGTTCCAACGAGGAGGAGAAGTTACAAATTCAGGAGGAGGACCAAGCAAAGGCCACGGCAAGGGTAGAAACACCCTTGCCGCAACCACCCAAGCATTTCAATTCGGCCACCCTAGGTAAGGAAGGTCCAATTCAAGTTAATTCTAATGTCATTCCTCCGAATGTACCGTTTCCTAGCAGATTTTTGCAAGCCAAGAACGAAGAAGAGGAGAAAGACGTTCTTGAGACGTTTAGAAAGGTGCATGTCAATATCCCTCTCCTCGATGCTATAAAGCAAATCCCGAAGTATGCCAAGTTCTTGAAGAAGCTTTGTACAACAAGGAAGCGGATTCGGGAGAAGGAGGTGGTACATGTAAGCGAGAATGTCTCTGCAATGTTGCAAAGGAAGCTACCACCTAAATGCAAAGATCCGGGTAGTTTCACAATCCCTTGCGTAATTGGTAATACAAGATTTGAGCATGCTATGCTAGATTTAGGTGCATCAATTAATGTCATGCCATATTCTATTTATGCATCTATGAATTTAGGCGAACTTAAAAATGATGGCGTTATTATTCAATTAGCCGATCGATCTAATGCATATCCCAAGGGAGTGTTGGAAGATGTTTTGGTGCAGGTAGACCACTTGATTTTTCCTGCAGATTTCTATGTGCTTGATATGGAGGACTCAACCCACTCTCCACCATCACCACTCTTACTTGGACGACCATTCATGAAAACGGCTCAAACCAAGATTGACGTGGCCAAGGGAGCAGTAACTATGGCCTTTGGTGGTGATATGATTAACTTTAAGATTCCTGAATCGATTGAGAATACTAATGATGTTCGTTCTTGTTGTGCCATTAATGTAATTAAACACATAGGGACAGAATGTTCAACAAAGATCAAGAAGGATGTTTCTCGAACTACCTGATGTGAAAATTAAGTTGACACACAAATTAAACCCTATTGATGACAATTGTAGTAATGATGCAAGTAGGGATCGTTCTAAACCGGGGATTAACTAGGGATGCTAATCAACACAAACAAGACTCAAAAACACTACACTAGACTCTATAGACTCAAAAGTAACTTAAGACACTAAAAACAACAAGAAACACTCAAAAAGACTCAATTCTAGACCTAGCAAGTGATTTGGACGAAAATAGAACTCAAAAGACTTAAAGAAAACACGTTTTGACTCTAAAAACAAGATTTAAAAACAAGGGATTGGGTTTTGACGAATTTAACTTTTAAAACAGAAACTTTGAAAACAAACTTGACAAAAACGTTTTTAGGTAAAGTAAGATGGTGAAAGGCTAGTTAGAAGGTTCCTTCTCCACACATGAAACATATGCATACGACTTGATTTCCAATTACTCTTTCAACAAACCATGAATGACAATGCCCCAAATTAACTAGATTGACCAATTAATTCTCAGATTTCCCTAGATTCATTGAATTGAATGGGATACGCATTACAACCAAATTATTCTTATCAAGGACCCTAACTATGGAATACGCATGATAGAGACACATATCAAAGATCATTAAGTTCAATGGAAATCATAAGCATTGACGAGGCATTCATAACTATGGGATACGCATGTTACTCTTGCCTAGGATTTACTTAACACAATCGTGACTAGCGACTTTTACTACTTATGGATATAAGTTAATAACGATTAGGTGAAATTCCCTTACACTCTAGCATCAAATTCATGCATGCAAACTAAGTGTCGACCCTCAATCAACATACATAAACATGTTATCAATCAAATAGATAAGTAAACCACATTCACGATTCATGAAATCATAATTGGACAAAATCAAGTCATATAAAACATATGATCATGGCTTTGAATTCCCCTCTAACTATAAAGAAATTAGTTCCTCATGTTCGCAAATAAACAAAGATAAATAAATATAAACATTGACATAAAGATAGAAAACACCTAGAAACCCTTCGACCATCCAACGTCTTGAATGGCATGCACGGCTCCAAGAGTTCTTCCTTCTTCTCCTTGCAAACTCACGGCACAAGAGGTATGATTGGTGAATGGTGTAGTGAAATATGGTAGAGGGTGGTGACTAAATGGTGCAGCAAAGGTTGGTATTTATAGGCTGAAATTCGCAGCCCCTATGTAGCAAAGGAAAAGGATTTAAAAGCCTAATTTGTATAGGATAATAACACACAATCCTTGAAGGAAAAGGCTAAGGCTTTTAGAAATCAAGGGGGAAAGGACTAATCAGGTTTCTAGGAGTTCTAGAAAGGTTTGGGGCGTCACTTTTGTAGGACAAGGGATAAGGCCTTCTAGAAAGGTTGTTTTGTGGCTGATTTCTAGAAAAACAAGGGATAAGGTGTGGCACCTTTGTAGGAAAGGATTAGGTCTTCTAGAAATCCCATTTTATGCATCCTAATCTAGTTAGAAACCCCCCTAAGTGGCTGAAATGTGGATAGTTTAGGATTAGGATAAGATAGGATAAGATAAGGTTTGTTTGGATAAGATAAGCTAAGATAAGGTTATTGATGAGGTTTTGGATAAGATTCCTTATCTTGAGCTGATTCTTTGGCTTTAATTCTTCTTCTTTATGTAGGAATACTTGCTTGAGTAGGAAACTTCATTCGTCTAGGAATCCATCTTCAATTAGGACTCCTACATTGATTAAGAATCCTTCTTCATTTAGGAATCCTTCATGTAAGCCCTTTCCTACTTCAACTTGGAAACTTTGTATCTTTAATTCTTCAACTTTGAAACGCCTTCCTAGCTTCATCAATCCTTCAAATTCGTCCATCCCTTGTGCTTCATGTGCATGAACTCCATTTTAGCCCAATTTTTCTCCAAAATGCTCCAAATTGCATCTTTTTGCTCACTTTGTCTCTAAAACCTGAAAACACATGAAAATAGCTTAAAAGACTAACTTAACTAAGAAAACACAACATAACTGCATAAGAACTAACTAACTAAAGCGCATAAATATGCTCCTATCACTACCACCGAGAAGGAACTTGGAGTAGAGCACAAGGAGTGCACGGCTCCAACCTTGGAAGCACCACAATTGGCCATGAGCAACCCTTGTGCATCCGTCCATTGTGCTACCACTTCTTTGCCGTACAAAGGGAAGCCACCTATTCCAATTTCAATTTCCATTTCAACTAATAGGTTGTTACCTTGTATGGTGCAGGTACCTAATCGAAGACAACACGGTGGGAAAGTTCGTGTTGATTTAGAGAAGCAAAACATGACAATAAGAAAGGATCATTATCCCATCCCATTCAAGGACCCAAAGAATAAAGTATTTCGTAGGACAAGTTGTGGAAACACCCCTCCATGCCGTGGGGTGCCATAAACCTTCAATGGAGCATCGTCCGGCTGTACGACGTTAAAGCAAGCGCTTCTTGGGAGGCAACCCATGCATTCAACAAAGGAAGACCGAGAAAGCACTCCAATTCCAGATTTGCGTTCCTAAACTCTTCTCTTTGTTGTTGATTTTGTTTCTGCCATGTTAGGTTGTTTAGATGTTGTTTTGTTTGTTTGTTTGTTATTTGTGTGAGTCTATGCTTGAAACATTGAGGACAATGTTTGATTTAAGTGTGGGGGGGTAACCTAAGTGTTTTTGATGCAAATTCGTAGGGTTTTGTCACCCATAATTTCAAATGTTGGTTCTTGCTGTTTTTAGGTGTTTTTAGGCTGTTTTGGTGTGTTTTAGTATATGTTGTTTTAAAAATCCGAAAATCCCAGAAAAAATATGAAAAAATTGTTTTGAAAACCCAAAAAGAGTTGTTTTTAAGTTGTTTTTGGTGTGTTTGTTTGTGTCTTAGAGTACCATCCAACACAATGATGAGGATTCGGTTTGTAATTGCATGACTGTTAAAAAAAATGATTAACATGGATAAAAGTTTGATTTACTCTTTGGTTTATGCATGGTTGTGGTTATAACTTATGAATTCACATGTAATCATAAAGAAAAAATCAGTTTTTGTAACATGCTTGAAGGAAGTTGATGTGAAAATTATGTTGACACTCAAATTAACCCTCTTTTTATCAATTGTAGTAAGTATGTAAGTAGGGATCGTTCTAGGCCGGGGATTAGGAGGGATTGCAAAATCACTTGAAAACTGACTCAAATACGTAAAAACAAGTTTAAAACACTAAATTAGACTCAAAGAATGCAAAACTAAACTTTAAAACACCAAAACAAACCAAAAGACTCAAAACTGCCCAAAAAACACTCAAAACTGCCTTAAAACCACAATCTGGGCAGTTTTGAACACTAGACACAAACTTGGACGAAAATTGGTTTTAACTTGACCTAAGACACTTAAAAACACAAACTAAAGTGATTTCTAACTACTATGACTCAACTAAGTAAATGGTAATTGATTTTGGACGAATTTAACTTTTAAAACAAGAACTTTGAAAACAAACTTTGACAAAAACTTTTTTAGGTAAAGTAAGATGGTGAAAGGCTAGTTAGAAGGTTCCTTCTCCACACATGAAACATATGCATACGACTCGATCTCCAATTACTCTTTCAATAAACCATGAATGACAATGCCCCAAATTAACTAGATTGACCAATTAATTCTCAGATTTCCCTAGATTCATTGAATTGAATGGGATACGCATTACAACCAAATTATTCTTATCAAGGACCCTAACTATGGAATACGCATGATAAAGACACATATGAAAGATCATTAAGTTCAATGGAAATCATAAGCATTGATGAGGCATTCATAACTATGGGATACGCATGTTACTCTTGCCTAGGATTTACTTAACACAATCGTGACTAGCGACTTTTACTACTTATGAATATAAGTTACTAACGATTAGGTGAAATTCCCTTATACTCTAGCATCAAATTCATGCATGCAAACTAAGTGTCGACCCTCAATCAACATACATAAACATGTTATCAATCAAATAGATAAGTAAACCACATTCACGATTCATGAAATCATAATTGGATGAAATCAAGTCATATAAAACATATGATCATGGCTTTGAATTCCCCTCTAACTATAAAGAAATTAGTTCCTCATGTTCGCAAATAAACAAAGATAAATAAATTTAAACATTAAAACAAAGATAGAAAACACCTAGAAACGCTCCAACAATCCAAGCTTCTTGAATGGCATGCACTGCTCCAGATTTCTTCCTTCTTCTCCTTGCAAAACTCACGGCACAAAGAAAAAAAAATCAGTTTTTGTAACATGCTTGAAGGAAGTAACTCAAACTAACGCTACAACCTTGTGAGACTTGAGCCTTAACATTCTTTGGAGAGTTAAAATCTGTGAAATTGTTGTTTTCTAAAGTCGTTGCATGATCTCATCATTCTTTGCTTGGTTGCTACTTAGAAGGCGTTTCATCATTATAGATCCAAATATTAGAACTCATGCCCATTTCATTCAAAGGTTAAAATTGAGTGCATAACATATAACAAGATGAAGTTGTTTAGTAGTTGTCACCAGAGCCAAAAAGCCTTCATCCCATGCATTTGTTTTGTAGGTTTAACCCTTTTGAGCCTTATTTAGCCTATTTTTGTTGTTAGCCACATTATCCTTACCTAGCTTAGATTAGGAATATCCATACCCTTGTTCTTAAAGGATAATAAAGCATGACTTAGAGGGAATTCCTTTTGATCAATGTTGTGCAGAAAATTAAGTGTGGGGGAAGGGAAAGTTTGTGTGCCAAAAGAAGTAGGAGGGCACGGGTAGAAAGAAAAAAAACAAAAGAAAAGAATGCAAAATTCGTAGAAAAAGAAAGAAAAAAAAAAGAGAAAAATGTGAAGAGTATGAAAAGGAGTTGAAAGAGCATAAAATGAGCTCTAAGTTGTTGGTTGTTGAAGCAAGGGTCCAAAGAGTTGAATTAGACCCTAAGTGTTGCATGAGTCTTCCCCTTGTGTTTAACAATTGATTTTTGCATGCAAAAGTGAATTCTAAGTTGATTTCATTGCTTTGCTTATTATTCTTTAAGAATGTTTGTTTATCCTTACCTTTCTTTGTTAGCCAATACCTTAGCCCCGTTACAACCCTTTGCTTCTATCTTGATTGTTATGTGTTTCAATATGTGGAGTTTGGAATTGGTATGAGCATATGATATCCCTGGTTCTCGCGTCTAAGTAGTAGCATTCCATTCATGAGATCATATACATACATTCATAATTCCAGAAAATGCTTTTATTGTCATAAAATATGTGAGCATTAGTTTTCATATTTACATCAATCTTCTCACATATAACTAGTGTAGGGTGTGTAGTCAGAAAATCTAAGTGAAAAATGAGTGCATATCTAGTGAGGAATTGAGGGATTCTCTAAGACATGTTACTACATTCAAAACATTGTTTTAATTGATTAATTGTGAGCTAGTAAGTGATGACTATGATTAAGTATGTGCTCGAGAGTATGGAGGGCTAAAATCTATGTAATTAGTGATCTTTGGTGTGTCATGTACCATGGAAATCCCTGAGGCGATTGTTGGAAGGTTTAGGTTATGTTTTGTTTCATTGTTTTGCTCGAGGACTAGCAAAAGCTAAGTGTGAGGGAATTTGATAGGAGCATATTTATGCGCCTTAGTTAGCTAATTCTTATGCATTTATGTTGTGTTTTCTTAGTTAAGTTAGTCTTTTAAGCTATTTTCATGTGTTTTCAGGTTTTAGAGACAAAGTGAGCAAAAAGATGCAATTTGGAGCATTTCGGAGCAAAATTGGGCTAAAATGGAGTTCATGCACATGAAGCACAAAGGATGGACGAATTTGAGGGATTGATGAAGCTAGGAAGGCGTTTCAAAGTTGAAGAATTGAAGATCCAAAGTTTCCAAGTTGAAGTAGGAAAGGGCTTACAAGAAGGATTCCTAATCAATGTAGGAGTCCTAATTGAAGATGGATTCCTAGACGAATGAAGTTTCCTACTCAAGCAAGTATTCATACATGAAGAAGGAGAATTAAAGCCAAAGAATCAGCTCAAGATAAGGAATCTTATCCAAAACCTCATCCATAACCTTATCTTAGCTTATCTTATCCAAACAAACCTTATCCTATCCTATCTTATCCTAATCCTAAAACTATCCACATTTCAGCCACTTAGGGGGGTTTCTAACTAGATTAGGATGCTTAAAATGGGATTTCTAGAAGACCTAATCCTTTCCTACAAAGGTGTCACACCTTATCCCTTGTTTTTCTAGAAATCAGCCACAAAACAGCCTTTCTAGAAGACCTTATCCCTTGTCCTACAAAAGTGACGCCCCAAACCTTTCTAGAACTTCTAGAAACCTGATTCTTCCTTTCCCCCTTGGTTTCTAAGAGCCTTAGCCTTTTCCTTCAAGGATTGTGTGTTATTATCCTATACAAATTAGGCCTTTAAATCCTTTTCCTTTGCTACATAGGGGCTGCGAATTTCAGCCTATAAATACCATCCTTTGCTGCACATATCATTCACCATCCTCTACCATAATTTACTACACCATTCACCCTCATTGTGCCGTGAGTTTTGCAAGGAGAAGAAGGAAGAAATCTGGAGCCGTGCTTGCCATTCAAGAAGCTTGGATTGTTGGAGCGTTTCTAGGTGTTTTCTATCTTTGTTTTAATGTTTAAATTTATTTATCTTTGTTTATTTGCGAACATGAGGAACTAATTTCTTTATAGTTAGAGGGGAGTTCAAAGCCATAATCATATGTTTTATATGACTTGATTTCCTCCAGTTATGATTTCATAAGTCGTGAATGTGGTTTACTTATCTATTTGATTGATAACTTGTTCTTGTGTGTTGATTAAGGATGCATACTTAGTTTGCATGCATGAATTTGATGCTAGAGTATAAGGGAATTTCACCTAATCGTTATTAACTTATATTCATAAGTAGTAAAAGTCGCTAGTCACGATTGTGTTAAGTAAACCCTAGGCAAGAGTAACATGCGTATCCCATAGTTATGAATGCCTCGTCAATGCTTATGATTTTCATTGAACTTAATGATCTTTGATATGTGTCTCTATCATGCGTATTCCATAGTTAGGGTCCTTGATAAGAATAATTTGGTTGTAATGCGTATCCCATTCAATTCAATGAATCTAGGGAAATCTGAGAATTAATTGGTCGATCTAGTTAATTTGGGGCATTGTCATTCATGGTTTGTTGAAAGAGTAATTGGAAATCGAGTCGTATGCATATGTTTCATGTGTGGAGAAAGAACCTTCTAACTAGCCTTTCACCATTGTATTTCATCAATTGCGTGAGTCTTTAAAGTTTGTTTTCAAAGTATTTGTTTTTAAAGTTAATTTCGTCCAAATCAACCCCCTTGCTTTTAAATCTTGTTTTTAGAGTCAAAACTTGTTTCCGTTTAGTCTTTTGAGTCTTTGAAGTTCTATTTTCGTCCAAATCACTTGTTAGGTCTAGAATTGAGTCTTTTTGAGTGTTTCTTGTTGTTTTTAGTGTTTTAAGTTAGTTTTGAGTCTATAGAGTCTAGTTTATTGTTTTTGAGTCTTAATTGTGTTGATTAGCATCCCTTCTAATCCCCGGCTAGAACGATCCCTACTTACATATACTACAATCATAGGGTTTTAATTTGAGTGTCAAGTTAATTTTCACATCAGTTATAACCCAATTTCGTTCAGATTTGTGTTAGAGTTCAAAACTGCCCAGAAAGTGTTTTAAGGCAGTTTTGAGTCTTTTGGTTGCTGTTTTGAGTCTTTTGGTCTGTTTTAGTGTTTTGAATTTTAGTTTTGCATTCTTTGAGTCTAGTTTAGTGTTTTAAACTTTGTTTTTACGTTTTTAAGTCAGTTTTCAAGTGTTTAGCAATCCCTCTAATCCCCGGTTTAGAACGATCCTTACTTATCCATACTACAATTGTCAACAAGAGGGTTTAATTTGTGTGTTTAGTTATTTTACGCATCAAATTTTCGCGCCGTTGCCGGGGATTAGCAACTTTGCTAATCCCTTGGATTGTTTTCTTTCGATTTATTGTATTTTGTGTAAGTTTCTGACCTTGTTTTATTTTCTTGTTTTAGGTACTAGTTTATGACTCGGAGTTCTCGTCCGATTCGTGAGCATATTTTTGACTTTGACGACGACTTTGAAAGGACTTTGAGAAGAACGAGGAACCAGCAAGAACATACCCTACCTAGCCCAGAACCTGACCTTGAAGAACAAGTTCTAGAAGAGGAGAAGGAACCCACGGCACAAGTGGGTGGAGAAGTTCAAGGCATGGCCATGGGCAACTGTACACTCAAGGAGCTTTCCGCCTCAGGGTTGGATAATGCCGCACCATTGTGTATCTAATATCCCACATCTGCTCAAGGTAAAACTGAAGAGTTCGAGTTAAAGTCAAGTTTGCTCCACCACATTCCAAAGTTCCATGGGCTGTCCATGGAGGACCCTAACAAGCATCTGAAAGAGTTTGAGGTGGTTTGCTCAAGTATGACTCCGGTTAATGTTGACGGAAGTATTTTGAAGATGAAGGCTTTTCCATTCTCTTTGATGGACAAAGCCAAGGATTGGTTATACGAGTTGGCTCCCGGAACAGTTACGTCATGGGAGAGTATGAAGAAGGCATTTTTGGAGAAGTTCTTCCCAACTTCTCGAATCATCCTTCTTCGTAAAAAGATAAGCGGTATTCCGCAAGAGGAAGGTGAGTCTTTTCCCACTTATTATGAACGTTTTAAATCACTTGTTGCTTCTTGTCCACTGATGTGAAAATTAACTTGACACACAAATTAAACCCTATTTGTGACAATTGTAGTAATGATGTAAGTAGGGATCGTTCTAACCGGGGATTAACTAGGGGTGCTAATCTAATACAAATCGACTTAGAAACACAAAAACTAAACTTAAAGACTCTAATTAGACTAATAAGATTCAAAACAGATTTGAAACACTCAAATCTGCCCAAAACTGACTAAACAAGCTAATTGACTCAAACAGCAACTAAGACAAGATCTGACTTAAAAACTCAAAAAAAACAAAGTTTAAAACACTAAACTAGACTCAAAGAACACAAAACTAAAAGTTAAAACACTTAAACAAACCTAAAACCCAAAACAGCAACTAGAAGACTCAAAACTGCCTAAAAACCACTTTCTGGGCAGTTTTGAGCACCTACACTAATTTGGACGAATTTGGCAAAACTTATGACTCAAAACACTTAAAAACACCAAAGAGGACAGATTATGAAGACTCAAACTTAACAAAATATGGGGGAATTGTGTTTGGACGAATTTGAACTAAATGCACAGATTGTAATTTAAAACAGATTGTAAACTAAATGTGATGAATCAATGGGTGATGGAATGGCTAAGGGGTTCTTCTCCACACATGAAATTTATGCACGTAAATCGATTTCCAATTATCAATTCAATAAGTTATGAACCTCGACACTCCAAGTTAATTAGGTTCGCTTAAATTAACTTTCAGATTTCCCTAGAATCATTGAATTGGATGAATATGCATCGCAAACAAATTATTCCTAACAAGTTCTCTATATGAACAGCACGATAAAGATACAAGTTAGAATCATTAAGTTCTTTGGAAATCATAAGCATCGACAAGGCATTCGTAACTATGAAAAACATGATACTCTTACCAGGAATCTACTTAACACGATCGTGACTAGCGACCTTCACTACTTGCGAATATAAATTCATAACGATTAGGTGAGACAAATTTATATCCTAGCACCAAATTCAAGCATGCAAATTAAGCGTGCACTCTCAATCAACATACAAGAACAAGTTTTGAATTAAACGGTTAAGCAAATTGTATTCACGACTTATGAAACGATAACTGGAAGTAATCAACTTATTTCACATAAATAAACATGGTTTCGAATACACCCTTAGCCAAAACTAATTTAGCCAATCATACTCAATGAAAAACAAAGATTACAAGAAGTAGACATTGAAATATAAGATAGAATACACCTAAAATTGTTCAACAACTCAGATTGAAGAAGCCAAACAACTTTGTGAACTGTCTCCTTCTCTTCCCCTTGCGGCAGATTGGAATGATGTGGTTTCTGGGCTGTTTTGTGATGTAGAATGGATTATGGGTGGTATAGAGGCACGGCAAGGCTTGGGGATGGTGTGTGGATGTTGGGTGGAAGGTGTGGAGATGAAGAATGGTGGTGGAAATCGGCTGGAATGAAGGAGAAGTGGTTTCTGAGGTTGTGGATGGGTTTTGACGAATTTGGGAGAGTGTGTGGCTGAATGGGATCTTTTGTGGCTGCACACACTTGTTTATTTAAAGGGATTAGGAAATTAAAAACCCTAGCTAATTAGGTAAACAGAAATTTAAGTCAAATGCTTCTAAAAATAGGAAATCAAATCAGAAAATAAAAGGAAAGGTGAAGGGAAATTCGGCCAGGTTTTAAAGCAAAACAAGGAAGGTGTTTTAAATCAGATTTTTGGGAAAGAAACCCTCTCCCATGCACGGCAAGGAAGAGGAAAGGGTGAGGGAAGTGCGGCACATGTCTTAGAGTGGTTTAGGCTTTTGTTTTGTGTCCTAGAATGCTTAGAAAATCTTCATAATTGTTGGAACTTTTAGGGACAATTAGGAAAAATCAAACCAAAGTAGGAAACCTTGGCTTAACTTTCCTACTTCAAATAGGAATCCTTGTTGGAGTAGGAATCCTTATTGGAGTACCAAAATTTGATGTGAAAATTAACTTGACACCCAAATTAAACCCTATTTGTGACAATTGTAGTAATGATGTAAGTAGGGATCGTTCTAACCGGGGATTAACTAGGGGTGCTAATCTAATACAAATCGACTTAGAAACACAAAAACTAAACTTAAAGACTCTAATTAGACTACTAAGATTCAAAACAGATTTGAAACACTCAAATCTGCCCAAAACTGACTAAACAAGCTAATTGACTCAAACAGCAACTAAGACAAGATCTGACTTAAAAACTCAAAAAAACAAAGTTTAAAACACTAAACTAGACTCAAAGAACACAAAACTAAAAGTTAAAACACTTAAACAAACCTAAAACCCAAAACAGCAACTAGAAGACTCAAAACTGCCTAAAAACCACTTTCTGGGTAGTTTTGAGCACCTACACTAATTTGGACGAATTTGGCAAAACTTATGACTCAAAACACTTAAAAACACCAAAGAGGACAGATTATGAAGACTCAAACTTAACAAAATATGGGGGAATTGTGTTTGGACGAATTTGAACTAAATGCACAGATTGTAATTTAAAACAGATTGTAAACTAAATGTGATGAATCAATGGGTGATGGAATGGCTAAGGGGTTCTTCTCCACACATGAAATTTATGCAACGTAAATCGATTTCCAGTTATCAATTCAATAAGTTATGAACCTCGACACTCCAAGTTAATTAGGTTCGCTTAAATTAACTTTCAGATTTCCCTAGAATCATTGAATTGGATGAATATGCATCGCAAACAAATTATTCCTAACAAGTTCTCTATATGAACAGCACGATAAAGATACAAGTTAGAATCATTAAGTTCTTTGGAAATCATAAGCATCGACAAGGCATTCGTAACTATGAAAAGCATGATACTCTTGCCAGGAATCTACTTAACACGATCGTGACTAGCGACCTTCACTACTTGCGAATATAAATTCATAACGATTAGGTGAGACAAATTTATATCCTAGCACCAAATTCAAGCATGCAAATTAAGCGTGCACTCTCAATCAACATACAAGAACAAGTTTTGAATTAAACGGTTAAGCAAATTGTATTCACGACTTATGAAACGATAACTAGAAGTAATCAACTTATTTCACATAAATAAACATGGTTTCGAATACACCCTTAGCCAAAACGAATTTAGCCAATCATACTCAATGAAAAACAAAGATTACAAGAAGTAGACATTGAAATATAAGATAGAATACACCTAAAATTGTTCAACAACTCAGATTGAAGAAGCCAAACAACTTTGTGAACTGTCTCCTTCTCTTCCCCTTGCGGCAGATTGGAATGATGTGGTTTCTGGGCTGTTTTTGTGATGTAGAATGGATTATGGGTGGTATAGAGGCACGGCAAGGCTTGGGGATGGTGTGTGGATGTTGGGTAGAAGGTGTGGAGATGAAGAATGGTGGTGGAAATCGGCTGGAATGAAGGAGAAGTGGTTTCTGAGGTTGTGGATGGGTTTTGACGAATTTTTTGGGAGAGTGTGTGGCTGAATGGGATATTTTGTGGCTGCACACACTTGTTTATTTAAAGGGATTAGGAAATCAAATCAGAAAATAAAAGGAAAGGTGAAGGGAAATTCGGCCAGGTTTTAAAGCAAAACAAGGAAGGTGTTTTAAATCAGATTTTTGGGAAAGAAACCCTCTCCCTTGCACGGCAAGGAAAAGGAAAGGGTGAGGGAAGTGCGGCACATGTCTTAGAGTGGTTTAGGCTTTTGTTTTGTGTCCTAGAATGCTTAGAAAATCTTCATAATTGTTGGAACTTTTAGGGACAATTAGGAAAAATCAAACCAAAGTAGGAAACCTTGGCTTAACTTTCCTACTTCAAATAGGAATCCTTGTTGGAGTAGGAATCCTTATTGGAGTAGGAATCCTTGTTCTTCTAGGACTCCTCATTTGATTAGGAATCCTTCGTTGATTAGGAATCCTTCTTCGATTAGGAATCCCCTTCATGTAAGCACTTTCCTACTTCAACTAGGAAACCTTGTTCAAGTAGGAATCATCATCTTCAAGTCTTCAAATTCGTCCAAACCTTGGCTCCAAATATGTGACATGCATTCCAAACTCCATTTTGCTCCAAAATGCTCCAAAATGCCTCTTCTTGCATCCTTTGGCCTTAAAACCTGAAAACACATAAAACTAACTTTAAACACTAAAATAGCTAAGTAAACACATCCTAAATGCACGAGAACAAGCCAATTAAGTAGCATAAATATGCTCCTATCATCCACAACATCAAATGAAGGAGGAACTACTTCTACAATACTTTTACGAGGGGCTCCTACCACTTGAACGTCAAATGCTCGATGCTTCGGCGGGTGGAGCATTGTGGACAAAACGCCAATGGCTGCAAAAATCTTGATTGCTAATCGAGCATTGAACGCTCAACAATACGAGGGTGTAGGCCAAAGAGGACCCCCACGGCAACAAGTGCATGAGGTAAGTTCCACATCCAATATTCAATCTCAATTAGCTAATCTTACTTCCATTGTTTCACAGATGGCCGAGGGAATGAAGATTCAAGGACCCATGGTGTGTGGCGTATGTTCTATCCAAGGACATGCCTCCGAAAAGTGTCCTCAACTCATTGAGAATGGTGGATGCGAGAGCGCGAATGCCATTGGATTTCAAAGCCAAAATCAACCAAGAAATGATCCATATTCCAATACCTACAATCCCGGTTGGAGAGACCACCCAAATTTCAAATGGAGGGAGCCACAACAATCCCAACCACAAGAAGGCTTTAGACAACAACCCCCGGGTTTCTACACCAAACCATACGCACCCCCTCAAGTCCAACCACAATCTGTCCCAAATGCTTCAGGTACATCTCTTGATAATGATGCACTTCTTAAGATACTAACCAAGTTATCTCAGGGACAAGACGATCACACCTAAGCAATGCAAAACCAAAACAAAAGGGTGGATCACTTGGAGAAACAAATTGGACAGATTGCAGATTTTGTAGGTAAGTTTCGAGACCAAGGCCAACTTCCTAGTTCTGCCATTCCAAATCCAAAAGGAGGTTTTGAAAGTGCAAAAGCCATATTGTTGAGAAGTGGAAAAGAAGTTGGGGCAGGTCCTAAACCATCTACATCAGGTCTCAAAGAGGATGAAAAACTACAATTTGAAGAGGAAGAAACAAGCCTACCCACGGCAAAGGTGGAAACACCTTTGCCGTAAGCTTCTAGTACCCCAAATCTGTCCAAATCATCCAATAAAGGTAAGAATGTGTCAAATTCAGTTCCTACTAATGTTTTTCCTTCGAATGTTCCTTTTCCTAGTAGGTTTATGCAAACGAAGAAGGAAGAAGCTGAAAAGGACATCCTTGAGACATTTAGGAAAGTTCAAGTTAACATACCCCTTTTGGATGCAATCAAGCAAGTCCCGAGATATGCCAAGTTTTTAAAGGAGTTGTGCACCACTAGGAAGAGGATTCCGATCAAGGAGGTTTTAAAGGTAGGTGAGAATGTCTCCGCCATCTTGCAACGCAAACTACCCCCCAAATGCAAAGATCCGGGTAGTTTTACAATTCCTTGTGTCATTGGTAACACTTGCTTTAAATCTGCCATGTTAGACTTAGGTGCTTCTATAAATGTTATGCCATACTCAATTTATGCATCTATGAATTTAAGAGTGTTGAAAACTGATGGTGTAATCATACAATTGGCCGATAGATCTAATGCCTATCCAAAGGGAGTTTTGAAAGATGTTTTAGTGCAGGTTAATCACTTAATCTTCCCGGCGGATTTCTATGTTCTCGAAATGGATGAATCGGACCATGCCTCTTCACTACCCATCCTCCTTGGTAAACCTTTCATGAAAACGGCTCGGACAAAGATTGATGTGTATAATGGAACTTTGTCCATGGAATTTGATGGGGAAGTTGTTAATTTTAATCTTTCTGATTCTATTAAGTACCCTAGTGAAGATCATTCATGTTTCTCTATTGATATAATTGATTCTTTGGCTCAGGGATATCTTGAAGATTTGAATGACGACGCCCTTGAAAAAGTCATTACAAGAGGCATGCAACTCAAAACCAAGGAGGCAGCCCCTATGTTAAGCCACGGCACACATGAATCACTTCATGCCGTGCCTCCTAGTGAGGAAATCAGTGAGATGGTTGCTACCCTTGAGTTGTTGCCTACGCATGATGGTAAGTTTCCTAATCGTGAGTCAATTCCTATTTCGACTAACAAGTTGCTTCCGTCAATAATTCAGGCACCTGTCCTTGAACTCAAACCCTTACCAAGCCATTTGAAGTATATTTTCTTGGGAGAAAATGAGACCCTACCCGCCATCATCTCCTCATTCCTCACGGCACAAGAAGAAGAGAAATTAGTTCGAGTTTTGAAGGAGTTTAAATCTGCCCTAGGATGGACATTGGCCGATATCAAAGGTATAAGTCCCACAACATGTATGCATCACATATTTCTTGAGGAGGGGGCCAAACCAACTAGAGAGGCTCAACGCCGTTTCAACCCTCCAATGATGGAAGTTGTGAAAAAGGAGATAATCAAGCTCCTTGATTGTTGTGTGATTTATCCCATCTCCGATAGCTGTTGGGTTTCACCTATCCAATGTGTGCCCAAGAAATCTGGAGTGACGGTTGTCGAGAATGCGGAGAATGAGCTTGTGCCCACTCAAATTCAAACCGGCTGGCGAGTGTGCATTGATTATAGGAAGCTAAATGCAATGGTGTGAAAATTATATTGACACACAAATTAAACCCTATTGATGACAATTGTAGTAATGATGCAAGTAGGGATCGTTCTAGACCAGGGATTAACTAGGGATGCTAATCAACACAAATAAGACTCAAAAACACTAAACTAGACTCTATAAACTCAAAACTAACTTAAAACACTCAAAACAGCAAATAACAATAAAAAAGACTCAATTCTAGACCTAACAAGTGATTTGGACGAAAATAGAACTTCAAAGACTCAAAAGACTTAAAGGAAACAAGTTTTGACTCTAAAAACAAGACTTAAAAGCAAGGGGGTTGGTTTTGACGAATTTAACTTTTAAAACAGAAACTTTGAAAACGAACTTGACAAAAACGATTTCAATGTAAATTAACATGGTGAAAGTCTAGTTAGAAGGTTCCTTCTCCACACATGAAACATATGCATACTACTCGATTTCCAGTTACTCTTTCAACAAACCACGAATGACAATGCCCCAAATTAACTAGATTGCACCAATTAATTCTCAGATTTCCCTAGATTCATTGAATTGAATGGAATACGCATTACAACCAAATTATTCTTATCAAGGACCCTAACTATGGAATATGCATGATAGAGACACATATCAAAGATCATTAAGTTCAATGGAAATCATAAGCATTGACGAGGCATTCATAACTATGGAATGCGCATGTTACTCTTGCCTAGGATTTACTTAACACAATCGTGACTAGCGACTTTTACTACTTATGAATATAAGTTAATAACGATTATGTGAAATTCCCTTATATTCTAGCATCAAATTCATGCATGCAAAATAAGTATGCATCCTTAATCAACACACAAGAACAAGTTATCAATCAAATAGATAAGTAAACCACATTCACGATTTATGAAATCATAACTAGAGGAAATCAAGTCATATAAAACATATGATCACGGCTTCGAGTTCCCCTCTAACTATAAAGAAATTAGTTCCTCATGTTCGCAAATAAACAAAGATAAATAAATATAAACATTGACATAAAGATAGAAAACACCTAGAAACCCTCCAACAATCCAAGCTTCTTGAATGGCATGCACGGCTCCAGATTTCTTCCTTCTTCTCCTTGCAAAACTCACGGCACAATGAGGGTGAATGGTGGAGTAAATTATGGTAGAGGATGGTATTTATAGGCTGAAATTCGCAGCCCCTATGTAGCAAAGGAAAAGGATTTAAAGGCCTAATTTGTATAGGATAATAACACACAATCCTTGAAGGAAAAGGCTAAGGCTTTTAGAAACCAAGGGAGAAAGGAATAATCAGGTTTCTAGAAGTTCTAGAAAGGTTTGGGGCGTCACTTTTGTAGGACAAGGGATAAGGCCTTCTAGAAAGGTTGTTTTGTGGCTGATTTCTAGAAAAACAAGGGATAAGGTGTGGTACCTTTGGAGGAATGGATAAGGGCTTCTAGAAACCAATTTTAATGTGTCTTAATCTGAAAATAAATTGTCACAGCCCGTCCCGGAATTTTAATTCCGAGGACGTGAAAAGACGAAAATGTCCCTAAACGGGACTAAAGTGCGTAATTTGGACACTTGTTTTTACTTAAGGTTCTTAAACTTTGGTGAATTAGAATATTAATTGGTTTTAGAAACCTAAACCAAGACTTATACTTAGGTTTTTATGTTAGAATTTTGTAGTTGGGGATTGGGTAGGATCCCACACCCCTCAATTATCTCCCTCTTTCCCGTGCTTTGTCTCTCTCTCCTTCACAGTCCATCATTCTCTGTCTCTCTCCTTCGAACTCAAACGGACGAGACCCAAAGACCGTCAAAACTACTACCAACGACGGAGTTAAGACCACTATCAAACTCCTGGAACCTCCACGATCACGATGGTATCCATTTCAGGTAAGTTTTACTTCGGAAAACCTAGATTCTAAACTCCCCATGAAAGTGTACTGTTCATGAGCTTTGAATTGGTTATGTTTTAGGACAATCCAAGCTCATAGTGAGCTTAGTGAGGTCCCAAGGAAGCTCGGAGTGCTTCGTTGGAAGTTTTTGGACGTAAGATCACGGAGATCGACAAGTTCAAAGTTTGGCCGGAGCTTTCGAGGCTCTTTCCGGCGAATCCCCGGCGAGTTAGGAGTTGAGGTAAGTATCAATCTCTTCGTCTCGTCAAGTACTACAACTTTCCTTTTTGTTTCACTCAATTTCGTTGAGTATTGAAAAAGTTATACTAATTTGAATTTTACCCAGTTTCCGGCGACCTCCGAGGCTTTCGAGGAAGTTTCCGGCCAAACCACGACGAACTAGGTATTGTGCAAGGTACCATTCGCTTTGTCTCTTGAAGGGCTACAACTTTCGTTTTTTAATCACTTGATTTCGTTGAGAAATGACAAAGTTATGGCAATTTGAAAAACTGCCCAGAAAACGGCCGCCGGAAAAACCAGTCCGGCGACCCAAGGAAGAAGAAGGTGCGCGTGGGCGCGCGTGGGCCGTGCTTGTCCTGGCGCGTGGGGGCGCGTGCCACATCAAAAAATTATTTTAAAAATATGTCGACGTCCGTGACGTCGAGTAGATCACTGTGGTATATTCATATACCCAAATTGAACACCGTATGAGAAAGTTATTGAGGATTGTTGGTTAGGTGTTCAAATAACGTTTTATAATTTCCGCATTAGGTGAAAATATGAATTGATGATCCGACCGTTGGATCATCACCAAACTTTGATACGTTGTAATACGTAATATTTGAGGATTATAGGAACTTACAGATTGGGAATCCGATTTACGGATTTTCTGGAATTGGAGTTGTAAGTCCATAATATAAAATGTTAACCGTCACTTAGTTTTGGAAATTGACGGAGATCCGACCGTTGGATGGTGATGAAATTTTAGGATGTTGTCCTAAAGATATATTGTGGACCTTTGGAAGTTATGGATTTAAAATCTGAGTGGCAGATCTTCCGGGTCGATCTACGTAGTGACGTATTTTATATAAGTTATATATTTTATCGATATGAATTCTGAGGTTGGATTTGATTACTATTCTAGGCGGCGATCGTCGTGACGCCTTGATGTGTGGTGCTAGGGAGTTGTTGGACGAACTCCAGGTGAGTGGGCAGTTTTGTTTTCCGTATATATATATACTTGACGTTTTCCCAGAAATTGAAATTGAATGGAAGTATGCTTTGAATGCAATGTATAAAATGTGAATCGAAATGCCATACATGAAATTATATGAAAAGTATGAATTGTTGTATGATGCATATATGTGAAATGGTGCGGTGGACGCACAGGTGAGTATCAGGTGAGTATTATTACTGTTATGATGATGTTGAGATATATTGAGCTCATAACCTGCACCTTGGTATTAGTGCTTATTATTATTCACCGCATCGCATGCTCACCTTGGATCCAAGTAGATGCTAGTCGTACAGACCACCGGGGGTGGTTCCGACATGCCAGTCGTACAGACCATTAGAGGGGTTCCGACTGGTAGGTGACCTTAGATTATGTGCACAGATGATTGATGAGAGAAGCACTAGAGCATATTATTCTACCATTAAGTCGTACAGACTACATTAGGTAGTTCCGACTTATGTGCAGTGTAGTGCCGTACAGGTCATACTAGGTGACTCCGGCATAACCGTACAGGTCACAATTGGTGACTCCGGTTAGATGAGATTTTGAGCTCTAGGTTCAACCGTACAGGGCTATTAGAGGGCCTCCAGTTGATTACTTTCTTGCACCTGATATGATTATTGTTGATGCATCCATATTTAACTGTGGAATTAGACATGGCATGGCATGATTGATAAAGAAAAATGTTGAGATAGTAAAAATGAAGTTTTGAGAATATATATATATATTTATATTTTACATTTCTGGGAAAGTATACAAGTTTTACGGAGAGGGGTTACAATGTTTTGAGAAAAGTTGGATTTGAAAAGATTTGTTTTACTGACCCACTCAATTTTGGTTTTGCGCCCCTCCAGGTTAAAGAAATATAAGAGGCGTGGTGATTACGAGGAATACAGCGGGGTTCTGACAGAATGGACTAAATTAGGACGCACCTTCGGGTGTATTAACTGTGAAGTTGTATAATTAAAGCTCCCGTGCTGTGCAAATGGTTACGTTACTCTCACGTGACGGCCAGCATGCCCTCCTTCGGGATGGGGTGTGTCAGTTGGTATCAGTGCATGGTTGCAATCTTGGACATCTTGAGAAGTTTCTAGTGAATTCTGTCAGAACTACACCGCCTCGTAGCAAACCACGTAGTTAGAGGAACTTAGTCTCCCTGATTTAGCGGTTTAGGGGAAACTATTATTATGGTGATTCAGTCTATTATAAAAAGGGACATTTTAAGACGGGTTATGAGTCGAATTTGAATTACCTTATGAAATGATGAACCTGAGGGAGCGAAGTAACGGTTTAACCATTTGGAAAAGATGTTTCAGGTTATGCAAGTCAAAGGAATTTTCCTTCTGATAAGGGGTCGAGACGACTACCTGGTTTTGGTTATGAATTTGTATCCTGGTGGAAACAGGAGTATGATTTGTTGTCACCGGAGGAACAGTCGATTGCGAATTGTTTAAGGACTTGTTTAAGGAAAAGTTTATCCCTCCGGCATTTATCGATGGTAGTAAGCAAGAGTTTGCAAATGTGGATCAAGGAAGTTGACGATAAATGAATATTATAGAAAGTTTTCAGACTAGTCTTGTTTCCATCCAGATATTACTGTTAATTTGGTTGAGGTGTTATGTTGTTTATGCTGGATAGTAAGAAAAAGCGGCGTTCTTTGGGTGACCACTATCCATTGTATTTATTACTAGGAGTATACGAGATGTTGTTGAGCCTTGAGGACTCTGAGAACATGATCAACGAGAGTAAAGAGGAAAAAAAAAAGAATGGGAATCAAAAGAAGACGATAAAGTTAATGATTCATTATATCAAGAATATCGAAGGATTCAGAGCTTCAAAAGAAGTGAAGCTAGAGCTATGTCTTCCAGCTGAGGTTTTAATGCCACTGGTCAAAGTCAAAGTGATGGATATACTGGTAATCCCAGATATTTGAGACAAGGTGTCTCGAGTAAAGGAAATGTACCTTGTGCAGTAGGTACAAAAATTAACACTTTGGGAAGTGAAATTAATGAATGTGTTTATGTGAACAGAGGGGACACATAATTGTGAATCGTCCCTAGAATCAGTTGTACTCAACAATTTTCCATGATATCATAGTGTCGATTCAGCAGAGTTATGGACTTAATAGTTTGGTCGGATTGACCGTGGGTACAGAGAGATTTGATGAGTTATATGTTCAGCCATACAGGCCACGAGAGGTGGATCTGGCTGATGCATGAGAAATTGGTGAGCTATAGGCTCGGCCGTACCGACCACGTGGAGTGGATCCGGCCGACGTATTATTGAGATAATTGTTGAATCAGCCGTACAGGTCATTCTAGTTGACTCCGGCTGATATATATATATATATATATATTTTATTATGATTGATATTGCCTAGAAAGTAGTAAATAAATGCGGTTGAGACGAGTGTATGTATTTTGCATTGAGTGACAAAATAGTATTATTATATCTTCGAGAGTTGTTGCTTACTTATCGAGACAACGATGATTTATCAGTATTGCGGGCTGCAGACCGTAATATTAATAACTTATTCGTGGATTCGTTAAGTAAGTAAACCGGTAGATTATTTTATATTAGTATTGTACTTATTTAGAATGCTTATTAATAATAGAATATATATTGTATCAGTTAATTCTGTTCCATTAGATTGGTTGGTTATAATTATGACAAGACGAAATGTTACGGGAAACCAGTATTTTCCATCGATCTGGATGACTAGAGATTATTTTTGTAAGTATGCAAAGTGGATTGAGTCAGGCCATTATTTATGCTGTGAGAGCAAAGAGATTGTTTTCGAAAGGTTGTCAAAAATACTTAGCTCATGTGGTGCTAAATGATGTTGTTTGGAATAGTGTGAATAATGTCGAAAGGGTTAGACTTTTCTTGATGTCTTCCCTGAAAGTATACCTGGATTGTCTTCAGGCAGAGATATGAGGTTCATTATTGATTTGTTGCCAGGTATAAATTTATATTGGAGATTGGTTCATGATGAGTTAAGGGAATTGGAAATTCAGTTGAAAGAATTGGTTGATAAAAGTTTTATTCAACCTAGTACAACGCTTTGGGGGAGCCCCAGTTTGTTGGTGAGAAAGAAAATGGACTTTAAGACTATCCATTGATTATAGACAATGGAATCGGGTAACGAATGAGAACCGTTATCCATTGTGGTGTATTGACGCTCATTTGATCAGTTCAAAGGTGCTTGTATATTTTTAAAGATTGACTTGAAGTCTGTTTATTATCAATTGAAGATTATGAGTAACGTTGTTCCTAAGATTGTTTTTCTGGATTTGTTATGACCTTTTATGAGCTTTGGTGATGCTATAAGAAAACTCACGCTGTTTTAGGAGTTTATGGATGAAGTATTCCACGAATGTCGTGATAAATTGTTATCATTTGTCATTGACGATATTCTGGTACATTCTGAGCCATAGCAGAGCATGTAAACGTATTAAGTCGATGAAGCAAAGATTGAGAGAACGTTGGTTGTATGCTAAGTTTAGCAAAGGCTAAAGTTAAATGAATCAAGTAGCATTCTAAGATTTGTTATATCTGCTTAAGGTATTCAAGTGAACCCTTAAAAGATAGCAGAAATTGAGAATTTGGAACAACCACGAGTCGTAATTGAGATTTGGAATTTCTTAACTTACCAGGCTATCTTGGATGGTTGTGAAAGATTTTTCAGTCATTGCTTTGTCATTGACGAGACTGTTGAGAAAGGAGGTTATGTATGAGTGGGAAGGAAATTATGAGCAAAGGATTCAACAACTAAAATATTTCCTCACTCATGCACGTATTTTAGTATTTCTAGAAGATAGCGGTAATTATCTGTTTATGGTGATGTTACATTAAATGTTCTTGGTTATGTATTGATGCAAATGTTAGGGTAATTGCATATGTTTCACAGCAAATGGAACCTAATGAGATGAATTACCCTACTTGTGATTTGGAAAATTCGATTACCATCCTTGCGGTGAAGTTATGGAGACATTATATTTTGGTGAGAAGACTGCGATAAGAATTAATGTCTGGCACGCTTGCCAAAATTTTCATTTTGTGGATTGAAAACCAACGGAAGAAAAATTAAGAATGGAAGATCGAGAAGAAGTTATACTTGTTAAATTTCAAGTTAGGCCTGTTTGGTAAGGTCGTACTCGAAACTTAAATGTTTGACGAGGAAATTTAAGAATTAACCAAGGCAGAGAAAGAAGGGAAAAAGAATGAGTACATGATTCGTGAATCAAATGGTATGTGGATACAAGAAAACAAAAAGTATGTGCCTAATGCTGAGGATTTGAAGCAAGCAAATATTGGACGAAGTTCACTGTTCAACTTCTGCAATATTCCAAAAGTAATAAGATTTATCATACCATTC
Organism: Malus x robusta; assembly: GCA_963082935.1. Taxonomy (NCBI): domain Eukaryota; kingdom Viridiplantae; phylum Streptophyta; class Magnoliopsida; order Rosales; family Rosaceae; genus Malus; species Malus x robusta. The sequence continues at coordinate 15,588,425 of OY720335.1, forward strand.
GACAGTTTTATTTAGTCAGCAGATTGAGGCAGAAAGATATAAACCTTTGGATTGAGATAACTATTTTCTGTTTCGCAGTGGAAATGGAAAAATATTACTTTGGATTATGTGTACAAGTTTCCTTGTACATAGGATGGTTATGATCGAACTTGAAGGGATAGTTGGTCAATGTACCAAGTTAGTACAATTACTCCAGTGCTGAGTAATAACTTTTTCCAGATCGGGCAACGGTACTTACTTGTTGTATGGAAAGAGAATTGGAGTACGGAACTGCTGAGTTTCTTAAGTATGTTGGGTGCGCAGTTTCCGAAATAACGCCATAGGGTCCCTGAAGCGTGTCGTGTGAATGAAATGCTTCTGAATAGAGAAAGATTCGATCAAGAAAGAGTTTTAGTAGACCCTGAGACTATGGATGAGTCTCCTCAAAGTATTCAGGTGATTAAGTTAACCTGAAGTAGCCAGGAATGACAAAAGAGATCAACAGATGGATATGCCACTAATCGAGTATATAAGGTAAATGGTTTTATATTTTCGAAGTGTTCACCATAGAAAGTATAATTGGATTGGAAAAAGAAGGTCCTGAGAATTAAGACAGAGTAAGTGGTAAAAGTTTTGTGAAGAAAATCATTCAGTAGAAAATTATGTGGGAGAAAGAGAATCGGATGAGAGAGATTTACCCGAATCTATTGTTGGAGTATGGTTGACTTAGTTGGTTGCTGGAATTTCGAGGACGAAATTCTATAAGGAGGGAAGATTGTCACAGCCCGTCCCGGAATTTTAATTCTGAGGACGTGAAAAGACGAAAAAGTCCCTAAACGGGACTAAAGTGCGTAATTTGGACACTTGTTTTTACTTAAGGTTCTTAAACTTTGGTGAATTAGAATATTAATTGGTTTTAGAAACCTAAACCAAGACTTATACTTAGGTTTTTATGTTAGAATTTTGTAGTTGGGGATTGGGTAGGATCCCACACCCCTCAATTCTCTCCCTCTTTCCAGTGCTTTGTCTCTCTCTCCTTCACAGTCCATCATTCTCTGTCTCTCTCCTTCGAACTCAAACGGACGAGACCCAAAGATCGTCGAAACTACTACCAACGACGGAGTTAAGACCACCATCAAACTCCTGGAACCTCCACGATCACGATGGTATCCATTTCAGGTAAGTTTTACTTCGGAAAACCTAGATTCTAAACTCCCCATGAAAGTGTATTGTTCATGAGCTTTGAATTGGTTGTGTTTTAGGACAATCCAAGCTCATAGTGAGCTTAGTGAGGTCCCAAGGAAGCTCGGAGTGCTTCGTTGGAAGTTTTTGGACGTAAGAACACGGAGATCGACAAGTTCAAAGTTTGGCCGGAGCTTTCGAGGCTCTTTCCCGCGAATCCCCGGCGAGTTAGGAGTTGAGGTAGGTATGAATCTCTTCGTCTCGTCAAGTACTACAACTTTCCTTTTTGTTTCACTCAATTTCGTTGAGTATTGAAGAAGTTATACTCATTTGAATTTTACCCAGTTTCCGGCGACCTCTGAGGCTTTCGAGGAAGTTTCCGGCCAAACCACGGCGAACTAGGTGTTGTGCAAGGTACCATTCTCTTTGTCTCTTCAAGGGCTACAACTTTCGTTTTTGAATCACTTGATTTCGTTGAGAAATGACAAAGTTATGGCAATTTGAAAAACTGCCCAGAAAACGGCCGCCGGAAAAACCAGTCCGGCGACCCAAGGAAGAAGAAGGTGCGCGTGGGCGCGCGTGGGCCGTGCTTGTCCTGGCGCGTGGGGGCGCGTGCCACATCAAAAAATTATTTTAAAAATATGTCGACGTCCATGACGTCGAGTAGATCACTGTGGTATATTCAGATACCCAAATTGAACACCGTATGAGAAAGTTATTGAGGATTGTTGGTTAGGTGTTCAAATAACGTTTTATAATTTCCGCATTAGGTGAAAATATGAATTGATGATCCGACCGTTGGATCATCACCAAACTTTGATACGTTGTAATACGTAATATTTGAGGATTATAGGAACTTACAGATTGGGAATCCGATTTACGGATTTTCCGGAATTGGAGTTATAAGTCCATAATATAAAATGTTAACCGTCACTTAGTTTTGGAAATTGACGGAGATCCGACCGTTGGATGGTGATGAAATTTTAGGATGTTGTCCTAAAGATGTATTGTGGACCTCTGGAAGTTATGGATTTAAAATCTGAGTGGCAGATCTTCCGGATCGATCTACGTAGTGACGTATTTTATATAAGTTATATATTCTATCGATATGAATTCTGAGGTTGGATTTGATTACTATTCTAGGCGGCGATCGTCGTGACGCCTTGATGTGTGGTGCTAGGGAGTTGTTGGACGAACTCCAGGTGAGTGGGCAGTTTTGTTTTCCGTATATATATATACTTGACGTTTTCCCAGAAATTGAAATTGAATGGAAGTATGCTTTGAATGCAATGTATAAAATGTGAATCGAAATGTCATACATGAAATTATATGAAAAGTATGAATTGTTGTATGATGCATATATGTGAAATGGTGCGGTGGACGCACAGGTGAGTATCAGGTGAGTATTATTACTGTTATGATGATGTTGAGATATATTGAGCTCATAACCTGCACCTTGGTATTAGTGCTTATTATTATTCACCGCATCGCATGCTCACCTTGGATCCAAGTAGATGCTAGTCGTACAGACCACCGGGGGTGGTTCCGACATGCCAGTCGTACAGACCATTAGAGGGGTTCCGACTGGTAGGTGACCTTAGATTATGTGCACAGATGATTGATGAGAGAAGCACTAGAGCATATTATTCTACCATTAAGTCGTACAGACTACATTAGGTAGTTCCGACTTATGTGCAGTGTAGTGTCGTACAGGTCATACTAGGTGACTCCGGCATAACCGTACAGGTCACAATTGGTGACTCCGGTTAGATGAGATTTTGAGCTCTAGGTTCAACCGTACAGGGCTATTAGAGGGCCTCCGGTTGATTACTTTCTTGCACCTGATATGATTATTGTTGATGCATCCATATTTAACTGTGGAATTAGACATGGCATGGCATGATTGATAAAGAAAAATGTTGAGATAGTAAAAATGAAGTTTTGAGAATATATATATATATATTTATATTTTACATTTCTGGGAAAGTATACAAGTTTTACGGAGAGGGGTTACAATGTTTTGAGAAAAGTTGGATTTGAAAAGATTTGTTTTACTGACCCACTCAATTTTGGTTTTGCGCCCCTCCAGGTTAAAGAAATACAAGAGGCGTGGTGATTACGAGGAATACAGCGGGGTTCTGACAGAATGGACTAAATTAGGACGCACCTTCGGGTGTATTAACTGTGAAGTTGTATAATTAAAGCTCCCGTGCTGTGCAAATGGTTACGTCACTCTCACGTGACGGCCAGCATGCCCTCCTTCGGGATGGGGTGTGTCATAAATCCCCCATGCAGCTGGAATTAAATTAGGATAGGATTAGGATAGGATAAGATAAGATAAGGTTGGATAAGGTTTTGGATAATGTTCCTTCTTTTGAGCTGATTTCTTATCTTCCTTGACTTGGATTTATTTCTTCACTCTTTTCAACACATTCCTAGCCTCTTGAACTTCAAATTCGTCCATCCATCTTGCTCCGTTTATAAGCTATCCATTTGGTGCCCAAAACTGCCTCAAAATGCTCCAAAATGCACTTTCTTGCCAACTTTGTCATATGAACCTACAAACCCACGAAAATAGCTTAAAACACTATAATAAACATAAACAAACTATGAAAATGCAAGAAAACAAGCTAACTAAGTCGCATAAATATGCTCCTATCAAATTCCCCCATACTTAGCTTTTGCTAGTCCTCGAGCAAAACAAAACATAACATAACCTAAACCTTCCAACATTTGTCTCAGGGATTTCCAATGAAACATGACACATTAAAAATCACTACTTACATAGATTTTAGTGATCCTCACCCTCGAGCACATACTTAATCATAGTCACCATTCACTAGCTCACATTTAATCAATTAAAACAACATTTTAAATGTAGTAACATGCCTTAGAGAATTCCCTCAATTCCTCACAGGATATACTCTCTATTTTCACACAGATTTTCTAACTACATACCCTACACTAGTTATATGTGAGAAGATTCATGTAAATATGTAGACGAACACTCACATATATGTATAACAAAGAAAGCACTTTCTGGAGTTATTAAACATGCTAGATATGATCTCATGAATGGAATGCTACTACTTAGACGCGAGAACCAGTGACACCATATGCTCATACCAATTTTAAACTCCACAAATTGAAACACACAACACTCAAGATTGAAGTCAAGGGTTGTAACGGGGCTAAGGGTAATGGCTAACAAAGAAAGGATAGGGATAACAAACGTTCTTAAAGCAATAGCAAGCAAAGTAATGAAATTGAAACTTAGAATTCACTTTAGAATGTAGAAATCAACTTTTAAACATAAAGGGAAGCTTCATGCACACTTAGGGCCGAATTCAATGTTGTGGACCCTTTCTTCAACAATCAACACTTAAGGGCTCTTTTCACATCTTTTTCACTCTTTTCCATACTTTTCACAACTTTCCTTTTCTTCTTTCTATTTTCCACGAAATTTTTTTTTCTTTCTTTTTTTTTCTCTTTTCTACCCGTGCCACATTAAAGACTTTGGCACACACATACATCCCTTCCCCCACACTTGTTTTCTGCAATACATTAATCAAAAGGAATTCATCTTGAGTCATGCTTTACTATGCTTCAAGAACAAGGGTATGGATGGTCCTATTCTAGGCTACGTAGGGATAATGTGGTTAACAACAAAAGTAGGCTAATTAAGGCTCAAAGGGTTTAAACCTACAAAACAAATGCATGGGATGAAAGCTTTCTGGCTCTGGTGGTAACTACTAAACAACTTCATCTTGTTATATGTTATGCACTCAATTTTAAGCTTTGAATGAAACGGGCATGAGTTCTAGTATTTGGAACTAAAGTGATAAAATGCATTCTAAGTAGCAACCAAGCAACGAATAATGAGATCATGCAACGACTTTAGAAAACAAGAAATCACAGATTAAAAACTCTCCAAATAAAGTTTAGGCTCAAATCTCTTAGGGTTGTAGCGTTAGTTTGAGTTCCTTCCTTCAAGTATGTTACAAAAACTGATTTTTTTTTTTCCTTTTGTGATTACATGTGAATTCGTAAACGACAACTAAAATCAAGCATAAACCAAAGAGCATATCAAACTTCCACCGATGTTTGTAACTTTCTTTAACAGTCATGCAATTAAAAACCAAATCCTCATCATTGTGTTGGAAGGTACCCTAAGACACAAACACACAAAAACAACTTTAAAATGACTCTTTTTTTTGGGTTTTTTCTTGAATTTTCGTATTTTCTTTTAAAGCCACATAAAGACACATCAAAACATACTAAAAACACTCAAAAACAGTGAAAAACAACCTTTGAAATGTTAGGTGGTAAAATCCTACGAAATTTTCAACAAAAACACTTTGTTTACCCCCCCACACTTAAACCAAACATTGTCCTTAATGTTTCAAACATAGACTCACACAAAAGCAAGCAAATAACACCACTAGCAAACATGACAAATATGGCAAAGTAAAAGCAATAAAGAGTAGGGTTTAGGAACGCAAATCTGGTTGTGATGCCGGAGCTTCCTAGGTCTTCTTTATTTGCATGGGTTGCCTCCTAAGAAGCGCTTGCTTTAACGTCTTCCAGCCGGACGATACCTCCAATTAAGCTCCATTGGTGGCCATGGCATGGAATTGATCTTTGAATGGACGGTGATACTTGAAATGACCCGGCAATGGTTTAAATTCTAACGTGGGTGCCTGAATCATCAACAGCATGTTAGTAGAAAATGAAATTGAATTTCGAGGAGGTGGCTTACCTGTTTGCTCCAACATGAACTCAATGACAAACACCACTACTTTGAAAGTTTCAGGGACTTTGAATTTGGCCAGATTTACTACGATGGTTGTGATTTGTCTCGTGTCATCAAACTCAACTTCTTTGGGCTTTGTTACTTCAAATACGTCCTCTTTAATGTATTCTTGAAAATCTCCAGCCACTTCTTTTTCTTGACTCCTTCTTTGTGGTGAACAAGGTTCTTTGAACACTTCAACACAATCTGGTACTTGAGTGGGTGTGCCAAGAATTGGAATATCATTTTGCACCTTTGGGAAGGCTTCCACGATGTCTTTTTCACTCTCTTCTTTCTTGGGAATCAAAAACCTGCGAGGAAAAGGGACATTCGGAGGAATAACATTAGAATGAAATGAAATTAGGACGTCCTTACTTGTGGTGGGTGGGTTAGAGGGCTTAAGGGGCTGCGGCAAGAGTTGTTCTACCCATGCCGTTGATGTGAAAATTATGTTGACACACAAATTAACCCTCTTTTTATCAATTGTAGTAAGTATGTAAGTAGGGATCGTTATAGGCCGGGGATTAGGAGGGATTGCAAAATCACTTGAAAACTGACTCAAATACGTAAAAACAAGTTTAAAACACTAAACTAGACTCAAAGAATGCAAAACTAAACTTTAAAACACCAAAACAAACCAAAACACTCAAAACAGCCCAAAAACACTCAAAACTGCCTTAAAAACACAATCTGGGCAGTTTTGAACACTAGACACAAACTTGGACGAAAATTGGTTTTAACTTGACCTAAGACACTTAAAAACACAAACTAAAGTGATTTCTAACTACTATGACTCAACTAAGTAAAGGGGGATTGATTTTGGACGAAATTAACTTTTAAAACAAGTACTTTGAAAACAAACTTTGACAAAAACGATTTTAGGTAAATTAAGATGGTGAAAGGCTAGTTAGAAGGTTCCTTCTCCACACATGAAATATATGCATACGACTCGATTTCCAATTACTCTTTCAACAAACCATGAATGACAATGCCCCAAATTAACTAGATCGACCAATTAATTCTCAGATTTCCCTAGATTCATTGAATTGAATGGGATACGCATTACAACCAAATTATTCTTATCAAGGACCCTAACTATGGAATACGCATGATAGAGACACATATCAAAGATCATTAAGTTCAATGGAAATCATAAGCATTGACGAGGCATTCATAACTATGGGATACGCATGTTACTCTTGCCTAGGATTTACTTAACGCAATCGTGACTAGCGACTTTTACTACTTATGAATATAAGTTAATAACGATTAGGTGAAATTCCCTTATACTTTAGCATCAAATTCATGCATGCAAACTAAGTGTCGACCCTCAATCAACATACATAAACATGTTATCAATCAAATAGATAAGTAAACCACATTCACGATTCATGAAATCATAATTGGAAGAAATCAAGTCATATAAAACATATGATCATGGCTTTGAATTCCCCTCTAACTATAAAGAAATTAGTTCCTCATGTTCGCAAATAAACAAAGATAAATAAATTTAAACATTGAATTAAAGATAGAAAACACCTAGAAACGCTCCAACGATCCAATGTCTTGAATGACATGCACGGCTCCAAGTTGTCTTCCTTCTTCTCCTTGCAAACTCACGGCACAAGAGGGATGTTTTGGTGAATGGTGTAGTGAAAATATGGTAGAGGGTGGTGATGCGAAATAGATAAGCACACAAATTAAACCCTCTTTTTGTCAAATTGTAGTAAAGATGTAAGTAGGGATCGTTCTAGACCGGGGATTAGGAGGGATTGCTAAACACTTGGAAACTGACTTAAAAACTCAAAAACAAAGTTTAAAACACTAAATTAGACTCAAAGAATGCAAAACTAAAGGTTAAAACACTTAAAGAAATCTAAAACTCAAAACAGCAACCTAATGACTCAAAACTGCCTAAAAACCACTTTCTGGGCAGTTTTGAGAACCTAACAAGAACTTGGACGAATTTGGGTGAAAACTTGAATCAAAACACTTAGAAACACAAATCAAAACACTTTCTAACTAATCTAAGACTTCAACATAAAGGGGGATTTGTTTTGGACGAAAATTGAACACAAAACAGAAACTTAAAACTAAACAGATTGTAAAAGGTTTTTGGATGAAAAGGATGGATAAAAGGCTAGTTAGGAGGTTCTTCTCCACACATGTCACACTTGCAAACAAAACGATTTTCAGTTGTTCTTCCAATAAATTATAAATACTTAACGCCCCAAATTAACCGTGAAATGCACTAATTAACCCTCAGTTTTTCCACAAGTTATTAAGTTGGATGATTGCATACGACAACCCAAAACCTTCCCTACAAGTTCCCTACATGAATTGCATAATAGAGATACAAGCAAGAATCATTAAGTTCTATGAAAAACATAAGCATTGACGAAGCATTCGTTACTATGAATTGCATGAAACTTATGCCAAGAATTCATTCAACGCGATCGTTTTCAAGCGACCTTCACTACTTGTGATTATAAGATTGTAACTATTAGGTGAAACTCCCTCATAATCTAGCATCATATTCATGCATGAAAACTAAGTGTGCACTCTCAATCAACATACACAAATAAGTTATCAATCAAATAGATGAACGAATTGAATCCACAACTTATGAAATAACAACTGAATGTAATCAAATCATATTGCAAGCATGTACATGGTTTCGAATTACCCCCCAACTAAGGGGGTTTAGTTCCTCATACTCACAACACAAAGTTTATTGAATTGAAACATCGAAAACATAAGAAAGATTACACCTAAAACGCCCAACAATTCCACTTTGAATTTCTGCACGTCAAGCTTCTTTTTCTTCTTCTCCTTGCTGCGGCAGAGAGGGTTTAGGGGATTTTTGGATGAGATTTTGGTTTAGGAAGGGAGTTAGGATGGTATGGTGGTGCGGCAAGGAGTATGGGTGGTGTATGGAGGTGTAGAATTGTGGCTGGAGTAGAGGAATGGTTCGGCAGAGATGGAAGGTTGCTGGAATGGATGGAGAAGTGGCAGATTAAAGGTATTAGGGTTATGGTGGCTGCGGCAAGGGGTATGGGTGGCTGGTTTATTATTTTCTGAATTGTGGAGGGGGTCCTTCCTGCGGCCCAAGGGTTTAATGAATATATATAGGCACTTAAAGGCCTAAGTTGCATAGGAAAATAAAACACAATCCTATAAGGAAAACAAGTCAAAAACCCAAAGGGAATGGGAGATAATGTGCAGCACAAAGAGTGTGAAATGATAAGGCTTCTAGAAACCAAAATCCTAAGGGAAATAGGGAAAAACTCACGGCAAGGTTTGGAGGGAAAATGGCTGATTTGTCATGTAAGGCAAGGGCTTCTAGAAAGGTTCTAGGCGCCACTTTTGTAGGAAAAGATTATGTCTTCTAGAAATCCCATTTTAAGCATCCTAATCTAGTGAGAAACCCCCCTAATTGGCTGAAATGTGGATATTGTAGGATAAGGATAAGATAGGATAGGATAAGGTTTGTTTGGATAAGATAAGCTAAGATAAGGTTATGGATGAGGTTTTGGATAAGATTCCTTATCTTGAGCTGATTTTTGACTTTAACTCTTCTTCTCCACATAGGAAACCTTGATTGAGTAGGAAACTTCATTCGTCTAGGAATCCATCTTCAATTAGGACTCCTACATTGATTAGGAATCCTTTATGTAAGCCCATTCCTACTTCAACTAGGAAACTTTGTATCTTCAATTCCTCAACTTTGAAACGCCTTCCTAGCTTCATCAATCCCTCAAATTCGTCCATCCCTTGTGCTTCATGTGCATGAACTCCATTCTAGCCCAATTTTGCTCCAAAATGCTCCAAATTGCATCTTTTTGCTCATTTTGTCTCTAAAACCTGAAAACACATGAAAATAGCTTAAAAGACTAACTTAACTAAGAAAACACAACATAAATGCATAAGAACTAGCTAACTAAGGTGCATAAATATGCTTGATTTCTCCAATCTTTCCGGTTTGGCCCGATGGTCTTCTCCAAAATCTGCTTGATTTCTCTATTTGACACCTCCGCTTGTCCACTTGTTTGAGGATGATAAGGTGTTGCCACCTTATGCGTGACACCATATTTCTTGAGTAGTGCTTCAATGGTGCGATTGCAGAAATGGGAGCCCCCATCACTTATAAGTACCCGCGGCATTCCAAACCTTGCAAAAATGTTAGTCTTAACAAAATCTGCAACCACTTTAGAATCATTAGTACGGGTGGCTCTTGCTTCCACCCATTTCGAAACATAATCAACCGCAAGTAGAATATAAACAAAACCATGAGATGAAGGAAAGGGACCCATGAAATCTATGCCCCAAACATCAAAAATTTCAACGTTAAATATGGGGTTTTGCGGCATTTGGTCCTTTGGTCCTATATTTCCAGTTCGTTGACAACGATCACATGCTATGCAAAAAGTTCTAGCATCCTTAAAAATAGTAGGCCAATAAAAACCACATTCAAGTACTTTATGTGCAGTCCTCTGAGTGCCAAAGTGACCTCCACATGCATAAGTGTGACAAAAGTTTAAAATAGAATGAATTTCAGAATCATGCACACACCTACGAATGATTTGATCAGAGCCATATTTCCATAAGTAAGGATCATCCCACACATAATTTCGTGCATCATGCTTAAGTTTATCACGTTGGTTTTTATTGAACTCACTTGGAATGACTTTAGATGCTAAATAATTAACTAAATCTGCATACCATGGCATACTAACCTCAATGGTCATCAATTGTTCATCCGGGAATGTCTCTGGGATCGGCACAACCTCTTATTCATGCACCAAACGGCTCAAGTGATCAGCCACAACGTTCTCACTTCCTTTCTTGTCTCGGATTTTGAGATCAAACTCTTGGAGGAGAAGCATCCATCGAATAAGCCTTGGTTTAGCCTCCTTCTTCGTGAGCAAGTACTTCAACGCTGCATGATCAGTGTAAATTATTACTTTAGTACCAAGTAAATAAGAACGAAACTTATCTAAAGCAAAAACAACAGCAAGAAGTTCTTTTTCCGTTGTGGAATAGTTCAATTGAGCATCGTTCAAGGTCCGAGAGGCATAATATATGACGTGTGGCTATTTGTCCTTCCTTTGTCCCAAAACAGCGCCTAGAGCATAATCGGATGCATCGCACATAAGCTCGAACGGAATGCTCCAATCTGGGGGCCTAATGATGGGGGCCGAAGTAAACATCTCTTTGAGGTGCTTGAATGCCTTTTCACATTCCTCGTTGAAGTCGAAGGTCACATCCTTTTGGAGAAGTCGGCATAGGGGTGTGGAAATCCTTGAAAAATCCTTGATGAATCGCCTATAAAATCCTGCGTGGCCAAGAAAAGAACGAACCTCTCTAACCGAAGTTGGAGAGGGTAAGTAGCGTACAAGATCTATTTTCGATTTATCAACTTCAATTCCCCTTTCAGAAACGATATGCCCTAAAACTATACCTTGTTTTACCATAAAGTGACACTTTTCCCAATTTAAAACAAGGTTAGTTTCAACGCATCGTTTTAAGATTAATGTGAGATTTTCCACGCAACCATCAAATGAATCGCCAAAGACACTAAAATCATCCATGAATACCTCAATAATCTTTTCAATGAAATCAAAAAAGATACTTACCATGCATCGTTGGAACGTGGCCGGCGCATTGCATAAACCGAATGGCATGCGACGGTAAGCAAACGTGAATGTGGTCTTTTCTTGGTCGTCCGGAGCTATGACAATTTGATTATATCCTGAATAACCGTCAAGAAAACAATAAAAAGAATGACCGGCTAACCTTTCAAGCATTTAGTCGATGAATGGCAATGGAAAGTGGTCATTCCTTGTGGTGTTGTTGAGCTTCCTATAGTCAATGCACACTCTCCAACCTGTTTGGATACGGGTTGGCACAAGCTCATCCTCGGCATTCTTTACCACAGTGACTCCTGACTTCTTCGGGACAACTTGAACCGGTGAGACCCAACGGCTATCCGAGATTGGATAAATCACTCTGCAATCGAGAAGCTTTATAATATCCTTTTTCACAACTTCCATCATCGGAGGGTTGAGTCGGCGTTGAGCCTCTCGAGTTGGTTTAGCCCCCTCCTCTAGAAATATGCGATGCATGCATGTTGTAGGGCTAATTCCCTTAATGTCGGCCAATGTCCATCCGATGGCTGTTTTGTGCTATTTCAACACCCGAATCAACTTTTCTTCCTCTAAGGCCATGAGTGATGAAGAGACAATGACGGGCAACGTTTCTTCATCTCCCAAGAATATATACTTTAAATGATCTGGCAATGGTTTAAGCTCAAGAACGGGGGCCTGAATTACAGAAGGTAACAACGTGTTAGTGGAAACGGGAATTGGAATTGGGTTAGACAGCTTACCATGATGTTGTGGCAATGATTCCAAGGCAGCCACAAGCTCGGCATGTTCATCCTTTGGTACGGCCAGGTTGGGTTTTGTGCCAAGTCCTTGTGCAATCGTCGTTTCAAGTGGATCGTCTTCCAACATATCAAGATAATCCTGTGCCAATTCATCCAATACATCAATAGAAAAACAAGAATGATCATAGCTTCAAAAATGTTAAAGTTAATAATCTCCCCATCGAATTCCATTGTCAACGTCCCTTTGAACACATCGATCTTCGTGCGTGTTGTTTTCATGAAAGGCCTCCCAAGTAGAATCGGCAATGGGGTGACATTTGGTGAGTCCTCCATCTCTAAAACATAGAAATCTGCTGGAAATATCAAGTTGTCCACCTGCACCAACACATCTTCCAAAACTCCTTTCGGATATGCATTAGAACGATCGGCTAATTGAATTATAACACCATCGTTTTTAAGTTCTCCTAAGTTCATGGATGCATATATTGAGTATGGCATGACGTTAATTGAAGCTCCTAGATCTAACATAGCATGTTCAAATTTAGTATTGCCTATATCACATGGAATTGTAAAACTACCTGGATCTTTGCATTTAGGGAGTAGTTTTCTTTGCAAAACAGCGGAAACACTCTGACTTACCTGGACCACTTCTTTGTTCGAAATTCTCCTTCTTGTTGTACATAGTTCCTTCAAAAACTTGGCGTACCTTGGTACTTGTTTAATTGCGTCAAGAAGAGGTATATTGACTTGCACTTTCCGGAACGTCTCTAGAATGTCCTTTTCAGCTTCTTCTTTCTTTGTTTGTTTGAACCTACTAGGAAAGGGGACATTCAAAGGAAAATCATTAGTAGGCATAGAATTGGACACGTTTGTACCTTTATTGGGCAGATTGGATGGCTTAGGAGCCATGGAGACTTGCGGCAAAGGAACCTCTTTCCTTGCCGTGGCCAACCCTTGCTCCTTCTCTTCAATTATCACGTCTTCCACCTTGTTTGGGGCTGTTCCAACTTGTTTCCCACTTCTTAACATGATTGCCTTGGCAGATTCAAAGCCTCCTTTCGGATTCGCAACGGTTGAACTAGGCAACTTCCCTTGCTCTCGAAACTGCCCCATAAACTCGGCAATTTGCCCTACTTGCTTCTCCAACTCGTCCACCTTCTTGTCCCTAGTTTGCATTCCCTGCGCCATAGAAGTTAGTAAATTAAAAATTTGATCATTATCAATAGACGAACCTGATTTTTGGGCGGGTTGTGCTAAGGGTTGAGTTGGTGCAAATGGCTTTTGATAGAAACCCGGGGGTTGTTGCCTAAATGTGCTTTGTTGTTGGCCTTGTTGGGGTTCTCGCCATTTGAAATTTGGATGATCACGCCAACCGGGATTGTAGGTGTTGGAAAATGGATCATTCCTTTGTTGGTATTGCTGCCCAAAGCCCACGGCATTAAGGGTCTCCCACCCTCCGTTCTCGATCAATTGTGGGCACTTGTCCGTAGGATGTCCTTGCATGGAACATACGCCACACGCACTTACATTTTGAACTCTTGGCCCTTCTACAACCTGAGAAAGCAACGTAGTATGGTTAGCCATTTGATTTTGAAGTTCGGTTATGGCACTTACCTCATTCACTTGGTGTTGCCGTGGGGTGCCTCTTTGGCCAACACCTTCGATTGTTGAGCGTTCAACGCTCGATTGGCAATCAAAGTCTTTGCTGCCGTGGGGGTCTTGTCCACCAACGCTCCTCCTGCCGAGGCATCTAGCATTTGTCGTTCGATTGGTAGAAGTCCCTCGTAGAAGTATTGTAGAAGAAGCTCCTCCTTCATTTGATGTTGTGGACAAGAAGCAACAAGTGATTTGAAACGTTCATAATATGTAGGAAAAGACTCACCTTCTTCTTGTTGAATAACACTTATCCTTTTTCGTAGGAGGATGACTCGAGAAGTTGGAAAAAACTTCTCCAAGAAAGCTCTAATTCATGCTCTCCAAAAAAGACTCACCTTCTTTTTGTGCCATCATTGTCTCTACTTCACCCACTTGTGCCGTGGGTTCCTCTTCCTCAATCTCAACTTTGGCTTCTGAATTTGAACTTGATTCACTAGGTTCGGGATTCTTCCTCTTTCGTCTCAACTCTCGTTCAAAATCGTCGTCAAAGTCCAAGATTTGTTCACGAACCGGATTAGAGCTCCGAGTCATAAACTAGTACCTAAAAACAAGAAACAAAAACAAAGTAAAAATCTGGACTCAATTAAAACAAATTGAACTAAAACAATCCAAGGGATTAGCAACTTTGCTAATCCCCGGCAACGGCGCCAAAATTTGATGTGAATATTATGTTGACACACAAATTAACCCTCTTTTTATCAATTGTAGTAAGTATGTAAGTAGGGATCGTTCTAGGCCGGGGATTAGGAGGGATTGCAAAATCACTTGAAAACTGACTCAAATACGTAAAAACAAGTTTAAAACACTAAACTAGACTCAAAGAATGCAAAACTAAACTTTAAAACACCAAATCAAACCAAAAGACTCAAAACAGCCCAAAAACACTCAAAGCTGCCTTAAAAACACAATCTGGGCAGTTTTGAACACTAGACACAAACTTGGACGAAAATTGGTTTTAACTTGACCTAAGACACTTAAAAACACAAACTAAAGTGATTTCTAACTACTGGACTGATAGGAGCATATTTATGCGCCTTAGTTAGCTAGTTCTTATGCATTCCATGGTGTTTTCTTAGTTAAAGTAGTCTTTTAAGCTAGTTTTATGTGTTTTCAGGTTTTAAGGCCAAAGGATGCAAGAAGATGCATTTTGGAGTTTTTTGGAGCAAAATTGGGCTTGGAATGATTATCACATAATTGGAGCCAAGGTTTGGACGAATTTGAGGACTTGAAGATGATGATTCTTACTTGAACAAGATTTCCTAGTTGAAGTAGGAAAGTGCTTACATGAAGGAGGATTCCTAATCGACGAAGGATTCCTAATCAACGAAGGATTCCTAATTGAAGATGGATTCCTAATCACATGAGGATTCCTAATTGAAGATGGATTCCTAATCACATGAGGATTCCTAGAAGAACAAGGATTCCTACTCCAACAAGGATTCCTACTTGAAATAGGAAAGTTAAGCCAAAGTTGCAGCAATTATGAAGACTTCCTAAGCATTCTAGGACATCAAATACACATCTCTTGCACCTTTTGAACCCTTGCCGCACTCCCCTTGCTATTTCCTCTTCCTTATTTCCTGATTCTAAGCTTTAAAACACTTTCCTTTTGTGTTTTAAGCCCTAGCCGAATTTCCCTTGCCCTTTCCTTTAATTTTCTGATTTGTTTCCTTAATTCTAGAGCTTTAGACTTAATTTTCTGTTTACCAAAATAGTCTAGGGTTTTTAATTTCCTAATCCCTTTAAATAAACATCCTTGTGCAGCCACAAACATCACCATTCATCCAGAAAATAATCCTTCACGCCAGAAACCATTCCCCATCTTCAACAGCCCCATTCCTTCACCATTCACCATATTTTCTGACCCAAAACCACCCTAGCCGTCCTATACACCTATCCCAGCCATAAACCCATCATTCTACACCATCCATAAGCCCCAAAACTCACCCACTTGTGCGTTGCAGCAAGGAGGAAGAAGGAAGGATCCTTGGATGTTCAAGCTTCATCGTTGGTGCATTCTAGGTGTAATTCGTTTCATAATTTCAATGTGTAATTTCTTTCTCTTTCGTTTTGCTATGAACATGAGTGGCTAAACCCCTATTGGTTAGGGGTGATTTCGAAGTCATGACTATGTGTGCAATTTGATTTGATAAATTCCAGTTATGAATTCTTGAATCGTGAATGCAATTGGCTTAACTGTGCGAATAATATCTTATTTGTGTTTGTTAATTAGGGGTTGACACTTAATTGGCTTGCATGAATATGATGCTAGAATATAAGGTTGTTTCACATAATCGTCACACGCTTATATTCATATGTAGTGAAGGTCGCTAGTCACGATCGCGTTAAGTCTAATTCTTAGCATGAGTGACATGAGGTCATAGTTGCAAGTGCTTTGTCAATGCTTATAGTTTTCGTTGAACGTAATGATCTTTGATCGTATCTTTATTATGATGTCATGTAGGGAACTTTTAAGGAATGCTTCGGGTTGTCGAATGATGTCATCCAATCCGATAACACAAGGAAAACTTGAGAATTAACTAGTGATGTCACGGTTAATTTGGGGCATTGTCATTCGTAATTCTATGAAGGAATAACTGGAAATTGAGTCGTTTGCATACTTGTCATGTGTGGAGAAAGAGCCTCTAACTAATCCATCATCCATAGTTTCATCTAATTTCGTTTTACAATCTGTTTTGTTAGTTAATTTTCGTCCAAAACAAATCCCCCTTTATTTTGAAGTCTTAGATTAGTTAGAAAGTGTTTTGATTTGTGTTTCTAAGTGTTTTGATTCAAGTTTTCACCCAAATTCGTCCAAGTTCTTGTTAGGTTCTCAAAACTGCCCAGAAAGTGGTTTTTTGGCAGTTTTGAGTCATTAGGTTGCTGTTTTGAGTTTTAGGTTTGCTTAAGTGTTTTAACTTTTAGTTTTGCATTCTTTGAGTCTAGTTTAGTGTTTTAAACTTTGTTTTTATGTTTTTAAGTCAGTTTCCAAGAGTTTAGAAATCCCTCCTAATCCCTGGTCTAGAACGATCCCTACTTACATACTTTACTACATTTGTCAAAAGAGGGTTTAATTTGTGTGTTTAGTTATTTTACGCATCAAATAAAAATTTGAGCATGAGTTCTAGCATTTGGAACTAAATGATGAAACGCCTTCTAAATAGTAACCAAGCAAGGAATAATGAGATCATGCAACGACTTAAAAAACAAAGAATGCACAGATTTTAACTCTCCAAATAAACGTTTGGGCTCAAGTCTCACAAGGTTGTAGCGTTAGTTTGAGTTCCTTCCTTCAAGCATGTTACAAAAACTGATTTTTTCTTTAAGATTGCATGTGAATTCATAAGTTATAACCACAACTAAGCATAAACAAAGAGTAAATCAAACTTTCATCCATGTCGATCACTCTCTTTAACAGCCATGTAATTACAAACCGAATTCTCATCATTGTGTTGGAAGGTACCCTAAGACACAAACAAACACACAAAAACAACTCTTTTTGGGTTTTTAAAACAAGTTTTTCAAATTTTTATGTGATTTTCGGATTTTTGCATCAAAACACACTAAAACACACCAAAACTGCTCAAAAACACTTAAAAACAGCAAGGAACAAGTCTCCAAGTTAAGGGTGATAAAATCCCACGAATTTGCATCTAAAACACTTAGTTACGCCCCCCCCCCACACTTAAATCAAACATTGTCCTCAATGTTTCAAGCATAAAACCACACTAAACAAAAAGAAACACACAAACAGCAAGTAAATAACAAAACTGGGCAGATTAGAAACAAGCAACAAAGTGAAGGGTTTTAGGAACGCAAATCTGGAATTGGAGTGATTCCTAGGGCTTCCTTTGTTGAATTGCATGGGTTGCCTCCCAAGTAGCGCTTTCTTTAACGTCTTGCAGCCGGACGAAGAACATGATCATGCCCGGTTGGAGCCCACGGCATGGAGTGGGATCTCCTCCACAACCTGCCCCACAAAGTTCTTGTACATTGCATCCTTGAACGGAAATGGATAGTGATGTTTGTTGATGGGTGCGTTGTGTTGCCTAAGGTTCATGTTCATGCACCCACCATCGGGGATTTTCTTGGGTAACTGCACCAAAGAAGGGAACCACCTCTTACTTTTAATGGGAATTGGATTTGGACTAGGTGCCTTACCTTAGTGTTGTGATGAAGTGGCAGCAACATGAACTTTTTTTCCTCATGGTATTCTCGGCCACATTGGGTATCTTAAGGGCAGTGGCCGTGGGGTCCTCATGCTCCACTCCAATTCCCTCATCTTGCATGGTTCTTGAAGCAACCTTTGTGTTAGGGGCTGAATGATCCGTCCCTTTCTTTTCTATTGTATCAATAACACAACAAGAACGAACAACGTTTGGAGTCTCAATGGATTCAGAAATTTTAAAACAAATCATATCACCACCAAATGCCATAGTTACTTCTCCTTTGGCTACATCAATCTTAGTTTGAGCCGTTTTCATGAAAGGCTGTCCAAGGAGAATGGGCAATGAAGGAGCATGATCCGATTCATTCATCTCAAGAACATAGAAATCCGCCGGAAAGATCAAATGATTAACCTGCACCAAAACATCTTCCACAACTCCCTTTAGATAGGCATTAGATATATCGGCCAATTGTATGATTACACCATCATTTTTTAACTTGCCTAGGTTCATAGATGCATAAATTGAATATGGCATAACATTTATGGATGCACCTAAGTCTAACATGGCAGATTTGAACCTAGTATTACCAATGACACAAGGAATGGTGAAACTGCCCGGATCTTTGCATTTAGGAGGTAGTTTACGTTGTATTATGGCAGACACATTCTCACTTACCTGTACCACTTCTTTCTCCCGAAAACGTTTCTTTGTTGTACAAAGCTTCTTCAAACACTTGGCGTACTTCGGGATTTGCTTGATTGCATTCAAGAGAGGTATGTTAACTTGAACCTTCCTAAATGTCTCTAGAACATCTTTTTCCTCCTCTTCATTCTTGAATTGCAAAAATCTGCTAGGAAAGGGCACATTGGGTGGAATAATGTTAGAATTAACCAAACTTGGACTCATCTTACCTAGGGTGGACAGATTAGATGGCTTAGGGACCATGGGTGCTTGCGGCAAAGGTGGTGCTACCTTTGCCGTGAGTGGACTTGGTGTGTCCTCTTCAGATTTCAACGTTTCATCCTCTTTGGGACCTGATTTTGGTGGTGTAGGACCTGCCCCAACTTCTTTTCCACTCCTTAGCATGATTGCATTTGCGGTTTCAAAACCTCCTTTTGGATTCGCAATGGTTGAACTAGGAAGCTTTCCTTGTTCTCTAAACTGCCCAACAAACTCCGCAATCTGCCCAATTTGCTTCTCCAATTGATCTACCCTAATGTTCGTGCTTTGCATTGCTTGGGTTTGGTTTTCCTGCCCATGAGTCAACTTGGTTAGTATCTTAAGAAGTGCATCATTGTCTAGGGACGTACCTGAAGTATTTGGGTCAGATTGTGGTTGGTTTTGATTGGGTGTGTACGGCTTGGTGAAGAACCCCTGGGGTTGTTGCCTAAAGCCTCCTTGGTTTTGAGGTTGTTGGGGCTCCCTCCACTTGAAATTTGGGTGGTCTCTCCAACCGGGATTATATGTGTTTGAATATGGATCGTTCCTTGGTTGGTTTTGACCTTGAAACCCAATTGCATGGGCGCTTTCCCATCCACCATTTTCAATCAATTGTGGACACTTTCAGAGACATGTCCTTGGATGGAACATACACCACATACAATTGGTCCTTGCATCTTCATGCCCTCGGCCATCTGAGACACAAGAGAAGTAAGATTAGCCAATTGTGAATGAAGATCGGAAGTTGAACTTACCTCATGTACTTGGTGCCGTGGGGGTCCCCTTTGGCCTACTCCCTCATATTGTTGAGCGTTCAACGCTCGATTAGAGATCAAGATCTTGGCAGCCATGGGTGTTTTGTCCACCAATGCTCCCCCCGCCGAAGCATCAAGCATTTGACGTTCTAGAGGTAGGAGACCCTCGTAGAAGTATTGCAAAAGCAACTACTCCTTCATCTGATGTTGTGGACAAGAAGCAACAAGTGATTTAAATCGTTCATAATATGTAGGAAAAGACTCACCTTCTTCTTGCTGGATTCCGCTTATCTTTTTGCGTAGGAGGATGATGCGAGAAGTTGGAAAGAACTTCTCCAAGTACGCTTTCTTCATACTCTCCCAAGATGTGACAGTGCTGGGAGCTAACTCATATAACCAATCATTGGCTTTATCCATCAAAGAGAATGGAAAAGCCTTCATCTTCAAAATACTTCCGTCAACGTTAACAGGAGTCATACTAGAACAAACTACTTCAAATTCTTTCAAATGTTTGTTAGGATCTTCCATGGACAAGCCATGGTATTTAGGAATATGATGAAGCAAACTTGACTTTAATTCAAATTCTTCCGTCTTACCTTGGGCAGCCGTGGGGTATTGGATGCACAAGGGTGCGGCATTATCCAATCCCGACGCCGAGAGCTCTTTGAGTGTACGGTTGTCCACCGCCATGCCTTGGACTTCTTCAAATATCCCTGCCGTGGCTTCTTCCTCCTCTTCTTGTACGTTTTCTTCAAGGTCAGATTCGGAATTTGGTGGATGGTGTTCTTGCTGGTTTCTAGCTCTTCTCAACTTCCTCTCAAAGTCGTCGTCAAAATCCAAGATGTTCGCACGAATCGTTTGAGAGCTTCTAGTCATACACTAGTACCTAAGAAACAAGAAACAAAATTAGGTCAGAAACTTAAACAAAATCAGAAACAAAAACAATCCAAGGGATTAGCAAAATTGCT
The DNA here is from genome assembly GCA_963082935.1 of Malus x robusta. Lineage (NCBI taxonomy): Eukaryota > Viridiplantae > Streptophyta > Magnoliopsida > Rosales > Rosaceae > Malus > Malus x robusta. Next base: position 15,609,253 of record OY720335.1, read on the forward strand.
AATCCCCGGCAACGGCGCCAAAAATTTGATGCGTAAAATAACTAAGCACACAAATTAAACCCTCTTTTGTCAAATTGTAGTAAAGATGTAAGTAGGGATCATTCTAAACCGGGGATTAGGAGGGATTGCTAAACTCTTGGAAACTGACTTAAAAACATAAAAACAAAGTTTAAAACACTAAACTAGACTCAAAGAATGCAAAACTAAAAGTTAAAACACTTAAACAAACCTAAAACTCAAAACAGCAACCTAATGACTCAAAACTGCCTAAAAACCACTTTCTGGGCAGTTTTGAGAACCTAACAAGAACTTGGACGAATTTGGGTGAAAACTTGAATCAAAACACTTAGAAACACAAATCAAAACACTTTCTAACTAATCTAAGACTTCAAAATAAAGGGGGATTTGTTTTGGACGAAAATTAACTAACAAAATAGATTGCAAATTCAAAACAGATTGTAAAACGAAATTAGATGAAACTATGGATGATGGATTAGTTAGAGGCTCTTTCTCCACACATGACAAGTATGCAAACGACTCAATTTCCAGTTATTCCGTCATAGAATTACGAATGACAATGCCCCAAATTAACCGTGACATCACTAGTTAATTCTCAAGTTTTCCTTGTGTTATCGGATTGGATGACATCATTCGACAACCCGAAGCATTCCTTAAAAGTTCCCTACATGACATCATAATAAAGATACGATCAAAGATCATTACGTTCAACGAAAACTATAAGCATTGACAAAGCACTTGCAACTATGACATCATGTCACTCATGCTAAGAATTGGACTTAACGCGATCGTGACTAGCGACCTTCACTACATATGAATATAAGCGTGTGACGATTATGTGAAACAACCTTATATTCTAGCATCATATTCATGCAAGCCAATTAAGTGTCGACCCCTAATTAACAAACACAAATAAGTTATTATTCGCACAGTTAAGCCAATTGCATTCACGATTCAAGAATTCATAACTGGAATTTATCAAATCAAATTGCACACATAGTCATGGCTTCGAAATCACCCCTAACCAATAGGGGTTTAGCCACTCATGTTCATAGCAAAACGAAAGAGAAAGAAATTACACATTGAAATTATGAAACGAATTACACCTAGAATGCACCAACGATGAAGCTTGAACATCCAAGGATCCTTCCTTCTTCCTCCTTGCTGCAACGCACAAGTGGGTGAGTTTTGGGGCTTATGGATGGTGTAGAATGATGGGTTTATGGCTGGGATAGGTGTATGGGACAGCTAGGGTGGTTTTGGGTCAGAAAATATGGTGAATGGTGAAGGAATGGGGCTGTTGAAGATGGAGAATGGTTTCTGGCGTGAAGGATTATTTTCTGGATCAATGGTGATGTTTGTGGCTGCACAAGGATGTTTATTTAAAGGGATTAGGAAATTAAAAACCCTAGACTATATTGGTAAACAGAAATTAAGTCTAAAGCTCTAGAATTAAGGAAACAAATCAGAAAATTAAAGGAAAGGGCAAGGGAAATTCGGCTAGGGCTTAAAACACAAAAGGAAAGTGTTTTAAAGCTTAGAATCAAGAAATAAGGAAGAGGAAATAGCAAGGGGAGTGCGGCAAAGGTTCAAAAGGTGCAAGAGATGTGTATTTGATGTCCTAGAATGCTTAGGAAGTCTTCATAATTGCTGGAACTTTTAGGGACATTTAGGAAAAATCAAACCAACGTAGGAAACTTTGGCTTAACTTTCCTATTTCAAGTAGGAATCCTTGTTGGAGTAGGAATCCTTGTTCTTCTAGGAATCCTCATGTGATTAGGAATCCATCTTCAATTAGGAATCCTCATGTGATTAGGAATCCATCTTCAATTAGGAATCCTTCGTTGATTAGGAATCCTTCGTCGATTAGGAATGCTCCTTCATGTAAGCACTTTCCTACTTCAACTAGGAAACCTTGTTCAAGTAAGAATCATCATCTTCAAGTCCTCAAATTCGTCCAAACCTTGGCTCCAATTATGTGATAATCATTCCAAGCCCAATTTTGCTCCAAAAAGCTCCAAAATGCATCTTCTTGCATCCTTTGGCCTTAAAACCTGAAAACACATAAAACTAGCTTAAAAGACTACTTTAACTAAGAAAACACCATGGAATGCATAAGAACTAGCTAACTAAGGCGCATAAATATGCTCCTATCAATGACTCAACTAGATTTTGGACGAAATTAACTTTTAAAACAAGAACTTTGAAAACAAACTTTGACAAAAACGATTTTAGGTAAATTAAGATGGTGAAAGGCTAGTTAGAAGGTTCCTTCTCCACACATGAAATATATGCATACGACTCGATTTCCAATTACTCTTTCAACAAACCATGAATGACAATGCCCCAAATTAACTAGATCGACCAATTAATTCTCAAATTTCCCTAGATTCATTGAATTGAATGGGATACGCATTACAACCAAATTATTCTTATCAAGGACCCTAACTATGGAATACGCATAATAGAGACACATATCAAATATCATTAAGTTCAATGGAAATCATAAGCATTGACGAGGCATTCATAACTATGGGATACGCATGTTACTCTTGCCTAGGATTTACTTAACGCAATCGTGACTAGCGACTTTTACTACTTATGAATATAAGTTAATAACGATTAGGTGAAATTCCCTTATACTCTAGCATCAAATTCATGCATGCAAACTAAGTGTCGACCCTCAATCAACATACATAAACATGTTATCAATCAAATAGATAAGTAAACCACATTCACGATTCATGAAATCATAATTGGAAGAAATCAAGTCATATAAAACATATGATCATGGCTTTGAATTCCCCTCTAACTATAAAGAAATTAGTTCCTCATGTTCGTAAATAAATAAAGATAAATAAATTTAAACATTGAATTAAAGATAGAAAACACCTAGAAACGCTCCGACGATCCAATGTCTTGAATGGCATGCACGGCTCCAAGTTGTCTTCCTTCTTCTCCTTGCAAACTCACGGCACAAGAGGGATGTTTTGGTGAATGGTGTAGTGAAAATCTGGTAGAGGGTGGTGAGTGAAAGGGTGCAGCAATGGGTTGTATATATAGCCTGAAAATCCCATCTCCTAGGTAGCAAAGGACAAGGTTTTAAAGGCCTAAGTTGCATAGGAAAATAAAACACAATCCTATAAGGAAAACAAGTCAAAAACCCAAAGGGAATGGGAGATAATGTGCAGCACAAAGAGTGTGAAATGATAAGGCTTCTAGAAACCAAAATCCCAAGGGAAATAGGGAAAAACTCACGGCAAGGTTTGGAGGGAAAATGGCTGATTTGTCATGTAAGGCAAGGGCTTCTAGAAAGGTTCTAGGCGCCACTTTTGTAGGAAAAGATTATGTCTTCTAGAAATCCCATTTTAAGCATCCTAATCTAGTGAGAAACCCCCCTAATTGGCTGAAATGTGGATAGTGTAGGTTAAGGATAAGATAGGATAGGATAAGGTTTGTTTGGATAAGATAAGCTAAGATAAGGTTATGGATGAGGTTTTGGATAAGATTCCTTATCCTGAGCTGATTTTTGACTTTAACTCTTCTTCTCCACATAGGAAACCTTGATTGAGTAGGTGATGCGAAATAAATAAGCACACAAATTAAACCCTCTTTTTGTCAAATTGTAGTAAAGATGTAAGAAGGGATCGTTCTAAACCGGGGATTAGGAGGGATTGCTAAACACTTGGAAACTGACTTAAAAACTCAAAAACAAAGTTTAAAACACTAAACTAAACTCAAAGAATGCAAAACTAAAGGTTAAAACACTTAAACAAACATAAAACCCAAAACAGCAACTAGCAGACTAAAAAAACTGCCTAAAAACCACTTTCTGGGCAATTTTGAGCACCTACACTAATTTGGACGAAATTGGTTGAAAACTTGAATCAAAACACTTAGAAACACAAATCAAAACACTTTCTAACTAATCTAAGAATTCAAAATAAAGGGGGATTTGTTTTGGACGAAATTTGAAAACAAAACAAAAACTTGAAACTAAACAGATTGTAAAACGTTTTTGGATGAAAAGGTTGGATAAAATGCTAGTTAGGAGGTTCTTCTCCACACATGTCACACTTGCAAACGAAACGATTTTCAGTTGTTCTTCCAATAAATTATAAATACTCAACGCCCCAAATTAACCGTGAATTGCACTAATTAACCCTCAGTTTTTCCACAAGTTATTAAGTTGGATGATTGCATACGAGAACCCAAAACATTCCCTACAAGTTCCCTACATGAATTGCATAATAGAGATACAAGCAAGAATCATTAAGTTCTATGAAAAACATAAGCATTGACGAAGCATTCGTTACTATGAATTGCATGAAACTTATGCTAAGAATTCATTCAACGCGATCCTTTTCAACCGATCTTCACTACTTGTGATTATAAGATTGTAACTATTAGGTGAAATTCCCTCATAATCTAGCATCATATTCATGCATGAAAACTAAGCGTGCACTCTCAATCAACATACACAAATAAGTTATCAATGAAATAGATGAACGAATTGAATCCACAACTTATGAAATAACAACTGAATGTAATCAAATCATATTGCAAACATATACATGGTTTCGAATCCCCCCCTAACCAAGGGGGGTTTAGTTCCTCATACTCACAACACAAAGAATATCAAAATTAAACATGGAATTCAAAGGAAAGACAACACCTAAAAACGTTCCAGCAATCCTCAATTGAATGGCATGAACGTCCCAAGCTCCTCTCCTCCTCTTGGCTGCGGCACAAAGACTAGAGATAGGTTCTAGGGGTTATTTTGATGGATGAGTAGGTAAGGAATGATATGGTAGTGTTTAGGGGACATGGGGGTTGCGGCAAAGTGTGAAAATATGGCAGATTGGTGAAGGAAGGCTGCGGCAAGGGGGCTGAATGTGTTTGGACGAATTTCTAAATTGTGGAGGGGGTGATGATGGCCAAAGGATGTATAACCACATATATATAGGCAGCCAAACCCTAAAGAAATCAGGTTAGACAAATGGGCTAGGGTTTGGGTGCGGCAAGGGGTTGGAAATCCACCAGAAAATAGGGTTTCTAGAACATTAGGTGCGGCATGGGCTTAGGGTAGATGGATTAGGGTTTAACTTGGCAGAAATTAAATGATTAGGCCCTAGGGTGTGGCTGATTAAGTGGGCTAGGATTAGGGTTTAGGTGCGGCATAGGCTTAGGGTCCACAAGGAGTTTAGGGTTTATGTCATCTAAAAGCCCAAAGCCAAGAAAAGAAACTCACGAAAATGGAAACCTCCAAGAATAGAAACTTCCAACTTTAGAAACTTTGGTTGCCAATTCCGACTTCTTTGTTCTTCACTTCCATTTCTTCATGTCTTAAGCTCCTTTGACCTTCAAGCTCGTCCATTCCTCGTGCTCCATTAGCCTACACAACATTCCAGCTTAATTTTGCTCTAAAATGCTCCATTTCGCACCATTTCATGTAATATGTCCTTTAAACCTGAAAACACATGAAAGTAGCTTAAAAGACTACTTTAACGAAGAAAACATAACGAAAATGCATAAGAACTAGCTAACTAAGGGTGATGAAATCCCACGAATTTGCATCTAAAACACTTAGTTACCCCCCCCCCCCCACACTTAAATCAAACATTGTCCTCAATGTTTCAAGCATAAAATCACACTAAACAAAAAGAAACACACAAACAGAAACGAAATAGCAAAACTGGCAGATTAGAAAGAAGGAACAAAGAGAAGGGTTTAGGAACGCAAATCTGGAATTGGAGTGATTCCTTGGGCTTTCTTTGTTGAATTGCATGGGTTACCTCCCAAGTAGCGCTTTCTTTTACGTCTTGCAGCCGGACGAAGAACACAATCATGCCCCATTGAAGCCCACGGCAAGGAGTGGGATCTCCTCCACAACCTGCCCCACGGCACTCTCATACATTGCATCTTTGAACGGTAATGGATAGTGATGTTTGTTGATGGGTGCGTTGTGTTGCCTATGGTTCATGTACATGTGCCCACCATCGGGGATTTGCTTGGGTACCTGCACCATAGAAGGGAACCACCTATCAACTTTAATGGGAATTGGATTTGGATAAGGTGGCTTACCTATGTGATGTGATGAAGTGGCAGCAAGGTAAACGTTCTTCCCCATGGTGCTTTCGGCCAAATTGAGCACTTTGAGGGCAGTGGCCGTATGGTCCTTGTTCTCCACTCCAATTCCCTCGTCTTGCATGGTTCTTGATGCATCCTTTGTGTTAGGGGTTGAATGATCCGTCCCTATCTTTTCTATTGTATCAATAGCACAACAAGAACGAACAACGTTATGAGTCTCAATGGATTCAGAAATTTTAAAACAAATCATATCACCACCAAATGCCATAGTTACTTCTCCTTTGGCCACATCAATCTTCGTTTGAGCCGTTTTCATAAATGGCCTTCCAAGGAGGATGGGCAATGAAGGGGCATGGTCCGATTCATCCATTTCAAGGACATAGAAATCCGTTGGGAAGACTAAATGATCAACCTGCACTAAAACATCTTCCAAAACTCCCTTTGGATAAGCGTTAGATCTATCGGCCAATTGTATGATTACACCATCATGTTTAAGTGCTCATAGATTCATAGATGCATAAACAGAATATGGCATAACATTAATAGATGCTCCTAAATCTAGCATGGCAGAATTGAAACGGGTATTACCAATGACACACGGAATTGTAAAGCTCCCCGGATCTTTGCATTTGAGGGGTAGTTTACGTTGCAAGATGGCGGAGACATTCTCGCTTACATGTACCACTTCTTTCTCCCGGGTACGTTTCTTTGTCGTACAAAGCTTCTTTAAACACTTGGCATACTTCGGGATTTGCTTTATGGCATCAAGGAGGGGAATGTTGACATGCACCTTTCTAAACGTCTCTAGAACATCTTTTTCCTCCTCTTCGTTCTTGGATTGCAAAAATCTACTAGGAAAGGGGACATTCAAAGGAAAAACATTAGTAAGACTTGAATTTAACACATTCTTACCCTTATTGGACAGATTTGAAGGTTTAGGGGCATTAGAGACTTGCGGCAAAGGTGGAACCACCCTTGCCGTGGGTTGCTTTGATTCCTCCTCTTCCATTTGCAAAATTTCATCCTCTTTATGACCTGTTTTTGATGAAGAACCTGCCCCAACTTCCTTACCACTTCTTAGGGTGATTGCTTTAGCACTTTCGAAGCCTCCCTTCGGATTTGGAATGGTGGAACTAGGGAGTTGTCCGGGATCTCGAAACTTACCTACAAACTCGGCAATCTGCCCAATTTGTTTCTCAAGTTGATCCACCCTTCTATCTTGGTTTTGCATAGCCTTAGCTTGATCTTCCTACCCATTAGACAACTTAGTTAGTATTTTAAGAAGTGCATCATTGTCAAGAGACGTACCTGAGGCACTTGGGCTGGATTGGGCTTGATTTTGGGGTGGGCCGTAGGTTTTGGGAAAGAACCCCGGGGGTTGTTGCCTAAAGCCTCCTTGATTTTGAGGTTGTTGGGGATCCCTCCACTTGAAATTTGGGTGGTCTCGCCACCCCGGATTATACGTGTTGGAGTATGGATCATGTCTTGATTGGTTTTGACCTTGAAACCCAATGGCATTCGCACTCTCCCATCCGCCATTCTCGATGAGTTGAGGACATTTTTCGGAGACATGTCCTTGGATAGAACATACGCCAGATACCACAGGTCCTTGCATCTTCATTCCCTCAGCCATCTGTGAAACAATAGAAGTAAGATTAGCCAATTGTGAATGAAGATCTGAAGTTGAACTTACCTCATGTACTTGATGCCGTGGGGGTCCTCTTTGGCCTACACCCTCGTACTGTTGAGCGTTCAACGCTCTATTAGCAATCAAGACCTTGGCAGCCATAGGTGTTTTGTCCACCAATGCTCCTCCCGCCGAAGCATCAAGCATTTGACGTTCTAGAGGTAGGAGACCCTCGTAGAAGTATTGCAAAAGCAACTCCTCCTTCATCTGATGCTGTGGACAAGAAGCAACAAGTGATTTAAATCATTCATAATATGTAGGAAAAGACTCACCTTCTTCTTGCTGAATTCCGCTTATCTTTTTGCGTAGGAGGATGATGCGAGAAGTTGGAAAGAACTTCTCCAAGAACGCTCTCTTCATACTCTCCCACGATGTGACAGTTCCGGGAGCTAACTCATATAACCAATCCTTGGCTTTATCCATCAAAGAGAATGGAAAAGCCTTCATCTTCAAAATATTTCCGTCAACATTGACGGGAGTCATACTAGAGCAAACTACTTCAAATTCTTTCAAATGTTTGTTAGGATCTTCCATGGACAAGCCATGGTATTTAGTAATATGATGAAGCAAACTTGACTTTAATTCAAACTCGTCCGTCTTACCTTGGGCAGCCGTGGGGTATTGAATACACAAGGGTGTGGCATTATCCAAACCTGAGGCGGAAAGCTCCTTGAGTGTACGGTTGTCCACCGTCATGCCTTGGACTTCTTCAAATATCCCTGCCGTTGCTTCCTCCTCCTCTTCTTGTACGTTTTCCTCAAGGTCAGATTCGGAATTTGGTGGATGGTGTTCTTGCTGGTTTCTAGCTCTTCTCAATTTCCTCTCAAAATCGTCGTCAAAATCCAAGATGTTCGCACGAATCGTTTGAGAGCTTCTAGTCATACATTAGTACCTAAGAAACAAGAAACAAAATTAGGTCAGAAACTTAAACAAAGTCAGAAACAAAGTGAAATAAAAGAAACAAAAACAATCCAAGGGATTAGCAAAATTGCTAATCCCCGGCAACGGCGCCAAAAATTTGATGCGAAATAGATAAGCACACAAATTAAACCCTCTTTTTGTCAAATTGTAGTAAAGATGTAAGAAGGGATCGTTCTAAACCGGGGATTAGGAGGGATTGCTAAACACTTGGAAACTGACTTAAAAACTCAAAAACAAAGTTTAAAACACTAAACTAAACTCAAAGAATGCAAAACTAAAGGTTAAAACACTTAAACAAACATAAAACCCAAAACAGCAACTAGAAGACTCAAAACTGCCTAAAAACCACTTTCTGGGCAGTTTTGAGCACCTACACTAATTTGGACGAAATTGGTTGAAAACTTGAATCAAAACACTTAGAAACACAAATCAAAACACTTTCTAACTAATCTAAGAATTCAAAATAAAGGGGGATTTGTTTTGGACGAAATTTGAAAACAAAACAGAAACTTGAAACTAAACAGATTGTAAAACGTTTTTGGATGAAAAGGTTGGATAAAATGCTAGTTAGGAGGTTCTTCTCCACACATGTCACACTTGCAAACGAAACGATTTTCAGTTGTTCTTCCAATAAATTATAAATACTCAACGCCCCAAATTAACCGTGAATTGCACTAATTAACCCTCAGTTTTTCCACAAGTTATTAAGTTGGATGATTGCATACGAGAACCCAAAACATTCCCTACAAGTTCCCTACATGAATTGCATAATAGAGATACAAGCAAGAATCATTAAGTTCTATGAAAAACATAAGCATTGACGAAGCATTCGTTACTATGAATTGCATGAAACTTATGCTAAGAATTCATTCAACGCGATCCTTTTCAACCGATCTTCACTACTTGTGATTATAAGATTGTAACTATTAGGTGAAATTCCCTCATAATCTAGCATCATATTCATGCATGAAAACTAAGCGTGCACTCTCAACCAACATACACAAATAAGTTATCAATGAAATAGATGAACGAATTGAATCCACAACTTATGAAATAACAACTGAATGTAATCAAATCATATTGCAAACATATACATGGTTTCGAATCCCCCCCTAACCAAGGGGGGTTTAGTTCCTCATACTCACAACACAAAGAATATCAAAATTAAACATGGAATTCAAAGGAAAGACAACACCTAAAAACGTTCCAGCAATCCTCAATTGAATGGCATGAACGTCCCAAGCTCCTCTCCTCCTCTTGGCTGCGGCACAAAGACTAGAGATAGGTTCTAGGGGTTATTTTGATGGATGAGTAGGTAAGGAATGATATGGTAGTGTTTAGGGGACATGGGGGTTGCGGCAAAGTGTGAAAATATGGCAGATTGGTGAAGGAAGGCTGCGGCAAGGGGGCTGAATGTGTTTGGACGAATTTCTAAATTGTGGAGGGGGTGATGATGGCCAAAGGATGTATAACCACATATATATAGGCAGCCAAACCCTAAAGAAATCAGGTTAGACAAATGGGCTAGGGTTTGGGTGCGGCAAGGGGTTGGAAATCCACCAGAAAATAGGGTTTCTAGAACATTAGGTGCGGCATGGGCTTAGGGTAGATGGATTAGGGTTTAACTTGGCAGAAATTAAATGATTAGGCCCTAGGGTATGGCTGATTAAGTGGGCTAGGATTAGGGTTTAGGTGCGGCATAGGCTTAGGGTCCACAAGGAGTTTAGGGTTTATGTCATCTAAAAGCCCAAAGCCAAGAAAAGAAACTCACGAAAATGGAAACCTCCAAGAATAGAAACTTCCAACTTTAGAAACTTTGGTTGCCAATTCCGACTTCTTTGTTCTTCACTTCCATTTCTTCATGTCTTAAGCTCCTTTGACCTTCAAGCTCGTCCATTCCTCGTGCTCCATTAGCCTACACAACATTCCAGCTCAATTTTGCTCTAAAATGCTCCATTTCGCACCATTTCATGTAATATGTCCTTTAAACCTGAAAACACATGAAAGTAGCTTAAAAGACTACTTTAACGAAGAAAACATAACGAAAATGCATAAGAACTAGCTAACTAAGGCGCATAAATATGCTCCTATCAGTAGGAAACTTCATTCGTCTAGGAATCCATCTTCAATTAGGACTCCTACATTGATTAGGAATCCTTCTTCATTTAGGAATCCTTTATGTAAGCCCATTCCTACTTCAACTAGGAAACTTTGTATCTTCAATTCTTCAACTTTGAAACGCCTTCCTAGCTTCATCAATCCCTCAAATTCGTCCATCCCTTGTGCTTCATGTGCATGAACTCCATTCTAGCCCAATTTTGCTCCAAAATGCTCCAAATTGCATCTTTTTGCTCATTTTGTCTCTAAAACCTAAAAAGACATGAAAATAGCTTAAAAGACTAACTTAACTAAGAAAACACAACATAAATGCATAAGAACTAGCTAACTAATGCGCATAAATATGCTCCTATCAGCCGTGTGTATGTCTGCTTTCTCCTCCTCAATTAGCAGCTCCTCATCCACTTCTAGGCTATGTTTGGATGTTTTTAGGCCAGCTCCAACCTCCATAGCACTTCCCAAAGTGATAGCATCGTGGATTTCAAAATCTTCCTTCAAATTTTCAACAGTTGAGTTGGAGAGTTCACTTTGCTCTTGAATTTGTACCATGAATTCCATAATCTCTCTCATTTGACTCTTCAATTTATCAAACTTCTTCTCTTGATTTTGTTGGTCCTGCGTCAAAGAGGTTAGTGCTTGAAAAATTTGATCACTATCCATGGACATACTTGAATTTGATTGGAATTGTTGTGGGGTATGCGGTGGTGGCTCTATAGGTGTGGTGTAGAACTCCTCATATGGCTGCCAATATGCATCTTGTTGAGCCTCCTTGGCTTGATTTTGTTAGCCCTGCACCAAACAATTTAATTCATTAAGAATTTGATTATAATTTATTGACGAACCTGAGTTTGATTGAGCATATTGCATAGGTCTTGAATAGATCTCCTCCTCTTGTTGCCAATATCCATCTTGTTGGAATTGTTGAGGTTCCCCCCACATATAATTTGAATGATCTCTCCAAGCCGAATTGTAAGTGTTGGAAAACATGTTGTTGCTTGGTTGATCATAGCCTTGATAACCCCAAGCATCTTCATTCACAGTGAATTGAGGATGTTGATGAGTTTGATATCCGTGCCCATGTGACACACCAAATGTAGGGACACTTTACATTGTAGTCCTTCCGGCAATCTGTGACAATTGAGAAGTAAGATTCGCCAATTGAGCTTGAATGTTAGCAAAATCCATGTCTTACTTCTCTAGAACCTGAAATCAAAGAAAGAAAACTAAATCAAATATCAAAAGTAAAATAAACGAAACAAAATCAGAAACGAAAAACAAAAGACACGAAAAAGAAAGAAAGGGGGATTAGCAATTTTGCTAATCCCCGGCAACGGCGCCAAAATTTGGTGTGAAAATTATATTGACACACAAATTAAACCCTATTGATGACAATTGTAGTAATGATGCAAGTAGGGATCGTTCTAGACTGGGGATTAACTAGGGATGATAATCAACACAAATAAGACTCAAAAACACTAAACTAAACTCTATAAACTCAAAACTAACTTAAAACACTCAAAACAGCAAATAACAATAAAAAAGACTCAATTCTAGACCTAACAAGTGATTTGGACGAAAATAGAACTTCAAAGACTCAAAAGACTTAAAGGAAACAAGTTTTGACTCTAAAAACAAGACTTAAAAGCAAGGGAGTTGGTTTTGACGAATTTAACTTTTAAAACAGAAACTTTGAAAACGAACTTGACAAAAACGATTTCAATGTAAATTAAGATGGTGAAAGTCTAGTTAGAAGGTTCCTTCTCCACACATGAAACATATGCATACTACTCGATTTCCAGTTACTCTTTCAACAAACCATGAATGACAATGCCCCAAATTAACTAGATTGCACCAATTAATTCTCAGATTTCCCTAGATTCATTGAATTGAATGGAATACGCATTACAACCAAATTATTCTTATCAAGGACCCTAACTATGGAATACGCATGATAGAGACACATATCAAAGATCATTAAGTTCAATGGAAATCATAAGCATTGACGAGACATTCATAACTATGGAATACGCATGTTACTCTTGCCTAGGATTTACTTAACACAATCATGACTAGCGACTTTTACTACTTATGAATATAAGTTAATAACGATTAGGTAAAATTCCCTTATATTCTAGCATCAAATTCATGCATGCAAACTAAGTATGCATCCTTAATCAACACACAAGAACAAGTTATCAATCAAATAGATAAGTAAACCACATTCACGATTTATGAAATCATAACTAGAGGAAATCAAGTCATATAAAACATATGATCATGGCTTCGAGTTCCCCTCTAACTATAAAGAAATTAGTTCCTCATGTTCGCAAATAAACAAAGATAAATAAATTTAAATATTAAAACAAAGATAGACAACACCTAGAAACGCTCCAACAATCCAAGCTTCTTGAATGGCATGCACGGCTCCAGATTTCTTCCTTCTTCTCCTTGCAAAACTCACGGCACAATGAGGGTGAATGGTGGAGTAAATTATGGTAGAGGATGGTATTTATAGGCTGAAATTCGCAGCCCCTATGTAGCAAAGGAAAAGGATTTAAAAGCCTAATTTGTATAGGATAATAACACACAATCCTTGAAGGAAAAGGCTAAGGCTTTTAGAAACCAAGGGGGAAAGGAATAATCAGGTTTCTAGAAGTTCTAGAAAGGTTTGGGGCGTCACTTTTGTAGGACAAGGGATAAGGCCTTCTAGAAAGGTTGTTTTGTGGCTGATTTCTAGAAAAACAAGGGATAAGGTGTGGTACCTTTGTAGGAATGGATAAGGGCTTCTAGAAACCAATTTTAATGTGTCTTAATCTGAAAATAAATCCCCCATGCAGCTGGAATTAAATTAGGATAGGATTAGGATAGGATAAGATAAGATAAGGTTGGATAAGGTTTTGGATAATGTTCCTTCTTTTGAGCTGATTTCTTATCTTCCTTGACTTGGATTTATTTCTTCACTCTTTTCAGCACATTCCTAGCCTCTTGAACTTCAAATTCGTCCATCCATCTTGCTCCATTCATAAGCTATCCATTTGGTGCCCAAAACTGCCTCAAAATGCTCCAAAATGCTCCAAAATGCACTTTCTTGCCAACTTTGTCATATGAACCTACAAACCCACGAAAATAGCTTAAAACACTATAATAAACATAAACAAACTATGAAAATGCAAGAAAACAAGCTAACTAAGTTGCATAAATATGCTCCTATCACGCAACCACAAGGAAAGATCACTTCCCATTGCCGTTTCTAGATCAAATGCTCGAAAGGTTAGTAGGTCATTCCTTTTATTGCTTTCTTGATGGATACTCCTGTTATAATCAAATTGTTATTGCCCCGGATGATCAAGAAAAGACCACTTTTACTTGTCCCTTGGGAACGTTTGCATATCGACGCATGCCATTCGGTTTGTGCAATGCTCCTACCGCATTTCAAAGGTGTATGGTTAGCATCTTTTCTGATTATGTTGAGAGGATTATTGAGATATTCATGGATGATTTTAGTGTGTTTGGTAATTCATTCGATAATTGCTTGGATAATCTCACTTTAATCTTGAAACGTTGTGTTGAAACAAACCTTGTGTTAAATTGGTGATATGATATTAACTAGCACCCAAATTAAGCCTCTTTTTATCAATTGTAGTATGGAATGTAAGTAGGGATCGTTCTAGGCCGGGGATTAGGAGGGATTGCTAAATCACTTGAAAACTGACTCAAATACGTAAAAACAAGTTTAGAACACTAATTTAGACTCAAAAAATGCAAAACTAACCTTTAAAACACTTAAACAAACCAAAGGACTCAAAACAGCAAGTAAACACTCAAAACTGCCTTAAAAACACTTTCTGGGCAGTTTTGGACACTAAGGAAGAATTTGGACGTTGACCTAAGACACTTAAAAACACAAACTAAAGTGATTTCTAACTATTATGACTCAACAAAGTAAAGGAGGATTGATTTTGGACGAAATTAAACACAAAACAAACTTTGTAAACTAGACAGATTTTAAAAACAAATTAAACTAGACAAAGCTAAGGGGTTCATCCCCACACATGTTATACTTGCATTCGATTTCCAATTGCTTTTCAATAAACCATGAATTCTCAGTGCCCCAAGTTAATTAGGTTCGCTTAAATTAACCTTCAGATTTTCCTAACGTTATTAAATTGGATGATTGCATACGACAACCCAAAACATTCCCCACAAGTCCCCTACATGATTGCATAATAGATATACCAACAAGAATCATTAAGTTCTATGAAAACCATAAGCATTGACGAAGCACTTGTTACTATGATTGCATGAAACGTATGCCAAGAATTTACTTAACGCGATTGAGATCATCAACCTTTACTACTTGTGAATATAAGTCCATGACGATTAGGTGAAATTTCCTTATATCCTAGCATTCAATTTATGCATGATAATTAAGCGTGCACTCTCAACCAACACACACAAATCAATGTAATTCACATAGATAAGTAAATTGAATTCACAACTTATGAAACGCAATTAGAAGTAATCAAATCATATCGCAAGCATAAACATGTATTTCGAATCCCCCCTAGCCAAGGGGGGGTTTAGTTCCTCATATGCACAAAACAAAGAGAATTGAATTTAAACATTGAAATCAAAGGAAAAGAAACACCTAGAAATTCCAGCGACGCGAACTTGAATTGCATGAACTTCCGAGCTTCCTTCTCCTCCTCCTTGGTGCGGCAAAGGGTCTAGGGACAGGTTTAGGGCCTTAGGGGTATGGTTGCATGGTTATGGAGGGATGTAGTAGTGTTTAGGGGAAGGGAATGGTGCGGCAAGAACTTAGAACTAGGGTGAATGGTGTTTGGGCGAATTTCTGAATGAATGAATGTATATGAGAGGTGGTATGAATGAATGGGTGCGGCACCATGTATTTATAGGGTCCGAAAAGTCTAGCAAATCAGATTAGGACTTGGAGGATTAAATCCCATCAGGAAAGGGCTTAAAACAATCAGATTTTGGGTAGGAAAGGTCCTCCTAGGTACGGCAGGAATGAATTAGAAGGATAAGGCTTCTAGATGGCCTTGCAAGGCAAGGAATTCAGGTTTCTAGAAGACCTAGGGTACGGCATTAAGGGATAAGGATAAGGTTTAGGTGTCCTAAATGGATAAGGTGTCCTAAATGGATAAGGACTCCTCATTTCACTTGGAAACTTTGCCTATTAGGATTAGGAAATCTTCTTTGTAGTTGCAACTTGATGCCATTTGGATTTAACTTTCCTACTTCGGGTAGGAAACCTTGTTTGAGTAGGAATCTTCATTCTTCTAGGAATCCATCTCCAACTAGGAATCCCTTGTTGATTAGGAATCCTTTGTTGACTCGGATTTCATCTCTTGATTAGGCGCTTTCCTACTTCGACTAGGAAACCTTGTTCAAGTAGGAAACATCATCTTCAAATCTTCAATTTTGTCCATCCTCTTGGCTCCAAGCATATGATGTCCATTCCAAGCTCTAATTTGCTCCAAAAGGCTCCAAATTGCATCCTTTTGCTCTCTTTGTCTCTAAAACCTGAAAACACATAAAACTAGCTTAAAAGACTACTTTACTAAAGAAAAACACTATAAATGCACAAGAACAAGCTAAACTAAGGCGCATAAATATGCTCCTATCAATTGGGAGAAATGCCATTTTATGGTTAAACAAGGTATTGTTTTGGGTCATATAATCTCTGAACGAGGAATTGAGGTTGATAAGTCTAAAATAGATCTTGTACGCTACTTACCCTCTCCTACTTCGGTGAGAGAGGTTCATTCTTTTCTTGGTCATGCAGGATTCTATCGACGATTTATCAAGGACTTTTCCAAGATTGCACAGCCCCTATGCCGTCTCATCCAAAAGGAAGTGTCTTTTGAGTTCAACGAGGCGTGTGAGGAAGCATTCAACCATCTCAAAGAACTCCTCACCACGGCACCAATCATAACCTCACCAGATTGCTCCATTCCCTTCGAATTAATGTGTGATGCATCGGATTATGCACTTGGAGCTGTTTTGGGCCAAAGGAAAAACAAGCAGCCACATGTTATTTATTATGCTTCATGCACTTTAAATAATGCCCAATTGAATTATTCCACCACTGAAAAAAGAACTTTTGGCGGTTGTATTTTCATTAGATAAGTTTAGATCATATCTAATTGGCACTAAAGTAATTGTTTTCACTGACCATGCAGCCTTGAAGTACCTTCTCACCAAAAAGGAGGCCAAACCAAGACTCATTCGTTGGATGCTCCTACTTCAAGAGTTCGATATTGAAATTAGGGACAAGAAAGGGTGTGAAAACGTGGTAGCTGACCACCTAAGTAGAATGGTGCGTGAGGAAGAGTCCATTCCCATTTCAGATACGTTTCCGGATGAGCAACTTCTGTCCATTGAGGTAAGTACTCCTTGGTATACCGATTTGGTCAATTATTTGGTGTCTAAGCAAGTTCCTCACACCCTAAACAAGTCCCAACGTGATAAACTTAAACACGATGCACGTTTTTATGTTTGGGATGACCCATATGTGTGGAAGTATTGCCCAGATCAGATTGTTAGACGATGTGTACCAAATTCTGAATTTAACTCCATTCTAGCCTTTTGTCATTCTTATGCATGTGGGGGTCATTTTGGCACTCAAAGAACAGCCCTCAAGGTGTTAGAATGTAGTTTTTATTGGCCTACATTGTTTAAAGATGCTAGAATGTTTTGCTTAACATGTGATAGATGTCAAAGGACAGGTACCATTAGTGCTAAGGACCAAATGCCGCAAACCCTTATCTTCAATGTTGAAATTTTTTATGTATGGGGTATTGATTTCATGGGTCCTTTTCCTTCTTCATTTGGTTTTACTTATATTTTGCTTGCGGTTGATTATGTTTCCAAATGGGTAGAAGCAAAAGCTACCCGTACTAACGATTCTAGAGTGGTTTCAGATTTCATCAAGACTAACATTTTCTCTAGATTTGGGATGCCGCGGGTGTTCATAAGTGATGGAGGCTCACATTTATGCAATCGGACCATTGAGGCACTCTTTAAGAAGTACAATGTCAAGCATAAGGTTTCAACACCTTATCACCCTCAAACAAGTGGCCAAGCCAAAGTTTCAAATAGAGAAATCAAGCAAATCTTGGAAAAGACTGTGGGGCCAAACCGGAAGGATTGGAGCATGCGTTTAGACGATGCATTGTGGGTGTACCGAACTGCCTACAAAACACCCCTAGGGATGTCTCCATTTCGGCTAGTCTATGGTAAGCCGTGTCACTTACCCGTGGAGCTAGAGCACAAGGCACATTGGGCCGTGAAAACATTCAATATGGACTTAGATGTTGCTGGAATGCATCGGAAGCTCCAATTGAATGAGCTTGAGGAGCTAAGGAATGAAGCATATGAGAATGCCCGAATTTACAAGGAGAAAACAAAGGCGTTTCATGACAAGATGATTAGGGGCAAAACCTTCACCATTGGGCAGAAAGTGTTGCTTTTCAATTCCCGTTTACGTTTATTCCCTGGTAAGTTACGTTCTAAGTGGATTGGACCTTTTGTTGTTACTATTGTTTTTCCACATGGTGCAGTTCAAGTCCAAAGCTTGAGGAATGGTCAAGAATTCAAGGTAAACGGACATCGATTGAAGCCATATTATGAGAGTGTCGTGGGGCAGGTGGTGGAGGAGATCCCATTCCATGCCGTGGGCTCCAATGGGGAATAAACATGTTCTTCGTCCGGCTGTACGACGTTAAAGAAAGCGCTACGTGGGAGGCAACCCATGCATTCAACAAAGGAAGACTTCGGAATCACTCCAATTCCAGATTTGCGTTCCTAAAACCCTTCTCTTTGTTGATTCTTTCTAATCTGCCCAGTTTACTTGTTTAGTTGCTGTTTGTGTGTTTACTTTTGTTTGGTGTGATTTTATGCTTGGAACATTGAGGACTGATAGGGGCATATTTATGCACCTTAGTTAGCTTGTTTTTGTGCATTTAAGTTGTTTTTCCTTAGTTAAGTAGTCTTTTAAGCTAGTTTTATGTGTTTTCAGGTTTTATGGGCAAAGTATACAAAAAGATGCATTTTGGAGCCTTTTGGAGCACAATTGAGCTTAGATTGGACATCACATACTTGGAGCCACAAGAATGGACGAAATTGAAGATTTGAAGATGATGATTGATATGATATTAACTAGCACTCAAATTAACCCTCTTTTTATCAATTGTAGCAAAGTATGTAAGTAGGGATCGTTCTAGGCCGGGGATTATGAGGGATTGCTAAATCACTTGAAAACTGACTCAAATACGTAAAAACAAGTTTAAAACACTAAACTAGACTCGAAGAATGCAAAACTAAACTTTAAAACACCAAAACAAACCAAAAGACTCAAAACAGCAAACAAACACTCAAAACTGCCTTAAAAACACTTTATGAGCAATTTCTGACACCAAGGAAGAATTTGGACGAAAATTGGTTATAACTTGACTCAAGACACTTAAAAACACAAACTAAATTGATTTCTAACTAATATGACACTTGAAAATAAAGGGGGATTTGGTTTTGACGAATTTGAAAACAAAACTAAAACTTTGTAAAATGAAACAGATTTTAAAACGAATTTGGTTTAAATGAATGGATGGAAGGCTAGCTAAGGGGTTCTTCTCCACACATGTCACATTTGCATACGAAACGATTTCCAATTGTTTTTCAATAGATTATGAATTCCCAACACCCCAGATTAACCGTGAATTGCACTAATTAACCCTCAGATTTCCCATAAGTTATTGAATTGGATGAATTGCATACGACAACCCAAAGCATTCCCTACAAGTTCTCTACATGAATTGCATAATAGAGATACAAGCAAGAATCATTAAGTTCAATGAAATCATAACCATTGGCGAAGCACTTGTTACTATTAATTGCATGAAACTTATGCCAATAATTTACTTAACATGATTGCGATCAACAACCTTCACTACTTGTGAATATAAGTTCATAACGATTAGGTGAAAATCAGTTTAATTCAAATAGATAAACAAATTGAATTCACAATTTATGAAACGCAATTAGAAGTAATCAAATCATATAGCAAGCATAAAACATGGTTTTGAATCCCCCCTAGCCAAGGGGGGGTTTAGTTCCTCATACGCAAAAAGCAAAGATAAATAAGTTTAGACATTAAAATACAAAGAAAGAGAACACCTAGACACTCCAACTTGGCAGCAGGTGCATCCACGATCCCTCCTTCCTCCTTGCTGCGGCACAGGGACTTTGGACAGGTTTTGGGTGGTATTGGATGGTGTAGAATGGATGGGGGATGTATGGAAGGGTTTAATGTTGATGGGTGGTGCGGCTAGGGGTGATTTTTGGCAGAAATTTGGGAGAATGGTGGTGGAATGGTGCGGCAAAGGGCAAGGCAGATTTTCTAGCGTGAATGGTTGTGTATGAGAGGTGGTGCTTTGGCTAGGGCTGAGATATGAATATATATAGGCCCCTAAAACCCTAGGGTAATCAGATATGGACTTGGATAACCCAAATCCACAAGGAAATAGGTTTAAACAATCAGATTTTGCAAGGGAAAAGGCCTCTTAGGTGCGGCAGGTAAGGGATAAGGTGGATAAGGCTTCTAGAAAGCCTTGCAAGGCAAGGAAATCAGATTTTCTAGAAGGCTAGGTGCGGCAAGGGTTAGGGGGAAAGGATAGGGCTTCTAGAACAAGGATAAGGTGTCCTAAAGTGTTTAGAACTCCTCTTTGGAGCTGAAATCTTTGTACATTAGGATTAGGAAAGTTTGTCTTTGTCAATCCTTCTTCATCTTGGATTCCTTTTCCTTCTTGGACTTGGAAAACTTCTTTGTTGCTGAAACTTGATGCCATTTGGATTTAACTTTCCTACTTCAAGTAGGAAACCTTGTTTGAGTAGGAATCTTCATCTTCTAGGAATCCCAATTGCACTAGGAAACCTATTTCGACTAGGAATCCTAATTCAACTGGGAATCCTTTGTCAACTAGGAATCCTTCTTTAATTAGGCACTTTCCTACTTCAACTAGGAAACCTTGTTCAAGTAGGAAACATCATCTTCAAATCTTCAAATGCGTCCAAACCTTTGGCTCCAAGTATGTGACATTCATTCCAAGCTCCATTTTGCTCCAAAAGGCTCCAAAATGCATCTTTTTATATGCTTTGCCCTTAAAACCTGAAAACACATAAAACTAGCTTAAAAGACTACTTTAACTAAGAAAACACCATGGAAATGCATAAGAACAAGCTCACTAAGTCGCATAAATATGCTCCTATCAATGATTCCTACTTGAACAAGGTTTCCTAGTTGAAGTAGGAAAGTGCCTAATCAAAGATGAAATCCTAATCAACAAAGGATTCCTAGTTGAAGAAGGATTCCTAGTCCAAGAAGGAATCCAAGTTGAAGATGGATTCCTAGAAGAATGAAGATTCCTACTCAAACAATGTTTCCTACTTGAAGGAGGAAAGCTAAACCTCATTGGCCTCAAGTTTAAGCAACAAAGAAGTTTTCCAAGTCCAAAAAGGAAAAGGAATCCAAGAAGAAAGAGGAGTCCTAAACACTTTAGGACACCTTATCCTTGTTCTAGATGGAATGCCGTGCACTTTCCTTGCATTAGAGGGCTTCTAGAAGCCCGATCCCATCACACATAAGGTGCCACACCTATTCTCTTCTAGAACCCCTATTTCCTTGCCTTGCAAGGCTTTCTAGAAGCCTTATCCACCCTATCCCTTACCTGCCGCACCTAGGAGGCCTTTTCCCATTTCAAAATCTGATTGTTTTAAGCCTTTTCCTAATGGGTTTTAATTATTCAAGTCCTAATCTGATCTGCTAGTGTTTTTGGGGCCTATATATACATGTTTTCACCCCTTGGCCGAAATCACCACTCACCACAATTCACAATTCACATCAGAAATTCATCCTTGTTCCTTGCCGCACCCATTCATCACCAAAGTCCATAATTCCTGACCTTAGTCCTCGAGCCGTGACAAAGAGGAGGAGGAGGAACCTTGGAACGTGCATGCCATTCAAGTCCGAGTTGCTGGAAGTTTTAGGTGTTTCCTTTCCTTTGATTTCAATGTTTAAATTCTATACTCTTTGTTTTGTACGTATGAGGAACTAAACCGCCCCCCTTGGCTAGGGGGGATTCGAAACCATGTTTATGCTTGCTATATGATTTGATTACTTCTAATTGTGTTTCATAAGTTGTGATTTCAATTTGCTTATCTATGTGAATTAAAACTTATTCTTGTATGTTGATTGAGGGTCGACATTTAGTTTGCATGCATGAATTTGATGCTAGGATATAAGGGAATTTCACCTAATCGTTATGAACTGATATTCACAAGTAGTAAAGGTTGTTGATCACAATCGTGTTAAGTAAATTCTTGGCATAAGTTTCATGCAATTCATAGTAACAAGTGCCTCGCCAATGCTTATGATTTTCATAGAACTTAATGATTCTTGCTTGTATCTCTATTATGCAATTCATGTAGGGAACTTGTAGGGAATGTTTTGGGTTGTCGTATGCAATTCATCCAATTCAATAACTTAAGGGAAATCTGAGGGTTAATTAGTGCAATTCACGGTTAATCTGGTGTGTTGGGAATTCATGGTTTATTGAGAAGCAATTGGAAATCGTTTCGTATGCAAGTGTGACAAGTGTGGAGAAGAACCCCTTAGCTAGCCTTCCATCCATTCATTTAAACCAAATTCGTTTTAAAATCTGTTTCATTTTACAAAGTTTTAGTTTTGTTTTCAAATTCGTCAAAACCAAATCCCCCTTTGTTTTCAAGTGTCATATTAGTTAGAAATCAATTTAGTTTGTGTTTTTAAGTGTCTTGAGTCAAGTTAAAACCAATTTTCGTCGAAATTCTTCCTTAGTGTTCAAAACTGCCCAGAAAGTGTTTTTAAGGCAGTTTTTGAGTGTTTGATTGCTGTTTTGAGTCTTTTGGTTTGTTTTGGTGTTTTAAAGTTTAGTTTTGCATTCTTTGAGTCTAGTTTAGTGTTTTAAACTTGTTTTTACATATTTGAGTCAGTTTTCAAGTGATTTAGCAATCCCTCCTACTAAGGGTGTTTGATGCAAATTCGTGGGATTTTATCACCCATAACTTCAAGTGTTGTTCCTTGCTGTTTTAAAGTGTTTTTAGGCTGTTTTGGTGTGTTTTAGTATGTTTTGTTCTAAAAATCCGAAAATCCCAGAAAAATTGAAAAATTGTTTTGAAAAAACCAAAAAGAGTTGTTTTTTATTTGTTTTTGTGTGTTTTGTTTGTGTCTTAGGGTACCTTCCAACACAATGATGAGGATTCGGTTTGTAATTGCATGGCTGTTAAAGAGAGTGATTAACATGGAGGAAAGTTTGATTTACTCTTTGTTTATGCTTGGTTGTGGTTATAACTTATGAATTCACATGTAATCATAAAAGAAAAAAAATTAGTTTTTGTAACATGCTTGAAGGAAGGAACTCAAACAAACGCTACAACCTGGTGAGACTTGAGCCTAAACGTTTATTTGGAGAGTTAAAATATGTGCATTATTGTTTTCTAAAGTCGTTGCATGATCTCATTATTCTTTGCTTGGTTATTACTTAGAAGGCGTTTCATCATTTAGTTCCAAATGCTAGAACTCATGCCCATTTCATTCAAAGCATGTTATTGATTTGCATAACACATATTCAAGATGAAGTTGTGTAGTTACCACCACCAAAGCCAAACTGCCATGTATCCCATATCATTTTATGTTTAAGTTAACCTCATTGAGCCTTGTTAGCCTACATTCTTTGTTAACCACATTATCCTCACCTAGCCTAGTTTAGGACCATCCATACCCTTGTTCTCAAAGCATAGTAAAGCATGATTCAAATTGAATTCCTTTTGATTAATGTATGGCAGAAAACAAGTGTGGGGGAAGTGTTCTCATGTGAATTAGTGTGCCATAGGCACGACATTGAAAGAAAAAAAATAAAGTTGTGAAAAGAATGAGAAAGAGTTGAAAAATATGTGAAAAAGAGTTTTAAAGTGTTGTTTGTTGAAGAAAGGGTCCAAAACATTGAATTTGGCCCTAAGTATTTCTTGAATCTTCCCTTCGTGTGTTAAAAGTTGATTTCTGCAATCTAAATGAATTCTAAGTTTCAATTTCATTACTTTGCTTGCTATTGCTTTAAGAACGTTTGTTATGCCTATCCTTCATTTGTTAGCCAACACCCCAAGCCCCGTTACAACCCTTGACTTCAATCTTGAGTGTTATGTGTTTCAATTTGTGGAGTTTGAATTTGGTATGAGCATATGGTGTCACTGGTTCTCGCATCTAAGTAGTAACATTCCATTCATGAGATCATATCTAAACATGCTTTTTAACTCCGAAAATTGCTTTCTTTGTGATTCATATATGTGAGCATTCGTTTTCATATCTAGATCAATCTTCTCACATATAACTAGTATAGGGTGTGTAGTTAGAAAATCTGAGTGAAAATTAAGTGCATATCTTGTAAGGAATTGAGTGATTTCTCTAAGGCATGTTACTACATCAAAAAAATTGTTTTAATTGATTAATTGTGAACAAGTAAGTAGTGACTATGATTAAGTATGTGCTTAAGTGTAAAGATGACTCAAATCTGTGGGATAATGATTTTTAACATGTCATGTGCATTGGAAATCCCTGAGGCAAATGTTGGAAGGTTTAGGTTGTGTTTTATTTGTTTTGTTTTGTTTTATTTCTTTGCTTTGCTCGAGGACTAGCAAAAGCTAAGTGTGGGGGAATTTGATAGGAGCATATTTATCCGACTTAATTGGCTTGTTCTCGTGCATTTACGTTATGTTTCTTTAGTTATTTTAGTGTTTAAAGTCACTTTTGTGTGTTTTCAGATTATAAGGCCAAAGTGTGCAAAATGATGTAATTGAACGATCCCTACTTATCCATACTACAATTGTCAACAAGAGGGTTTAATTTGTGTGTTTAGTTATTTTACGCACCAGGTTCTTCTCCACACATGTCACACTTGCATACAAAACTGATTTCCAATTGCCTTTCAATAAACCATGAATCCTCAACTGTTGGTGTTTTTGTTCCTCCCTAGTGCTAAAACACGTTGAGTATATTAACACAAGTAAGGGTGTCGAATCCACAGGGACTAATTGGACCTATATAATCACTTGTTTTGCAAGAACTCTATGAAATGAATAAAACTAATCACTTTAGGCAGATTTGTTGTTGTAACTTGAAACACACGGAACTGAAATGAACACAAGTAAATGAATCTATAAGTAGTAAAATGAGATAGTATCAATGGAGATGAGGCTAGGGATTCGGTTTCACCATTGCTAAATTGATTCCATGTTTGTTAAGTCAGTTTATGCTCAGCCATCTATCTATTTCTTGAGTTTGTTTCACTTAGATATGATCAACCATATGATGTGTGGATTTGATCAAATATTCCTAGTCATGAACCTAATTGTGATGTGCAACTTCGGCTCCTAATCAAGAATGTGTTATGTATAAGAAACTTTCATAAAACCAAGGAAACACTTGGCAGGATGTTTGCAAAACATTTCCTTCAATCATTCCCATATCTGCCAAGGTTATACATGATGTGTGCTTTAAGATTGGCTAGACAACTTATAGTTAATTCAAATGGTGATCAAGCATTAAAACCAACACACAAAGTCACAATTAAATAAGAGAATGAAACAAGAAATAGAAGGACAAACTGAGCATTCCGAATTAGCTACATGGCAATCTTGCTAGGCTACATCGAATCCCTAGAATGAGTTTAGTTACACTTCATGTTTACAAAGATTTGACATAGAAATATATAACATGAGTGTACATAGAATTAAGAAGAAGAAACCCTTGGAACAAAGTTGGTGTCGAAAATCCCTTGAGAGTTGCCCTTGGTGCTAGCTCTCCAAGTGTGGTGTAGATGAAGGTGGTGCGGCTATGGTTGAATGATTTCTATAAAATGGGAAAGGGAATGGATAGAGATGGAGTGGCTGTGTGAATGAAAATATAAAATGAATCCGTGCATAATGGTATGATCGAGAGCCTCTAAGAAGTGAACTTTCATGGATTTAAAATGGAGTTTTTTTTTTGGGAGAACATTCGGATGTCTAGTAAAATAATGGAGCTGAAAATGTGAATGATGATGGGATGTGTGATTTCTCGACTGGCAATGCACGGCACAAGGGAATATAAGCATGCTTGTTGCTTATTTAATTAAAGATGCATGTGAAATGGCTGCAAGGATGCAGTGGACAACCTGGAATTGTTTGCACATGCTGGAAAAGGGAATGAAAGCACATGGCATGGCTGAATGGCTTAGTTTAATGGGAGTGCAGGTTGTTGCTGCAAAAGGGAGCTGGGAATGCAAGGAAATGCACGGCAAGGTGTGGAACCACCCAATCTGACTCCAATCCTTTTTGCCTTGTTTATGACCGAATGCACCACCTTCCCTCCACATGTTTTCCTGACATTTCAGCAGCCAAAGTAGTCCTAGACTCCTCCTTTGGGACTTCAAATTAACTCCTAAAAATCTTCTCCACACTTGGGATAATGTTCGGCTACCAAAAGGGTGATTTTACTTCATTTGCATTCCAATTGATCCTAAAACACACTTGGCTGCACACTAACACCAAATAATGTAAAATACAACTAGTTTGATCCAAAAACATCACAACACTGCCAAATAAGGATGATATAAATGTACACAAAATGATACTATCAAATACCCCCAAACCTGGTATTTGCTAGTCCTCGAGCAAACTTAAAACTAAAACACACACAACACACAAAACATTCATATATGTTGGTTAAAACATGCTTTACACAAACTAATAAGAACCAATGAAAACTTTGTCATACATTCAAACTCAAAAGCTTGCTACTCCAAAGAATCGTATCAATTGTAATGTATAAAGATATTTCTCCATGTCTTACAACTTCAAGGCCACCATACCCAATTGCTTAAGATAGAAATCGCCTCAACTCTACTCCTCACAGTTTCCACTCAAGTTCTCACTCAGATCCTAAGGTTTAGTCTCTCCACTAACATATATGAGTGAAATTATGTAAATGGAATCAAAATTCTCATATATGAAATCTGAAATGGAAGCACAATTTCTGAGTAGATCTCATGAAATGAATCAAATGCTAAGAATATAGATAACACACACACTTACCATCACCCATGAATACATCCTCAATGATCAGCTAGGTCTTTCTCAAGATTGCAATGCAAGGTTTAGGTTATAGGTTACGAAGGAAGTGATATGAAATACTAGAGCTTGGGGCATACCAAAGTGTCCTTGAGGATCATGCTCTTCACTTGCGTTTGTCTTGTTTCTTCTTTGTTTTTGGCGTCCAGGTCCTATGCATTATAATGAGGAGATTTGGAACTTGTATCCATTTTGACTCTTTTTTTTTTTTTTTTTTTTTTTTTAGAAACATCTTCAACATAGGTGCCCTCGGTACACGCCATAATGGTGTTCTAAAGCTCAATTTACCTTTAGGCTTCATCACAATGGTATTCCCCAAACTATAAGGTATGGCTTGTAACGGGCTAGAATGGGTAGATTATGGTGTGGGTGATGAAAGAATTAGGCTAAAGTGTTTGGCTGCAACAAGGTGAGTGGAGCACACAAAGGGATAGTATTTAAGCCTTTTGGTAGTTAAAACATGCATAGCCTAACATCATCTCATTGAGCTCATTCATGAATGATACTAAACACATGGTATCTGCAAAGTAGAGTAATTCTTAACATCCAACAAAATAGAAGTAATGAGATCATTTAAAGTGGAATTGAAAGAAAAAGATAGGAGTAGAAACAATTTAAACCCTCTCAACGAAGCAATTAGGTTCAAAAATAACTCACTAGGGTAGTCTCCACTATTCTTCTTCCAGAATTTGAGTATGGTACCTCTATCATCATAACTTCAAGAGTTACATCTTTATAAAGGACAACAAGATACAAAATTTTTTTCATAGCACCCCAATAGTTTGTTTGCCAACATAGGCCTCATATACATTCGTATTAGTAAGCAAAAACAAACTTAACCAAAGACACAAACAAAACCTTCCATAATAATACCCCTAAACCTATCGTAAGCATTGTCCTCAATGCTTAAAATTGTATGCAATGCAAGAAGGCAAAGAATATGGAATGGTAACAACATAAACACAACATGAAGATAGAACACAAACCATGCTAGGTTGCCTCCTAGCAAGCGCTTTATTTAATGTCTAGGCAAAACATGGAAGCTTGTTCATGGTGTTGTAAACTCAAGAAAATCGACAATTTGATACACTTGCCCTTCCTCCACTTGTTCCAAATATGGTTTCAATCGCTGCCCATTGACTTTAAAAGAGGTGCCATTCTTCATGTTCTCTATCTCCACAGCTCCGTGGGGAAATGTTTGCAGCACTTTGAATGGTCCTACCCACCTAGACTTCAATTTACCTGGAAAAAGTCTCAAACGTGAGTCATACAAAAGTACTTTCATACCCTGGTGAAACTCCTTCCGTAGGATGGCCTTGTCATGATAGAGCTTAGTCCGTTCCTTGTAGATTTTGGCATTCTCGTATGCCTCATTTCTGAGCTCTTCCAACTCATTAAGTTGGAGCTTCCTTGCTATTCCATCATCCTTG
Organism: Malus x robusta; assembly: GCA_963082935.1. NCBI lineage: Eukaryota > Viridiplantae > Streptophyta > Magnoliopsida > Rosales > Rosaceae > Malus > Malus x robusta. Next base: position 15,637,735 of record OY720335.1, read on the forward strand.
TAATCAAAGTTGAACTTCTTAATGGCCCAATATGCTCGGTGTTCAAGCTCCATTGGCAAATGACAAGCTTTTCCAAACACAAGGCGATAAGGACTCATGCCAATAGGGGTCTTGTATGCTGTTCTATATGCCCATAGTGCATCATTCAACCTCAAAGACCAATCCCTCCTTGTAGGGCTCACGGTTTTCATCAAAATGTTCTTGATCTCCCTATTGCTAATCTCCACTTGTCCCGAGGTTTGAGGATGGTACGGGGTTGCCACTTTGTGGTTGATGTTGTATTTCTTCATCAAGGATTCAAAGGGTTTGTTGCAGAAATGGCTGCCACCATCACTAATAATAGCTCTTGGGGTTCCAAACCTACAAAAAATCACATCCTTAAGAAAATTTAACACAACCTTATGATCATTCGTTCTTGTAGCAATTGCTTCAACCCATTTGGATACATAATCTACTGCCACTAATATGTATAAGTGGCCAAAAGAGGAGGGAAATGGTCCCATGAAATCGATTCCCCAAACATCAAAGAGCTCCACTACCAAAATGTTGTTCAATGGCATCTCATTTCTTCGGCTAATGTTCCCCATTTTCTGGCACCTATCACATTTAGAACAAAAATCAAAAGCATCTTTGAATAAAGTAGGCCAAAAGAAACCAGATTGTAAAACCTTTAAAGATGTCTTTTTGGCACCAAAATGTCCTCCACATGCCAATGTATGGCTGAATGTTAGAATGCTTTGTTGCTCACTCTCTGGGACACATCTCCTAATGATTTGGTCAGGGCAATATTTAAACAAGTATGGTTCATCCCAAACGTAGTGCTTTACCATGGCAAGGAACTTCCTTCTTTCCTGAAAAGACATGTCATTTCTCATTACACCACAAGCAAGATAATTTACAAAATCCGCATACCATGGTTCTTTTTCTTGAACAACAAGGAGTTGTTCATCTGGAAATGATTCATTTAGAGGCAAAGGTTGTTCAACTCCATGGTTCTCATTAAGCCGTGACAAATGGTCAGCCACAACATTATCACTTCCCTTTTTATCTCGAATCTCCAAGTCAAACTCTTGTAGTAAGAGTATCCATCTAATTAAGCGTGGTTTAGCATCCTTCTTTGTCATTAAGTACCTAAGGGCTGCATGATCAGAAAACACAATAACTTTAGATCCCACAAGGTATGACCGAAACTTCTCTAAGGCAAAAACAATAGCAAGCAACTCCTTTTCAGTTGTGGAATAGTTAAGTTGAGCATTATTTAGAGTCCGGCTTGCATAGTAAATCACGTGTGGGAGCTTGTTCACCCTTTGCCCTAAAACTGCACCAATAGCATAGTCAGAGGCATCACACATTAATTCAAAAGGTAAGGACCAATCTGGTGCCATAATAATAGGGGCCGAGGTTAGTTCATATTTCAAAGTATTGAATGCATCCATACAAGCTTTATCAAAATGAAATACAACATCTTTAGCTAACAGATTGCATAATGGACGAGTGATCATTGAAAAGTTCTTAATGAAACGACGATAAAAACCCGCATGCCCTAAAAAACTTCTTACTCCCTTCACAGTGGTGGGAGCTACCATATTGGTAATGACGTCAATTTTGGCTTTGTCCACCTCCATTCCTTTGCTAGAGATTACATGTCCCAACACAATTCCTTGTTTCACCATAAATTGGCACTTTTCCCAATTGAGAACCAAATTTGTTTCCTGACATCTTTGAAGTACTAAAGAGAGATGGTTAAGACATTCATCAAAAGAGGAACCAAACACTGAAAAGTCATCCATAAATACCTCAATGAATCTTTCTACCATGTCAGAAAAGATTGCCAACATGCATCTTTGGAATGTAGCTGGAGCATTGCAAAGTCCAAAAGGCATTCTCCTATATGCAAATGTGCCAAATGGGCAAGTAAAGGTTGTTTTCTCTTGATCCTCCGGAGCAATTCCAATTTGATTGTAACCTGAGTAACCATCAAGAAAACAATAGTGTGAGTAACCTGCCAATCTCTCAAGCATTTGATCTATGAAAGGCATAGGAAAGTAATCTTTTCTAGTGCTAGAATTCAACTTCCTGTAATCGGTGCAAACACGCCAACTAGCCGTGGGCTTTGTGGGCACAAGCTCTTTGTTTTCATTCTTCATTACTGTGATTCCCACCTTCTTGGGTACCACCTGAATAACACTCACCCATTTGCTATCAGAAATGGGATATATGATTCCCACATCTAACAACTTCAACACTTCATTCCTCACAACTTCCTTCATGTGTGGATTGAGCCTTCTTTGTGGCTCACGGGTTGACTTTGATCCATCCTCCAAAAGAATCCTATGCATGCACATAGTAGGGCTTATTCCCTTGATATCTGCAATAGACCACCCAATAGCTGATTTGGACTCTTTTAACACTCTCATTAGTTTATCTTCTTCATTTGGATTGAGGTCAGAAGCTATGATAACTGGAAGAGTTTCAAATTCAGCTAGATATGCATATTTAAGATGTGGTGGAAGTGGTTTAAGTTCAAGTTTTGGTGCCTTAACAATGGAAGGTATTAAATGTGACCTAGATGGTTCTAAATGCTCTACAAGAGTTGAAACATTCAAAGGATACGGTGCCAATGCTTCCAAGGCAGCTACCTCTTCCATGAGTTCATCTTCTTCATTAAACTCATCTTGAGATTGACTCAAAACAGTTTGTAATGGTTCAATAGATTGTGCCTGCAAGAACTTAGAGAAAACAAGTGAATCAAGCACATCAATGGCATAACACTCAAGAGATGAAGAAGGATGAGAAAGAGCTTCAAACACTTTGAATTGAACTGTCTCTCCTAACACTGTCATAGTGAGGAGTCCATTTTGCACATCAATGATGGTCTTGGCCGTGGCCATGAAAGGTCTCCCAAGCAATATAGGCAACTCTCGGTCATGTATAGGAGCTTCTTCCATGTCCAACACTACAAAATCCGCAGGCAAGATTAGTTTATCAATTTGAACTAGAATATCCTCTACTATACCTCTTGGATATTTCACGGATCTGTCCGCAAGTTGTAATGAAATGGTGGTGGCTTTCAATTCCCCCAAACCTAGCTGAAGGTACACGGAATAAGGCATTAAGTTGATGCTAGCACCCAAATCAAGCATTGCCTTTTCTACTTTCTTGTCCCGTATGGTGATGTTGATAGAGAAACTTCCTGGATCCTTGAGCTTTGGTAGAAGTTTTCTTTGCAAAACTGCACTCACATTCTCGGACACCACTACCTTCTCATGTGGTCCATACTTCCTTTTGTAGTTGTTTAACTCCTTGAAGAATTTCCCATAAGCCGGCATGTTCCTAATGACATCAAGCAAAGGTAAGTTAACATTCACTTTACTTAGAATATCAAAAATTTCCTTAAATGACTTATCCTGCTTGCTCTTGGCAAGTCTTCCAGGGAATGGTATTGGTGGAGTGTAAGGTTTCTCGGCCTTGTGAAGATTTGGTGCTTCAAATGAGGAGGTAGCTTGGCTTGGTTCCTCATTTGGTTTCTCATTTTCTCCTTGAGTAACCCCTGCATTCACATGATCAAATTCATTAGTAACTTCATTGCCAACTCTATTATTGATAACCTTACCATTTCTAAGTGTAGTGATTGCTTTAGCTTGCTCTTGGTTCCTTTGAAGTATCACCGGTTGGCTTGGAAACTTTCCAACTTCTCTTTGGTTCAAGGCATCAGCAATCTGTCCCAATTGTGTCTCCATTTTGGTTAGAGCAGCCGAATGTTGTTGGAAAGTGCTATTTGTGGTTTGTTGGAATTGCAAGGTGTTTTGAGCTAACAACTTAACCGTATCCTCAAGTGTAGTGGCAGGTTTTGGTTGGAAGTTTTGGAATTGATTTTGATTGTTGTTCCTCCATGAAAGGTTGGGATGATCTCTCCAACTTGGGTTATATGTGTTTGAATACACATCATTCCTTGGCCTTTGATTGTAAGAATTCATGAGGTTCACTTGTTCTTGGACAAATTCGGGGTAGGCCTCCCTAGATGGACATTGATGAGTAAGGTGGCTTGGTATGTTGCAAATAGCACACACCTTATTTGCTTTTGGCACCATGTTGAGCACAGCTTCAAGTTTCTTTTCTAGGTTAGCTACCTGCAATGAAAGTTCATGATTAGAGCTTGTTTCATATACTCCAACTTTCTTACCCCTTAAATCTTTGTGTTGAGCATTAGACCCCAACATCTCATAAATGTTATATGACTCTTGAGCATTCTTTTTCTTCAAAGCTCCACCTGCTGCATTATCAACAGTTGATTGACATGTTTGGGTTAGTCCATCATAGAAAATTTGCATTTGTAAATGAAGAGGTAACCCATGGTGTGGACATTGCAACAAAAGGCCTTTAAAACGCTCCCAACACTCATTGAAAGGTTCTCCATCATCTTGTTTGAAGTTGAAGATTTGTCCCCTTAATGTGGCTGTCTTTTGAGTGGAAAAGAACTTCTCCAAAAACTTCTTAGCCACGGCATCCCATGTGGTGAGGGAACCCGGTGCTAGAGTCATCAACCAACTCTTGGCCTTATCTTTCAAAGTGTAAGGAAACACTCCCATCCTCAAATTTGCTTCACTTACTCCCTGCAAAGGTAAACCACTCACAACATTGTAAAATTCTTTAACATGAGCTAACGGATCTTCATTAGGTATGCCATAAAAAGAGGGAAGCATATGAAAATGTGAAGATTTAAGATCATAGTTTCTAGCTTCTGTGGACAGCAAGATGCATGAAGGGGAATTTGGTATGATTGGCTGAGCAAAATCCTCCAAGGCTCGAAGCTCATCTTGGTTGACAGCCATTTCTTCTTCTCTTTCCCAATTAATGTGCTCAGATCTTTCTCTTGTGGAACTAGACGAATTCCCTTCCTCTTCTTCTCGGACAAAGGATGAACTTGTTGGCACAAAGTTGTCCAAAGTGTTGCCCTTTAACCGTTCAATTCTTTGGCCTAACTCAGCAAGTCTAATTGACATATACTACCTGAAACAAAATAACACAAGTTTGAATGATAATCAAGAATCTACCTACAATGAAAAGAACAAAGTTTAGATAGCAAACAAGCAATTACAAGGGACTGAAATCAGTCCCCGGCGACGGCGCCATTTTTGTTGGTGTTTTTGTTCCTTCCTGATGTGAAAATTAACTTGACACACAAATTAAACCCTATTTGTGACAATTGTAGTAATGATGTAAGTAGGGATCGTTCTAACCGGGGATTAACTAGGGGTGCTAATCTAATACAAATCGACTTAGAAACACAAAAACTAAACTTAAAGACTCTAATTAGACTACTAAGATTCAAAACAGATTTGAAACACTCAAATCTGCCCAAAACTGACTAAACAAGCTAATTGACTCAAACAGCAACTAAGACAAGATCTGACTTAAAAACTCAAAAAAAACAAAGTTTAAAACACTAAACTAGACTCAAAGAACACAAAACTAAAAGTTAAAACACTTAAACAAACCTAAAACCCAAAATAGCAACTAGAAGACTCAAAACTGCCTAAAAACCACTTTCTGGGCAGTTTTGAGCACCTACACTAATTTGGACGAATTTGGCAAAACTTATGACTCAAAACACTTAAAAACACCAAAGAGGACAGATTATGAAGACTCAAACTTAACAAAATATGGGGGAATTGTGTTTGGACGAATTTGAACTAAATGCACAGATTGTAATTTAAAACAGATTGTAAACTAAATGTGATGAATCAATGGGTGATGGAATGGCTAAGGGGTTCTTCTCCACACATGAAATTTATGCAACGTAAATCGATTTCCAGTTATCAATTCAATAAGTTATGAACCTCGACACTCCAAGTTAATTAGGTTCGCTTAAATTAACTTTCAGATTTCCCTAGAATCATTGAATTGGATGAATATGCATCGCAAACAAATTATTCCTAACAAGTTCTCTATATGAACAGCACGATAAAGATACAAGTTAGAATCATTAAGTTCTTTGGAAATCATAAGCATCGACAAGGCATTCGTAACTATGAAAAGCATGATACTCTTGCCAGGAATCTACTTAACACGATTGTGACTAGCGACCTTCACTACTTGCGAATATAAATTCATAACGATTAGGTGAGACAAATTTATATCCTAGCACCAAATTCAAGCATGCAAATTAAGCGTGCACTCTCAATCAACATACAAGAACAAGTTTTGAATTAAACGGTTAAGCAAATTGTATTCACGACTTATGAAACGATAACTGGAAGTAATCAACTTATTTCACATAAATAAACATGGATTCGAATACACCCTTAGCCAAAACGAATTTAGCCAATCATACTCAATGAAAAACAAAGATTACAAGAAGTAGACATTGAAATATAAGATAGAATACACCTAAAATTGTTCAACAACTCAGATTGAAGAAGCCAAACAACTTTGTGAACTGTCTCCTTCTCTTCCCCTTGCGGCAGATTGGAATGATGTGGTTTCTGGGCTGTTTTTGTGATGTAGAATGGATTATGGGTGGTATAGAGGCATGGCAAGGCTTGGGCATGGTGTGTGGATGTTGGGTGGAAGGTGTGGAGATGAAGAATGGTGGTGGAAATCGGCTGGAATGAAGGAGAAGTGGTTTCTGAGGTTGTGGATGGGTTTTGACGAATTTGGGAGAGTGTGTGGCTGAATGGGATATTTTGTGGCTGCACACACTTGTTTATTTAAAGGGATTAGGAAATTAAAAACCCTAGCTAATTAGGTAAACAGAAATTTAAGTCAAATGCTTCTAAAAATAGGAAATCAAATCAGAAAATAAAAGGAAAGGTGAAGGGAAATTCGGCCAGGTTTTAAAGCAAAACAAGGAAGGTGTTTTAAATCAGATTTTTGGGAAAGAAACCCTCTCCCTTGCACGGCAAGGAAGAGGAAAGGGTGAGGGAAGTGCGGCACATGTCCTAGAGTGGTTTAGGCTTTTGTTTTGTGTCCTAGAATGCTTAGAAAATCTTCATAATTGTTGGAACTTTTAGGGACAATTAGGAAAAATCAAACCAAAGTAGGAAACCTTGGCTTAACTTTCCTACTTCAAATAGGAATCCTTGTTGGAGTAGGAATCCTTATTGGAGTAGGAATCCTTGTTCTTCTAGGACTCCTCATTTGATTAGGAATCCTTCGTTGATTAGGAATCCTTCTTCGATTAGGAATCCTTCTTCGATTAGGAATCCCCTTCATGTAAGCACTTTCCTACTTCAACTAGGAAACCTTATTCAAGTAGGAATCATCATCTTCAAGTCCTCAAATTCGTCCAAACCTTGGCTCCAAATATGTGACATGCATTCCAAACTCCATTTTGCTCCAAAATGCTCCAAAATGCCTCTTCTTGCATCCTTTGGCCTTAAAACCTGAAAACACATAAAACTGACTTTAAACACTAAAATAGCTAAGTAAACACATCCTAAATGCACGAGAACAAGCCAATTAAGTAGCATAAATATGCTCCTATCACTTCCTAGTGCTAAAACACGTTGAGTATATTAACACAAGTAAGGGTGTCGAATCCACAGGGACTAATTGGACCTATATAATCACTTGTTTTGCAAGAACTCTATGAAATGAATAAAACTAATCACTTTAGGCAGATTTGTTGTTGTAACTTGAAACACACGGAACTGAAATGAACACAAGTAAATGAATCTATAAGTAGTAAAATGAGATAGTATCAATGGAGATGAGGCTAGGGATTCGGTTTCACCATTGCTAAATTGATTCCATGTTTGTTAAGTCAATTTATGCTCAGCCATCTATCTATTTCTTGAGTTTGTTTCACTTAGATATGATCAACCATATGATGTGTGGATTTGATCAAATATTCCTAGTCATGAACCTAATTGTGATGTGCAACTTCGGCTCCTAATCAAGAATGTGTTATGTATAAGAAACTTTCATAAAACCAAGGAAACACTTGGCAGGATGTTTGCAAAACATTTCCTTCAATCATTCCCATATCTGCCAAGGTTATACATGATGTGTGCTTTAAGATTGGCTAGACAACTTATAGTTAATTCAAATGGTGATCAAGCATTAAAACCAACACACAAAGTCACAATTAAATCAGAGAATGAAACAAGAAATAGAAGGACAAACTGAGCATTCCGAATTAGCTACATGGCAATCTTGCTAGGCTACATCGAATCCCTAGAATGAGTTTAGTTACACTTCATGTTTACAAAGATTTGACATAGAAATATATAACATGAGTGTACATAGAATTAAGAAGAAGAAACCCTTGGAACAAAGTTGGTGTCGAAAATCCCTTGAGAGTTGCCCTTGGTGCTAGCTCTCCAAGTGTGGTGTAGATGAAGGTGGTGCGGCTATGGTTGAATGATTTCTGTAAAATGGGAGAGGGAATGGACAGAGATGGAGTGGCTGTGTGAATGAAAATATAAAATGAATCCGTGCATAATGGTATGATCGAGAGCCTCTAAGAAGTGAACTTTCATGGATTTAAAATGGAGTTTTTTTTCGGGGAGAACATTCGGATGTCTAGTAAAATAATGGAGCTGAAAATGTGAATGATGATGGGATGTGTGATTTCTCGACTGGCAATGCACGGCACAAGGGAATATAAGCATGCTTGTTGCTTATTTAATTAAAGATGCATGTGAAATGGCTGCAAGGATGCAGTGGACAACCTGGAATTGTTTGCACATGCTGGAAAAGGGAATGAAAGCACATGGCATGGCTGAATGGCTTAGTTTAATGGGAGTGTAGGTTGTTGCTGCAAAAGGGAGCTGGGAATGCAAGGAAATGCACGGCAAGGTGTGGAACCACCCAATCTGACTCCAATCCTTTTTGCCTTGTTTATGACCGAATGCACCACCTTCCCTCCACATGTTTTCCTGACATTTCAGCAGCCAAAGTAGTCCTAGACTCCTCCTTTGGGACTTCAAATTAACTCCTAAAAATCTTCTCCACACTTGGGATAATGTTCGGCTACCAAAAGGGTGAGTTTACTTCATTTGCATTCCAATTGATCCTAAAACACACTTGGCTGCACACTAACACCAAATAATGTAAAATACAACTAGTTTGATCCAAAAACATCACAACACTGCCAAATAAGGATGATATAAATGTACACAAAATGTATACTATCATCAACGCCCCAGGTTAACTGTGAATTGCACTAATTAATGATAGGAGCAGATTTATGCGCCTTAGTTAGCTAGTTCTTGTGCATTTATGTTGTGCTTTTTAGTTAAGTTAGTCTTTTAAGCCATTTTCATGTGTTTTCAGGTTTTAAGGACAAAGTGTGCAAAGAGATGCAATTTGGAGCATTTTGGAGCAAAATTGAGCTAGAATGGAGTTCATGCATGTGGAGCACAAAGAATGGACGAATTTGAAGGATTGAAGACGCTAGGAATGTGTTTCAAAGTTGAAGAAATAAAGACTTGAAGATGTGAGGATTCCTAGTTGAAAAAGGATTCCTAGTTGAAGATGGATTCCTAGAAGAATGAAGATTCCTACTCAAACAAGGTTTCCTACTTCAAGTGGGAAAGTTAAACCTAAGTGGCCTTAAGTTCCAGCAACAAAGAAGTAATCTAAGTCAAAGAAGGAAAAGGAATCCAAGAAGAAGAAGGATTGACTAAGACAAGCTTTCCTAATCCTAATGCATAAAAATTTCAGCTACAAAAGGGATTTCTTTTCCTATTTGGAGACTTAAAGCCTGATTTCTAGAAGCCTTATCCCTTCCTACAAAGGTGCCACACCTTATGCCTTGTTTTTCTAGAAATCAGCCACAAAACAACCTTTCTTGAAGGCCTTATCCCTTGACCTACAAAAGTGACGCCCAAACCTTTCTAGAACTTCTAGAAACCTGATTATTCCTTTCCCCCTTGGTTTCTAAAAGCCTTAGCCTTTTCCTTCAAGGATTGTGTGTTATTATCCTATACAAATTAGGCCTTTAAATCATTTTCCTTTGCTACATAGGGGCTGCGAATTTCAGCCTATAAATACCATACTTTGCTGCACCATTTAGTGACCATCCTCTACCATATTTTTCTACATTCATACATCCCTCAAACACACTCATCCCTCTAGTGCCGCAGATTGCAAGGAAGGAGAAAGAAGGAACAACCTGGTGCCATGCCTATGCCCAAGCCTTGGGAGTGTTGGAGCATTTCTAGGTGTTTTCTATCTTTGATTTCAATGTCTAAATTTATTTATCTTTGCTTTGTGAGTATGAGAACTTAAACCCCCCCTTGGCTAGGGGGGATTCGAAACCATGTTTATGCTTGCTATATGATTTGATTGCTTATAATTGCGTTTCATAAGTTGTGGATTCAATTTGCTTATCTATTTGAATTAAACTGATTTGTGTGTGTTGGTTGAGAGTGCACGCTTAATTTTCATGCATAAATCTAATGCTAGGATATAAGGGAGTTTCACCTAATCGTTATGAACTTATATTCACAAGTAGTAAAGGTTGTTGATCACAATCGTGTTAAGTAAATTCTTGGCATAAGTATCATGCGCTTTCATAGTTACGAGTGCCTCGTCAATACTTATGATTTCCATTGAACGTAATGATCTTTAATTGTATCTCTATTATGTGCTTTCATGTAGGGAACTTTTGAGGAATAATTTGCTTGCGATGCGCTTTTTCCATCCAATTCATTGACTTAAGGGAAATCTGAAAGTTAGTTTAAGCGTATCTAATTAACTTGGGGTGTTGGGAATTCATGGTTTATCGAAAAGCAATTGGAAATCGTTTTGTATGCAAGTGTGGCATGTGTGGAGAAGAACCCCTTAGCTAGCCTTCCATCCATTCACTTTTATCAATTTCGTTTTAAAATCTGTTTTGAGTTACAAAGTTTTTGTTTTGTTTTAAATTTCGTCAAAACCAATTCCCCCTTTATTTTGAAGTGTTAGATTAGTTAGAAATCAATTTAGTTTGAGTTTTTAAGTGTCTTGAGTCAAGTAATAACTTAATTTCGTCCAAATTTGTGTTATGTGTTCAAAACTGCCCAGATTGTGTTTTTAAGGCAGTTTTGAGTGTTTAGGTGCTGTTTTGAGTCTTTTGGTTTGTTTTGGTGTTTTATAGTTTAGTTTTGCATTCTTTGAGTCTAGTTTAGTGTTTTAAATTTTGTTTTTACGTTTTTGAGTCAGTTTTTAAGTGATTTAGCAATCCCTCCTAATCCCCGGCCTAGAACGATCCTTACTTACATTCCTTACTACAATTGATAAAAAGAGGGTTTAATTTGTGTGCTTATATATTTCGAATCATCTCAGGGGCAAAAATCAAGCCAAAGCAATGCAAAACCAAGACAAAAGGGTGGATCATTTGGAGAAACAAATTGGGCAGATTGTAGATTTTGTAGGGAAGTTTCGAGGCCAAGGCCAACTTCCTAGCTCTACCATTCCAAATCCGAAGGGAGGTTTCGAAAGTGCAAAAGCCATATTGTTGAGAAGTGGAAAAGAAGTTGGGGAAGGTCCTAAACCATCAACATCAGGTCCCAAAGAGGATGAAAAACTGCAATTTGAAGAGGAGGAAGCAAGCCCACCCACGGCAAAGGTAGAAACACCTTTGCCGCAAGCTTCCATTGCCCCTAAACTGTCCAATCTGTCCAATAAGGGTAAGAACGTGTCAAATTCAGTTCCTACTAATGTTTTTCCTTCAAATGTTCCTTTTCCTAGTAGGTTCATGCAAACAAAGAAAGAGGAAGCTGAAAGGGACATTCTAGAGACATTTAGGAAAGTTTAAGTCAACATACCCCTTTTGGATGCAATCAAGCAAGTCCCGAGGTATGCCAAGTTTTTAAAAGAACTTTGCACCATGATAGGAGCATATTTATGCGACTTAGTTGGCTTGTTCTTGTGCATTTATGTCGTGTTTCCTTAGTTATTTTAGTGTTTAAAGTCATTTTCGTGTGTTTTCAGATTTTAAGGACAAAGTAGGCAAGAAGATGCATTTTGGAGCCTTTTGGAGCAAAATGGAGCTTGGAATGCATGTCACATATTTGGAGCCAAGGTTTGGACGAATTTGAAGACTTGAAGATGATGATTCCTACTTGAACAAGGTTTCCTAGTTGAAGTAGGAAAGTGCTTACATGAAGGAGGATTCCTAATCGACGAAGGATTCCTAATCAACGAAGGATTCCTAATTGAAGATGGATTCCTAATCACATGAGGATTCCTAGAAGAACAAGGATTCCTACTCCAACAAGGATTCCTACTTGAAATAGGAAAGTTAAGCCAAAGTTTCCTACTTTGGTTTGATTTTTCCTAAATGTCCCTAAAAGTTCCAGCAATTATGAAGACTTCCAAGCATTCTAGGACATCAAATACACATCTCTTGCACCTTTTGAACCCTTGCCGCACCCCCTTGCCACAAATCAACCATTGAATCAACCATTCACGCCAGAATTCATCCACCATCCCTAGCCGCACCTATCCTTCACAAAACTCCATAGTTTCTGACCCCAAACACTCCTAGCCGCACCCTACAACCATCCTAAACACCATTCCATACTTCTACACCATCCATAACCCCCAAAACCTATCACAAAACCTTGTGCCGCAACCAAGGAAGAGGAGAAAGGTTCTTAGACGTACTTGCTGTGCAATTTGGATCGCTGGCATGTTTAGGTGTTTTCTTTCTTTTATTTTCAATGTATAAACTTGTTATTCTTTGTGTTGCGATCATGAGGAACTAAACCCCTCTTAGTTAGGGGGTGATTCGAAATCATGTTCATGCTTGCAATATGATTTGATTTCATCCAATTGTTGATAGGAGCATATTTATGCGACTTAGTTGGCTTGTTCTTAAGCATTTATGTTGTTTTTCTTTAGTTATTTTAGTGTTTAAAGTCATTTTCGTGCAATTTCAGGTTTAGAGACGAAGTATGCAAAGAAGTGCAAAATGGAGCATTTTAGAGCAAAATTGAGCTGGAATGGAGTGTATGCTAATGGAGCACCAGGAATGGACGAGTTTGAAGGTCAAAGGAGCTTAAGAAATGAAGAAATGAAAGTGAAGAACAAAGAATTCAGATTTGGAAACCAAAGTTTCTAAAGTTGGAAGTTTCTATTCTTGGAGGTTTCCATTTTCGAGAGTTTCTATTCTTGGCTTTGGGCTTTTAGATGACCTAAACCCTAATTCCTTGTGGACCCTAACCCTAGCCGCACCTAGGCCTCTAGAATATCTGATTTCCTTGCCTTGCAAGGCATTCTAGAAGGCCCATCTCTAAACCCTAACCCTAGCCGCACCTTAGGCCTTATTCCCACTAAAAATCTGATTGTTTTAACCTAATTTCTGGTGGATTTGGGCTTCTAGAAACCCTAATCTGATTACCGTAGGGTTTTGGATGCCTATATATACTCATTATAACCCCTAGATCAGATCATCATCTCCCATACACAATCATTCACGCCAGAAATCTGCCCTTGATTTCTGCCGCACCTTTCCATCACCATAGTCTATATTTTCTGCCCAAAAACAACCCTAGCCGCACCACCCATCAACCCTAAACCTTCCTATACCATTCCCCATCCATTCTACACCACAAATAACCCCAAAAACCTGTTCTAAAGTTCTCTGCCGCAGCAAGGAGGAAGGAGAATTCGTTGATGAGCTTGCTGCCAAGTTGGAGCGTTCTAGGTGTTTTCTTTCTTTGGATTTTAATTTCTAAATTTATGTATCTTTGCTTTGCGAGTATGAGGAACTAAACCCCCCTTGGCTAGGGGAGGATTCGAAATAGATGTTTATGCTTGCGATATGATTTGATTATTTCTAATTGCGTTTCATAAGTTGTGAATTCAATTTACTTATCTATGTGAATTACATTGATTTGTGTGTGTTGGTTGAGAGTGCACGCTTAATCATCATGCATAAATTGAATGCTAGGATATAAGGAAATTTCACCTAATCGTTATGGACTTGTATTCACAAGTAGTAAAGGTTGATGATCTCAATCGCGTTAAGTAAATTCTTGGCATAAGTTTCATGTAATCATAGTAACAAGTGCTTCGTCAATGCTTATGGTTTTCATAGAACTTAATGATTCTTGCTTGTATCTCTATTATGCAATCATGTAGGGGACTTGTGGGGAATGCTTTGGGTTGTCGTATGCAATCATCCAATTCAATAACGTTAGGAAAATCTGAAGGTTAATTTAAGCGGACCTAATTAACTTGGGGCGTTGAGAATTCATGGGTTATTGAAAATCAATTGGAAATCATTTTGAATGCAAGTATAACATGTGTGGAGATGAACCCCTTAGCTAGCTTTCTATCCATTCAATTCAATCAAATTCGTTTTAATTTCTGTTTTGATTTACAAGTTTATGTTTTGTTTTCAATTTCGTAAAAACCAAATCCCCCTTTGTTTTCAAGTGTCAAATTAGTTAGAGAGTGTGTTAGTTTGTGTTTTTAAGTGTTTTGAGTCAAGTTAAAACCTATTTTCGTCAAAATCTTGTTTAGAGTTCAAAACTGCCCAGAAAGTGGTTTTATGCATTTTTGAGTGTTTTTGTGTTATTTTGAGTCTTTTGGTTTTTTTTGGTGTTATAAGTTATAGTTTTACATTCTTTGAGTCTAGTTAGTGTTTTAAACTTTGTTTTTACGTTTTTGAGTCAGTTTTCAAGTGATTTAGCAATCCCTCCTAATCCCCGGCCTAGAACGATCTCTACTTACATACTTACTACAATTGATAAAAAGAGGGTTAATTTGAGTGCTAGTTAATATCATATCAGTTGTGATTCATAAGTTGTGAATTCAATTTACTTATCCGTTCGTATAAAACCTGATTTGTGTATGTTGGTTGAGAGTGCACGCTTAATTTTCATGCATGAATTTGATGCTAGAATATAAGGAAGTTTCACCTAATCGTTATGAACTTATATTCACAGGTAGTGAAGGTTGCTAGTCACAATCGCGTTAAGTAAATTCTTGGCATATGTTTCATGCAATTCATAGTAACGAGTGCCTCGTCAATGCTTATGTTTTTCATAGAACTTAATGATTCTTGCTTGTATCTCTATTATGCAATTCATGTATGGAACTTGTAGGGAATGTTTTGGGTTGTCGTATGCAATCATCCAACTCAATAACTTGTGGAAAAGCTGAGGGTTAATTAGTGCAATTCACGGTTAATTTGGGGCGTTGAGTATTCATAGTTTATCGAAAAGCAACTGGAAATCGTTTTGTATGCAAGTGTGACATGTGTGGAGAAGAACCTCCTAGCTAGCTTTCCATCCATAAGTTTCATTCAAATTTGTTCTACAATCTGTTTTAATTACAAAGTTTTGTCTTGTTTTCAATTTCGTCAAAACCAAATCCCCCTTTATTTTAAAGTGTTAGACTAATTAGAAATCCATTTAGTTTGTGTTTTTAAGTGTTTTGATTGGTGTTTTGTGCTCAAAACTGCCTAGAAAGTGTTTTTAAGGCAGTTTTGAGTCTTTTGGTTGTTGTTTTGAGTTTTTGGTTTGTTTTAGTGTTTTAAACTTTAGTTTTGCATTCTTTGAGTCTAATCTAGTGTTTTAAACTTCGTTTTTACGTTTCTAAGTCAGTTTAGAGGTTTTAGCAAGCCCTCCTAATCCCCGGTCCAGAACGATCCCTACTTACATACTTTACTACAATTGTCAAAAGAGGGTTTAATTTGTGTGTTTAGTTATTTTACGCATCAAATTTTGGCGCCGTTGCCGGGGATTAGCAACTTTGCTAATCCCTTGGTTCTTTTCTTTTCGTTTAGTTTGTTTTTGTTTTTGTTTTAGTTTCTGACTTACTTTTGTTTTCCTTGTTTTGTGTTACTTTTGATATTTGATTTAGTTCTCTTTCTTTGATTTAAGGTACTAGAGAAGTAAGACATGGATTTTGCTAATCTTCAAGCTCAAATGGCGAATCTTACTTCTCAATTATCGCAATATGTCGAAAGGACCACAAGACAAAGTATCCCAACATTTGATTGGAGTGATCATTCAAACTCTATGTGGTGGGAACCTCAACCAGTTCAACACGAAGCATATTGGCAGCCATACGAGGAGTTCTATTCAAGACCTATGCGGCCACCACAACCTCATATACAATATGCTCAATCAAACTCAGGTTCGTCAATAGATTATAATCAACTTCGTAATGAATTAAATTCTTTGGTGCAGGGCTCACAAAATCAAGCCAAGGAGGCTCAACAAGATGCATATTGGCAGCCATATGAGGAGTTCTACACCACGCCTATGCAGCCACCACCGCATCCCCCACAACAATTCCAATCAAATTCAAGTATGTCCACGGATAGTGATCAAATTCTTCAAATACTAACCTCTTTGGCGCAGGACTGATGTGGAAATTATATTGACACACAAATTAAACCCTATTGATGACAATTGTAGTAATGATGCAAGTAGGGATCGTTCTAGACCGGGGATTAACTAGGGATGGTAATCAACACAAATAAGACTCAAAAACACTAAACTAGACTCTATAGACTCAAAACTAACTTAAAACAGTAAAAACAACAAGAAACAATAAAAAAGACTCAATTCTAGACCTAACAAGTGATTTGGACGAAAATAGGACTTCAAAGACTCAAAAGACTTAAAGGAAAATACGTTTTGACTCTAAAAACAAGACTTAAAAGCAAGGGGGTTGATTTGGACGAATTTAACTTTTAAAACAAAAACTTTGAAAACAAACTTGACAAAAACGTTTTGATGTAGATTAAGATGGTGAAAGGCTAGTTAGAAGGTTCCTTCTCCACACACGAAACATATGCATACGACTCGATTTCCAATTACTTCTTTCAACAAACCATGAATGACAATGCCCCAAATTAACTAGATCGACCAATTAATTCTCAGATTTCCCTAGATTCATTGAATTGAATGGGATACGCATTACAACCAAATTATTCTTATCAAGGACCCTAACTATGGAATACGCATGATAGAGACACGTATCAAAGATCATTAAGTTCAATGGAAATCATAAGCATTGACGAGGCATTCATAACTATGGGATACGCATGTTACTCTTGTTAGGAATCCTTCATGTAAGCCCTTTCCTATATCAACTAGGAAACTTTGTATCTTCAATTCTTCAACTTTGAAACGCCTTCCTAGCTTCATCAATCCCTCAAATTCGTCCATCCCTTGTGCTTCAAGTGCATGAACTTCATTCTAGCCCAATTTTGCTCCAAAATGCTCCAAATTGCATCTTTTTGCTCACTTTGTCTCTAAAACCTGAAAACACATGAAAATAGCTTAAAAGACTAACTTAACTAAGAAAACACAACATAAATGCATAAGAACTAACTAACTAAGGCGCATAAATATGCTCCTATCAAGGACCAACAAAATCAAGACAAGAAGTTGGGTAAATTGAAGGATCAAATGGGAGAGATTATGGAGTTCATGGCACAAATTCAAGAGCAAAGTGAACTCTCCAACTCAACTATTGAAAATTTGAAGGAAGAGTTTGAAATCCATGATGCTATCACCTTGGAAAGTGGCATGGAGGATGGAGATGAACCCAAGACGTCCAACCCAAGCCAAAACATGAATGAACAGTTGTTGTTCAAAGAAGAAGAGGATGACAAGGCCACGGCAAGGGAAGAACCACCCTTGCCGCAGCCTACCCCTGCTCCACCACCCTTGCCGCACATTCCCAAAGCTCCACCACTGTCCAATACAGGTAAGTTGGGTCCAATTTTTGTTAATTCTAACCCTATTCCACCCAATGTCCCTTTTCCTCGCAGGTTTTTGATTCCCAAGCAAGAAGAGAGTGAAAAAGACATTGTGGAAGCTCTTCCCAAGGTGCAAAATGATATTACAATTCTTGGTGCAACAAAGCAAGTTCTAGATTGTGTTGAATTGTTCAAAGGACTTTGTACACCAAAAAGAATGATTCTGATAGGAGCATATTTATGCGACTTAGTGGGCTTGTTCTTGTGCATTTATGTTGTTTTTCTTTAGTTATTTTAGTGTTTAAAGTCATTTTCATGCAATTTCAGGTTTAGAGACAAAGTATGCAAAGAAGTGCAAAATGGAGCATTTTAGAGCAAAATTGAGCTGGAATGTTGTGTATGCTAATGGAGCACAAGGAATGGACGAGTTTAAAGGTCAAAGGAGCTTAAGAAATGAAGAAATGAAAGTGAAGAACAAAGAATTCGGAATTGGAAACCAAAGTTTCTAAAGTTGGAAGTTTCTATTCTTAGAGGTTTCCATTTTTTAGGGTTTCTATCCTTGGCTTTGGGCATTCTAGAAGGCCCATCTCTAACCCTAACCCTAGCCGCACCTTAGGCCTTATTCCCACTAAAAATCTAATTGTTTTAACCTAATTCCTTGTGGATTTGGGTTATACAAATCCCTTTCTAAAACTAATTGGGCCAAAACCCTAATTCCTTGTGGATTTTCACCCTTTGCCGCACCTAAACCCTAGCCCATTGCCTAACCTGATTTCTCTAGGGTTTGTGGTGCCTATATATATGTGTTTTCATTCTACACCCTATATACCACCTCCCATATACATCATTCACGTCAGAAACAAAGAGCCTCTCTTTGCCGCACCTTTCCACCACCATATTCCATATTTTCTGCACAAAATCAACCCTAGCCGTACCACCCATCAACCCTAAACCTTTCCCTACCATTCCCCATCCATTCTACACCCTAAATACCACCCAAAACCTGTTCTAAAGTTCTCTGCCGCAGCAAGGAGGAAGGAGAATTCGTTGATGATCTTGCTGCCAAGTTGGAGCCTTCTAGGTGTTTTCTTTCTTTGGATTTTAATTTCTAAATTTATGTATCTTTGCTTTGCGAATATGAGGAACTAAACCCCCTTGGCTAGGGGGGATTCAAAACCATGATTATATATGTGAAATAAGTTGATTACTTTCAGTTATCGTTGCATAAGTCGTGAATACAATTTGCTTAACCGTTTAATTTAGAACTTATTCTTGTATGTTGATTGAGAGTGCACGCTTAATTTGCATGCTTGAATTTGATGCTAGGATATAAGTTTGTTTCACCTAATCGTTATGAATTTATATTCGTAAGTAGTGAAGGTCGTTAATCACGATCGTGTTAAGTAGATTCCTGGCAAGAGTATCATGTTTTTCATAGTTACGAATGCCTTGTCGATGCTTATGATTTCCAAGGAACGTAATGATTCTAACTGGTATCTTTATCATGTTGTTCATATAGAGAACTTGTTAGGAATAATTTGTTTGCGATGCATATTCATCCAATTCAATGATTCTAGGGAAATCTGAAGGTTAATTTAAGCAGACCTAATTAACTTGGAGTGTCGAGATTCATAACTTATTAAATTGATAACTGGAAATTGATTTAGGTTGCATATATTTCATGTGTGGAGAAGAACCCCTTAGCTAGTCCATCATCCATTGATTCATTACAATTTTATTTTACAATCTGTTTTTGTTTTACAATCTGCCCTATTTTCCAATCTGTTTTCTTTATTTTAAATTTCGTCAAAACAAAATCCCCCTTTATTCTAGAGTCCTAGATTAGTTAGAAAGTGTGTTAGTTTATGTTTTCTAGTGTTTTGAGTCAAGTTATAACATAAATTCGTCCCAATTTGTGTTAGTACTCAAAACTGCCCAGATTGTGCTTCTAAGGTAGTTTTGAGTGTTTATTTGCTGTTTTGGTTCCTTTGCTTTGTTTTGGTGTTTTAACTTTTAATTTTACATTCTTTGAGTCTAATCTAGTATTCTAAACTTTGTTTTTACGTTTCTAATTCAGTTTTTCAAGTGATTAGTACCCCTAGTTAATCCCCAGTTAGAACGATCCCTACTTACATCGTTACTACAATTGTCACAAATAGGGTTTAATTTGTGTGTTAACATAATTTTCACATCAGATTCAAGAGAAAGTAGTGGCTGGAGAATATCAAGAATTCATCAAAGAGGACATATTTGAAACAACAAAGCCCAAAGAATTTGAGTTTCATGACACGGGACAAATCACAACCATCGTAGTAAATCTGGCCAAATTCAAAGTCCCTGAAACTGTAAAAGAAGTGGTGTTCGTCCTTGAGTTCTTTACGGAGAGAAAAAGTAAGTCATCTACTCCAATTTCCATTACATTTTATACTTACATGTTGTTAATGATTCAGGCACCCACTCTCAAATTTAAACCATTGCCGGATCATTTCAAGTATCACCTTCCATTCAAGGATCAATTCCATGCCGTGGGACCTAGGGAAGCTTAAAGAGAAGTATCGTCAACTTAGGAACGATGGAACTTTCACTCCATTTCCAGATTTGCGTTCCTAAACCCTTCTCTTTGTTGTTTTTTCTAATCTGCCAGTTTACTTGTTTAGTTGCTGTTTGTGTGTTTAATTTTGTTTGGTGTGATTTTATGCTTGAAACATTGAGGACAATGTTTGATTTAAGTGTGGGGGGGGGGGGGTAACTAAGTATTTTTTATGCAAATTCGTGAGATTCTATCACCCATAACTTCAAGTATTGTTCCTTGCTGTTTTAAGTGTTTTTAGGCAATTTTGGTGTGTTTTAGTATATGTTGTTCTATCACCCATAACTTCAAGTATTGTTCCTAGCTGTTTTTAAGTGTTTTTAGGCAATTTTGGTGTGTTTTAGTATATGTTGGTCTAAAAATCCGAAAATCATATAAAAATTTGAAAAAAGTGTTTTGAAAAGCCTAAAAAGAGTGTTTTGAGTCGTTTTTGTGCGTTGTGTCTTAAGGTACCTTCCAACACAATGATGAGGATTTGATTTGTAATTGCATGGCTGTTAAAGAGAGTGATTAACATGGATGAAAGTTTGATTTACTCTTTGTTTATGCTTGGTTGTGGTTATAACTTATGAATTCACATGTAATCATAGAGAAAAAAATTAGTTTTTGTAACATGCTTGAAGGAAGGAACTCAAACAAACACTACAACCTTGTGAGACTTGAGCCTAAACGTTTCTTTGGAGAGTTAAAATCTGTGCATTATTGTTTTCTAAAGTCGTTGCATGATCTCATTATTCTTTGCTTGGTTATTACTTAGAAGGCGTTTCATCATTTAGTTCCAAATGCTAGAACTCATGCCCATTTCATTCAAAGCATGTTATTGATTTGCATAACACATATTCAAGATGAAGTTGTGTAGTTACCACCACCTTAGCCAAACTGCCGTGTATCCCATATCATTTTATGTTTAAGTTTAACCCCTTTGAGCCTTGTTAGCCTACATTCTTTGTTAACCCACACTATCCTCACCAAGCCTAGTTTAGGACCATCCATACCCTTGTTCTCAAAGCATAGTAAAGCATGATTCAAAACGAATTCCTTTTGGTTAATATATGGCAGAAAACAAGTGTGGGGGAAGTGTTCTCATGTGAATTAGTGTGCCATAGGCACGGCATTGAAAGAAAAGAAAAAAAAAAGAAAGAAAAAAAAAAGAGTTGAAAAGATGTGAAAAAGAGTTCTAAAATGTTGTTTGTTGAAGAAAGGGTCCAAAACATTGAATTCGGCCCTAAGTATTGCTTGAATCTTCCCTTCGTGTTTTAAAGTTGATTTCTGCAATCTAAGTGAATTCTAAGTTTCAATTTCATTACTTTGCTTGCTAATGTTTTAAGAACGTTTGTTTTCCCTATCCTTTCTTTGTAAACCAACACCCCAAGCCCCGTTACAACCCTTAACTTCTATCTTGAGTGTTATGTGTTTCAATTTGTGGAGTTTGAATTTGGTATGAGCATATGGTGTCACTGGTTCTCGCGTCTAAGTAGTAGCATTCCATTCATGAGATCATATCTAAACATGCTTATTAACTCTAGAAATTGCTTTCTTTTTTATACATATATGTGAGCATTCGTTTTCATATCTACATCAATCTTCTCACATATAACTAGTATAGGGTGTGTAGTTAGAAAATCTGAGTGAAAATTGAGTGCATATCTTGTAAGGAATTGAGTGAATTCTCTAAGGCATGTTACTACATCAAAAACATTGTTTTAATTGATTAAATGTGAACAAGTAAGTAGTGACTATGATTAAGTATGTGCTTAAGTGTAGAGATGACTGAAATCTGTGGGGATAATGATTTTTAACATGTCATGTGCATTGGAAATCCCTGAGGCAAATGTTGGAAGGTTTAGGTTGTGTTTTATTCGTTTTGTTTTGTTTTATTTCTTTGTTTTGCTCGAGGACTAGCAAAAGCTAGGTGTGGGGGAATTCACCACTAGGAAGAGGATTTCGACCAAGGAGGTTGTAAAGGTAGGTGAAAATGTCTCCGCCATCTTGCAATGCAAATTACACCCCAAATGCAAAGATCCGGGTAGTTTTACAATTCCTTGTGTCATTTGTAGTACCCGTTTTGAATCTGCCATGTTAGACTTAAGTGCATCTATAAATGTTATGCCATATTCAATTTATGCATCTATGAACTTAGGTGAGTTGAAACATGATGGTGTAATCATACAATTGGCCGATAGATCTAATGCCTATCCAAATGGAGTTTTGGAAGATATTTTAGTGCAGGTCGATCATTTAATATTTCCGGCGGATTTCTATGTGCTTGAAATGGATGAATCGGACCATGCCCCTTCGTTGCCTATCCTCCTTGGAAGGCCATTCATGAAAACCGCGCGTACTAAGATTGATGTGTTTAATGGAACTTTGTCCATGGAATTTGATGGGGAAGTTGTTAATTTCAATCTTTCTGATTCTATTAAGTATCCTAGTAAGGATCATTCATGTTTCTCTATTGATATAATTGACTCTTTGGTGCAGGGATATCTTGAAGATTTGAATGACGATGCACTTGAAAAGGTCATTACAAGAGGCATGGAACTCAAAACCAAGGGGGTAGAACCTATGCTAACCCAGGACATACATAAACCACTCCATGCTGTGCCTCCTAGTGAGGAATTCATTGAGTTGGTTGCTGCCCTTGAGTCGTTACCTAAGCATGACGGTAAGTCTCCTAACTTCGATTCAATTCCCATTTCGACTAACAAGTTGCTTTCATCCATAATTTAGGCACCCATCCTTGATCTCAAACCATTACCAAGCCATTCGAAGTACATTTTCTTGGGGGAAAACGAGACCTTACCTGCCATTAGTTCCTCTTCCCTCACGGCACAAGAAGAAGAGAAATTAGTGCGTGTTTTGAAGGAGTTCAAATCTGCCCTAGGTTGGACCTTGGCTGATATCAAGGGTATAAGCCCTACAACGTGTATGCATCACATATTTCTTGAGGAGGGGGCCAAACCAACTAGAGAGGCTCAACGCCGTCTCAACCCTCCGATGATGGAAGTTGTGAAAAAGGAGATAATCAAGCTCCTTGATTGTGGAGTGATTTATCCCATCTCCGATAGCCGTTGGGTTTCACCTATCCAATGTGTGCCCAAGAAATCTGGAGTGACGGTTGTGGAAAATGCGGAGAATGAGCTTGTGCCCACCTGAATTCAAACCGGTTGGCGAGTGTGTATTGATTATAGAAAGATAAACGCCACCACAAGGAAGGATCACTTCCCATTGCCGTTCCTAGATCAAATGCTTGAGAGGTTAGCGGGTCATTCCTTCTATTATTTTCTTGATGGTTATTCTGGTTATAATCAAATTGTCATTGCCCCGGATGATCAAGAAAAAACCACTTTTACATGTCCTTTTGGAACGTTTGCATATCTGATAGGAGCATATTTATGCGCCTTAGTCAGTTAGTTCTTATGCATTTATGTTGTGTTTTCTTAGTTAAGTTAGTCTTTTAAGCTATTTTCATGTGTTTTCAGGTTTTAGAGACAAAGTGAGCAAAAAGATGCAATTTGGAGCATTTTGGAGCAAAATTGGGCTAGAATGAAGTTCATGCACATGAAGCACAAGGGATGGACGAATTTGAGGGATTGATGAAGCTAGGAAGGCGTTTCAAAGTTGAAGAATTGAAGATACAAAGTTTCCTAGTTGATATAGGAAAGGGCTTACATGAAGGATTCCTAATCAATAAAGGAGTCCTAATTGAAGATGGATTCCTAGACGAATGAAGTTTCCTTCTCAAGCAAGTATTCCTACATGAAGAAGGAGAATTAAAGCCAAAGAATCAGCTCAAGATAAGGTATCTTATCCAAAACCTCATCCATAACCTTATCTTAGCTTATCTTATCCAAATAAACCTTATCTTATCCTATCTTATCCTTATCCTAAACTATCCACATTTCAGCCAATTAGGGGGGTTTCTAACTAGATTAGGATGCTTAAAATGGGATTTCTAGAAGATCTTAACCTTATCCTACACAAAGGGTGCCTAGAACCTTTCTAGAAACCCCTAAAAATCTGCCTTGTATGATCCTTCTAGAACCCTAACTTTGTGCCGAATTTTCTACCCTATTTCCTTTAGGATTTTGGTTTCTAGAAGCCTTATCATTTCACACTCTTTGTGCTGCACCTTATCTCCCAATCCCTTTGGGTTTTTGACTTGTTTTCCTTGTAGGATTGTATGTTATTATGCTATGTAGTTTAGGTCTTTAAAACCTTGTCCTTTGCTACCTAGGAATGTGAATTTTCAGCCTATATATACAATCAAGGTGAATCGTTTACCACATATTATGAACGTTATAAAACTCTTGTTGCTTCATGTCCACAACACCAAATGAAGGAGGAGCTGCTCATTCAATACTTCTACAAAGGACTCCTCCCCATTGAACGTCAAATGCTAGATGACTCGGCAGGTGGTGCGTTGGTTGACATGACTCCGGTGGTTGCCAAGACTTTAATTGCAAACCGAGCACACAATGCACAACAATATGACGTGTTGGACAAAGAGAAGGCCCACGGTAACATAGTGTGAATGAGGTAAATGCAATTTCTGAAATTCAATCACAACCTGCTAATCTTACCTCTCTTGTGTCTCAGGTTGTAATTGGGTCAAAACCACAAGAAAATCAAGTTTGCACGTGTGCTCCATCCAAGGGCATCCATCTGAGAAATGCCCTCAGTTGATCGAGAATGGTGGATGGGAATCTGCCAATGCTATTGGATTCCAAGGCCAAAATCAAACCAGATACGATCCATACTCGAACACATACAACCCCGGATGGAGAGATCACCCTAATATGAAGTGGAGAGAGCCCCAACAACCTGCACAACAAGGGGGATTTAGGCAAAACCCCCTGGGTTCCCACGGCCATATCAACAAAATC
Organism: Malus x robusta; assembly: GCA_963082935.1. Classification (NCBI taxonomy): domain Eukaryota; kingdom Viridiplantae; phylum Streptophyta; class Magnoliopsida; order Rosales; family Rosaceae; genus Malus; species Malus x robusta. The sequence continues at coordinate 15,662,867 of OY720335.1, forward strand.
AACCACCCCCGGCCCAACCGAGAACAGGTTCACCCATGGATAATGATCAACTTGTTTAATTGCTAACCAATGTGGCACAGGGCATGCAAAATCAAGCCAAAGAGGTGGAAGATTTGAAAAAACAAATGGGACAAATGGCTGAATTCATGGGGCAATTCAGTAGAGAACAAGGCAAGTTACCAAGTTCAACAAATGTGAATCCAAAGGGCGGATTCGAATCCGCCAAAGCCATCATGTTACGTAGTGGAAAAGAAGTTGGAAGTGAGTCCGACACTCCTAAATTTGCTCAAAAAGAGGATGAAAAGTTGCAAAACGAGGAGGGGAGCACTAGCACACCCACAGAAAGAGTGAATCAACCATTGCCCCAGGCCCCTATCATTCCTAAATCGGCTAAACAAGGTAAGTTGAGTTCAAATTCACTTAATACTAATCTGACTCATGTTCCTTTTCCTCGTAGGTTCATGTAATCGAAGAAGGACGAGAGTGCGAAGGACATTCTTGAAACATTCCGGAAAGTGCAAGTAAACATTCCACTCCTTGAGGCAATTAAACAAGTCCCGAAATATGGTAGATTTCTCAAAGAGTTATGCACAACCAAGAGAAGAATGTCGAACAAAGAGGTAGTTAAGGTAAGTGAAAATGTTTCAGTCGTATTGCAACGTAAACTGCCCACTAAATGTAAAGACCCCAGAAGTTTTACGATTCCCTGTGTGATTGGCAATACTCGATTTGAAAATGCAATGCTAGATTTAGGTGCATCTATAAATGTCATGCCTTACTCTATATATGCATCTATGAACTTGGGTGAATTGAAAAACGATGGTGTGATTATACAATTGATTGATCGTTCTAACGCATACCCAAAAGGTGTTTTGGAGGATGTTTTAGTACAGGTGAACCATTTGATCTTTCCGACTGATTTTTACGTTTAAGACATGGAAGATTAGTCCATTCCACCTTTTTGCCGATTCTTCTTGGTAGGCCATTCATGAAGACAACCCGTACAAAGATTAATGTATACAAGGGAACTTTGACGATGGAATTTGATGGGGAAGTTATCAATTGTAATATTTCTGAAACTATGAGATATCTCGTTGATGATCACTCTTGCTTTTCTATTGATGTTATTGATTCTTTGGCACAGGAGTATCTTGAGGAATTGAACGAGGATGCCCTTGAAATAGCCATTACGAAGGGCATAGAACTAAAAAACAAAGAACTTGAGGCAATGCAAACCCACGCCCAAATTGGGAAGCCCAATGTCGTGCCCTTTAATGAGGAAGTTGTGGAGGTTGTGGCTGCCCTTGAGTCGCTTCCATGACAATATGGTAAGGTTCCGCTCTCAATTTCAAGTTCAGTTTCTACTAAGATGTTACCTTCTGTTGATCAGGCACCTACTCTTGAACTTAAGCCATTGCCGGACCATTTGAAATATGTGTTTTTGGGAGATGATGAGACATTGCCCGTCATTGTTTCTTCAAGTCTCACGACACATGAGGAAGAAAAGCTTATGAGGGTGCTACGAGAGCACAAAACAGCCATAGGGTGGACATTGGCCGACATTAGGGGAATTAGCCCCATCACTTGCATGCACCACATACTTCTTGAGGAGGGGACGAAACCATCCCGAGAGGCTCAACGCCGTCTCAACCCTCCTATGATGGAAGTTGTGAAGAAGGAAATAATCAAGCTATTAGATTGTGGCGTGATCTATCCTATCTCCGATAGCCATTGGGTTTCACTAGTTCAAGTCGTTCCCAAGAAGTCTGGAGTTACCGTTGTCAAGAATGATGAGAATGAGTTGGTACCTACACGAATTCAAACCGGATGGCGTGTTTGTATTGACTATAGGAAGCTAAACGCTACAACGAGGAAAAATCACTTTCCTTTGCCATTCATCGACCAAATGCTTGAAAGGTTAGCCGGTCGTGCTTTTTATTGTTTTCTTGATGGATATTTTGGATATAACCAAATTGTGATTGCACCGGATGACCAAGAGAAGACCACATTCACATGTCCCTTTGGAACTTTTGCCTATCGTCGCATGCCATTTAGCCTATGCAACGCACCTGCCACTTTCCAAATGTGTATGGTAAATATATTCTCCGATTATGTTGAGAATATAATTGAGGTATTTATGGATGATTTCAGTGTATTTGGGGAGTCTTTTGATAATTATTTGGATAATTTGACCTTGATCTTGAAACGATGTGTTAAAACTAACCTTGTGTTGAATTGGGAAAAATGCCACTTTATGGTTAAACAAGGTATAGTTTTAGGCCATATTGTTTCAGAAAAAGGAATTTAAGTAGATAAATCAAAAATAGACCTTGTACGTCACTTACCCTCTCCTATTTCGGTTAGAGAGGTTCGTTTGTTTCTTGGCCATGTAGGGTTATACAGGTGTTTCATCAAGGATTTTTCAAAAATATCCAACCCCCTTTGCCGATTGCTTCAAAAAGATGTGCCCTTCCAGTTTGATGATGAGTGTGAATCAGCATTCAAGCAGCTCAAAGAGAAGCTCACTTCGGTCCCTATCATTGTTCCTCCCGATTGGAGCCTTCCTTTCAAGCTTATGTGCGATGCATCCGACTATGCATTAGGCGCTGTTTTGGATAAAGAACTTCTAGCTGTTGTCTTTGCTTTAGATAAATTTTGATCTTACTTAATTGGAACTAAAGTGATTGTTTATACTGATCATGCAGCTTTAAAGTACTTACTAACGAAGAAGGAAGCAAAACCGAGGCTCGTTCGTTGGATGCTTCTTCTTCAAGAGTTTGACATCGAAATCCGAGACAAGAAAGGAAGCGAGAATGTGGTGGCTGACCACTTAAGCCGAATGGTCCATGAGGAGCATGTGATGTGAAAATTATGTTGACACACAAATTAAACCCTATTTGTGACAATTGTAGTAATGATGTAAGTAGGGATCGTTCTAACCAGGGATTAACTAGGGGTGCTAATCTAATATAAATTGATTTAAAAACACAAAAACTAAACTTAAAGACTCTAACAAGACCACTATGACTCAAAACAGATTTGAAACACTCAAAACTGCCTAAAACAATCAAATTGACTCAAAAAGAAACTAGAACTTGATTTGGACGAATTTGAAAGTGTTTATGACTCCAACTGCTTAAAAACACAAAATAAAACAGATTTGAATGACTAAGACTCAACAAAATATGGGGGGATTGTGTTTGGACGAAATTAAATTAAATGGGCAGATTGTAAAGAAAACAGGTTGTAAGACAAAATTGTGATGAATCAATGGATGATGGAATAGCTAAGGGGTTCTTCTCCACACATGAAATATATGGAACGTAAATCAATTTCCAGTTATCAATTTAATAAGTTATGAACCTCGACACTCCAAGTTAATTAGGTCCGCTTAAATGAACCTTCAGATTTCCCTAGAATCATTGAATTGGATGAATATGCATCGCAAACAAATTATTCCTAACAAGTTCTCTATATGAACAGCATGATAAAGACACAAGTTAGAATCATTACGTTCTTTGGAAATCATAAGCATCGACAAGGCATTTGTAACTATGAAAAGCATGATACTCTTGCCAGGAATCTACTTAACACGATCGTGACTAGCGACCTTCACTACTTGTGAATATAAATTCATAACGATTAGGTGAAACAAACTTATATCCTAGCACCAAATTCAAGCATGCAAATTAAGCGTGCACTCTCAATCAACATACAAGAATAAGTTCTAAATCAAACGGTTAAGCAAATTGTATTCACGACTTATGCAACGATAACTGAAAGTAATCAACTTATTTCACATATATAATCATGGTTTTAAATACACCCTTAGCCAAAACGAATTTAGCCAATCATACTTAAAGTAAAACAAAGATTACATGAATTAGACATTGAAATATAAGATAGAATACACCTAAAATTGTTCAACAACTCATAATGAAAAGCCAAACAATTGAGTGAATCTGTCCCTTTTCCTTGCTTGCGGCAGATTGGGTGTTGATGGTTTATGGGCTGTTTTGATGATGTAGACTGGATTTTGGGGGGTGTAGAGGCACGGCAAGGGGTGTAGGGTGAGTGTGGAAGAGTGTTTGATGGTTGGAAGGTAGTGGAGAACTCGGCAAAGAGGGTGGAAGAAGGTGGAGCGGTTGCTTGTATTTTCTGGGCGCTAGAATGGTGTTTTTGGGGTGTTTTGCTGCCTAGGGTGTGTATGGACGAATTTCTGTGATGAATGATGAATGGCTGATTAGGTTATCTGTTCTGGGGTTCGGCAACTTAAGGTCCATATATATATAACATGGTAAAAACCCTAGGAATCAGAATTACTGTTAAACCTAGCAGATACAAGTGATTAGGGCCCTTAGGGCTTGCGGCAAAGGTTGGGAACTTAAGTCCTAGCCCAATTGGTTTCAGATATGGACTTAAACAATCCAAATCCAAGAGAAAAAGGGCCAAATAAAATCAGAATCCAATTAGAAATAGGTTTAAGAATTTTCGTCCAAAATTGGGCCTTCTAGAAACTAAGTGTCTTATGGCTGATTTTAGGTATTCTAGAAGGCATAAAAGGGGGGGGGAGGTGTGGCACCCTTTTAGGGTCAGATAGGGCCTCTAGAAATTAGGTTTTTAGGTCCACTTGTAGCTAGGATTAAGGTGGAACAAGATTAGGTTAGGATAAGATAGGATAAGGTTTGGATAAGATAAGGTTGGATAAGGTTTTGGATAATGTTTCCTCTTTTCTTGCACTTTCCTTATCTTCTTTGTCATGAACTTTCCTTTTCTGATTTGTAGCTTGTTTCTAACCTCTTTTGACTCCAAATTCGGCCATCCACCTTGCTCCATATACAAGCTATCCATAATAAGCCCAAAACTGCTCTAAAAGGCTCCAAAATGCATCCTTTCGCCAAATACGTCTTATGAACCTGAAAACACACAAAAGAAGCTTAAAGAACTAAAATAACTAAGAACTAATAACATAAAGCACTAAAACAAGCAACTAAGTCGCATAAATATGCTCCTATCGAATTCCCCCACACTTAGCTTTTGCTAGTCCTCGAGCAAAACGGAAAAACAAAATAAAACCTAAACCTTCCAACAATGGTCTCAGGGATTCTTAATGCACATGACATGTTCAAGATCATTACTCACCTAGATTTTAGTCATCCTTACGCTTAGGCACATACGTAATCATAATCACTACTTACTAGTTCTCATTTAATCAATTTAAAACAACAATTGAATGTGGTAATATGCCTTAGAGAATTCACTTAATTCCTTACAAGATACTCTCTTATTTTCACACAGAATTTCTGGTTACACACCCTACACTAAATATATGTGAGAAGATTGATGTAAATATGAAACTAAACACCCACATATGCTTAAAACAAGGAAAGCACTTTTCTGGGATGTATATGAATATGATCTCATGAAAGGAATGCTACTAATTAGATGCGAGAACCAGGGACACCATATGCTTACATCAATTCCAAACTTCACATTATTGAAAACATAATGATCAAGATTGAAGCATAAGGGTTGTAACGGGTTAAGGGTGATTGGCTAATCAATGAAAGGTAAGGATAACAAACGTTCTTTAAGCAATAGCAAGCAAAGTAATGAAATTTGACACTTAGAATCACTTATGATTGCAGAGACTCACTTAGACACACAAGGGGAAAATTCACACAACTCTTAGGGCCATATTCCACGTTTTGGACCCTTTCTTCAACTACCACAACATGTGAGCATATTTTCACTTATTTCATACTATTTTCCTTCCTTTTCACAACTTTTTCTTTTCTTTTTCTTTTTCCACGAATATTTTTTTTTTCATTCATGCCTTATTTCTTTTTGTGGCATATCAACACACACACAAATTCCCCCACACTTGTTGTTTTGCATAATCGAAAGGATTCCCTCTAAGTCATGCTTACTATGCTTCAAGAACAAGGGTATGGGTGGTCCTAATCTAGGCTAGGTGGGGATGATATGGGTAAACAAAGAACAAAGGTTAACAATGGCTCAATGGGGGTTATGACCTACAATATATAGTGCATGGGTTGGCTGTTTGGTTGATGGCTTCACTAAGTGATGAAACGCCTTCTAATTAGCAACCAAGCAAGAATAATGAGATCATGCAACGAGTTTGAAAACAAGAATCACAGATTAATACTCTCCAAAGAATGTTTAAAGCTCAATTCTCTCAGGGTTGTAATGTTATTCTAAGTTCCTTCCTTCAAGCATATTACAAAAACTTATTTTTTTCTTTGGGATTAAACATGAATTCATAAACAACAACTATAACCAAGTATAAACCAAGAATATATCAAACCTCCATCCATGTTTATAACTCTCTTTCACAGCCATGCACATAAAAATCAAATCCTCATCATTGAGTTGGAAGGTATCCTTAGACATAAACACACAAAAACAAACACAAAACTGACTCTTTTTAGTTGTTTCAAACTGTTTTTTGGATTTTTTTTCAAAGGAACACATAAAAAGACTTCAAAACATGTTAAAAACACTTAAAAACAGTGGGAAACAAGTTTAGGCATATTAGGTGGTAATACCCTACGAATTTCATGCAAAAATATCTCAAAACAGAATGTTACTGATGTGAAAATTATGTTGACACTCAAATTAACCCTCTTTTTATCAATTGTAGTAAGTATGTAAGTAGGGATCGTTCTAGGCCGGGGATTAGGAGGGATTGCTAAATCACTTGAAAACTGACTCAAATACGTAAAAACAAGTTTAAAACACTAAACTAGACTCAAAGAATGCAAAACTAAACTTTAAAACACCAAAACAAACCAAAAGACTCAAAACAGCAAACAAACACTCAAAACTGCCTTAAAACACTTTCTGGGCAGTTTCTGACACTAAGGAAGAATTTGGACGAAAATTGATTATAACTTGACTCAAGACACTTAAAAACACAAACTAAATTGATTTCTAACTAATATGACTCAACAAAGAAAAGGGGGATTGATTTTGGACGAATTTAAAAACAAAACAAAACTTTGTAAACTAGAACATATTTTAAAACGAATTGGGTTGAATTGAATGTATGTATATGATCTCATGAATGGAATGCTACTACTTAGACGTGAGAACCAGGGATATCATATGCTCATACCAATTCCAAACTCCACATATTAAAACACATAACAATCAAGATAGAAGCAAAGGTTTGTAACGGGGCTAAGGTATTGGCTAACAAAGAAAGATAGGGATAAACAAACATTCTTAAAGAATAATAAGCAAAGTAATGAAATTGACACTTAGAATTCACTTTTGCATGCAAAAATCAATGTTTAAACCCAAGGGGAATACTCATGCAACACTTTAGGGTCTAATTCAACTTTTTGGACCCTTGCTTCAACAACCAACAACTTAGAGCTCATTTTATGCTCTTTCAACTCCTTTTCATACTTTTCACACTTTTCTCTTTTTTTCTTTCTTTTTCTACGAATTTTCTTTTTTCTTTCTTTTTTTTTTTGTCTAATGATAGGAGCATATTTATGCGCCTTAGTTTAGCTTGTTCTTGTGCATTTATAGTGTTTTTCCTTAGTAAAGTAGTCTTTTGAGCGAGTTTTGTGTATTTTCAGGTTCTAAGGGCAAAGTATGCAATAGGATGCATTTTGGAGCCTTTTGAAGCAAATTAGAGCTTGGAATGAATGTCATATGCTTGGAGCATAAGGATGGACGAAATTGAAGATCTGAAGATGATGTTTCCTACTTGAACAAGGTTTCCTAGTCGAAGTAGGAAAACGCCTAAGTGAAGTTGGAATCCTAGTTGAATTAGGATTCCTAGTCAAAATGGGTTTCCTAGTGGAATTAGGATTCCTTGAAGATGAAGATTTCCTACTCAAATAAGGTTTCCTACTCCAACCCTAGTGGAATTAGGATTCCTTGAAGATGAAGATTTCCTACTCAAATAAGGTTTCCTACTTGGAGTAGGAAATGTACACCCCGAATGGCATCAAGTTGCAGCTACAAAGAAGAATTCCAAGTCAAGAGAGGAGTGAGACATGTTTTCCTAATGCTAGAAGGACTCCTAAGCGTTGTAGGACACGAATGAGAAGGTTCTAGAAAGTTTACATCCTTGCCGTGGGTTTTGCATAATTCCTATCAGTTTTGGGCTTTCTAGAAGCCCTATCCCTAATTCCCTACAATGGTGCCGCACATCACCTTCTAGATGGCCTAATTCCTTGCCTTGCAAGGCTTTCTAGAAGCCTTATCACCTTATCCCAATGATGCCGCACCTAGGACCCTTTTCCCTTGCAATTTCTGATTGTTTTAACCTATTTCCTGGTGGATTTGGGCTTTTCTAATCCATATCTGATTCACCTAGGGTTTTAAGTGCCTATATATACTCATCTAAACCCCTAAATCAGATCACCACTCACCACAATTCACAATTAATTCCAGAAATTCGTCCAAACTGCTCTCCACTCTTGCCGCAGCCTCCCTACACCATTCTACACCTTTGCCGCACAATCCTTTCCCCCTAAACACTCATACATCCCTCCATAATCATTCTACACCATACATAAGGCCCTAAACCTGTCCCTAAGTCCTTTGCCGCACCAAGGAGGAGGAGAAGAATGCTTGGGAGTTCATGCAATTCAAGTTAAAGCCGCTGGAATTTCTAGGTGTTTCTTTTCCTTTGATTTCAATGTTTAATTTCAATTCTCTTTGTTTTGTGCATATGAGGAACTAAACCCCCCCCCTTGGCTAGGGTGGGATTCGAAATACATGTTTATGCTTGCGTTATGATTTGATTACTTTCAATTGCGTTTCATAAGTTGTGAATTCAATTTACTTATCTATGTGAATTACATTGATTTGTGTGTGTTGGTTGAGAGTGCACGCTTAATTATCATGCATGAATTGAATGCTAGAATCTAAGGAAATTTCACCTAATCGTTATGGAATTATATTCACAAGTAGTAAAGGTTGATGATCTCAATCGCGTTAAGTAAATTCTTGGCATAAGTTTCATGCAATCATAGTAAGAAGTGCTTCGTCAACGCTTATGGTTTTCATAGAACTTAATGATTCTTGCTTGTATCTCTATTATGCAATCATGTAGGGGACTTGTGGGGAATGCTTTGGGTTGTCGTATGCAATCATCCAATTCAATAACGTTAGGAAAATCTGAAGGTTAATTTAAGCGGACCTAATTAACTTGGGGCGTTGAGAATTCATGGTTTATTGAAAAGCAATGGGAAATCGTTTCGTATGCAAGTATAACATGTGTGGAGATGAACCCCTTAGCTAGCTTACCATCCATTCATATTCATCAAATTCGTTTTTACAATCTGTTCTATTTTACAAAGTTTGTTTTGCTTTTAAATTCGTTCCAAACCAATCCCCCTTTGTTTTAAAGTGTCAAATTAGTTAGTAACTGTTTTAGTTTGTGTTTTTAAGTGTCTTAGGTCAAGATAAAACTCAATTTTCGTCAAAATCTTGTTTAGAGTCCAAAACTGCCTTAAAACCAATTTCTGGGCAGTTTTGAGTGTTTTTGTGTTGTTTTGAGTCTTTTGGTTTGTTTTGGTGTTTTAAAGTTTAGTTTCGCATTCTTTGAGTCTAGTTAAGTGTTTTAAACTTGTTTTTACGTTTTTGAGTCAATTCCAAGTGATTTTGCAATCCCTCCTAATCCCCGGTCTAGAACGATCCCTACTTACATTCCATACTACAATTGATAAAAAGAGGGTTAATTTGAGTGTCAACATAATTTTCACATCATCTAACCCGTGCCCTCCTCACTTCTTTTGGCACACAAACTTTCCCTTCCCCCACACTTAGTTTTCTGCACAACATTGATCAAAAGGAATTCCCTCTAAGTCATGCTTTATTATCCTTTAAGAACAAGGGTATGGATAGTCCTACTCTAGGCTAGGTAAGGATAATGTGGCTAACAACAAAAATAGGCTAAATAAGGCTCAAAAGGGGTTAATCCTACAAAACAAATGCATGGGATGAAGGCTTTTTGGCTCTGGTGACAACTACTAAACAACTTCATCTTGTTATATGTTATGCACTCAATTTTAAGCTTTGAATGACATGGGTATGAGTTCTAATATTTGGATCTATAATGATGAAACGCCTTCTAAGTAGCAACCAAGCAAAGAATGATGAGATCATGCAACGACTTTAGAAAACAACAAATTACAGATTTTAACTCTCCAAATAAACGTTTAGGCTCAAGTCTCACAAGGTTGTAGCGTTAGTTTGAGTTACTTCCTTCAAGCATGTTACAAAAACTAATTTTTTCCTATGTGATTACATGTGAATTCGAAAACAACAACGATGACCAAGCATAAACAAAAGAGCATATCAACTTCCATCCATGTTTGTAACTTTCTTTAACGGTCATGCAATTAAAACCCAAATCCTCATCATTGTGTTGGAAGGTACTCTAAGACACAAACACACAAAAACAACTTTAAAACGACTCTTTTTGGGTTTTTTCAAAACTTTTTTCAAATTTTTTCTTGAATTTTCGGATTTTCTAGTACAGCCACATAAAAACACATCAAAACATTCTAAAAACACTCAAAAACAATCAAAAACAACCTTTGAAATGTTAGGTGGTAAAATCCTCCGAATTTGACACAAAAACACTTTGTTTACCCCCCCCACACTTAAACCAAACATTGTCCTCAATGTTTCAAACATAGACTCACACAAAAGCAAGCAAATAACACAACTAGCAAACATGACAAATATGGCAAAGTAAAAGCAATAAAGAGTAGGGTTTAGGAACGCAAATCTGGTTGTGATGCCGGAGCTTCCTAGGTCTTCTTTATTCTCATGGGTTGCCTCCCAAGAAGCGCTTGCTTTAACGTCTTCCAGCCGGACGATACTTTTCTTCAAACTTCATTGGTCCCCACACCATGGAATTGATCTTTGAATGGAAGGTGATACTTGAAATGATCCGGTAATGGTTTAAATTCCAAAATGGGTGCCTGGATCATTGAACTCAACAACATGTCAGTATAAAACGAACTTGAAATTTTAGGAGGTGGCTTACCTGTGTGTTGCGACAAGAACACGAGTACATCCTCCACAACATGGTCCTCAAAACTTCCATGCATTAGATCTATGAATGGAGGGGGATAGTGATCCTTCCTGATTATGGCATTGAGCTTCCTAAAGTCCGTGTAAATTCTCCCACCAATTTGGATTCGATTGGGCACCTGCGCCAAAGAAGGTAACAACCTATTAATTGAAATGGGAATTGGAATTGGAGGAGGTGGCTCACCAATGTGCTGCAATGAGGACTCGAAAGTAGCAGCATATTCAACAATTTCACTAGGCTTGCTCTCGGCCAGAGTGGGCATTAGGGCAGTGATTTGTCCCGTGTCATCAAATTCAACTTCTTTGGGGATGGTTGTCTCAAGTACATGCTCTTTGATGAATTCTATATAATCCCCAGCCACTTTTTCCTCTTGAATCTTTGGAAAGGTTTCCAAGATGTCTTTCTTTCCCAAATCTTTTGTGGATTGCATAAACCTGCTAGGGAAAGGCACATTTGGTGGAATAGGGTCAAAAATAATTGAATTTGAAACAACCTTACTCGAATTGGGTGGCGTAGGAGCCTTAAAAGGTTGCGGCACAGAGTGCTCTTCCCTTGCCGTGGGTGTTTCTTCTTCCTCCTCCTCAATTAGCAGTTGTTCGTCCTCCTCTTGGCTTTGTTTGGACGCCTTTGGTTCAGCTCCAACCTCCATGGCACTTCCCAAAGTGATGGCTTCAGTAATTTCAAAATCTTCCATTGAATTTACAATATTTGCGTTGGAGAATTCACTTTGTTCTTGAATTTGTGCCATGAACTCCACAATCTGCCCAACTTGCTTCTCTAATTCATCCATCTTTTTGGCTTGATTTTGCATCCTCTTGGTTTGATTTTCTGCTTCATGTGTCAAAGAGGTGAGTAATTGAACAATTTGGTCATTATCTATTGACGTACCTGAATTTGTTTGGGAAGATTGTGGGGGAGGTTGTAGTGGTGCATATGGCGTTGTATAGAACCCTTCATATGGCTGCCAATATTCTCCTTGTTGAGTCTCCTTGGCTTGATTTTGTGAGCCCTGCGCCAAAGAAATTAATTCCTCAAGAATTTGATTATAATCTATTGACGAACCTGAGTTTGGTTGGGCATATTGTATATGAGGTTGTGGTGGCTGCGTAGGACTTGAATAGAACTCCTCATCCGGCTGCCAATATCCTTCGTGTTGAACTTGTTGAGATTCCCACCGCATAGAGTTTGAATGATCACTCCAATCTGGATTGTACATGTTGGAAAACAAATTGTTCCCTGATTGGTTATGATCTTGATAACCCCAAGTATTGACATTCTCCCAACCACTTTGTGAACGTTGAGTTGCTTGATATTCTTGCCTATAAGACGCACCAAATGTAGGGACACTTTGCCTTGTGGTCCTTTCGGCATACTGCGACAATTGAGAAGTAAGATTTGCTATTTGAGCTTGAATGTTAGCAATTGCCATATCTTACTTCTCTAGTACCTAAAATCAAAGAAAGAAAACTAAATCAAATATCAAAAGTAAAAGACACGAACAAAAACAAAAGGAGATTAGCAATTTTGCTAATCCCCGGCAACGGCGCCAAAATTTGATGTGAAAATTATGTTGACACTCAAATTAACCCTCTTTTTATCAATTGTAGTAAGTATGTAAGTAGGGATCGTTCTAGGCCGGGGATTAGGAGGGATTGCTAAATCACTTAAAAACTAACTCAAATACGTAAAAATAAGTTTAAAACACTAAACTAGACTCAAAGAATGCAAAACTAAACTTTAAAACACCAAAACAAACCAAAAGACTCAAAACAGCAAACAAACACTCAAAACTGCCTTAAAACACTTTCTTGGCAGTTTCTGACACTAAGGAAGAATTTGGACGAAAATTGATTATAACTTGACTCAAGACACTTAAAAACACAAACTAAATTGATTTCTAACTAATATGACTCAACAAAGAAAAGGGGGATTGATTTTGGACGAATGTAAAAACAAAACAAAACTTTGTAAACTAGAACAGATTTTTAAAACGAATTGGGTTGAATTGAATGGATGGAAGGCTAGCTAAGGGGTTCATCTCCACACATGTCACACTTGCATATAAAACGATTTCCAATTGCTTTTCAATAAACCATGAATTCTCAACGCCTCAAGTTAATTAGGTCCGCTTAAATTAACCCTCAGATTTTCCTAACGTTATTGAATTGGATGATTGCATACGACAACCCAAAGCATTCCCCACAAGTCCCCTACATGATTGCATAATAGAGATACAAGCAAGAATCATTAAGTTCTATGAAAATCATAAGCATTGACGAAGCACTTGTTACTATGATTGCATGAAACTTATGCCAAGAATTTACTTAACGCGATTGAGATCATCAACCATTACTACTTGTGAATATAAGTTCATAACGATTAGGTGAAATTCCCTTATATCCTAGCATCAAATTCATGCATGCAAACTAAGTGTCGACCCTCAATCAACATACAAGAATAAGTTTTAATTCACATAGATAAGCAAATTGAAATCACAACTTTTGAAACGCAATTAGAAGTAATCAAATCATATAGCAAGCATAAACATGGTTTCGAATCCCCCCCTAGCCAAGGGGGGTTTAGTTCCTCATACTCGCAAATAAACAAAGATAAATAAATTTAAACATTAAAACAAAGATAGAAAACACCTAGAAACGCTCCACAATCCAAGCTCCTTGAATGGCATGCACGGCTCCAAGAGTTCTTCCTTGTTCTCCTTTGCAAACTCACGGCACAAGAGGTATATTTGGGTGAATGGTGTAGTGAAAATATGGTAGATGATGGTGACTAAATGGTGCAACCAAGGGTGGTATTTATAGGCTGAAATTCGCAGCCCCTATGTAGCAAAGGAAAAGGATTTAAAAGCCTAATTTGTATAGGATAATAACACACAATCCTTGAAGGAAAAGGCTAAGGCTTTTAGAAACCAAGGGGGAAAGGAATAATCAGGTTTCTAGGAGTTCTAGAAAGGTTTGGGGCGTCACTTTTGTAGGACAAGGGATAAGGCCTTCTAGAAAGGTTGTTTTGTGGCTGATTTCTAGAAAAACAAGGGATAAGGTGTGGCACCTTTGTAGGAAAGGATTAGGTCTTCTAGAAATCCCATTTTAAGCATCCTAATCTAGTTAGAAACCCCCCTAAGTGGCTGAAATGTGGATAGTTTAGGATTAGGATAAGATAGGATAAGATAAGGTTTGTTTGGATAAGATAAGCTAAGATAAGGTTATGGATGAGGTTTTGGATAAGATTCCTTATCTTGAGCTGATTCTTTGGCTTTAATTCTTCTTCTTTATGTAGGAATACTTTCTTGAGTAGGAAACTTCATTCGTCTAGGAATCCATCTTCAATTAGGACTCCTTTATTGATTAGGAATCCTTTATTGATTAGGAATCCTTCTTTGTTTAGGAATCCTTCATGTAAGCCCTTCCTACCTCAACTAGAAACTTTTGTATCTTCAATTCTTCAACTTCAAAACACATTCCTAGCTTCATCAATCCCTCAAATTCGTCCATCCCATGTGCTTCATGTGCATGAACTCCATTTTAGCCCAATTTCGCTCCAAAATGCTCCAAATTGCATCCTTTTGCTCACTTTGTCTCTAAAACCTGAAAACACATGAAAATAGCTTAAAAGACTAACTTAACTAAGAAAACACAACATAAATGCATAAGAACTAACTAACTAAGGCGCATAAATATGCTCCTATCAGTTACCCCCCCCCCCCACACTTAAACTAAACATTGTCCTCAATGTTTTAGACTAAACTAACAGCAAAGGAAAACACAAATGAACACATCGCACATAACATAAAGTAAGGAACAAAGGAAAAGGTTTAGGGACGCAAATCTGAGTTTGGAGCGATTCCCAAGTTCTTCCTTTGTTGATTGCATGGGTTGCCTCCCAAGTAGCGCTTCCTTTTACGTCTTACAGCTGGACGATGCCACATTGATCAATGATAGGAGCATATTTATGCGCCTTAGTTAGTTAGTTCTTATGCATTTATGTTGTGTTTTCTTAGTTAAGTTAGTCTTTTAAGCTATTTTCATGTGTTTTCAGGTTTTAGAGACAAAGTGAACAAAAAGATGCAATTTGGAGCAAAATTGGGCTAGAATGGAGTACATGAATATGAAGCACAAGGGATGGACGAATTTGAAGGATTGATGAAGCTAGGAAGGCGTTTCAAAGTTGAAGAATTAAAGATACAAAGATTCCAAGTTGAAGTAGGAAAGGGCTTTCATGAAGGATTCCTAAATGAAGAAGGATTCCTAATCAATGTAGGAGTCCTACTTGAAGATGGATTCCTAGAGACATGAAGTTTCATATTCAAGCAAGGTTTCCTACATGAAGAAGAAGAATTAAAGCCAAAGAATCAGCTCAAGATAAGGATCTTATCCAAAACCTCATCCATAACCTTATCTTAGCTTATCTTATCCAAACAAACCTTATCATATCCTAACTTATCCTAATCCTAAACTATCCACATTTATCCACTTAGGGGGGTTTCTAACTAGATTAGGATGCTTAAAATGGGATTTCTAGAAGACCTTATCTTATCCTACAAAGATGGTACCTAGGAACCTTTCTAGAAGCCTAAAAATCTGCCTTGCATTATCTTCTAGAACCCTAGCTTTGTGCCGTGAGTTTTCACCTATTTCCCTTGGGATTTTGGTTTTCTAGAAGCCTTATCTTTTCACACTCTTTGTGCCGCACCTTATCTCCCAATCCCTTTGGGTTTTTGACTTGTTTTCCTTCAAGGATTGTGTTTTATTTTCCTATGCAACTTAGGCCTTTAAAACCTTGTCCTTTGCTACCTAGGAGATGGGATTTTCAGCCTATATATACAACCCATTGCCACACCCTTTCACTCACCATCCTCTACCATATTTTCACTACACCATTCACCAATCATACCTCTAGTGCCGTGAGTTTGCAAGGAGAAGAAGGAAGACAACTTGGAGTCGTGCATGCCATTCAAGACGTTGGATTGTCGGAGCGTTTCTAGGTGTTTTCTATCTTTATGTCAATGTTTATATTTATTTATCTTTGTTTATTTGCGAACATGAGGAACTAATTTCTTTATAGTTAGAGGGGAATTCAAAGCCATGATCATATGTTTTATATGACTTGATTTCTTCCAATTATGATTTCATGAATCGTGAATGTGGTTTACTTATCTATTTGATTGATAACATGTTTATGTATGTTGATTGAGGGTCGACACTTAGTTTGCATGCATGAATTTGATGCTAGAGTATAAGGGAATTTCACCTAATCGTTATTAACTTATATTCATAAGTAGTAAAAGTCGCTAGTCACGATTGTGTTAAGTAAATCCTAGGCAAGAGTAACATGCGTATCCCGTAGTTATGAATGCTTTGTCAATGCTTATGATTTCCATTGAACTTAATGATCTTTGATATGTGTCTCTATCATGCGTATTCCATAGTTAGGGTCCTTGATAAGAATAATTTGGTTGTAATGCGTATCCCATTCAATTCAATGAATCTAGGGAAATCTGAGAATTAATTGGTCGATCTAGTTAATTTGGGGCATTGTCATTCATGGTTTATTGAAAGAGTAACTGGAAATCCAGTCGTATGCATATGTTTCATGTGTGGAGAAGGAACCTTCTAGCTAGCCTTTCACCATCTTAATTTACCTAAAAACGTTTTGTCAAAGTTTGTTTTCAAAGTTCTTGTTTTAAAGTTAAATTCGTCCAAAATCAATCCCCCTTTACTTAGTTAAGTCATAGTAGTTAGAAATCACTTTAGTTTGTGTTTTTAAGTGTCTTAGGTCAAGTTCAAACAAATTTTCGTCCAAGTTTGTGTCTAGTGTTCAAAACTGCCCAGATTGTGGTTTTAAGGCAGTTTTGAGTGTTTTTGGGCTGTTTTGAGTCTTTTGGTTTGTTTTGGTGTTTTAAAGTTTAGTTTTGCATTCTTTGAGTCTAGTTTAGTGTTTTAAACTTGTTTTTATGTATTTGAGTCAGTTTTCAAGTGATTTTGCAATCCCTCCTAATCCCCGGCCTAGAACGATCCCTACTTGCATACTTACTACAATTGATAAAAAGAGGGTTAATTTGCGTGTCAACATAATTTTCACATCAATCAACCTTCATGGGAACCCACGGCATAGTGGGTTGTCTCCTCCACATCATGTTCTACAAAGCTCTCGTAGTAAGGCTTCAAGCGATGCCCATTCACCTTGAACTCTTCCCCTCTAACTATAAAGAAATTAGTTCCTCATGTTCGCAAATAAACAAAGATAAATAAATATAAACATTGACATAAAGATAGAAAACACCTAGAAACGCTCCGACAATCCAACGTCTTGAATGGCATGCACGGCTCCAAGTTGTCTTCCTTCTTCTCCTTGCAAACTCACGGCACTAGAGGTATGATTGGTGAATGGTGTAGAGAAAATATGGTAGAGGGTGGTGAGTGATATGTGCGGCAAGGCCTTGTATTTATAGGCTGAAAATCCCCACTCCAAGATAGCCAAGGACAAGGTTTTAAAGACCCAAACAACATAGGATAATAACATACAATCCTACAAGGAAAACAAGTCAAAAACCCAAAAGGATTGGGAGATAATGTGCGGCACAAAGATAGGAGATGATAAGGCTTCTAGAAATCTGAAATTCCAAGGGAAATAAGGTATAGGGTGCGGCACTTATCTAGGAAGGGATAAGGCTTCTAGAAATCCCATTTTAAGCATCCTAATCTAGTGAGGAACCCCCCTAATTGGCTGAAATGTGGATAGTGTAGGATAAAGATAAGATAGGATAGGATAAGGTTTGTTTGGATAAGATAAGCTAAGATAAGGTTATGGATGAGGTTTTGGATAAGATTTCTTATCTTGAGCTGATTCTTTGGCTTTAATTCTTCTTCTTCATGTAGGAATACTTGCTTGAGTAGGAAACTTCATGTGTCTAGGAATCCATCTTCAATTAAGACTCCTACGTTGAGTAGGAATCCTTCTTTAATTAGGAATCCTTCATTTAAGCCCTTTCCTACTTCAACTAGGAAACTTTGTATCTTCAATTCTTCAACTTCAAAACATATTCCTAGCTTCATCAATCCTTGAAATTCGTCCATCTCTTGTGCTACATATGCATGAACTCCATTCTAGCCCAATTTTGCTCCAAAATGCTCCAAATTGCTTCCTTTTGCTCACTTTGTCTCTAAAACCTGAAAACACATGAAAATAGCTTAAAAGACTAACTTAACTAAGAAAACACAACATAAATGCATAAGAACTAACTAACTAAGGCGCATAAATATGCTCCTATCAGGTTAGTGAGAATGTTTCCGCTGTTTTGCAAAGAAAACTACCCCCTAAATGCAAAGATCCGGGAAGTTTCACAATTCCATGTGTTATAGGCAATACTAAATTTGAACATGCTATGTTAGATCTAGGAGCTTCAATTAATGTCATGCCATACTCAATATATGCATCCATGAACTTAGGAGAACTTAAAAACGATGGTGTTATAATTCAATTAGCCGATCGTTCTAATGCATATCCGAAAGGAGTTTTGGAAGATGTGTTGGTGCAGGTGGACAACTTGATATTTCCAGCGAATTTCTATGTTTTAGAGATGGAGGACTCACCAAATGTCACCCCATTGCCGATTCTACTTGGGAGGCCCTTCATGAAAACAGCACGCACCAAGATCGATGTGTTCAAAGGGACGTTAACAATGGAATTTGATGGGGAGATTATTAACTTTAACATTTCTGAAGCTATGAAATTTCCTAAAGATGATCATTCTTGTTTTTCTATTGATGTATTGGATGAATTGGCGCAGGATTATCTTGATATGGTGGAAGACGATCCACTCGAGACGACAATTGCACAAGGACTTGGCACAAAACCCAACCTGGCCGTACCAAAGCATGAACATGCCGAGCTTGTGGCTGCCTTGGAATCATTGCCACAACATCATGGTAAGCCTTCAAACCCAATTCCAATTCCCGTTTCCACTAATACGTTGTTACCTTCTGTGATTCAGGCCCCCGTTCTTCATCTTAAACCATTGCCGGATCATTTAAAGTATGTATTCTTGGGAGATGAAGAGACATTGCCCGTCATTGTCTCTTCATCACTCACGGCTTTAGAGGAAGAAAAGTTGATTCGGGTGTTGAAAGTGCACAAAACAGCCATTGGATGGACATTGGCCGATATTAAGGGAATTAGCCCTACAACATGCATGCATCGCATATTTCTAGAGGAGGGGGCTAAACCAACTCGAGAGGCTTAACGCCGACTCAACCCTCCAATGATGGAAGTTGTGAAAAAGGAGATTATAAAGTTTCTCGATTGTGGAGTGATTTATCCAATCTTGGATAGCCATTGGGTCTCACCGGTTCAAGTTGTCCCAAAGAAGTCAGGAGTCACTGTGGTGAAGAACGCCGAGGATGAGCTTGTGCCAAACCGTATCCAAACAGGTTGGAGAGTGTGCATTAACTATAGGAAGCTCAACAACACCACAAGGAAGAACCACTTTCCATTGCCATTCATCGACCAAATGCTTGAAAGGTTAGCCGGTCATTCTTTTTATTGTTTTCTTGACGGTTATTCGGGATATAATCAAATTGTCATAGCTCCGGACGACCAAGAAAAGACCACCTTCACGTGTCCATTTGGTACGTTTGCTTACCTTCGCATGCCATTCGGTTTATGCAATGCACCGGCCACGTTCCAACGATGCATGGTAAGTATATTTTCCGATTTTATTGAGAAGATTATTGAGGTATTCATGGATGATTTTAATGTCTTTGGCAATTCATTTGATGGTTGCTTGGAAAATCTTACATTAATCTTAAAACGATGCGTTGAAACTAACCTTGTTTTAAATTGGGAAAAGTGTCATTTTATGGTAAAACAAGGCATAGTTTTAGGGCATATCGTTTCTGAAAGGGGAATTGAAGTTGATAAATCGAAAATAGATCTTGTACGCTACTTACCCTCTCC
This sequence comes from Malus x robusta, assembly GCA_963082935.1. Taxonomy (NCBI): domain Eukaryota; kingdom Viridiplantae; phylum Streptophyta; class Magnoliopsida; order Rosales; family Rosaceae; genus Malus; species Malus x robusta. The sequence continues at coordinate 15,682,926 of OY720335.1, forward strand.
AACTTCGGTTAGAGAGGTTCGTTCTTTTCTTGGCCACGCAGGATTTTATAGGCGATTCATCAAGGATTTTTCAAAGATTTCAACACCCCTATGCCGACTTCTCCAAAAGGATGTGACCTTCGACTTCAACGAGGAATGTGAAAAGGCGTTCAAACACCTCAAAGAGATGCTAACTTCGGCCCCCATCATTCGGCCACCAAATTGGAGCATTCCCTTCGAGCTTATGTGCGATGCATCCGATTATGCTCTAGGCGCTGTTTTGGGACAAAGGAAGGACAAACAGCCACACGTCATATATTATGCCTCTCGGACCTTGAATTATGCTCAATTGAACTATTCCACAACGGAAAAAGAACTTCTTGCCGTTGTTTTTGCTTTAGATAAGTTTCGTTCTTATTTACTTGGTACTAAAGTAATAATTTACACTGATCATGCAGCGTTGAAGTACTTGCTCACGAAGAAGGAGGCTAAACCAAGGCTTATTCGATGGATGCTTCTCCTCCAAGAGTTCGATATCGAAATTCGAGACAAGAAAGGAAGTGAGAACGTTGTGGCTGATCATTTGAGCCGTTTGGTGCATGAAGAAGAGGTTGTGCCGATCCCAGAGACATTCCCGGACGAGCAATTGATGTCCATTGAGGTTAGTATGCCATGGTATGCGGATTTAGTTAATTATTTAGCATCTAAAGTCATTCCAAGTGAGTTCAATAAAAACCAACGTGATAAACTTAAGTATGATGCACGAAATTATGTGTGGGATGATCCTTATCTATGGAAATATTGCTCTGATCAAATCATTCGTAGGTGTGTGCATGATTCTGAAATTCAGTCTATTTTAAATTTTTGTCACACTTATGCATGTGGAGGTCACTTTGGCACTCAAAGGACTGCACGTAAAGTACTTGAATGTGGTTTTTATTGGCCTACTGTTTTTAAGGATGCTAGAACTTTTTGCATTGCATGTGATCGCTGTCAACGAACTGGAAATATAGGACCAAAAGACCAAATGCCGCAAAGCCCCATATTTAATGTTGAAATTTTTGATGTGTGGGGCATAGATTTCATGGGTCCTTTTCCTTCATCTCATGGTTTTGTTTATATTCTACTTGCGGTTGATTATGTTTCGAAATGGGTGGAAGCAAGAGCCACCCGTACTAATGATTCCAAAGTGGTTGCAGATTTTGTTAAGACTAACATTTTTGCAAGGTTTGGAATGCCGCGGGTACTTATAAGTGATGGAGGCTCCCATTTCTGCAATCGCACCATTGAAGCGCTACTCAAGAAATATGGTGTCATGCATAAGGTGGCAACACCTTATCATCCTCAAACAAGTGGGCAAGCGGAGGTTTCAAATAGAGAAATCAAGCAGATTTTGGAGAAGACCGTAGGGCCAAATCGGAAAGATTGGAGCTTGCGCTTAAATGATGCATTATGGGCATATCGTACGGCCTACAAAACACCAATCGGAATGTCCCCATTTCGGTTAATATATGGGAAACCATGCCATCTTCCGGTTGAGTTAGAGCATAAAGCACATTGGGCCATCAAAACCTTCAATATGGACATTGATGCCGCAGGCCTTCATATGAAACTTCAATTGAACGAGCTTGAGGAAGTTAGGAATGAAGCTTACGAGAACTCTCGTATTTACAAGGAGAAAACGAAGGCATTCCATGACCGGATGATTCGGAGCAAGACGTTCTCGATCAGGCAGAGAGTGCTACTTTTCAATTCTCGCCTTCGGTTATTTCCAGGTAAGTTGCGTTCTAAGTGGATTGGACCTTTTATTGTTACTAATGTTTTTCCGCATGGTGCAGTTCAAATTCAAAGTTTGAAGACGCAACAAGAGTTCAAAGTCAATGGACATCGTTTGAAGCCATATTTCACACCTTTTGTGGAGGAGACCGTGGAGGAAGTCAATCTCCAACCCGTGGGCCCTATTCAAGCTTGATTGGTGGCATCGTCCGGCTGGAAGACGTTAAAGCAAGCGCTTCTTGGGAGGCAACCCATGCAAATAAAGAGGACCTAGGAAGCTCCGACATCATAATCAGATTTGCGTTTCTAAACCCCACTCTTTATTGCTTTTACTTTGTTATATTTGTCATGTTTGCTAGTTGTGTTATTTGCTTGTTTTTGTGCGCGTCTATGTTTGAAACATTGAGGACAATGTTTGGTTTAAGTGTGGGGGGGTAAACAAAGTGTTTTTGTGTCAAATTCGTAGGATTTTACCACCTAACATTTCAAAGGTTGTTTTTCATTGTTTTTAAGTGTTTTTAGAATGTTTTGATGTGTTTTTATGTGGCTTTACTAGAAAATCCGAAAATTCAAAAACAAATTAGAAAAAAAGTTTTGAAAAAACCCAAAAAGAGTCGTTTTAAAGTTGTTTTTGTGTATTTGTGTCTTAGAGTACCTTCCAACACAATGATGAGGATTTGGTTTTTAATTGCATGACGGTTAAAGAAAGTTACAAACATGGATGGAAGTTGATATGCTCTTTTGTTTATGTTTGGTCATCGTTGTTGTTTATGAATTCACATGTAATCACAAACAAAAAAAAAAGTTTTTGTAACATGCTTGAAGGAAGTAACTCAAACTAACGCTACAACCTTGTGAGACTTGAGCCTTAACATTCTTTGGAGAGTTAATAATCTGTGAAATTGTTGTTTTCTAAAGTCGTTGCATGATCTCATCATTTTTTGCTTGGTTGCTACTTAGAAGGCGTTTCATCATTTTAGATCCAAATACTAGAACTCATACCCATTTCATTCAAAGCTTAAAATTGAGTGCATAACATATAGCAAGATAAAGTTGTTTAGTAGTTATCACCAGAGTAGGACTCTCCATTCCCTTGTTCTTAAAGGATAATAAAGCTTGACTTAGAGGGAATTCCTTTTGATCAATGTTGTGCATAAAACTAAGTGTGGGGGAAGGGAAAGTTTGTATGCCAAAAGAAGAAAGGAGGGCATGGGTTAGAAAAGAAAAAAAAAAGAAAATTCGTAGACAAAGAAAGAAAAAAAGAGAAAAGTGTGAAAAGTATGAAAAGGAGTTGAAAAGAGCATAAAATGAGCTCTAAGTTGTTGGTTGTTGAAGCAAGGGTCCAAAAAGTTGAATTAGACCCTAAAGTGTTGCATGAGTATTCCCCTTGGGTTTAAACATTGATTTTTGCATGCAAAAGTGAATTCGAAGTGTCAATTTCATTACTTTGCTTATTATTCTTTAAGAATGTTTGTTTATCCTTATCTTTCTTTGTTAGCCAATACCTTAGCCCCGTTACAACTGATATGATATTAACTAGCACTCAAATTAAACCCTCTTTTTGTCAAATTGTAGTGAGATGTAAGTAGGGATCGTTCTAGACCGGGGATTAGGAGGGATTGCTAAACACTTGGAAACTGACTTAAAAACTCAAAAACAAAGTTTAAAACACTAAACTAGACTCAAAGAATGCAAAACTAAAAGTTAAAACACTTAAACAAACCTAAAACCCAAAACAGCAACTAGAAGACTCAAAACTGCCTAAAAACCACTTTCTGGGCAGTTTTGAGCACCTACACTAATTTGGACGAAATTGGATGAAAACTTGAATCAAAACACTTGGAAACACAAATCAAAACACTTTCTAACTAATCTAGACTTCAAATTAAAGGGGGATTTGTTTTGGACGAAAATTTAAAACAAAACAGAAACTTTAACTAAAACAGATTGTAAAAAACGATTTTGGTGAAATAGATGGTTAAAAGGCTAGTTAGGAGGTTCTTCTCCACACATGTCACACTTGCAAGCAAAACGATTTTCAGTTGTTCTTCCAATAAATTATAAATACTCAACGCCCCAAATTAACCGTGAATTGCACTAATTAACCTTCAGTTTTTCCACAAGTTATTAAGTTGGATGATTGCATACGACAACCCAAAACATTCCCTACAAGTTCCCTACATGAATTGCATAATAGAGATACAAGCAAGAATCATTAAGTTCTATGAAAAACATAAGCATTGACGAAGCATTCGTTACTATGAATTGCATGAAACTTATGCTAAGAATTCATTCAACGCGATCGTTTTCAAGCGACCTTCACTACTTGTGATTATAAGATTGTAACTATTAGGTGAAACTCCCTCATAATCTAGCATCATATTCATGCATGAAAACTAAGCGTGCACTCTCAATCAACATACATAAATAAGTTATCAATCAAATAGATGAACGAATTGAATCCACAACTTATGAAATAACAACTGAATGTAATCGAATCAAATTGCAAGCATGTACATGGTTTCGAATTACCCCCTAACTAAGGGGGTTTAGTTCCTCATACTCACAACATAAAGTTTATTGAATTGAAACATCGAAGACATAAGAAAGATTACACCTAAAACGCCCAAGAATTCCAACTTGAATTTCTGCACGTCAAGCTCCTCTTCTCTTCTCCTTGCTGCGGCAGAGATGGTTTTGGGGGTTTTTGGATGTGGTTTTGGTTTAAGAAGGGAATTAGGATGGTATGGTGGTGCGGCAAGGTGTGTGGGTGGTGTATGGAGGTGGAGAATGGTGTATGGAGGTGGATGGTGGTTGCGGCAAGGATGGGAAGTGGCTGGAATGGATGGATGGTTGCGGCTGGAATGTATTAGGGTGATGGTGGCTGCGGCAAGGAGAGGGAAATAGGGTTTAGACGATTTCTGATTTGTAGAATGGGAGATGATCTGCGGCAAGGTGAAAAATACATATATATAGGCACCTAAAACCCTAAATAAATCAGATTGGGCTAGGGTTAGGTGCGGCTACCTAAATGGACTAGGGTTAGGGTTTGTAAAATAGGGCTTCTAGGATGGAAAGGTGCGGCATGGGCTTAGGGTTTATAATCAGATTTTTGCATGTGAACAAGGCCTAGGTGCGGCTGATTAAGTGGGCTAGGGTTAGGGTTAGGTGCGGCATAGGTCCAAGAGGTAAGGATGGGTCATCCAAAAGCCCAAAGCCGAGAATAGAAACTCACGAAAATGGAAACCTCCAAGAATAGCAACTTCCAACTTTAGAAACCTAGGTTGCCAATTCCGATTTAGGAAAGATCAACCCAAAATGGAAACTTTTAGGCTTAGCTTTCCTACTTCAAGTAGGAAACCTCAAATCTTCAACTCTTCAATTCCATCCCAACCTTGTGTTCCAAGCATGTCCTTTTCAATCCAAGCTCACATTTTGCTCCAAAAGCTCCAAATTGCATCATTTCATGTAATATGTCCTTTAAACCTGAAAACACATGAAAGTAGCTTAAAAGACTACTTTAACGAAGAAAACATAACAAAGATGCATAAGAACTAGCTAACTAAGGCGCATAAATATGCTCCTATCAACAACCTTTTGCTTCTATCTTGATTGTTATGTGTTTCAATATGTGGAGTTTGGAGTTGGTATGAGCATATGATATCTCTGGTTCTCGCATCTAAGTAGTAGCATTCCATTCATGAGATCATATACATACATTCATAATTCCAGAAAATGCTTTTATTGTCATAACATATGTGAGCATTAGTTTTCATATTTACATCAATCTTCTCACATATAACTAGTGTAGGGTGTGTAGTTAGAAAATCTAAGTGAAAAATGAGTGCATATCTAGTGAGGAATTGAGGGATTCTCTAAAGCATGTTACTACATTCAAAACATTGTTTTAATTGGTTAAATGTGAGCTAGTAAGTGATGACTATGATTAAGTATGTGCTCGAGAGTATGGATGGCTAAATTCTATGTAAGTAGTAATCTTTGGCGTGTCATATACCATTGGAAATCCCTGAGGCGATTGTTGGAAGGTTTAGGTTATGTTTTGTTTCATTGTTTTGCTCGAGGACTAGCAAAAGCTAAGTGTGGGGGAATTTGATAGGAGCATATTTATGCGCCTTAGTTAGTTAGTTCTTATGCATTTATGTTGTGCTTTCTTAGTTAAGTTAGTCTTTTAAGCTATTTTCATGTGTTTTCAAGTATTAGAGACAAAGTGAGCAAAAAGATGCAATTTGGAGCATTTTGGAGCAAAATTGGGCTAGAATGGAGTGCATGCATATGAAGCACAAGGGATGGACGAATTTGAAGGATTGATGAAGCTAGGAAGGCGTTTCAAAGTTGAAGAATTAAAGATACAAAGATTCCAAGTTGAAGTAGGAAAGGGCTTTCATGAAGGATTCCTAAATGAAGAAGGATTCCTAATCAATGTAGGAGTCCTAATTGAAGATGGATTCCTAGAGACATGAAGTTTCATATTCAAGCAAGGTTTCCTACATGAAGAAGAAGAATTAAAGCCAAAGAATCAGCTCAAGATAAGGATCTTATCCAAAACCTCATCCATAACCTTATCTTAGCTTATCTTATCCAAACAAACCTTATCCTATCCTATCTTATCCTAATCCTAAACTATCCACATTTCAACCACTTAGGGGGGTTTCTAACTAGATTAGGATGCTTAAAATGGGATTTCTAGAAGACCTTATCTTATCCTACAAAGATGGTACCTAGGAACCTTTCTAGAAGCCTAAAAATCTGCCTTGCATTATCTTCTAGAACCCTAGCTTTGTGCCGTGAGTTTTCACCTATTTCCCTTGGGATTTTGGTTTTCTAGAAGCCTTATCTTTTCACACTCTTTGTGCCGCACCTTATCTCCCAATCCCTTTGGGTTTTTGACTTGTTTTCCTTCAAGGATTGTGTTTTATTTTCCTATGCAACTTAGGCCTTTAAAACCTTGTCCTTCGCTACCTAGGAGATGGGATTTTCAGCCTATATATACAACCCATTGCCGCACCCTTTCACTCACCATCCTCTACCATATTTTCACTACACCATTCACCAATCATACCTCTAGTGCCGTGAGTTTGCAAGGAGAAGAAGGAAGACAACTTGGAGTCGTGCATGCCATTCAAGACGTTGGATTGTCGGAGCGTTTCTAGGTGTTTTCTATCTTTATGTCAATGTTTATATTTATTTATCTTTGTTTATTTGCGAACATGAGGAACTAATTTCTTTATAGTTAGAGGGGAATTCAAAGCCATGATCATATGTTTTATATGACTTGATTTCTTCCAATTATGATTTCATGAATCGTGAATGTGGTTTACTTATCTATTTGATTGATAACATGTTTATGTATGTTGATTGAGGGTCGACACTTAGTTTGCATGCATGAATTTGATGCTAGAGTATAAGGGAATTTCACCTAATCGTTATTAACTTATATTCATAAGTAGTAAAAGTCGCTAGTCACGATTGTGTTAAGTAAATCCTAGGCAAGAGTAAAATGCGTATCCCATAGTTATGAATGCCTTGTCAATGCTTATGATTTCCATTGTGATATGATAATTAACTAGCACTCAAATTAACCCTCTTTTTATCAATTGTAGCAATGTATGTAAGTAGGGATCGTTCTAGACTGGGGATTAGGAGGGATTGCAAAATCACTTGGAATTGACTCAAAAACGTAAAAACAAGTTTAAAATACTAAAATAGACTCAAAGAATACAAGACTAAGCTTTAAAACATCAAAACAAACCAAAACACTCAAAACAACACAAAAACACTCAAAACTGCCCAGAAATTGGTTTTAAGGCAGTTTTGGACTCTAAACAAGATTTTGACGAAAATTGTGTTTTATCTTGACCTAAGACACTTAAAAACACAAACTAAAACACTTACTAACTAATTTGACACTTTAAAACAAAGGGGGATTGGTTTTGGACGAATTTAAAAGCAAAACAAACTTTGTAAAATAGAACAGATTGTAAAAACGAAATTGATTTAAATGAATGGATGGAAGGCTAGCTAAGGGGGTTCATCTCCACACATGTTATACTTGCATACAAAACGATTTCCAATTGCTTTCCAATAAACCATGAATTCTCAACGCCCCAAGTTAATTTGGTTCGCTTAAATTAACCTTCAGACTTTCCTAACGTTATTGAATTGGATGATTGCATACGACAACCCAAAGCATTCCCCACAAGTCCCCTACATGATTGCATAATAGAGATACAATCAAGAATCATTAAGTTCTATGAAAACCATAAGCGTTGACGAAGCACTTGTTACTATGATTGCATGAAACTTATGCCAAGAATTTACTTAACGCGATTGAGATCATCAACCTTTACTACTTGTGAATATAATTCCATAACGATTAGGTGAAATTTCCTTATATTCTAGCATTCAATTCATGCATGATAATTAAGCGTGCACTCTCAACCAACACACACAAATCAATGTAATTCACATAGATAAGTAAATTGAATTCACAACTTATGAAACGCAATTGAAAGTAATCAAATCATATAGCAAGCATAATCATGTATTTCGAATCCCCCCCTAGCCAAGGGGGGGTTTAGTTCCTCATATGCACAAAACAAAGAGAATTGAAATTAAGCATTGAAATCAAAGGAAAAGAAACACCTAGAAATTCCAGCGGCTTCAACTTGAATTGCATGAACTCCCAAGCATTCTTCTCCTCCTCCTTGGTGCGGCAAAGGACTTAGGGACAGGTTTAGGGCCTTATGTATGGTGTAGAATGATTATGGAGGGATGTATGAGTGTTTGGGGGGGAAGGATGGTGCGGCAAAGGTGTAGAATGGTGTAGGGAGGCTGCGGCAAGAGTGGAGAGCAGTTTGGACGAATTTCTGGAGTTGTTTCTGAATTGTGGTGAGTTGTCTTCTGATTTAGGGGTTTATATGAGTATATATAGGCACTTAAAACCCTAGGGAAATCAGATATGGATTAGAAAAGCCCAAATCCACAAGGAAATAGGTTAAAACAATCAGAAATTGCAAGGGAAAAGGACTAGGGGTGCGGCAAGGATAAGGTTGATGGGATAAGGCTTCTAGAACACCTTGCAAGGCAAGGAATTAGGCCATATAGAAGGGGAAGTGCGGCACCAATGTAGGGATTAGGGATAGGGCTTCTAGAAAGCCCCAAACTGATAGGAAATGTGTAAAACCCACGGCAAAGAGGAAAAATCATCTAGAAACTTCTCATTCGTGTCCTACAACGCTTAGGAGTCCTTCTAGCATTAGGAAAACATGTCTCAATCCTCTCTTGACTTGGAATTCTTCTTTGTAGCTGCAACTTGATGCCATTCGGGGTGTACATTTCCTACTCCAAGTAGGAAACCTTGTTTGAGTAGGAAATCTTCATCTTCAAGGAATCCTAATTCAACTAGGAAACCCATTTTGACTAGGAATCCTAATTCAACTAGGATTCTAACTTCACTTAGGCGCTTTCCTACCTCGACTAGGAAACCTTGTTCAAGTAGGAAACATCATCTTCAAATCTTCCATTTTCGTCCATCTTCTTGCTCCAAGCATATGATGTCCATTCCAAGCTCTAATTTGCTCCAAAAGGCTCCAAAATGCATCCTTTTGCATACTTTGCCCTTAGAACCTGAAAATACATAAAACTAGCTCAAAAGACTACTTTACTAAGGAAAAACACTATAAATGCATAAGAACAAGCTAAACTAAGGCGCATAAATATGCTCCTATCAAATTCCCCCACACTTAGCTTTTGCTAGTCCTCGAGCAAAACAAAACGAAACAAAGTAAATAAACGAAGCAAAACAAGTAAAACTCAACCTAAACCTTCCAACAATTGCCTCAGGGATTTCTAATGCACATGACATGTTAAAAATCCTCATTCCCACAGATTTTAGCCATTTTTACGCTTAAGCACATACTTAATCATAGTCACTACTCATTAGTTCACAAATAACCAATTAAAACATGATTTTGAATGTAGTAACATGCCTTAGAGAATCCCTCAATTCCTTACTAGATATGCACTCTATTTTCACTCAGATTTTCTAATTTCACACCCTACACTAGTTATATGTGAGAAGATTGATGTAAAAATAAAAACGAATGCTCACATATATGTATGACAAAGAAAGCACTTTTCTAGAGTTAAGAAGCATGTTTAAATATGATCTCATGAATGGAATGCTACTACTTAGATGCGAGAACCAGTGACACCATATGCTCAAACCAATTTCAAACTCCACAAATTGAAACACACAACACTCAAGATTAAAGTCAAGGGTTGTAACGGGGCTTAAGGTGTTGGCTAACAAAAACGGATATGGAAAACAAACGTTCTTTAAAACAATAGTAAGCAAAGCATGGAAATCGAAACGCAGAATTCACTTTAGAATGCATAAATCAACTTTTCAACACAAAGGGAAGACTCAAACAATCAATTAGGGCCGAATGCAACTCTTTGGACCCTTTCTTCAATAAACAACACTTTGGAGCTCATTTTATGCTTTTCCACTCCTTTTCATACTTTTCACAACTTTTTTTTTTTTTTCTTTCTATTTTGCACGAAATTTTTTTTTCTTTCTTTTGCGTGCCTCATTCAAGACTTTGGCACATCCCCATATTACTAATCCTTCCCCCACCCTTGTTTTCCGCAATGCATTGATCAAAAGGAATTCATCTTGCGTTATGCGTTACTATGTTTTAAGAACAAGGGTGTGGATGGTCCTAATCTAGGCTAGGTGAGGCTAATGTGGTTAACAAGGAAAATAGGCTAAACAAGGCTCAACGGGGTTAAAACCTACAAAACATAATGGAATAGGGATATACGGCTTTTTGGCTATGGTGGACACTACACACTTTAATCTTGAATATGTGTTATGCAAATCAATGACATGTTTTGAATGAAATGGGCATGAGTTCTAGTGTTTGGTTCTAAGTGATGAAACGCCTTCTAAGTAGCAACCAAGCAAAGACTAATGAGATCATGCAACGACTTAGAAAACAAAGAATGCACAGATTTTAACTCTCCAAATAAACGTTTAGGCTCAAGTCTCACAAGGTTGTAGCGTTAGTTTGAGTTACTTCCTTCAAGCATGTTACAAAAACTAATTTTTACTTTATGATTACATGTGAATTCATAAGTTACAACCAAGCATAAACCAAAGAGTAAATCAAACTTTTATCCATGTTTATAACTCTCTTTAACCGTCATGCAATTACAAACCGAATCCTCATCATTGTGTTGGAAGGTACCCTAAGACACAAACAAAAACACAAAAATGACTTTTTTTGGGTTTTTAAAACAAAATTTTCAAATTTTTATGGGATTTTCGGATTTTTAGAACAACATATACTAAAACACACCAAAACAGCCTAAAAACACCTAAAAACAGCAAGAAACAACATTTGAAATTATGGGTGACAAAAACCCTACGAATTTGCATCAAAAACACTTTGGTTACCCCCCCACACTTAAATTAAACATTGTCCTCAATGTTTCAAGCATAGACTCACACAAATAACAAACAAAGAAACAAACAGCACTAACATACTAAACATGGCAGAAACGAAATAAACAACAAAGAGAAGGGTTTAGGAACGCAAATCTGGAATTGGAGTGCTTTCTCGGTCTTCCTTTGTTGAATGCATGGGTTGCCTCCCAAGTAGCGCTTGCTTTAACGTCGTACAGCCGGACGATGCTCCCTTGAAAGTTTATGGAACCCCATGGCATGGAGGTGTGTTTCCACATCCTGTTCTGCGAAATACGTCATTCTTTGGGTCCTTGAATGGAGTGGGATAATGATCATTTCTTATTGTCGTGTTTTGCTTTTCTACATCAACACGAATTCTCCCACAATGTTGAATTCGATTAGGTACCTGCACCACACGAGGTAACAACCTATTAGTTGAAATGGGAATCGAATTTGGAATAGGTGGCTTACCTTTGTACGGCAAAGAAGTGGTAGCACAATGGACGGATACACAAGGGTTACTCATGGCCAATTGTGGTGCTTCCAAGGTTGGAGCCGTGCACTCCTTGTGCTCTACTCCAAGTTCCTTCTCGGTGGTAGTTCGAGAAACATCCTTCTTGATCTTTGTTGAACATTCTGTCCCTATGTGTTTAATTACATTAATGGCACAACAAGAACGAACATCATTAGTATTCTCAATCGATTCAGGAATCTTAAAGTTAATCATATCACCACCAAAGGCCATCGTTACTGCTCCTTTGGCCACGTCAATCTTGGTTTGAGCCGTTTTCATGAATGGTCGTCCAAGTAAGAGTGGTGATGGTGGAGAGTGGGTTGAGTCCTCCATATCAAGCACATAGAAATCTGCAGGAAAAATCAAATGGTCTACCTGTACCAAAACATCTTCCAACACTCCCTTGGGATATGCATTAGATCGATCGGCTAATTGAATAATAACGCCATCATTTTTAAGCTTTCCTAGATTCATAGATGCATAAACAGAATATGGCATGACATTTATAGATGCACCTAAATCTAACATAGCATGACCAAACCTCGTATTGCCAATAACACAAGGGATAGTGAAACTACCTGGATCTTCTAACCTCAAGGTCCAATCTTTTCTTGTTGGCCCAATTGTCTTCTCAAGAATCTGTTTTATCTCCCGATTCGACACATCGGCTTGCCCGCTTGTTTGAGGATGATAGGGTGTCGAAACCCTATGTGTAACGTTGTACTTCTGGAGCAGTGCCTCGATTGTGCGATTACAAAAATGTGAACCTCCATCACTTATAAGGACTCGAGGCATTCCAAACCTAGCAAAAATGTTAGACTTCACAAAATCTGCAACCACTTTGGAATCGTTAGTCCGGGTGGCTTTTGCTTCCACACATTTGGAAACATAATCCACCACCAACAAGATATAGAGAAAACCATGTGATGAAGGAAAAGGACCCATAAAATCAATTCCCCACACATCAAATATTTCAACAGAAAGTATAGGGTTTTGTGGCATTGATAGGAGCATATTTATGCACCTTAGTTAGCTAGTTCTTATGCATTTATTTTGTGTTTTCTTAGTTAAGTTAGTCTTTTAAGCTATTTTCAGGTCTTTTCAGGTTTTAAGGACAAAGTAAGCAAAAAGATGTAATTTGGAGCATTTTGGAGCAAAATTGAGCTAGAATGGAGTTCATGCATGTGGAGCACAAAGAATGGACGAATTTGAAGGATTGAAGAAGCTAGGAATGTGTTTCAAAGTTGAAGAATTGAAGATGCAAAGTTTCCTAATTGAAGTAGGAAAATGCCTAATTGAAGATGAAATCCTAGTCAACAATGGATTCCTAGTTGAAGTTGGATTTCTAGAAGATTGAAGATTCCTACTCAAACAAGGTTTCCTACTTGAAGAAGGAAAGTTAAAGCCAAAGAATCAGCTCAAGTGAAGAAACCTTATCCAAAACATCATCCATAACCTTATCTTAGCTTATCTTATCCAAACAAATCTTATCTTATCCTAATCCTAATCTACCTATATTTCAGCTGCAATGGAGGGTTTCTAACTATATTAGGATGCTTAAATCAGACTTTTAGAAGACCTAATCCTTTCCTACAAAGGCGCCACACCTTATCCCTTGTTTTTCTAGAAATTAGCCACAAAACAACCTTTCTAGAAGGCCTTATCCCTTGTCCTACAAAAGTGACGCCCCAAACCTTTCTAGGACTTCTAGAAACCTGATTATTCCTTTCCCCCTTGGTTTCTAAAAGCCTTAGCCTTTTCCTTCAAGGATTGTGTGTTATTATCCTATACAAATTAGGCCTTTAAATCATTTTCCTTTGCTACATAGGGGCTGCGAATTTCAGCCTATAAATATCATCCTTTGCTGCTGATAGGAGCATATTCATGCACCTTAGCTAGCTAGTTCTTATGCATTTCCATGGTGTTTTCTTAGTTAAAGTAGTCTTTTAAGCTAGTTTTATGTGTTTTCAGGTTTTAAGGGCAAAGCATATAAAAAGATGCATTTTCGGGCCTTTTGGAGCAAAATGGAGCTTGGAATGAATGTCACATATTTGGAGCCAAGGTTTGGACGAATTTGAAGACTTGAAGATGATGATTCCTACTTGAACAAGGTTTCCTAGTTGAAGTAGGAAAGTGCTTACATGAAGAAGGATTCCTAATCGACAAAGGATTCCTAATTGAAGGTGGATTCCTACTCACATGAGGATTCCTAGAAGAACAAGGATTCCTACTCCAAGAAGGATTCCTACTCGAAATAGGAAAGTTAAGCCAAGGTTTCCTACTTTGGTTTGACCTTTCCTAAATGTTCCTAAGTTTTATCAACTTTGAAGGCCTCCTAAGCATTCTAGGGCATCAAATACACATTCCTTGCACAAAAACATACCTTGCCGCACCCCCTTAAGCTTTCCTCTTCCTTGCCGTGCAAGGGAAAGGGTCCTTTCCTGATTTTAAGCATCAAAACACATTCCTAAATCTGCCCTACAATCTTTGCCGAATTTCCCTTGCCCTTTCCTTTAATTTTCTGATTTGTTTCCTTAATTCTAGAGCTTTAGACTTAATTTCTGTTTACCAAAATAGTCTAGGGTTTTTAATTTCCTAATCCCTTTAAATAAACATCCTTGTGCAGCCACAAACAGCCCCATTCATCCAGAAACTCATCATTCACGCCAGAAACTGAACTCCATCTTCAACAGCCCCATTCCTTCACCATTCACCATATTTTCTAACCCAAAACCACCCTAGCCGCACCAACCATCAACCCTAAATACTTCCATATGTCCCCCATCCATTCTACATCATTCAATAACCCAAGAAACCACCAACATCCAATCTGCCGCAAGCAAGGAAAGGGGACAGATTCACCCAATTGTTTGGCTCTTCATTCTGAGTTGTTGAACAATTTTAGGTGTATTCTATCTTATATTTCAATGTCTAATTCATGTAATCTTTGTTTTGCTTTAAGTATGATTGACTAAATTCGTTTTGGCTAAGGGTGTATTCAAAACCATGATTATATATGTGAAATAAGTTGATTACTTTCAGTTATCGTTGCATAAGTCGTGAATACAATTTGCTTAATCGTTTGATTTAGAACTTATTCTTGTATGTTGATTGAGAGTGCACGCTTAATTTGCATGCTTGAATTTGGTGCTAGGATATAAGTTTGTTTCACCTAATCGTTATGAATTTATATTCGCAAGTAGTGAAGGTCGCTAGTCACGATCGTGTTAAGTAGATTCCTCGCAAGAGTATCATGCTTTTCATAGTTACGAATGCCTTGTCGTTGCTTTTGATTTCCAAAGAACGTAATGATTCTAACTTGTATCTTTATCATGTTGTTCATATAGAGAACTTGTTAGGAATAATTTGTTTGTGATGCATATTCATCCAATTCAATGATTCTAGGGAAATCTGAAGGTTAATTTAAGCGGACCTAATTAACTTGGAGTGTCGAGGTTCACAACTTATTAAATTGATAACTGGAAATCGATTTACGTTGCATATATTTCATGTGTGGAGAAGAACCCCTTAGCTATTCCTTATTTCTTTGAGTCATATTAACTAGAACTTGTCTTGTTGGAAATGTGCCCTAAAGCCAATCATGTGATGATACTTTACGGACATTTCACATGTTAAACTAATCTAGTTTTACATATAAAGGGCAAAGATTATTGTTTGAGCCGTCTCATATAAATGTTATATGCTTTAACGATAAAGTCCAAGGAATATGTGATTGGGAAAATGTAATCTAATGAAGTTAGATTCATGAGACCATTCTTTCGTAGACACATCCTAAATGTTCCTGATCATAGGATTGCCAATTGGGCATTGACAGTCCGTCAAGATCGGTACGTACTATGTCTTCTCTCAGGGAGAGTGATTAGTCTCGAGTCATTGGTGTGTGTGACATCAAGACAAGTACGGTAGGTGCTCAATAGAGAATGAGTTCACTGAACGCGATCAACGAAGAGTTTTCATATTCCATGTCACATGAGAACTCATGGTTGAGATAATGCAAATTAGTCCTTTGACCTGAGGCATCATAGTTGTCTTGTGGTTAAGACCTTGATCTTTGATTATGTCAAAGTCACTCCATCAGGAGGGTGTCCACGGCATCGTTGGGGTCAAGTGACTTAGCTATGGAGACAAGTGAATGCGCAACAAGGGATCTCTAACCTTCAAACCGTTTGAGGGAGAATACTCTATGATATGATTAAGAATCTTTGGCCAAAGTATGAATGAGATTTAGGAATGCGTTCCAAATCACATTCAAGGTAATCATATAAGTACACGACACACATTGGATAGTAGACATGAGAAAATAAACTATCAAACCAAACAATGTGGTCAAGAGTATTAGATTAGAGAAGGACCGTATTGCATTTGTAATCCCGAACTGAATAGGTTCTCTAACCTTTTCTGATTAGCTTGGGTAACCATGATATGCTGCTAGGTGTCACTCATGGTTTGTGGAAGCCCTAAACGTGTGTAATCACTAAAGGGAGAATTGAAAATAGTTTCAATTCACAATCGATGTAAAATGGTTTTAATCGCCCACTACCTCGCTAAAAGGAACCTAATGGATCGCACACCGTAAGAGGTGTAGATTGGAGATTAAACGGAAATGAGTAAGAATGATTAAATGGTTTAATCATTTAATTATGGCAAGGATTAATTAATATGTTAATTAATCAAACGAACAAGTTCGTTAAAGACCTTCGGGATAGTTTTGGACCTTAAGGCCCAATGGGCTTCGAACGTCAAGCCCATTAACTTAAGTTGTATGACAATTTAATGAATAAAGATTCATTAAAGCCCAAAAGCCCAAAAATCCCTAAATGGCCAGCCATATGGAATGAATTAGGGTTTATGGTTGTTTAGGTCACTTAAAGAAGTGACTATATAAATGACTTTATAACTAAATATTCATTAAGTGTTATTAAGTGAAATAAGGATTTTTTTTGGGGGAAAATGGGTGAGAATTGTCTCTCCATTTCTCTCTAAAGAGGCCAACACCTTGGAGGGTACATCTAGCAATCCTACTACTCCAAGGTCACTCATTTCTTCTACAATCGAACCTTGGTGTCGAAAATTAGAGGTTCTCAATTTTGGGAACTTGGAGAACCTATTCTTCCATCCAAATCCATGGATCTAAGAAGCAAGGAATGAAGGCCCCTATCTCTTTGGGTGATTAGCCTTTGCTTATGCAAAGAGGAATCTACAAAGGTATTAATTTCAACTCACTTAGTATTTGAGTTGATTATTGGTTCACCAATCTACTAGGCTTTGAATTTCTTGGTTATGTTTTGTTTTAAGTGCATGCAAGCACGATTCCGCCTTTTAATTGTTATTAGCATGCTATTGATGTTACTTAAATGAACATGTTTTCCAAAATATTTCCTTCAAGTGGTATCAGAGCCTAGGTCTAGTAGTTGGGGAATCCTTTTGGGTTTTGTAGTTCATAGTATGTGATCTAAAAGTTGTAATTGTTACAAGCTTTATTCTTGCTTCTTTGAAAGTAAATTTTGTTGGAAAATTTGCTATCTCAAATGTTGTAGATGTTGTTCATATGAGCATGAATATTGGAGCTAAAATTTGGTGCCATGCTTTTGGGAAAATTCGGCCAAAACCAAAGGGTGATTTTTTGGGTTCTTGTTTGACTTGTTAAAAGTGTTTTAATGTGTTCTTTGGAACCCCTAAGTACCCTAGTTTGGTTAGATGTTATTTCCCTTAAGTAAGAATGGTTTTGGAATGTTTTTGGGTGGAAAAAGTTCATGGAAAAATTTGGGTTTTTCATGAATGTTCTTCATTGTTCTTGACATTTTTGCCAAGAACAAAAAGGTTTGGTGTTTTGATTCAAAGTTTTGATTTATTTCATAAAGTTTATGTGATTTGTTTTTAAATGATTTATCATGTATTTAAAGTATTATATTATTTGTATACATGATGATTGAAATAATTGTGTTTGAATTATTTCATAAAACATATCTTATCTTACATACACTTGCATGTTTTTGACAAAACTCACAAATCAACACACACACCAACCTTATCCCTCCCTAAAACCAGCCACTCCCTCAAAGGGAGTACTTTTGGGACTTTTATGCAATTACATAAAGTTTTGATACTTTTGTGTATTTGCACTTTGGCCCAAAAGTTTACGTTTTTACGTTTAGGTCCAAAAACGCTAAAGGACAAATTGTTTTGATCCTTTAATGAAGTTTTTGCATTAATTAAAGTTTGGGTTCTAGTTGTATTTACATGAAGTTGTGACTTTTGTGTATTATACAAAGTGACCCCAAAAGTTTTTGTTATTGCAATATGGCCCAAAAGTTGAGGTTAATTGCAAAATGGCCCAAATAGGATGAGAACAAAATTGTTTTGTCTCTTTAAATGAGAATTGGATTTTCATTTTGTTTAGCTCCATTTAAATCAATTTTATGGATACATAGACCAAATGAAAATGTTGCATTCATTTAATTAGTTAAAGTGTTAATTAATTAAAGGGTGATTATGAACCTAAGTCTAATATAATTGAGCTATGTGAAAGGCGTTTCAAATTTGTTTGAACCATGGGAATGTGTAGATTAGATTTTGGTTGTAATTTGATTTGATCAAATGTTGTAAAAGGGCTTAAGCTCTTCTTTACTTTAAAGTAATTTGTTATATGCAAATGTTGTAATGAGCATAAGCTCACCTTTACTTTGAAGTACTTCTTTCTTGCTTTATACGATATGCATGAAAATGAAGTAGTTGGGTCCAACGCCCATAAGACAACACGCCTTAATGTGATTAAACGCGTAACTAAAATCAATCACCATCCCTAGACCGAGATTCAACACAAGGCTCGTGTTGAATCTAAACAAAGGTTCATAATCATCCTAAGGCCCTAAGGCAACTATGTAGTCCATCAAATGAATGCAAAGTTTATGTTAGTAGTATCATATACTCTTGCTTTAAAAACTGTTTTAAAAGCATAGTGGGAGTATTATGTACAACTAAAACAATGGGATGGACCAATAGTTGTAATAGGACCAAAATTGTTTTAATAGAGATTAAAATGTATATTTATATGTGATGAGACCTAAAACCCTCAACCAAACCAATATTAAGTTGATAAGCGAGAGATGTTTAGAATATCTCTTCGTGGCCTTCCACCGTGGTGGGATCCAATCGTTTATGACTTGTACACCGGCTTCACCCTATCATGGGGGAGTACAAAGTGCATGCTTATACTCAGGAGGAATCCATATACATATGATGAGGTGAGTGTAGGCAACGAGGATAGCTATATATCGTATCATCGTGAGGCTATTCTTGAACCCCTTCACACACTAAGCATGGTGGGAATGACTTAACTAAGTGCAATGGAACCAATATCATATCATTGTGAGGTTACATTCTCTAGAGGCCAAATAAGATGGGTACTTGCATTAGTTGCAAATGAGTAAGCGTACTCTCTCATTATTATTAATGCTAGCCGATATCGTATCATCGTGAGGTGGGCTTGGTAATAGTGAGCCTCCCATAACCTACTAGGAGTTTCATCCAAAACTCTCGAATTCCTATGAGGGATATGGAATTTGCCAAAAATAGTGGGTGGTACTATTTGATTTAAAGACCCGAATCAAATGGTTTAAAATCAATCAATTTATATACGTTATGTATTTGTTTACCAATATATTTGCAAACGCTATCCAACACTTGACAAAAACGAATGTTTTAGTTTCCGGACTTGGTACCACAATCCCAAAGAATGTCTTAAATGGATTGTATACATATCTAAGTAGTCTCATCCTCACAATCTTCCTAATGATAATGTATCATTGGAAGAACATGTTAGAAAGGTCTATCATAAAGAGGACAACACTTTTAATGTCATAATTCTTCAATTACAAATTGTTGTATGAAGAAATAAGAGTTGCTTTGAACAACCCTTAGTCAATGCAAACACTTAGTGCTTGTTTCTTTGTTACATGAACAAGGAACTTGAGAAGAAAGCACAAAGGCATGGACACTTTATGTGCCATGATTCTTCATTTACAAATGTTGTATGAAGAATTGAGAGTTGCCTTGTACAACTCTTGAAAGTTTGTAATTATGTTTAGAACATAATGGTTGGTTGACAAAAATAGTCCATCAACATGGACTTATGATGATTGCGAATCATTGAGTGTTGAAGTGTTACACCACTTATAGATACGGGAACTAGGCAAGGACTTCACCTTTGTGTCCCTATCCTAATGGTTCACTAAGTTTATTGTAAACTATGTAGTGAACAATAAACCACATGCTCTCCAAAATTGTTTGATGTGTATAACACAATTGAAAAGGTTTCAAGAGAGTTAGTGGGAGTTTAGGGACCATGACTATTGTAGTCAAAGGAGAAGTCAAATTAAGAAGATAAATAACTCCAAGGGAACAAACTTTCTTTATGAAAGGATGGACATTGGAAGGGGTATTTGCAAGAAATGTCTTGCAAGTGTCAAGAACACACCTTTCGAAGGTGTTATAAATTGTTCTTGAATTGTTCAAAACAGTTGGTTCTTCTACTTGAATGTTTGATTCCATATTAGTAACTATGTTTTACAATCGTTGTAAAAGTGTGGCTAATAAGAAGTAGAAGATTAATGAGAGAAGAGAAAGTACTTCACATTCGGAAAGTGAATAAAATATAGATTTCTGCGAAAGCAGTTAGTACTTACTTCCTCATATGAACTACCAAAGAAATTGGAAAAACATAGATTGTCTTTATATTCCAATTTTAAGGAACTAAATTCCGTCACTATGTGAAATGGATAAATGTTTTGTTTGACAAAACAATGTTCTTTATTAATCAATGATTAGATTATGGTAATCTAATTAATTATCTCTATAGTAGAGATAATATGGTAGTGTTAACTGTTTAGAAAATAATGATGCTTAAAACCCAAAAGGTTGCAAAGAAGTGACTAATCCCAACTAAGTTGTGATTCCTCTAAAAACATAAGTTATGAGTTGGTGAAAGATGGATGCTTTGGATCGTTAGATCTGGATCCAATACCTTCTTGTTAAAATTGTATAGAGGAGAAATGTTCGAATCTTTATTCTTTTGGAAAGAAGAAAGAATCACAAAGTTGTTGAGGTTAATTCACTTAGATGTTAGTGGCACTTGTCCACAAACATAATACTACTCATGTTGGATAACATTCACCGAAGATCACTCTCGGTTGGACTATAGTTTATTTTGAATAAACACAAGTCCGAATACTTTGCAAAATGTTTCAAAGAATTCAAGTAATGTAAGTTGATGAGTAAGACATCTAAAGTATTTACCTCCTTAGATTTGATCCAAGGAAAGGTAACACTTTAGATGAGTTTCCTTGATAGATATCAAGGAAATAAGCATCATAAGATAATGTATTTCTCCATTAGGAGAAGATCGAACTCGAATAAGATTTAGTTCGTTAGATGTTATCTATTACCCATATATAGGATATATACTTCTAAAACAATATGATTGTCAATGAGAAGATCTTCCAATATTTTCATGATTCCATAAGATGTAGTTGGAAAGAAAGACAAATCTTAAAGCATGTTAAGATTTGGGGTTGTGTGCTAATAAGCAATATTTGTTTGATAACAATCTTGTAGGATATCCTTAAAATAACTTTTGGATATCACTTCTATAAACCAACTAACAAATGTTGTTTTGTTGGGTAGTTCATTGTAATTCTACAATGTGATTTGCCTAAAAGCAAATGAACGAGAGATAGAACTCAAAGAATGGGTTCTTTGAGAGACAAGAAAGTAATCAACAAATATAACAACCTAGTTCTTATACCACAAGCTCCAAGGTAGTCGATAAGGATTTATAAACCGTCTCAATTGAATGGTTTTGAACTTTATGACTACATTGAGTGCATATACGATATATACTCAAGAAAATGGTAAAGTACCATTTGACTCGAAATAATGAAACCTTCATAGCTAATTGGTAGCTTAAGGTGACTACAATCAAAGAGAATGGTTGACTTTGAAGAAACCATCTTTGAGATAGTCTTGGTTTCAATTAATTCGAAGATTGCTAGCTACAACTAAATGGTGATTCAATGTTTGGACATAATATGGGTTTCCGAAACCATTATTAAGATAGTCTTGATAATATATGTCTAAAACTATAAATCACAAGACATGTAAGTTGTAGAGATCCATCCATCTTGGATCTTAGCAAGTTAGTGGGAGCTATTTGCATTTTATGAGGAAAAAGGATCAAATCGTTTGATTTCTCATAAAGATGTAAATGAATCTTTTGTTTACTAGTTTTACAAAAGATTAGTGGGAGTTAATCATGTTCCTAAAATTTAAATATATATGATATATTAATTTTGGAAATGAAAAGAATACTTCTTCGTTAAAGTTATGACTTTAATACATTATATGAAGATAGAATGTATATGGGAGATATAGTCTATATACATGGGATGAAAATCTATAATGATATATTTCATGATATAATTGGATTATATCAATCCCTAATAATAGACAATGGATGCTAGGGGGTTTCTCATATGATGATAAACTTCAAATAGAAGGACGATTCTAGTGAGACTAGCAAGTTGCCCTTTTCAAAGGGAATGTACCCTTTGACTCCCAAAGAAAGAATCCGTAAATTGGATCCTTTATGCGTACGCAAAAAGGTGATTTATGTATTTCATATTGTATGAAAAACATTGATATGAGTTGTACCTAGAACGGTACAAGACGATATCGGTGCAAGCCCAGGATCAGAACCATGGCAACTGTCAAGTGAGTCCTTAAGTATTTGAGAAATACTAAAGGATAAATTCCTCAAAGAACGAGGAAGAATCAGAGTAACGTAATGGAAGCGTAAATGTATTAGATTATGAATCTAATCCATCATTGTATGTTTCTTCATTATGAATGAAGAGATAAACAGATATCTCTTTATTATGACTAAAGAGATATTTGGATGGAAACATTAAAGTAATGACTTTAGTGTGTTCCATTATGAATGCAAGATATATTGCCATATAGAAGTTTACAACAATGTTGTTTGGATGGGAAAGTTCATTTATGAACTCTCTATTCGATTCCAACCAGAAAGTGTATGACACTAATGGGGCAATAGCTCAAGCCTGGGAATCAAGGTCTCATCAAGATCCGAACACAAATGAGAGACTGAACCACATGATTGAGAATCATGTATAATGGTGACGTTGTTATTCTCAAGGTTGCTTCTGTGGATAACACATATAGATATCCACTATCTAGTACTACTATGCAGCCATTTATGAAATGACTACAGAAGAGGTATCATCAAGATGACCAAGCTGATTGGCTCTAGTGCAAGTGGGAGATTGTTGGAAATGTGCCCTAAAGCCAATCATGTGATGATACTTTACGGACATTTCACATGTTAAACTAATCTAGTTTTACATATAAAGGGCAAAGATTATTGTTTGAGCCGTCTCATATAAATGTTATATGCTTTAACGATAAAGTCCAAGGAATATGTGATTGGGAGAATGTAATCTAATGAAGTTAGATTCATGAGACCATTCTTTCGTAGACACATCCTAAATGTTCCTGATCATAGGATTGCCAATTGGGCATTGACAGTCCGTCAAGATCGGTACGTACTATGTCTTCTCTCAGGGAGAGTGATTAGTCTCGAGTCATTGGTGTGTGTGACATCAAGACAAGTACGGTAGGTGCTCAATAGAGAATGAGTTCACTGAACGCGATCAACGAAGAGTTTTCATATTCCATGTCACATGAGAACTCATGGTTGAGATAATGCAAATTAGTCCTTTGACCTGAGGCATCATAGTTGTCTTGTGGTTAAGACCTTGATCTTTGATTATGTCAAAGTCACTCCATCAGGAGGGTGTCCACGGCATCGTTGGGGTCAAGTGACTTAGCTATGGAGACAAGTGAATGCGCAACAAGGGATCTCTAACCTTCAAACCGTTTGAGGGAGAATACTCTATGATATGATTAAGAATCTTTGGCCAAAGTATGAATGAGATTTAGGAATGCGTTCCAAATCACATTCAAGGTAATCATATAAGTACACGACACACATTGGATAGTAGACATGAGAAAATAAACTATCAAACCAAACAATGTGGTCAAGAGTATTAGATTAGAGAAGGACCGTATTGCATTTGTAATCCCGAACTGAATAGGTTCTCTAACCTTTTCTGATTAGCTTGGGTAACCATGATATGCTGCTAGGTGTCACTCATGGTTTGTGGAAGCCCTAAACGTGTGTAATCACTAAAGGGAGAATTGAAAATAGTTTCAATTCACAATCGATGTAAAATGGTTTTAATCGCCCACTACCTCGCTAAAAGGAACCTAATGGATCGCACACCGTAAGAGGTGTAGATTGGAGATTAAACGGAAATGAGTAAGAATGATTAAATGGTTTAATCATTTAATTATGGCAAGGATTAATTAATATGTTAATTAATCAAACGAACAAGTTCGTTAAAGACCTTCGGGATAGTTTTGGACCTTAAGGCCCAATGGGCTTCGAACGTCAAGCCCATTAACTTAAGTTGTATGACAATTTAATGAATAAAGATTCATTAAAGCCCAAAAGCCCAAAAATCCCTAAATGGCCAGCCATATGGAATGAATTAGGGTTTATGGTTGTTTAGGTCACTTAAAGAAGTGACTATATAAATGACTTTATAACTAAATATTCATTAAGTGTTATTAAGTGAAATAAGGATTTTTTTTGGGGGAAAATGGGTGAGAATTGTCTCTCCATTTCTCTCTAAAGAGGCCAACACCTTGGAGGGTACATCTAGCAATCCTACTACTCCAAGGTCACTCATTTCTTCTACAATCGAACCTTGGTGTCGAAAATTAGAGGTTCTCAATTTTGGGAACTTGGAGAACCTATTCTTCCATCCAAATCCATGGATCTAAGAAGCAAGGAATGAAGGCCCCTATCTCTTTGGGTGATTAGCCTTTGCTTATGCAAAGAGGAATCTACAAAGGTATTAATTTCAACTCACTTAGTATTTGAGTTGATTATTGGTTCACCAATCTACTAGGCTTTGAATTTCTTGGTTATGTTTTGTTTTAAGTGCATGCAAGCATGATTCCGCCTTTTAATTGTTATTAGCATGCTATTGATGTTGCTTAAATGAACATGTTTTCCAAAATATTTCCTTCATGTCTTAGAATATATTTTTAGGTGTTTTAGGTCATTAGAAAACCAAAATTCGTCCAATTTGTGTTAGAGTCCCAAAACTACCCAGAAAGTGGGTTTTAGGCAGTTTTGAGTGTTTGTTTGCTGTTTTGAGTCTTTTGGTTTGTTTCAGTGTTTTAGATTTTAGTTATGCATTCTTTGAGTTTAGTTTAGTATTTTAGACTTTGTTTTACAGATTTGAGTCAGTTTAGAGTGTTTTAGCAATCCCTCTTAATCCCCGGTTTAAGAACGATCCCTACTTATCCATACTACAATTGTCAACAAGAGGGTTAATTTGTGTGTTTAGTTATTTTACGCATCAGCTGCATCATTTAGTCACCACCCTCTACCATATTTTCCTACATTCATACATCCCTCAACCACATTCATCTCTCTTGTGCCGTGACTATTGCAAGGAAGGAAGGAGAAGGAACAACCTTGTGCCATGCCTATGCCTGATTTCAATGTGTTGGAGCGTTTCTAGGTGTTTTCTATCTCTGATTTCAATGTTTAATTTAAGTTATCTTTGTGTAATTGCGAGTATGAGGAACTAAACCCCCCTTGGCTAGGGGGGTATTCGAAACCATGATTATGCTTGCTATATGATTTGATTACTTCTAATTGCGTTTCATAAGTTGTGATTTCAATTTGCTTATCTATGTGAATTAAAACTTATTCTTGTATGTTGATTGAGGGTCGACACTTAGTTTGCATGCATGAATTTGATGCTAGGATATAAGGGAAATTCACCTAATCGTTATGAACTTATATTCACAAGTAGTAAAGGTTGTTGATCACAATCGCGCTAAGTAAATTCTTGGCATAAGTATCATGCACTTTCATAGTTACGAGTGCCTCGTCAATGCTTATGATTTTCATAGAACTTAATGATCCTTGCTTGAATCTCTATTATGCGCTTTCATGTAGGGAACTTGTGGGGAATGCTTTGGGTTGTCGTATGCAATTCATCCAATTCAATAACTTAAGGAAAATCTGAGGGTTAATTTAAGCGGACCTAATTAACTTGGGGCGTTGAGAATTCATAATCTATTGAAAAGCAATTGGAAATCGTTTCGTATGCAAGTGTGACATGAGTGGAGAAGAACCCCTTAGCTAGCCTTCCATCCATTCAATTCAATCAAATTCGTTTTAAAATCTGTTCTAGTTTACAAAGTTTTGTTTTGTTTTTAAATTCGTCCAAAATCAATCCCCCTTTACTTTGTTGAGTCATATTAGTTAGAAATCAATTTGGTTTGTGTTTTTAAGTGTCTTGGGTCAAGTTTTAACCAAATTTCGTCCAAATTCTTCCTTAGTGTTCAAAACTGCCCAGAAAGTGTTTTTAAAACAGTTTTGAGTGTTTATTTGCTGTTTTGAGTCCTTTTGTTTGTTTTGGTGTTTTAAAGTTTAGTTTTGCATTCTTTGAGTCTAGTTTAGTGTTTTAAACTTGTTTTTACGTATTTGAGTCAGTTTTCAAGTGATTTAGCAATCCCTCCTAATCCCCGGCCTAGAACGATCCCTACTTACATACTTTGCTACAATTGATAAAAAGAGGGTTAATTTGAGTGCTAGTTAATATCATATCAGGCATTTGATCCTTAACACTTATATTAGCCATTCGTTGACAACGATCACATGTAAGGCAAAATGTCCTAGCATCCCTAAAAATGGTTGGCCAATAAAACCCACATTCTAAGACTTTAAGGGCAGTGCGTTGGGTGCCAAATTGTCCCCCACATGCATATGAATGACATAATGTTAAAATAGATTGAAACTCAGATTCATTCACACAACGGCGTACAATCTGATCGGGACAAAATTTCCAAAGGTATGGATCATCCCAAACATAAACCTAGCATCCTTTTTAAGCTTATCACGTTGATTCCTATTAAGTGTGTTAGGGGTATGTTTAGACACCGAAAAGTTCACTAAATCTGCATACCAAGGCTCACTTACATGGATAGACATTAATTGCTGATCGGGGAAGGTTTCAGAAATTGGCGATGCTTCCTCATGCACCATTCGACTTAGGTGGTCAGCCACCACATTCTCCACGCCCTTCTTATCCCGAATCTCAATGTCAAACTCTTGTAGAAGCAACATCCATCGAATTAGTCTAGGCTTGGCCTTCTTTTTCATGAGCAAATACTTGAGAGCTGCATGATCAGTAAAAATAATAACTTTAGTACCAAGTAAGTATGATCGGAACTTATCTAATGCAAATACCACAGCAAGTAATTCTTTTTCAGTGGTTGAGTAATTTAATTGAGCATCATTTAGTGTCCTAGATGCATAATAAATAACATGAGGCTGTTTGTTCTTTCGCTGCCCCAAAACAGCACCAATCGCATAGTCCGAAGCATCGCACATCAACTCGAATGGTCCAAAATAATGAATTCGGCCCTAAGGAGTTGTTTAAGTCTTCCCCTTGTGTTTTAAAGTTAATTGCTGCAATCTAAGTGAATTCTAAGTTTAAATTTCATTACTTTGCTTACTATCGCTTGAAGAACGTTTGTTTTCCTTATCCTTTCCTTGTTAACCAACACCCCAAGCCCCATTACAACCCTTAACTTCTATCTTGAGTGTTATGTGTTTCAATTTGTGGAGTTTGAATTTGGTATGAGCATATGGTGTCACTGGTTCTCGCATCTAAGTAGTAGCATTCCATTCATGAGATCATATCTAAACATGCTTCTTAACTCTAGAAATTGCGTTCTTTGTGATACATATATGTGAGCATTCGTTTTCATTTCTACATCAATCTTCTCACATATGACTAGTGTAGGGTGTGGAGTTAGAAAATCTGAGTGAAAATAGAGTGTATATCTTGTAAGGAATTGAGGGAATTCTCTAAGGCATGTTACTACATTCAAAGCATTGTTTTAATTGATTACTTGTGAACTAGTAAGTGGTGGCTTTAATTAAGTATGTGCTTGTGTAAAGAGGACTCAAATCTGTGGGGATAACAATCTTTAACATGTCATGTGCATTAGAAATCCCTGAGGCAAACGTTGGAAGGTTTAGGTTTTGTTTTGGGTAGTTGGTTTCGTTTTGTTTCCTTTCTTTTGTTTGTTTTGCTCGAGGACTAGCAAAAGCTAAGTGTGGGGGAATTTGATAGGAGCATATTTATGCGCCTTAGTTAGCTAGTTCTTATGCATCTTTGTTATGTTTTCTTCGTTAAAGTAGTCTTTTAAGCTACTTTCATGTGTTTTCAGGTTTAAAGGACATATTACATGAAATGATGCAATTTGGAGCTTTTGGAGCAAAAGGTGAGCTTGGATTGAAAAGGACATGCTTGGAACACAGGGTTGGGATGGAATTGAAGAGTTGAAGATTTGAGGTTTCCTACTTGAAGTAGGAAAGCTAAGCCTAAAAGTTTCCATTTTGGGTTGATCTTTCCTAAATCGGAATTGGCAACCAAAGTTTCTAAAGTTGGAAGTTTCTATTCTTGGAGGTTTCCATTTTCGTGAGTTTCTATTCTCGGCTTTGGGCTTTTGGATGACCCATCCTTAACTCTTGGACCTATGCCGCACCTAAACCCTAACCCTAGCCCACTTAATCAGCCGCACCTAGGCCTTGTTCACATGCAAAAATCTGATTATAAACCCTAAGCCCATGCCGCACCTTTCCATCCTAAAAGCCCTATTTTACAAACCCTAACCCTATTATGCAATTCATGTAGGGAACTTGTAGGGAATGTTTTGGGTTGTCGTATGCAATCATCCAACTTGATAACTTATGGAAAAACTGAGGGTTAATTAGTGCAATTCACGGTTAATTTGGGGCATTGAGTATTTATAATTTATTGGAAGAACAACTGAAAATCGTTTTGTTTGCAAGTGTGACATGTGTGGAGAAGAACCTCCTAACTAGCCTTTTAACCATCTATTTCACCAAAATCGTTTTTGCAATCTGTTTTAGTTAAAGTTTCTGTTTTTGTGTTAAATTTTCGTCCAAAACAAACCCCCCTTATTTTAGAGTCTTAGATTAGTTAGAAAGTGTTTTGATTTGTGTTTCTAGGTGTTTTGATTCAAGTTTTCATCCAATTTCGTCCAAATTAGTGTAGGTGCTCAAAACTGCCCAGAAAGTGGTTTTTAGGCAGTTTTGAGTCTTCTAGTTGCTGTTTTGAGTTCTAGGTTTGTTTAAGTGTTTTAAACTTTAGTTTTGCATTCTTTGAGTCTAGTTTAGTGTTTTAAACTTTGTTTTTGAGTTTTTAAGTCAGTTTCCAAGTGTTTAGCAATCCCTCCTAATCCCCGGTCTAGAACGATCCCTACTTACATCTTTACTACAATTTGACAAAAGAGGGTTTAATTTGTGTGCTTATCTATTTCGCATCAAATTTTTGGCGCCGTTGCCGGGGATTAGCAATTTTGCTAATCCCTTGGATTGTTTTTGTTTCTTGTATTTCACTTTGTTGCTGATTTTGTTTAAGTTCTGACCTAATTTTGTTTCTTGTTTCTTAGGTACTAATGTATGACTAGAAGCTCTCAAACGATTCGTGCAAACATCTTGGAGTTTGACGACGATTTTGAGAGGAAGTTGAGAAGAGCTAGAAGTCAGCAAGAACACCATCCACCAACTTCCGAATCTGATTGTGAAGTAAACTTACAAGAAGAGGAGGAGGAAGCCACGGCAGGGATATTTGAAGAAGTCCAAGGCATGGCGGTGGACAACCGTACACTCAAAGAGCTTTCCGCCTCAGGGATGGATAATGCCGCACCCTTGTGCATTCAATACCCCAGGGCTGCCCAAGGTAAGACGGATGAGTTTGAATTAAAGTCAAGTTTGCTTCATCATATTCCTAAATACCATGGCTTGTCCATGGAAGATCCTAACAAACATTTGAAAGAATTTGAAGTAGTTTGCTCTAGTATGACTCCCGTCAATGTTGACGGAAATATATTGAAGATGAAAGCTTTTCCATTCTCTTTGATGGATAAAGCCAAGGATTGGTTATATGAGTTAGCTCCCGGCACTGTCACATCATGGGAGAGTATGAAGAGAGCGTTCTTGGAGAAGTTCTTTCCAACTTCACGTATCATCCTCCTACGCAAAAAGATAAGCGGAATCCAGCAAGAAGAAGGTGAGTCTTTTCCTACATATTATGAATGATTTAAATCACTTGTTGCTTCTTGTCCACAGCATCAGATGAAGGAGGAGTTGCTTTTGCAATACTTCTACGAGGGGCTCCTACCTCTAGAATGTCAAATGCTTGATGCTTCTGCGGGGGGAGCATTGGTGGACAAAACACCCATGGCTGCCAAGGTCTTGATTGCCAATAGAGCGTTGAACGCTTAACAGTACGAGGGTGTAGGCCAAAGAGGACCCCCACGGCACCAAGTACATGAGGTAAGTTCAACTTCCGATCTTCATTCACAATTGGCTAATCTTACTTCTATTGTGTCACAGATGGCCGAGGGAATGAAGATGCAAGGACCTGTGGTATGTAGCGTATGTTCTATCCAAGGACATGTCTCCGAAAAATGTCCTCAACTCATCGAGAATGGCGGATGGGAGAGTGCGAATGTCATTGGGTTTCAAGGCCAAAATCAGTCAAGGCATGATCCATACTCCAACACGTATAATCCGGGGTGGCGAGACCATCCAAACTTCAAATGGAGGGAGCCCCAGCAACCTCAGAACCAAGGAGGCTTTAGGCAACAACCCCCGGGGTTCTTTCCCAAAACCTACGGCCCACCCCAAAATCAAGCCCAATCCGGCCCAAGTGCCTCAGGTACGTCTCTTGACAATGATGCACTTCTTAAAATACTAACTAAGTTGTCTAATGGGCAAGAAGATCAAGAGAAGGCTATGCAAAACCAAGATAAGAGGGTGGATCAACTTGAGAAACAAATTGGGCAGATTGCCGAGTTTGTAGGTAAGTTTCGAGATCCCGGACAACTCCCTAGTTCCACCATTCCAAATCCGAAGGGAGGGTTCGAAAGTGCCAAAGCAATCACCCTGAGAAGTGGTAAGGAAGTTGGGGCAGGTTCTTCATCAGAAACAGGTCATAACGAGGATGAACTTTTGCAATTGGAAGAGGAGGAAGCAAAGCAGCCCACGGCAAAGGTGGTTCCACCTTTGCCGCAAGTCCCTAATGTCCCAAATCTGCCCAATTCGTCCCACAAAGGTAAGAATGTGTCCAATTCAGTTCATACTAATGTTTTCCCTTCAAATGTGCCTTTTCCTAGTAGGTTCATGCAAATGAAGAAAGAAGAGGCAGAAAAGGATATCCTTGAAACCTTTAGGAAAGTTCAAGTTAACATACCTTTGTTAGATGCAATCAAGCAAGTTCCGAGGTATGCTAAGTTCTTGAAGGAGTTGTGTACCACGAGGAAGAGGATGTCGACCAAGGAAGTGGTCAAGGTAGGTGAGAATGTGTCCGCCATCTTGCAACGCAAATTACCTCCCAAATGTAAAGATCCAGTTAGCTTTACCATTCCTTGTGTTATTGGGAATACTAGATTTGAATCTGCCATGCTTGATTTAGGTGCTTCTATAAATGTTATGCCATATTCCATTTATGCATCTATGAACTTAGGAGCATTGAAAAATGATGGGGTAATAATACAATTGGCCGATAGATCTAACGCCTATCCAAAGGGAGTTTTGGAAGATGTTCTTGTGCAGGTTAATCATTTGGTTTTCCCGGCGGATTTCTATGTCCTCGAAATGGATGAATCGGACCATGCTCCTTCGCTGCCCATTCTACTTGGAAGGCCATTCATGAAGACGGCCCGGACGAAGATTGACGTGTATAGTGGAACTTTATCCATGGAATTCGATGGGGAAGTTGTTAATTTTAATCTTTCTGATTCCATTAAATACCCTAGTGAGGACCATTCATGCTTTTCTATTGATATAATTGACTCTTTGGCGCAGGGATATCTCGACGATTTAAATGACGATGCGCTTGAAAAAGTCATTACACGAGGCATGGAACTCAAAACAAAGGGGGCAGATTGCATGCATGCCCACGGCATACAAGAGTCATCCCATGCCGTGCCCCCTAATGAGGAATTACTTGAAGTTGTGGCTGCCCTTGAGTCCTCACCTAAGCTTGATGGTAAGTATACTAACCATGAGTCCATTCCTATTTCGACTAACAAATTGCTTCCATCTATCATTCAGGCACCTATCCTTGAACTCAAGCCTTAGCCAAGCCATCTGAAGTACATTTTCTTGGGAGAAAATGAAACACTACCTGCCATCATTTCCTCCTCCCTCACGGCACAAGAGGAGGAGAAGTTGCTTCGAGTTTTGAAGGAGTTCAAATCTGCCCTAGGTTGGACATTGGCCGATATTAAAGGTATAAGCCCTACGACTTGTATGCATCACATATTTCTTGAGGAGGGGGCCAAACCAACTAGAGAGGCTCAACGCCGTCTCAACCCTCCGATGATGGAAGTAGTGAAAAAGGAGATCATAAAGCTTCTAGATTGTGGGGTTATCTATCCAATCTCGGATAGTAGGTGGGTTTCGCCTGTTCAATGCGTACCAAAGAAATCCGGAGTGACGGTGGTAGCTAATGCTGAGAATGAGCTTGTCCCTCAACGTATTCAAACCGGTTGGAGGGTGTGCATTGATTATAGGAATCTAAACACCACCACGAGGAAGGACCACTTCCCATTGCCGTTCATTGACCAAATGCTTGAGAGGTTAGCGGGTTATGCTTTCTATTGTTTTCTTGATGGTTATTCTGGTTATAATCAAATTGTCATTTCACCTGAGGACCAAGAAAAAACCACTTTTACATGCCCGTTTGGTACATTTGCATATCGTCGCATGCCTTTTGGTTTATGTAATGCACCTGCTACATTTCAAAGATGCATGATGAGTATATTTTCTGATTATGTAGAGAAGATAATTGAAGTGTTTATGGATGATTTTAGCGTCTTTGGTGATTCGTTTGATAGTTGCTTACATAATCTAAGTGTGATCCTAAAACGTTGTGTTGAAACTAACCTTGTGCTTAATTGGGAAAAGTGTCATTTTATGGTTAAACAAGGCATCGTTTTAGGTCATATAATCTCTGAAAAGGGTATTGAGGTTGATAAGTCGAAAATAGATCTTGTACGTCACTTACCCTCTCCGACTTCGGTTAGAGAGGTTCGTTCGTTTCTTGGTCATGCAGGATTCTATCGTAGGTTTATCAAAGATTTCTCGAAGATAGCACAACCTCTTTGCCGACTCCTACAAAAAGAAGTGGCGTTTGAATTCACTAAGGAGTGCACGGAATCATTCAACCAACTCAAGGAGTTGTTGACCACGGCACCCATCATTGTTCCACCGGATTGGAGTCTACCTTTCGAGCTCATGTGTGATGCGTCCGACTATGCTTTAGGAGCTGTTTTAGGACAAAGAAAGGACAAGAGGCCGCATGTCATTTACTACGCCTCCCGGACATTGAACGATGCACAATTGAACTACTCAACTACGGAAAAAGAACTTCTTGCCGTTGTTTTTGCTTTAGATAAATTTCGATCATATCTAATTGGAACTAAAGTAATTGTTTTCACTGATCATGCAGCTCTGAAGTACTTGCTCACCAAAAAGGAGGCCAAGCCACGGCTAATTCGATGGATATTGCTACTTCAAGAGTTCGACATAGAGATTCGGGACAAGAAGGGAAGTGAAAACGTGGTGGCTGACCACCTAAGCCGAATGGTGCATAATGAGGAGTTGGTGCCGATTTTGGAGACATTCCCCGATGAACAATTGTTGTCCATTAAGGTTAGTGCACCTTGGTATGCCGATATTGTTAATTTTTTGGTGTCAAAACGTATTCCAAGTGAGTTCACTAGGCACCAACGTGATAAACTTAGGCATGATGCACGGTTTTATGTGTGGGATGATCCGTACTTATGGAAATTTTGCCCCGATCAGATTATACGTCGTTGTGTGCACGATTCTGAATGTCATTCAATTTTGAGTTTTTGTCACACATATGCATGTGGAGGGCACTTTGGCACACAACGCACAGCTCTTAAGGTGTTACAATGTGGATTTTATTGGCCTAGTATTTTTAAAGATGCTAAAACTTTTTGCTTAACATGTGATAAATGCCAACGAATGGGTGGTATTTGTGCAAAGGACCAAATGCCGCATGTTTCTATCTTAAATGTTGAAATTTTTGATGTTTGGGGTATTGATTTTATGGGTCCTTTTCCTTCTTTGTATGGTTTTACATATATTTTGCTTGCGGTTGATTATGTGTCGAAGTGGGTGGAAGCCAAGGCCACCCGGACTAATGATTCTAAAGTGGTTGCAGATTTTATTAGAACTAACATTTTTGCAAGGTTCGGAATGCCACGAGTGATCATTAGTGACGGAGGGTCACACTTTTGCAATCGGACTATTGAAGCGTTATTGAGGAAATACAGTGTCACCCATAAGGTTTCTACACCTTACCATCCTCAAACTAATGGGCAAGCCGAGGTTTCCAACCGTGAGATCAAGCAAATCCTAGAGAAGACCGTTGGGCCAACGAGGAAGGATTGGAGCTTACAGTTAGATGATGCACTTTGGGCGTATCGTACGGCGTACAAAACCCCCATTGGGATGTCCCCCTTCCGACTTGTCTATGGCAAGGCGTGCCATCTTCCTGTTGAATTGGAGCACAAAGCACTTTGGGCCATCAAGAAGTTTAACATGAACCTCGAAGAAGCAGGAAGTCAAAGGAGATTGCAATTGAATGAGCTTGATGAGATACGGCATGAGGCGTACGATAATGCAAGCATTTACAAGCAAAAGACCAAAGCTTTCCATGACAACATGATCCGTGGGAAATCATTCTCAATTGGGCAGAAAGTGCTATTGTTCAATTCCCGTTTACGTTTGTTTCCAGGTAAGTTACGTTCTAAGTGGATTGGACCGTTTGTTATTACTAACATATCTTCTTATGGTGCCATCCAGATTCAAAGTCTCAAAACAGGTCATGAATTCCAAGTGAACGGACACCGTTTGAAGCCATATTATGAGAACTTTGTTGAACAAACCGTGGAGGATATTTCTTTGGGTGCCGTGGGCACAAATGGAGAGTGAATGGGCCTTTCGTTCGGCTGTACGACGTAAAAGAAAGCGCTACTTGGGAGGCAACCCATGCAATTCAACAAAGGAAGACCAAGGAATCACTCCAATTCCAGATTTGCGTTCCTAAACCCTTCTCTTTGTTGTGAATTTCGTTTCTGCCATGTTTAGTATGTAGTTGCTGTTTGTTTGTTTGTTTGTGTTTTGGGTGAGTTATGCCTTAAAACATTGAGGACAATGTTTGAGTTAAGTGTGGGGGGGTAATCAAAATGTTTTCTTGCAAATTCGTAGGGTTTTGTCACCCATAATTTCAAATGTTGTTTCTTGCTGTTTTTAGGTATTTTTGACCTGTTTTGGTGTGTTTTAGTATAGGTTGTTCTAAAAATCCGAAAATTCCATAAAAATTTGAAAAATTTGTTTTAAAAACCCAAAAAGAGTTGTTTTTGTGTGTTTGTTTGTGTCTTAGGGTACCTTCCAACACAATGATGAGGATTCGGTTTGTAATTACATGGCTGTTAAAGAGAGTGATTAACAGGGATGAAAGTTTGATTTACTCTTTGTTTATGCTTAGTTGTGGTTATAACTTATGAATTCACATGCAATCATAAAGAAAAAAAATTAGTTTTTGTAACATGCTTGAAGGAAGGAACTCAAACTAACGCTACAACCTTGTGAGACTTGAGACTAAACGTTTATTTGGAGAGTTAAAATCTGTGCATTCTTTGTTTTCTAAAGTCGTTGCATGATCTCATTATTCTTTGCTTGGTTGCTACTTAGAAGGCGTTTCATCATTTAGTTCCAAATGCTAGAACTCATGCCCATTTCATTCAAAGCATGTTATTGATTTGCATAACACACATTCAAGATGAAGTTGTGTAGTGACCACCACCTTAGCCAAAAAGCCGTGTGCCCTATGTCATTGTGATTTGTAGGTTTTAACCCCATTGAGCCTTGTTAGCCTTCGTTATTTGTTAACCCATGTTTCCCTCACCTAGCCTAGTTTAGGACCATCCAAACCCTTGTTCTTAAAGCATAGTAAAGCATGATTCAAATTGAATTCCTTTTGATCTATGTTAGCAGAAAACAAGTGTGGGGGAAGTATTTTTCATGAGGAATTATGTGCCATAGGCACGGGAAAGAAAAAAAAAGAAAAGAAAAAGAAAAAAATATGAAAAGTTTGAAAAAAGAGTTCCAAAGTATTGTTTGTTGAAGTAAGGGTCCAAAATAATGAATTCGGTCCTAAGGAGTTGTTTAAGTCTTCCCCTTGTGTTTTAAAGTTAATTGCTGCAATCTAAGTGAATTCTAAGTTTAAATTTCATTACTTTGCTTACTATCGCTTGAAGAACGTTTGTTTTCCTTATCCTTTCCTTGTTAACCAACACCCCAAGCCCCATTACAACCCTTAACTTCTATCTTGAGTGTTATGTGTTTCAATTTGTGGAGTTTGAATTTGGTATGAGCATATGGTGTCACTGGTTCTCGCATCTAAGTAGTAGCATTCCATTCATGAGATCATATCTAAACATGCTTCTTAACTCTAGAAATTGCGTTCTTTGTGATACATATATGTGAGCATTCGTTTTCATTTCTACATCAATCTTCTCACATATGACTAGTGTAGGGTGTGGAGTTAGAAAATCTGAGTGAAAATAGAGTGTATATCTTGTAAGGAATTGAGGGAATTCTCTAAGGCATGTTACTACATTCAAAGCATTGTTTTAATTGATTACTTGTGAACTAGTAAGTGGTGGCTTTAATTAAGTATGTGCTTGTGTAAAGAGGACTCAAATCTGTGGGGATAACAATCTTTAACATGTCATGTGCATTGGAAATCCCTGAGGCAAACGTTGGAAGGTTTAGGTTTTGTTTTGGGTAGTTGGTTTCGTTTTGTTTCCTTTCTTTTGTTTGTTTTGCTCGAGGACTAGCAAAAGCTAAGTGTGGGGGAATTTGATAGGAGCATATTTATGCGCCTTAGTTAGCTAGTTCTTATGCATCTTTGTTATGTTTTCTTCGTTAAAGTAGTCTTTTAAGCTACTTTCATGTGTTTTCAGGTTTAAAGGACATATTACATGAAATGATGCAATTTGGAGCTTTTGGAGCAAAAGGTGAGCTTGGATTGAAAAGGACATGCTTGGAACACAGGGTTGGGATGGAATTGAAGAGTTGAAGATTTGAGGTTTCCTACTTGAAGTAGGAAAGCTAAGCCTAAAAGTTTCCATTTTGGGTTGATCTTTCCTAAATCGGAATTGGCAACCAAAGTTTCTAAAGTTGGAAGTTTCTATTCTTGGAGGTTTCCATTTTCGTGAGTTTCTATTCTCGGCTTTGGGCTTTTGGATGACCCATCCTTAACTCTTGGACCTATGCGCACCTAAACCCTAACCCTAGCCCACTTAATCAGCCGCACCTAGGCCTTGTTCACATGCAAAAATCTGATTATAAACCCTAAGCCCATGCCGCACCTTTCCATCCTAAAAGCCCTATTTTACAAACCCTAACCCTAGTCCACTTAAGGAGCCGCACCTAACCCTAGCCCAATCTGATTTCTTTAGGGTTTTAGGTGCTTATATATATATGTTTTACATCTTGCCGCAGATTACACTCTCTATATTCAGAAATTCGTCAAAACCCTAACACCATCTATTCCAGCCACTTCCCATCCTTGCCGCACCACCATACCATCCTAATTCCCTTCCTAAACCAAAATAACATCCAAAAGTCCCCTTAACCATCTCTGTCGCAGCAAGGAGAAGAAGAAGAGGAGCTTGACGTGCAGAAATTCAAAGTGGAATTCTTGGGCGTTTTAGGTGTAATCTTTCTTATGTCTTCGATGTTTCAATTCAATAAACTTTATGTTGTGAGTATGAGGAACTAAACCCCCTTAGTTGGGGGGTAATTCGAAACCATGTACATGCTTGCAATATGATTTGATTACATTCAGTTGTTATTTCATAAGTTGTGGATTCAATTCGTTCATCTATTCGATTGATAACTTATTTATGTATGTTGATTGAGAGTGCACGCTTAGTTTTCATGCATGAATATGATGCTAGATTATGAGGGAGTTTCACCTAATAGTTACAATCTTATAATCACAAGTAGTGAAGGTCGCTTGAAAACGATCGCGTTGAATGAATTCTTAGCATAAGTTTCATGCAATTCATAGTAACAAATGCTTCGTCAATGCTTATGTTTTTCATAGAACGTAATGATTCTTGCTTGTATCTCTATTATGCAATTCATGTAGGGAACTTGTAGGGAATGTTTTGGGTTGTCGTATGCAATCATCCAACTTGATAACTTATGGAAAAACTGAGGGTTAATTAGTGCAATTCACGGTTAATTTGGGGCATTGAGTATTTATAATTTATTGGAAGAACAACTGAAAATCGTTTTGTTTGCAAGTGTGACATGTGTGGAGAAGAACCTCCTAACTAGCCTTTTAACCATCTATTTCACCAAAATCGTTTTTGCAATCTGTTTTAGTTAAAGTTTCTGTTTTTGTGTTAAATTTTCGTCCAAAACAAACCCCCCTTATTTTAGAGTCTTAGATTAGTTAGAAAGTGTTTTGATTTGTGTTTCTAGGTGTTTTGATTCAAGTTTTCATCCAATTTCGTCCAAATTAGTGTAGTTGCTCAAAACTGCCCAGAAAGTGGTTTTTAGGCAGTTTTGAGTCTTCTAGTTGCTGTTTTGAGTTCTAGGTTTGTTTAAGTGTTTTAAACTTTAGTTTTGCATTCTTTGAGTCTAGTTTAGTGTTTTAAACTTTGTTTTTGAGTTTTTAAGTCAGTTTCCAAGTGTTTAGCAATCCCTCCTAATCCCCGGTCTAGAACGATCCCTACTTACATCTTTACTACAATTTGACAAAAGAGGGTTTAATTTGTGTGCTTATCTATTTCGCATCATGAAACACCTATAAAAACCTGCGTGACCAAGAAACGAACGAACCTCTCTAACCGAAGTTGGAGAGGGTAAATGACGAACAAGGTCTACCTTAGATTTATCCACTTCAATGCCTTTTTCAGAAATAATATGTCCTAGAACAATACCTTGCTTAACCATGAAGTGACATTTTTCCCAATTAAGCAAAAGATTCGTTTCAACACAACGTTTCAAAATTAAGGTCAGATTATTCAAGCAATGATCGAATGAATTACCAAACACGCTAAAATCATCCATGAATATCTCAATAATCTTCTCCACATAATCAGAAAATATACTCACCATGCATCGTTGAAATGTCGCAGGGGCATTGCACAAACCAAAAGACTCAAAACATCAAACAAACACTCAAAACTGCCTAAAAACCACTTTCTGGGCAGATTTGGGACTCTAACACAATTTGGACGAATTTTGGTTTTCTAATGACCTAAAACACTTAAAAACATGTTCTAAGACAAGTTCTAGTTAATATGACTCAAAGAAATAAGATGGTGATAGGAGCATATTTATGCGCCTTAGTTAGCTTGTTCTTGTGCATTTACATTGTTTTTCCTTAGTTAAAGTAGTCTTTTGAGCTAGTTTGATGTATTTTCAGGTTCTAAGGGTAAAGTATGCAAAAGGATGCATTTTGGAGCCTTTTGGAGCACATTTGAGCTTGGAATGGACATCATATGCTTGGAGCCAAGAGGATGGACGAAATTGAAGATTTGAAGATGATGTTTCCTACTTGAACAAGGTTTCCTAGTCGAAGTAGGAAAGCGCCTAATCAAGAGATGAAATCCTAGTCAACAAAGGATTCCTAATTGAAGAAGGATTCCTAATCAACGAGGGATTCCTAGTTGAAGATGGATTCCTAGAAGAATGAAGAATCCTACTCAAACAAGGTTTCCTACTCGAAGTAGGAAAGTTAAATCCGAATGGCATCAAGTTGCAGCTACAAAGAAGATTTCCAAGTCCAAGAAGGAAAGGTTTCCAAGATGAAGTAGGAGAAGAATTCCAAGTCAAGAGACGATTGGGACATGTTTTCCTAATGCTAGAAGGACTCCTAAGTGTTGTAGGACACAAATGAGAAGTTTCTAGAAGATTTCCATCCTTGCCGTGGGTTTCATGCAATTCCTATCAGTTTTGGGGCTTTCTAGAAGCCCTATCCTTAAATCCCTACATTGGTGCCGCACCCAAGCTTCTAGATACCCTAGTTCCTTGCCTTGCAAGGCATTCTAGAAACCTTATCACCTTATCCCATTGCTGCCGCACCCTTATCCCTTTGCCTTTGCAAAATCTGATTGTTTAAACCTATTTCCTTGTGGATTTGGGTTATCCAAGTCCATATCTGATTACCATAGGGTTTTAAGTGCCTATATATACTCATATTAACCCCTAAATCAGATGACCACCTCTCATACACATTCATTCACTCTACAAATTCGTCCAAACTCTCCACACCCTTGCCACAGCCACCAAACACCTTCCTCCCTAGTTTTTAACCCTTGC
This sequence comes from Malus x robusta, assembly GCA_963082935.1. Classification (NCBI taxonomy): domain Eukaryota; kingdom Viridiplantae; phylum Streptophyta; class Magnoliopsida; order Rosales; family Rosaceae; genus Malus; species Malus x robusta. Next base: position 15,723,345 of record OY720335.1, read on the forward strand.
CGCACCATCCCCATCCCCTAGACACATCCCCCATCCCTTCTACGCCATCCATAACCCCAAAGAACCTGTCCAAAGTCCCTTGCCGCACCAAGGAGGAGGAGAAGGATGCTTGGAAGTTGATGCAATTCAAGTTCACGTCGCTGGAATTTCTAGGTATTTCTTTTCCTTTGATTTCAATGTTTAAATTCAATTCTCTTTGTTTTGTGCGTATGAGGAACTAAACCCCGCCTTGGCTAGGGGGGGATTCAAAATACATGTTTATGCTTGCGATATGATTTGATTACTTCTAATTGCGTTTCATAAGTTGTGAATTCAATTTACTTATCTATGTGAATTACATTGATTTGTGTGTGTTGGTTGAGAGTGCACGCTTAATTATCATGCATAGATTGAATGCTAGGATATAAGGAAATTTCACCTAATCGTTATGGAATTATATTCACAAGTAGTAAAGGTTGATGATCTCAATCGCGTTAAGTAAATTCTTGGCATAAGTTTCATGCAATCATAGTAACGAGTGCTTCATCAATGCTTATGGTTTTCATAGAACTTAATGATTCTTGCTTGTATCTCTATTATGCAATCATGTAGGGGACTTGTGGGGAATGCTTTGGGTTGTCGTATGCAATCATCCAATTCAATAACGTTAGGAAAATCTGAAGGTTAATTGAAGCGGGCCTAATTAACTTGGGGCGTTGAGAATTCATGGTTTATTGAAAAGCAATTGGAAATCGTTTCGTATGCAAGTGTAACATGTGTGGAGATGAACCCCTTAGCTAGCCTTCCATCCATTCATTTACACCAAATTCGTTTTGAATTCTGTTTTGTTTTACAAAGTTTTTATTTTGTTTTCAAATTCGTCAAAACCCAATCCCCCTTTGTTTTCAAGTGTCAAATTAGTTAGAAAGTGTGTTAGTTTGTGTTTTTAAGTGTTTTGAGTCAAGTTAAAACCTATTTTCGTCCAAATCTTGTTTAGAGTCCAAAACTGCCCCGAAAGTGGTTTAAAGGCAGTTTTGAGTGTTTTGTGTTATTTTGAGTCTTTTGGTTTGTTTTGGTGTTTTAAGTTATAGTTTTACATTCTTTGAGTCTAGTTAGTGTTTTTAAACTTGTTTTTACGTTTTTGAGTCAATTCCAAGTGATTTTGCAATCCCTCCTAATCCCCGGCCTAGAACGATCCCTACTTACATTCCATACTACAATTGATAAAAAGAGGGTTAATTTGAGTGCTAGTTAATAACATATCAGATGGGGTTGATTTTGGACGAAAATAAATAAAACAAAGCAAGAACAATGTAAACAAATTTTTAGACAAAATTAAGTAAATTGATGGGTGATAAACTAACTAGAGGGTTCTTCTCCACACATGATACACTTGCATTCAACTTTAATTTCCAATTGCTGCTTTGATAGGAGCATATTTATGCGCCTTAGTTTAGCTTGTTCTTGTGCATTTATAGTGTTTTTCCTTAGTAAAGTAGTCTTTTAAGCTAGTTTTATGTGTTTTCAGGTTTTAAGGGCAAAGTATGCAAAGGGAAGCATTTTGGAGCCTTTTGGAGCAAATTAGAGCTTGGAATGGACATCATATGCTTGGAGCCAAGAGGATGGACGAAATTGAAGATTTGAAGATGATGTTTCCTACTTGAACAAGGTTTCCTAGTCGAAGTAGGAAAGCGCCTAATTAAAAGATGAAATCCTAGTCAACGAAGGATTCCTAATTGAAGAAGGATTCCTAATCAACGAGGGATTCCTAGTTGGAGATGGATTCCTAGAAGAATGAAGATTCCTACTCAAACAAGGTTTCCTACTCGAAGTAGGAAAGTTAAATCCAAATGGCATCAAGTTTCAGCAACAATGAAGTTTTCCAAGTCTAAGAAGGAAAAGGAATCCAAGAAGAAAGAGGAGTCCTAAACACTTTAGGACACCTTAGCCTGATCCTAAGAGGAGTGCCGCACCAATTTCAGCAAGGAGATCTATTTTCCTTGCCTTGCAAGGCTTTCTAGAAGCCTTATCCCTTCCCCCTTATCCTTGCCGCACATCCTCACCCTTTTCCCTTTTTAAATCTGATTTCTTAGCCTTTTTCCTTGTGGATTTGGACTCTAGAAGTCCATATCTGACTCCCCTAGGGTTTTAAGTGCCTATATATACTCATATCAACCCCTAGATTAAACCACCACCTCTCATACACATTTATTCATTCCACAAAGTCAGAAATTCGCCCAAACCTGTCTCCACATCTTTGCCGCACCATCCCCTTCCCCTAAACACTACTACATCCCTCCATAATCATGCATCAATACCCCTAAGGCCCTAAACCTGTCCCTAGACCCCTTGCCACACCAAGGAGGAGGAGAAGGAAGCTCGGAAGTTCATGCAATTCAAGTTCACGCCGCTGGAATTTCTAGGTGTTTCTTTTCCTTTGATTTCAATGTTTAAATTCAATTCTCTTTGTTTTGTGCGTATGAGGAACTAAACCCCCCCTTGGCTAGGGGGGGATTCGAAATACATGTTTATGCTTGCGTTATGATTTGATTACTTCTAATTGTGTTTCATAAGTTGTGAATTCAATTTACTTATCTATGTGAATTACATTGATTTGTGTGTGTTGGTTGAGAGTGCACGCTTAATTATCATGCATAAATTGAATGCTAGGATATAAGGAAATTTCACCTAATCGTTATGGACTTGTATTCACAAGTAGTAAAGGTTGATGATCTCAATCGCGTTAAGTAAATTCTTGGCATAAGTTTCATGTAATCATAGTAACAAGTGCTTCGTCAATGCTTATGGTTTTCATAGAACTTAATGATTCTTGCTTGTATCTCTATTATGCAATCATGTAGGGGACTTGTGGGGAATGCTTTGGGTTGTCGTATGCAATCATCCAATTCAATAACGTTAGGAAAATCTGAAGGTTAATTTAAGCGGACCTAATTAACTTGGGGCATTGAGAATTCATGGTTTATTGAAAAGCAATTGGAAATCGTTTCGTATGCAAGTATAACATGTGTGGAGATGAACCCCTTAGCTAGCCTTCCATCCATTCATTTAAACCAAATTCGTTTTACAATCTGTTTTGTTTTACAAAGTTTTTGTTTTGTTTTCAATTTCGTAAAAACCAAATCCCCCTTTGTTTTCAAGTGTCAAATTAGTTAGAAAGTGTGTTAGTTTGTGTTTTTAAGTGTTTTGAGTCAAGTCAAAACCAATTTTCGTCCAAAATCTTCCTTAGTGTCCAAAACTGCCTAGAAAGTGTTTTTAAGGCAGTTTTGAGTGTTGACTTGCTGTTTTGAGTCCTTTGGTTTGTTTAAGTGTTTTAAAGGTTAGTTTTGCATTCTTTGAGTCTAGTTTAGTGTTTTAAACTTGTTTTTACGTATTTGAGTCAGTTTTCAAGTGATTTAGCAATCCCTCCTAATTCCCGGCCTAGAACGATCCCTACTTACATTCCATACTACAATTGATAAAAAGAGGGTTAATTTGAGTGCTAATTAATATCATATCATGCTTTCAATAAACTATGAATCTCAATGCCCTAGGTTAACTGTGATAGCACTTTTTTAACCTTCAAGTTTTCCTAAAGTTAGTGAATTGGATGGGAATGCACATGCAACAACTCAAAACATTCTCTAAAAGTCCCTTATGTGAAAAGCACAATAAAGGTACAATCAAAGATCACTAAGCTTCATGAAAACTATAAGCATTGACGAGGCAATTGTTACTATGAAAAGCATGAAACGTTTGCCAAGAATTCACTTGACACGATCGTTTATAAGTGACCTCCACTACTTGCAAACATAAAGTTGTAACTATTAGGTGAAACTTACTTCTGTTTTAGCTTCAAATTCCTGCATGAAAACTAAGTTGGCCACCTTAATTAACACACAAAAATAAGTCATCAATCAAACGGTTAAGCAAATTGCATTCACAATTCATGAAATAACAATTAGACGTAATCAATTCATCTTGCAAGCATAATCATGGTATTGAATAACCCCCTAGCCAAAAAGGCTTAGTTTCTCATGTTCACAAAACAAAGGAAAACAGATTTATACATTGTAAATATAAGAAAGAGAACACCTAAATATTCCAACGATTTGATGTTGAACAGCTAGAATCTTTGAGTACTTCTTCTTCCTCTCGTTTGCTGCGGCACAGGGACTTTGGGCATGTTTTTGGGTTATTGAATGGTGTAGAATGGATGGGGGACGTATGGAAGTGTTTAGGGTTGATGGGTGGTGCGGCTAGGGGTGATTTTTGGCAGAAATTTGGGTGAATGGTGGTAAAATGGTGCGGCTAAAAGTGAAGTGGTGTTTCTGGCATGAATGGGCAGTGTATGGATCATTTGTGGCTGTACAAAGGGAGTTTATTTAAAGGATTTCAGGAATTAAAACCCTAGGTTAATTAGGTAAACAGAAATTAAGTCTAAGGCTTCTAGAATTAGGAAACAAAATCAGAAACTTAATGGAAATTAGCTAAAAGTTGCGGCTAAGGTTTGAAATAGATTAGGAAAGTGTTTTAAAGCATAGAATCAGGAATTGACCCTCTCCCTTGCACGGCAAGGAAGAGGAATGGGCAAGGTGTGTGCGGCATGGACTATAGGGAGGTTTAAATGTCCTAAAACTGATGGGAGATGGCTTCCTTGCACGGCAAGGAGATGGGAAATTGGGAAATGTGCGGCAAAGGTCCCTAAGAGTTCTAGGGCCTTTGTTTTGTGTCCTCAAATGCATATGAAGTCCTCAAAGTGGCTGGAACATGAGTACTTTTAGAATTAGGAAAGGTCAAACCAAAATAGGAAACCTTGGCTTAACTTTCCTACTTCAAGTAGGAATCCTTGTTGGAGTAAGAATCCTTGTTCTTCTAGGAATCCTCATGTGATTAGGAGTCCATCTTCAATTAGGAATCCTTCGTTGATTAGGAATCCTAATTCCTTCAAGTCTTCAATTACGTCCATTCCTTGTGCTTCGAGCATGTGATAATCATTCCAAGCTCCATTTTGCTCCAAAAGGCTCCAAAATACAACTTCTTGCATAATTTGTCCTTGGAATCTGAAAACACACAAACGTGACTTTAAACACTAAAATAACTTAAAGAAACACAACGTAAATGCACGAGAACAAGCCAATTAAGTCGCATAAATATGCTCCTATCAAATTCCCCCACACTTAGCTTTTGCTAGTCCTCAAGCAAAACAAAGAAATAAAACAAAACAAAACAATTAAAACACAACCTAAACCTTCCAACATTTGCCTCAGGGATTTCCAATGCAGATGACATGTTAAAAATCATTATCCCCACAGATTTGAGTCATCTTTACACTTAAGCACATACTTAATCATAGTCACAACTTACTTGTTCACAATTAATCAATTAAAACAATGTTTTTTATGTAGTAACATGCCTTAGAGAATTCGCTCAATTCCTTACAAGATATGCACTCAATTTTCACTCAGATTTTCTAACCACAAACCCTATACTAGTTATATGTGAGAAGATTCCTGTAGATATGAAAACGAATGCTCACATATATGTAACACATAGAAAACAATTTCTGGAGTTAATAAGCATGTTTAGGTATGGTCTCATGAATGGAATGCTACTACTTAGACGCGAGAACTAGTGACACCATATGCTCATACCAAATTCAACCTCCACAAATTGAAACACATAAAACTCAAGATTGAAGTCAAAGGTTGTAACGGGGTTTGGGGTGTTGGCTAACAAACGAAGGATAGGGATAACAAATGTTCTTAAAGCAATAGCAAGCAAAGTAATGAAATTGAAACTTAGAATTCACTTAGAGTGCAGAAATCAACTTTTAAACACGAAGGGAAGATTCAAGCAATATTTAGGGCCGAATTCAAAATTTTGGACCCTTTCTTCAACAAACACATTTTAGAACTCTTTTTCACATCTTTTCAACTCTTTTTTTTTTCTTTTTTCTTTCTTTCCTTTCACACTTTTTTTTTTCTACCCGTGCCTATGGCACACTAACTCACATGAGAACACTTCCCCCACACTTGTTTTCTGCCAAACATTAATCAAAAGGAATTCAATTTGAATCATGCTTTACTATGCTTTGAGAACAAGGGTATGGATGGTCTTAAACTAGGCTAGGTGAGGATAATGTGGTTAACAAAGAATGTAGGCTAACAAGGCTCAATGGGGTTAACTTAAACATATAATGATATAGGATACACAGTAGTTTGGCTTTGGTGGTGGTAACTACACAACTTCATCTTCAATATGTGTTATGCAAATCAATAACATGCTTTGAATGAAATGGGCATGAGTTCTAGCATTTGGAACTAAATGATGAAACGCCTTCTAAGTAATAACCAAGCAAAGAATAATGAGATCATGCAACGACTTTAGAAAACAATAATGCACAGATTTTAACTCTCCAAATAAACGTTTAGGCTCAAGTCTCACAAGGTTGTAGCGTTTGTTTGAGTTCTTTCTTTCAAGCATGTTACAAAAACTAAAATTTTCCTTTATGATTACATGTGAATTCATAAGTTATAACCACAACCAAGCATAAACAAAGAGTAAATCAAACTTTCATCCATGTTAATCACTCTCTTTAACAGCCATGCAATTACAAATCAAATCATCATCATTGTGTTGGAAGGTAACCTAAGACACAAACAAACACACAAAAACAAATAAAAAACAACTCTTTTTGGTTTTTTTCAAAACAATTTTTCAAATTTTTATGGAATTTTCGGATTTTTAGAACAACACATACTAAAACACACCAAAACAGCCTAAAAACACTTAAAAACAGCAAGGAACAACACTTGAAGTTATGGTTGATAAAATCCCACAATTTTGCATCAAAAACACTTAGTTACCCCCCCCCCCCCCACACTTAAATCAAACATTGTCCTCAATGTTCCAAGCATAAAATCACACCAAACAAAAGTAAACACACAAACAGCAACTAAACGAATAAACAGGGCATATTAGAAAGAATCAACAAAGAGAAGGGTTTTAGGAACGCAAATCAGGAATTGGAGTGATTCCTAAGTCTTCCTTTGTTGAATGCATGGGTTGCCTCCCACGTAGCGCTTTCTTTAACGTCGTACAGCCAAACGGAGAACATCTTTACTCATCATTGGAACCCACGACATGCAGTGGGGTCTCCTCCACAACTTGCTCAACAAAGTTATCGTAGTACGACTTCAATCGATGTCCATTCACCTTGAATTCTTGCCCACAAGCTCTTAATTTGGACTGCACCTTGCACAAAAAGATTAGTAACAACAAACGGGCCAACCCACTTGGAACGTAACTTACCAGGGAATTGACGAAGACGGGAGTTGAACAACAACACTTTCTGCCCAAGTGTGAAAGTCTTGCCTCGAAGCATCTTATCATGGAATGCCGTGGTCTTCTCTTTGTAAATTCTAGCATTCTCATAAGCTTCATGCCTTATCTCATCAAGTTCACTCAATTGAAGCTTTCAATGAATTCCAGCTTGGTCCATATTCAAATTGAAGGTCTTGATGGCCTAATGAGCTCTATGTTCTAATTCCACGGGAAGATGGCAAGGCTTGCCATACACAAGCCGAAAAGGAGACATACCAATGGGGGTTTTGTAAGCCGTTCGATACGCCCATAGTGCATCATCCAACCGCAAGCTCCAATCTTTTCTATTTGGCCCAACGGTCTTCTCCAAAATCTGTTTGATCTCACGATTAGACACCTCGGCTTAGCCATTGGTTTGGGGGTGATAAGGTGTGGAAACCTTATGTGTCACATGGTACTTCTTGAGTAATGCCTCAATGGTACGGTTGCAAAAATGAGACCCTCCATCACTTATTAGCACCCTAGGCATCCCAAATCTAGAAAAGATATTAGTTTTCACAAATCTGCCACAACTTTAGAATCGTTAGTTCAAGTGTCTTTCGCTTCCACCCACTTTGAAACATAATCAACGGCAAGTAATATGTAAGTGAAACCAAAAGATGAAGGAAAATGACCCATAAAATCGATACCCCAAACATAAAAAATTTCAACTACAAAGATGGGTACCTGCGGCATTTGATCTATTTGGCCTATATTACCTGTCCTTTGGTAGCGATCACATGTTAAACAAAAGGTTCTAGCATCTTTAAACAAAGTAGGCCAATAAAAACCACATTCAATAACCTTAAAAGCTGTCCTTTGGGTGCCAAAATGACCCCCACATGCATATGTGTGACAAAAACTTAAAATTGAGGGAAAATCTGATTCATGCACACATCTTCTTATAACCTGATCTGAACAATATTTCCACAAGTATAGGTCATCCCAAACATAAAATCTAGCATACTTTTTAAGTTTATCACGTTGGAATTTGTTTAGGGTGCTAGGAACTTGTTTAGTCACCAAATAATTCACCAAATCTGCGTACCAAGGAGCACTTACCTGAATGGACAAGAGTTGTTCATCCGGGAACGTTTCGGAGATGGGAAGAACCTCTTCTTCGCGCACCAACCTGCTTAGGTGGTCGGCAACAACATTATCACTCCCCTTCTTGTTCTTGATTTCGATGTCAAATTCTTAAAGTAGAAGCATCCAACGAATGAGTCTAGGTTTAGCTTCTTTCTTGGTGAACAAGTACTTCAAGGCTGCATGGTCAGTGAAAACAATGACTTTAGTGCCAATTAAATATGATCTAAACTTATCTAATGCAAAGACAACTGCTAAAAGCTCTTTCTCAGTTGTGGAATAATTTAATTGTGCATCATTTAAGGTACGAGAAGCATAATAAATAACATGTGGCGGCTTGTTTTTCCGTTGGCCCAAAACAGCTCCAAGTGCATAATCCGATGCATCACACATTAGTTCAAAGGGAATGGACCAATCCGGTGGAGTGATAATTGGTGCCGTGGTGAGGAGGTCCTTGAGATGGTTGAATGCTTCCTCACACGCCTCGTTGAACTCAAAAGGCACTTCCTTTTGTAGGAGACGACATAGGGGCTGTGTAATCTTGGAAAAGTCCTTGATAAATCGTCGGTAGAATCCTGCATGACCAAGAAAAGAACGAACCTCTCTCACCGAAGTAGGAAAGGGTAAGTAGCGTACAAGATCTATTTTAGACTTATCAACCTCAATTCCTTGTTCAGAGATTATATGACCCAAAACAATACCTTGTTTAACCATAAAATGGCATTTCTCCAAATTTAACACAAGGTTCGTTTCAACACAACGTTTCAAGATTACAGTGAGATTATCCAAGCAATTATCGAATGAATTACCAAACACACTAAAATCATCCATGAATATCTCAATAATCCTCTCAACATAATCAGAAAAGATGCTAACCATACACCTTTGAAACGTGGCAGGAGCATTGCACAAACCGAATGGCATGCGTCGATATGCAAACGTTCCAAATGGACAAGTAAAAGTGGTATTTTCTTGATCATCCGGGGCAATAACAATTTGATTATAACCGGAGTATCCATCAAGAAAGCAATAAAAGGAATGACCTGCTAACATTTCGAGCATTTGATCTAGGAACAGCAATGGGAAGTGATCTTTCCTTGTGGTTGCGTTTAGCTTCCTATAATCAATGCACACTCGCCAACCTGTTTAAATTCGGGTGGGCACAAGCTCATTCTCCGCATTCTCAACAACCGTCACTCCAGATTTCTTGGGCACACATTGGATAGGTGAAACCCAACTGCTATCGGAGATGGGATAAATCACACCATAATCAAGGAGCTTGATTATCTCCTTTTTCACAACTTCCATCATCGGAGGGTTAAGACGGTGTTGAGCCTCTCTAGTTGGTTTGGCCCCCTCCTCAAGAAATATGTGATGCATACATGTTGTAGGACTTATACCTTTGATATCGGCCAAGGTCCATCCTAAGGCAGATTTGAACACCTTCAACACACGCACTAGTTTCTCCTCCTCTTGTGCCGTGAGGGATGAGGAGATGATGGCAGGTAAGGTCTCGTTTCCCCCCAAGAAAATGTACTTCAAATGGCTTGGTAAGGGTTTGAGATCAAGGATGGGTGCCTGAACAATGGATGGAAGCAACTTGTTAGTCAAAATTGGAATTGAATCAAAGTTAGGAGAGTTACCACCATGCTTAGGTAATGACTCAAGGGCAGCAACCAACTCAAGAATTTCCTCACTAGGAGGCACAGCATGGCCTGGTTCATGTATGTAGTGGGGTAGCTTAGAATCTGCCCCCTTGGTTGTGAGTTTCATGCCTCGTGTAATGACTTTTTCAAGCGCATCGTCATTCAAATCTTCAAGATATCCCTGCACCAAAGAGTCAATTATATCAATACAGAAACATGAATGGTCCTCACTAGGGTACTTAATGGAATCAGAAAGATTAAAATTAACAACTTCCCCATCAAATTCCATGGACAAAGTTCCACTATACACGTCAATCTTCATCCGGGCCGTTTTCATGAATGGCCTTCCAAGGAGGATGGGCAATGAAGGAGCATGATCCGATTCATCCATTTCGAGCATATAAAAATCCGCTGGGAAGACTAAATGATCAACCTGCACTAAAACGTCTTCCAAAACTCCCTTTGGATAAGCGTTAGATCTATCGGCCAATTGTATGATTACACCATCATGTTTCAACTCACCTAAGTTCATAGATACATGATAGGAGCATAGTTATGCTACTTAATTGGCTTGTTCTCGTGCATTTAGGATGTGTTTACTTAGCTATTTTAGTGTTTAAAGTCAGTTTTATGTGTTTTCAGGTTTTAAGGCCAAAGGATGCAAGAAGAGGCATTTTGGAGCATTTTGGAGCAAAATGGAGTTTGGAATGCATGTCACATATTTGGAGCCAAGGTTTGGACGAATTTGAAGACTTGAAGATGATGATTCCTACTTGAACAAGGTTTCCTAGTTGAAGTAGGAAAGTGCTTACATGAAGGGGATTCCTAATCGAAGAAGGATTCCTAATCGAAGAAGGATTCCTAATCAACGGAGGATTCCTAATCAAATGAGGAGTCCTAGAAGAACAAGGATTCCTACTCCAATAAGGATTCCTACTCCAACAAGGATTCCTATTTGAAGTAGGAAAGTTAAGCCAAGGTTTCCTACTTTGGTTTGATTTTTCCTAATTGTCCCTAAAAGTTCCAACAATTATGAAGATTTTCTAAGCATTCTAGGACACAAAACAAAAGCCTAAACCACTCTAGGACATGTGCCGCACTTCCCTCACCCTTTCCTCTTCCTTGCCGTGCAAGGGAGAGGGTTTCTTTCCCAAAAATCTGATTTAAAACACCTTCCTTGTTTTGCTTTAAAACCTGGCCGAATTTCCCTTCACCTTTCCTTTTATTTTCTGATTTGATTTCCTATTTTTAGAAGCATTTGACTTAAATTTCTGTTTACCTAATTAGCTAGGGTTTTTAATTTCCTAATCCCTTTAAATAAACAAGGGTGTGCAGCCACAAAAGATCCCCATTCAGCCACACACTCTCCCAAATTCGTCAAAACCCATCCACAACCTCAGAAACCACTTCTCCTTCATTCCAGCCGATTTCCACCACCATTCTTCATCTCCACACCTTCCACCCAACATCCACACACCATCCCCAAGCCTTGCCGTGCCTCTATACCACCCATAATCCATTCTACATCACAAAAACAGCCCAGAAACCACATCATTCCAATCTGCCGCAAGGGGAAGAGAAGGAGACAGTTCACAAAGTTGTTTGGTTTCTTCAATCTGAGTTGTTGAACAATTTTAGGTGTAGTCTATCTTATATTTCAATGTCTACTTCTTGTAATCTTTGTTTTTCATTGAGTATGATTGGCTAAATTCGTTTTGGCTAAGGGTGTATTCGAAACCATGTTTATTTATGTGAAATAAGTTGATTACTTCCAGTTATCGTTTCATAAGTCGTGAATACAATTTGCTTAACCGTTTAATTCAAAACTTGTTCTTGTATGTTGATTGAGAGTGCACGCTTAATTTGCATGCTTGAATTTGTTGCTAGGATATAAATTTGTCTCACCTAATCGTTATGAATTTATATTCGCAAGTAGTGAAGGTCGCTAGTCACGATCGTGTTAAGTAGATTCCTGGCAAGAGTATCATGCTTTTCATAGTTACGAATGCCTTGTCGATGCTTATGATTTCCAAAGAACTTAATGATTCTAACTTGTATCTTTATCGTCCTGTTCATATAGAGAACTTGTTAGGAATAATTTGTTTGCGATGCATATTCATCCAATTCAATGATTCTAGGGAAATCTGAAAGTTAATTTAAGCGAACCTAATTAACTTGGAGTGTCGAGGTTCATAACTTATTGAATTGATAACTGGAAATCGATTTACGTTGCATAAATTTCATGTGTGGAGAAGAACCCCTTAGCCATTCCATCACCCATTGATTCATCACATTTAGTTTACAATCTGTTTTAAATTACAATCTGTGCATTTAGTTCAAATTCGTCCAAACACAATTCCCCCATATTTTGTTAAGTTTGAGTCTTCATAATCTGTCCTCTTTGGTGTTTTTAAGTGTTTTGAGTCATAAGTTTTGCCAAATTCGTCCAAATTAGTGTAGGTGCTCAAAACTGCCCAGAAAGTGGTTTTTAGGCAGTTTTGAGTCTTCTAGTTGCTGTTTTGGGTTTTAGGTTTGTTTAAGTGTTTTAACTTTTAGTTTTGTGTTCTTTGAGTCTAGTTTAGTGTTTTAAACTTTGTTTTTTGAGTTTTTAAGTCAGATCTTGTCTTAGTTGCTGTTTGAGTCAATTAGCTTGTTTAGTCAGTTTTGGGCAGATTTGAGTGTTTCAAATCTGTTTTGAATCTTAGTAGTCTAATTAGAGTCTTTAAGTTTAGTTTTTGTGTTTCTAAGTCGATTTGTATTAGATTAGCACCCCTAGTTAATCCCCGGTTAGAACGATCCCTACTTACATCATTACTACAATTGTCACAAATAGGGTTTAATTTGTGTGTCAAGTTAATTTTCACATCAATACATAAATGGAGTATGGCATAACATTTATAGAGGCTCCTAAATCTAGCATGGCAGATTTGAAACGGGTGTTACCAATGACGCACAAAATTGTAAAGCTACTCGGATCTTTGCATTTGGGGGGTAGTTTGCGTTGCAAGATGGCGGAGACATTTTCACCTACCTTCACAACCTCCTTGGTTGAAATCCTCTTCCTAGTGGTGCACATCTCCTTTAAAAACTTAGCGTATCTCGGAACTTGTTTGATTGCATCCAAAAGGGGTAGGTTAACTTGAACTTTCCTAAGTGTCTCAAGGATGTCCTTTTCAGCTTCTTCCTTCTTCGTTTGCATGAACCTACTAGGAAAAGGAGCATTCGAAGGAAAAACATTAGTAGGAATTGAATTTAACACATTCTTTTCGTTATTGGACAAATTGGACAGTTTAGGGGCATTGGAGACTTGCGGCAAAGGTACTTCCACCTTTCCCGTGGGTTGACTTGATTCCTCCTCTTCCATTTGCAACATTTCATCCTCTTTGTGACCTGTTTTTGATGAAGAACCTGCTCCAACCTCCTTACCACTTCTTAAGGTGATTGATGTGGCTGATTCAAACCCTCCCTTTGGATTTGGAATGGTAGAACTAGGAAGCTTTCCTTGGTCTCTAATCTGCCCAAGAACTTCGGCAATCTGCCCCATTTGTTTCTCTAGTTGGTCCACCCTTGCGTTTTGATTTTCTTGCCCCTAAGTCAAAGTGGTTAGTAACTTAACAAGTGTATCATTATCCAAAGCATTACCTGAAGAAGTTTGGGCAGGTTGTGGAAGAGCTTGTGTGGGTGCGTATGGCTTGGTGTAGAAGCCCGGGGGTTGTTGCCTAAAGCCTCCTTGTGGTTGGGTTTGTTGGGGCTCCCTCCACTTGAAGTTTGGATGGTCTCTCCAACCCGGATTATACGTGTTGGAGTATGGATCATGTCTTTGCTGATTTTGGCTTTGAAACCCAATGGCATTAGCGCTCTCCCATCCACCATTCACAATGAGTTGATGACACTTTTCAGAGGCATGTCTTTGGATAGAACATACGCCACACACCATGGGTCCTTGAATTTTCATTCCCTCGGCCATCTGTGAAACAATAGAAGTAAGATTAGCTAACTGAGATTGAATATTGGATGTGGAACTTACCTCATGAACTTGTTGCTGTGGGGGTCCTCTTTGGCCTACACCCTCGTATTGTTGAGCGTTCAACGCTCGATTAGTAATCAAGATTTTTGCAGCCATGGGCGTTTTGTCCACCAATGCTCCACCCGCCGAAGCATCGAGCATTTGACGTTCAAGTGGTAGGAGCCCCTCGTAAAAGTATTGTAGAAGTAGTTCCTCCTTCATTTGATACTGTGGACAAGAAGCAACAAGTGATTTAAACCGTTCATAATAAGTAGGAAAAGCTCACCTTCCTCTTGCTGAATACCGCTTATCTTTTTACGAAGAAGGATGATTCGAGAAGTTGGGAAGAACTTCTCCAAAAACGCCTTCTTCATACTCTCCCAAGACGTGATTGTTCCGGGAGCCAATTCATATAACCAATCCTTGGCTTTGTCCATCAAAGAGAATGGAAAAGCCTTCATCTTCAAAATACTTCCGTCAACATTCACCAGAGTCATACTTGAGCACACCACTTCAAATTCTTTCAAATGTTTGTTTGGATCCTCCATGGACAGCCCATGGAACTTTGGAATGTGGTGGAGCAAGCTTGACTTTAACTCGAACTCTTCGGTTTTACCTTGAGCAAGCGTGGGATATTGGATACACAATGGTGCGACATTATCCAAACCCGAGGCGGAAAGCTCCTTGAGTGTACGGTTGTCCATAGCCATGTCTTGACCTTCTCCACCTACTTGTGCCGTGGGATCCTCCTCTTCTTCTAGAACTTGTTCTTCAAGGTCAGGTTCCGGGCTAGGTGGGTTAGACTCTTGTTGGTTCTTCCTTCTTCTCAAAGTTCGCTCGAAATCGTCGTCAAAATCCAAAATATGCTCACGAACAGGTCGGGAACTTCGAGTCATGCACTAGTACCTAAAAACGAAGAAACAACACAAATCAGCAACTACGATAGAAAACAAACGAAAAATAAAAAGAAATAACGAGGGATTAGCAAAGTTGCTAATCCCCGACAACGGCGCCAAAATTTGATGCGTAAAATAACTAAACACAGAAATTAAGCCTCTTGTTGACAATTGTAGTATGGATAAGTAGGGATCGTTCTTAAACTGGGGATTATGAGGGATTGCTAAAACACTATAAACTGACTCAAATCTGTAAAACAAAGTTTAAAATACTAAACTAGACTCAAAGAATGCAAAACTAAACTCTAAAACACTAAAACAAACCAAAAGACTCAAAACATCAAACAAACACTCAAAACTGCCTAAAAACTACTTTCTGGGCAGTTTTGGGACTCTAACACAATTTGGACGAATTTTGGTTTTCTAATGACCTAAAACACTTAAAAACATGTTCTAAGACAAGTTCTAGTTAATATGACTCAAAGAAATACGATGGGGTTGATTTTGGACGAAAATAAATAAAACAAAGCAAGAACAATGTAAACAGATTTTTAGACAAAATTAAGTAAATTGATGGGTGATAAACTAACTAGAGGGTTCTTCTCCACACATGATACACTTGCATTCAACTTTGATTTCCAATTGCTTCTTTCAATAAACTATGAATCTCAAAGCCTTAGGTTAATTGTGATAGCACTTTTTTAACCTTCAAGTTTTCCTAAAGTTAGTGAATTGGATGGGAATGCACATGCAACAACTCAAAACATTCTCTAAAAGTCCCTTACGTGAAAAGCACAATAAAGGTACAATCAAAGATCATTAAGCTTCATGAAAACTATAAGCATTGACGAGGCAATTGTTCCTATGAACAGCATGAAACGTTTGCCAAGAATTCACTTAACACGATCGTTTATAAGCGACCTCCACTATTTGCAAACACAAAGTTGTAACTATTAGGTGAAACTTCCTTATGTTTTAGCTTCAAATTCCTGCATGAAAACTAAGAGTGCCACCTTAATTAACACACAAAAATAAGTCATCAATCAAACGGTTAAGCAAATTGCATTCACAATTCATGAAATAACAATTAGACATAATCAATTCATCTTGCAAGCATAATCATGGTATTGAATAACCCCCTAGCCAAAAAGGCTTAGTTCCTCATGTTCACAAAACAAAGGAAAACAGATTTATACATTGTAAATATAAGAAAGAGAACACCTAAATATTCCAACGATACGATGTTGAACAGCTAGAATCTTCGAGTACTTCTTCTTCTTCTCCTTTGATGCGGCACAGGGACTTTGGGCAGGTTTTTGGGTTATTGAATGGTGTAGAATGGATGGGGGACGTATGGAAGTGTTTAGGGTTGATGGGTGGTGCGGCTAGGGGTGATTTTTGGCAGAAATTTGGGTGAATGGTGGTAGAATGGTGCGGCTAAAAGTGGAGTGGTGTTTCTGGCGTGAATGGGCAGTGTATGGATCATTTGTGGCTGCACAAAGGGAGTTTATTTAAAGGATTTCAGGAATTAAAACCCTAGGTTAATTAGGTAAACAGAAATTAAGTCTAAGGCTTCTAGAATTAGGAAACAAAATCAGAAACTTAATGGAAATTAGCTAAAAGGTGCGGCTAAGGTTTGAAATAGATTAGGAAAGTGTTTTAAAGCATAGAATCAGGAATTGACCCTCTCCCTTGCACGGCAAGGAAGAGGAATGGGCAAGGTGTGTGCGGTATGGACTTTAGGGAGGTTTAAATGTCCTAAAACTGATGGGAGATGGCTTCCTTGCACGACAAGGAGATGGGAAATTGGGAAAGGTGCGGCAAAGGTCCCTAAGAGTTCTAGGGCCTTTGTTTTGTGTCCTCAAATGCATATGAAGTCCTCAAAGTGGCTGGAACATGAGTACTTTTAGAATTAGGAAAAATCAAACCAAAATAGGAAACCTTGGCTTAACTTTCCTACTTCAAGTAGGAATCCTTGTTGGAGTAGGAATGCTTGTTCTTCTAGGAATCCTCATGTGATTAGGAGTCCATCTTCAATTAGGAATCCTTCGTTGATTAGGAATCCTAATTCCTTCAAGTCTTCAATTACGTCCATTCCTTGTGCTCCGAGCATGTGATAATCATTCCAAGCTCCATTTTGCTCCAAAAGGCTCCAAAATACAACTTCTTGCATAATTTATCCTTGGAATCTGAAAACACACAAAAGTGACTTTAAACACTAAAATAACTTAAAGAAACACAACGTAAATGCACGAGAACAAGCCCATTGAGTCGCATAAATATGCTCCTATCATATATGCAAAGGTGCCAAAGGGGCACGTGAAGGTTGTCCTTTCTTGGTCCTCCGGAGCTATCACAATTTGATTATATCCGGAATATCCATCAAGAAAGCAATAAAATTTATAACCGGCAAACCTTTCTAACATTAGGTCCAGGAATGGCAATGGAAAGTGATCCTTCCTTGTCATGGCATTTAACTTCCTGTAATCAATACAAACACGCAAATCGGTCACAACACGAGTGGGTACAAGCTCTTGTTCTTCATTCTTCACCACCGTGACTCCGGACTTCTTTGGAACAACCTGTACGGGTGACACCCAACGACTATCAGAAATAGGATATATAACACCACAATCAAGCAATTTTATAACCTCATTTTTTACTACTTCCAACATGGGTGGATTAAGGCGACGTTGAGCCTCCCGAGATGGCTTGGCTCCCTCATCCAAAAGGATGCGATGCATGCACGTGGTGGGACTAATGCCTTTGATATCCGCCAAGGTCCATCCAATGGCAGATTTGTGCACTTTTAACACCCTTATCAACTTGTCTTCTTCTTGGGCCGTGAGTGAGCTAGATATGATGACGGGTAGTGTCTGATCTTCTCCCAAGAAAACATACTTCAAGTGACTAGGTAATGGCTTTAACTCAAGTGTAGGTGGCTGCTCAATTGATGGAAGTAACTTGTTAGCCAAAACCGAATCTAAAATTGAGAGTGGAGACTTACCAGATTGTGAGGGCAATGACTTGAGGGCCGCGACCATTTCAAACACTTCACCACAAGGGGGCACGGCAATATGGTCAGATTCCATGCCGTGGGTTGCAAGGATTCCCTCACCCTCATTTCTTGCTCCTATGCCGTGGGTTGCAAGGATTCATCCACCCTCATTTCTTGCTCCTATGCCGTGCACTAAGGCTATTTCAAGTGCATCGTCGTTCATTCGATCCAAATGTACCTATGCCAAAGAATCAACAATGTCAATAGTAAAACAAGAATGGTCCTCAATTGGATATTTAATGGTTTCAGAAAGATTAAAACGAATAATGTCCGCATCAAACTCCATGGTTAATGTTCCCGTAAACACGTCTATCTTTGTTCTCGCTATTTTCATGAATGGTCGGCCTAGCAAGATTGGCAATGATGGAGCATGGCTTGAATCCTCCATTTCTAAGACATAAAAATCTGCAGGAAAGATAAGATGATTGACCTGCACTAAAACATCCTCAAGGACTCCCTTGGGATAAGCGTTAGAACGATCGGCCAATTGAATTATAACGCCATCTTGTTTTAACTCACCAATGTTCATTGATGCATAAATGGAATATGGCATAACATTAATAGAAGCACCTAAATCTAACATCATTGTTCAAATCTAGTGTTTCCAATTATGCATGGGATAGTAAAGCTCCCTGGATCTGATATGATATCAACTAGCACTCAAATTAACCCTCTTTTTATCAATTGTAGTATGGAATGTAAGTAGGGATCGTTCTAGGCCGGGGATTAGGAGGGTTTACAAAATCACTTGGAATTGACTCAAAAACGTAAAAACAAGTTTAAAACACTAAGCTAGACTCAAAGAATGCAAAACTAAACTTGAAAACACCAAAACAAACCAAAAGACTCAAAACAGCAAGTAAACACTCAAAACTGCCTTAAAAACACTTTCTGGGCAGTTTTGGACACTAAGGAGGAATTTGGACTAAGGAGGAATTTGGACGAAAATTGGTTTTGACTTGACTCAAGACACTTAAAAACACAAACTAAATTGATTTCTAACTATTTTGACACTTGAAAATAAAGGGGGATTTGGTTTTGACGAATTTGAAAACAAAACAAAAACTTTGTAAAACAAACAGATTGTAAAAACGAATTTGATTTAAATGGGTGAATGGAAGGCTAGCTAAGGGGTTCATCTCCACACATGTTATACTTGCATACGAAACGATTTCC
Organism: Malus x robusta; assembly: GCA_963082935.1. Taxonomy (NCBI): domain Eukaryota; kingdom Viridiplantae; phylum Streptophyta; class Magnoliopsida; order Rosales; family Rosaceae; genus Malus; species Malus x robusta. The sequence goes on from OY720335.1 coordinate 15,742,554, forward strand.
AATTGCTTTTCAATAAACCATGAATTCTCAACGCCCCAAGTTAATTAGGTCCGCTTAAATTAACCTTCAGATTTTCCTAACGTTATTGAATTGGATGATTGCATACGACAACCCAAAGCATTCCCCACAAGTCCCCTACATGATTGCATAATAGAGATACAAGCAAGAATCATTAAGTTCTATGAAAACCATAAGCATTGACGAAGCACTTGTTACTATGATTGCATGAAACTTATGCCAAGAATTTACTTAACGCGATTGAGATCATCAACCTTTACTACATGTGAATATAAGTTCATAACGATTAGGTGTAATTCCCTTATATCCTAGCATCAAATTCATGCATGCAAACTAAGTGTCGACCCTCAATCAACATACAAGAATAAGTTTTAATTCACATAGATAAGCAAATTGAATTCACAACTTATGAAACGCAATTAGAAGTAATCAAATCATATAGCAAGCATAAACATGGTTTCGAATCCCCCCCTAGCCAAGGGGGGGTTTAGTTCCTCATACGCACAAAACAAATAGAATTGAATTTAAACATTGAAAGCAAAGGAAAAGAAACACCTAGAATTTCCAGCGACGCGGACTTGAATTGCATGAACTTCCGAGCTTCCTTCTCCTCCTCCTTGGTGCGGCAAAGGTCTAGGGACAGGTTCTTTGGGATTATGGATGGTGGAGAATGGTTATGGATGGATGTAGTAGTGTTTAGGGGAAGGGAATGGTGCGGCAAAGGTGTGGAGAAGTGTTTGGACGAATTTCTGAATTTATGGGATGAATGAATGTGTATGAGAGGTGGTAATCTGGTTTAGGGGTTAATATGAGTATATATAGGCACTTAAAACCCTAGGGTAATCAGATATGGACTTGGATAACCCAAATCCACAAGGAAATAGGTTTAAACAATCAGATTTTGCAAAGGAAAAGGGATAAGGGTGCAGCAGCAATGGGATAAGGATAAGGTTTAGGTGTCCTAAATGGATAAGGTGTCCTAAATGGATAAGGACTCCTCATTTCACTTGGAAACTTTGCCTATTAGAATTCGGAAATCTTCTTTGTAGCTGCAACTTGATGCCATTTGGATTTAACTTTCCTACTTCGAGTAGGAAACCTTGTATGAGTAGGAAACTTCATTCTTCTAGGAATCCATCTTCAACTAGGAATCTCTCGTTTGATTAGGAATCCTTCTTCAATTAGGAATCCTTTGTTGACTAGGATTTCATCTCTTGATTAGGCGCTTTCCTACTTCGACTAGGAAACCTTGTTCAAGTAGGAAACATCATCTTCAACTCTTCAATTTCGTCCATCCTCTTGGCTCCAAGCATATGATGTCCATTCGAAGCTCAAATGTGCTCCAAAAGGCTCCAAAATACATCCTTTTGCATACTTTGCCCTTAGAACCTGAAAATACATAAAACTAGCTCAAAAGACTACTTTAACTAAGGAAAGACAATGTAAATGCACAAGAACAAGCTAACTAAGGCGCATAAATATGCTCCTATCAGGATCCTTACACTTTGGAGGTAACTTTCGTTGCAAAACCGCGGATACATTTTCACTTACTTTCACAACTTCTTCGTTTGAAATTCTTTTCCTAGTTGTGCATAACTCTTTTAAAAGCTTTGCATACCTGGGCACTTGCTTAATAGCATCAAGTAAAGGAATGTTTACTTGGACTTTTCGAAAGGTATCCAAAATGTCCTTTTCACTTTATTCCTTCTTCAATTGTGCAAATCTGCGAGGGAAAGGAACATTGGGTAGATTAGTGTTCGAAATCACAACATTTGGGACAATCTTACCTGAGGTGGACGGATGGGAGGTCTTAGATGGCTGCGGCATGGGTGGTGCTACCCTTGTCGTGGGGTAAGTTTGCTCCTCTTCTTTGATTTGTATCTTCTCAGCTTCCTTGTTTCTCACTTCTTTTCCACTTCTTAGTGTGATAGCTTTTGCAGATTCGAAACCACCCTTGGGATTGACCACCGTAGTGCTTGGTAACTTACCATTTTCACGGAATTGTCCCAAAAATTCGGCCATTTAGCCCATTTGCTTCTTTAGCTAATTAACCTCCTTTGCTTGGTTCTGCATTCCCTGCGCCATTGTGGTTAGTAACTAATATGTTTTATCGTCATTCATAGACGTACCTGGGTTGGTTTGGGATGATTGTGCTTGAGAAGGTGGTTGTGGTGCCATTGGCCTTGGAAAGAAACCCGGAGGTTGTGGGAATCCACTTTGTTGGGCATATTGTGGTGCATCTCTCCATCTGAAATTGGCAATGAGAGTTTTGGCATCCCTAGGTGTCTTGTCCACTAGAGCTCCTTCCGCGGATGCATCCAACATTTGCTGTTCAAGTGGTAAAAGACCTTCGTAAAAATATTGAAAAAGTAGCTCCTCCTTCATTTGGTGTTGTGGACATGAAGCAACAAGAGTTTTAAAACGTTCATAATAAGTTGGAAAAGATTCACCTCGGCTTTGCTAAATTCCACTAATCTTCTTGCGAAGAAGAATGACTCGTGATGTCGGAAAGAACTTCTCTAAGAAGGCTCGCTTCATACGCTCCCATGATGTGATAGTTCAGGGAGCCAACTCATACAACCAATCCTTGGCCTTCTCCAATAAAGAAAAGGGAAAAGCCTTCATCTTCAATATGTTGTTGTCCACGTTCACCGGTGTCATACTTGAGCATACTAGTTCGAACTCCTTTAAATGCTTATTGGGGTCCTCCATTGATAACCCATGGAACTTGGGTATATGATGTAGCAAACTTGACTTCAACTAAAATTCATCGGTCTTCTCAGGGGCTGCCCTAGGGTATTGGATGCAAAGAGGGGCTGCCTTGGCCAAACCCGAGGCAGAAAGCTCCTTGATGGTTCGATTGTCTGCTGCCATGGTTGTTACTTCCTTTTCAAACCTTGTTGTGGCCTCCTCTTCAACCTCAACTTCTTGCTCTTCTAATTCAGGTTCGGGACTAGGAGGATTAGACTCTTGCAATTTCTTTTTCCTTCTCAAAGTCCTCTCAAAATCACCGTCAAAGTCGAAGATATGCTCACGAACAGGTTGTGAGCTACGGGTCATAAACTAGTACCCGCACACAAGAGCAAACAAGGTTAGTAACCAACTTAATAGACTCGGCACAAGTAAGGAAATAAGGTGCCTATACACAGCACAAAAACAAAACACACACACACGGTGCAAAATTTAAAAACAAAACAGAAAACTAAACAATTTAAACAAGACTCAAGACAAGGGATTAGCAACTTTGCTAATCCACGGCAACGGCGCCAAAATTTGATGTGAAAATTATGTTGACACACAAATTAAACCCTATTTGTGACAATTGTAGTAATGATGTAAGTAGGGATCGTTCTAACCGGGGATTAACTAGGGGTGTTAATCTAATATAAATTGATTTAAAAACACAAAAACTAAACTTAAAGACTCTAACAAGACTACTATGACTCAAAACAGATTTGAAACACTCAAAACTGCCTAAAACAATCAAATTGACTCAAAAAGAAACTAGAACTTGATTTGGACGAATTTGAAAGTGTTTATGACTCCAAATGCTTAAAAACACAAAATAAAACAGATTTGAATGACTAAGACTCAACAAAATATGGGAGGATTGTGTTTGGACGAAATTAAATTAAATGGGCAGATTGTAAAGAAAACAGGTTGTAAGACAAAATTGTGATGAATCAATGGATGATGGAATAGCTAAGGGGTTCTTCTCCACACATGAAATATATGCAACGTAAATCAATTTCCAGTTATCAATTTAATAAGTTATGAACCTCGACACTCCAAGTTAATTAGGTCCGCTTAAATTAACCTTCAGATTTCCCTAGAATCATTGAATTGGATGAATATGCATCGCAAACAAATTATTCCTAACAAGTTCTCTATATGAACAGCATGATAAAGACACAAGTTAGAATCATTACATTCTTTGGAAATCATAAGCATCGACAAGGCATTTGTAACTATGAAAAGCATGATACTCTTGCCAGGAATCTACTTAACACGATCGTGACTAGCGACCTTCACTACTTGCGAATATAAATTCATAACGATTAGGTGAAACAAACTTATATCCTAGCACCAAATTCAAGCATGCAAATTAAGCGTGCACTCTCAATCAACATACAAGAATAAGTTCTAAATCAAACGGTTAAGCAAATTGTATTCACGACTTATGCAACGATAACTGGAAGTAATCAACTTATTTCACATATATAATCATGGTTTTGAATACACCCTTAGCCAAAACGAATTTAGCCAATCATACTTAAAGCAAAACAAAGATTACATGAATTAGACATTGAAATATAAGATAGAATACACCTAAAATTGTTCAACAATTTTATGGGCTGTTTTGATGAGTGAATCTGTCCCTTTTCCTTGCTTGCGGCAGATTGGGTGTTGATGGTTTATGGGCTGTTTTGATGATGTAGACTGGATTTTGGGGGTGTAGAGGCACGGCAAGGGGTGTAGGGTGAGTGTGGAGAGTGTTTGATGGTTGGAAGGTGGTGGAGAACTCGGCAAAGAGGATGGAAGAAGGTGGAGCGGCTGCTTGTATTTTCTGGGCGCTAGAATGGTGTTTTTGGGGTGTTTTGCTGCCTAGGGTGTGTATGGATGAATTTCTGTGATGAATGATGAATGGCTGCTTAGGTTTTGTCTTGGGGGGTGCGGCAACTTAAGATCCATATATATATATAGCATGGTAAAAACCCTACGAATCAGAATTACGATTAAACCTAGCAGATACAAGTGATTAGGGCCCTTAGGGCTTGCGGCAAAGGTTGGGAATTTAAGTCCTAGCCCAATTGGTTTCAGATATGGACTTAAAAAATCCAAATCCAAGAGAAAAAGGGCCAAATAAAATCAGAATCCAATTAGAAATAGGTTTAAGAATTTTCGTCCAAAATTGGGCCTTCTAGAAACTAAGTGTCTTATGGCTGATTTTGGGTATTCTAGAAGGCATAAAAGGGGGGGAAGGTGTGGCACTCTTTTAGGGTCAGATAGGGCCTCTAGAAATTAGGTTTTTAGGTCCACTTGTAGCTAGGACTAAGGTGGAACAAGATTAGGTTAGGATAAGATAGGATAAGGTTTGGATAAGATAAGGTTGGATAAGGTTTTGGATAATGTTTCCTCTTTTCTTGCACTTTCCTTATCTTCTTTGTCATGAACTTTACTTTTCTGATTTGTAGCATGTTTCTAACCTCTTTTGACTCCAAATTCGTCCATCCACCTTGCTCCATGTACAAGCTATCCATAATAAGCCCAAAACTGCTCTAAAAGGCTCCAAAATGCATCCTTTCGCCAAATACGACTTATGAACCTGAAAACACACAAAAGAAGCTTAAAGAACTAATAACATAAAAGCACTAAAACAAGCAACTAAGTCGCATAAATATGCTCCTATTAGCATGAGCATAACGTGCCTATCCCTGAAACTTTCCCCGATAAGCAGCTGTTGTCCATTGAGGTAAGTGAACCATGGTATGCCGATTTAGTGAATTACTTAGTGTCTAAACAAGTTCCTAGCACTCTTACCAAGCACCAATGTGATAAACTTCGAAAATATGCACGTTTATATGTTTGGGATGATCCCTATTTGTGGAAGTATTGCTCTGATCAGATTATGCTTAGATGTGTGCATGATTGTGAATTTCTTTCGATCCTAAGATTTTGTCATACTTATGCTTGTGGTGGACATTTTGGCACTCAAAGAACGGCATTAAAGGTTATTGAATGTGGATTTTATTGGCCCATGTTGTTTAAAGATGCTAGAACTTATTGTCTAACGTGTGATCGGTGCCAAAGAATGGGAAACATAGGTACCAAGGATCAAATGCCGCAGCAACCCCTATCCTTTGTTGAAATTTTTGACGTTTGGGGTATTGATTTCATGGGTCATTTCCCTCCATCTTATGGTTTCACTTATACCTTGCTAGCTGTTGATTACGTTTCAAAATGGGTGGAAGCAAAAGCCACTCGTACTAACGATTCTAAGGTTGTTGCAAATTTTGTGAAAACTAACATTTTTGCTAGGTTTGGAATGCCTAGAGTTCTCATTAGTGATGGAGTCTCCCACTTTTGTAATCGAACCATTGAGGCTTTGCTCAAAAAGTACAACGTTACACATAAGGTTTCAACACCGTATCATCCTCAGACCAATGGGCAAGCCGAGGTTTCAAACAAAGAGATCAAGCAAATCCTTGAGAAAACTGTGGGGCCAACAAGGAAGGATTGGAGCTTGCGCTTAGACGATGCATTGTGGGCTTATCGTACGGCCTACAAAACTCCCTTTGGCATGTCCCCTTTTCGGCTCATCTATGGTAAGCCATGTCATTTGCCTGTCGAGTTAGAGCACAAAGCACATTGGGCTGTGAACACCTTCAACATGGATATAGATGCAGCCGGGGTGCATAGAAAGCTCCAATTAAATGAACTCGAGGAGATTAGGCATGAGGCATACGAGAATGCTCGGATTTACAAGGATAAGACCAAAGCGTATCATGACAAGATGCTTCGTACAAAGACATTCTCCAAGTATTCCCCGGTAAGTTACGCTCTAAGTGGATTGGACCCTGTTATTACTAATGTTTTTTCCCATGGTGCAGTCCAAGTTCAAAGCATGAAAACCGGCCATGAATTTAAGGTGAATGGGCATCGTTTGAAGCCCTATTACGACCTGTTTGAGGAGCATATCGTGGAAGAAATACCCCTCCATGCCGTGAGCCCTAATGGAGCTTAAAAGGAGGTAACGTCCGGCTGCAAGATGTTAAAGAAAGCGCTTCTTGGGAGGCAACCCATGTATTCAATTAAGGAAGATCTATGAATCGCTCCACAATCAGTTTTGCGTTTCTAAAAACCTTCATTTTTCTGTAGTTTTATTTTGCCATGATTGTCATTTTTATTTGTTGCTTGTTTAATTGTTTTTTGTGTGGGTTTATTTTTGAAACACTGAAAGTTATGCAAGGTATTTTTACATTCATAAAAAAGAAAGGAACATTAAGCAGATAAATACAAGAGAGAACCTTCACAAAGGCTGCTTAGGAGAAGTCTCAGTAGTCGGCGGAGCCCCAGAAGGAGGAGGCATCGGAGGTTGATCATTCGGAGCTTCATTACGCGGTACAGCCTCAGACGACGAAGGCAAATGTTGTTGGAACAAACTCACAAACCTCTGATGATCATGTAAAATCTGACCATCAGATTCCTGCATCTGGTCAATCTTCCTCTTCATGTTTGTAGCATAGTTATGTGCGAGCCCGTGCAACTTTTTATTCTCATGCTTAAGCCCTATAATCTACTGCTTGAGACTCATCACCTCAGCCGCCAATGATTCAACTTGACGGGTTCGGGTAAATAGGCGTTGGGCCATATTAGACACGGAACCTATGCACTGCACACTGAGAGCCAGAGAATCTTTAACAGCCAACTCATCAGACCGTTTGGCAAGTAGTATGTTATCTTTAGGAGTGACAAGGTTCCTGGCCACCACCGCAGCTGTCATATCATTTTTCATCACTAAATCCCCAACGGTAAGGGGACCAGTAGGGGATATGAATGATGGGCGCCATATGTTGTCTGGACAAGGCGGGGCTGCCTCTTCACCAAGGTTCAAGTCAAAACGACGGTCGGAGGGGCCATACATTTTCAGAGATGTTAAAGAAAGAAGAGATCGGACAAATCAAGATCGTAGAAGTCCAAGAAGGGAGTTTTTACAGATAGAAATTCAAGTGTGCTTTGAACGTCCTGCGTACCTCTATAAAAATCAGCACGCGATGGGATGTCAGAGATCGAAGAGGCCAACTCAAAAATCAAAGAGGTGCTAGCTTTCTCAAGAGCTGGGCTTGCTAAAAAACCACGGCCAATCTTCTTTTCCAAATTTGTCCGCACTTGTCACATGCAACCTCTGCACTCGACGGGATTTCAGAGATTGAATAGGCAAGCTCAGAAATCGGAGAGGCATCTTCTTTCTCAAACATGTCAGCATCTGTCACATGCAGAGTCAGCTTTGCGGAAATCACGAGCAGTTTGTCGAAACGCCAATTCCAGATATCGGAGAGGCATCTGTTTTTCCAAACGTGTCAGCATCTATCACATGCAGAGTAAGCTTTACGGAAATCACGGGCAGTTTGTCGAAGGGCCGATTCCAGATATCGAAGAGGCAATTGTTTTTCCAAACATGTCAGTATCTGTCACATGCAGAGTCAGCTTTGCGGAAATCACGGGCAGTTTGTCGAAGCGCCGATTCCAGATATCGGAGAAGCATCTGCTTTTCCAGACTTGTTAGCGCCTGTCACATGCAGACTCAGCCTTGCGAAAATTACGGGCAATCTGTCGAAGATCTCTTGTGAAGTTCACTATTAAATCATCCAACGGTTGCTGACAAGAGTGAAAGAATAGTACCGGTTATTAATTCCTATAAATGGTACCCTTCACCCTCAATTTCAAGGCAGACATACATAACTCTTCTTTTTCTCCGAGAATGCCTTTCCAACAAACCCTCTTGAGTCACTCAGTGTTCCTTATTCCTTGGGGTACCTTTGCAAACAACTCATCCAAAGCAAAAGTATTTCATATCATGAAGGTTGAAAGCAAGAGTATCTCATATCATGCTTTCTCCCTGTCCTTCTCCTTGTCGTTGTTTTGGGACAAGGAGAAAGAGAGCAATCAGTGATGTGAAAATTACTTGACACACAAATTAAACCCTATTGATGACAATTGTAGCAAAGATGTAAGTAGGGATCGTTGATCGGATCATATTTATATATATTTTTACTTCAAATTCACTCGTCTTTTCTTAGTTAGTTCCTTATATTTTTGAGCTATTTACGTTATTTTTGTGTTTATAGGATTTGTTTATGCAAAGAAAATAAAAATGGCACAAATGAGTTTTAAATAATAAATTCGTCGAAAATTGCTTTAGTCGTTCTCATTCTGTCATGGGTTATTGGTAGAATTATGTCACGGATTATAGGTCATTGAAGTTAGGCTAAATTTATTAGGTATGCATTATAAATTATATAATATATCTAAAATTGAAGTGTTTTGCAGTTGGTGAGTAAAGAAAAGAAACAAAAAGAAATAAGCCTTTGCAGCTAGTGGAAAACGAGTGGGATGCCAGAAAAGAATAAGTGCAGTGGGGGAATAATGAAGAAAAAGGGCTGCACCTTGCAGCACTAGAAAATAAAAAAATGATAGAGGGAAGTTAGGTGAGGGCGGAAAAGAATAAAAGAAGGGGAAGGCTTTACAGAAAAGAGAAAAGGGGGGAATAAAAGGGGAGTTGCCCAAGGCAGCGCAACGAGAGGAATAAAAAAAAAAAAGAATCACGTGGGCGGTCAGCGTTAGAGAAAGAGGAGTAAGCTGCCCTTGCAGCTTTAAAAAGGTCAGAAAAGAATAGAAGAGAGGTACAGGGGGCGCCAGGCAGAAACGAGAGGGAGGTGAGGACAGAGGGCAGCGTGAGAAGGTCAGCACGCAGGAACAGCAGTAGAAAAGAGAGAAGCAGAAGGCAGGAGAGACGTGGAGATACGGGTAGGTGTGGAGAGAGGAGGTCTGACGCAGCTGGAGGGAGTGTGGTGCAGCACAGAAAACTGTGCAGAGAGAGCAGCACGGCAGACTGGCGTGAGGGCAGAAGCACAGAAATACAGCAGATCTTCTTTTCTTGGTTTTATCTTCTCAAACCCATGTTTTACTTTTGGTTTAATAATGTGTAACTAAATTTATTTTGGCTAGAGGTTAATTCAAAACCATGAATATATTTGTAATATGAATTGATTATCTTCAGTTGTGATTCATAAGTTGTGAATTCAATTTACTTATCCGTTCGTATAAAAACTGATTTATGTATGTTGGTTGAGAATGCACGCTTAATTTTCATGCATGAATTTGACGCTAGAATATAAGGGAGTTTCACCTAATCGTTATGAACTTATATTCACAAGTAGTGAAGGTTGCTAGTCACAATCACGTTAAGTAAATTCTTGGCATAAGTTTCATGCAAATCATAGTAACGAGTGCCTCGTCAATGCTTATGTTTTTCATAGAACTTAATGATTCTTGCTTGTATCTCTATTATGCAATTCATGTAGGGAACGTGTAGGGAATGTTTTGGGTTGTCGTATGCAATCATCCAACCCAATAACTTGTGGAAAAACTGAGGGTTAATTAGTGCAGTTCACGGTTAATTTGAAGTATTGAGATTTACAATTTATTGAAAGAACAACTGAAAATCAATTTAGGTTGCATATGTGTCATGTGTGGAGAAGAACCCTCTAGCTAGTCTGTCACCTATCCTTTCACCTTAATTTCATGCTTTTGTCAATTCGGTAATTTATTTAAGTTTAATTTACTTCTCGTAAAAACCAAACCCCCCCATTATTAAATTATATTATTTAGTTAGTTTTCATTGTTGTTAGTCTTTTAATTCAATTTCCGTCCATTTCAGTTCCTAGTGTCTAATTTGATTGTTTTCATTATTTTGAGTCATTCTAAGTGTGTTTCGAGTTATTAGAGTTTTTAGCCTAGTTTTGTGTCTTCAGTCTTGTTTAATATTTTTAAATTAATTTAGAATAGATTAGCAATCCCTCCTAATCCCCGGCCTAGAACGATACCCTACTTACATCTATACTACAATTGTCAAAAAGAGGGTTTAATTTGTGTGTCAAGTAAATCTCACATCAATCGTTCTAAACCGGGGATTAACTAGGGCTGCTAATCTACTCAAATTAAACTCTAAAACACTAAACTAGACTTAAAAACACAAGAATAGACTCTAAACTGACCTAAGACACTCAAATCTGCAAAACTAAGTGAAATTGACTCAATTCTAAACCTAACAAGTGATTTGGACGAAATTAAAACTTACTTTGACTCAAAAGATTAAAAGAAAACAGACTGTAACTTAACTAACTCAGAAAACACTTAAAAGACTCAAAACAGCACAATACTAACAATTAGACTCAAAACAGCACAATACTAACAATTAGACTCAAAACAGATTCTAGATATGAAATTGGACGAATTTATGACTAAACTAAGACCCAAACAATGTTTATGGACTAATTCTAACCTATATTGACTCAAAACACTCTAAAGAACCTAATTAGGACAGATTCTGACCTAAAGATACAAAGTAGAAAAGGGGGTTTTGAATTCTGACGAAATTGAATTAAAACGAAACAGATTGCAAAACAAAGTAATCTAAAACGAAATTAAGATGAATTTAAGGGTGAGAAGCTAGTTAGAGGATCCTTCTCCACACATGAACATATGCAACATAAATCGATTTCCAGTATTGTTTCTTTAAACCATGAACGATAATGCCCCAAATTAATCGTGAATGCACAAATTAACTCTCAGATTTCCCTAAATTCATTGAATTGGATGAATGCATACAACAACCCAAATTATTCTTCTCAAGTTCCCTATATGAACAGCATGATAAAGATACATTCAAAGATCATTAAATTCCATGGAAATCATAAGCATTGACAAGGCAATTATAACTATGAACTGCATGATACTCTTGCTAAGAATCTACTTAACACGATTGTGACTAACAATCTCCACTACTTGTAATTATAAGTTCCTAACGATTAGGTGAAAGTCCCTTATAATTTAGCATCAGATTCAAGCATGCAAACTAAGTAGGCCTCCTTAATCAACACACAAGAATAAGTTATCAATCAAATAGATAAGAAAATCGCATTCATGTTTTACGAAACAATAACTGAAAGGAATCAATTCATATTAACATAAGTCCATGGCTTCAAATTCACCACTAACTAATAAGAATTTAGTTCCACATGTTCATATCAATTGAAAAGCAAATTGAAATAGACATTGAAACTGAAACGAGGGAAGAAAGAACTATGAAAACTCCCAAGGATGCAGATGGCTTGCGCACAAGGCCCTCCTTCATCAATGGAATGCACGACTAGGCTCTCATTCTTCTCCAAAAGGTGCGGCAGAGATGTATATGGATGTAGGATGGTGTTTTGTGATGTAGAATGGTGATTAGGGTTGCGGAAAGGTTTTTTTGAATGGTGTGAAGGGTGGTGACGAATTTAGGCTTAAAAACATCTATTTATAGGGCTAGGGTTTCCACAAAATCTGATGGGAAGAGGTTAGGGTTTTGGAGATAAAAGGCTTGGCCCATCCAAGGGAGGAAATAATTAGGGTTTGTGCAAATTTTTAGGCTTCTAGAAGTGTTAGGTGCGGCACTTAGTAGATTTTAAGGCTTAGGGCCTACAAATTTGGTTTAGGGTTTAAATCAACAAAGAAAAGGGTTTTGGCCCACTTAGTTTCTAAAAAGGATTTGTAGAACCCAAATCCACAAGGAAAAAGGCCTAACAAATCAGAATCCAAGAGAGAAGAGGCTTGAGAGGTGCGGCAAGGGCTTAGAACAAAGCTGAAAAAGGATTAGGAAACTTCCAATTCAAGAATAGAAACTTTCAAGAATGGAAACCTCCAAGAATAGCAACTTCCAACTTTAGAAACTTTGGTTTCCAATTCTGAACTCTTTGTTCTTCATGTTCATTTCTTCATTTCTTGCCTCCTTTGATCTTCAATTTCGTCCATCCATTTGACTCCAACCATGTGATATCCATTTTATGCTCAAAACTGCTCCAAAAGGCTCCAAATTGCACCTTTTTGCATATTTTGTCATTTGGACCTACAAACACACGAACATTGCTTAAAACACTATAATAACCACAAACTAACTATAAAAGTGCAAGAAAACAAGCTAACTAAGTCGCATAAATATGCTCCTATCAATCAGCCAGCACTTGGTATCAATCTTCCGATCTGGAACCAAACTGTCTGGAACCCTTTCCTGATTGCTTACCTAGCCTTGCTCTCGAGTACTCATCTTCATCATTTTATGCTTCCTCTTCGTCTACCACATCTGCCTGGGGAACATATAAGGGAAGTGAAAATGTTACCTCAAAGCATGTGGAGACAATTTGCTAATTTATCCTCAGCTAGGGACAAGGAGAAAGAAAGCAAGAGGTGGGCACTTGGAAAGATTGAAGAAAGAAAAAAGACCATCTGATAGAAGCATATTTATGCGACTGAGTTAGCTTGTTCTCATGCATTTATGTTGTTATTTCTTAGTTAATTATGTATTTTAAGCTATTTTCGTGTGTTTGTAGGTCCAAAGGGTTAATGTGGCAAAGAAGTGCATTTTGGAGCATTTTGGAGCATTTTTGGGCATGGAATGGATAGCTTATGCTTGGAGCAAAAGGAATGGACGAAATTTGAAGTTTGTGCATCATCCTCTCCCTATAAATAACAATTTTAGCACACTCATTTCACCTAACACATTCACCTACCAATACATACACTCATTTCACCTAATACATCCACTCATTACAACCACCCAACACATTTATCTACCACTACATCCACTCATTTCACCCAACACATTCACCTACCACTACATACACTCATTTCACCTAATAAATCCACTCATTACAATCACCCAACACATTCACCTACCACTACATCCACTCATTTCAACCACCCAACACATTTATCTACCACTACATCCACTCATTTCACCCAACACATTCACCTACCACTACATCCACTCATTTCAACCACCCAACACATTCACCTAATACATCCACTCACTACCACCACCCATTACATCCTCTTCCTAAATATATTCATCCACCCTTCATCAAAGGGGGGAGATATCAATCCAAACACATCCATTCATCTTCACATCCATTCCTCCATACAAACAAACCTGCAAACACTTACCAACACCTTGTGTTGTAGAAAAGGAAGGGAAGGAAAGTGCTTGGACATGCTTGCTGTCCAACTTGGATCATTGGAGCGTTTAGGTGTTTTGTTTCTTTTGTTTCCAATGTTTAAATTCATTTTCTTTTGTTTTGTTGTGAATATGAGTGGCTAAACCCCTCTTGGCTAGGGGTGATTTCAAAGCCATGATTATGTGTGTAATATGATTTGATAAATTCCAGTTATGAACTCTTGAATCGTAAATGCAGTTGGCTTAACTATTTGATTGATAACTTATTTGTATTTGTTAATTAAGGGTCGACACTTAATTGACATGCATAAATCCGTTGCTAGAATATAAGGAAGTTTCACATAATCGTTACAAACTTATATTTACATGTAGTGAAGGTCGCTTATAAACGATCGCGTTAAGTTCAATTCCTAGCATGAGTGACATGATGCCATAGTTGCAAGTGCTTTGTCAATGCTTATGATTTTCATTAAACGTAATGATATTTGATTGTATCTCTATTATGATGTCATGTAGGGAACTTTAGAAGAATGTTTTGGGTTGTCGAATGATGTTATCCAATCCAATAAAACAAGGAAAATCTGAGAGTTAATTAGTGATGTCACGATTAATTTGGAGCATTGTCATTCATAATTCAATGAAGTAGCAACTGGAAATCGAGTTATTTGCATACATGTCATGTGTGGAGAAAAGCCTCTAGCTATCCCATCCATCATCTTACTTCTCAAATTTGTTTTACAATCTGTCTAGTTTTTCATACTTGTTTGTTTGTTTCAACTTCGTCCAAAACTCAATCCCCCCTTTACTTTAGTGTGTCTAATTATTTATAATCTGTTTTAATTCGTGTTTTTAAATGTTTTGATTCAAGTAAAAGTTAATTTTCGTGCAAAGTCATTCCTAGTATGTAGTTTAAGTTTATTTAGTTGTTTTAAGTTGTTTTAAGTATTTTAAGTTTGCTTTAAGTCTTGTGAGTCTTGTTAAGTATTTTTAAGTTTAGTTTTATGTTTTTGAGTCAGTTTAGAGGTTATTAGCAAGCCCTCATAATCCCCGGTCCAGAACGATCCCTACTTATACTTGTACTACAATTGTCAAAAGAGGGTTAAATTTGTGTGTTAAGATAATTTTCGCATCACCATCACCTCTACCTTGTGCTTGCCTGCCGTGCAGAAGAAACAAGCAGAGAAGAATGCAGACTGCACAATCAAATCAACCCAGCAGAAGGAGTCTGATTTGTAACCAAGGAACTCTGATATTCCTCGCTCAGAATTCCAAACCAGTTCGAGATCAAAGCTGTGGAAAGTCAACAAGATCATCTATCTCCAAAACCAGATTTGCATTCTTAAACTCTACTCTGTCTGTTTTTTTTACTTTGCTATACTTGTCATGTTTATTCGTTGTTTGTTTATTTGTTTTTTTTTTTTTGGTGAGTTTATGCTTGAAACATTGACGACAATGTTTGATTTAAGTGTAGGGGGTAATCATTGTTTTGCATGAAATTCGTAGGAGTTTATCATCCATTACTTCTAATGTTGTGCCTTGATGTTTTAAGTGTTTTTAAGCTGTTTTGGAGTGTTTCAGTGTGTTTTGACATAAAAATCCGAAAATCTCATAAAAATTTGAAAAATTGTTTTGAAAAACCCAAAAAGAGTAGTTTATCATCCATTACTTCTAATGTTGTTCCTTGATGTTTTAAGTGTTTTTAAGCTGTTTTGGAGTGTTTCAGTGTGTTTTGACATAAAAATCCGAAAATCTCTGGTGTGAAAATTAACTTGACACTCAAATTAAAACCCTATGATTGTAGTATATGTAAGTAGGGATCGTTCTAGCCGGGGATTAGAAGGGATGCTAATCAACACAAATAAGACTCAAAAACACTAAACTAGACTCTATAGACTCAAAACTAACTTAAAACACTAAAAACAGCAAGAAACAATAAAAAAAGACTCAATTCTAGACCTAACAAGTGATTTGGACGAAAATAGAACTTCAAAGACTCAAAAGACTTAAAGAAAACACGTTTTCACTCTAAAAACAAGATTTAAAAGCAAGGGGATTGATTTTGACGAATTTAACTTTTAAAACAAAAACTTTGGAAACAAACTTAACAAAAACGATTTTGATGTAAATTAAGATGGTGAAAGGCTAGTTAGAAGGTTCCTTCTCCACACATGAAACATATGCATACGACTCGATTTCCAATTACTCTTTCAACAAACCATGAATGACAATGCCCCAAATTAACTAGATCGACCAATTAATTCTCAGATTTCCCTAGATTCATTGAATTGAATGGGATACGCATTACAACCAAATTATTCTTATCAAGGACCCTAACTATGGAATACGCATGATAGAGACACATATCAAAGATCATTAAGTTCAATGGAAATCATAAGTATTGACGAGGCATTCATAACTATGGGATACGCATGTTACTCTTGCCTAGGATTTACTTAACGCAATCGTGACTAGCGACTTTTACTACTTATGAATATAAGTTAATAACGATTAGGTGAAATTCCCTTATACTCTAGCATCAAATTCATGCATGCAAACTAAGTGTCGACCCTCAATCAACATACATAAACATGTTATCAATCAAATAGATAAGTAAACCACATTCACGATTCATAAAATCATAATTGGAAGAAATCAAGTTATATAAAACATATGATCATGGCTTTGAATTCCCCTCTAACTATAAAGAAATTAGTTCCTCATGTTCGCAAATAAACAAAGATAAATAAATATAAACATTGACATAAAGATAGAAAACACCTAGAAACGCTCTGACAATCCAACGTCTTGAATGGCATGCACGGCTCCAAGTTGTCTTCCTTCTTCTCCTTGCAAACTCACGGCACAATGAGGTGTGGATGGGTGAATGGTGTAGTAAATTATGGTAGAGGATGGTGACTAAATGGTGCAGCAAAGGGTGGTATTTATAGGCTAAAAATTCACATTCCTAGGTAGCAAAGGACAAGGTTTTAAAGACCTAAACTACATGGGATAATAACATACAATCCTACAAGGAAAACAAGTCAAAAACCCAAAGGGATTGGGAGATAAGGTACAGCACAAAGAGTGTGAAATGATAAGGCTTCTAGAAACCAAAATCCTAAAGGAAATAGGGTAGAAAATTCGGCACAAAGTTAGGGTTCTAGAAGGATCATACAAGGCAGATTTTTAGGGGTTTCTAGAAAGGTTCTAAGCACCCTATGTGTAGGATAAGGTTAAGATCTTCTAGAAATCCCATTTTAAGCATCCTAATCTAGTTAGAAACCCCCCTAATTGGCTGAAATGTGGATAGTTTAGGATAAGGATAAGATAGGATAAGATAAGGTTTATTTGGATAAGATAAGCTAAGATAAGGTTATGGATGAGGTTTTGGATAAGATACCTTATCTTGAGCTGATTCTTTGGCTTTAATTCTTCTTCTTCATGTAGGAATACTTGCTTGAGTAGGAAACTTCATTCGTCTAGGAATCCATCTTCAATTAGGACTCCTACATTGATTAGGAATCCATCTTCATTTAGGAATCCTTCATGTAAGCCCTTTCCTACTTCAACTGGGAAACTTTGTATCTTCAATTCTTCAACTTTGAAACGTCTTCCTAGCTTCATCAATTCCTCAAATTCGTCCATCCCTTGTGCTTCATGTGCATGAACTCCATTTTAGCCCAATTTCGCTCCAAAATGCTCCAAATTGCATCCTTTTGCTCACTTTGTCACTAAAACCTGAAAACACATGAAAATAGCTTAAAAGACTAACTTAACTACGAAAACACAACATAAATGCATAAGAACTAACTAACTAAGGCGCATAAATATGCTCCTATCAATCTCATAAAAATTTGAAAAATTGTTTTGAAAAACCCAAAAAAGTTGTTTTTGTATGTTTATTTGTGTCTTAGGGTACCTTCCAACACAATGATGAGGATTTGGTTTTTAATTATATGATTGTTAAAGAGAGTTACAAACATGGATGAATGATTTACTCTTAGGTGTATGCTTGGTTGTGGTTATAATTTATGAATTCATATGCAATTATAAAGGAAAAGTCAATTTTTGTAACATGCTTGAAGGAAGGAACTCAAATGAACGCTACAACCTTATGAGACTTGAGCCTAAATGTTTATTTGGAAAGTTAATAATCTATGCACTATTGTTTTCTAAAGTCGTTGCATGATCTCATTATTCTTTGCTTGGTTGCTACTTAGAAGGCGTTTCATCATTTAGTTCAAAATACTAGAACTCATGCCTATTTCATTCAAAGCATGCTATTGATTTGCATAACACAATTCAAGATGAAGTTGTGTAGTGACCACCACAGCCAAATTGCCGTGCCCTATTTCATTATGTGTTTAAGTTTAACCCCCTTGAGCCTTTTGTAGCCTATGTTCTTTGTTAACCCACACTATCCTCACCTAGCCTAGATTAGGACCATCCATACCCTTGTTCTTGAAGCATAGTAAAACATAATTTAGAAGGAATTCCTTTTGTTGAACTTTTGCAGAAAAACAAGTGTGGGGGAAGTGATTCTTGTGTGTGTGTGTGTGTGCCAAAGTCCTTAATAAGGCACGGGTAGAAAAGAAAAAGAAAAAAAAAGAAACATTCGTGGAAAATAGAATGAAAAGAAGAAAAGTTGTGAAAAGAGTGAAAAAGAGTTGAAAAATATGTGAAAAAAAGAGCTCTAAAGTGTTGTTTGTTGAATAAAGGGTCCAAAACATTGGATTCGGCCCTAAGTGTTGCTTGAATCTTCCCTTTGTGTTTAAAAGTTAATTTCTGCATTATTAAGTAAATTCCAAGTGTCTATTTCATTAGTTTGCTTGCTATTGCTTTCAGAACGTTTGTTATCCTTATCCTTTCTTTGTTAGCCATTACCCTTAAACCCCGTTACAACCCTTAACTTTATCTTGAGTGTTATGTGTTTCAATATGTGGAGTTTGGAATTGGTTTGAGCATATGGTGTCACTGGTTCTTGCATCTAAGTAGTAGCATTCCATTCATGAGATCATATCTAAACATGCTTAATAACTCCAGAAAATTACTTTCTTTGTTATAAATATATGTGAGTGTTCGTTTTCACGTTTACATCAATCTTCTCACATATAACTAGTGTAGGGTGTGTAGTCAGAAAATGTGTGAAAATATAGAGTATCTTGTAAGGAATTGAGCAATTTCTCTAAGGCATGTTACTATATTCAAAACATCGTTTTAATTGGTTAAATGTGAACTAGTAAGTGGTGACTGTGATTAAGTATGTGCTCAAGTGTGAAAATAACTAAAATCTGTGGGAATGATGATTTTTAACATGTCATGTTTCATTAAAAATCCCTGAGGCAATTGTTGGAAGGTCTAGGTTGTGTTTTGTTTTGTTTTGTTTTGTTTGTTTTGTTTTGCTCAAGGACTAGCAAAAGCTAAGTGTGGGGGAATTTGATAGGAACATATTTATGCGACTTAGTTAGCTTGTTTATTGGCATTTACTTTTTTAGTTCGTAGTTATTTTAGTATTTTAAGCTATTTTCGTGTGTTTGTAGGTCCAAAGCGTTAATGTGGCAAAGAAGTGCATTTTGGAGCATTTTTGGGCATGGAATGGATAGCATATGCTTGGAGCAAAAGGAATGGACGAAATTTGAAGTTTGTGCATCATCCTCTCCCTATAAATAACCATTTTAACTCACTCATTTCACCCAACACATCCATTCACCTACCACTATATCCACTCATTTCACCCAACACATCCATTCTCCAAACATCCATCCACTACACCCATTACATTCACTCATTATCAAACACTCATCCACTACACCCATTACATCCACTCATTACCAAACATCCATCCACTACACCATTACATCCACTAATTACCACAACCCACTACACCCATTACATCAACTCATTACCAAACATCCACCCACTACACCCATTACATCCACTCATTACCAAACACTCATCCACTACACCTATTACATCCACTCATTACCAAACATCCACCCACTACACCCATTACATCCACTCATTACCACAACACTCACCCACTACACCCATTACATCCACTCATTACAACTCCATACACTCCTCTCCCTAGCCTATAAATACATCTACCCTTCACCATAATTTGGAGGCCATCATCCAAAGACACTACATTTCACATCTCACAACTTCATTCACAAACACAATTTCCTTGCCGTGACCTCCATCCATTCATCTAGCCATACTACATCTCACTAATCCCTACACTTTCATCTCTTAGCCGTGTAAATCCATTCCATCCATATATCCATACACATCCTAGACACTTGTGCTACAACAAGGTGGTGAAAACAAAGGTCCTTGGCGTTTCAAGCTTGGAACTTTGGAGCGTTTTAGGTGTACTCCGTTCTTGCTTTCAATGTCTACTTTGTTATTTTCTAATTTTGTTGCAATTATGAGTGGCTAAACCCCTATTTAGTTAGGGGGAAGTTTGAAGCCATGGACATGCTTGAGATTTAAATTGATTTCTTCCAATTGTGATTTGATAAGTTGTGATTGCAATTCAATTATCTATTTTATTCATAACTGATTCTTGTATGTTTATTAAGGATGCATACTTAGTTTTCACGCATGAATTAGATGCTAGAATATAAATGAGTTTCACCTAATCGTTACAAGTTTATATTCATGAGTAGTGAAAGTTGTCTATCACAATCGCGTTAATTGAATTCTTGGCAATTGTATCATGCATTCATAGTTGTAATTGTCTCATCAACACTTATGATTTTCATTGAACGTAATGATCTCTGATTGTATCTCTATTATGCATTCATATAGGGGACTTTTAGAGAATGATTTGGGTTGTCGCATGCATTCATCCAATTCAATGAGTAAAGGAAAATCTGAGGGTTAATTTGTGCATCACGGTTAATCTGGGGTGTTGAGTATCATAGTTTATTGAAAAGCAATTGGAAATCGATTCATGTACAAGTGTGTCATGTGTGAAGAACGGACCTCTAACTAATCCATCCATCATTTTATTTCTCAAATTTATTTTATAATCTGCCTAGTTTTATAACTTGCTTGTTTATTTCAAATTCATCCAAATCAAAACTCCCATTTTACTTTCTTGTTCCAAAGTGTTTAAAATCTGTTTTGAGTCCCTTGAGTCTATTCAAACGTTTTTAACTTTGTTTTTATGTTTTTGAGTAAGTTTAGAGGTTTTAGCAAGCCCTCCTAATCCCCGGTTTAAGAACGATCCCTACTTGTATTTATACTACAATTTGACAACAAGAGGGTTTAATTTGAGTGCTTAACTTTCATCGCATCACGTTCCTAAAACCCTTCTCTTTGTTGTTATTTCTATTCTGCCATGTTAACTTGTTTAGTTGTTGTTTGTTGGTTTCTTTGTGTTTTGTGTAACTTTATGCTTGAAACATTGAGGACAATGTTTGATTTAAGTGTGGGGGGGGGGTAACTAAGTGTTTTTTATGCAAATTCGTGGGATTTTATCACCCATTACTTATAGACTTGTTCCTTACTGTTTTTAATTCCTTACTGTTTTTAAGTGTTTTTAAGCTGTTTTGGAGTGTTTTAGTGTGTTTTGACTTAAAAATCCGAAAATCTAATAAAAAATTTGAAAATTTGTTTAGAAAAACCCAAAAAGAGTTGTTTTTGTGTGTTTGTTTGTGTCTTAGGGTACCTTCCAACACAATGATGAGGATTTGGTTTGTAATTACATGGCTGTTAAAGAGAGTGGTTAACATGGATGAAAGTTTGATTTACTTTTTGTTTATGCTTGGTTGTGGTTATAACTTATTAATTCACATGTAATCATAAAGGAAAAATCAGTTTTTGTAACATGCTTGAAGGAAGGAACTCAAATTAACGCTACAACCTCGTGAGACTTGAGCGTAAACGTTTATTTGGAGAGTTGATAATCTGTGCATTATTGTTTTCTAAAGTCGTTGCATAATCTCGTTATTCTTTGCTTGGTTACTACTTAGAAGGCATTTCATCATTTAGTTCCAAATGCTAGAACTCATGCCCATTTCATTCAAAGCATGTTATTGATTTGCATAACACATATTCAAAGCATGTTACTACTTCATTATATGTTTAAGTTAACCCCATTGAGCCTTGTTAGCCTACATTCTTTGTTAACCCACGTTATCCTCACCTAGCCTAGATTAGGAGCATCCATACCCTTGTTCTTGAAGCATAGTAAAGCATGATTCAAATTGAATTCCTTTTGATTAATGTATGGCAGAAAACAAGTGTGGGGGAAGTGTTTCTCATGTGAGTTAGTGTGCCATAGGCACGGGTAGAAAGAAAAGAAAAGAAAAATTCATGAAAAAAAAGAAAGAAAAAAGAAAAGTGTGAAAAGTATGAAAAAAAAAAAGAGTTGAAAAGATGTGAAAAAGAGTTCTAAAGTATTGTTTGTTGAAGGAAGGGTCCAAAAAGTTGAATTTGACCCTAAGAGTTGTTTAAATCTTCCCTTTATGTCTAAAAGTGATTTCTGCATTCTAAAGTGAATTCTAAGTCTAGATTTCATTACTTTGCTTGCAATTGCTTTAAGAATGTTTGTATCCCTATCCTTCCTTTGTTAACCAATACCCCAAGCCCCGTTACAACCCTTGACTTCAATCTTGAGTGTTATGTGTTTCAATTTGTGGAGTTTGAATTTGGTATGAGCATATGGTGTCACTGGTTTTCGCATCAAAGTAGTAGCATTCCATTCATGAGATCATATCTAAACATGCTTATTAACTCCAGAACTTGCTTTCTTTGTGATACATATATGTGAGCGTTTGTTTTCATATCTACATCAATCTTCTCACATATAACTAGTATAGGGTGTGTAGTTAGAAAATCTGAGTGAAAATTGAGTGCATATCTTGTAAGGAATTGAGCGAATTCTCTAAGGCATGTTACTACATTCAAAACATTGTTTTAATTGATTATATGTGAACTAGTAAGTGGTGACTATGACTAAGTATGTGCTCAAGTGTGAAGATGACTCAAATCTGTGGGAATGATGATTTTTAACATGTCATGTGCATTGGAAATCCCTGAGGCAAACGTTGGAAGGTTTAGGTTGTGCTTGGTTTGTTTTGTTTCGTTTGTTTTCTTTAGTTTGTTTGTTTTGCTCGAGGACTAGCAAAAGCTAAGTGTGGGGGAATTTGATAGGAGCATATTTATGCGACTTAATTGGCATGCCATTTATAGATGCACCTAAATCTAACATGGCAGATTCAAGATGAGTGTTACCAATGACACAAGGAATTGTAAAACTACCCGGATCTTTGCATTGAAGGGGCAGTTTGCGTTGCAACATGGCAGAGACCTTCTCACGTACATGGACCACTTCTTTCTCCCGAAAACGTTTCTTTGTTGTACAAAGCTTCTTCAAAAACTTTGCGTACTTCGGGATTTGCTTGATTGCATCCTAAAGGGGTATGTTGACTTGAACTTTCCTAAATGTCTCTAGAACATCTTTTTCCTCCTCTTCGTTCTTGGATTGCAAAAATCTGCTAGGAAAGGGTACATTAGGGGGAATAATGTTAGAATTAATTGGAATTAGACCTTTCTTACCTGTGGTGGACGGATTGGATGGTTTAGGAGTAATGGGGGCCTTCGGCAAGGGTGTTTCCACCCTTGCCGTGGGTTTATTTGGTTCCTCCTCTTTGAATTTCAACTTCTCGTCCTCCTTGGGGGCAGATTTAGATTGTTGTGGACCAGTTCCTACTTCTTTTCCACTCCTTAGCATGATTGCATTGGCAATTTCAAAGCCTCCTTTTAGATTCATAATGGTTGAACTAGGAAGCTTTCCTTGTTCTCTAAACTGCCCAACAAACTCCGCAATCTGCCTAATTTACTTTTCTAATTGATCCACCCGAATGATCGTGTTTTGCATTGCTTTGGTTTGATTTTCTTGCCGCTGAGACAATTTGGTTAGTAGCTTAAAAAGTGTATCATTGTCTAAAGATGTACCTGAAGTATTTTGGGCAGATTGTTGTGAGGCTTGTGTGGGTGCGTATGGCTTGGTGTAGAAGCCCGGGGGTTGCTGCCTAAAGCCTTCTTGTTGTTAGGGTTGTTGGGACTCCCTCCACTTGAAGTTTGGATGGTCTCTCCAACCTAGATTATAGGTATTAGAATATGGATCGTTCCTTGGTTGGTTTTGGCCTTGAAATCCAATTGCATTGGCGCTTTCTCATCCACTATTTTCAATCAATTGTGGGCACTTTTCAGAAGCATGTCCTTGGATAGAACACACACCACACACAATTGGTCCTTGCATCATCATTCATTTGGCCATCTGAGACATAATGGAAATAAGATTAGCTAGTTGTGAATGAATGTCGGGTGTAGAACTTTCCTCATTCACTTGCTGCCGTGGGGGTCCTCTTTGGCCAACGCATTCGTATTGTTGAGCGTTCAACGCTCGTTTAGCAATCAAGATCTTGGCAGCCATGGGTGTCTTGTCCACCAATGCTCCACCAGCCGAGGCATCGAGCATTTGACGTTCAAGTGGTAGGAGGCCCTCGTAGAAGTAACTCCTCCTTCATCTAATGTTGTGGACAAGAAGCAACAAGTGATTTAAAACGTTCATAATAAGTGGGAAATGACTCACCTTCATCTTGCTGAATTCCACTTATCCTTTTACGTAGAAGAATGATTCGAGAAGTTGGGAAAAACTTCTCCAAAAATGCCCTCTTTATACTCTCCCAAGATGTGACAATTCCAGGAGCTAATTCGTACAACCAATCTTTGGCTTTGTCCATTAAAGAGAATGGAAAAGCTTTCATCTTCAAAATACTTCCGTCGACGTTGACAGGAGTCATGCTTGAACACACCACTTTGAATTCTTTCAAATGCTTGTTTGGATCCTCCATGGACAACCCATGGTATTTTGGAATATGGTGGAGAAAACTTGACTTCAACTTGAACTCTTCGATCTTGCCTTGAGCAGCCGTGGGATATTGGATACATAAAGGTGCGGCATTATCCAATCCCGAAGCAGAAAACTCCTTGAGTATTCGGTTGTCCACAACCATGTTTTGCACTTCTTCACCCACCCTTGCCGTGGGTTCCTCTTCCTCTTCTAGGACTTGTTCTTCAAGGTCAGGTCCCGGGCTAGGTGGGTTATGTTGTTGCTGGTTCCTCGTCCTTCTTAAAGTCCTCTCAAAGTTGTCGTCAAAGTCTAAAATGTGCTCACGAACCGGTTGAGAACTTCGAGTCATAAACTAGTACCTAAAACAAGAAAACAAAACAAGGTCAGAAACTTAAACAAAATAAAATAAATGAAAAGAAAACAATCCAAGGGATTAGCAAAGTTGCTAATCCCCGGCAATGGCGCCAAAAATTTGATGCGAAATATATAAGCACACAAATTAAACCCTCTTTTTATCAATTGTAGTAAAGTAAGTAGGGATCGTTCTAGACCGGGGATTAGGAGGGATTGCTAAAACACTTGAAACTGACTCAAAAACGTAAAACAAAGTTTAAAACACTAAACTAGAATC
This sequence comes from Malus x robusta, assembly GCA_963082935.1. Lineage (NCBI taxonomy): Eukaryota > Viridiplantae > Streptophyta > Magnoliopsida > Rosales > Rosaceae > Malus > Malus x robusta. The sequence continues at coordinate 15,767,847 of OY720335.1, forward strand.
AAAGAATGCAAAACTAAACTCTAAAACACTAAAACAAACTAAAAGACTCAAAACAGCACAAAAACATTCAAAACTGCCTTAAAATCACTTTCTGGGCAGTTTTGAACTCTAACACAAACTTGGACGAATTTGGGTTATAAATTGAATCAAAAAACTTAAAAACACAAACTAAATTGATTTCTAACTAATCTAGCACTTCAAAATAATGGGGGATTTGGTTTTGACGAATTTGAAAACAAAGAAAACAGATATTAGCTAAAACAGATTTTTAAAACGAATTTGGATGAAACTATGGATGGAAGGCTAGCTAGAGGGTTCTTCTCCACACACGACACACTTGCACATAAACCAATTTTCAGTTGTTCTTTCGATAAATCATGAAACTCAACCACCCCAGGTTAATTAGGTCCGCTTAAATTAACCTTCAAGTTCTCCTTAAGTTATTGAATTGGATGGGAAATCACATACAACAATTCAAAGCATTCTTCAAAAGTTCTTTACGTGAAAAGCACAATAAAGATACAATCAAAGATCATTAAGCATCATGAAAACTATAAGTATTGACGAGGCATGTGTTACTGATGTGAAAATTATGTTGACACTCAAATTAACCCTCTTTTTATCAATTGTAGTAAGTATGTAAGTAGGGATCGTTCTAGGCCGGGGATTAGGAGGGATTGCAAAATCAGTTGAAAACTGACTCAAATATGTAAAAACAAGTTTAAAACACTAAACTAGACTCAAAGAATGCAAAACTAAACTTTAAAACACCAAAACAAACCAAAAGACTCAAAACAGCCCAAAAACACTCAAAACTGCCTTAAAACCACAATCTGGGCAGTTTTGAACACTAGACACAAACTTGGACGAAAATTGGTTTTAACTTGACCTAAGACACTTAAAAACACAAACTAAAGTGATTTCTAACTACTATGACTCAACCAAGTAAAAGGGGATTGATTTTGGACGAATTTAACTTTTAAAACAAGAACTTTGAAAACAAACTTGACAAAAACGAAATTGATGTAAATTAAGATGGTGAAAGGCTAGTTAGAAGGTTCCTTCTCCACACATGAAACATATGCATACAACTCGATTTCCAATTACTCTTTCAACAAACCATGAATGACAATGCCCCAAATTAACTAGATTGACCAATTAATTCTCAGATTTCCCTAGATTCATTGAATTGAATGGGATACGCATTACAACCAAATTATTCTTATCAAGGACCCTAACTATGGAATACGCATGATAGAGACACATATCAAAGATCATTAAGTTCAATGGAAATAATAAGCATTGACGAGGCATTCATAACTATGGGATACGCATGTTACTCTTGCCTAGCATTTACTTAACACAATCGTGACTAGCGACTTTTACTACTTATGAATATAAGTTAATAACGATTAGGTGAAATTCCCTTATACTCTAGCATCAAATTCATGCATGCAAACTAAGTGTCGACCCTCAATCAACATACATAAACATGTTATCAATCAAATAGATAAGTAAACCACATTCACGATTTATGATATCATAATTGGAAGAAATCAAGTTATATAAAACATATGATCATGGCTTTGAATTCCCCTCTAACTATAAAGAAATTAGTTCCTCATGTTCGCAAATAAACAAAGATAAATAAATTTAAACAATGACATAAAGATAGAAAACACCTAGAAACGCTCCGACAATCCAACGTCTTGAATGGCATGCACGGCTACAAGTTGTCTTCCTTCTTCTCCTTGCAAACTCACGGCACAAGAGGTATGATTGGTGAATGGTGTAGTGAAAATATGGTAGAGGATGGTGAATGAAAGGGTGCGGCAATGGGTTGTATATATAGGCTGAAAATCCCATCTCCTAGGTAGCAAAGGACAATGTTTTAAAGGCCTAAGTTGCATAGGAAAATAAAACACAATCCTTGAAGGAAAACAAGTCAAAACCCAAAGGGATTGGGAGATAAGGTGCGGCACAAAGAGTGTGAAAAGATAAGGCTTCTAGAAAACCAAAATCCCAAGGGAAATAGGTGAAAACTCACGACACAAAGCTAGGGTTCTAGAAGATAATGTAAGGCAGATTTTTAGGCTTCTAGAAAGGTTCCTAGGTACCATCTTTGTAGGATAAGATAAGGTCTTCTAGAAATCCCATTTTAAGCATCCTAATCTAGTTAGAAACCCTCCTAAGTGGCTGAAATGTGGATAGTTTAAGATTAGGATAAGATAGGATAGGATAAGGCTTGTTTGGATAAGATAAGCTAAGATAAGGTTATGGATGAGGTTTTGGATAAGATTCCTTATCTTGAGCTGATTCTTTGACTTTAACTCTTCTTCTTCACATAGGAAACCTTGCTTGAGTAGGAAACTTCATTCGTCTAGGAATCCATCTTCAATTAGGACTCCTACATTGATTAGGAATCCTTCTTCATTTAGGAATCCTTCATGTAAGCCATTTCCTACTTCAACTTGGAATCTTTGTATCTTCAATTCTTCAACTTTGAAACGCCTTCCTAGCTTCATCAATCCTTCAAATTCGTCCATCCCTTGTGATTCATGTGCATGAACTCCATTCTAGCCCAATTTTGCTCTAAAGTGCTCCAAATTGCATCTTTTTGCTCACTTTGTCTCTAAAACCTGAAAACACATGAAAATAGCTTAAAAGACTAACTTAACTAAGAAAACACAACATAAATGCATAAGAACTAACTAACTAAGGCGCATAAATATGCTCCTATCAGTTACTATGATGAGCATGAAACTAGTGCCAAGAATTCATTTAACGCAATCGTTTATAAGCGACCTCCACTACTTTTGAATATAAGTTTGTAACTATTAGGTGAAACTCCCTTATACTCTAGCATCATATTCATGCATGAAAACTAAGCGTGCACTCTTAATAAACATACACAAATAAGTTATCAATCAAGCAGTTAAACAAATTGAATCCACAACTTATGAAATCACAATTGAAGGTAATCAATTCATATTGCAAGTATGTACATGGTTTCGAATCCCCCCCTAACTAAGAGGGGTTTAGTTCCTCATACTCACAAAAAAAAGATTAGTGAATTGAAACATTGAAAACAAAAGAAAGATTACACCTAAAACGTTCCAGCAATCCTAAATCGAATGGCAAACACGTCCAAAGGCTTTCCTCCTTCCTCTTTGCTGCGGCACAAGGGTTGGTGGTGAGCTTTGGGGGTTATGGATGGTGTAGAAGTATAGAATTGTGTTTAGGATGGATGTATGGTGCGTCAAGAAGTGTTTGGGTAAGAAACTATGGAGATTGGTGAAGGATGGGCATGGCAAAGAAGGTTAAATGGTTTCTGGCGTGAATGGGAGTGAATAGATGGTTTGTGGCTGCAAAAAGGAAGTTTATTTAAAGGATTTCAGGAATTAAAACCCTAGGTTATTTAGGTAAACAGAAATTAAGCCAAAAGCTTCTAGAAATAGGAAATCAAATCAGAAACTTAAAGGAAATTGACTAATAGGTGTGGCAAGGGCATAAAACATAAAAGGAATGTGTTTTAACGCAAGGAAATAGGAAACAACCCTCTCCCTTGCACGACCAATAAGAGGAAAGGTCAAGGGAGGTGCGGCATATGTCCATAAGGGTTCTAGGGCCTTTGTTTTGTGTCCTAGAATGCATATGATGTCTTCAAAGTGGCTGGAACATAAGGACTTTTAGAATTAGGAAAGATCAAACCAAAATAGGAAACCTTGGGTTAACTTTCCTACTTCAAGTAGGAATCCTTGTTGGAGTAGGAATCCTTACTTCTTCAAATCTTCAATTACGTCCATTCCTTTTGCTCCAAAAGGCACCAAATTGCATGGTTTGCCCTTAGAATCTGAAAACACATAAAAGTGACTTTAAACACTAAAATAACTAAGGAAACACAACGTAAATGCACAAGAACAAGCCAATTAAGTTGCATAAATATGGTCGTATAAAAAATCAATACCCCAAACATCAAAAATTTCAACATTAAGGATAGAAACTTGCGGCATTTGATCCCTAGCACCTATGTTACCCATTCTTTGGCATTTATCACACTTTAAGCAAAAAGTTCTTGCATCCTTAAAGATACTAGGCCAATAGAATCCACATCGTAACACCTTGAGAGCTGTTCTTTGTGTGCCAAAGTGCCCAGCACTGATAGGAGCATATTTATGCGACTTAGTTGGCTTGTTCTTAAGCATTTATGTTGTTTTTCCTTAGTTATTTTAGTGTTTAAAGTCATTTTCGTGCAATTTCAGGTTTAGAGACGAAGTATGCAAAGAAGTGCAAAATGGAGCATTTTAGAGCAAAATTGAGCTGGAATGGAATGTATGCTAATGGAGCACAAGAAATGGACGAGTTTGAAGGTCAAAGGAGCTTAAGAAATGAAGAAATGAAAGTGAAGAACAAAGAATTCAAATTTGGAAACCAAAGTTTCTAAAGTTGGAAGTTTCTATTCTTGGAGGTTTCCATTTTCGAGAGTTTCTATTCTTGGCTTTGGGCTTTTAGATGACCTAAACCCTAATTCCTTGTGGACCCTAACCCTAGCCGCACCTAGCCCTCTAGAATATCTGATTTCCTTGCCTTGCAAGGCATTCTAGAAGGCCCATCTCTAAACCCTAACCCTAGCCGCACCTTAGGCTTTATTCCCACTAAAAATCTGATTGTTTTAACCTAATTTCTGGTGGATTTGGGCTTCTAGAAACCCTAATCTGATTACCCTAGGGTTTTGGATGCCTATATATACTCATTATAACCCCTAGATCAGATCATCATCTCCCATATACATCATTCACGTCAGAAACAAAGAGGCTTTCTTTGCCGCACCTTTCCACCACCATATTCCATATTTTCTGCCCAAAATCAACCCTAGCCGTACCACCCATCAACCCTAAACCTTTCCCTACCATTCCCCATCCATTCTACACCCTAAATACCACCCAAAACCTGTTCTAAAGTTTTCTGCCGCAACAAGGAGGAAGGAGAATTCGTTGATGATCTTGCTGCCAAGTTGGAGCCTTCTAGGTGTTTTCTTTCTTTGGATTTTAATTTCTAAATTTATGTATCTTTGCTTTGCGAGTATGAGGAACTAAACCCCCCTTGGCTAGGGGGGGATTCAAAACCATGATTATATATGTGAAATAAGTTGATACTTTCAGTTATCGTTGCATAAGTCGTGAATACAATTTGCTTAACCGTTTGATTTAGAACTTATTCTTGTATGTTGATTGAGAGTGCACGCTTAATTTGCATGCTTGAATTTGATGCTAGGATATAAGTTTGTTTCACCTAATCGTTATGAATTTATATTTGTAAGTAGTGAAGGTCGCTAGTCACGATCGTGTTAAGTAGATTCCTGGCAAGAGTATCATACTTTTCATAGTTACGAATGCCTTGTCGATGCTTATGATGTCCAAAGAATGTAATGATTCTAACTTGTGTCTTTATCATGCTGTTCATATAGAGAACTTGTTAGGAATAATTTGTTTGCGATGCATATTCATCCAATTCAATGATTCTAGGGAAATCTGAAGGTTAATTTAAGCGGACCTAATTAACTTGGAGTGTCGAGGTTTATAACTTATTAAATTGATAACTGGAAATTGATTTAGGTTGCATATATTTCATGTGTGGAGAAGAACCCCTTAGCTATTCCATCATCCATTGATTCATTACAATTTTATTTTACAATCTGTTTTTGTTTTACAATCTGCCCTATTTTCCAATCTGTTTTCTTTATTTTAATTTTCGTCAAAACAAAATCCCCCTTTATTTTAGAGTCCTAGATTAGTTAGAAAGTGTGTTAGTTTATGTTTTCTAGTGTTTTGAGTCAAGTTATAACATAAATTCGTCCCAATTTGTGTTAGTACTCAAAACTGCCCAGATTGTGCTTCTAAGGCAGTTTTAAGTGTTTATTTGCTGTTTTGGTTCCTTTGCTTTGTTTTGGTGTTTTAACTTTTAATTTTACATTCTTTGAGTCTAATCTAGTATTCTAAACTTTGTTTTTACGTTTCTAATTCAGTTTTTCAAGTGATTAGTACCCCTAGTTAATCCCCGGTTAGAACGATCCCTACTTACATCATTACTACAATTGTCACAAATAGGGTTTAATTTGTGTGTCAACATAATTTTCACATCAAATTTTGGCGCCGTTGCCGGGGATTAGCAACTTTGCTAATCCCTTGGATTGTTATTTTCGTTTTTCTTATTAGATCAGATTCTTATATTGTTTTGTTTCTTGTTTTAGGTACTTGTTTATGACTCGGAGTTCTAATCCGGTTCACGAACATATTTTAGACTTTGACGACGATTTTGAGCGTGAGTTGAGACGAAAAAGGAAGAACCCGGAACCTAGTGAATCAAGTGCAAGTTCCGAGTCCGTTTCTGAATTTGAAGAGGAAGTGGAAGACATGGCAGCGGACAACCGAACGATCAAGGAGCTTTCCGCTTCGGGATTGGATAATGCCGCACCTCTATGTATCCAATACCCTAGGGCGACTCCGGACAAAACTGCCGAGTTCGAATTGAAGTCAAGCTTGTTACATCACATTCCGAAGTACCATGGGCTGTCCATGGAAGATCCGAACAAGCATTTGAAGGAGTTTGAAGTCGTTTGCTCAAGCATGACTCCAGTGAACGTGGATGAAAGCATCTTGAAGATGAAGGTTTTTCCCTTTTCTCTCCTAGAGAAGGCGAAAGATTGGTTGTACGAATTGGCTCCCGGAACTGTCACATCATGGGAGAGCATGAAACGAGCTTTCTTAGAGAAGTTTTTCCCAACTTCTCGAGTCATCCTCCTACGCAAAAGAATAAGTGGCATTCAACAAGATGAAGGTGAATCTTTTCCTACTTATTATGAACGTTTTAAATCTCTTGTTGCTTCATGTCCACAGCATCAAATGAAGGAGGAACTCCTTCTACAATACTTCTACGAGGGACTTCTACCAATTGAACGTCAAATGCTAGATGTCACAGCCCGTCCCGGATCACATATTTACGAGGATATGAAATGACCTATACGCCCTTAAACGAGATTAAGGTGCGTAAATGTTTATCATGTATTTTATCTAAGTTCCTAAATTTTTATTAATTAGAATTTTTACCTAGTGTTAGGAACTTAAATTAGGGTTAGATTTATTTATTTTGCTTGTGTTAATTTTATTTGGACTTTAGGTAGGACCCCTACCTCCTGGATTCCCTCCCCAAAACCCGTAGGTTGTTTCTCCCTCATCTTCTTGGTCAGACTCTCTCTCTTTCTTCATTTCAGACTCATTCTCTCTCTATCTCATTCTCTCTCTTACTCTCGAACTCACAAGCTCACACACAAACTCACCCAATTCTTCACCAACGTTCAATCTGAGATCACCATCGTGATCTTGGGAACTTCACGAGCACGGGGGTATAAGTTTCAGGTAAGTTTTATTTCAAAAACCCTAGTTTTAAAACAACCCGTGAATTGGCACTATTCATCATCTCTTACATGGTTGTGTTTTAGGTTAAACAAAGATCACCACGAGTCTTAGGAAGTCCCAAGGAGGCTCGGAGTGCCTCGTTTGAACAAAATGGACGTCGGGATCGTCGGGTTCGAGTTTGGCCGAATTTGAAGGATTTTGGAAAGGTTTGATTTCGTTGTTTTTAGGCCTTAAAACCCTTCCAACGTGATAGTACATGTTAAATGGTTCACTTTGGTATAAATTGCATGAAAAATGGACCAAAAACGAGTGAGAACAGTGAAAGGGAAGTTTTTCCCAGTTTTCCGGTGACCGGAGTCCGGCGAAGGGTCCACCGGAGAAGACAGAGAATATTCCGTCAAAACTGACGGAATATTCTAACGCCGTTAACGGAAACCGTTAGGACTTAACGGAATATTCCAGGAATATTCCTGACGGCAGTTACTGTGCCGTCAGTGTGCCAGGCACGTGGGCCGCGCGTGGGGGGCGCGTAGGTCAGTGCACTGTTTGGCGCGTGGGGGCGCGTGGGGCATCCAAAAATTATTTTAAAATTATGGGGATGCTCGTGAGGTTGTGTAGATCGCGTTAGAGTGTTCGTTTGTCAAAATTGAGCATCGTATGAGGAATTAATTGTCTAGTTTGGTTTAGGTGCGTTAAATGTGCGTTAAATGATTGTTTTAAGTTATTTCACTTCTAGGTGGAACGTATAACGAGGAAGAGCACATCCAGGGGCGTCAAGGGGGTTACGACCCGGCGACATACCAGTGAGTGGGCATTGCTTTCTATATATATACCTATATACTCGATTTCCCCAGAAATCAAATTTAAATAAAAAGTGTATTGAAATGAATTGAAATGTGATGTGATTTCCATGCATAGAATGTTATGAATATTATGAACTGTCGTATGATGCATATATGAGTATAATGGTGCTGTGGACGCACAGGTAAGCATTTACTTAATGTTATGATGATGTTGAGATATACTGAGCTCATATCCTGCACCATGGTTAGTGCTTATAGTATTCACCGCATCGTACGCTCGTCTTGGATCCAAGTAGATGCTGGTCGTACAGTCCACGCGGAGTGGGTACGACAGGCCAGTCGTAGAGTGTTAGTGAGATTATGACTGGTGGGTGACCTTAGATATGTATACAGATTTGATGAGAAAGCACTAGAGCGAATATTACCATGAGTCGTTCAGACTACATTAGGTGGTTCCGACTTATGTGCAGAAGGCCGGACAGATCACGCGGAGTGACTCCGGTAGAGAGTGATATTGATAGATGTTGAGCTCTAGGTTTAATCGTTCAGGGCTATTAGAGTGCCTACGATCGATTATTTCTTTTACCTGATTATGTTATATCAATGCATTCATACTAAACTGTGGAAACTGGCATGGTACATTCTTATTGAATCTGTTATAAGACTGATGATCGAGATGTTGAGATATATATATGCTATGTACTATTTTCTGGGAAAGTATACAGGTTTTCCAAAAAGGGGTTATAAATGTGGATTTATGAAATGATTTGGAAAAGTTTATTTTCGCCCACTCACGTTTTCTGTTTTTCGCCCCTCCAGGTTCTAGTTGATAGTTGAGGCGTTGGTGGCCTACGAGGACTACTTCGGTGTTTCTGACAGACTAAATAAATGTAGGATTCACCCGAGGGTGTTGTAAAATAGCTATGTTCCTACTTGACTGCACCTAGATGCTTATGCTCTGTTTATGTGTGTTTAGTACACTCTTATGCACATAGTATACTAGGTTGTTAATATTTGTATAATTAGTGGTTTTTGTTGACTCGTATTTTATTATGAAATCGTTTCCGCTTGCGTTTATGGTTACGTCACGCTCACGTGACGGCCAGCACGTTCTAGTCTTCGGGTTAGGGTGTGTCAGTTTGGTATCAGAGCATAGGTTGCAGTCCTGTATAACTAGTGATTTTACTTATAAATTTTGGTGTCTTCTGTCAGAAATATGCCGCCTCGTAGAGAGCCTCGTCGTGCTGCTGAGCCTAACTTTCCCGATATGACCCAGTTAGGGGAAGCAATAGCTCAAGCTATCCAAGCTAATATTCGTGCTCCTCAGAGAACACCAGTTGAGACGATGTATAATCTGAAATTGGAAACCTTTGAGGGAAATGAAGGTTATGAAGGGGCAGAAAGGTGGTTGGATCGAATTGAGCAAACTTTTCAGGTAATGCGGAGTCAAGGGAATCTACCTGAGAATAGATGGGTTGAGACTACCATTTGGTTCTTAAGCCGAGAAATTGCAGTTTGGTGGGGTAATGAAACTAATTTTCTGGCACCTGAGTTGGTACAGGATTGGAGTACATTTAAGCAAATATTTAAGAAAAGATTTGTTCCTCCAGAGTACATTGATCGTAAGAAACAGGAGTTCACCCAATTGAGGCAAAGAAAGATGTCGGCGGGTGAATACTACCGGAAGTTTACAGATTTATCTCGTTATGATCCGATTGTGGCTCTTAATTCAGAAGAAATGCTTCGTCGATTTAAGTTGGGATCGAAGAAGAAATGGCGAACATATGCTGGCGCACTTCCTTGTGCTAACTATCATGAATTTTCTGAAATCATGGTTGGGATGGAGGAGTCCGAGAAACTGTCTACTGATAGTGATGAAGAAGAAGATAAGAATGACGGCAAGGGTAAAGGTATCTCAATTCAAGGACCCCGTAAGACTCAGAATTTTAAGAAGAGTGGAATGAGTTCTAGTTCTTCTAGTGGTGGATTTAGTGCCACAGGTCCGAGGAGAGGAGGTGGTAGGTTTGGTAATGGACCTAGATTTTCTGGTCAGAGAAGTTTTGGTGGTACTGGTAATTCAGGTCCTCCGTTATGTCGCCATTGTAATTTCCGACATTATGGGGAATGTAGGAGAATCAGTGGTGCATGCTTCACATGTGGTCAGACAGGACATAGAGCTATGAATTGTCCTCAGAATCAGCAGAGACCCCAACAGCCTGTTAGGCCAACACCAGCACCGACTCAACAGAACTTTAATTCAGGCAGTTATGGTCAGGTTGGTCGTGGTGGTGCTTATCACTATCAGGGTGATGCTACTCCATATGCTCCGGGACAGTATCAATATTCCCAGGATCCTTATCTTCAGAGTGGATATTCTCAGGATCAGGGAGGTTATACTTCATATCCGTCTGTGCCAGCTAGCGGATCTCAGTGGTATCAGGGAGGTCAGCCTCAACAGAGCGGAGTTGCTGCTAGTAGTGCAGGACCGTCTAGGCCGTCTACCCAGGCAGGTCAAGGACGTGCTCATCAGGGACGAGGTAACCAGAGTGGCAGAGGTCGTGGAGGACGACAGTCAGCTCAGGGACGTGTTAACCACATCTCACTGCAAGATGCTCAGAACCATCCAGACTTGATTATGGGTACGTTGAATGTTCTTGGTCATTTTGCTAGAGTTTTGATTGATTGTGGTGCTACACACTCTGTGATTTCTCATACATTTGCTCAAATGACACAACCTTATCCTTCATCTCTAGGGTTTGATTTAGAAGTTGCTATGCCTAGAGGGGATAAATGTTATGTTGATAGTTTTTACCCGAGGTGTCCAGTGAGGGTAGATAATGTCATTATGCCTGCTAATCTTATCCCGTTAGACATCGTGGATTTTGATGTGATTTTAGGGGCGGATTGGTTGCATTATAATCGCGCCCATATAGATTGTTACGGGAAATTAGTTACTTTTCTTCGTCCTGGACTACCTGAGGTTACTTTTGTGGGTGAAAGAAGTGGAGTGAGGCATGGTGTTATTTCTGCCATAAGGGCAAGGAAGTTGTTATCCAAGGGTTGTCAGGGATACTTGGCACATGTGGTTTTGAATGATGTGGCTCCCAGCAGTGTGGAGGAAGTCGGAGTAGTCAGACACTATCCTGATGTATTTCCGGAAGATTTGCCGGGATTGCCTCCAGATAGAGACGTGGAGTTTTCGATTGATTTGCTTCCAGGTACAAACCCTATCTCATTAACTCCTTATAGAATGGCACCAGCAGAATTAAGAGAGTTGAAAATTCAATTGCAAGAATTAATTGATAAAGGGTTCATTCAGCCTAGTTCATCACCGTGGGGAGCTCCGGTGTTGTTTGTAAGAAAGAAAGATGGAACTTTGAGATTGTGCATTGATTACAGGCAACTGAATCGGGTGACGATTAAAAACCGTTATCCATTGCCTCGTATAGATGATTTGTTTGATCAACTCAAAGGTGCATGTGTGTTTTCTAAGATTGATTTGAGATCTGGGTATTATCAATTAAAGATTAAAGATGAGGATGTTCATAAATCAGCTTTCAGGACTCGTTATGGACATTATGAATTTTTGGTTATGCCATTTGGATTGACTAATGCCCCTGCAGCTTTCATGAGACTGATGAATGAAGTATTCCAGGAATATCTTGACAGATTTGTTATTGTCTTTATTGATGACATCCTGGTATATTCTAAGTCGGAATCAGACCATATTCGACATCTTAACTTGGTGTTAAGGAAATTGAGGGAACATCAGTTATATGCCAAGTTTAGTAAATGTCAATTTTGGCTGGATCAAGTAGCATTTTTGGGACATGTGGTATCAGCTCAGGGAATTCAAGTGGATCCTCAAAAGATAGAAGCAGTGGAAAGTTGGGAACAACCTCGAACTGTCACTGAAGTGCGGAGTTTTCTTGGTTTGGCAGGTTATTATCGACGGTTTGTTCAAGACTTTTCTATAATTGCCTTGCCATTAACGAAGTTAACCAGGAAAGATGTGAAGTTTGAGTGGGATGGTAGTTGTGAGCAAAGTTTCCAGCAGTTGAAGTATTGTCTTACTCATGCACCAGTATTAATACTTCCTGATGATAATGGTAACTTCGAGATCTACAGTGATGCTTCTTTGAATGGTTTGGGTTGTGTTTTGATGCAGCATAGTAGAGTGATTGCTTATGCTTCTAGGCAGTTGAAGATTCATGAAAGGAACTATCCGACTCACGATCTTGAGTTGGCAGCTATTGTATTTGCTTTGAAGATTTGGAGACACTATCTCTATGGCGAGAAATGTAAGATCTTTACAGATCATAAAAGTCTTCAGTACCTTTTCACTCAACATGATCTTAATCTTCGTCAGAGAAGATGGTTGGAATTGTTAAGTGATTATGATTGCACGATTGAGTACCATCCAGGTCGTGCAAATGTGGTAGCTGATGCTCTGAGTAGGAAACCTCAAGGGAGACTTAATGCTTTGTATGCCAGTCGTATTTCTCTTCTTGCAGAGTTGAGATCTACTGGAGTGGAATTAGAATTGGAAGAACAAAGTGAAGCTTTTCTTGCTAATTTCCAAGTCAAGCCAATTTTAATTGATCGGGTGCTTGCAGCTCAATCGTTGGATGAAGAAATTCAAGAATTGATCAGTTTAAGAAATGAAGGGAAGAAGAAAGATCTCAAGATCCGAGTTTCAGATGGTATGCTTATGCAAGAGAACAGGATGTATGTGCCTAATAATGAAGAATTAAAGAAAGAAATCTTGGATGAAGCACATTGTTCTGCTTATGCTATGCATCCAGGAGGAACTAAAATGTATCATACCATTCGACCATTCTACTATTGGCCGGGTATGAAGAGGGAGATTGCGGAGTATGTAAGTAGGTGTATTGTTTGCCAGCAGGTTAAGGCTGAAAGAAAGAAACCGTTTGGGAGATTGCAACCACTTCCCGTTCCTCAGTGGAAATGGGAGAATATAACGATGGATTTTGTGTATAAGCTGCCTCGTACACAAAATGGTTTTGATGGCATATGGGTAGTTGTGGATCGACTTACCAAATCAGCACATTTTATTCCAGTAAGGGAGAAATACTCTTTAAATAAGTTGGCTCAGTTATTCATATCGAAGATTGTAAAGTATCATGGTGTCCCAGTGAATATTATTTCCGATCGAGATCCGAGATTTACTTCTAAGTTTTGGACAGCTTTTCAAGAAGCTTTGGGTACTAGATTGCTTTACAGTACAGCTTATCATCCACAGACAGATGGTCAGTCAGAGAGGACTATTCAGACGCTCGAGGATATGTTGAGATCTTCTGTGATGCAATTTGGTGATTCTTGGCATGATCGCTTAGATTTGATGGAGTTTGCCTACAACAATAGTTTTCATTCGAGTATTGGAATGTCTCCATTTGAAGCACTTTATGGAAAAGCTTGTCGTACGCCAGTATGTTGGTCAGAGGTTGGTGAAAGAATACTTGAAGGGCCCGAGATTGTGGATGAAACTACTCAGAATATTCAGGTAATTAAGTCTAACCTGAAAGTGGCTCAGGATAGGCAAAAGAGCCTAGCGGATCGACATACTACGGATCGGATGTATAATGTGGGCGACTATGTATTTCTGAAATTATCACCTTGGAGAGGTGTAGTTCGATTTGGGAAGAAAGGAAAGCTCAGTCCCAGGTACATTGGACCTTATAAGATCACTGAGAGGATTGGTGAAGTTGCTTACAGGTTGGAGCTACCTCCAGAGTTGTCTAAGGTACATAATGTGTTCCATGTATCGATGCTTCGACATTATGTTTCAGATCCTTCACATGTGATTCCTCCTCAACCATTGGAGATTAATCCAGACTTGACATACAATGAGGAACCAGTGACTATACTGGATTGGAAAGATAAGACTTTGAGGAATAAGACCGTGAGATTGGTAAAGGTATTGTGGAGAAACCATTCAGCGGAAGAAGCTACTTGGGAGACAGAAGAACGGATGAGAGATATGTATCCGAGGTTATTCTATGGGTTTTGATGTTCTGGTTGGTGACTGGAATTTCGGGGACGAAATTCTATAAGGAGGGGAGATTGTCACAGCCCGTCCCGGATCACATATTTACGAGGATATGAAATGACCTATACGCCCTTAAACGAGATTAAGGTGCGTAAATGTTTATCATGTATTTTATCTAAGTTCCTAAATTTTTATTAATTAGAATTTTTACCTAGTGTTAGGAACTTAAATTAGGGTTAGATTTATTTATTTTGCTTGTGTTAATTTTATTTGGACTTTAGGTAGGACCCCTACCTCCTGGATTCCCTCCCCAAAACCCGTAGGTTGTTTCTCCCTCATCTTCTTGGTCAGACTCTCTCTCTTTCTTCATTTCAGACTCATTCTCTCTCTATCTCATTCTCTCTCTTACTCTCGAACTCACAAGCTCACACACAAACTCACCCAATTCTTCACCAACGTTCAATCTGAGATCACCATCGTGATCTTGGGAACTTCACGAGCACGGGGGTATAAGTTTCAGGTAAGTTTTATTTCAAAAACCCTAGTTTTAAAACAACCCGTGAATTGGCACTATTCATCATCTCTTACATGGTTGTGTTTTAGGTTAAACAAAGATCACCACGAGTCTTAGGAAGTCCCAAGGAGGCTCGGAGTGCCTCGTTTGAACAAAATGGACGTCGGGATCGTCGGGTTCGAGTTTGGCCGAATTTGAAGGATTTTGGAAAGGTTTGATTTCGTTGTTTTTAGGCCTTAAAACCCTTCCAACGTGATAGTACATGTTAAATGGTTCACTTTGGTATAAATTGCATGAAAAATGGACCAAAAACGAGTGAGAACAGTGAAAGGGAAGTTTTTCCCAGTTTTCCGGTGACCGGAGTCCGGCGAAGGGTCCACCGGAGAAGACAGAGAATATTCCGTCAAAACTGACGGAATATTCTAACGCCGTTAACGGAAACCGTTAGGACTTAACGGAATATTCCAGGAATATTCCTGACGGCAGTTACTGTGCCGTCAGTGTGCCAGGCACGTGGGCCGCGCGTGGGGGGCGCGTAGGTCAGTGCACTGTTTGGCGCGTGGGGGCGCGTGGGGCATCCAAAAATTATTTTAAAATTATGGGGATGCTCGTGAGGTTGTGTAGATCGCGTTAGAGTGTTCGTTTGTCAAAATTGAGCATCGTATGAGGAATTAATTGTCTAGTTTGGTTTAGGTGCGTTAAATGTGCGTTAAATGATTGTTTTAAGTTATTTCACTTCTAGGTGGAACGTATAACGAGGAAGAGCACATCCAGGGGCGTCAAGGGGGTTACGACCCGGCGACATACCAGTGAGTGGGCATTGCTTTCTATATATATACCTATATACTCGATTTCCCCAGAAATCAAATTTAAATAAAAAGTGTATTGAAATGAATTGAAATGTGATGTGATTTCCATGCATAGAATGTTATGAATATTATGAACTGTCGTATGATGCATATATGAGTATAATGGTGCTGTGGACGCACAGGTAAGCATTTACTTAATGTTATGATGATGTTGAGATATACTGAGCTCATATCCTGCACCATGGTTAGTGCTTATAGTATTCACCGCATCGTACGCTCGTCTTGGATCCAAGTAGATGCTGGTCGTACAGTCCACGCGGAGTGGGTACGACAGGCCAGTCGTAGAGTGTTAGTGAGATTATGACTGGTGGGTGACCTTAGATATGTATACAGATTTGATGAGAAAGCACTAGAGCGAATATTACCATGAGTCGTTCAGACTACATTAGGTGGTTCCGACTTATGTGCAGAAGGCCGGACAGATCACGCGGAGTGACTCCGGTAGAGAGTGATATTGATAGATGTTGAGCTCTAGGTTTAATCGTTCAGGGCTATTAGAGTGCCTACGATCGATTATTTCTTTTACCTGATTATGTTATATCAATGCATTCATACTAAACTGTGGAAACTGGCATGGTACATTCTTATTGAATCTGTTATAAGACTGATGATCGAGATGTTGAGATATATATATGCTATGTACTATTTTCTGGGAAAGTATACAGGTTTTCCAAAAAGGGGTTATAAATGTGGATTTATGAAATGATTTGGAAAAGTTTATTTTCGCCCACTCACGTTTTCTGTTTTTCGCCCCTCCAGGTTCTAGTTGATAGTTGAGGCGTTGGTGGCCTACGAGGACTACTTCGGTGTTTCTGACAGACTAAATAAATGTAGGATTCACCCGAGGGTGTTGTAAAATAGCTATGTTCCTACTTGACTGCACCTAGATGCTTATGCTCTGTTTATGTGTGTTTAGTACACTCTTATGCACATAGTATACTAGGTTGTTAATATTTGTATAATTAGTGGTTTTTGTTGACTCGTATTTTATTATGAAATCGTTTCCGCTTGCGTTTATGGTTACGTCACGCTCACGTGACGGCCAGCACGTTCTAGTCTTCGGGTTAGGGTGTGTCACTAGATGCCTCGGCGGGAGGAGCATTTGATAGTATACATTTTGTGTACATTTATATCATCCTTATTTGGCAGTGTTGTGATGTTTTTGGATCAAACTAGTTGCATTTTACATTATTTGGTGTTAGTGTGCAGCCAAGTGTGTTTTAGGATCAATTGGAATGCAAATGAAGTAAAATCACCCCTTTTGGTAGCCGAACATTATCCCAGGTGTGGAGAAGATTTTTAGGAGTTAATTTGAAGTCCCAAAGGAGGAGTCTAGGACTACTTTGGCTGCTGAAATGTCAGGAAAGCATGTGGAGGGAAGGTGGTGCATTCGGTCATAAACAAGGCAAAAAGGATTGGAGTTAGATTGGGCGGTTCCACACCTTGCCGTGCATTCCCTTGCATTTCCAGCTCCCTTTTGCAGCAACAACATGCACTCCCATTAAACTAAGCCATTCAGCCATGCCATGTGCTCTCATTCCCTTTTCCAGCATGTGTAAACAATTCCAGGTTGTCCACTGCATCCTTGCAGCCATTGCACATGCATCTTCAATTAAATAAACCACACACCATCATACTATCCTTGTGCCGTGCATCCACCATCCCAGAAATCTACCTTTTCCAGCCCACATGTGCAATTCCAGATCACATATGCATGTTCAGTTCCATTCTTTATGTTGGCAGCCACATTCCCCTCATATAAACATATCAAAATCATTTCTTTTGGGGGTGGTGGAATATTTCCATCATTGACACACCTAGCTACTCCATTTTTCTGTTCATTCTCTCCCATTTTTACAGAAATCATTCAACCATAGCCGCACCACCTTCATCTACACCACACTTGGAGAGCTAGCAAAAAGGCAACTCTCAAGGGATTTTCGACACCAACTTTGTTCCAAGGGTTTCTTCTTCTTAATTCTATGTACACTCATGTTATATATTTCTATGTCAAATCTTTGTAAACATGAAGTGTAACTAAACTCATTCTAGGGATTCGATGTAGCCTAGCAAGATTGCCATGTAGCTAATTCGGAATGCTCAGTTTGTCCTTCTATTTCTTGTTTCATTCTCTGATTTAATTGTGACTTTGTGTGTTGGTTTTAATGCTTGATCACCATTTGAATTAACTAGAAGTTGTCTAGCCAATCTTAAAGCACACATCATGTATAACCTTGGCAGATATGGGAATGATTGAAGGAAATGTTTTGCAAACATCCTGCCAAGTGTTTCCTTGGTTTTATGAAAGTTTCTTATACTTAACGCATTCTTGATTAGGAGCCGAAGTTGCACATCACAATTAGGTTCATGACTAGGAATATTTGATCAAATCCACACATCATATGGTTGATCATATCTAAGTGAAACAAACTCAAGAAATAGATAGATGGCTGAGCATAAACTGACTTAACAAACATGGAATCAATTTTAGCAATGGTGAAACCGAATCCCTAGCCTCATCTCCATTGATACTATCTCATTCTACTACTTATAGATTCATTTATTTGTGTTCATTTCAGTTCCGTGTGTTTCAAGTTACAACAACAAATCTGCCTAAAGTGATTAGTTTTATTCATTTCATAGATTTCTTGCAAAACAAGTGATTATATAGGTCCAATTAGTCCCTGTGGATTCGACACCCTTACTTGTGTTAATATACTCAACGTGTTTTAGCACTAGGAAGGAACAAAAACATCAACAGCATTGGTGGATAAGACCCCTACGGCTGCAAAGATGTTGATCGCTAATCGAGCGTTGAACGCTCAACAATACGAAGGTGTTGGACAAAGGAGCATGCCAAGGCAACATCAAGTCAATGAGGTAAGTGCCATAACCGAACTTCAAAATCAAATGGCTAACCTTACTATGTTGCTTTCTCAAGTGGTTGAAGGTCCAAAAGTCAAACCTGTAGCTTCGTGTGGCGTATGCTCCATGCAAAACCACCCTACGGACAAGTGCCCACAATTGATTGAGAATGGAGGGTGGGAGACCCTCAGTGCCGTGGGATTTGGCAACCAATACCAACCAAGGAATGACCCCTTTTCTAATACTTACAAACCCGGTTGGAGAGATCATCCGAATTTCAAATGGCGAGAACCCCAACAAGGCCAACAACAAAGCACATATAGGCAACAACCCCCGAGTTTTTATCAAATGCCGTTTGCACCCACACAACCTCAAGCACAACCTACCCAAACCAATTCAGGTTCGTCCATTAATAATGATCAGATTTTTCAATTACTAACTTCTATGGCGCAGGGTATGCAAAATAGAGACAAAAGGATGGATGAGTTGGAGAAGCAAGTAGGGCAGATTGCGGAGTTCATGGGCCAATTTCGAGAGCAAGGCGAGTTGCCAAGTTCAACTGTTGTCAATCCGAGGGGAGGAGTCGAAACTGCCAAGGCCATCATGCTAAGGAGCGGAAAAGAAGTAGGAACCGAGCCAAAACCATCCAAATCTGCCCTCAAGAAGGACGAGAAGTTGCAAATAGAAGAGGAGGAGCAATCCTTACCGCAACCACCCAGGCCATCCAATTCGGCCAATAAGGGTAAGGAAGGTACAATTCAAGTTAATTCTAATGTTATTCCTCCGGATGTACCCTTTCCTAGCAGATTTTTGCAAGCCAAGAACGAAGAAGAGGAACAAGACGTTCTTGAGACGTTTAGAAAGGTGCATGTCAATATCCATCTCCTCGATGCTATAAAGCAAATCCCGAAGTATGCCAAGTTTTTGAAGAAGCTTTGTGCAACAAGGAAACAGATTCGGGAGAAATAGGTGGTACACGTAAGTGAGAATGTATCTGCATTGTTGCAAAGAAAGTTACCACCTAAATGCAAAGATCCAGGTAGTTTCACTATCCCTTGTGTTATTGGCAATACGAGGTTTGATCATGCTATGTTAGATTTAGGTGCATCTATAAATGTCATGCCATATTCTGTTTATGCATCTATGAATCTAGGGAAGCTTAAAAATGATGGTGTTATTATTCAATTAGCCGATCGATCTAATGCATATCCCAAAGGAGTGTTGGAAGATGTTTTGGTGCAGGTAGATCACTTGATTTTTCCTGCAGATTTCTATGTGCTTGATATGAAGGACTCAACCCACTCTCCACCATCACCACTCTTGCTTGGACGACCATTTATGAAAACGACTCAAACCAAGATTGACGTGGCCAAGGGAGCAGTAACTAT
This sequence comes from Malus x robusta, assembly GCA_963082935.1. Taxonomy (NCBI): domain Eukaryota; kingdom Viridiplantae; phylum Streptophyta; class Magnoliopsida; order Rosales; family Rosaceae; genus Malus; species Malus x robusta. The sequence goes on from OY720335.1 coordinate 15,787,711, forward strand.
GGCCTTTGGTGGTGATATGATTAACTTTAAGATTTCTGAATCGGTGGAGAATACTAATGATGTTCGTTCTTGTTATGTTATTAATGTAATTGAACATATAGGGCAGGAATGTTCAACACTAGTCAAGAAGAATGTACCACAACCCACCATCGAGGAAGGAATTGGAGTGAACAACAAAGGAATTTAAGTATGATTGGCTAAATTCGTTTTGGCTAAGGGTGTATTCAAAACCATGATTATATATGTGAAATAAGTTGATTACTTTCAGTTATCGTTGCATAAGTCGTGAATACAATTTGCTTAATCGTTTGATTTAGAACTTATTCTTGTATGTTGATTGAGAGTGCACGCTTAATTTGCATGCTTGAATTTGGTGCTAGGATATAAGTTTGTTTCACCTAATCGTTATGAATTTATATTCGCAAGTAGTGAAGGTCGCTAGTCACGATCGTGTTAAGTAGATTCCTCGCAAGAGTATCATGCTTTTCATAGTTACGAATGCCTTGTCGTTGCTTTTGATTTCCAAAGAACGTAATGATTCTAACTTGTATCTTTATCATGCTGTTCATATAGAGAACTTGTTAGGAATAATTTGTTTGCGATGCATATTCATCCAATTCAATGATTCTAGGGAAATATGAAGGTTAATTTAAGCGGACCTAATTAACTTGGAGTGTCGAGGTTCACAACTTATTAAATTGATAACTGGAAATCGATTTACGTTGCATATATTTCATGTGTGGAGAAGAACCCCTTAGCTATTCCTTATTTCTTTGAGTCATATTAACTAGAACTTGTCTTAGAATATGTTTTTAGGTGTTTTAGGTCATTAGAAAACCAAAATTCGTCCAATTTGTGTTAGAGTCCCAAAACTGCCCAGAAAGTGGTTTTTAGGCAGTTTTGAGTGTTTGTTTGCTGTTTTGAGTCTTTTGGTTTGTTTCAGTGTTTTAGATTTTAGTTATGCATTCTTTGAGTTTAGTTTAGTATTTTAGACTTTGTTTTACAGATTTGAGTCAGTTTAGAGTGTTTTAGCAATCCCTCTTAATCCCCGGTTTAAGAACGATCCCTACTTATCCATACTACAATTGTCAACAAGAGGGTTAATTTGTGTGTTTAGTTATTTTACGCATCAGCTGCATCATTTAGTCACCACCCTCTACCATATTTTCCTACATTCATACATCCCTCAACCACATTCATCTCTCTTGTGCCGTGACTATTGCAAGGAAGGAAGGAGAAGGAACAACCTTGTGCCATGCCTATGCCTGATTTCAATGTGTTGGAGCGTTTCTAGGTGTTTTCTATCTCTGATTTCAATGTTTAATTTAAGTTATCTTTGTGTAATTGCGAGTATGAGGAACTAAACCCCCCTTGGCTAGGGGGGTATTTGAAACCATGATTATGCTTGCTATATGATTTGATTACTTCTAATTGCGTTTCATAAGTTGTGATTTCAATTTGCTTATCTATGTGAATTAAAACTTATTCTTGTATGTTGATTGAGGGTCGACACTTAGTTTGCATGCATGAATTTGATGCTAGGATATAAGGGAAATTCACCTAATCGTTATGAACTTATATTCACAAGTAGTAAAGGTTGTTGATCACAATCGCGCTAAGTAAATTCTTGGCATAAGTATCATGCACTTTCATAGTTACGAGTGTCTCGTCAATGCTTATGATTTTCATAGAACTTAATGATCCTTGCTTGAATCTCTATTATGCGCTTTGATGTAGGGAACTTGTGGGGAATGCTTTGGGTTGTCGTATGCAATTCATCCAATTCAATAACTTAAGGAAAATCTGAGGGTTAATTTAAGCGGACCTAATTAACTTGGGGCGTTGAGAATTCATAATCTATTGAAAAGCAATTGGAAATCGTTTCGTATGCAAGTGTGACATGTGTGGAGAAGAACCCCTTAGCTAGCCTTCCATCCATTCAATTCAATCAAATTCGTTTTAAAATCTGTTCTAGTTTACAAAGTTTTGTTTTGTTTTTAAATTCGTCCAAAATCAATCCCCCTTTACTTTGTTGAGTCATATTAGTTAGAAATCAATTTAGTTTGTGTTTTTAAGTGTCTTGGGTCAAGTTTTAACCAAATTTCGTCCAAATTCTTCCTTAGTGTTCAAAACTGCCCAGAAAGTGTTTTTAAAACAGTTTTGAGTGTTTATTTGCTGTTTTGAGTCCTTTGGTTTGTTTTGGTGTTTTAAAGTTTAGTTTTGCATTCTTTGAGTCTAGTTTAGTGTTTTAAACTTGTTTTTACGTATTTGAGTCACTTTTCAAGTGATTTAGCAATCCCTCCTAATCCCCGGCCTAGAACGATCCCTACTTACATACTTTGCTACAATTGATAAAAAGAGGGTTAATTTGAGTGCTAGTTAATATCATATCAGGCATTTGATCCTTAACACTTATATTACCCATTCGTTGACAACGATCACATGTAAGGCAAAATGTCCTAGCATCCCTAAAAATGGTTGGCCAATAAAACCCACATTCTAAGACTTTAAGGGCAGTGCGTTGGGTGCCAAATTGTCCCCCACATGCATATGAATGACATAATGTTAAAATAGATTGAAACTCAGATTCATTCACACAACGGCGTACAATCTGATCGGGACAAAATTTCCAAAGGTATGGATCATCCCAAACATAAAACCTAGCATCCTTTTTAAGCTTATCACGTTGATTCCTATTAAGTGTGCTAGGGGTATGTTTAGACACCAAAAAGTTCACTAAATCTGCATACCAAGGCTCACTTACATGGATAGACATTAATTGCTGATCGGGGAAGGTTTCAGAAATTGGCGATGCTTCCTCATGCACCATTCGACTTAGGTGGTCAGCCACCACATTCTCCACGCCCTTCTTATCCCGAATCTCAATGTCAAACTCTTGTAGAAGCAACATCCATCGAATTAGTCTAGGCTTGGCCTCCTTTTTCGTGAGCAAATACTTGAGAGCTGCATGATCAGTAAAAATAATAACTTTAGTACCAAGTAAGTATGATCGGAACTTATCTAATGCAAATACCACAGCAAGTAATTCTTTTTCAGTGGTTGAGTAATTTAATTGAGCATCATTTAGTGTCCTAGATGCATAATAAATAACATGAGGTTGTTTGTTCTTTCGCTGCCCCAAAACAGCACCAATCGCATAGTCCGAAGCATCGCACATCAACTCGAATGGAACGCTCCAATCTGGAGGTGTGATAATGGGAGCCAAAGTAAGAGCTTCCTTTAAGTGCTTGAATGCCGTGGAGCATGCATCATCAAACTCGAAAGGCACATATTTTTGAAGCAATCGGCATAGTGGTTGTGCAATCTTGGAGAAATCCTTTATGAAACACCTATAAAAACCTGCGTGACCAAGAAACGAACGAACCTCTCTAACCGAAGTTGGAGAGGGTAAATGACGAACAAGGTCTACCTTAGATTTATCCACTTCAATGCCTTTTTCAGAAATAATATGTCCTAGAACAATACCTTGCTTAACCATGAAGTGACATTTTTCCCAATTAAGCACAAGATTCGTTTCAACACAACGTTTCAAAATTAAGGTCAGATTATTCAAGCAATGATCGAATGAATTACCAAACACGCTAAAATCATCCATGAATATCTCAATAATCTTCTCCACATAATCAGAAAATATATTCACCATGCATCGTTGAAATGTCGCAGGGGCATTGCACAAACCAAATGGCATGCGCCTATATTGATGCGTAAAATAACTAAACACACAAATTAACCCTCTTGTTGACAATTGTAGTATGGATAAGTAGGGATCGTTCTTAAACCGGGGATTAGGAGGGATTGCTAAAACACTCTAAACTGACTCAAATCTGTAAAACAAAGTTTAAAATACTAAACTAGACTCAAAGAATGCAAAACTAAACTCTAAAACACTAAAACAAACCAAAAGACTCAAAACATCAAACAAACACTCAAAACAGCCTAAAAACCACTTTCTGGGTAGATTTGGGACTCTAACACAATTTGGACGAATTTTGGTTTTCTAATGACCTAAAACACTTAAAAACATGTTCTAAGACAAGTTCTAGTTAATATGACTCAAAGAAATAAGATGGTGATAGGAGCATATTTATGCGCCTTAGTTAGCTTGTTCTTGTGCATTTACATTGTTTTTCCTTAGTTAAAGTAGTCTTTTGAGCTAGTTTGATGTATTTTCAGGTTCTAAGGGTAAAGTATGCAAAAGGATGCATTTTGGAGCCTTTTGGAGCACATTTGAGCTTGGAATGGACATCATATGCTTGGAGCCAAGAGGATGGACGAAATTGAAGATTTGAAGATGATGTTTCCTACTTGAACAAGGTTTCCTAGTCGAAGTAGGAAAGCGCCTAATCAAGAGATGAAATCCTAGTCAACAAAGGATTCCTAATTGAAGAAGGATTCCTAATCAACGAGGGATTCCTAGTTGAAGATGGATTCCTAGAAGAATGAAGAATCCTACTCAAACAAGGTTTCCTACTCGAAGTAGGAAAGTTAAATCCGAATGGCATCAAGTTGCAGCTACAAAGAAGATTTCCAAGTCCAAGAAGGAAAGGTTTCCAAGATGAAGTAGGAGAAGAATTCCAAGTCAAGAGAGGATTGGGACATGTTTTCCTAATGCTAGAAGGACTCCTAAGTGTTGTAGGACACAAATGAGAAGTTTCTAGAAGATTTCCATCCTTGCCGTGGGTTTCATGCAATTCCTATCAGTTTTGGGGCTTTCTAGAAGCCCTATCCTTAAATCCCTACATTGGTGCGGCACCCAAGCTTCTAGATACCCTAGTTCCTTGCCTTGGAAGGCATTCTAGAAACCTTATCACCTTATCCCATTGCTGCCGCACCCTTATCCCTTTTCCTTTGCAAAATCTGATTGTTTAAACCTATTTCCTTGTGGATTTGGGTTATCCAAGTCCATATCTGATTACCCTAGGGTTTTAAGTGCCTATATATACTCATATTAACCCCTAAATCAGATGACCACCTCTCATACACATTCATTCACTCTACAAATTCGTCCAAACTCTCCACACCCTTGCCACAGCCACCAAACACCTTCCTCCCTAGTTTTTAACCCTTGCCGCACCATCCCCATCCCCTAGACACATCCCCCATCCCTGCTACGCCATCCATAACCCCAAAGAACCTGTCCAAAGTCCTTTGCCGCACCAAGGAGGAGGAGAAGGATGCTTGGAAGTTGATGCAATTCAAGTTCACGTCGCTGGAATTTCTAGGTGTTTCTTTTCCTTTGATTTCAATGTTTAGATTCAATTCTCTTTGTTTTGTGCGTATGAGGAACTAAACCCCCCCTTGGCTAGGGGGGATTCAAAATACATGTTTATGCTTGCGATATGATTTGATTACTTCTAATTGCGTTTCATAAGTTGTGAATTCAATTTACTTATCTATGTGAATTACATTGATTTGTGTGTGTTGGTTGAGAGTGCACGCTTAATTATCATGCATAGATTGAATGCTAGGATATAAGGAAATTTCACCTAATCGTTATGGAATTATATTCACAAGTAATAAAGGTTGATGATCTCAATCGCGTTAAGTAAATTCTTGGCATAAGTTTCATGCAATCATAGTAACGAGTGCTTCGTCAATGCTTATGGTTTTCATAGAACTTAATGATTCTTGCTTGTATCTCTATTATGCAATCATGTAGGGGACTTGTGGGGAATGCTTTGGGTTGTCGTATGCAATCATCCAATTCAATAACGTTAGGAAAATCTGAAGGTTAATTTAAGCGGACCTAATTAACTTGGGGCGTTGAGAATTCATGGTTTATTGAAAAGCAATTGGAAATCGTTTCGTATGCAAGTGTAACATGTGTGGAGATGAACCCCTTAGCTAGCCTTCCATCCATTCATTTACACCAAATTCGTTTTGAATTCTGTTTTGTTTTACAAAGTTTTTATTTTGTTTTCAAATTCTTCAAATTAGTTAGAAAGTGTGTTAGTTTGTGTTTTTAAGTATTTTGAGTCAAGTTAAAACCTATTTTCGTCCAAATCTTGTTTAGAGTCCAAAACTGCCCCGAAAGTGGTTTAAAGGCAGTTTTGAGTGTTTTTGTGTTATTTTGAGTCTTTTGGTTTGTTTTGGTGTTTTAAGTTATAGTTTTACATTCTTTGAGTCTAGTTAGTGTTTTTAAACTTGTTTTTACGTTTTTGAGTCAATTCCAAGTGATTTTGCAATCCCTCCTAATCCCCGGCCTAGAACGATCCCTACTTACATTCCATACTACAATTGATAAAAAGAGGGTTAATTTGAGTGCTAGTTAATAACATATCAGATGGGGTTGATTTTGGATGAAAATAAATAAAACAAAGCAAGAACAATGTAAACAAATTTTTAGACAAAATTAAGTAAATTGATGGGTGATAAACTAACTAGAGGGTTCTTCTCCACACATGATACACTTGCATTCAACTTTAATTTCCAATTGCTGCTTTGATAGGAGCATATTTATGCGCCTTAGTTTAGCTTGTTCTTGTGCATTTATAGTGTTTTTCCTTAGTAAAGTAGTCTTTTAAGCTAGTTTTATGTGTTTTCAGGTTTTAAGGGCAAAGTATGCAAAGGGAAGCATTTTGGAGCCTTTTGGAGCAAATTAGAGCTTGGAATGGACATCATATGCTTGGAGCCAAGAGGATGGACGAAATTGAAGATTTGAAGATGATGTTTCCTACTTGAACAAGGTTTCCTAGTCGAAGTAGGAAAGCGCCTAATTAAAAGATGAAATCCTAGTCAACGAAGGATTCCTAATTGAAGAAGGATTCCTAATCAACGAGGGATTCCTAGTTGGAGATGGATTCCTAGAAGAATGAAGATTCCTACTCAAACAAGGTTTCCTACTCGAAGTAGGAAAGTTAAATCCAAATGGCATCAAGTTTTAGCAACAATGAAGTTTTCCAAGTCCAAGAAGGAAAAGGAATCCAAGAAGAAAGATGAGTCCTAAACACTTTAGGACACCTTAGCCTGATCCTAAGAGGAGTGCCGCACCAATTTCAGCAAGGAGATCTATTTTCCTTGCCTTGCAAGGCTTTCTAGAAGCCTTATCCCTTCCCCCTTATCCTTGCCGCACATCCTCACCCTTTTCCCTTTTTAAATCTGATTTCTTAGCCTTTTTCCTTGTGGATTTGGACTCTAGAAGTCCATATCTGACTCCCCTAGGGTTTTAAGTGCCTATATATACTCATATCAACCCCTAGATTAAACCACCACCTCTCATACACATTTATTCATTCCACAAAGTCAGAAATTCGCCCAAACCTGTCTCCACATCTTTGCCGCACCATCCCCTTCCCCTAAACACTACTACATCCCTCCATAATCATGCATCCATACCCCTAAGGCCCTAAACCTGTCCCTAGACCCCTTGCCACACCAAGGAGGAGGAGAAGGAAGCTCGGAAGTTCATGCAATTCAAGTTCACGCCGCTGGAATTTCTAGGTGTTTCTTTTCCTTTGATTTCAATGTTTAAATTCAATTCTCTTTGTTTTGTGCGTATGAGGAACTAAACCCCCCCTTGGCTAGGGGGGGATTCGAAATACATGTTTATGCTTGCGTTATGATTTGATTACTTCTAATTGTGTTTCATAAGTTGTGAATTCAATTTACTTATCTATGTGAATTACATTGATTTGTGTGTTGGTTGAGAGTGCACGCTTAATTATCATGCATAAATTGAATGCTAGGATATAAGGAAATTTCACCTAATCGTTATGGACTTGTATTCACAAGTAGTAAAGGTTGATGATCTCAATCGCGTTAAGTAAATTCTTGGCATAAGTTTCATGTAATCATAGTAACAAGTGCTTCGTCAATGCTTATGGTTTTCATAGAACTTAATGATTCTTGCTTGTATCTCTATTATGCAATCATGTAGGGGACTTGTGGGGAATGCTTTGGGTTGTCGTATGCAATCATCCAATTCAATAACGTTAGGAAAATCTGAAGGTTAATTTAAGCGGACCTAATTAACTTGGGGCATTGAGAATTCATGGTTTATTCAAAAGCAATTGGAAATCGTTTCGTATGCAAGTATAACATGTGTGGAGATGAACCCCTTAGCTAGCCTTCCATCCATTCATTTAAACCAAATTCGTTTTACAATCTGTTTTGTTTTACAAAGTTTTTGTTTTGTTTTCAATTTCGTAAAAACCAAATCCCCCTTTGTTTTCAGGTGTCAAATTAGTTAGAAAGTGTGTTAGTTTGTGTTTTTAAGTCTTTTGAGTCAAGTCAAAACCAATTTTCGTCCAAATTCTTCCTTAGTGTCCAAAACTGCCCAGAAAGTGTTTTTAAGGCAGTTTTGAGTGTTTACTTGCTGTTTTGAGTCCTTTGGTTTGTTTAAGTGTTTTAAAGGTTAGTTTTGCATTCTTTGAGTCTAGTTTAGTGTTTTAAACTTGTTTTTACGTATTTGAGTCAGTTTTCAAGTGATTTAGCAATCCCTCCTAATCCCCGGCCTAGAACGATCCCTACTTACATTCCATACTACAATTGATAAAAAGAGGGTTAATTTGAGTGCTAATTAATATCATATCATGCTTTCAATAAACTATGAATCTCAATGCCCTAGGTTAACTATGATAGCACTTTTTTAACCTTCAAGTTTTCCTAAAGTTAGTGAATTGGATGGGAATGCACATGCAACAACTCAAAACATTCTCTAAAAGCAATAGCAAGCAAAGTAATGAAATTGAAACTTAGAATTCACTTAGAGTGCAGAAATCAACTTTTAAACACGAAGGGAAGATTCAAGCAATATTTAGGGCCGAATTCAAAATTTTGGACCCTTTCTTCAACAAACACATTTTAGAACTCTTTTTCACATCTTTTCAACTCTTTTTTTTTCTTTTTTCTTTCTTTCCTTTCACACTTTTTTTTTCTACCCGTGCCTATGGCACACTAACTCACATGAGAACACTTCCCCCACACTTGTTTTCTGCCAAACATTAATCAAAAGGAATTCAATTTGAATCATGCTTTACTATGCTTTGAGAACAAGGGTATGGATGGTCTTAAACTAGGCTAGGTGAGGATAATGTGGTTAACAAAGAATGTAGGCTAACAAGGCTCAATGGGGTTAACTTAAACATATAACTTCATCTTCAATATGTGTTATGCAAATCAATAACATGCTTTGAATGAAATGGGCATGAGTTCTAGCATTTGGAACTAAATGATGAAACGCCTTCTAAGTAATAACCAAGCAAAGAATAATGAGATCATGCAACGACTTTAGAAAACAATAATGCACAAATTTTAACTCTCCAAATAAAGGTTTAGGCTCAAGTCTCACAAGGTTGTAGCGTTTGTTTGAGTTCTTTCCTTCAAGCATGTTACAAAAACTAAAATTTTCCTTTATGATTACATGTGAATTCATAAGTTATAACCACAACCAAGCATAAACAAAGAGTAAATCAAACTTTCATCCATGTTAATCACTCTCTTTAACAGCCATGCAATTACAAATCAAATCCTCATCATTGTGTTGGAAGGTACCCTAAGACACCAACAAACACACAAAAACAAATAAAAAACTACTCTTTTTGGTTTTTTTCAAAACAATTTTTCAATTTTTTATGGAATTTTCGGATTTTTAGAACAACACATACTAAAACACACCAAAACAGCCTAAAAACACTTAAAAATAGCAAGGAACAACACTTGAAGTTATGGTTGATAAAATCCCACGATTTTGCATCAAAAACACTTAGTTACCCCCCCCCCCCCCACACTTAAATCAAACATTGTCCTCAATGTTCCAAGCATAAAATCACACCAAACAAAAGTAAACACACAAACAGCAACTAAACGAATAAACAGGGTATATTAGAAAGAATCAACAAAGAGAAGGGTTTTAGGAACGCAAATCTGGAATTGGAGTGATTCCTAAGTCTTCCTTTGTTGAATGCATGGGTTGCCTCCCACATAGCGCTTTCTTTAACGTCGTACAGCCAAACGGAGAACATCGTTACTCTTCATTGGAACCCACGGCATGCAGTGGGGTCTCCTCCACAACTTGCTCAACAAAGTTATCGTAGTACGACTTCAATCGATGTCCATTCACCTTGAATTCTTGCCCACAAGCTCTTAATTTGGACTGCACCTTGCACAAAAAGATTAGTAACAACAAACGGGCCAACCCACTTGGAACGTAACTTACCAGGGAATTGACGAAGACGGGAGTTGAACAACAACACTTTCTGCCCAAGTGTGAAAGTCTTGCCTCGAAGCATCTTATCATGGAATGCCGTGGTCTTCTCTTTGTAAATTCTAGCATTCTCATAAGCTTCATGCCTTATCTCATCAAGTTCACTCAATTGAAGATTTCGATGAATTCCAGCTTGGTCCATATTCAAATTGAAGGTCTTGATGGCCTAATGAGCTCTATGTTCTAATTCCACGGGAAGATGGCAAGGCTTGCCATACACAAGCCGAAAAGGAGACATACCAATGGGGGTTTTGTAAGCCGTTCGATACGCCCATAGTGCATCATCCAACCGTAAGCTCCAATCTTTTCTATTTGGCCCAACGGTCTTCTCCAAAATCTGTTTGATCTCACGATTAGACACCTCGGCTTAGCCATTGGTTTGGGGGTGATAAGGTGTGGAAACCTTATGTGTCACATGGTACTTCTTGAGTAATGCCTCAATGGTACGGTTGCAAAAATGAGACCCTCCATCACTTATTAGCACCCTAGGCATCCCAAATCTAGAAAAGATATTAGTTTTCACAAATCTGCCACAACTTTAGAATCGTTAGTTCAAGTGGCTTTCGCTTCCACCCACTTTGAAACATAATCAACGGCAAGTAATATGTAAGTGAAACCAAAAGATGAAGGAAAATGACCCATAAAATCGATACCCCAAACATAAAAAATTTCAACTACAAAGATGGGTACCTGCAGCATTTGATCTATTTGGCCTATATTACCTGTCCTTTGGTAGCGATCACATGTTAAACAAAAGGTTCTAGCATCTTTAAACAAAGTAGGCCAATAAAAACCACATTCAATAACCTTAAAAGCTGTCCTTTGGGTGCCAAAATGACCCCCACATGCATATGTGTGACAAAAACGTAAAATTGAGGGAAAATCTGATTCATGCACACATCTTCTTATAACCTGATCTGAACAATATTTCCACAAGTATAGGTCATCCCAAACATAAAATCTAGCATACTTTTTAAGTTTATCACGTTGGAATTTGTTTAGGGTGCTAGGAACTTGTTTAGTCACCAAATAATTCACCAAATCTGCGTACCAAGGAGCACTTACCTGAATGGACAAGAGTTGTTCATCCGGGAACGTTTCGGCAACAACATTATCACTCCCCTTCTTGTTCTTGATTTCGATGTCAAATTCTTAAAGTAGAAGCATCCAACGAATGAGTCTAGGTTTAGCTTCTTTCTTGGTGAACAAGTACTTCAAGGCTACATGGTCAGTGAAAACAATGACTTTAGTGCCAATTAAATATGATCTAAACTTATCTAATGCAAAGACAACTGCTAAAAGCTCTTTCTCAGTTGTGGAATAATTTAATTGTGCATCATTTAAGGTACGAGAAGCATAATAAATAACATGTGGCAGCTTGTTTTTCCGTTGGCCCAAAACAGCTCCAAGTGCATAATCCGATGCATCACACATTAGTTCAAAGGGAATGGACCAATCCGGTGGAGTGATAATTGGTGCCGTGGTGAGGAGGTCCTTGAGATGGTTGAATGCTTCCTCACACGCCTCGTTGAACTCAAAAGGCACTTCCTTTTGTAGGAGACGGCATAGGGGCTGTGTAATCTTGGAAAAGTCCTTGATAAATCGTCGGTAGAATCCTGCATGACCAAGAAAAGAACGAACCTCTCTCACCGAAGTAGGAGAGGGTAAGTAGCGTACAAGATCTATTTTAGACTTATCAACCTCAATTCCTTGTTCAGAGATTATATGACCCAAAACAATACCTTGTTTAACCATAAAATGGCATTTCTCCAAATTTAACACAAGGTTCGTTTCAACACAACGTTTCAAGATTAAAGTGAGATTATCCAAGCAATTATCGAATGAATTACCAAACACACTAAAATCATCCATGAATATCTTAATAATCCTCTCAACATAATCAGAAAAGATGCTAACCATACACCTTTGAAACGTGGCAGGAGCATTGCACAAACCGAATGGCATGCGTCGATATGCAAACGTTCCAAATGGACAAGTAAAAGTGGTATTTTCTTGATCATCCGGGGCAATAACAATTTGATTATAACCGGAGTATCCATCAAGAAAGCAATAAAAGGAATGACCTGCTAACATTTCGAGCATTTGATCTAGGAACAGCAATGGGAAGTGATCTTTCCTTGTGGTTGCGTTTAGCTTCCTATAATCAATGCACACTCGCCAACCTGTTTAAATTCGGGTGGGCACAAGCTCATTCTCCGCATTCTCAACAACCATCACTCCAGATTTCTTGGGCACACATTGGATAGGTGAAACCCAACTGCTATCGGAGATGGGATAAATCACACCACAATCAAGGAGCTTGATTATCTCCTTTTTCACAACTTCCATCATCGGAGGGTTAAGACGGTGTTGAGCCTCTCTAGTTGGTTTGGCCCCCTCCTCAAGAAATATGTGATGCATACATGTTGTAGGACTTATACCTTTGATATCGGCCAAGGTCCATCCTAAGGCAGATTTGAACACCTTCAACACACGCACTAGTTTCTCCTCCTCTTGTGCCGTGAGGGATGAGGAGATGATGGCAGGTAAGGTCTCGTTTTCCCCCAAGAAAATGTACTTCAAATGGCTTGGTAAGGGTTTGAGATCAAGGATGGGTGCCTGAACGATGGATGGAAGCAACTTGTTAGTCAAAATTGGAATTGAATCAAAGTTAGGAGAGTTACCACCATGCTTAGGTAATGACTCAAGGGCAGCAACCAACTCAAGAATTTCTTCACTAGGAGGCACGGCATGGCCTGGTTCATGTATGTAGTGGGGTAGCTTAGAATCTGCCCCCTTGGTTGTGAGTTTCATGCCTCGTGTAATGACTTTTTCAAGCGCATCGTCATTCAAATCTTCAAGATATCCCTGCACCAAAGAGTCAATTATATCAATACAGAAACATGAATGGTCCTCACTATGGTACTTAATGGAATCAGAAAGATTAAAATTAACAACTTCCCCATCAAATTCCATGGACAAAGTTCCACTATACACGTCAATCTTCATCCGGGCCGTTTTCATGAATGGCCTTCCAAGGAGGATGGGCAATGAAGGAGCATGATCCGATTCATCCATTTCGAGCATATAAAAATCCGCTGGGAAGACTAAATGATCAACCTGCACTAAAACGTCTTCCAAAACTCCATTTGGATAAGCGTTAGATCTATCGGCCAATTGTATGATTACACCATCATGTTTCAACTCACCTAAGTTCATAGATACATAAATGGAGTATGGCATAACATTTATAGAGGCTCCTAAATCTAGCATGGCAGATTTGAAACGGGTGTTACCAATGACGCACGAAATTGTAAAGCTACTCGGATCTTTGCATTTGGGGGGTAGTTTGCGTTGCAAGATGGCGGAGACATTTTCACCTACCTTCACAACCTCCTTGGTTGAAATCCTCTTCCTAGTGGTGCACATCTCCTTTAAAAACTTAGCGTATCTCGGAACTTGTTTGATTGCATCCAAAAGGGGTAGGTTAACTTGAACTTTCCTAAGTGTCTCAAGGATGTCCTTTTCAGCTTCTTCCTTCTTCGTTTGCATGAACCTACTAGGAAAAGGAGCATTCGAAGGAAAAACATTAGTAGGAATTGAATTTAACACATTCTTTTCGTTATTGGACAAATTGGACAGTTTAGGGGCATTGGAGACTTGCGGCAAAGGTACTTCCACCTTTCCCGTGGGTTGACTTGATTCCTCCTCTTCCATTTGCAACATTTCATCCTCTTTGTGACCTGTTTTTGATGAAGAACCTGCTCCAACCTCCTTACCACTTCTTAAGGTGATTGATGTGGCTGATTCAAACCCTCCTTTTGGATTTGGAATGGTAGAACTAGGAAGCTTTCCTTGGTCTCTAATCTGCCCAACAACTTCGGCAATCTGCCCCATTTGTTTCTCTAGTTGGTCCACCCTTTCATTTTGATTTTCTTGCCCCTAAGTCAAAGTGGTTAGTAACTTAACAAGTGTATCATTATCCAAAGCATTACCTGAAGTAGTTTGGGCAGGTTGTGGAAGAGCTTGTGTGGGTGCGTATGGCTTGGTGTAAAAGCCCAGGGGTTGTTGCCTAAAGCCTCATTGTGGTTGGGTTTGTTGGGGCTCCCTCCACTTGAAGTTTGGATGGTCTCTCCAACCCGGATTATACATGTTGGAGTATGGATCATGTCTTGGCTGATTTTGGCTTTGAAACCCAGTGGCATTAGCACTCTCCCATCCACCATTCACAATGAGTTGATGACACTTTTCAGAGGCATGTCTTTGGATAGAACATACGCCACACATCATGGGTCCTTGAATTTTCATTCCCTCGGCCATCTGTGAAACAATAGAAGTAAGATTAGCTAACTGAGATTGAATATTGGATGTGGAACTTACCTCATGAACTTGTTGCTGTGGGGGTCCTCTTTGGCCTACACCCTTGTATTGTTGAGCGTTCAACGCTCGATTAGCAATCAAGATTTTTGCAGCCATGGGCTTTTTGTCCACCAATGCTCCACCCGCCGAAGCATCGAGCATTTGACGTTCAAGTGGTAGGAGCCCCTCGTAAAAGTATTGTAGAAGTAGTTCCTCCTTCATTTGATACTGTGGACAAGAAGCAACAAGTGATTTAAACCGTTCATAATAAGTAGGAAAAGCTCACCTTCCTCTTGCTGAATACCGCTTATCTTTTTACGAAGAAGGATGATTCGAGAAGTTGGGAAGAACTTCTCCAAAAACGCCTTCTTCATACTCTCCCAAGACGTGACTGTTCCGAGAGCCAATTCATATAACCAATCCTTGGCTTTGTCCATCAAAGAGAATGGAAAAGCCTTCATCTTCAAAATACTTCCGTCAACGTTCACCGGAGTCATACTTGAGCACACCACTTCAAATTCTTTCAAATGTTTGTTTGGATCCTCCATGGACAGCCCATGGAACTTTGGAATGTGGTGGAGCAAGCTTGACTTTAACTCGAACTCTTCGATTTTACCTTGAGCAAGCGTGGGATATTGGATACACAATGGTGCGGCATTATCCAAACCCGAGGCGGAAAGCTCCTTGAGTGTACGGTTGTCCATAGCCATGTCTTGACCTTCTCCACCTACTTGTGCCGTGGGATCCTCCTCTTCTTCTAGAACTTGTTCTTCAAGGTCAGGTTCCGGGCTAGGTGGGTTAGACTCTTGTTGGTTCTTCCTTCTTCTCAAAGTTCGCTCGAAATCGTCGTCAAAATCCAAAATATGCTCACGAACAGGTCGGGAACTTCGAGTCATGCACTAGTACCTAAAAACGAAGAAACAACACAAATCAGCAACTACGATAGAAAACAAACGAAAAATAAAAAGAAATAACGAGGGATTAGCAAAGTTGCTAATCCCCGACAACGGCGCCAAAATTTGATGCGTAAAATAACTAAACACACAAATTAAGCCTCTTGTTGACAATTGTAGTATGGATAAGTAGGGATCGTTCTTAAACTGAGGATTATGAGGGATTGCTAAAACACTATAAACTGACTCAAATCTGTAAAACAAAGTTTAAAATACTAAACTAGACTCAAAGAATGCAAAACTAAACTCTAAAACACTAAAACAAACCAAAAGACTCAAAACATCAAACAAACACTCAAAACTACCTAAAAACCACTTTCTGGGCAGTTTTGGGACTCTAACACAATTTGGACGAATTTTGGTTTTCTAATGACCTAAAACACTTAAAAACATGTTCTAAGACAAGTTCTAGTTAATATGACTCAAAGAAATACGATGGGGTTGATTTTGGACGAAAATAAATAAAACAAAGAAAGAACAATGTAAACAGATTTTTAGACAAAATTAAGTAAATTGATGGGTGATAAACTAACTAGAGGGTTCTTCTCCACACATGATACACTTGCATTCAACTTTGATTTCCAATTGCTTCTTTCAATAAACTATGAATCTCAAAGCCTTAGGTTAATTGTGATAGCACTTTTTTAACCTTCAAGTTTTCCTAAAGTTAGTGAATTGGATGGGAATGCACATGCAACAACTCAAAACATTCTCTAAAAGTCCCTTACGTGAAAAGCACAATAAAGGTACAATCAAAGATCATTAAGCTTCATGAAAACTATAAGCATTGACGAGGCAATTGTTCCTATGAAAAGCATGAAACGTTTGCCAAGAATTCACTTAACACGATCGTTTATAAGCGACCTCCACTATTTGCAAACATAAAGTTGTAACTATTAGGTGAAACTTCCTTATGTTTTAGCTTCAAATTCCTGCATGAAAACTAAGTTGGCCACCTTAATTAACACACAAAAATAAGTCATCAATCAAACGGTTAAGCAAATTGCATTCACAATTCATGAAATAACAATTAGACATAATCAATTCATCTTGTAAGCATAATCATGGTATTGAATAACCCCCTAGCCAAAAAGGCTTAGTTCCTCATGTTCACAAAACAAAGGAAAACAGATTTATACATTGTAAATATAAGAAAGAGAACACCTAAATATTCCAACGATTCGATGTTGAACAGCTAGAATCTTCGAGTACTTCTTCTTCTTCTCCTTTGCTGCGGCACAGGGACTTTGGGCAGGTTTTTGGGTTATTGAATGGTGTAGAATGGATGGGGGACGTATGGAAGTGTT
Source organism: Malus x robusta (assembly GCA_963082935.1). Lineage (NCBI taxonomy): Eukaryota > Viridiplantae > Streptophyta > Magnoliopsida > Rosales > Rosaceae > Malus > Malus x robusta. The sequence continues at coordinate 15,804,555 of OY720335.1, forward strand.
TAGGGTTGATGGGTGGTGCGGCTAGGGGTGATTTTTGGCAGAAATTTGGGTGAATGGTGGTAGAATGGTGCGGCTAAAAGTGGAGTGGTGTTTCTGGCGTGAATGGGCAGTGTATGGATCATTTGTGGCTGCACAAAGGGAGTTTATTTAAAGGATTTCAGGAATTAAAACCCTAGGTTAATTAGGTAAACAGAAATTAAGTCTAAGGCTTCTAGAATTAGGAAACAAAATCAGAAACTTAATGGAAATTAGCTAAAAGGTACGGCTAAGGTTTGAAATAGATTAGGAAAGTGTTTTAAAGCATAGAATCAGGAATTGACCCTCTCCCTTGCACGGCAAGGAAGAGGAATGGGCAAGGTGTGTGCGGTATGGACTTTAGGGAGGTTTAAATGTCCTAAAACTGATAGGAGATGGCTTCCTTGCACGGCAAGGAGATGGGAAATTAGGAAAGGTGCGGCAAAGGTCCCTAAGAGTTCTAGGGCCTTTGTTTTGTGTCCTCAAATGCATATGAAGTCCTCACAGTGGCTGGAACATGAGTACTTTTAGAATTAGGAAAAATCAAACCAAAATAGGAAACCTTGGCTTAACTTTCCTACTTCAAGTAGGAATCCTTGTTGGAGTAGGAATCCTTGTTCTTCTAGGAATCCTCATGTGATTAGGAGTCCATCTTCAATTAGGAATCCTTCGTTGATTAGGAATCCTAATTCCTTCAAGTCTTCAATTACGTCCATTCCTTGTGCTCCGAGCATGTGATAATCATTCCAAGCTCCATTTTGCTCCAAAAGGCTCCAAAATACAACTTCTTGCATAATTTATCCTTGGAATCTGAAAACACACAAAAGTGACTTTAAACACTAAAATAACTTAAAGAAACACAACGTAAATGCACGAGAACAAGCCCATTAAGTCGCATAAATATGCTCCTATCATATATGCAAAGGTGCCAAAGGGGCACGTGAAGGTTGTCCTTTCTTGGTCCTCCGGAGCTATCACAATTTGATTATATCCGGAATATCCATCAAGAAAGCAATAAAATTTATAACCGGCTAACCTTTCTAACATTAGGTCCAGGAATGGCAATGGAAAGTGATCCTTCCTTGTCATGGCATTTAACTTCCTGTAATCAATACAAACACGCAAATCGGTCACAACACGAGTGGGTACAAGCTCTTGTTCTTCATTCTTCACCACCGTGACTCCGGACTTCTTTGGAACAACCTGTACGGGTGACACCCAACGACTATCAGAAATAGGATATATAACACCACAATCAAGCAATTTTATAACCTCATTTTTTACTACTTCCAACATGGGTGGATTAAGGCGACGTTGAGCCTCCCGAGATGGCTTGGCTCCCTCATCCAAAAGGATGCGATGCATGCACGTGGTGGGACTAATGCCTTTGATATCCGCCAAGGTCCATCCAATGGTAGATTTGTGCACTTTTAACACCCTTATCAACTTGTCTTCTTCTTGGGCCGTGAGTGAGCTAGATATGATGACGGGTAGTGTCTGATCTTCTCCCAAGAAAACATACTTCAAGTGACTAGGTAATGGCTTTAACTCAAGTGTAGGTGGCTGCTCAATTGATGGAAGTAACTTGTTAGCCAAAACCGAATCTAAGATTGAGAGTGGAGACTTACCAGATTGTGAGGGCAATGACTTGAGGGCCGCGACCATTTCAAACACTTCACCACAAGGGGGCACGGCAATATGGTCAGATTCCATGCCGTGGGTTGCAAGGATTCCCCCACCCTCATTTCTTGCTCCTATGCCGTGGGTTGCAAGGATTCATCCACCTCATTTCTTGCTCCTATGCCGTGCACTAAGGCTATTTCAAGTGCATCGTCGTTCATTCGATCCAAATGTACCTGTGCCAAAGAATCAACAATGTCAATAGTAAAACAAGAATGGTCCTCAATTGGATATTTAATGGTTTCAGAAAGATTAAAACGAATAATGTCCGCATCAAACTCCATGGTTAATGTTCCCGTAAACACGTCTATCTTTGTTCTCGCTATTTTCATGAATGGTCGGCCTAGCAAGATTGGCAATGATGGAGCATGGCTCGAATCCTCCATTTCTAAGACATAAAAATCTGCAGGAAAGATAAGATGATTGACCTGCACTAAAACATCCTCAAGGACTCCCTTGGGATAAGCGTTAGAACGATCGGCCAATTGAATTATAACGCCATCTTGTTTTAACTCACCAATGTTCATTGATGCATAAATGGAATATGGCATAACATTAATAGAAGCACCTAAATCTAACATCATTGTTCAAATCTAGTGTTTCCAATTATGCATGGGATAGTAAAGCTCCCTGGATCCTTACACTTTGGAGGTAACTTTCGTTGCAAAACCGCGAATACATTTTCACTTACTTTCACAACTTCTTCGTTTGAAATTCTTTTCCTAGTTGTGCATAACTCTTTTAAAAACTTTGCATACCTGGGCACTTGCTTAATAGCATCAAGTAAAGGAATGTTTACTTGGACTTTTCGAAAGGTATCCAAAATGTCCTTTTCACTTTATTCCTTCTTCAATTGTGCAAATCTGCGAGGGAAAGGAACATTGGGTAGATTAGTGTTCGAAATCACAACATTTGGGACAATCTTACCTGAGGTGGACGGATGGGAGGTCTTAGATGGCTGCGGCATGGGTGGTGCTACCCTTGTCGTGGGGTAAGTTTGCTCCTCTTCTTTGATTTGTATCTTCTCATCTTCCTTGTTTCTCACTTCTTTTCCACTTCTTAGTGTGATAGCTTTTGCAGATTCGAAACCACCCTTGGGATTGACCACCGTAGTGCTTGGTAACTTACCATTTTCACGGAATTGTCCCAAAAATTCGGCCATTTAGCCCATTTGCTTCTTTAGCTAATTAACCTCCTTTGCTTGGTTCTGCATTCCCTGCGCCATTGTGGTTAGTAACTAATATGTTTTATCGTCATTCATAGACGTACCTGGGTTGGTTTGGGATGATTGTGCTTGAGAAGGTGGTTGTGGTGCCATTGGCCTTGGAAAGAAACCCGGAGGTTGTGGGAATCCACTTTGTTGGGCATATTGTGGTGCATCTCTCCATCTGAAATTGGGGTGGTCACGCCATCCCTGATTGTATGTATTGGAGAAAGGATCACCCCTTGGTTGGTTTTGATTCCCATAACCCACAGCATTGGCAAATTCCCACCCTCCATTCTCAATTAATTGAGGGCATTAATCAGATTGGTGTCCTTGAATGGAGCATACACCAGAGATTGTAGTTCCTTGCGTTTTGGGGCCTTCAACAAACTGCGATAACATAGACGTAAGGTTAGCCATTTGGGATTGTAACTCAGAAATAGAACTTACCTCATTTACATGATGTGGCCGTGGGGTGTCTCTTTGCCCAACACCTTCATATTGTTGTGCATTGAGTGCTCGATTAACAATGAGAGTTTTGGCATCCCTAGGTGTCTTGTCCACTAGAGCTCCTTCCGCGGATGCATCCAACATTTGCCGTTCAAGTGGTAAAAGACCTTCGTAAAAATATTGAAAAAGTAGCTCCTCCTTCATTTGGTGCTGTGGACATGAAGCAACAAGAGTTTTAAAACGTTCATAATAAGTTGGAAAAGATTCACCTCGACTTTGCTAAATTCCACTAATCTTCTTGCGAAGAAGAATGACTCGTGATGTCGGAAAGAACTTCTCTAAGAAGGCTCGCTTCATACGCTCCCATGATGTGATAGTTCCGGGAGCCAACTCATACAACCAATCCTTGGCCTTCTCCAACAAAGAAAAGGGAAAAGCCTTCATCTTCAATATGTTGTTGTCCACGTTCACCGGTGTCATACTTGAGCATACTAGTTCGAACTCCTTTAAATGCTTATTGGGGTCCTCCATTGATAACCCATGGAACTTGGGTATATGATGTAGCAAACTTGACTTCAACTAAAATTCATCGGTCTTCTCAGGGGCTGCCCTAGGGTATTGGATGCAAAGAGGGGCTGCATTGGCCAAACCCGAGGCAGAAAGCTCCTTGATGGTTCGATTGTCTGCTGCCATGGTTGTTACTTCCTTTTTAAACCTTGTTGTGGCCTCCTCTTCAACCTCAACTTCTTGCTCTTCTAATTCAGGTTCGGGACTAGGAGGATTAGACTCTTGCAATTTCTTTTTCCTTCTCAAAGTCCTCTCAAAATCACCGTCAAAGTCGAAGATATGCTCACGAACAGGTTGTGAGCTACGGGTCATAAACTAGTACCCGCACACAAGAGCAAACAAGGTTAGTAACCAACTTAATAGACTCGGCACAAGTAAGGAAATAAGGTGCCTATACACAGCACAAAAACAAAACACACACACACGGTGCAAAATTTAAAAACAAAACAGAAAACTAAACAATTTAAACAAGACTCAAGACAAGGGATTAGCAACTTTGCTAATCCACGGCAACGGCGCCAAAATTTGATGTGAAAATTATGTTGACACACAAATTAAACCCTATTTGTGACAATTGTAGTAATGATGTAAGTAGGGATCGTTCTAACCGGGGATTAACTAGGGGTGTTAATCTAATATAAATTGATTTAAAAACACAAAAACTAAACTTAAAGACTCTAACAAGACTACTATGACTCAAAACAGATTTGAAACACTCAAAACTGCCTAAAACAATCAAATTGACTCGAAAAGAAACTAGAACTTGATTTGGACGAATTTGAAAGTGTTTATGACTCCAAATGCTTAAAAACACAAAATAAAACAGATTTGAATGACTAAGACTCAACAAAATATGGGGGGATTGTGTTTGGACGAAATTAAATTAAATGGGCAGATTGTAAAGAAAACAGGTTGTAAGACAAAATTGTGATGAATCAATGGATGATGGAATAGCTAAGGGGTTCTTCTCCACACATGAAATATATGCAACGTAAATCAATTTCCAGTTATCAATTTAATAAGTTATGAACCTCGACACTCCAAGTTAATTAGGTCTGCTTAAATTAACCTTCAGATTTCCCTAGAATCATTGAATTGGAAGAATATGCATCGCAAACAAATTATTCCTAACAAGTTCTCTATATGAACAGCATGATAAAGACACAAGTTAGAATCATTACGTTCTTTGGAAATCATAAGCATCGACAAGGCATTTGTAACTATGAAAAGCATGATACTCTTGCCAGGAATCTACTTAACACGATCGTGACTAGCGACCTTCACTACTTGCGAATATAAATTCATAACGATTAGGTGAAACAAACTTATATCCTAGCACCAAATTCAAGCATGCAAATTAAGCGTGCACTCTCAATCAACATACAAGAATAAGTTCTAAATCAAACGGTTAAGCAAATTGTATTCACGACTTATGCAACGATAACTGGAAGTAATCAACTTATTTCACATATATAATCATGGTTTTGAATACACCCTTAGCCAAAACGAATTTAGCCAATCATACTTAAAGCAAAACAAAGATTACATGAATTAGACATTGAAATATAAGATAGAATACACCTCAAATTGTTCAACAACTCATAATGAAAAGCCAAACAATTGAGTGAATCTGTCCTTTTTCCTTGCTTGCGGCAGATTGGGTGTTGATGGTTTATGGGCTGTTTTGATGATGTAGACTGGATTTTGGGGGGTGTAGAGGCACGGCAAGGGGTGTAGGGTGAGTGTGGAGAGTGTTTGATGGTTGGAAGGTGGTGGAGAACTCGGCAAAGAGGATGGAAGAAGGTGGAGCGGCTGCTTGTATTTTCTGGGCGCTAGAATGGTGTTTTTGGGGTGTTTTGCTACCTAGGGTGTGTATGGATGAATTTCTGTGATGAATGATGAATGGCTGCTTAGGTTTTGTCTTGGGGGGTGCGGCAACTTAAGATCCATATATATATATATAGCATGGTAAAATCCTAGGAATCAGAATTACGGTTAAACCTAGCAGATACAAGTGATTAGGGCCCTTAGGGCTTGCGGCAAAGGTTGGGAATTTAAGTCCTAGCCCAATTGGTTTCAGATATGGACTTAAAAAATCCAAATCCAAGAGAAAAAGGGCCAAATAAAATCAGAATCCAATTAGAAAAAGGGCAAAGGTTGGGAATTTAAGTCCTAGCCCGATAAGCAGCTGTTGTCCATTGAGGTAAGTGAACCATGGTATGCCGATTTAGTGAATTACTTAGTGTCTAAACAAGTTCCTAGCACTCTTACCAAGCACCAATGTGATAAACTTCGAAAATATGCACGTTTATATGTTTGGGATGATCCCTATTTGTGGAAGTATTGCTCTGATCAGATTATGCTTAGATGTGTGCATGATTGTGAATTTCTTTCGATCCTAAGATTTTGTCATACTTATGCTTGTGGTGGACATTTTGGCACTCAAAGAACGGCATTAAAGGTTCTTGAATGTGGATTTTATTGGCCCATGTTGTTTAAAGATGCTAGAACTTATTGTCTAACGTGTGATCGGTGCCAAAGAATGGGAAACATAGGTACCAAGGATCAAATGCCGCAGCAACCCCTATCCTTTGTTGAAATTTTTGACGTTTGGGGTATTGATTTCATGGGTCATTTCCCTCCATCTTATGGTTTCACTTATACCTTGCTAGCTGTTGATTACGTTTCAAAATGGGTGGACGCAAAAGCCACTCGTACTAACGATTCTAAGGTTGTTGCAAATTTTGTGAAAACTAACATTTTTGCTAGGTTTGGAATGCCTAGAGTTCTCATTAGTGATGGAGTCTCCCACTTTTGTAATCGAACCATTGAGGCATTGCTCAAAAAGTACAACGTTACACATAAGGTTTCAACACCTTATCATCCTCAGACCAATGGGCAAGCCGAGGTTTCAAACAAAGAGATCAAGCAAATCCTTGAGAAAACTGTGGGGCCAACAAGGAAGGATTGGAGCTTGCGCTTAGACGATGCATTGTGGGCTTATCGTACGGCCTACAAACTCCCCTTGGCATGTCCCCTTTTCAGCTCATCTATGGTAAGCCATGTCATTTGCCTGTCGAGTTAGAGCACAAAGCACATTGGGCTGTGAACACCTTCAACATGGATATAGATGCAGTCGGGGTGCATAGAAAGCTCCAATTAAATGAACTCGAGGAGATTAGGCACGAGGTATACGAGAATGCTCGGATTTACAAGGATAAGACCAAAGCGTATCATGACAAGATGCTTCGTACAAAGACATTCTCCAAGGGGCAGAAAGTGCTCCTCTTTGATTCTTGCATTCAGTTATTCCCCGGTAAGTTACGCTCTAAGTGGATTGGACCCTGTTATTACTAATGTTTTTTCCCATGGTGCAGTCCAAGTTCAAAGCATGAAAACCGGCCATGAATTTAAGGTGAATGGGCATCGTTTGAAGCCCTATTACGACCTGTTTGAGGAGCATATCGTGGAAGAAATACCCCTCCATGCCGTGAGCCCTAATGGAGCTTAAAAGGAGGTAACGTCCGGCTGCAAGATGTTAAAGAAAGCGCTTCTTGGGAGGCAACCCATGTATTCAATTAAGGAAGATCTATGAATCGCTCCACAATCAGTTTTGCGTTTCTAAAAACCTTCATTTTTCTGTAGTTTTATTTTGCCATGATTGTCATTTTTATTTGTTGCTTGTTTAATTGTTTTTGGTGTGGGTTTATTTTTGAAACACTGAAAGTTATGCAAGGTATTTTTACATTCATAAAAAAGAAAGGAACATTAAGCAGATAAATACAAGAGAGAACCTTCACAAAGGCTGCTTAGGAGAAGTCTCAGTAGTCGGCGAAGCCCCAGAAGGAGGAGGCATTGGAGGTTGATCATTCGGAGCTTCATTACGCGGTACAGCCTCAGAGGACGAAGGCAAATGCTGTTGGAACAAACTCACAAACCTCTGATGATCATGTAAAATCTGACCATCAGATTCCTGCATCTGGTCAATCTTCCTCTTCATGTTTGTAGCATAGTTATGTGCGAGCCCGTGCAATTTTTTATTCTCATGCTTAAGCCCTATAATCTCCTGCTTGAGACTCATCACTTCAGCCGCCAATGATTCAACTTGACGGGTTCGGGTAAATAGGCGTTGGGCCATATTGGACACGGAACCTATGCACTGCACACTGAGAGCCAGATAATCTTTAACAACCAACTCATCAGACCGTTTGGCAAGTAGTATGTTATCTTTAGGAGTGACAAGGTTCCTGGCCACCACCGCAGTTGTCATATCATTTTTCATCACTAAATCCCCAACGGTAAGGGGACCAGTAGGGGATATGAAGGATGGGCGCCATATGTTGTCTGGACAAGGCGGGGCTGCCTCTTCACCAAGGTTCAAGTCAAAACGACGGTCGGAGGGGCCATACATTTTCAGAGATGTTAAAGAAAGAAGAGATCGGACAAATTAAGATCGTAGAAGTCCAAGAAGGGAGTTTTTACAGATAGAAATTCAAGTGTGCTTTGAACGTCCTGCGTACCTCTATAAAAATCAGCACGCGATGGGATGTCAGAGATCGAAGAGGCCAACTCAAAAATCAAAGAGGTGCTAGCTTTCTCAAGAGCTGGGCTTGCTAAAAAACCACGGCCAATCTTCTTTTCCAAATTTGTCCGCACTTGTCACATGCAACCTCTGCACTCGACGGGATTTCAGAGATTGAATAGGCAAGCTCAGAAATCGGAGAGGCATCTGCTTTCTCAGACATGTCAGCATCTGTCACATGCAGAGTCAGCTTTGCGGAAATCACGAGCAGTTTGTCGAAACGCCAATTCCAGATATCGGAGAGGCATCTGTTTTTCCAAACGTGTCAGCATCTATCACATGCAGAGTAAGCTTTACGAAAATCACGGGCAGTTTGTCGAAGGGCCGATTCCAGATATCGAAGAGGCAATTGTTTTTCCAAACGTGTCAGTATCTGTCACATGCAGAGTCAGCTTTGCGGAAATCACGGGCAGTTTGTCGAAACGCCGATTCCAGATATCGGAGAAGCATCTGCTTTTCCAGACTTGTTAGCGCCTGTCACATGCAGACTCAGCCTTGCAAAAATTACGGGCAATCTGTCGAAGATCTCTTGTGAAGTTCACTATTAAATCATCCAACGGTTGCTGACAAGAGTGAAAGAATAGTACCGGTTATTAATTCCTATAAATGGTACCCTTCACCCTCCATTTCAAGGCAGATATACATAACTCTTCTTTTTCTCCGAGAATGCCTTTCCAACAAACCCTCTTGAGTCACTCAGTGTTCCTTATTCCTTGGGGTACCTTTGCAAACAACTCATCCAAAGCAAAAGTATTTCATATCATGAAGGTTGAAAGCAAGAGTATCTCATATCATGCTTTCTCCCTGTCCTTCTCCTTGTCGTTGTTTTGGGACAAGGAGAAAGAGAGCAATCAGTGATGTGAAAATTACTTGACACACAAATTAAACCCTATTGATGACAATTGTAGCAAAGATGTAAGTAGGGATCGTTGATCGGATCATATTTATATATATTTTTACTTCAAATTCACTCGTCTTTTCTTAGTTAGTTCCTTATATTTTTGAGCTATTTACGTTATTTTTGTGTTTATAGGATTTGTTTATGCAAAGAAAATAAAAATGGCACAAATGAGTTTTAAATAATAAATTCGTCGAAAATTGCTTTAGTCGTTCTCATTCTGTCATGGGTTATTGGTAGAATTATGTCACGGATTATAGGTCATTGAAGTTAGGCTAAATTTATTAGGTATGCATTAGAAATTATATAATATATCTAAAATTGAAGTGTTTTGCAGTTGGTGAGTAAAGAAAAGAAACAAAAAGAAATAAGCCTTTGCAGCTAGTGGAAAACGAGTGGGATGCCAGAAAAGAATAAGTGCAGTGGGGGAATAATGAAGAAAAAGGGCTGCACCTTGCAGCACTAGAAAATAAAAAAATGATAGAGGGAAGTTAGGTGAGGGCGGAAAAGAATAAAAGAAGGGGAAGGCTTTACAGAAAAGAGAAAAGGGGGGAATAAAAGGGGAGCTGCCCAAGGCAGCGCAACGAGAGGAATAAAAAAAAAAGAGAATCACGTGGGCGGTCAGCGTTAGAGAAAGGGGAGTAAGCTGCCCTTGCAGCTTTAAAAAGGTCAGAAAAGAATAGAAGAGAGGTACAGGGGGCGCCAGGCAGAAACGAGAGGGAGGTGAGGACAGAGGGCAGCGTGAGAAGGTCAGAACGCAGGAACAGCAGTAGAAAAGAGAGAAGCAGAAGGCAGGAGAGACGTGGAGATACGGGTAGGTGCGGAGAGAGGAGGTCTGACGCAGCTGGAGGGAGTGTGGTGCAGCACAGAAAACTGTGCAGATAGAGCAGCACGGCAGACTGGCGTGAGGGCAGAAGCACAGAAACACAGCAGATCTTCTTTTCTTGGTTTTATCTTCTCAAACCCATGTTTTACTTTTGGTTTAATTTGATAATAATGTGTAACTAAATTTATTTTGGCTAGAGGTTAATTCAAAACCATGAATATATTTGTAATATGAATTGATTATCTTCAGTTGTGATTCATAAGTTGTGAATTCAATTTACTTATCCGTTCGTATAAAAACTGATTTGTGTATGTTGGTTGAGAGTGCACGCTTAATTTTCATGCATGAATTTGATGCTAGAATATAAGGGAGTTTCACCTAATCGTTATGAATGTGTAGGGAATGTAGGGAACGTGTAGGGAATGTTTTGGGTTGTCATATGCAATCATCCAACCCAATAACTTGTGGAAAAACTGAGGGTTAATTAGTGCAGTTCACGGTTAATTTGAAGTATTGAGATTTACAATTTATTGAAAGAACAACTGAAAATCAATTTAGGTTGCATATGTGTCATGTGTGGAGAAGAACCCTCTAGCTAGTATGTCACCTATCCTTTCACCTTAATTTCATGCTTTTGTCAATTCGGTAATTTATTTAAGTTTAATTTACTTCTCGTAAAAACCAAACCCCCCATTATTAAATTATATTATTTAGTTAGTTTTCATTGTTGTTAGTCTTTTAATTCAATTTCCGTCCATTTCAGTTCCTAGTGTCTAATTTGATTGTTTTCATTATTTTGAGTCATTCTAAGTGTGTTTCGAGTTATTAGAGTTTTTAGCCTAGTTTTGTGTCTTGAGTCTTGTTTAATATTTTTAAATTAATTTAGAATAGATTAGCAATCCCTCCTAATCCCCGGCCTAGAACGATACCCTACTTACATCTATACTACAATTGTCAAAAAGAGGGTTTAATTTGTGTGTCAAGTAATTCTCACATCAATCGTTCTAAACCGGGGATTAACTAGGGCTGCTAATCTAGTCAAATTAAACTCTAAAACACTAAACTAGACTTAAAAACACAAGAATAGACTCTAAACTGACCTAAGACACTCAAATCTGCAAAACTAAGTGAAATTGACTCAATTCTAAACCTAACAAGTGATTTGGACGAAATTAAAACTTACTTTGACTCAAAAGATTAAAAGAAAACAGATTGTAACTTAACTAACTCAGAAAACACTTAAAAGACTCAAAACAGCACAATACTAACAATTAGACTCAAAACAGATTCTAGATATGAAATTGGACGAATTTAAGACTAAACTAAGACCCAAACAATGTTTATGGACTAATTCTAACCTATATTGACTCAAAACACTCTAAAGAACCTAATTAGGACAGATTCTGACCTAAAGATACAAAGTAGAAAAGTGGGTTTTGAATTCTGACGAAATTGAATTAAAACGAAACAGATTGCAAAACAAAGTAATCTAAAACGAAATTAAGATGAATTTAAGGGTGAGAAGCTAGTTAGAGGATCCTTCTCCACACATGAACATATGCAACATAAATCGATTTCCAGTATTGTTTCTTTAAACCATGAACGATAATGCCCCAAATTAATCGTGAATGCACAAATTAACTCTCAGATTTCCCTAAATTCATTGAATTGGATGAATGCATACAACAACCCAAATTATTCTTCTCAAGTTCCCTATATGAACAGCATGATAAAGATACATTCAAAGATCATTAAATTCCATGGAAATCATAAGCATTGACAAGGCAATTATAACTATGAACTGCATGATACTCTTGCCAAGAATCTACTTAACACGATTGTGACTAACAATCTCCACTACTTGTAATTATAAGTTCCTAACGATTAGGTGAAAGTCCCTTATAATTTAGCATCAGATTCAAGCATGCAAACTAAGTAGGCCTCCTTAATCAACACACAAGAATAAGTTATCAATCAAATAGATAAGTAAATCGCATTCATATTTTACAAAACAATAACTGAAAGGAATCAATTCATATTAACATATGTCCATGGCTTCAAATTCACCACTAACTAATAAGAATTTAGTTCCACATGTTCATATCAATTGAAAAGCAAATTGAAATAGACATTGAAACTGAAACGAGGGAAGAAAGAACTATGAAAACTCCCAAGGATGCAGATGGCTTGCGCACAAGGCCCTCCTTCATCAATGGAATGCACGAGTAGGCTCTCCTTCTTCTCCAAAAGGTGCGGCAGAGATGTATATGGATGTAGGATGGTGTTTTGTGATGTAGAATGGTGATTAGGGTTGCGAAAAGGTGTTTTTGAATGGTGTGAAGGGTGGTGACGAATTTAGGCTTAAAAACATCTATTTATAGGGCTAGGGTTTCCACAAAATCTGATGGGAAGAGGTTAGGGTTTTGGAGATAAAAGGCTTGGCCCATCCAAGGGAGAAAATAATTAGGGTTTGTGCAGATTTTTAGGCTTCTAGAAGTGTTAGGTGCGGCACAACCCTAGGGGAGATAGATTAGGGTTTAAACTTAGCAGATTTTAAGGCTTAGGGCCTACAAATTTGGTTTAGGGTTTAAATCAACAAAGAAAAGGGTTTTGGCCCACTTAGTTTCTAAAAAGCATTTGTAGAACCCAAATCCACAAGGAAAAAGGCCTAACAAATCAGAATCCAAGAGAGAAGAGGCTTGAGAGGTGCGGCAAGGGCTTAGAACAAAGCTGAAAAAGGATTAGGAAACTTCCAATTCAAGAATAGAAACTTTCAAGAATGGAAACCTCCAAGAATAGCAACTTCCAACTTTAGAAACTTTGGTTTCCAATTCTGAATTCTTTGTTCTTCATGTTCATTTCTTCATTTCTTGCCTCCTTTGATCTTCAATTTCGTCCATCCATTTGACTCCAACCATGTGATATCCATTTTATGCTCAAAACTGCTCCAAAAGGCTCCAAATTGCACCTTTTTGCATATTTTGTCATTTGGACCTACAAACACACGAACATTGCTTAAAACACTATAATAACCACAAACTAACTATAAAAGTGCAAGAAAACAAGCTAACTAAGTCGCATAAATATGCTCCTATCAATCAGCCAGCACTTGGTATCAATCTTCCGATCTGGAACCAACTGTCTGGAACCCCTTCCTGATTACTTACCTAGCCTTGCTCTCGAGTACTCATCTTCATCATTTTATGCTTCCTCTTCGTCTACCACATCTGCCTGGGGAACATATAAGGGAAGTGAAAATGTTACCTCGAAGCATGTGGAGACAATTTGCTAATTTATCCTCAGCTAGGGACAAGGAGAAAGAAAGCAAGAGGTGGGCACTTGGAAAGATTGAAGAAAGAAAAAGACCATCTGATAGAAGCATATTTATGCGACTGAGTTAGCTTGTTCTCATGCATTTATGTTGTTATTTCTTAGTTAATTATGTATTTTAAGCTATTTTCGTGTGTTTGTAGGTCCAAAGGGTTAATGTGGCAAAGAAGTGCATTTTGGAGCATTTTGGAGCATTTTTGGGCATGGAATGGATAGCTTATGCTTGGAGCAAAAGGAATGGACGAAATTTGAAGTTTGTGCATCATCCTCTCCCTGTAAATAACAATTTTAGCACACTCATTTCACCTAACACATTCACCTACCAATACATACACTCATTTTACCTAATACATCCACTCATTACAACCACCCAACACATTTATCTACCACTACATCCACTCATTTCACCCAACACATTCACCTACCACTACATACACTCATTTCACCTAATAAATCCACTCATTACAATCACCCAACACATTCACCTACCACTACATCCACTCATTTCAACCACCCAACACATTTATCTACCACTACATCCACTCATTTCACCCAACACATTCACCTACCACTACATCCACTCATTTCAACCACCCAACACATTCACCTAATACATCCACTCACTACCACCACCCATTACATCCTCTTCCTAAATATTTTCATCCACCCTTCATCAAAGGGGGGAGATATCAATCCAAACACATCCATTCATCTTCACATCCATTCCTCCATACAAACAAACCTGCAAACACTTACCAACACCTTGTGTTGTAGAAAAGGAAGGGAAGGAAAGTGCTTGGACATGCTTGCTGTCCAACTTGGATCATTGGAGCGTTTAGGTGTTTTCTTTCTTTTGTTTCCAATGTTTAAATTCATTTTCTTTTGTTTTGTTGTGAATATGAGTGGCTAAACCCCTCTTGGCTAGGGGTGATTTCAAAGCCATGATTATGTGTGTAATATGATTTGATAAATTCCAGTTATGAACTCTTGAATCGTAAATGCAGTTGGCTTAACTATTTGATTGATAACTTATTTGTATTTGTTAATTAAGGGTCGACACTTAATTGACATGCATAAATCCGTTGCTAGAATATAAGGAAGTTTCACATAATCGTTACAAACTTATATTTACATGTAGTGAAGGTCGCTTATAAACGATCGCGTTAAGTTCAATTCCTAGCATGAGTGACATGATGCCATAGTTGCAAGTGCTTTGTCAATGCTTATGATTTTCATTAAACGTAATGATATTTGATTGTATCTCTATTATGATGTCATGTAGGGAACTTTAGAAGAATGTTTTGGGTTGTCGAATGATGTTATCCAATCCAATAAAACAAGGAAAATCTGAGAGTTAATTAGTGATGTCACGATTAATTTGGAGCATTGTCATTCATAATTCAATGAAGTAGCAACTGGAAATCGAGTTATTTGCATACATGTCATGTGTGGAGAAAAAGCCTCTAGCTATCCCATCCATCATCTTATTTCTCAAATTTGTTTTACAATCTGTCTAGTTTTTCATACTTGTTTGTTTGTTTCAACTTCGTCCAAAACTCAATCCCCCCTTTACTTTAGTGTGTCTAATTATTTATAATCTGTTTTAATTCGTGTTTTTAAATGTTTTGATTCAAGTAAAAGTTAATTTTCGTCCAAAGTCATTCCTAGTATGTAGTTTAAGTTTATTTAGTTGTTTTAAGTTGTTTTAAGTACTCTTTAATGTTTTACAAAACATTTTCTTACAAACCATCAATTTCACCTTTACCTCACCCACCAAAATCGACTTGCATATTGCACATGCATGCACAACTTGCATAAAACCCTTTCACACTCCCTTTTACCTCTCTAAAACCGGCCACCCCCTAGTGGGGGTACTTTTGGGCCCTTTTGTGCAATTACATAAAGTTTTGATACTTTTGTGTTTTTGTATTTTGGCCCAAAAGTTTACGTTTTTACGTTTAGGCCTAAAAACTCTAAAGAACAAATTGTTTTGATCCTTTAATGATGTTTTTACATTAATAAAATTTTGGGATCTAGTTGTAATTACATGAAGTTGTGGACTATTGTGTTTTTACAAAGTGACCCCAAAAGTTTTTGTATTTGCATTATGGCCCAATTGTTGTGGTCATAGTTTCCTTTTGGCCCAAATAAAATGAGAACAAAATTGTTTTGTCTCTTTAATGAGAATTGGATTTTCATTTCATTTAGTTCCATTTAAATCAATTCTATGGATCCAAAAACCAATTGTTTAAGTTGCTTTCTTAGTTAATGTGATTGATTAAGAAAAGGGTGATTATGAACCAAAGGCCTCGATAATTGAGCTATATGATTGGCCGCTTTACATTATGAATGTTTGGGTTTGGTAGTGTAGATTTGAATGTAATTTGATTAATTCAATTTGTTGTATATGGACATAAGTCCATCATTTGTGTTGTAAAAGGGCATAAGCCCTTATTATTATTTCATGTATTCCTTTTGTTTATATGTATGCAAAATGGAATAGTTGGGTCCAACGCCCAATAGGAAATAACGGTTTAATTGGATTAAACGCGTAACTAAAATCAACAACTATCTACCTTAAAACCAAGGTCCAACACAAGGCTCGTGTTGGATCAAATTAATCGGTTCATAATCATCCTAAAACCTAATATGACTATATAGTCCATATGAGGATGCAATGCATTCGTTAGTAGTTCCATATAGTCTCACTTATTTCTTTGAAATAGTGGGAGTATTATAAACTACTAAATTCATATTAACTTGGACCAATGGTTGTGATAGGCCCAAGTTCTTTTAATAAGATTAAAATGATTTTGATGTAGCCCAAAACTACTCCCTCGACAAACGAATATTAAGTTGATAAGCGAGAGATGTTTTGAACATCTCTTCGTAGGCCTTCCACCGTGGTGGGCTCCAATCGTTTGTGACTCATGCACCGGCTTCACCCTATCATGGGGAAGTACAAAGTATGTGCTTACATCCAGGAGGAATCCATATACATATGATGAGGTGAGTGTAGGCAACGAGGATAGCCGATATCATATCATTGTGAGGCTATTCTTGAACCCCTTCACAAACTAAGCATGGTGGGAATAACTTAACTAAGTGCAATGGAGCCGATATCGTATCATCGTGAGGCAACATTCTCTAGAGGCCAAACGGATGGGTAATTACAAAAGGTTGTAAATGAATAATGCGTTATTCTCTCATCATTATTTTTGCTAACCAATATCGTATCATCGTGAGATGGGCTTGGTAATGGTGAGTCTCCCATACCCCGCTAAGAGTTCAATATAACTCTCGAATTCTATTGAGGGATGTGGAATTTGCCAAAAATAGTGGGTGGTACTATTTGATTCAAAGACCCAATCAAATAGTTTTAAACAAACAATCTAATACGATTTCTGTTATGTTATGTAGTTAACGACATGCCTAAAATTATACCCACCATTATACTTGACAAAAAGGGCCTTAGGGGCCAACGTTTCCTTGCTTGGTATCGCCACATTGAGAATGTCTCAAAGGTGAAAGACATATTGTATGTGCTTAAGCAATCCCCTCCTCATGTACCTCCTACGAAACTAGCTTCAAATGAGGAGTGTCAAAATTATGTTAGACACTATGAGGATGACCTACAAGCCAAATGCTTAATCCTCACTTCACTTAGTGAGGAGCTTATAAAGCTACATAAGCACATGGATACTTCTAGTGCCATGGTTGAAAGTTTGCATAAGATGCATGACATTGAGACTAGTAATGTACGATTCTCAAATGTTTGTAGTCTAATGAATGCCAAAATGGCAAAGGGGACATCGGTCCATAAACATGGACAAAAGATGGAAAAGATATTTAAAGATCTTAAAAGTTTAGGAACTTCCATCGATGGGAAAATGGCCTAAGACTTTTTCCTTGCATCTCTCTCGGATGATTTCACTAAGTTTATTGTAAACTATAAAGTGAATAGATTCGATCATTTTTTAAACGAGTTGATTGACATGTGCTGTAAATTTGAAAAAGGTTTCAAAATGGACAGTGGGAGTGAGAATGCAAACACAAGGAAAAGGTTGTATAAGAAGAAGGCAAAGAAATCCAAAGGAACATGCTTTCATTGTGGAAAGGATGAACGTTGGAAGAAGAAATACAGGGTGCGCATTGCGAGCCTTATGACACGAACTTTTGAAGGGACTATTTCTGTCATAGAGAGTGCTTTTACAGTGAGCTCCAATTCCTGGATATTTGATTCAGGCGCTAGTCAACATATCTATAATACGATGCAGGGACTAGTAGGGAGTAGGTCACTGCGCAATGGGGAGATGCTTGTGCAAGTTGGGAACGACACTAAAATCTCTGCAAAGGCAATAGGCACCTATATGCTTAAACTACCCTCTGGGGAAGTCCTGGAACTTAAAAATTGTTTATATTTTCCTTCATGTATAAAGAATTTGATTTCTATCTCTAAGCTTTTACGAGATGGGCACTCAGTATTGTTTGACAAAATGAGTTGCACTTTATACTTGAACGGTCGTATTATCTCTCATGGTAATATGATAGAGGGACTTTTTCACCTAGAGACGAATGGTGGGATGCACTGTATTGAAAGCGGGAATACCTCAAAACCCAAAAGGGCTAGAGAAGAAGTTAACCAAGAAAAGATGTGGCATCTTAAACTTGGACATGTGAACCTTGATAAGATTCGTAAAATGTCGAAAGACGGATATTTCCGCCCATTAGGTAATGACCGGATGGGTACTTGTGAATGTTGCTTGAAAGGGAAAATGACCAAATCTCCATTTACTGGAAAAGGAGAGCGTGCCACTGAAATTCTAGGGTTAATCCACACTGACGTATGTGGACCTATGTCTACTACATCTAGAGGAGGCTTCTCGTACTATATCACATTCACTGACGATCACTCTCGGTTTGGCTATGTGTATCTTATGAAGTACAAGTCAGAATCCTTTGAAAGGTTCAAAGAATTCAAGAATGAAGTTGAGAAGCAAACTGGGAAACAGATAAATATCCTACGATCGGATCGAGGGGGTGAATATCTGAGTAATGAGTTCCTAGATTATCTCAAAGAGTGTGGAATAATATCACAGTGGACTCCACCGGGAACTCCACAACTTAATGGAGTTTCTGAAAGGAGAAATCGAACCTTGATGAACATGGTTCATTCTATGATGAGTTCCGCTGATCTACCAGTAACATTCTGGGGATACGCTCTACATACAGCAGCTTACTTGCTTAATAGAGTACCTTCCAAGTCAGTTTCACAAACGCCCTATGAGATATGGCATGGAAGAAAGCCAAGTCTTAATCACATTAAGATTTGGGATTGTGAAGCATATGTCAAGAAGCTTGAAGCTACTGAGCTTGAAGCGAGATCAGTAAGATGCTATTTTGTGGGATATCCCAAAGAAACTATGGGATATGAGTTCTACCATCCTGACGACCAGAAAGTCTTTGTCGCCAGAAATGCTATGTTTCTAGAGGAACAATTTGTTCTTAAAGGAACTATAAGCAAAGAGATGGAAATTAATGAGATTAATGATGAACCACAAACAAGCACTCGACAAGTTGACAACCCTGTTCCTGAACCCCTAGCTCCACGTAGATTTGAACGGGTTAGTAAGCCACCTAAAAGGTATGGCTTAGACAATGACTTTGCGGAATTGCACCTACTAGGTGACAATGACACAAAGGATGACCCTAGGGACTACACTGAAGCAATGTCCGACATTGATTAAAAGAGATGGCAAGAGGCCATGAAATCCGAGATGGATTCCATGTATCAAAATCAGGTCTGGACTCTTGTAGACCCTCCAGAAGGTATTGTACCTGTTGGAAACAAATGGGTCTTCAAGAGGAAGATAGGCGTTGATGGGAACGTGGAGACTTATAAGGCTAGACTAGTAGCCAAGGGTTACAGGCAAAGAGAAGGGATTGACTATGAAGAAACTTTCTCTCTTGTAGCCATGATTAAGTCCATTCGGATTTTGCTTGCTATAGCTGCGTACCATGATTATGAAATCTGGCAAATGGACGTGAAGACGTCCTTTCTGAACGGCTAGCTAGAGGAAGAGCTCTATATGACTCAACCCGAAGGTTTCGTGTCCAAGTCTGAAAAGACTAAGGTATGCAAGCTTCAAAGGTCCATTTATGGACTTAAGCAAGCCTCCAGGAGCTGGAACATTCGTTTTGACACTGAAATGAAAACGTTTGGTTTTACTCAAAACGAAGACGACAATTGTGTTTATCAAAAGGTCGTTGGGGAAGCAGCAGTATTCCTAGTGTTATATGTAGATGACATATTACTATTTGGGAATGACACTGCAATACTTTCTTCTGTAAAAGTGTGGTTGTCGAAAACCTTCCACATGAAAGATTTAGGAGATGCATCTTATGTACTTGGGATAAAGCTCTATCGTGATAGATCCAGAAGACTAATTGGATTATCCCAATCTATGTACATTGATAAGGTGCTAAGTAGGTTCCATATGGAACAATCTAAGAAAGGTCTTCTTCCTGTGAGACATGGAATTCACCTTTCTAAGTCCATGGGACCTAAGACTCCTGAAGAAATACGGCAAATGAATACTATTCCTTATGCTTCCGCCATAGGAAGTCTCATGTATACCATGATATGCACAAGGCCTGATATCGCATATGCTGTGAGCATTACTAGTCGATATCAATCTAACCCAGGACCAGAACACTGGGCAGCTGTCAAGACGGTCCTTAAGTACTTAAGAAGAACTAAGGACATGTTCCTCGTATATGGAGGAGCAGCAGAGTTGCGAGTGGAAGCCTATACAAACGCAGATTTCCAATCTGACGTCGATGATAGGAGTTCCAACTTCGGATATGTATTCACTCTAAATGGTGGGGCTGTTAGTTGGAAAAGCAAGAAACAAAGTGTAATTGCTGATTCCACAACAAAGGCTGAATATGTCGCTGCAGCTGAAGCCGGCAAAGAAGCGTTCTGGATGAAGAAGTTCATCACTGAACTTGGAGTGGTTCCAACAATTACATCACCAGTAACTTTGTACTGTGATAATAGTGGGGCGATAGCTCAAACCAAGGAACCCAGGGCTCATCAAAAGAACAAGCATTTTGACAGGCGCTTTAATATCATCAGAAGATATGCTGCCAAGGGAAAGTCAACATCCTTAAAGTTGCTTCAGCCGATAACGTAGCAGATCCACTGACAAAGCCAATATCTCAAATCCAGCTTGACCGTCATATGGAAAGGATGGGTATTAGATACATAGGAGGATGGCTTTGAGTGCAAGTGGGAGATTGTTGGAAGTATGCCCACAAAGCCACTCATTTGATGTAATAGCTTTTTGGAATACTTAATGTATTAAACTTTTATATGTTTAATGAAGGGAAAAGCTTATTGTTAATCACTATTTATTGTATCATGTGTTTAAGCAATAAGGGAATCCAAGGGATGTATTTGATCTAAGAGACAAGTGATCTAAGTGAGTTAGATTATCGAGACCATTCTCTTATGTTCATTCCTAAAACGTTCCTAACCATAGGATTGCCAATTGGGTATTGACAATCCGCTAAGGTTAGTATGTGTTATGTTGACTCAAGCGTGAGTATGACTAGTCTCAAGTCATTTAGTGTTGGACACTAAGACAAACACATAGGTGCTCGAAAGAGTAATCGAGTACATTGAACCACGATCAAAAGAGAGTTCGAACATACATGTCATGTAAGAACTCGAAAGTTGCAATATGCAAAGTAGTCCTTTGACCTGAGGCATCATAGATG
This sequence comes from Malus x robusta, assembly GCA_963082935.1. NCBI lineage: Eukaryota > Viridiplantae > Streptophyta > Magnoliopsida > Rosales > Rosaceae > Malus > Malus x robusta. The sequence goes on from OY720335.1 coordinate 15,825,889, forward strand.
TCTAATGGTTAGGTCCTTGATCTTTGATCATGTTAAACGGCATTCCATCGGAGTGTCCACGGCATTGTTGGGGTCAAGCTATCTAATCATGTAGGCATATGAATGCACAATAAGGGATCTCTAACCTTCCATGGTGGAAGGAGAATACTCTAAGATATGATTCTAAAGTCTTTGGCAAAAGCAAATGAATATGACTTAGGAAGTTTGTTCCAAATCATATTCAAGGGAATCATATAGAGAAGTATCGCATTGGATAGTAGACATGAAATAAACTATCATTCAAACAATGTGATTAAGAGTATTGTATTAGAGAATGACCGTATTGCATTGTAGTTGTAACTGGATAGGTTCTCCAACCAATTCTACTTAGCTTGGGTAACCATGACATACTGCTAGGTGTCACTCATGGTTTTTGGAAGCCCTAATGATTAGGCAACACTAATCATAAAAGGGAGAATTGAAATCTGGTTTCAATTCACAATCGATCGTTAAGAGTAACAATCGCCCACTACCTCGCTAATTGGAACCTAATGGATCGTACACCGAGTAAGGGTGAAAGTGAAGAAATTAAATGAAATGGATATGCAATTGAATGGCTTAATTGAAGAATGACCAAGATTAATTAATTAGTTAATTAATTTTACGAAAGGTTCGTATTGGGCTTATATGTTGGTTTTGGGTTTCGGGGCCCAAAAGCGTTTTGGTCCAAAAGGCCCATTATGTTTAAGTTGTATGACAACTAAAACAAAATGGGCAAATAACCCAATAACATTAATATGGCCGGCCATTAGGGTGAATGGGCAAGCTTGGATTAATTACAAGGTTGCCACTCACTTGAAATGAAGTATAAAAGGAACTTTATAGCTTTATTTCTAATTAGGGTTTTTCTTGGTGAAATGAGGTGAAACACTTTCTCTCATTTTCTCTAAAGAGGCTGGCCACTTAGAGGGGATTTAGCTAGCAATCTTTTCTTCTCTAAGTCATCCATTTCATCTTCACACTTCATCCTTGGTGTGGAGACTTAGAGACATCAAACATTTGGTGTTTTGGAGAACAAATCCTCAAATCCTCTAAGAAGCAAAGGAGCACTAAAAGGAGGAAAATCACAAGGAATATCCAAGGAGCTTGGAGGTGACTTGAAGGCGCTCAACTTGGGTGAATCCCTTGTGTAAACAAGGATGAGCTTCAAGGGTAAAGAAACTCTAAATCTTTACTTCTCTTTAATGTTGTTAAAGAGTTTATTGGTTCACCATATACTAGGCTTTGAAAGTCATGGGTTTTATGAATTGTTTTTGAATGCATGCCTACCTTAAAGTGTTAATAGTATGCATATGTATTTAAATGTTCTTACTTGTTCTTAGCTAGGACAAAATTTTTCCTTCACGGGGTGCTTAGAAAGCTCCAATTAAATGAACTCAAGGAGATTAGGCACGAGGCGTACGAGAATGCTCGGATTTACAAGGATAAGACCAAGGCGTATCATGACAAAATGCTTCGTACAAAGACATTCTCCAAGGGGCAAAAAGTGCTTCTCTTTGATTTTCGCCTTCGGTTATTCCCCGGTAAGTTAGGCTCTAAATGGATTGGACCCTTTGTTATTACTAATGTTTTTTCCCATGGTGCAGTCCAAGTCCAAAGCATGAAAACTGGCCATGAATTTAAGGTGAATGGGCATCGTTTGAAGGCCTAATGGAGCTTAAAATGAGGTATCGTCCGGCTGCAATACGTTAAAGAAAGCGCTTCTTAGGAGGCAACCCATGTATTCAAATAAGGAAGATTTTTGAATTGCTCCACAATCAGTTTTGCGTTTCTAAAAACCTTCCATTTTCTGTAGCTTTATTTTGCCATGATTATCATTTTTATTTTGTTGTTTGTTTAAATTGTTTTTGGTGTGGGTTTATTTTTGAAACATTGACAATTATGCAAGGTATTTTTACATTCATAAAAAAGAAAGGAACATTAAGCAGATAAATACAAGAGGGAGCCTTCACAAAGGCTGCTTAGGAGAAGTCTCAATAGTCGGCGGAGCTTCAGCAGTTGGCGAAGCCCCAGAAGGAGGAGGCATCAGAGGTTGATCATTTGGAGCTTCATTACGCGGTACAGCCCCAGAAGACGAAGGCAAATGCTGTTGGAACAAACCCACAAACCGTTGATGATCAAGTAAAATCTGACCATCAGATTCCTGCATCTGGTCAATCTTCCTCTTCATGTTTGTAGCATAATTATGTGCGAGCCTGTGCAATTGTTTATTTTCATGCTTAAGCCCTCTAATCTCCTGCTTGAGACTCATCATTTCAGCCGCCAATGATTCAACTTGACGGGTTCAGGCAAATAGGCGTTGGGCCATATTGGACACGGAACCTGCGCACTTCACACTGAGAGCCAGAGATTCCTTAACAGCCAACTCATCAGACCGTTTGGCAAGTAGTCTGTTATCTTTGGGAGTGACAAGGTTCCTGGCCACCACCACAGCTGTCATATCATTCTTCATCACCGAATCCCCAACGGTAAGGAGACCAGTAGGGGATATGAAGGATGGGCGCCATATGTTGTCTGGAGAAGGCGGGGCTGCCTCTTCACCAAGGTTCAAGTCAAAACGACGGTCGGAAGGGCCAGACATTTTTCAGAGCTGTTAAAGAAAGAGGAGATCGGACAAGTCAAGATCGTAGAAGTGCAAAATGGGAGTTTTTACAGGCAGAAATTCAAGTTTGCTTTGAACGTCCTGCATACCTCTATAAAAATCAGCACGCGATGGGATTTCAGAGATCGAAGAGGCGAGCTCAGAAATCGAAGAGGCCAACTAAAAAAATCAAAGAGGCGCTAGCTTTCTCAAAAGCTGAGCTTGCTCAGAAACCACGGCCAATCTTCTTTTCCAGATTTGTCCGCACTTGTCACATGCAACTCGACGAGATTTCAAAGATCGAAGAGGCAATTCCAGATATCGAAGAGGCATTTGCTTTTGCAGACGTGTCAACATGTGTCACATGCAGAGTAAGCTTTGCGGAAATCACGGGCAGTTTGTCAAAGCGCCGATTCCAACCATCTGCTTTTCCAGACGTGTCAACATCTGTCACATGCAGAGTCAGCTTTACGAAAATTACGGGCAATCTGTTGAAGATCTCTTGTGAAGTAGAAAGCACGTGAAGTTTACTAGTAAATCATCCAACGGTTGCTGACAAGAGTGAAAGACTAGTATCGGTTATTGATTCTTATAAATGTCATCCTTCACCCTCAATTGCAAGGCAGACATACATAACCCTTCTTCTTCTCAGAGAATGCCTTTCCAACAAACCCTCTCGAGTCACTTAGTGTTCCTAATTCCTTGGGGTACCTCTGCAAACAACTCATCCAAAGCAAAAGTATTTCATATCATAAAGGTTGAAAGAAAGAGTATCTCATATCATGCTTTCTCCCTGTCCTTCTCCTTGTCTTTATTTTAGGACAAGGAGAAAGAGAGCAATCAGCCAGCACTGGGTATCAATCTTCCGATCTGGAACCGACTGCCTGGAACCCTTTCCTGATTGCTTACCTAGCCTTGCTCTCGAGTACTCATCTTCATCATCTTATGCTTCCTCTTCGTCTACCACATCTGCCTAGGGAACAGATAAGGGAAGTGAAAATCATACCTCGAAGCATATGGAGACAATTTACCAATTCATCCTCAGCTAGGGACAAGGAGAAAGAAAGCAAGAGGTGGGCACTTGGAAAGATTGAAGAAAGAAACAGATCAACACCTCTACCTCGTGCCTGCCTGCCGTGCAGAAGAAACAAGCAGAGAAGAATGCAGACTGCACAATTAAATCAACCCAGCAGAAGGAGTCTGATTTCAAACCAAGGAACTCTTGTATTCCTCGCTCAGACTTCCAAACCAGTTCGAGATCAAAGCTATGGAAAGATAACAAGATCATCTATCTCCAAAACCATATTTGCGTTCTTAAACTCTACTCTGTCTACTTTTTACTTTGCCATACTTGTCATGTTTATTCGTTGTTTGTTTATTTGCTTGTTTTTGTGTGAGTTTATGCTTGAAACATTGAGGACAATGTTTGATTTAAGTGTAGGGGGGTAACCATTGTTTTGCATGAAATTCGTAGGAGTTTATCACCCATTACTTCTTGTGTTGTTCCTTGTTGTTTTTAAGTGTTTTAAGCTGTTTTGGAGTGTTTCAGTGTGTTTTGACATAAAAATCCAAAAATCTCATAAAAATTTGAAAAATTGTTTTGAAAAACCCAAAAAGAGTTGTTTTTGTATGTTTATTTGTGTCTTAGGGTACCTTCCAACACAATGATGATGATTTGCTTTTTAATTGCATGACTGTTAAAGAGAGTTATAAACATGGATGAAAATTTGATTTACTCTTTGGTGTATGCTGTTGGAAGTATGCCCACAAAGCCACTCATTTGATGTAATAGCTTTTTGGAATACTTAACGTATTAAACTTTTATATGTTTAATAAAAGGCAAAGCTTATTGTCGGACACTATTTATTGTATCATGTGTTTATGCAATAAGGGAATCCAAGGGATGTATTTGATCTAAGAGACAAGTGATCTAAGTAAGTTAGATTATCGAGACCATTCTCTTATGTTCATTCCTAAAAACGTTCCTAGCCATAGGATTGCCAATTGGGTAATCCACTAAGGTTAGTATGTGTTATGTCAACTCAAGCTTGAGTATGACTAGTCTCAAGTCATTTGGTGTTGGACACTAAGACAAACACATAGGTGCTCGAAAGAGTAATCGAGTACACTGAACAACGATCAAAAGAGAGTTCGAACATACGCGCCATGTAAGAACTCGAAAGTTGCAATATGCAAAGTAGTCCTTTGACCTGAGGCATCATAGATGTCTAATGGTTAGGTCCTTGATCTTTGATCATGTCAACGGCATTCCCTCGGAGTGTCCACGGCATTGTTGGGGTCAAGCTATCTAGTCGTGTAGACATATGAATGCACAACAAGGAATCTCTAACCTTCCATGGTGGAAGGAGAATACTCTAAGATATGATTCTAAAGTCTTTGGCCAAAGCAAATGAATATGACTTAGGAAGTTTGTTCCAAATCATATTCAAGGGAATCATATAGAAAAGTATCGCATTGGATAGTAGACATGAAACAAACTATCATTCAAACAATGTGATTAAGAGTATTGTATTAGAGAAGGACCGTATTGCATTGTAGTTGTAACTGGATAGGTTCTCCAACCAATTCTACTTAAGCTTGGGTAACCATGATATACTGCTAGGTGTCACTCATGGTTTGTGGAAGCCCTAATGATTAGGCAACACTAATCATAAAAGGGAGAATTGAAATCTGGTTTCAATTCACAATCAATCGTTAAGAGTAACAATCGCCCACTGCCTCGCTAATTGGAACCTAATGGATCGTACACCGAGTAAGGGTGATAGTGAAGAAATTAAATGAAATGGATATGCAATTAAATGGTTTAATTGAAAAATGGTCAAGATTAATTAATTGGTTAATTAATTTTACGAAAGGTTCGTATTGGGCTTATATGTTGGTTTTGGGTTACGGGGCCCAAAAGCGTTTTGGTCCAAAAGGCCCATTATGTTTAAGTTGTATGACAACTAAAACAAAATGGGCAAATAGCCCAATAACATTAAAATGGCCGGCCATTAGGGTGAATGGGCAAGCTTGGATTAATTACAAGTTTGCCACTCACCTAAGAAAAATGTTATAAAAGCAACCTTATAGCAATTTTCACATTAGGGTTTTTCTTTAAGAAAAAGAGGTGAAACACTTTCTCTCTCTCTCTAAAAGGAGGCCGGCCCTTAGGGAAGATTAATCTAGCAATCTTTTCTTCTCTAAGTCATCCATTTCATCTTCACATTTAACCCTTGGTGTGGAGACTTAGAGACACCAAATCTTTGGTGTTTTTGGAGATCCTTTCCTTACATCAACAAGGACCAAAGGAGCACAAAAAGGGAAGGAAATCACAAGCAATATCCAAGGAGCTTGGAGGTGACTTGAAGGCCCTCCACTTGGGTGAATCCCTTGTGTAAACAAGGATGAGCTTCAAGGGTAAAGAAACTCTAAATCTACTTCTCTTTAATGTTGTTAATGAGTTTAATGGTTCACCATATACTAGGCTTTGAAAGTCATGGGTTTTATGAATTGTTTTTGAATGCATGCCTACTTTAAAGTGTTAATAGCTTGCATATGTATTCAAATGTTCATACTTGTTTTAGCTAGGACATAATTTTTCCTTCATATGCTTGGTTGTGGTTATAACTTACGAATTCACATGCAATCATAAAGGAAAAAATCAGTTTTGTAACATGCTTGAAAGAAGGAACTCAAATGTACGCTACAACCTTGTGAGACTTGAGCCTAAACATTTATTTGGAAAGTTAATAATTTGTGCATCATTGTTTTCTAAAGTCGTTGCATGATCTCATTATTCTTTGCTTGGTTGCTACTTAGAAGGCGTTTCATCAGTTAGTTCCAAATGCTAGAACTCATGCCTATTTCATTCAAAGCATGTTATTGATTTGCATAATACATATTCAAGATGAAGTTGTGTAGTGACCACCACAGCCAAATTGCCTTGCCCTATTTCATTATGTGTTTAAGTTTAACCCCGTTGAGCCTTGTGTAGCCTATGTTCTTTGTTAACCCACACTATCCTCACCTAGCCTAGATTAGGACCATCCATACCCTTGTTCTTGAAGCATAGTAAAACATAATTTAGAAGGAATTTCTTTTGTTGAACTTTTGCAGAAAAACAAGTGTGGGGGAAGTAATTCTTGTGTGTATGTGTGTGTGCCAAAGTCCTTAATAAGGCACAGGTAAAAAAAAAAAAAAAAAAGAAAAAACATTCATGGAAAATAGAATGAAAAGAAGAAAAGTGGTGAAAAAGAGCTCTAAAGTGTTGTTTGTTGAAGAAAGGGTCCAAAACATTGAATTTGGCCCCAAGTACTGCTTGAATCTTCCCGTTGTGTTTAAAAGTTAATTTCTGCATTATTAAATAAATTCCAAGCGTCTATTTCATTATGTTGCTTGCTATTGCTTTCAGAATGTTTGTTATCCCTATCCTTTCTTTGTTAGCCATTACCTTTAAACCCCGTTACAACCCTTAACTTCATCTTGAGTGTCATGCGTTTCAATATGTGGAGTTTGGAATTGGTATGAGCATATGGTGTCACTGGTTCTTGCATCTAAGTAGTAGCATTCCATTCATGAGATCATATCTAAAACATGCTTAATAACTCCAGAAAATCGCTTTCTTTGTTATACATATATGTGAGTGTTCGTTTTCATGTTTACATCAATCTTCTCACATATAACTAGTGTAGGGTGTGTAGTCAGAAAATGTGTGAAAATAGAGAGTATCTTGTAAGGAATTGAGCAAATTCTCTAAGGCATGTTACTACATTCAAAACATCGTTTTAAATGGTTAAATGTGAACTAGTAAGTGGTGATTGTGATTAAGTATGTGTTCAAGTGTGAAGATAACTAAACTCTGTGGGAATAATGATTTTTCACATGTCATGTGCGTTTGAAATCCCTGAGGCAAACGTTGGAAGGTTTATGTTGTGTTTTGTTTTCTTTATTTTGCTCGAGGACTAGCAAAAGCTAAGTGTGGGGGAATTTGATAGGAGCATATTTATGCGACTTAGTTAACATGTTTTCTTACACTTACTTAGTTAGTTGTTGCTTATAAGAGTGTTTTAAACCATTTTCGTATGTTTGTAGGTCCTAATAACAAAGATGGCAAGAAAAGTGCATTTTGGTGCATTTTAGAGCAATTTTGGGATGAAATGGATTGCATGCACTTGGAGACATGAGGATGGACGTTTTGGGAAGATAGGAATTTAGCATATGTGTGTAAGTGTGTGACCTACAACTAACAAACATCATAGCTGCCATGTGATGGAGACAACATCATGCAAGGTACATGCAAAGACAACACACACACGGCATGGAGAGAAAGTATAGTGGTTTGTTGCTGAAATGAAGAGCATGTGTGTGTGCAAGTGTGACAGCTTGTACATGTGGAAATGATGACTAGATGGCAGCACACACACATGGGAATCAAGGAAACACACGGCATGGGCAACAGGAAATCAGAAAATGAAGAATGAAGATGTGGAAATGATGATTACATGGACATACACACGCATGCAAAAAGGCCTTGAGCACCATCCTTCACACTTGTTGATCGGATCATATTTATATATATTTTTACTTCGAATTCACTCATCTTTTCTTAGTTAGTTTATTATATTTTTGAGCTATTTACGTTATTTTTGTGTTTATAGGATTTGTTATGCAAAGAAAATAAAAATAGAACAAATGAAATTGTAAGTAATAAATTCGTCAAAATTGCCTTGCAGATCAGCTGACTTTGGGAGCAAGTTGCGAACAGCTCAGAATGAATTAGAGAATGAGCCTTATATGCTTAGAAAGCTACAGATGTCTATTTTCTAGAACATTTCGCGGATTGTTAATATCATTTTTCTAGAAGAAGTTATGGACATTTGAGTAAGGGAAGGTCTAGCTGACGACAACTTGCAGATTGGGACAGAAAATAAGAAAATAAAACTGTGCAGACAAAGGCAGGTGGAAGCATGGCAGATTAAGCAGCAAGCTGCTTTGCAGCGTGCCTTGGGGGGGGAAAAAATGGAATAAAAAAAATAAAGAGATTGGTGAGGACAGCTAGAGTCCAGGGAAGTGCAGAAAAGAATCCAAGTGAAGAATAAAAAAAAGGAAAGCTGCTTGGGCAGCTGGAAGAGTCAGGAGGGCGTGAGCAAAGGAAAAAAAAGAAATAAAAAAAAGAGAGAGGCGGACAGAACTAGAAGGGAGTCCAGGAGAAATAGCTGAAAAAAAACTGTGAGATAGAAGGCAGACAAGCTGCCTTGCGGCAGGGAAAAAAATGTGAAGAAACAAATCTGCCATTTGGCAGCACGTGGACAGAATGAAGGCAGCAGAAGCACAACGTGAAAGGTGGGGAATAACAGCTGCTTGGCAGCGTGGAAGAAAATAAAGAGAAGAAAAGGCTACCTTGCAGTGAGGCTGCCAGGTGTGAAAAGAGAGTTTTGAGTGGGGAAAGAATAAAATAAGAAGAGAATTTGAAGGCAGGGAAGAGGGGAGATAAAGCGGTCAGGATTTGGGGGCTTATAAAAAGAAGAAGAAACGAGAGAGGAAGAGACGCACAGGGGGGGAGGACGCTGCCTTTGGCAGCGTGAGAGTAGCGTAAGACACGGGGAATTGGAAGGAGGGCAAGTCAAGGACTTGCTAGGCGCAGAAATAGCACAGAAGCAGAAGCTTCACTCAATCTTTCGGTTAAATTCTTCCAAATTTATATTTCATTTTTGTTTTAATAATGTGTAATTAAACTTATTTTGGCTAGAGGTTAATTCGAAACCATGAATATATTTGTAATATGAATTGATTACCTTCAGTTGTGATTTAATAAGTTGTGAATGCAATTCAATTAACTACTTTCTTCAAAACTAATTCTTGTATGTTGATTAAGGATGCATACTTAGTTTTCATGCATGAATTTGATGCTAGAATATAAGTGAATTTCACCTAATCGTTATGAACTTATATTCACAAGTAGTGAAGGTTGCTAGTCACAATCGCGTTAATTGAATTCTTGGCAAACGTATCATGCATTCATAGTTACGAATGCCTCGTTAACACTTATGATTTTCATAGAACGTAATGATCTTTGATTGTATCTCTATTATGCATTCATGTAGAGGACTTTTGGAGAATAATTTGAATTGTCGTATGCATTCATCCAATTCAATAAATCAAGGAAAATCTGAGGATTAATTAGTGCATCACGGTTAATCTGGGGTGTTGAGTTTCATAATTTATTGAAAGAACAACTGAAAATCAATTTAGGTTGCTTATGTGTCATGTGTGGAGAAGAACCCTCTAGCTAGTCCGTCATTTATCATTTTACCTTAATTTCATGTTTTTGTCAATTCTGTAATTTAATTAAGTTTAATTTACTTTTCATCAAAACCAAACACCCATCCATTATTAAATTATATTATTTAGTTAGTTTTCTTTATTGTTAGTCTTTTAATTTAAATTCCGTCCATTTCAGTTCCTAGTGTCTAATTTGATTGTTTTCATTATTTTGAGTCATTCTAAGTGTGTTTCGAGTTATTAGAGTTTTTAGCCTAAATTTGTGTCCTTGAGTCTTGTTTAATATTTTTAAATTAATTTATAATAAATTAGCAATCCCTCCTAATCCCCGGCCTAGAACGATACCCTACTTACATCTATACTACAATTGTCAAAAAGAGGGTTTAATTTGTGTGTCAAGTAATTCTCGCATCAAATTTTGGCGCCGTTGCCGGGGATTAGCAACTTTGCTAATCCCTTTATTTTTGTTTTTGTTTATGTTTATATTGGTGTTTGTGTATTTTACTTTTGATATTTGATTTATTTTTCTTTCTTTGATTTTAGGTACAAATGGAGCGAGACATGGCACTTGCGACCATTCAAGCTCAATTGGCACAGCTCACTGCTCAAATGACTCATAATGCCGAACGGACCACAATGCCAAGTGTCCCTACACTAGATGTGCCCTATGGGCAAGGATATCAAAGTCCTCAATTTTATGCAAATGAAGATGTGTGGGGATATCAGGGCTATAACCAATTAAGGGGCAACATGTTTTCCAACGCTTACAATTCGGATTGGAGAGACTATTCAGATTATATGTGGGATGAACCTCAACACTTTCAACAAAGCGGATATTGGCAGCAAGACGAATTCTATTCAAGATCTATGCAGCCACCACAGCATCCCCCACAACAATTCCAATCAAATCAAAGTATGCCCGTGGATTATAATCAAAAGCTTGAAGAATTAATTTCTTTGGTACAGGGCTTGCGAAAAGAAGAACAATTGCCGCCATCAGAAGAGTTCTATCAGTGGCCATATGAACCGTCACATCCACCACAACAATCAGCCCAATTCAATTCAGGTACATCCTTGGATAATGATACAATTAATAAGTTACTCACCTCTTTGAATCAGGGAGTAGAAAATCAAAACCAAGAGATGCAAGACCGAGTCAGAAGAATGGACGAATTGGAGATGCATGTTGGGCAGATTATGGAATTCATGGCACAGATTCAAGAGCAAAGTGAAGTCTCCAACTCAACTCTTGAAAATTCAAAGGCAGAAGTTGAAATCGATGAAGCCATCACCTTGGAAGGTGACATAGAGGATGAAGTTGTCCCAGAACTATCCAAACACAGCCCGAACAGGGATGAATTGCTGCTGCAAGCAGAAGATGAGGAGGAAGACCTGGGCAGTTTAGAAGAATTCTTGCTACAAGCTCCTCAAATCCCTATGTCATCCAACTCAGGTGAGGAAGTTCCCATTTCATTTCATTCTAATGATATTCCTATTCTTGGTGCAACAAAGCAGGTCCTAGATCGTGTTGAATATTTCAAAGGCCTTTGTTTCCCAAGAAGAATGATTCAAGAGAAAGTAGTGGCTAAAGAATGTCAAGACTTCATCAAAGAGGCTGTGCACGAGACAATCAAGCCCGAAGCAGTAGAGTTTGATGACCCGGGACAAGCCACAACCATCATAGTAAACCTGGCCAAGTTCAAAGTCCCGGAAATGTTCAAAAATGTCGTGTTTGTTTTTGAGTTTGTGTCGGAGAAAGAAAGTAAGCCATCTTCTCCAATTTTAATTTTAATGTATACTAACATTTTTCTGATTTTGATGATTCAGGCACCCACTCGTGAATTCAGACCATTGCCGAATCATTTCAAGTATCACCTCCCATTAAAAGACAAATTCCATGCTTTGGAGCCGATGGGAGTTAAGGGAAAGATTCGTCCGGCTAAAGACGTTAAATCAAGCGCTTCTTGGGAGGCAACCCAAGCATTCAACGAAGGGAGACTTTGAAATTGCTCAACAAATCTTTTTCCGATCAGATTTGCACTCTTAAACCCTTCTCTTTACTGCATTTATTTTACTTTGTTTAAGTTCATTAATTGTTAGTTTATTTAAGTGTGAATCTTGTTTAGGGTAAATAAAGTCTTTTTACTTTAATTTACATATTTTACATTACATATTTTTTACATTGCTTAAAATAAAAAATAAAAATAAAAAGTTAGTAAATATCATAAATAAAAAATAAAAAATAAAAAATAAAAAACATAAACTTAAAAATATTTTACAATGATGTGTGAACTAATAGCATTCATTGGTCAGGTGGTGCTTCAGTAGTCGGCGGAGCTTCAGCAGTCGGCGGGGCCACAGAAGGAGGAGGCAACAGAGATTGATCAGTTGGAGCTTCACTACGCGGTGCCGCTCCAGAAGACGAAGGCAGATGTTGTTGGAACAAACCCACAAACCTCCGATGATCAAGTAAAATTTCACCATCGGTGTCCTGCATCTGGTCAATCTTCCTCTTCATGCTGGTGGCATAGCTGTGTGCGAGCTTGTGCAATTCTTTATTCTCATGCTTGAGCCCTTTAATCTCTTGCTTGAGACTCTGTATTTCAGCCACCAACGATTCAACGTGACGGGTTCGGGCATATAGGCGTTGGGCCATGTTGGATACGGAACCCGCACACTGCACACTGAGAGCCAGAGACTCCTTGACCGCCAATTCATCAGACCGCCTTGCGAGCAGTCTGTTATCTCTGGGAGTGACAAGGTTTCGGGCCACCACCGCAGCGGTCATGTCATTTTTCATCACCGAATCCCCAATGGTAAGGGGACCAGTGGGGGATATGAAAGAAGGGCGCCATACGTTGTCTGGTGAAGGCGGAGCTGCCTCTTCACGAATGTTCAAGTCAAAACGTCGATCAGAAGGGCCTGCCATTTTCTAAAGGTGTTGAGAAAGAAGAGTCGGACTGATCAAGATTAAACAAGTGCAAGAAGGGAGTGTTTACAAGAAGGAGCTCAAGTGTGTTGTGGAACAAAATTAACGCCTCTATAAAAAGAAGAATTCAAAGAGGCACTCCTCAAAAATCGATGAAGCGTCCTCTCGCAAATCGAAGAGTCGGGGCTCCGTTCTCAAAAGCCGGATTCTTTTCTCAAAAGAGGAGTTTCCGTTCTCAAAAGCCGGACTCTTTTCTCAAAAGAGGCGTTCATTTCTTAAAAGTTGGGCTTGCTCAGAAACCACGAGCCGCACCCCGGATTTCGCAAGATCAATTCATCTAGACGTGTTGTCACCCGTCACACGCAAACTCTGCTCTGCGAAAATCACGGGCAGTCTGTCGAAACGCCGATTCCAACCATCTGTCTCTCTCAGCCTAGTCAGCACTTGTCACATGCAACTGGCAGCTTTGCGGAAATTACGGGCAGCTTTGTCAGAAAACGCGTAATTTGTACTATTCATCCATCCACCGGTTGCCGACAATGAGTGAGAGAACAGTTCCGGTTGTGAAGACAAGTCCTATAAGTTTCTACCTTAGCCTTTCACAGCAAAAGCACACTCTCTCAGCACACCCTCTCAACACTTCTTCATCTCCGAAAATGCATTCCCAAAGAATCCTCTCGAGTCACTCTGTGTTCCTCATTCCTTGGGATACTCCTGCGAACAACCCATTCAAAGCAAAAGTATTTCATATCATAAAGGTTGAAAGCAAGAGTATCTCATATCATGCTTTCTCCATGTCCTTCTCCTTGTCTTTGTTTTCCGACAAGGAGAAAGAGAGCAATCAGCCAGCATTTGGTATCAATCTTCCGATCTGGAGCCAACTGCCTGGAACCCCTTCCTGATTGCTTACCTAGCCTTGCTCTCGAGTACTCATCTTCTTCATCTTGTGCTTCCGTTTTGTCTAGCACATCTACTTGGGGGACAAGTAAGGGAGGTGAAAATGATAGCTCGAAGCATGTGGAGACAACGTGCTGATTCATCCTCAGCTAGGGACAAGGAGAAAGAAAGCAAGAGGTGGGCACTTGGAAAGATTGAAGAAAGAATCAGACCAACACCTCTACCTCGTGCCTGCCCGCCGTGCTGAGGAAACAAGCAGAGAAGAATGCAGACTGTGCAATTCTCGCTCAGAATTCCAAACCAGTTCGAGATCAAAGCTGTGGAAAGTCAACAAGCACGACCAATGATCACTTATTAGTTTTATTCATTATCTTTTATCGTAATTTTCAATTTTTCGTTTGCAATTTTTTTTAATTAATTTTCTTGCGTACTTAACTGAATTATTTCTTTTCTTTGCAGGAACTTTTGGTTATTTCCACCCTTGAAGTTGATTGCAGAATTTTAGCTTGGGGGTCATCGCTTGATTTTACTGCAAATTAGGGAAGTTTTCAGTCTAATTGCTTTATTTTGTTTCTTATTATTTATTTATTTTATTTTATTTTTATTTGCGTTATAGTGTTTTCTGACATTGGGGACAATGTCCAGTTTAAGTGTGGGGGTAAAGGGTATAAAAATGACCAAATTGAAATTTTTTGTACCTTCAACTTCTAACTGGTTTCATTTGTTTCTGTGTTGTTGCTTTTTATTTTCTTAATTAGTTTTGTTTTCTCTATAAAAAAAAAAAAAAAAAAAAAATTCGAAAAATTTAAAAATCCAAAAATATTGTCTTGTTTTCCTTATTGTTTTGAATTAGATTTTTGTTAGTTTCCCGACCCAATGATATAATTGAATAAAATTTGAACCATGATCATCAAGAACTTAGTTAACATATGTTTTATGAAGTTCCTAATTCTCTTGTTAGTTTTGTATATGTTTGATCATCTTTGAAAAAATCAAATGCACATAGCCTTGTTGATGTGAAACTAAAGCATAACGTAAAGCTTCATATGTGAATTTAGTGACCATATACATCCTATGTGAGTTTTTGAGCCTATTGAAAGTGTGTGCATTTTTCATACACTCCTATTCTTTCATGTGTGATGAACTTATGTGAGATACATCTCCAGAACTTGCGTAACGATCTTTCGAAATGTTTGTCATTAATTGCATGAACTTGGAAATGATAGAGGCATTAGGTTTACCACCATGGCCCAAATAACCATGTTTCCCAACAGAAAAATGATATCATTAGATTGCCTATTTGAGCCGTGTTTGTTGAACCTTTTATTTCTTATCACCAGATATGTCTACCCTTATACCTGAAACATTTTTTTTTCCTTACCATTTCCAAGCAAGCTAGTGAGCAATGTGAGATTGTCTTATGAGAAATGTTTGTAAAGTACTTTGAAGGTGTTTGGCAAAAAAAAAAAAATAAGTGTGGGGGTATTTCATGTTTGTAATAAAAAAAAAAAAAAAAAAAAAAAAAAAGAAAGATTGTATACGAAGAAAAGAAAAAAAAATGTTTTTAAAGTTTCAGTTTAAGGGTATGATTGGAGGTTTCAGAAGAATCGTTGGAGAGCTTGAGTTCTTATAAATCTAGACAAAAGAATTGCTTGCAATGTAGCTTGGAACTTGTGTTTTCCTATTCTTTCGTTTCAATAACCCTATCCCTAAGCCTCATTACATCCAATAAAAGTCCTCTTGATTTAAGTTTTGCAATTATGACTGTGGAGAAGTGATCTTTATGCAAGCTTATGGTAGAAATTTCACATTTGATTCTTTGAGCGAAACACATTAAAACTAAACACATGTGTGATTGAGTGCATATCCAGTCAGAAGGTCGCTAGTTTGCATATGATGATTTTAAAAATAAAAACTTGAAATTGCATAAGCATGGCTATCTCACACACTACACTTCAAGGATGATTCAAAGATTACTGCTAATATTTGAATAAGGAAGATGAACTTGGATTAGTTCCTTGATGCTAGCTATGGTTCTTGATGATTTGTTTTCTTGAATGAAATTCTATGAGGGTCACTTAGAGGGAAGCTAATGTTTTTCTTGTTACTTCTTGTTCTTGTTTTCTTTGTTTTGCTCGAGGACTAGCAAAAGTTAAGTGTGGGGGTATTTGATCGGATCATATTTATATATATTTTTACTTCGAATTCACTCATCTTTTCTTAGTTAGTTTATTATATTTTTGAGCTATTTACGTTATTTTTGTGTTTATAGGATTTGTTATGCAAAGAAAATAAAAATAGAACAAATGAAATTGTAAGTAATAAATTCGTCAAAATTGCCTTGTAGATCAGCTGACTTTGGGAGCAAGTTGCGAACAGCTCAGAATGAATTAGAGAATGAGCCTTATATGCTTAGAAAGCTACAGATGTCTATTTTCTAGAACATTTCGCGGATTGTTAATATCATTTTTCTAGAAGAAGTTATGGACATTTGAGTAAGGGAAGGTCTAGCTGACGACAACTTGCAGATTGGGACAGAAAATAAGAAAAGAAAACTGTGCAGACAAAGGCAGGTGGAAGCATGGCAGATTAAGCAGCAAGCTGCTTTGCAGCGTGCCTTGGGGGGGGGAAAAAATGGAATAAAAAAAATAAAGAGATTGGTGAGGACAGCTAGAGTCCAGGGAAGTGCAGAAAAGAATCCAAGTGAAGAATAAAAAAAAGGAAAGCTGCTTGGGCAGCTGGAAGAGTCAGGAGGGCGTGAGCAAAGGAAAAAAAAGAAATAAAAAAAAGAGAGAGGCGGACAGAACTAGAAGGGAGTCCAGGAGAAATAGCTGAAAAAAAACTGTGAGATAGAAGGCAGACAAGCTGCCTTGCGGCAGGGAAAAAAATGTGAAGAAACAAATCTGCCATTTGGCAGCACGTGGACAGAATGAAGGCAGCAGAAGCACAACGTGAAAGGTGGGGAATAACAGCTGCTTGGCAGCGTGGAAGAAAATAAAGAGAAGAAAAGGCTACCTTGCAGTGAGGCTGCCAGGTGTGAAAAGAGAGTTTTGAGTGGGGAAAGAATAAAATAAGAAGAGAATTTGAAGGCAGGGAAGAGGGGAGATAAAGCGGTCAGGATTTGGGGGCTTATAAAAAGAAGAAGAAACGAGAGAGGAAGAGACGCACAGGGGGGAGGACGCTGCCTTTGGCAGCGTGAGAGCAGCGTAAGACACGGGGAATTGGAAGGAGGGCAAGTCAAGGACTTGCTAGGCGCAGAAATAGCACAGAAGCAGAAGCTTCACTCAATCTTTCGGTTAAATTCTTCCAAATTTATATTTCATTTTTGTTTTAATAATGTGTAATTAAACTTATTTTGGCTAGAGGTTAATTCGAAACCATGAATATATTTGTAATATGAATTGATTACCTTCAGTTGTGATTTAATAAGTTGTGAATGCAATTCAATTAACTACTTTCTTCAAAACTAATTCTTGTATGTTGATTAAGGATGCATACTTAGTTTTCATGCATGAATTTGATGCTAGAATATAAGTGAATTTCACCTAATCGTTATGAACTTATATTCACAAGTAGTGAAGGTTGCTAGTCACAATCGCGTTAATTGAATTCTTGGCAAACGTATCATGCATTCATAGTTACGAATGCCTCGTTAACACTTATGATTTTCATAGAACGTAATGATCTTTGATTGTATCTCTATTATGCATTCATGTAGAGGACTTTTGGAGAATAATTTGAATTGTCGTATGCATTCATCCAATTCAATAAATCAAGGAAAATCTGAGGATTAATTAGTGCATCACGGTTAATCTGGGGTGTTGAGTTTCATAATTTATTGAAAGAACAACTGAAAATCAATTTAGGTTGCTTATGTGTCATGTGTGGAGAAGAACCCTCTAGCTAGTCCGTCATTTATCATTTTACCTTAATTTCATGTTTTTGTCAATTCTGTAATTTAATTAAGTTTAATTTACTTTTCATCAAAACCAAACACCCATCCATTATTAAATTATATTATTTAGTTAGTTTTCTTTATTGTTAGTCTTTTAATTTAAATTCCGTCCATTTCAGTTCCTAGTGTCTAATTTGATTGTTTTCATTATTTTGAGTCATTCTAAGTGTGTTTCGAGTTATTAGAGTTTTTAGCCTAAATTTGTGTCCTTGAGTCTTGTTTAATATTTTTAAATTAATTTATAATAAATTAGCAATCCCTCCTAATCCCCGGCCTAGAACGATACCCTACTTACATCTATACTACAATTGTCAAAAAGAGGGTTTAATTTGTGTGTCAAGTAATTCTCGCATCACTTGTGCAGCAGCAACCCTTCATCATTACTTAACATTTCTGCCACAAGAACATGGAGACAACATTATACAAGGCATGTGCAAAAGAGAAACATGGACAGCCAACAAATTCGTCAAAACTGCCTGTGCAGATTAGCTGACTTTGGAGCAAGTGGAAATGCACAACTAGAATGAGAAGACACCCACATGCAAAGGAAAGGAGAAACATGGGCAGAAAATGGGTGGATTGGTGGCTAAAATGATGAATCATGTGTGTGCAAAAGGAAAGGAGAAACATGGACAACACACACCCATGCAATCTGCACATGCAAAGGAAATGGAGTGGTCCTGTCCCTAGCCTATAAATACATCCACCACCCCCCTTCCAAAGGAGTACAATCTTGATCCATCAAAAGAGCTTCATTCACAAACACAATTTCCTTGTAGTGACCTCCATCCATTCATCTAGCCATACTACATCTCACCAATCCATACACTTTCATCTCTTAGCCGTGCAAATCCATTTCATCCATATATCCATACATATCCTAGACACTTGTGCTACAACAAGGTGGTGAAAACAAAGGTCCTTGGCGTTTCAAGCTTGGAACTTTGGAGCATTTTAGGTGTACTTCGTTCTTGCTTTCAATGTCTACTTTATTATTTTCTAATTTTGTTGCAATTATGAGTGGCTAAACCCCTATTTAGTTAGGGGGAAGTTTGAAGCCATGAACATGCTTGAGATTTGAATTGATTTCCTCCAATTGTGATTTGATAAGTTGTGATTGCAATTCAATTATCTATTTTATTCATAACTAATTCTTGTATGTTTATTAAGGATGCATACTTAGTTTTCATGCATGAATTAGATGCTAGAATATAAATGAGTTTCACCTAATCGTTACAAGTTTATATTCATGAGTAGTGAAGGTTGTTTATCACAATTGCGTTAATTGAATTCTTGGCAAATGTATCATGCATTCATAGTTATAATTGCCTCGTCAACACTTATGATTTTCATTGAACGTAATGATCTCTGATTGTATCTCTATTATGCATTCATATAGGGGACTTTTAGAGAATGATTTGGGGTTGTTGCATGCATTCATCCAACTCAATGAGTAAAGGAAAATCTGAGGATTAATTTGTGCATCACGGTTAATTTGGGGTGTTGAGCATCATAGTTAATTGAAAAGCAATTGGAAATCGATTCATATACAAGTGTGTCATGTGTGAAGAACGGACCTCTAACTAATCCATCCATCATCTCATTTCTTAAATTCGTTTTATAATCTGTCTAATTTTATAAGTTGTTTGTTTGTTTCAAATTCATCAAAACTAAAATCCCCCTTTTACTTTCTTGTTTCAAAGTTTTTAAAATCTATTTTGAGTTAGTTTAGAGGTTTTAGCAAGCCCTCCTAATCCCCGGTTTAGAATGATCCCTACTTGAATTATTACTACAATTTGACAACAAGAGGGTTTAATTTGAGTGCTTAACTTTCATCGCATCAACAATCATGGCAAAATAGAAATGCAAAAAAGGGAAGGTTTTTAGAAACGCAAAACTGATTGTAGATCGATTCATAGATCTTCCTTTTTTGAATATATGGGTTGTCTCCCAAGAAGCGCTTTCTTTAACGTCTTGTAGCCGGACGATACCTCCCGTCACATTCCTCTAGGTTCTATGGAAGTGATCTTCGAATGGAAGGTGATACTTGAAGTGATCCGGCAATGGTGTAAATTCTAGTGTGGGTGCCTAAATCATCAAAATCAGCAAGTTAGTGGAAAACATATGTAAAATTGGAAAAGATGACTTACTTGCTTTGTTCGACAAGAACTCAATGACAAACACCACTTTTTTGAAAGTTTCAGGGATATTGGACTTGGCCAGATTGAATGTGATGGTTGGGACTTGTCCCGTGTCATAAAATTCAATTTCTTTATAAATGGTTGTCGCAAGCACATCCTCTTTGATGCATTCTCCATCTTCTTCAGCCACTACTTTCTCTTGAATCATTCTTCTTGGTGTACAAAGTCCTTTGAACATTTCAACACAATCTGGAACTTGATTTGTTGCACCAAGAACTGGAATATCATTTTGCACCTTTGGGAAGGCTTCCACGATGTCTTTTTCACTCTCTTCTTTCTTGGGAATAAAAAACCTATGAGGAAAAGGGACGTTCGGAGGAATAACATTAGAATGAAATGAAATTGGGACATCCTTACTTGTGGTGGGTGGTTTAGAGGGCTTAAGGGGCTGCGGCAAGGGTTGTTCTACCCTTTCCGTGTGTATGTCTTCTTCCTCCTCCTCAATCAGCAGCTCGTTATCCACTTCTAGGCTATGTTTGGATGTTTTTAGGTTAGCTCTAACCTCCATAGCACTTCTCAAAGTGATAGCATCATGGATTTCAAAATCTTCCTTCGAATTTTCAATAGTTGAGTTGGGGAGTTCACTTTGCTCTGGAATTTGTGCCATGAACTCCATAATCTGCCCAGTTTGCTTCTCCAATTCACTCGTCTTCTTGGCTTGATTTTGTATCTCTTCGTTTTGATTTTCTACTTTCTGGTTCAAAGAGGTGAGTAACTTATGAAACATATCATCATCCAAAGACGTACCTGAATTGAATTGGGCAGATTGTTGTGGTGACGGTGACGGTTCATATGGCCAGTGATAGAACTCTTCTGATGGCGGTAGATATTCTTCTTGTTGTGAGCCCTACACCAAAGAGTTTAATTCATTAAGAATTTGATTGTAATCTATTGACGAGTTTGAGTTTGATTGGGCATATTGTATATGAGGTTATGGTGGCTGCATAGGTCCTGAATAGAACTCCTCATATGGTTGCCAATATCCTTCATGTTGAACTTGTTGAGCTTCCCACCACATAGAGTTTGAATGATCACTCCAATCTCTTTGTGGGCATTGATTGGCTTGATATCCTTGCCTATAAGACGCACCAAATGTAGGGACACTTTGAATTTCTCTCTAAAACCCTCTTTCTGAAATCTCCCCCAAAGCTGCGGCAAAAATAGGTTTATATAGGGTAGGGCACGACAAACTTCTAGAAGAGAAGGGATTAAATTCATCAGATTTCTAGGGGAAAAGGGATCAGGTTATTTGCATTGTTTCAGGGCTTCTAGAATCAGATATTAGGTATTCTAATGTGATAAGGAGTCCCCCTTGCAGCTTGAATTAAGGTATGATAGGATTAGGATAGAATAAGATAAGATAAAGTTAATTTGGATAATGTTGGATAAGATAAGGTTGGTTAAGATAATGTTCCTTCCTTTTAGCTGATTCCTTATCTTCCAAGTCTTGATTTTATTTCCTTCATCTCTTCAGCATATTCCTAGTCTCTTGAACTTCAAAAACGTGCATCCACCTTGCTCCACGCATGTGTTATCCATTCTTGGCCCAAAACTATTCCAAAATGCTCCAAATTGCACTTTCTTGCCAACTTTGGCATTTGAACCTAAAAACACACAAAAATAGCTTAAAGCACTCTAATAAGCAGAAAATAGCTATGTAAATGCAAGAAAACAAACTAACTAAGTGGCATAAATATGCTCCTATAAAAAATTATTTAAATATTTTAATTTTAAAAATGTGGGACCCATCCCCTGCAAACCCATCACCCCACCTCTTATTTTCA
Source organism: Malus x robusta (assembly GCA_963082935.1). NCBI lineage: Eukaryota > Viridiplantae > Streptophyta > Magnoliopsida > Rosales > Rosaceae > Malus > Malus x robusta. The sequence continues at coordinate 15,847,559 of OY720335.1, forward strand.
GTTCACCCAGACATTGAACTCACCCATCTTCGATCACCCCAATTTCTCCTCTGCCACCTCTTCGACTCCCTCTCCCTCATTTCCTCTTAGTCCATTTGTTCCACCAGATCTCTACCTCTCACGAGCTTGAACCCGACCCGATCCCCCTTGCCTTCTTCTTCACAACCACCTCCCTTGCTCGTCATCATTTACTCCAACATTTCCCACTCTTTCTCTTTTCTCTCTCCTCTGTAAACCCTAAAAAGCAAACCCCCAAACTCTCCCTCTCCTCACTTTTTCTTTCTACAGAAAGCCAGTAAAAGCCATGAAAGAACCAAACTTCCAATCTCTCCATCGGTAAGCTCCGCACCCAAAGCGACGTCAACTCGATCCTAGCCTGCCTCGACCGCTACATCGCCGACGCCCAAAAGGCTTGTTTGTCACTTCAAGCTCTTAGCTTTTTGAAGGAGAACGTGAGGGCAATTAGGTCTAAAGGTGGGGTTTCGTCGCTCTTGGACATTTGCCAGGGCTGCATGCCCAGCTTGCAGGCTTCGGCGGTGAGTGTGCTGAGAAATTTGGCTGGGTTTGCTGAGAAATAAAAAAAAATTAGGTTTTTTTGGTTTCAAAATTTGTTTATTTCTAAGGGAGTAGGATGAGTTGCAAGGGAGGGTTGGGGGGGGGATGTTGGTGTAGGTGAGATCTGGGTTTGAAGTGGTTCTGGTATTGGGTTGAGGGGAAGGTAGGAGCAGGGAAATTTTTTGATGGGGATAAGGGGTGGGGTGATGGGTTTGTAGGGGATATGTCCGACCTTTTTTAATAAATGATTTTATTTTTTATTTTTTAATATTTAATTAATTTTTTAATCCAATTGGGCCAGGGAGTGGGCCTCGCCTCAATTCACGTCAACATTTAACGGAAGAATTGACAAACAAATTGACGAAGGTATGACATTGCAACAAATTCGTAAGATCAGGTACGACATTGAAACTGTGGTTGGCCCAATAGTTAAGGTAGTTTTATGTAATTTACCCTAGAATATGTAATGTAGTGTGTGGGCTATAGTATTAGAATACTTAAAGTATGTACTATGCTAGCTTTGTAGTTGGTTTTGGATTTCAGCAAATTGTGAAACATCAGAATTGTTAAACTATGCTTATAGTTTTACTTTCCTTACATTTTTTAGACTCTTTGGATTTATGGGCATCCTCTGATCTTAGGGTGGTACAAGAAAAATTGAAGAATGTATTGGAGGTGTGTTTAATTTTTGCTTAAACTACTCACTTGCATTATTTATGGTATAGATTGGTGGTTACTATGCTCACACCTTAAGCTAAAATTAGGCAAGGCTCTTCATTACAGCTTATGTTTATTTTTTGATTTTCATTGTTGGGCTTTCTTACCAATAGATGATTATATTGTGCTAGATATAAGTTGTCTTTTCTTTTTGGCAGAATAAAGATAATAATTGTGGATCAATGTTCGTAGCACTACATTCGAACTCCTCAATAGTTGGTTAAAGTGGATATGGAAAACTAGCGTTATAAGATAGACATATCATAGGATTGTAACAAATACTTTTAAATTTGTTTACATTGATTTTTTTTGTGTATGTAGCTGAATATATGATTTGATTAGTATAAAACAATTCTTTCAATAAAAATTGACATTGAAAATATTATTAATTCTAAAACAAAATTGTATTTGTATCCTTTTAATTTTATCGACGAAGTTGGATCATCGCAAATGTATAATTCCAACGACTCTTGACCATCACAAATATGTTTGTGTGCGTATTTTCGATAATTCTTAATTGTCGGTAATGGTAATTGCGACAAGTATGCGCTCTTATATATAACATTTTATTGTTGGAAAAACATTTTTCGACAAAAAAAATTGATGTTGTTTAGAAAGTATATTCGACGGTCATACAAGTATTTGTGACGGTCTGACAAGGTCCTAAAATTTGGGTTCGACCTTTAAGCATTAGACATGGTCTTATTCTACAAAACAAAAAATCTTTTGGGGGAAATTGTGCATTCTCATGTCTATTTAAAGAATAACGCTAGAGAGACCATTTATTTAGACCATGTGCACATTGTTAGCTTGCTGACTCACCTTCTTCTGTTCAACTCGCTCTATCTACCCTTAACAATGCTTCCTCACTGCAATTTCAAGTTACAACTTAATTAATTAATTAAGATTAGCAATTGACAAGGAGGAGGATGAAATTTGTATGAGACTTTCCCATTATTTTCTCAACTTTTAGAATTTTAACACTCGAATGGCGTTCAAGCATTGATTGAAGGATCTCGAGGGCTTAGTTGTCCAATTTTTTCGTTGTAACGCAAGAGTAATGCTAAACAACCATCTCTGTCCCACTAGTTTAATTATCTTTGGATCTTGAATTAACAAAAATAAATAAATAAATAAATAAAAGAAGGAGAAAAGATAAAAAGGTCATTTTATTGACTCATTTCTTAAATCACAAAGAAGAATGCCTAACTATCACCCTCGATTTAAAAAAATAAATAAAAAATGAAGAAATAAAACATTAGGAAGACATAAGTAATTTTGTGTTTGTCACTACAAACCTGTGTTGATGATCACCGTTAATATCGACCACCTCCCCATTATTTCTGTCATGATCATCACCACAACCCATCTGATCAAGGAACGGCTTCAAATCCTCACATCCATTGGCAATCCCATTCATCCCACCACCACACTGCTTGATATCCAAGGAAGACATAGAATCCTGCATGGCCCATATGCTCACATCTTGATGCAAATGTTGATGATGTGGATGTGGGCCCCCATTATTATTGTCACTATTGTTGTTGCTATTGGCGTTGTTTTGAACAAACACATAAGGCAGTTGTTGTTGTTCTTGCGGTTGTTCTTGCTGCAGTGCAACTGCATGGTGAGGAAGCTGAGGTTGTTGAATGTAATGGAAATGCCCCATTGGGTTGCCGCACAAGCTCAAAGGATCCCCGTTAATCAATAGATCGCACGTGTTTTGATCTCCGATTTCCGGCATTTGAATAGGGTTTTGATGCTGTTGTTGATGAACTTGTTGTGCCTGAGCTCTGCATATGGCTAGCTGGTGAAGAACAATGTCGAGCTCAGCCTTGTTGTACTCGATCAAGTGCTGCATCTCGCGAATGATTCTGTAACAACCGCCAACGGGATCGTTGGCGCGAACGTCAGACTGGAAGATGATGGTGCGCATGGCCTCATCCTTGTCGGGCTGGTCAAGGTGTTTGATGATTTTCGTGATGTTGCTGACGCCGAAGAGCTTGTGAGCGTTGAGGAACTGGCGCTGGCGGTCGTGGGGGAAGTAAGGGGCTAGAATACAGTCGGGGGCGCACTTTCTGCGCTGGTATTTGCACGCAGCGCAAGCCTGCGTGTTGCCGTTGCCTTTTGTTGACGGTGTTGTGGTTGTCGTCGAAATGTGATGGGTGTGATTATGGCTATGGCTACTACTACTCATGATAAATTTCTTTTCTTTTTCGGGGGGGTTGATGCGTTGTTGGTGCTGTTGGAATGGGATGCGTTTCCGGCGGGGGTGGTAGAGGCTGTTTTTTTTCTTGATGAGGCTTTTTTTTCTGGGGAGTGGGGAGGGGGGTTCCCTTATTTTCTCAATGGAAGTGAGGAGGGAAGGGGGAATGAGGGATGGGGAGAGATAAGAGGGACACAGAGGCAGATATCTTAACGGTTTCTGTTGGGGAATTTTTGGTTAATAAAATGTGATTAGGTTAGGGTGGTGTAAGATTAGGTGGTTTGTCTTAGTTTGATTATTAGCCAAAAATAGAAAGAGGATGCTTTGTCTGTTTTTGGGTAAAGCCAAATTAGCATTACACTATGAAATAATCTTAATTTCCTTAAAAAATAAAATTAACAAGTTAAAAAGCATCGAGGTATCTAAAATACTATTAGACGTTACACTCGGAGTTACCCAGTTGTGAGTGTATTGTATACACGTTGCTGGACACAAGAACTTCTCCATGCGTGGTGCATGTTAGATTCAAAGCTTAAGCCATCTCCAACGGAGAGGGCTACAAGTCCAAAAGCCAAAAAATGGCTTGATTTGCCCAAAAACTCATCTCCAACCGTTGACTAGGCTATAATTTTATGGAGCTCACCAAGCCACATTTGGCCAAAGGGGCATTAGTATAGTCAAATGTAGCCCCCCACTTAGTCCTTTTTTTGGGACCCAACTCTTGATTCAAATTCAACAATTAGATTTAAAAACATGGAACAATAATTTTATTAAATTAATTAATAAATTTATAGTATAAACTTAAAACTAATAAATTATTGAGAGACTATATTTAGTTCCTTCGGTTGAAGATGACATATAATTATGGCATGATACTCTTTATTTAAAAATAATTTCTTATAGAGCTATAATTCTAAACGGGACTATATTTAGCCTTTTCGGTTAGAGATGGCCTTAGAGAAGTGTGTATTGGATTCGGGTCCAGGTCTTTGGTCCGATGATCAAAGTAGCCAACTCGAGGGACATTATAATTAGCTCTAGTTCGACAGGTTCAGAAAAGTGTGAGGTTGCATAATGCAATTTTAGAGCCAGAGCCAGTACATGATGTGATACTGATAAGAGACTAGGGCAATTCGGAACTAGTCTTCGTGATTCAAGTATTAATGAACCAAAAGGTACACAAAAACAGCGGCAGGAGATTCAATATCTTACGAAGGAACACAAGTGTAAAGTAAATCTCCATCTCATTCCATGAAATTGCTAGATGATACAAAGAGAATAAATGACTACGGTTCAGTAACTAAAAACAGATACAGAAATTGAAAGCTTGTCGACCCTTCCTCTTGAATTTCAGCAGTTGTGCATATCTCAATTGCAAGAAGATCTGAATTCGAAATTCAAAATGACGGTGAGAAGCCGTTCCATAAGTCTTGGGACATGTAATATACACACGCAGTTTTTGGTTCTGATTTTCAGAGACATGGTTTGATGTCAAAAACAAAAAAGTGCACACATAGTTTCTTAATCGATAATTCAGAAACAGCAAGGAGCCGAAAGCAAATAAATTTTCTTTATACAAGCTCTAATCTTAATAAAGGAAGGGAAGACAGTCTTACGATTCACAAAAAGCTGAGGTTCAGAGCTGAGGAGGTCTTCAACAGACCTTCTGTACTGTGTAATCAGGTCCCTGGAATTCAATTCGACAACGAGAACAAAAGCAACGTGTCATAAAATTGAATCAAGAAACCAACATATTTACTTAGTATTAAATACAACCAATAGAGCACTAGAGTGTACACACTTCCTCTGATACAACGATTGCTCACTTTCTTCCAACTTCTGCTTCTGTCCCTCAACCTTCTACAACCAAAAGCCACACAAATCTTAAACATTCCACTCCAATACTAGGAAAATGCCATATTGTAATACAGTGTGGGTGTGGCATGTTCTGCTACCAAACTATTACTCCAAATCATCGACCATATTAAATTCGCGAACCAAATGGAATGACAACATAACATGCGGGAGACCTTAATCAAGACCAAACTCCACATAAACTCTCACATTAAACAATGTCATCCAACGCATCCCCCATTGATTATCCTGCAACAAACATCAAAAGAACTCAATTACCAAAGCCTTGATGCTGATCGATCCGGATATAGAGTTGAGCAGCTGCTGGCACTTCTCAAAGTGGTTGTTCAAATCGCTAACCAATCCGAATACAGAACCCATTACACAATTCAAATTCATAAATTTAACCCTAAATTCATCACAAACCTTCAAAATAACAACTTTAACAAAAAAACATTCGAAAACCCCCAATTACAAAATAATACCAATGCATCAGACTGCTGATCCCTGGTTCCATTCTCGATCTTGTCCGCTAATTTCTCCACCAACTGCATTATATAAAGCAAACCCAACAAAATTAGGCATAAATTCAAACCAATATGCATTTTTGATTGTATACATACACACACACAGATGTATATAAATGTGTAGAAGTTAGGGTTTTTGAGTTTGGGTACATGGAAGAGATGGAAATATGAGGCGAGCGACTGGTGATGCTGCTTCTGTGGATGTTGCTGTTGTCGTTGTTGCTGCTGCTGCTGCTGCTGTTGCTAAAGAAGAAGACGCTGCTGCTTCTGTTGGCACTGCTGTTGCTGCTGCTGCTGCTGCTGATGGTGGAACCGTGGAGGTACATATGATCCTGGCTCGAGGGCGTGGAGGGGTTACTGTGGGTCGGCATGCTTGGAATCATGTTCCAGCTTCCTCCTCCTCTGCTGCCGCCGGAATACGAATGCACCATCATCTCTCCGCCGTACAGATTCACAGATTCCCCGAAGTGGAAAACTGACTGCAGATATTGAATTGAACAACTAGCCGGAGCTTGGTATCATACGACATGTCGTACGGGTTATTTTTCTATTAATTGGGCTTATAAAGTTTGGGCCTTTAACCCAAATTGCAGCCCCGGTGCTGAACTACGTCGTTTTAGAGGAGAGGGGACTGACGACTGAGGCCATTGCCTTGGCGAAGAATTGCAGACCCCATTTAAAGCTTCCGAGAGAGAAGGGAGTTATTCAAAGGCGGGGCAGCGTTTGGATCTCTCGCTCTCCCCAAATTTTGCTTGCAGACGATTAAAAGCTTTGGATTTTGTGCAGGAACCAAGTTCCTTTTCTTTGGGATCGTTTTCTAACTCCATTATGTATGTATGCATGTATGCTGTATGCATGTATTTATGCATGTATGAATGAATGTACGTGGTGTTGGTTTTGGGAGATTTGGTGATCAAATTATATGATATTAGTGAAATTATCATATGGGTACTTGTGATTTGATTGTTTTATGCAAAAGACACCTTAGAAATCTGAATGAAAGATGGGTAATTCGTTTGATTTGTCTATGATTGTTATTAATGTGATGTTTTGAATTGAGATACATGTTAATGAATGTTAAGCTGGCAACTGCAAAAGTTGTATGTTGATGGTCTTAGAACATGAGAATATTTTCTGCAACTGCAATTTGGTTATCGGTTCAAGGACGCGGGGTGCCCCTGAATTTTCAGGGTAAGAAGGGGTAGAGAAAATGGCTCGAGCCAATGTTTAAGTACTAGGCGCCATGGCGCGGAAGTAACCCATGTCATACTGCCAGAAAAAGCTCGATATAGCTGTTTTCGAATTAAAACTAGCTAAAAATTTGTTGAAAGAATTGCCCTCCATTTAAAAACAAAGTTTTATCAGGCAGCATCAGGTGTGGTGTTGCCTAATCTCTGATAGCTGCCAATGGTCCAGCACTATTATACATTGTAATGCTTGATCATCTTCATTTATAATTTCCTGGTGTGAAATGCACAATTTTCAAGTTTACGAGAGTTGGTTTTTGGCCCAATAAAAAAAGTCTAATATTGATGGAAATTGCAGGTAACGGCATAAGATAGATATGGCAGTAAAACCAACGTTTCCTTGAGAGCCATGTTAGTGGGAGGGATAGCGGCATTTGCCAAAGTAGCTGGTGCAGCGAAGGCTGCAGGTGGTGCCAAGGTGGGTGCAGCGGCAGCTGCCATGACAGCAGCAGCCACTGCAGCTGTAGGAACAAGACAAGACGACACAAACAAGTAAGCCGAATGAGTTTTTCTTTTGATGTAATCTGTAATTTATGTAGCGTTAGTGTTGGCTGTCCCGGTGTGTCCCGGGAGCAAATTTTCTACATTTGAGTTGTTACTTTTGAATGTAAGTTAATGTTGAAACACTTGAAATAAATGACATGATTTTTTATTTAATCGCTTGTTTTTCCGCATACACTCTGTTAACTATCATCAACGAAACGTGGTGGAAGATTTTTCTTCAGGATCACCATTTCGAAATGGAGACAAACAGTGGAAGTCCGGTTATGTTTTCAGACACGATCGTCTCATATTTACGTAGTGGCACTAAAGCTGATGCACACAAACTCCGGGTTTGGGGACTCTAACTCAGATATGACCTGTGCAATTGTAAAACATAAACAAGTGGATGTTCAAGCTAAAGCAAGCACTCAAAACGAATATAAGAAACGAAATGTTTTTCCGTTGCAACCACTGAAAACAAAAGAATATAACTCAGTTCAAATTAACTTTCGGCATCTCATACCACAACATTCTTCCCATGTCTGTCCCTTTTAACTGCAAAAATGCAACATATTTCAAATCTCGAGTAAAAGAATTCATCTTCTGTTATCAAGAACACAGGACCAGCCAAAATCTTCCCATGTTGAAATTGTTAATAGTCACAATTCCTTTACCCCTGCCACTCAATGATATGAATGTATCTTTGATTTCGTCTTCTTTGCCGACAGAGAAATCTCCAGCAAAGAATGCTGATTCTTTCGAATCGGTCCCTGAAAAGGAAAGCCAAACTACGAGTCACTGCTCAGGTTTCGGACGTTCAAACTACCACTAGAAATATATCATATACAACGAACAAGAATAACAGACTGTCATTCAAATCCATATATTTGAAATCAAAAGCGCGTAGGACAACATTCGATCATTGTAGATCGAATGACATTGGCAAATAAATGTAATGCCTGCATAAACCTCATCACGAAATGGAGAAAACAGTTGCTCATTACAACTGAGTACTGACTTTACCTTCCTGTCAAATATATATGGTCCATAATTTAGACGGCCCATGTTTCAACCTATAACAACAGAATATATCAAATTAAGGTGGGAAATGTGATGAGGCAAATTCGACGTTAAGAAATGAAAGTAAGAATGAACAGAAAAACAAATAGACGACATTCAAGTACCAACACAAACAAGCTGATGTTAGAAAGACCTTTCGTATTAGACAGGGTTAGAGGTTGAGTTTTTACCATCTTTCAAACGTGCCAACGTATGTTGGTCTTCCATGACCATCTTCAGACGAGCACATTACTAAAACTTGAGCTCTGTTGAAAGTTGAAATGTGAGGAGCAGTTTGTCCCACATCGGTGGGGGACAAGCCTTGCTGGTGGCTTAGATGATCTTGGGCTATTCCCCATATTGCCAATTGGTTTTATGGTAGAACCCCAATTTCATCAAGCTCTCTAATATATAGACGACTGGTTTGGAATCTGAACAAATGAGAGGCAATACACTTTGTGTTCCCCTGGAAAAGGAGAAGATAAATTTCTAAGAGTAATGAACAGGAAGCTACTTCATAGAGTAAGGGAAGGTTACACTTTTTGTATGGATACAGTGCTTCCACCATCGTTGTCTTTTGCAGCATACTCTGTTGCGTATAACATAAATCCGAACATCTGAAAATAAGAAGCATTCATCTCAGCGTAATAATTATATCGCTTGATCACCATGAGCAATTGTAAGCACTCATCTCAGCGTAATAATTATACTCGTCCGAACCAGTATTTGCCCCATTATAAAATTCAAAGTTTGATCCCCCATTTGCCATCTGCAAATTTGAAATCTAGAGTTAACAAGCTTTGCCATAAAGCTTTACATGAAACAAGGAAAATTACGATTTTTAGGACATACATAAAGAACTCCGCCTGTGTAAGTTTATCTTACATTGCCGGTCCCAAGCCCAGGTAAAGGAGGAGGGGGAGGGCGTTAGGTAGTCGACAGGCGGCACTTCTCGGTTACGTCGAATCCTTATGAAAATGAATCCAGAACGAAATCGCACTAAAGCTAGGGCGTCACCCGTAAGTGGCGCGCTGTGTGGCCCGAGCACAGTGATAAGTGAGCAAGGATCGCTGTATCTCCATCGGCACTCGGATGCAGTGTTAAATGAGCAAGGGGGCCATAGAAACTTCTTTTCGAACGACTCCACTCAAAGTTGTTTGGGAGCATATGCTCTTATCAACTTTACACAGGACACACAAAAGAGGTACTTTGATCCTATTGGACGGGGGAGGGTGAAGAAGCTAGGACAGAAGGGTAGAGTTCAAGAGAGTAGAATGCGTTTAGGAACGTGGAATATAGGAACTTTAACGAGAAAATCTATGGAAGTAGTGGAAGTTATGGTGAGGAGAAAGATAAATATTATGTGCCTACAAAAAACTAAGTGGGTTGGTCTTAAGGCAAAGGATCTAGAAAACTCAGGGTTTAAACTTTGGTATTCGGGCACAAATAGAACGAGAAACAGTGTTGGCATCATTGTGGACAAGACCTTGACACAAGATGTTGTAGATGTCAAGAGGGTAGGAGATAGAATCATGGCAATCAAGATTGTAATAGGACAAGAACTCATCAATGTGATTAGTGCGTACGCACCTCAAGTAGGGTTGGATACGAGTTCGAAGGAGAAATTTTGGGAAGACCTTGGAGACTTGGCGCAAGAAATTGCCCAGACGGAGAAGTTATTTATAGGAGGAGATTTAAATGGACACGTGGGCAGGGAGACAGGCAACTATGGAGGTTTTCATGGTGGCCATGGTTTTGGGAAGAGAAACGAGGATGGGGAAGCTATCTTGGATTTTGCAATGGCATATAATCTCTTCTTAGCCAACACCTTCTTTAAAAAGAGAGAAGAACATGTGATCACCTACAAGAGTGGGTCGTCAAAAACACAAATAGATTTTCTTCTAATGAGGAAAGGAGATCATATAACTTGTAAGGATTGCAAAGTTATACCGGGAGAGAGCTTGGCTAATCAACATCGCCTGTTGGTGATGGATGTACATATCAAAAGAGTGAGAAAAAAGAACAAGACTTGGAAGTGCCCAAGGACTAGATGGTGGAATCTAAAAGGAGAAAAACAAGCCATTTTCAAAGAGAAAGTAATCATCCAGTGTGTGTGGGATAAAGAGGGGGAAGCTAGCCAAAGGTGGGATTCCATGGCTAGTTGTATCCGAAAAGTAGCAAAAGAGGTATTAGGAGAGTCCAAGGGCTTTGCTCCACACCAAAAGGAATCTTGGTTGTAAAGCCTTATACAAGGATAGGACCGATGAAAATGGTGAAAGGTATAGAAGAGCGAAGCAAGAGGCGAAGAAAGCTGTGAGAGAAGCTAAGTTAGCGGCTTATGACGATATGTATAAGCGACTAGATACCAAAGAAGGAAAGTTGGATATCTATAAACTAGCTAGAGCAAGGGAAAAGAAGATAAGGGACCTAAACCAAGTGAGGTGCATCAAGGATGAGGATGGAAAGGTTCTTGTTACAGAGAACGCGGTCAAAGACAAATGGAAAGGTTATTTTCATAATCTTTTCAATGAAGGACATGAAATGAGTACTTCTTTAGGGGAGTTGAGTAACTTGGAAGAGTGTAGAAACTACTCATTTTATCGTCGAATCAGGAAGGAAGAAGTGGTTGTAGCTTTGAAGAAGATAAAGCATAGAAAAGCAGTGGGCCCAGACGATATACCGATCGAAGTGTGGAAAGTTTTGGGAGGGACAGGTATAGCATGGCTCACTGACCTTTTCAATAGGATTTTGAAAACGAAGAAGATGCCAAATGAGTGGCGAAATAGCACTTTGGTGCCTAACTACAAGAATAAGGGCGACGTACAAAATTGTATGAACTATAGGGGTATTAAGCTAATGAGTCATACAATGAAGCTCTGGGAGAGAGTCATTGAGCATAGATTGAGGCAAACGACACGGGTTTCGGACAACCAATTCGGGTTCATGTCAGGGCGCTCAACCATGGAGGCAATCTATCTCTTACGAAGATTGATGGAAAGATATAGAGATGGGAAAAAGGATTTACACATGGTCTTTATAGATTTGGAAAAAGCGTATGATAGGGTCTCAAGAGACATTCTTTGGAGGATTTTAGAGAAGAAAGGAGTACAAGTAGTATATATCCAAGCTATAAAGGATATGTATGAAGGAGCAAAGACTGTCGTAAGAACTCATGAATGACAAACCGAAAGCTTCTCCATAACTGTAGGATTACATCAAGGCTCATCCTTAAGTCCTTACCTTTTTGCGTTGGTAATGGATGAGTAAACAAGACACATTCAAGATGATATTCCTTGGTGTATGCTTTTCGCAGACGATATAGTGTTGATAGATGAAACTCAGGAAGGGGTAAATGCGAAGCTTAACCTTTAGAGAGAAGTGTTGGAATCTAAAGGTCTTCGCCTAAGCCGATCAAAGACAAAATATATGGAGTGCAAGTTCAGTGCAAATGGAGGCCAAAATGAGTTAGGGGTGAGGATCGGAGATCAGGAAATACCAAAGAGCGATCGTTTTCGCTACTTAGGATCTATCTTGTAAAAGAACGGAGAATTAGATGGAGATCTCAACCATAGAATACAAGCTGGATGGATGAAGTGGAAGAGCGCATCCGGCGTGTTGTGTGATCGCCGTATGCCACTGAAGCTCAAGGGAAAATTTTATAGGACGGCAATAAGGCCGGCGATGCTGTATGGCACAGAATGTTGGGCGGTGAAACATCAACACGTACACAAAATGGGTGTAGCGGAGATGAGGATGCTTCGTTGGATGTGTGGGCACACGAGAAAGGATAAGATTAGGAATGAGGATATCCGAGGTAAAGTAGAAGTAGCCAAAATTGTAGGAAAGCTGAAAGAAAATCGGTTACGGTGGTTTGGACATGTGCAGAGAAGGCCTACTGACGCTCCGGTTAGAAGATGTGACTACGGGACAGAGGTTCAGGGCTGAAGGGGTAGAGGAAGACCTAGGAAAACTTTGGAAGAGACTCTAAGAAAAGACTTAGAGTACTTGGATCTAATGGAGGACATGACACAGGACCGAGCACAATGGCGTTCTAAAATTCATATAGCCGACCCCACTTAGTGACTTGGATTTTTCAAGTCTTCAACCGAGAAGTTTTCCTCACTCAGGAAATTAAGGGAACACTACCTCAACCTACATGCTCCACTCACAAAGCTTCAACATACAAGCTTCAACATACATGCTCCACTTAGTGAAGAAGGCTTTGATGTATTTAACACAATACGTTGAAATGAAGCAAAGCTTATTTATAGATATCTCCGATAAGTTACAAATATGTACATATACATGAGTCAAAATAAACAAACAAGAGGGAGCCTTCACAAAGGTTGCTTAGGAGAAGTCTCAGCAGTCGGTAGAGCACAAGAAAGAGAAGGCACCAGAGGGGGATCATTTGGAGCCTCAGTACTGGACAGAACCCTAGAAGGATGAGGCATCGGAAGTTGATCATTTGGAGCTTCATTATGTTGTACAGCCCCAAAAGACGAAGGTAATAAATGTCTTTGGAACAAACCCATAAATCGTTGATGATCAAGTAAAACCTGACCATCAGATTCCTTCATCTGGTCAAGCTTCCTCTTCATGTTTGTAGCATAGTCATGTGCGAGCCGGTGCAACTGTTTATTCTCATGCTTGAGCCTTCTAATCTCCTGTTTGAGACTCATCATTTCAGCTGCCAATGATTCAACCTGGGCAGGTTCAAGCAAATAGGCGTTGGGCTATATTAGACATAGAACCTGCACACTGAACAGTCAGAGCCAGAGAATCCATAACAGCCAACTCATCAGACCGTTTGGAAAGTAGTCTGTTATCTTTGGGAGTTAGAAGGTTTCTGGCCACCACTGCAGCGGTCATCTCATTCTTCATCATGGAATCCCCAACGGTAAGATGACCAGTAGGGGATAAGAAGGATGGGCGCCATATGTTGTCTGGAGAAGGCGTGGCTGCCTCTTCAACAAGGTTCAAGTCAAAACGACGGTCGGAGGGGCCAGACATTTTCAAATGTGTTGAAGAGAGAAGAGGTCGGACAAATCAAGATTTTAGAAGTGCAAGAAGGGAGCTTCTACTGGTGGAGATTCAAGTGTGCTTTGGAACTTAATGCCAGCCTCTATAAAAATCTGCACTCGACGAAGCTTCATAAATAGAAGAGGCGCCTACCCAGAAATCGAAGAGGCGTTTGCTTTCTTAAAAGCTAGGTTGCTCAAAGGCCACGAGGGCCGATCTCAGAAATCGAAGAGGCGCTTGCTTTCTCAAAAGTTGGGCTGCTCAGAGACCACGAGGGCCGATCCCAGAAATCGAAAAGGCACCTGCTTTTTCAGCCTTGTCAGCACCTGTCACATGCACACTCAGCTTTGCTGAAATTACGGGCATTCTGTTGAAGATTTTTGGTGAAGTAGAAAGCACGTGAATCTTACTGTTCAATCATCCACTTTCCACACGCACCATCAGCTCATGGGTACCATAAATAACTTTGCCAAAGATCTCTGACAAAGTTTAGACATGTGAAGCTTGCAACTCCCACTATATCGTTATAACCAAGAAGGGTAAAAGAAACAACATTAACAAAGTTTAGACACATAAATTTTGAAGGTCTAGCTACCATATTATTACCCACAAGGGTAAAGGAACAACATCACTGCTGGATAATTGGAAAGTCCCTGTGTGTCAACCTCTGTGCTCCGTGGCAAGGTAGACTAGCAAACATGCCCAACCTTTACTCACATTCGAGAAAACACTCCCAACAAGATTGATTCCTCCAAAATCGAAGAGGCATCGCCCTCCAAATCTCGAGAGCCAGACTCCCAACATGATTATTTTCTCAAAAATTGAAGAGACACCGCTCTCCAAATCTCAAGAGCCAGACTTCTAGCAGGATTACTTTCTCAAAAATCGAAGAGGCACCGTTCTCCGAATCTCGAGAGCTAGATCCCCGACAGGATTGCTTGTTCGAAAATCGAAAAGGCACCGCTTTCTCAACTTCGAGAGCCAGAACTCCTTGGATAAAGCTTGTCTGTAATCTTCACACGCAACATCAGCTTTCCAGATACCACATACCACTTTTTCAAAGTACTCTGACACACGTGAAGTTGGCAGCTCCCACCACCGTGCTATGACCAAGCAGGGTAAAGGAATAACATTACTACTTGTTGTTAGGGAGACTCCTATATATGTCGACATCCATCCTCAACGGACAGGCAAACCTGCAAAAATGCTCAACCCTTCCTCATATCTGAGAGGGCACTCCCAACGAAGCCTCTCCAAATACTCAGCTTTCTTTCCCCCCAATAATACATCTGCAAACAAGCTACACTAGAGCAAGAATATCTCATATCATCAGGGTTAAAAGCAAGAGTATCCCATATCATGCTTTTTCCCTGTCTTTTCCTTTGGCCTTGTTCTTACCTGCAAGACAAGGAGAAAGAGAGCAATCAGTCAGCACTTGGAATCAAGCTTCCAGTCAGGAACTGACTGCGTGGAACCCCTTACCTGATTACGTACCTGGCATTGCTCTCGAGTACTTATCTTCAACATCTTATGCTTCCAGAGAAGAGACCACATCTGCCTAAGGAACAGATAGGGAAAGTGAGAATGATACAAGGAAGCATGTGGAGACAAGCGTAACAGAACACGTGCCGATACATCCACTACTTTGTCAACAACAAAAGTATCTCATATCAGCAGGGTCGAACGTACTCTAGATTTGATGGACTTGTTTTGACCCTCAAATTATTCAGTCGGCCTTAAACTCTGGAGGAAACCAGAAAATCCTCCAGCCCAGTTTAAGAATAAGCCTGTGGAAAGTTACTTCTTCAAAAGAAAACGTATCTCATATCATCTATTCTCCTTTTTCTTCTCTTTATCCTTCATGCTGCCTGCAAGATAGGGAGAATGAGAACAATCAGCCGGAACTCGAAATTAAACTTCTGATCTGGGATTGATTGCTTGGAGCTCTGATTGCTTACCTTGTCTGTCACCTCTTGCAGCAGATCCCCTAGCTCGGCGACTTGGGGGACTCTTACTACATGGTTTGTATCGAGCTTGACCAAGCCTGAAACTACAAGTAAGCTTCAAGTGAAATTGATACATTACCTTGTGCATCTTCACCAGTTAAAGATACCACCCCTGGATGGAAGAAGAGTACTTCCAGAGAAGATGCCACATCTACCTATGAGACAGATATGGCAAGTGAAGACGATACCACACTTCGGTATTTAGAAGTTTCGTGATTACGAGATCATTCTCCCACAATATTTCCTAATGTCATTTGTACTAAATCATTCACTTGTACCCACTAAAGGAGAGTTTGAACCTATGTACTTGTGTAAACCCTTCACAATTAATGAGAACTCATCTACTCTGTGGACGTAGCCAATCTGGGTGAACCACATACATCTTGTGTTTGCTTTCCTGTCTCTATCCATTTACATACTTATCCACACTAATGACCGGAGCAATCTAGCGAAGATCACAAACCTAATACTTTCTGTTGTACCAAAGTCCTCAATGATTTTGTACATCAACAATCCTTAAGTCTCTACCTTTTTGCGCTGGTAATGGATGAGTTAACAGGACATATTCAAGATGATATTCCATGGTGTATGCTTTTCGCAAACGATATAGTGTTGATAAATGAAACTCAGGAGGGGTAAATGCGAAGCTTAACCTTTGGATATAAGTGTTGGAATCTAAAGGTCTTTGCCTAAGCCGATCAAAGACAGAATATATGGAGTGCAAGTTCAGTGCAAATGGAGGCCAAAATGAGTTAAGGGTGAGGATCGGAGATCAGGAAACACCAAAGAGCGACCGTTTTCGCTACCTAGGATCTATCTTGCAAAAGAACGGAGAATTAGATGGAGATCTCAACCATAGAATACAAGTTGGATGGATGAAGTGGAAGAGTGCATCCGGCGTGTTGTGTAACCGTCATAGGCCACTGAAGCCTAAGGGAAAAAATTTATAGGACGACAATAAGGCTGGCGATGCTGTATGACACAGAATGTTGGGCGGTGAAGCATCAATACGTACACAAAATGGGTTTGGACATGTGCAAAGAAGGCCTACTGACGCTCTGGTTCGAAGATGTGACTACGGGATAGAGGTTCAGGGCCGATGGGGTAGAGGAAGACCTAGGAAAACTTTGGAAGAGACCCTAAGAAAAGACTTAAAGTACTTGGATCTAACGGAGGACATGACACAAAATCGAGCGCAATGGCGTTCTAGGATTCATATAGCCGACCCCATTTAGTGGGAAAAGGCTTTGTTGTTGTTGTTGTAGGACATACATAAAGCACTGTAGAACCATTTCTTTCCAAAATCTTTTTCAAGGCAGCTGCTTTAAAATCAGCATCAGTCTTTGGATTTTTCTCTCCCTGGTGTGTAAGCCAACCTGTGTAAAACTCTCGGATGCAAACATTATGAACATTTTGACTGCTGCCAACAGAATTATTAATGACCAATAGAAACTTACAAAGAAAGTGGTGGTGATTTTCCCAAGGCATTGAACTCATTTTGCATCTCAAATATAGGCCAAGGATCATCACCAGCAGTGAAGTCAACAGCTACAACATAAAGATTAGCTCAATTACCGTTTCTTTTGATTTCATTATTTGTTTATCTTGGTAAGAACCAATCAAGACCATTGCCTACTTGAACATCAAAGCACGATACCTTTTAACCAAAAATTACATTCACTAGGCTAGATCAGTTTGGAAATCTGGGGTGCATGCTAACTAGTACAGAAAAGATAATCCAAAATGAAAAACACACCAATTTAAGGAAAACGGGATCTGATGATCTTAGTCTGGGAGCTGGATTGATGGCAAATAACCAAGGATGGGAACCTCCCAAATCCCACTCTGCAATATAAGCATATTCACAATATTTATTATCACCATTATTGTTAACACCAAAATTATTGGCAACTAAAAGATTTATGATTGCAAAACAATAGTAACTGAGATATCCGAATAATTTGCAATATGTTTATGCCTGCTAGTAGGGTTTAGGGATAAATTAAAGGCCAATTGAAGCATGTCATTTAGGTTCACTAGCAGGGCAACATGGGGCAGAAAGCCACTTAACAACAGGTAGATATCTGAGATCCGTACGGACAGCACTGACCTGCACATACATATGGTCTAGTTCGAAGCATATGATAGGAGCGTATTTTTAAGACTTAGTTAGCCTGTTTTCTTGCATTTTCATAGCGAGTTTGTGTTTATTATAGTGATTTAAGCTATTTTCGTATGTTTGTAGGTCTAATTGGCAAAGTTGGCAAGAAAGTGCATTTTGAAGCATTTTAGAGCATTTTTGGGCTGAATTGGATTGCATGCATGTGAAGCACAAGGAATGGACATTTTTGAAGATCAAATGAAGCAAGGAATGTGCTAAATAGATGGAGAAATTAATTCAAGACTTGGAAGATGAATAATCCACTACAAGGGGACCTAAAACCCTTCTAGAAGGCCTATATCTTCCCTTATACATGTGCCGCACCCACCTTTCTAGAAGCCCTAGAAAGGTGGCACCCCAAACCCTACTAGAAGTTCCAATTTCTGCCACAAAACATGTTCTTTCTATAAGCCTACAAAAGTGGCGCCCTAACCCCTTCTAGAAACCCTAAAAATCTACCAGAAACCCTAGTTATTTCCCCCCTTGGATTGGGCCAAGCCTTGTGCTGCAAAACCCTAGCCTTTTCCCATAAGAATTTGTGAAAACCCTAACCTATAAATATATGTTTTCAGCCACAATTTCATATTACCACCCCCATATAATTCTAAAACACATTCAGCCGCAATTTTGGAGATGAAGGAGCTTTGCCGTCGCTTCCATTGGAGAAGGAGGACCTTGTGCGCAAGCCACCTGCAACCATTGGAGTTCTAAGAGTTCTTTCTTCCCTTGTTTTAGTTTCAATGTTTATTTCAGTTTGCTTTTCAATTGTTATGAACATGTGTAACTAAGTTTTTTATAGTTAGAGGTTAATTCGAAGCCATGGACATATGTTTATGTTGACCCTAAAAAACTACCAAGCCTACGTGGCGCGCAGGCTGAGTAATCTGTAAGCTAACTACGTCCTTCGATGAATGCAGGGCGTGCCAACTCGTCGGCCGAACTCGGCCGAGGAGTAAATTTGTTGATGTTGCATTGGGTGCGCAGCTGACTTCTGCGTCTTGCGATTACGGCCGAGGAAGGAACACGTCTTGGCCTCTTGGGTCCTTGAACTTGAAGACAAGGCTACTATTCTTACGAAGTTCACGAATCACCATCATCGGATTCAGTCACAGTGATGGTATTCGTTAGAGTAAACTCACGCCGAATCGACACCAAAGTGTAAGGGCACAAATACTCAAAGCAGATATAAGTCTTAATAGTGAATGTGGTTCGGCCGTTTGAATGTCGAACTCCAAATCCGACTTGAGAATATCCAATCATAAAATAACTCGGCGTGCAATGCACCGAGCTCAGTAAGCTGTAACACCTCACTTTGATAGGAGCATATTTATGCAACTTAGTTAGCCTGTTTTCTTGCATTTTCATAGTTTTTCTGTGTTTATTGTAGTGTTTTAAGCTATTTTCGTGTGTTTGTAGGTCCATATGACAAAGTGGGCAAGAAAGTGCAATTTGGAGCATTTTGAGGCAGTTTTGGGCACCAAATGGATAGCTTATCAATGGAGCAAGATGGATGGACGAATTTGAAGTTCAAGAGGCTAGGAATGAGCTGCAAAGAGTGAAGAAATAAATCCAAGTCAAGGAAGATAAGAAATCAGCTTAAAAGAAGGAACATTATCCAAAACCTTATCCAACCTTATCTTATCCTTGCCTAATCTAACCTTATCTTATCCTATCTTATCCAAATCAATTTGTGCCTTGATTCCAGCTATTTCTAAGGGATAATTATGCATTTAAAACATGTATTTCAGATTCTAGAACTCTTATCCCTTAAGTGCCGCATATATGACCTTACCTAGGTGAATTAGGACTTGTAATCCTTCTCTACAACCATCTCATGTATCCTTATTCATTTAGGATCAGAAATAGGTGCTGGAACGTCCTTTCTAAAAGGCCTTATTCCTTGCCCTACAAATCTGGCGCCCAAACCTTTCTAGAAGTTCTAGAAACCTGATTCTATTCTCCCTATTTCCTTTGGATTTCTGATTTCTTGAAGACCCTTTTCCTCTAAGGATTGTGTATTAAATTCCTATACAAATTAGGCCTTCAAATCCTTTTCCTTTGCTACATAGAATGTCGTGGGTTTTAACCTATAAATACTACATTCTGTCCCACAAATCATTCACCACCCTCTACCATATTTTTCTACATTCATACATCCCTCAAACACATTCATCCCTCTTGTGCCGTGAGTATTGCAAGGAAGGAGAAAGAAGGAGCTACCTGGTGCCAAGCCTATGCTCAAGCTTTGGGAGTGTTGGAGTGTTTCTAGGTGTTTTCCATCTTTTGTTTCAATGTTTAATTCAAGTTATCTTTGTTTATTTGTGAACATGAGGAACTAATTTCTTTATAGTTATATGAATTGATTTCATCCAGTTAGTATTTCATGAATCATGGATGTGGTTTACTTATCGGTTTTATTAAGAACTTGTTCTTGTGTGTTAATTAGGGATGCATACTTAGTTTGCATGCATGAATTTGATGCTAGAGTATAAGGGAATTTTACCTAATCGTTATGAACTTATATTCATGAGTAGTAAAAGTCGTTAGTCATGATTGTGTTAAGTAAATCCTAGGCAAGAAGTAACATGCTTTTTATAGTTATGACTGCCTCGTCAATGCTTATGGTTTCCATTGAACGTAATGATCTTTCTTAAGTGTTTCTATCATGCGTATTCCATAGTTAGGGAACTTGATAAAGAATAACTTGGTTGTGATGCGTTATCCGTTCAATTCAATGAATCTAGGGAAATCTGAGAATTAATTCGTTCAATACAATTAATTTTGGGCATTGTCATTCATGGTTTGTCGAAAGAATAATTGGAAATCGATTCGTATGCATATGTCATGTGTGGAGAAGGAACCCTCTAACTAGCCTTTCAACATTCTTTTTCATCCAAAATCGTTTTTCTTAAGTTTGTTTTCAAAGTTTCTGTTTTAAATTTCAATTTCATCAAAACAAAATCCCCATTCATTAAGTTTTGTTTTTAGAGTCAAAATCTGTTTTCTTTTAGTTGTTTGAGTCTTTTAAGTTCTATTTTCGTCCCAATAATTTGTTAGGTCTAGAATTGAGTCTTTTTTATTGTTTCTTGCTGTTTTGAGTGTTTTAAGTTTGTTTTGAGTCTATAGAGTCTAGTTTAGTGTTTTTGAGTCTTATTTGTGTTGATTAGCATCCCTAGTTAATCCCCGGTCTAGAACGATCCCTACTTGCTTAATACTACAATTGTTATCAATAGGGTTTAATTTGTGTGTCAACTTAATTTTCACATCAAATTTTGGCGCCGTTGTCGGGGATTAGCAAACTTGCTCCAAATCCCTTGCGTTTGCCGTGTGTTTTACTGGTTTTCTGATTTTGTTTTGTTTTCTTTGTTTAGGTACTAGTTTATGACTCGGAGTTCTCAACCGGTTCGTGAACATATTTTGGACTTTAACGACGACTTTGAATGAGATTTGAGAAGAAGAAAGATGAGGCATCCAGAACCTAGCGAACCTAGTTCAAGTTCAGAGGCCGAATCTGAATTTGACGAAGAAGAAGAAGAAGAAGTCATGGCAGTGGACAACCGTACAATAAAGGAGCTCTCGGCCTCGGGGTTAGCCAAAGCCACACCCCTTTGCAATCAATATCCCGAGGCTACCCAAGGCAAGACCGATGAGTTTGAATTGAAGTCAAGCTTGTTGCATCACATTCCTAAATACCATGGGTTGTCCATGGAAGATCGAAACAAGCATCTTAAGGAGTTCGAGGTGGTTTGTTCGAGCATGACACCCATTAATGTCAATGGGAACATTTTAAAGATGAAAGCCTTTCCATTCTCTCTTTTGGAAAAGGCTAAGGATTGGCTATATGAATTGGCACCCAGAACGGTCACGTCTTGGGAAAACATGAAGATGGCGTTTTTCG
The DNA here is from genome assembly GCA_963082935.1 of Malus x robusta. Classification (NCBI taxonomy): domain Eukaryota; kingdom Viridiplantae; phylum Streptophyta; class Magnoliopsida; order Rosales; family Rosaceae; genus Malus; species Malus x robusta. Next base: position 15,869,294 of record OY720335.1, read on the forward strand.
AGAAGTTCTTCCCTACTTCGAGAGTCATTCTCTTGAGGAAGAAGATTAGTGGCATTCAACAAAGCCAAGGAGAATCCTTTCCCGCATACTATGAGTGTTTTAAGGCTCTTGCCGCCTCGGGTCCTCAACATCAAATGAAAGAAGAACTTCTACTTCAATACTTTTACGAAGGACTTCTTCCAATTGAGCGACAAATGCTTGATGCTTCGGCGGGAGGTGCATTGGTTGACAAAACAACAATTGCTGCAAAGACCCTAATTGCCAATCGAGCATTGAATGCACAACAATATGAAGGCCTTGGACAAAGAGACCTTCCACGGCAGTAAGTTAATGAGGTAAGTTTTATGTCCGACATTCAATCACAATTAACTAACCTCACTTCCATTGTGTCTCAGATGGCCGAAAGGATGAAGATACAAGGACCAAGTGTTTGTGGTGTGTGTTCTATGCAAGGACATCTCAATGACCAATGCCCTCAATTGATTGAGAATGGAGGGTGGGAATCTTCAAATGCCGTGGGTTTTGGGAGCCAAAATCAGCCACGCAACGATCCATACTGCAACACTTACAATCCGGGTTGGAGAGATCATCCAAATTTCAAATGGAGAGAACCACAACAACATGCCCAACAAGGGGGATTTCGGCAAACACCACCTGGGTGTTTCAAAAGCCATTCATACCAAATCAATACCAAACACAACCTGCCCAAACAAGTTCAGGTATGTCTTTGGATAATGATACAATTCTTAAATTACTCACCACTTTATCTCAGGGGCAATAGAATCAAACTAAAGCAATGCAAAACCAAGACAAAAGGGTGGATCACTTGGAGAAACAAATTGGGCAGATTGCGGAGTTTGTAGGACAGTTTCGAGACCAAGGTAGACTCCCTAGTTCAACCATCGCAAATCCGAATGGAGGATTCGAAACTGCCAAAGCAATCATATTAAAGAGTGGCAAGCAAGTTGGAACCAACCCCCAAGCATCTAAATCAAGTAAAAAAGAGGATGAAAGGTTGCTGTTTGAAGAGGAAACACAAGCCACACCCATGGCAAGGGTGGAGCAACCCTTACCACAACCATCTTCCAACTCCAAACCATCCAATTCGGCCAATGTAAGTCCTAATTCGAAATTTTCTAGTTCTATTCCATTAAATGCACCCTTTCCTAGCAGGTTTAAGCAATCAAAGAAGGAAGAGAACAAGAAGGACATTTTGGAGACGTTTCGGAAAGTGCAAGTCAATATACCTCTTCTTGATGCAATTAAGCAAGTTCCAAGGTATGCTAAGTTTTTGAAAGAACTGTGTACCACAAGGAGAAGAATTTCGAACAAAGAGGTTGCCCAAGTAAGTGAGAATGTCTCCGCTGTTTTTCAAAGGAAATTACCCCCTAAATGCAAAGATCCGGGTAGTTGTACAATTCCTTGTGTTATTGGCAATACTAAATTTGAACATGCTATGCTAGACTTGGGAGCTTTAATTAATGTCATGCCTTATTCAATTTATGCATCTATGAACTTAGGCGAGCTGAAAAATGATGGTGTTATAATTCAATTAGCCGATCGTTCTAATGCATATCCGAAAGGTGTTTTGGAAGATGTCTTAATGCAGGCGGATAACTTGATATTCCCAACAGATTTCTATGTGTTAGAGATTGAGGATACACCCAATGTCACTCCATTGCCGATCCTACTTGGGAGGCCCTTCATGAAAACAGCACGCACCAAGATCGATGTGTTCAAGGGGACTTTAACAATGGAATTTGATGGGGAGATTATTAATTTTAACATTTCTGAAGCTATTAAATTTCCTAAAGATGATCATTCTTGTTTTTCTATTGATACATTTGATGCATTGGCGCAGAAATTTCTTGATTCGTTGGAAGACAATCCCCTTGAAACAACAATTGCACAAGGAATTTGGTTGAAACCCAATCTGGTCGTACCCAATGTAGCACAGGCTGAGATTGTGGAAACCTTTGAATCATTGCCACAACATCGTGGTAAGCCTTCTAACCCAAGTCCAATTTCCGCTTCAACTAATACTTTGTTACCTTCTGTGATTCAGGCCCCCGTTCTTGAGCTTAAGCCGTTGCCGGATCATTTAAAGTACGTGTTTTTGGTAGATGAAGAAACGGTACCCGTCATTGTCTCTTCATCACTTATGGCAATAGAGGAGGAAAAATTGATTCGGGTGTTGAAAGAGCACAAAACAACCATTGGATGGACATTAGCCGATATTATGGGGATTAGCCCTGCAACATGCATGCATCGTTTATTTCTTGATGAGGGGGCTAAACCAACTCGAGAGGCTCAGGGCCGACTCAACCCTCCAATGATGGAAGTAGTGAAGAAGGAGATTATCAAACTTCTCGATTATGAAGTGATTTATCCAATTTTGGATAGCCGTTGGGTTTCACCGGTTCAAGTTGTTCCAAAGAAGTCCGGAGTCACTATGGTGAAGAATGCCGAAAATGAGCTTGTGCCAACCCGTATCCAAATAGGTTGGAGAGTATGCATCGATTATAGGAAGCTAAACAACACCACAAGGAAGGACCACTTCCCGTTGCCGTTCATTGATCAAATGCTTGAAAGGTTAGCCGGTCATGCTTTTTATTGTTTTCTTGATGGTTATTCAGGATATAATCAGATTGTCATAGCTCTGGAAGACCAAGAAAAGACCACTTTCACATGCCCCTTTGGTACTTTTGCTTATCGTCGCATGCCATTCGGTTTATGCAATGCCCCTGCCACTTTTCAAAGATGCATGGTAAGTATCTTTTCAGATTTTGTTGAGAAGATTATTGAGGTATTCATGGATGATTTTAGCGTCTTTGGTGATTCGTTTGATGGTTGTTTAGAAAATCTCACATTAATCTTAAAACGATGTGTTGAAACTAACCTTGTTTTAAATTGGGAAAAGTGTCACTTTATGGTAAAACAAGGCATCATTTTAGGGCATATCATTTCTGAAAGGGGAATTGAGGTTGATAAATAAAAAATAGATCTTGTACGCTACTTACCCTCTTCTACTTTGGTTAGAGATGTTCGTTCTTTTCTTGGACATGCAGGATTCTATAGATGATTTATCAAGGATTTTTCAAAGATTTCCACACCCATATGTCGACTTCTCCAAAAGGATGTGCCCTTTGAGTTCAACGAGGAGTGTGAGAAGGCATTCAAACACCTCGAAGAGATGCTAACTTCGGTCCCCATCATTATGCCACCAGATTGGAGCCGTCATTTCGAGCTTATGTGTGATGCTTCCGATTATGCATTAGGAGCTGTTTTGGGACAAAGGAAGGACAAGCAGCCACACGTTATCTATTATGCATCCCGGACCTTGAATGATGCACAATTGAATTATTCCACCACTGAAAAAGAACTTCTTGCTGTTGTATTGGCTTTAGATAAGTTTCGTTCATATTTACTTGGTACTAAAGTTATTATTTACACTGATCATGCAGCGTTGAAGTATTTGCTCACAAAGAAGGAGGCCAAGCCAAGGCTTATTCGGTGGATGTTACTTCTCCAAGAGTTTGACGTGGAAATCCGAGATAAGAAAGGAAGTGAAAATGTGGTGGCTGACCACTTGAGCCGTTTGGTGCCTGAGTAGGATGTCCTACCTATCCCAGAAACATTCCCTGATGAGCAGTTGATGTCCATTGAGTTAAGTGTGCCATGGTATGCCGATTTAGTTAACTATTTGGTCACTAAACAAGTTCCCAGCACCCTAAACAAGCAACAAGGTGATAAATTGAAACAAGATGCACACTTTTATGTTTGGGATGATCCTTATTTATGGAAATATTGCCCTGATCAGATTCTACGTAGGTGTGTGCATCATTCTGAGTTTAATTCAATTTTAACCTTTTGTCACACTTATGCATATGGGGGACATTTTGGCACCCAAAGGACAACACTTAAGGTGTCAGAATGTGGTTTTTATTGGCCTACAATCTTTAAAGATGCTAGAACGTTTTGCATGACTTGTGATAAATGTCAAAGATTGGGCAACATAGGTCCCAAAGAACAAATACCGCAAACTCCCATCTTTAGTGTCGAAATTTTTGATATTTGGGGCATTGATTTTATGAGACCTTTTCCTTCATCTCATGGTTTCAATTATATTTTACTTGCGGTTGATAATGCGTCGAAATAGGTGGAAGCAAAGGCCACCCGTACTAATGATTCTAAAGTGGTTGCAGATTTTATTAGAACTAACATATTTGCAAGGTTTGGAATGCCAAGAGTACTCATTAGCGATAGAAGGTCTCATTTCTGCAATCAAACCATTGAGGTGTTGCTTAAGAAGTATAATGTTGCACATAAGGTTTCAACCCCTTATCATTCTCAAACAAGTGGGCAAGCCGAAGTTTCGAATCGGGAAATCAAGTAGATTTTAGAGAAGACCGTTGGGCCAACAAGGAAGGATTGGAGCTTGCGTTTGAATGATACATTGTGGGCATATCGTACCGCCTACAAAACACTAATTGGGATGTCACCATTTCGGCTTATCTATGGGAAACCATGTCATCTTCTCGTTGAGCTAGAGCATCGTGCACATTGGGCTGTCAAAACTTTCAATATAGACATTGATGCCGCAGGTCTTCATAGAAAGCTTCAATTGAATGAGCTTGAGGAAATTAGGAATGAAGCTTATAAGAATGCTCGTATTTACAAGGAGAGGACGAAGGCATTCCATAACAAGATGATTTGTAGCAAGATGTTCTCTATAAGGCAGAAAGTGTTACTCTTCAATTCCCGTCTTCGTTTGTTTCCGGGTAACTTGCATTCCAAATGGATTGGTCCTTTTGTTGTTACTAATGTTTTTCCTCATGGTGCAGTCCAAATACAAAGTTTGAAGACACAACAAGAATTCAAGGTGAATGGGCATCGTTTGAAGCTCTATTATGAAGCTTTTGAGGAGTACGTCATAGAGAATGTACCCCTCCATGCCGTTGGCCCTATTGCAGCTTAAACGGAGGTATCGTTCGGCTGGAAGACGTTAAAGCAAACGCTTCTTGGGAGGCAACCCATGCAAATAAGGAAGACCTAGGAAGCTCTGGCATCACAACCAGATTTGTGTTCCTAAACCCTACTCTTTATTGCTTTTACTTTGCCATATTTGTCATATTTGCTAGTTATGTTATTTGCTCATTTTTGTGTGAGTCTAGATTTAAAACATTGAGGACAATGTTTGGTTTAAGTGTTGGGGGGGGGGGTAAACAAAGTGTTTTTGTTCCAAAATTCGTAGGATTTTACCACCTAACATTTCCAAGGTTGCTTTTCATTGTTTTTGAGTGTATTTAGTATGTTTTGATGTGTCTATATGTGGCTTCAACAGGAAATACGAAAATTCAAGAAAAAAATTCGAAAACGTTTTGAAAAACCCAAAAAGAGTCGTTTTAAACTTGTTTTTGTTTGTTTTTGTGTGTTTGTGTCTTAGGGTACCTTCCAACACAATGATGAGGTTTGGTTTTGAATTGCATGACTGTTAAAGAAAGTTACAAACATGGGTGGACGTTTGATATGCTCTTCGGTTTATGCTTGATTATAGTTATAGTTTACGAATTCACATGTAATCACAAAGGAATAATTAGTTTTTGTAACATGCTTGAAGGAAGGAACTCAAACTAACACTACAACCTTGAGAGACTTGAGCCTAAACTTTATTTGGAGAGTTATTAATCTGTGATTTCTTGTTTTCTAAAGTCGTTGCATGATCTCATCATTCTTTGCTTAGTTGCTACTTAGAATGCATTTCATCACTTTAGTTCCAAATACTAGAACTCATGCCCGTTTCATTCAAAGCTTAAAATTGAGTGCATAACATATAACAAGATGAAGTTGTTTAGTAGTTACCACCAGAGCCACAAAGCCTTCACCCCATGCATATGTATTGTAGGTTTAACCCATTTTTAGCCTTATTTAGCCTATTTTCGTTGTTAGCCACATTATCTCACCTAGCCTAGAATAGGACTATCCATACCCTTGTTCTTAAAGTATAGTGGAGTATGACTTAGAGGGAATTCCTTTAGATCAAACATATTGCAGAAAAATAAGTGTGGGGGAAGGGATTTTTTGTGTGTGTGTGCCAAAGTCTTAAAAGAGGCACGGGTAGAAAAGAAAAAGAAAAAAATTCGTGGAAAATAGAAAGAAAAAAAAGAAGAGTTGTGAAAAGAATGAAGAAGAATTGAAAAATATGTTAGAAAGAGCTCTAAAGTGTTGAAGAAAGGGTCCAAAAAGCTTGAATTTGACCCTAAGTGTTGCATGAATCTTCCCTTGTGTTTAAACGTTGATTTCTGCATTCTAAAGTGAATTCTAAGTTGATTTCATTGCTTTGCTTACTATTGCTTTAAGAACGTTTGTTTATCCTTAACCTTTCTTTGTTAGCCAATACCCTTAGCCCCATTATAACCCTTAGACTTTAATCTTGGTTGTTGTGTATTTCAATATGTGGAGTTTGGGATTGGTATGAGCATATGGTGTCACTGGTTCTCGCGTCTAAGTAGTAGCGTTCCATTCATGAGATCATATCTAGCATGCTTAATAACTCCAGAAAATGCTTTCTTTGTTATACATATATGTGAGTGTTCGTTTACATGTTTACATCAATCTTCTCGCATATAACTAGTGTAGGGTGTGTAGTCAGAAAATTTGAGTGAAAATAGAGAGTATATCCTGTGAGGAATTGAGGGAATTCTCTAAGGCATGTTACTATCATTAAAACCATGTTTTAAATTGATTAAATGAGAGCTAGTGAATGGTGACTATGATTAAGTATGTGCTCGAGGGCGAGGATAACTAAAATCTATATAAGTAGTGATTTTTAATATGTCATGTTTCATTAGAAATCCCTGAGACAAACGTTGGAAGGTTTAGGTTATGCTATGTTTTGTTTTGTTTGTTTTGCTTTGCTCGAGAACTAGCAAAAGCTAAGTGTGGGGGAATTTGATAGGAGCATATTTATGCAACTTAGTTAGCTTGTTTTCTTGCATTTTCATAGTTTGTTTGTGTTTTATTATAGTGTTTTAAGCTATTTTCGTGTGTTTGTATGTCCATATGACAAAGTGGGCAAGAAAGTGCAATTTGGAGCATTTTGAGGCAGTTTTGGGCACCAAATGGATAGCTTATCAATGAAGCAAGATGGATGGATGAATTTGAAGTTCAAGAGGCTAGGAATGAGCTGAAAAGAGTGAAGAAATAAATCCAAGTCAAGGAAGATAAGAAATCAGCTCAAAAGAAGGAACATTATCCAAAACCTTATCCAACCTTATCTTATCCTTGCCTAATCTAACCTTATCTTATCCTATCTTATCCAAATCAATTTGTGCCTTGATTCCAGCTATTTCTAAGGGATAATTATGCATTTAAAACATGTATTTCAGATTCTAGAACTCTTATCCCTTAAGTGCCGCATATATGACCTTACCTAGGTGAATTAGGACTTGTAATCCTTTTCTACAACCATGCCGTGTATCCTTATTCATTTAGGATCAGAAATAGGTGCTGGAACATCCTTTCTAGAAGGCCTTATTCCTTGCCCTACAAATCTGGCGCCCAAACCTTTCTAGAAGTTTTAGAAACCTGATTCTATTCTCCTTATTTCCTTTGGATTTCTGATTTCTAGAAGACCCTTTTCTTCTAAGGATTGTGTATAAACTTCCTATACAAATTAGGCCTTCAAATCCTTTTCCTTTGGTACATAGAATGCCCTGGGTTTTAACCTATAAATACTACATTCTGTCCCACAAATCATTCACCACCCTCTATGATGCGAAAATTATCTTAACACATAAATTAAACCCTCTTGTTGTCAATTGTAGTAAAGAATGTAAGTAGGGATCGTTCTAGGCCGGAGATTAGGAGGGATTGCTAAAACACTTGAAACTGACTTAAAAACGTAAAATTAAGTTTAAAAAACTCAAAACTAGTTCAAAAGACTCAAAACTGCTTAAAACAATGAATTAGACTCTAAACTAACTCTAGGGATGGTTTTGGACGAAATTAGGTTCTAACTTGACTCAAGACACTTAAAAACACAAATCAAAACAGATTTTGACTAATAAAACACTTTAAAGTAAAGGGGGATTTGATTTTGACGAATTTGAAAACAAAACAAATAGATTGTAAACTAAAACAGATTTTGGACAAATTTGGGTAAACTATGGATGATGGGCTAGCTAGAGGGTTCTTTTCCACACATGACACACTTACACATAAACCAATTTTCAGTTGTTCTTTCGATAAATCATGAAACTCAACACCCCAGGTTAATTAGTCAACTTAAATTAACCTTCAAGTTCTCCTTAAGTTATTGAATTGGATGGGAAAGCGCATACAACAATTCAAGCATTCTTCAAAAGTCCTTTACGTGAACAGCACAATAAAGATACAATCAAAGATCATTAAGCATTATGAAAACTATAAGTATTGATGAGGCATTCGTTACTATGATGAGCATGAAACTTCTGCCAAGAATTCATTTAACGCGATTGTTTATAAGCGACCTCCACTACCTATGAATATAAGTTTGTAACTATTAGGTGAAACTCCCTTATACTCTAGCATCATATTCATGCATGCAAACTAAGTGTGCACTCTTAATAAACATACACGAATAAGTTATCAATCAAGCAGTTAAACAAATTGAATTCACAACTTATGAAATCACAACTGAAGGTAATCAATTCATATTGCAAGTATGTTCATGGTTTTGAATTCCCCCCTAGCTAAGGGGGGTTTAGCTCCTCATACTCATAAAGCAAAGATAAACAAATTTAGATATTGAAAACAAAGAATGAAAACACCTAAAAACGCTCCAACAATCCAACTTGAATGACAAGCACGTCCAAGGGTCCTCCTTCTTCTCTTTGTTGGGTTTTATGAATGAGTGGTAAATTATGGTGGTGGATGGATATAGGTGAATTATGGTGAAAGGTGGAGTGGATGGATGTTTGTAATTGTAGGTCAACACACTTGCACACACACATGCTGATTTCTAGCCTTCTAATCTTCAAAAACGTCCATCCTCATGTCTCCATGCTTGCACTATCCAATCTTGGCCCAAAAATGCTCCAAAATACTCCAAATAGCACTTTGTTGCCAACTTTGTTATTTGAACCTACAAACACACGAAAATAGCTTAAAGTACTATAATAACTAGAAACAAGCTAACTAAGTTGCATAAATATGCTCCTATCACTCTACCATATTTTTCTACATTCATACATCCCTCACACACATTCATCGCTCTTGTGCCGTGAGTATTGCAAGGAAGGAGAAAGAATGAGCTACCTGGTGCCAAGCCTATGCCCAAGCTTTGGGAGTGTTGGAGCGTTTCTAGGTGTTTTCCATCTTTTGTTTCAATGTTTAATTCAAGTTATCTTTGTTTATTTGCGAACATGAGGAACTAATTTCTTTATAGTTAGAGGTGAATTCGAAGCCATGATTATATGTTTTATATGAATTGATTTCATTCAGTTAGTGTTTCATGAATCGTGGATGTGGTTTACTTATCAGTTTTATTAAGAACTTGTTCTTGTGTGTTAATTAGGGATGCATACTTAGTTTGCATGCATGAATTTGATGCTAGAGTATAAGGGAATTTCACCTAATCGTTATGAACTTATATTCACGAGTAGTAAAAGTCGTTAGTCACGATTGTATTAAGTAAATCCTAGGCAAGAAGTAACATGCTTTTCATAGTTATGAATGCCTTGTCAATGCTTATAGTTTCCATTGAACTTAATGATCTTTGTTAAGTGTTTCTATCATGCGTATTCCATAGTTAGGGAACTTGATAAAGAATAACTTGGTTATGATGCGTTATCCATTCAATTCAATGAATCTAGGGAAATCTGAGAATTAATTCGTTCAATACAATTAATTTGGGGCCTTGTCATTCATGGTTTGTCGAAAGAATAATTGCAAATCGATTCGTATACATATGTCATGTGTGGAGAAGGAACCCTCTAACTAGCCTTTCACCATTCTTTTTCATCCAAAATCGTTTTTCTTATGTTTATTTTCAAAGTTTCTGTTTTAAATTTCAATTTCGTCAAAACAAAATCCCCATTCATTAAGTCTTGTTTTTAGAGTCAAAATTTGTTTTCTTTTAGTTGTTTTAGTCTTTTAAGTTCTACTTTCGTCCAAATCATTTGTTAGGTCTAGAATTGAGTCTTTTTAATTGTTTCTTGCTGTTTTGAGTGTTTTTAGTTTGTTTTGAGTCTATAGTCTAGTTTAGTGTTTTTGAGTCTTATTTGTGTTGATTAGCATCCCTAGTTAATCCCCGGTCTAGAACGATCCCTACTTGCTTAATACTACAATTGTCATCAATAGGGTTTAATTTGTGTGTTAACTTAATTTTCACATCACACTTCGCCGAGAAGGCTAATGAGATGACCTCAATCAAAGGATTCGGAAACCCTTCTCGACCAAGACTTGGATAGGTAACCAACCGTCCTTGCCGCAGTGCTGTTGATGCCAACGAAAGATGTTGCGAGTTCGACTGATTCTACGGCGACAGAGCTATATATGCTGACTGAAGATATCACCGGTTGCTTTCACAGTGCTATTAATGCCAACGGAAGATGTGTCAGCGAAAAGAGAAAATAAAAATCTCAAGTGGTTGATAGAGTTTCCGCAAGGCAGTTGTGTGTTGAATTTGAGAGAGTTGAACGATACACAACCTCCTCTATTTATAGCACTAGATACCTTCTAGGTCGAGTTAACACCCTACTCGGATTAGGATTTCTTCTTCTAATCAAACACCATCTCGAGTATTCCTACTCCTATCAGGATTTTGAACCTATCATTTCATTGAGCCGGATTCACTTCCGGGTTATTAATCTCGCCGAGACTTCTTATTGCGCTAGGATTCGACTCGTCCTACAGTACCGGGCCGAGAATGACTCTACACTTGGCCCAAACTAATATTTTGGGCCCAAACATTGCCCCCTCACTTCTGAGGTCTTTGGCCTGAATCCTCTGGTCGAGCTCCGACCTTGAAGAAGCGAAACTAATACTCAAAATCCAAATACTCTATTTCTGAGGTGCATTTATTGAGCACGATTGCACGATCTTGATCCTGCTGACCAATACACCACGTGGCATCCTTTCACACGGCTAATCCCTAATGATGACGCTTAAAACGTGTGGCTCCCTGAACCGTCATACCATCATGACCTTGTTGCTGAGCACAAACATGTCACATTGACCCACGAACCATTCACCATCGTGTAGGTGCCAAAATGTCTTTCACCATAAATCTCGCTGCCACACGCAATCGCGCGCCCCCCAAAACATGAAACCCTCGATCTTTTCAACTGGATTCTCTGAATGTTCATAATGATTAGCGAATTCTTCGGTCAATTTTACCCTTCATTTTGAATTTTGAAGGATTGCCCTTCATTCCACAATTCTATAAATACCGAAACTCTCTCATTTGCACTTTACGCTTTCGAACTCTTTGAAATTTCTTGCCCTAATTCTTCAGTGAATCCCTTTCTTCCAAATCTTCGTCTTCAAACCCCCCAACCCAGAAAATTCTTCTCGTGTCGCATCTTCAACCCATATACAATGGCCTCTTTCATCTCCAAGCTTTCCAAGGAATGTAACCAATGCCAGAAAATTATTGATCGAAGTTTAATCAAAACCATCCGTTTTGAAAGTGACATGAGCACCCCTTATCAAATCTTGGGCCCTCTTTTCAAAGCGGCAGTACCACAAACCATTATCGGACTTCTTAAGGAGCACTGCCTATCACCCTTGCTGCAAGGGTTTGAATGGTCGAAGTGGGACCTGGCAAGGCCTCAAAGTTCACGGCCTTCGACCACTACAGCCTGGGTGGCTTGGGTCGTACAAATGGAAAAACTCTTTGGTGAGCAATGGAAAGCCCTAGGCATCTACGACGCCATTCACCTTTCATCCATGGAAATCATCCTGGACAAGGAGCTCCTCTTAGCCACCCTATGCTTCTGGTGTTCGGCTACCAACACCATGGTCCTCCCTCTCGGCCCTATTGGTCTCACCATCCTTGACATTACTACCATCTTGAGGACTTCTCCAATTGGGATTCCAATCGAAGCCGCCCTCTCTAGGTACCCGTCGAACTTTGACCTGAATGCGCTTTTCGACAAACGAGCCCTTGAGACGCTGAGCAGTGAAGGCCAAGCACCCTCGAAAGAAGAGGTTCACAAACTTCACAAGAACTTCTTCAACTATAACACCTTCTATCTCTATTTTGCCGGCCGAGGAGAAAAGGCTCTGCGAGAAGGGGAACACGAGGCTTTCCTCTTCTATTGGTACAACAAATTTATCTGTTGTACCAAATCCAATAAATGTCTGGTCGAGAACATGCCAGTGGTCAAAGCCCTAGCTAGCGGTCACACTCTGGCACTCAGCCCGGCCATTCTCGTCCATCTCCTACGCTGCTTGGCCGAAACGACCCTAGATAAGGTCGACCCGCACCAGAATGATCCTCTCTAGGTCTTCCAACTCTGGTTGCAGGTGTACTTCGCCCCTCTTCAGCCAACAATTGCTGATTTCTCGCCTACGGAAACGCTCGGCCCTCAGCTGGCTTCTCGGCTAACACCCCTCCACCAAGCTGAAGAGGTGTTCAGATACTTCTTCGCTCTCGAAGATCTTTCTAATGACGAGTTCTTGATTTGTCGTCATCGAGAATACCCTTTGTCGATCAGGCTTCCTACATCCGTGTGGGGCGCCGATGAAGATGTTGACCTTCGTTAATCCTTGGGGTCTTTCGTGTTTGCCCGAGACTTGCCTCTCAGTTGTGAGCGTCGTCGAGCAGGTTGGGAAGTGTATTATCCCAACTTCCTCGCTCGGCAGCTTAGCTACTTCCAAGGTTGCCCAATTCCCCTTCTCTCTTCGTGGTCTGTCTTAAGCCACGGACGCGAACCTAGTTCTTCAGAAAAAGAATGTGATGACGCCAAAAATGAGTTCTAGGAGCGATGCCAAAAATTTCGCCTTCGATCGGCCCCTCCAGAATCTCTTAGCACCAATACCTTTGGCGATTGGTGGGAAGAATACACTCATAGCTTCTTCAGCGCACCGGTTGAAGATGTCATTAACAAAATCTTCGACGATTGTCCCCACAAGGCTCTTGCTTCCCAACCTAAAGAGGCTACCCATGGTATATAGCTTCCTTTACATATTTCGATATACATACATACATATATATATATATATATATATATATATATCTTTACTGTTATTGACTTGGCTTTCAATTCTCAGGCAGTCGAGCATCGAAGAAGGTAAAAGTGATGGCTGCAATTGCAGCCAAGAAAAATGCAATCTTTTCTTCCAGGCTGAGCAAACGACCCCGACAGGAGACTGAAACGGTCGCTGCAGTCCCTCGTCCTACAAAATGTGTCAAGAAATTGGCAAACAAAGGGCAACGAGAAATTCACACCATCTCTAGCCAAACATCAAGAACAACCACTCCCGATGTTTCTCTTTCCACCCCAGCTGTACGCATCCTGACGGTCGTGCAGCCGGCTCTCATAAGTCAGGCTTCCAAAGCTTGTCCTGACCCTCCAGTCGAGATCGGGCCAAAGACTGCTCCATTGGTTAAGTCGTTTGCAGCTTCAGGGTCAGCATCCGCACCTGTCGTGGAAGAGGCGGCCCCCCTAGCCGAGAGAACTCCCCCTAAAAATCCAAAACACGCGGCAGTCGTTCTAGAAGAAAGTGATGGGAGCGACGAGATTCCGCTAGCAGGTCGCCTTCAACCACGTAATCAACCTTCCCTTGCGTTCGAGGCAGTTGTCTAAGCCGGCTCTTCTGTGGCTGACCGTGGTAAACGACCTGTCGTAAAACCAGAGGAGAGTGATGGGAGCGACGAGATTCCGCTGGTGGGTCGCCCTCAACCCCGCAATCAACCTCCCTCTACGTCCGAGGCAGCTGTCCAAATCTGCCCTTCTGCAGCCGATCGTGGCAAATGACCTACCGTAGAGCTAGAAGCAACGGCGGAAATGCCCGTTCATCCGCAAGACCAGGACTTCAACATTCCTCCCCAAGAAGCCACTGAGGCATTCGTAAGTAACCCTACCGCTTTCCTTGGTTATTTTTTTGTCTTAGAGCTTTAAACTAGGAAAATATTAAATGTCAGGTGCCTACCCACTCTTTTCATCCAAAATTCTACGCGCCGAAGGGTGTTATCTATATTTCTTAGCCGCCTCAGTGGCCATCGAATGTAGATAACCTCCATCGGCCGCGTGAATTGAGAAGCATTCTAAGACACTGGGCTTGGCCCTTAAGTTCTTTAGGTTCGAGCAACGAACCTAAAGATATGGTCGAAGTCTCATCTCAGCAAGTTTAAAACAAAACCTTGTTGCTATCTTTTTCGTGATGTCCTTGAGCATAAACTGATTTTTATGTGCAGCCTTCATGGGAAGTCGAGTTTAAAGCTCTCTTGTCAAGCACTATCGGAGCGGCTGGTCATTCGGCCACCACAACTGAACCCGCTGATTCAACTACTCTGGCTCAGTTGCAAGAAGTCTTGTCCCTATCGACGTCGCAAGTCTTTGAGCGCAAAGGTCTTGATTTGTTGGGTGCATGCCTAAACGATCTCGAAGCCGATGGTCAAATGAGCGCCAAGGCTATCGTTCAGGCATCGTCCGCCTTGGGGCGCGTTCGGGAAACCTTTAATGTCCTCGAGAATGCTCTGAGGGCTGAACAAGATCTAAAAGTGGCCGTGGCCATCAAAGACCCTCTATGGCCGAAGATCGATACCTTAAAGGTTAAAGGAGAAGCCTTGGCTGACCTCGATCGTCAAATAGCCGAATTGGCAAAACGAAGGTCAACTATTGCTTCTGAGCTTGCGAAAGACTTTGAGTCAAGCGGCAAAAATTGTTTAACTGAGTAAGCGGTGAGCACAAAACAAATCGAGCAGTTGAAGATGGACAAGAATAACCGACATGCCGAGGTCATAATGGGCGAGGTGCGTTGGTTGGAGCTGAAGGCCCTTCTCGGTACTCTTCTTCCTTCTTCGCCCTGAATTTATTTAAATGCAAACTGGCCGACCTGCTCAATTTATGTATTCTCTTATCGGTCTTAATGAAATAAATTTCTATTCTTGCATTTCCCATGTGATCGGATAATACTTCTTTAAAAACTTCCCATTGATTAGTAATATGTGAACTAAACCGGTCCGATCTCTAAAACGATATGCGCCTTGGCCGAGAACCTTATGTATGACGAACGACCCTTCCCAATTTGGCCACCATTTGCCGAACTTGGGATCTTTAATTCCTACGGGCAACACCGTTTGCCAAACTAACTCTCCCTCGCCAAATGTTTTCTGTCGGACCTTTTGGTTATAGGCTCGCTCAGCAATCTATTTTTGTGCCACCAACAAGTTATAAGCATCAAGTCGCGCTTCTTCTAAATCTTCTAACTCTTATCTCATGGACTGATTATATTCGACGCTGAACATACTACTTTGTTCAATTATTCGCAACGAATATATGCTTAACTCAACTGGTAACATTGTATCGTGTCTGTAGGTTAGTGCATACGGGGTTGTCCCAGTCGCCGATCGAAGCGATGTTCGATATGCCCATAAAGCCTCATTCAACTTTAAATGCCACATGTCAGGCTTTTCTTTTATTATTTTATCAAGAATGCCGATCAACACTTTGTTACTTGCCTCGGCCTGCCCATTTGCTTATGGATAATACGGTGTAGACTGTTCAAGCTGGATTTTCAAATTTGCAGTATATTCTTTAAACCTCTCGGCTGTAAAGATTGTGCCATTGTCAGTTATGATCATTTTTGGTACGTCGAATCTGGTCACAATGTGTTCTTCCACAAAGTTGCAAATTTCTTTAGACGTTAGCTACGCATACGATTTTTCTTCGACCCACTTAGTGAAGTAGTCGGTTGCTACCAGTATCCATGCATGCTTGACCGAATGTAATGATTCGACCGAGACCCTTTGTATAGGACCATGGATCTACCACTGTATGCACCCTCGTGCGAACTAGATACAATCCTTCAGTACTCTTGGCCAAGAATAACCGTGTCGTCGAAGCAACCATCGCATTTTACGTCCGGACTGATGAGCTCCGCAAACCCCTTCATGGACTTCTGTGATTACTTGAGCACCCTCTTGGGGGCCGAGGCATAGCAGTAATAGACCATCCTCACCTTTTTCGTATAACTCGTTTTGATATATGACATAGTTTGTGGCGTGAACTCTTGTCTTGCGATTGTGTTTGCCGTTTGGATTGTCAAGATACTGCATAATAGGCTTTCTCCAATCATCTGGTATTGCTTCGACGGCGTAAACATCTATACGGTATTGTCAGTCTAACAACGAAGGTAAAGACCTGACTCTTGTGCGTATCGTGTTGTCGCGTTGGAGGACTTGCTGGTTAACCAAGGCCGGGTATAACTGTCGTAACACGGGTATTTCTCGACCTGGCTTGCCCCCCAGGAGTTGTGCACCAGAGACGATTTGAGTCAATTCATCTACTTCAGTATTATGAATCCAGGAAATATGTTCAAATGTAATACCGTCGAAGGATTTGGCCAAATAGCTGGTGACCAATGATGCGATGAAAGTTAAGCACTCAAATTAAACCCTCTTTTGACAATTGTAGTATATGTATAAGTAGGGATCGTTCTGGACCGGGGATTAGGAGGGATTGCTAATCTAAACTAAACTGACTTACAAAAAGAAACTGAAAAACACTTAACTATACTCTATAGACTTAAACACTTAAAAACACAAACTAAAACAGATTCTAACTAATTAGACACACTAACGTAAAGGGGGATTGGGTTTTGGACGAAAATAAAGTAAAACAAAAGAGAAACTAGAATTAAACAGATTTGCATGAAATTGGTTGTTTTGGATGGATGATGGGCTAGCGAGAAGGTCTTTCTCCACACATGACACACTTGCATACAAATCAATCTCCAATTGCTTTTCAATAAACTATGATGCTCAACACCCCAGATTAACCGTGATGCACAAATTAACCCTCAGATTTTCCTTTACTCATTGAATTGGATGAATGCATGCGACAACCCAAATCATTCTCTAAAAGTCCCCTATATGAATGCATAATAGAGATACAATTAAAGATCATTAAGTTCCATGAAAATCATAAGCGTTGACGAGGCAATTGTAACTATGAATGCATGATACGTTTGCCATGAATTCAATTAACGCGATTGTGACAAGCAACCTTCACTACTCATGAATATAAACTTGTAACAATTAGGTGAAACTTATTTATATCCTAGCATCAAATTCATGCATGAAAACTAAGTATGCATCCTTAATAAACATACACAAATCCGTTATGAATAAAATAGATAATTGAATTGCAATCACAACTTATCAAATAACAATTGGAAGAAATCAATTCATATTGCAAATATATTCATGGTTTCGAATTCTCTTCTAGCCAAAAGAGGTTTAGTTCCTCATACTTGCAATTAAACAGAAACAATTGAAATTAAACATTGAAAACCAATGTAGAATACACCTAGAATGCTCCAGCAATCCAAATTGAATGACTAGCATAACTCCAAGCAATCCTCCTTCCTTGCAAATATGCGGCACCAAAGTGTGAGTGGTGAATGGATGGTCTCTTGTGGTGGTGGATGGATATAGGTGAGTTATGGTGAAGGGCGGAGAGTTGTGTAGATGATGTGGTGTCTTTGGATGGCCCCCAAATTATGGTGAAGGGTGGATGTATTTATAGGCTAGGGAAAATAGTGTATGAAGTTGTAATGAGTGGATGTAATGGGTGTAGTGGGTGAGTGTTGTGGTAATGAGTGGATGTAATGGGTGTAGTGGGTGAGTGTTGTGGTAATGAGTGGATGTAATGGGTGTAGTGGATGAGTGTTTGGTAATGAGTGGATGTAATGGGTGTAGTGGGTGGATGTTTGGTAATGAGTGGATGTAATGGGTGTTGTGGGTTATGGTAATGAGTGGATGAGTGTTTGGTAATTAGTGGATGTAATGAGTGTAGTGGGTGGATGTAATGGGTGTAGTGGATGAGTGTTTGGTAATGAGTGGATGTAATGGGTGTAGTGGATAGATGTTTGGAGAATGGATGTGTTGGGTGAAATGAGTGGATGTAGTGGTAGGTGAATGTGTTGGGTGAAATGAGTGGATGTAGTGGTAGGTGAATGTGTGTGTTGGGTGAAATGAGTGTGCTAAAATGGTTATTTATAGGGAGAGGATGATGCACAAACTTCAAATTTCATCCATTCCTTTTGCTCCAAGCATATGCCATCCATTCCATGCCTAAAAATGCTCCAAAATGCTCCAAAATGCACTTCTTTGCCACATTAACCCTTTGGATCTACAAATACACGAAAATAGCTTAAAATACTAAAATAACTATGAACTAACAACATAAATGCCAAGAAACAAGCTAACTAAGTCGCATAAATATTCTCATATCAAATTCCTCCACACTTAGCTTTTGCTAGTCCTCGAGCAAAACAAAACAAACAAAACAAAACAAAACAAAACACAACCTAGACCTTCCAACAATTGCCTCAGGGATTTTTAATGAAAAATGACATGTTAAAAATCATCATTCACACAGAATTTGGTTGTGACAGCCCGTCCCCGATTTTAAGAGTTTTAAAGTTTTAATAAAGGATTTTACAAAAATGCCCTTTGAGACACGTGCATTATTCGAGGTTAATCGTCGTATCGTGCCATCTAAGATTTATTTTCTTGACATATCCTCGTAGTACTCATCGCTACGGACGCGTGGGCGCAGACAGTTCGTGATTTGGAGTTATGTTGAAGAAGTTATTAACGTTTGAAATTTGGGCATTTTAGGAATTTTAATTTTAATAAAATCTGAAATTTCTCTTATGAAAATGGACGGCCCAGATTTAATGAAAGATTAAATGGATGGCTGAGATGAGAAGAAAGAAGGTTTTGTGTGTGTGTGTGTGCGTATGAGGAAGAAGAAACAGAGAAGAGACTGGGCAGAAATGCCCAATCGGAGAAGAAGAAGATGAGAGCGAATAGGGAGAAGAGAGAGAAGCTTCTGGCCAATCAGAGAAGGGGAAAGGAGGAAAGGAGAGAGGGCGAGAAGCGGAGGAAGAAGAACAGAAATGGGTTTTCAACCCGCGACCCGTTTCGACCCGCGGCACCCACACCCAAATTCGACATTTTTCACCCGTTTTTCCGGCGAATTGCTTCAAGAAACCTCATGGGAAACACTCTAGGAGCCTTCCTCTATCCATTCCATCTCAAAATTTGAGAGATTTGGTTTTGAAAATGGAGAAAACCGCAAGAAAGGGGTGCGGCGGCTTTTGCTTCGAATCACCCATTTCCGAAGCAATTTCTTCCAATTGCCACCACCCATAGCTTCCCCTTGAGGCCTAGAACAAAGCCCAAGCATTGGTTGGGACGACGGAGTTGAATTGAAGACGAATTGGAACTCACCCAATTCTAGGGTCCACACGGAATTTGAGGAATTTGAAATGTTTCCAAGCCAAATTGGAATTGGCCACATGTATGAAAGTTGCTCTACTCATTGAGATCTTCAATTCTGTATTTTTTGAGAATTTTTGGAAATAGTTGGATTTTCCGGCGAGCCGGGGCAGCCAACCGCCACCCGCGGCGGCCCATGCGGCGGTGCGTGGCCAGTGGCCCGCCAATGTCATTCTTAGCATGTGTTTAATGTTCTAGGTTCAGTTTTGATAATTGATGGACGTAAATTGAGTAATTGAACCTAAGTTCGTTTCGATTCGTGGTTTGGTGAAAATATGAATTGACGATCCGACCGTTGGATTGTCACCAAACTTTGATACGTTGTAATACGTAATATTTGAGGATTGTAGGAACTTACGGATTGGGAATCCAATTTACGGATCTTCCGGAATTGAAGTTGTAAGTTCATAAAATAAAATGTTAACCGCCGCTTGGTTTTGGAAATTGACGGAGATCCGACCGTTGGATGGTAAGGAAATTTTAGGATGTTGTCCTAGAGGTATATTGTGGACCTCTGGAAGTTATGGATTTGAAATCTGAGTTGCAGATCATCCGTATCGAACTGCGTAGTGACGTATTGTATATGAGTTATATATTCTATCGGCATGATTTCTGAGATTGGATTTGATTATCGTTCTAGGCGCTGATCGTTATGACGCCTTGATGTGTGGTGCTACGGAGTTGTTGGGCGAACTCCAGGTGAGTGGGCAGTTTTGTTTTCGTATTACCTATATACTACTGTTTTTCTCAGAAAATGTGTTCATATGAAAATATGATTTAAATTGCCATGCATACAATTGTTGAGATATTTGAATTTGATAATTGATGCATATATATGTGAATTGATGCGGTGGACACACAGGTGAGTCTTTACATTATTCATACGATTTTTTTATGTGAATTGCATCGAAAGCTCATAACCTGCACCCTAGGTGTTAGTGCTTATATTATTCACCACACCGCACACTCGCCTTGGATCCAAGTAGGTGGATGTCGTACAGACCACTAGAGGTGGTTCCGACATGCCAGTTGTACAGACCATTAGAGTGGTTCCGACTGGTGGGTGACCTTAGATATGCGCGTCGATGATTGATGAGAAGCACTAGAGCGTATTATTTCACCATCTTAGTCGTACAGACTACTATAGGTAGTTCCGGCTTATGTGCAGTGTAGTGCCGTACAGGTCACAGTTGGTGACTCCGGCAGGGCCGTACAGGTCACAATTGGTGACTCCGGCTGGATGGGATATTGAGCTATAAAATCAGCCGTACAGGGCTATTTTAGGGTCTCTGGTTGATTTATTATTTCACCTGATTTATATTGATACGTTCATATGATATTTTGACATATGACATGGCATTCTTTCTGAAAAGCGTTGAAGGATTGTGATTTGAGCTTTTGATGATATATATATATATATATATATATGTTTATAAACTACTTTTCTGGGAGAGTATACAGGTTTTACAGCGAGGGGTTAGAAATGTTTTAAATAAAATGCTTTAGAAAAACTTTGTTTTACTGACCCACTCAATTTTGTTTTGCGCCCCTCCAGGTTCTAGATAGCAGAGCTTTGGTGGCCACGAGGAATCCAACGGTGTTCTGACAGAATTCACAAAAGTAGGACTCGCCCTCGGGTGTTTCATCTTAGTAATTGTATTTTTTTAAAGCTTCCGAACTGTGTAAATGGTTACGTCACTCTCACGTGACGGCCAACATGCCCTCCTTCGGGACAAGGTGTGTCATTGGTCATCCTTACACTTGAGCACATACTTATAGTCACCACTTACTAGTTCACAATTAACCAATTAAAACGATGTTTTGAATGTAGTAACATGCCTTAGAGAATTTACTCAATTCCTTACAAGATACTCTCTATTTTCACACACATTTTCTAACTACACACCCTACACTAGTTATATGTGAGAATATTGATGTAAACATGAAAACGAACACTGACATATATGTATAACAAAGAGGGCAATTTTCAGGAGTTATTCAGCATGTTTAGATATGATCTCATGAATGGAATGCTACTACTTAGATGCAAGAACTAGTGACACCATATGCTCTAACCAATTCCAAACTCCACATATTGAAACACATAACACTCAAGATAAAGTTAAGGGTTGTAACGGGGTTTAAGGGTAATGGTTAACAAAGAAAGGATAAGGATAACAAACATTCTGAAAGCAATAGCAAGCAAAGTAATGAAATAGACACTTGGAATTCACTTAATAATGCAGAAATTAACTTTTAAACACAAAGGAAAGATTCAAGCAACACTTAGGGCCGAATTCAATGTTTTGGACCCTTTCTTCAACAAACAACACTTTAGAGCTCTTTTTTCATATATATTTTCAACTCTTTTTCACTCTTTTCACAACTTTTCTTCTTTTCATTCTATTTTCCACGAATGTTTACTGTTGTTGTAGGCGAACTCCATCAAATCCAAATGATCATGCCAACTATCTCCAAACTGCAGCACTGAAGATCTCAACATATCCTGTAATGTTTGAATAGTCCTATCAGATTTTCCATTTGTCTAAGGGTGATATGCCGTACTATAAAGCAATCTCGTACCAAGAGCTTCCTGGAATGCTATCCAGAACTTGGAAGTAAATCTAGGATCTCGATCCGAGATAATAATAACTAGCACACCATGGTACTTCATAATCTGTGATAAAAATAACTTAGCTAATCAGCTTAACGAATACTTCTCCCTCACTGGAATAAAATGTGCTTACTTCGTAAGCCGATCAACTACCACTCAAACGCCATCATATCCATTCTGTGTATAAGGAAGCTTGTACACAAAATTCATAGTAATATTTTCCCATTTCCACTGTGGAACGGGAAGTGGCTGCATCAAACCAAACAGTTTCTTCCTTTCAGCTTTAACATGTTGGCAAATGTCACACCTACTCACATATTCGGCAATTTCTCTTTTCATACCCGGCCAATAATTAAATGGTCTAATGGTATGATACAGCTTAGTGCCTCTTAGATGCATCGTATATGCCGAAATATGTGCTTCATTCAAAATTTCTTTCTTTAACTCTGCATTATTCGACACATACATTCTGTTTTCTTGCATAAGCATACCATCAGTTTCTCGAATCCTGAAATCTTTCTTTTTGCCTTGATTCCTTGCTTGAATTATTTCCTGGGTCTCTTCATCATACATCTGAGCCTCAAGCACACGATCAATTAAGATTGGCCTAACTTGAAAATTAGCAAGCAAGGCTTCTTCTCGATCTTCCACTCCTAACTCCACTCCAGTGGACCTCAAATCTGTAAGAAAATGAACATGACAATCATAGATGGCATTAAGTCTGGCTTGAGTCTTCATACTAAGTGCATCCGCCACTGCATTTGCACGACCATGATGATACTCAATCGTGCAATCATAGTCACTAAGTAAGTCAATCCACCTCCGCTGTCGAAGATTAAGATCTCTCTAAGTAAACAGATACTGAAGACTCTTATGATCTATGAAGATGTTACATTTCTCACCATAAAGATAATGTCTCCAAATCTTCAAAGCAAAGATGATAGCTGCTAACTCCAAATCATGTGTAAGGTAATTCTTCTCATGAAGTTTCAACTGTCTCGAAGCAGAAGCAATCACCCTACCATGTTGCATCAAGACATAACCCAAACCATTTAGATAAGCATTACTATAAACCTCATAATTACTGCTATCATCTGAAAGTGCTAGAATAGGTGCATGAGTGAGATAATACTTCAACTGCTGAAAACTTTGCTCACACTTATTATCCCACTCAAACTTAACATTCTTTCGAGTCAACCTCGTCAATGGCAAAGCAATCATTGAAAAATCTTTAACGAACCATCTATAATAGCCTGCTAGGCCAAGGAAACTCCATACATCGGTGACGGTTCGAGGTTGCTTCTAATTTTCTATAGCTGTCACCTTCTGAGAATCGACTTGAATGGCTTGAGTAGAAATGACATGTCCAAAAAATGCCACTTGATTCAACCAATATTCACATTTGCTAAACTTAGCATATAACTGGTGTTCCCTCAAACTGCTCAACACCAATTTAAGATGTCTAGCATACTTAACCTTAGACTTAGAGTATACCGGGATATCGTTAATGAAGACAATAACAAACCTGTCCAAATATGGCTGGAATACTTGATTCATCAAATCCATGAAAGCTGTTGGTGCATTAGTTAACCCGAATGGCATCACAAGAAACTCATAATGACCATATCGAGTCCTGAATGCGGTTTTAGGGACGTCTTCATTTTTAATCTTCAACTGGCAGTAACCCGACCTCAAGTCAAATCTTAGAAAATACACAAGCACCTCTAAGTTGATCGAATAAATCATCTATACGAGGCAATGGATAACGGTTCTTAATGGTTACCCGATTCAATTGCTTGTAATCAATGCACAGCCTCAAAGTTCCATCTTTCTTCCTCACAAATAAAACTGGAGCTCCCTAAGGTGAAGTACTAGGCTAAATAAAACCTTTATCCACTAATTCTTGCAACTGGACTTTGAATTCCCTTAATTAAGCATGATCCATTCTATAAGGAGTCAAGGATATAGGATTTGTACCTGGAAGTAGATCAATAACAAACTCCACCTCTCTATCTGGTGGCAATCTAGGCAAATCCTCAGGGAATACATCCGAAAAATATCTTAGCACACGAACATCCTCCACACTACAAGGAGCATTATCATTCAACACTACATGAGCCAAATATCCCTGACAATCTTTCTATAACAATTTCTTTGCTTTCATGGCTAAAATAATACCATGCCTCAGCCCACTAGGCTCTCTTACAAATGTAACCTCAGGTAATCCAGGACAATGAAATGTGACTGTCTTTCCATAACAATCTATCTTGGCATGATTATAGTGCAACCAATCAGTGCCCAAAATCACATCAAAATCCATAATATCCAACAACATAAGATTAGCCGGCATAATAACATCATCTACTATCACTGGACATCTTGGATAAACCCGATCCACAAAATATTTATCTCCTCTAGGCATAGAAAACTTTAAATCATATCTTAGAGGTATAGGATGAGGTTGCATCACTTTAGCAAATTTATGAGAAATAACATAATGTGTAGCACCACAATCAATCAATACTCTAGCAAAATGACCAAGAATATTTAACGTACCCATGATTAAATCCGGATTGTTTAGGGCATCTTGCAATGACATGTTGTGGATACGCCCTTGATTCTGCTGTCGTCCACCGCGACCTCTGTTGGCATGAACACCACATCCCTGCCTCTGTTGACCAGACTGCCTCGAGGATCTTGCACTACTAGCAGCAATCTCTCACTGCTGGGGTTATCCTCCTTGGTACCACTGTGATCCACCAGCTGAATGTGGCTAATAAGACATAGATATTCCCTGATACTGAGGGTACTCACTTTGATACTAAGGATCTCGATAATACTAATGTTGTCCTGAGGTGTAAGAAGCGACGTTGCCCTGATAATGGTAGGCACCTCCTCGTCCAGTCTGAGTATAACAACAAGATCCTGAAGCTTGCTGGGTCGGTGCAGGTGGTGGGAAGGAATGCTGCTGGGGTCTTTGTTGACTATGAGGGTACTGAGCAGCCTTATGACCCATCTGTCCACAAGTATAACATCCACTGCTGCCTTTCCTACACTCCCCAAAATGCCTAATATTAGACCTATGGCATAAAGGAGCACCAGAACCACCAAAATATCTTTGCCTCTGGAACCTAGGGCCTCCAGTAAATCTACCACCTCTCATTTGCATATTAGCACTTAATCCTCCGCTAGAAAAGCTGGAATTGCCACCACTCCTCTTAAAGTTATGGGTCTTGCGAGGTCCTTTAAATGCTTGTCCTTTGCCCTTATCATCTCGCCTCTGGTTCCCATTCTTTCCTTTCTCATCCTCACTTTAACTAGGCATGTTCTCTGAGTCCTTAATCCACAGTAAAACCTCCTGGTAAGTGGCACAGTGAGTTTATGTCGCTATGGAACGCCATTTCTTCTTAATACCCAATCTGAAGCAACAAAGCATCTCAACCGGATTAGCAGTAACCTCCAGATCATATCGTGACAAATCAGTAAACATCCTATAATACTCATTAGCTGACATCTTTACTTGCTTCAAATAAGTAAACTCTTGTTTCTTACAATCAATGTACTCTGGAGGAATGAACCTTTTCCTAAACAACTTTTTAAATACTCCCCAGTCTGCAATCTCTGCTGGGTCAACTGGTAAGACTCATGTCTCCACTAGGATGTAGGCTGCTCTCCCAAAAACCAAGTAGTCATCTCGACCCACCTATTAGGAGGAAGATTCCCCTGACTTTGCATTACTAGAAAGGTCTTCTCAATATGATTAAGTCATTTTCCCGCCCTCTTATGTCCTTCATTTCCAATGAAGTGATTCAGTTTCAGGTTGTACACAGTCTCAAGAGGTATCCTCTGGGAATGAAGGAATGCAGTATGAAGGGCAGTAACTATAGCTTCCCCTAATTCAGTAATATTAGGGAAACTAGGCTCAGCTGAGTGACGGGGCTCTCTACGAGACGACATAGTTCTGTCATAAGACATCACAAGGATTAGAATATTCAAGAATTATATAGGACTGCTAAACCTGGCTCTAATACCAAACTGACACACCCAGACTGAAATCAAGGTATGCTGGCCGTCACGTGAGAGTGACGTAGCCATGTGCAAAGTGCAGAAGCAATAATGATAAGAAATATAAGAATAATTAAAAACCGAACTACTAGAGTGCACTATTAAACGGAAGTGTTAGGATTAATATACAAAAGTAAACACTCCTAATCAAAGCTTAGAAAGTCTAGGTGCAGTCCAGTAGGACAAGTACTAGTTATACAGTACCATAAGATTTCCTACAATTATTTAGATGTGTCGGAACAGCCAAAGTCCTCGCACTCAGCAACTGCAAACTTACCTAAAACCTGGAGGGGCGCAAAACAGAAAACGTGAGTGGGCATAAACAGATATTTTGCAAAACCGTTTCATTTATCAACATATCTAACCCCTCATTGTAAAACATGTATAATTTTTCCCAAAATCAGAATATAAGCATATACATAAATATTATGTAAATATATCAATTTAAATCATGCTTCACATAATCATATTCATATGTATGCTATGCCAAGATATAACAGAGTAAGCAATTTAGGTAAGAATCATAGAAATATAACATGTTAGCCAGAACTCCTGTGTTAATCTATACGGCTGAATTCATAGCTCAAAATCAATCTAGCCGGAGTCACTATCATGACTTATATGGCAATATATTGCACAAGAGTCGGAACCAAAGGAAAAGGTCTATACGACAATAATGGGTGTAATATAATCATGCTCAATACTACTCTCACATAATAGCTGGGCAATAATTCGCTAGTCACCTATGAGTCGGAACCATAAATAAGGTCTGTACGACAAGACTGTGCACCTAAATTGGATCCAATATGAGCATATGGTGTAGGAGGTGACATAATAAACAGGCATGTGCCATAACTCTTGCTAAATTACAATCACCCTAAGTGCAGTTTTATGAGCACAATATTATTCAATCACATATCACATCATCGATGATTCACATAACCAAACATAACTTACCTGAGCTTACCTGAGTGTCCATAGCACCACAATTATATATACTGCATCATATACCAATTCATGTACAATTTATAAACTTATATGCAAGGCATTTATGGCATACTTTCATTTAAACACATATTTCTGGGAAAATATCAAGTATATAATATATACTTGAAAACCAAAAGCCCACTAATTGGTATGTCGAAGGGTCATAGCCCCCGAGTCGCTCTTGGATATGCTCGTCCTCAGGATAAGTCTCACCTATATGCGAATTAACTATAAAAACGTTATTTTAGAGCATATAGACAAAACTAGCTAATAACTTCTCATACATAGCTCAAAATGGGTATATGAATTTACCACAGTGACCTACACAACCTCAAGATCATCCCCAAATTTTTAGATTAAGTTTTCATCCACCCATGCGCCGGCACGCGCTGGCGAGTGCACGGCAAGACGTGTGGTCACGAGTAGGGAATCCTGACGGATTCTCTAACTACAGTTAGGAATATTCCTCAAAATATTCCGTTAAAACCAATGGTAAATGTTAATTCTAACTGACGGCATTAGCATATTCCGTTAACCATAACGGAATATGCTCATTTCTTCTCCGGCGAGTCACCGGTCTCCGGTGACTTCGTCGGTTTCTGGGTAAAACTTCGATACCACTTTTCTTCTTCGTTTCTTCACCATTTTCTAACCATAACGTTATACCTGCTTTAGGACCTGTAAGCCACGAATTCTTTCCAGAGAAATTTGAGAAAATCGGCCAACTTCGAAACAACCTATCGTGACGTCAAATTTCTTTAAACGAAGTACTCCGAGTTTCATAAGGACCTCCATAAGCTCCCTATGAGCTTGAAATTTCCTGAAGCCAACATATTTACGTATGCATGAACAGTGACAAAATAGGAGCTAGGGTTTCCACGTGAAATTGAAGGTTTCCTTACCTGCAAATAGTACCTTTGAACTCATATGGTCCTCACGAACACAATGGTGATCTCAAAACCTTCGATTTGTTACATTTCAAATGGTTTTGGGTGATGTCCATACAAGAGAGAAGAGAGAGAGCATGTGTGAGAGAGAGAGAGTACGGGAAGGAGAAAGACAAAAAGTGGGGGTGTGTGTGTGGTACAAAAGTCACCAATCAAAACTAAGGAGAACACTTAGTTCTAATTGGGTCCAATAATAAAGGAATAATGCAAGTTGGAACCCCTTAACATGCATAACACACACCACACTCACGTCCAAGGGTATAACTATCATTTCACATCGTCGAAAATTAAATATTCGGAAGGGGTTGTGACATCCACTATTGGAGTTATGCCCTAAAAGCCAATTTATGTAATAACTCCATAATATTAGTTAATAAAAGGGCAAGTTTTATACATTCAGGAGTTTGCCTTTATACATAGTGATAATATATTATGAATGATGGTACATAGGAGTTAAGGTATGGAAGCAATGTCCTAAACGAGGTTAGGGCAAGGAGACTTGTATTCCATAGCCACTTAATCTCTAAATAAAGTTTCTAGCCGTTCGGAAAGTCAACTAGATATTGACTATCCGGAATGGCCAATGTATATCGCATTAAGGTTAGCGTGGTCACATGCTACGCATGTTGGACACGTGATCAATATATAGGTGCTTGTCTGTTGCACAGGTATGAATGTACATGAATGCACAATAAGGAATCTATCGCCTTCTAGTAATTGTCCAATAGAAAGAGCCTTCGAAACCACTTGAAATCCATCCAGAAATCTTCGGCTGAAGTACTTGTTGATCAAGTTATGTTTGTAAAAATTGCTTCAACATAGGATGCATCATGGTGATCATAGATTAATACATGTGAATTGACATAAATGCATATTGTGGAGCCAAAAATAATCATAAGGTGACATATGGATCTTTGGATAGAAAAGGACAAGAATGCCCTTGAGGCACATCAGAGTTCCTACGCGTGAGTAGTGGGCAATCATCTTTCAACCAAGTCAAAAGTGCCCAAAATAGGTAACAATTCAAAACCTATTTCATCCATCCTCATCAAATCCTTTCTACAAGGTAATTCCCAAAACATTCCTTTTAAATTATGTTAATTGGCTAATTAATAGATTTATTACCTAATTAATCTATTAATAGCCAATTCAACCACCAATTACTCCCAAAAAACACACATAAGGTCGGTCACCTTCTCTCCCAAAGGGGCAGGCCATGCCTTATAATTTCTACCTCATTTTCCTTTTTTATTAGCTAATCAATTAGGCAAATATTCTATTAATTGACTAATTGATTAGCTAATTATTCCATAACTCCCAAATTAAACACAAATCAAGAACCTAGCCCATAAAGGGAGCTAGGGGGCCGGTCCTGTCTCACCCAAAGAGGCCAACCATTCTCATATTTAAACCTTTTCATTCTCCTCAAAGTTCACTTCCAATTCTCTAGCAAAATTCTATAAAATTCTCCAAACACTTTCCCTCAACTTTTTAACTTTGGCATCGAAGTTTCTTCGACTAAAGCCCCCCCCCCCCCAATTCATCATGGGTGTGTGAGGCTCTTGGCCTTGACCTAATGTGTTATTTGTTTTGTAAGTGCAATTTTGTCCAAGATCAAGGAGGAAGAAATTTGCATCCACAAATTGGTGCTTTCATTGAGAGTTGAGTCCCCCACTCATAGAAGACTCTCGCATCTAAGGTTTTTCTATTTTCTTGTCCATTTGTAGATTTTCGTACGTTTTTATTATTAGAATTTTTTATTTGCAAAATTTTTTTGATAAAACGTAAAACAGAAGTACAATAGCTAGAAATTTAGAAAATTCAACAAGTGAAAATTCCAATATTCAAGAGATAAGACTGCGGCGATCCACGAGGCTAAATGTGACAATAAGTGGAGCGGCACTACCACAATGAGTTTCCATGGTGTTACCACCACGATCCGAGCCTTGCCATGTAAGCAAGCCCAAGCCGTGCCATCTAAGGCGCACAGCACCAAAGTCACTGCCTAAGCCATGTCACTCCAAGCCCAACTCGAACCCAATGCGTTGCCAAGCTGAGCTTTAGCCTCGCACCCACGTGTGCCACATGCCGAGCAGCCACTCCCATGGCCCAATCGGCTCCCGCCAAGCAGCCCACTTTTGTGGCCCAACCTCCTCCCACAGCCCAGTCTACTCTTGTGGCTTTCCAAGCAGCCAAAATCGATCAAGATTAGTTAAACCATCTCGATTCCAAATTTCTGGACCGACGATCAAATTGGGGGCATTTTCACATGTTTTTACGGATTTGACATTTCCTAACTCAAATCTCGCACTCGGAGTCTACCACAATTCCCCTGCTCAAGGAGACCCATTCGTTCCAAGCTGTTCCAACCTAAATGGAGGACAATAGTTGTCTTGACAAGTCATAGAGTTGACGAGCGGCCTTGTACAACAAACGACCTTGGTGAACCACCTCTTGCAGCACACTAAGATGTAACGTGCCCCAAACGAGGTGTCCTGAAATAGGACAAAAGCAGACAAAGAACCTCTCCAGCGGTATCTTGGCAAATAGCCACTCGACTACCCACGAACTGAGCGTCCGAGCAGTGTACGTTCCCGATTAGGTCCCCGAGATAGCGTATACTCCCGTCCGCGGAAGAGAATGCACTCTCGACTAGGCCCATAGATAAGTATACATTCACGGTTGGGGTCATACTTCGATAGTCAACATGAGCAACCTTACAAGCGAAGTGTTCATTCGCGATTAAGCCCACAAGGAGCATCATCCACCTCACTTCGAAGTAGGCAGCACAACGGACGGAGAAAAGCAGTCACTCAATCTAGCTCAAGTTCAACCGGCAGCCTGCAAAGAACTCGGTTGCCTACTAGGAACGCACCACACGCATCGCATCTACGACATTGACGAGCAAAACACATGGAAGAGTAGCCTGGACTAGCAAATCATGGTTGGGGGTAGCTGAAAGCTCTGCTACCCTAACAAAGACTAATTCAGGAAGAAGTAGAGACACTTTTAACCAAGCGATTGTGCAATTTCCAACGAAACGAGGTCACCGACGAGGCATTATGACAGAACATGACCAACATAAGCAGGTCACCCTTCAATGACGAGATCGAGCAGGCAGAGCCTTCACGTGAGTTCAGCATGCCACATTTCACATCTTTCAAAGGGAATGAAGACCCGGAGAGACGCAAGATATACGCCATCATTCTACAAGACGAGGTGCAAGATTGGTTTTACACCCTGCCGCCACAATCCATCCAGAGTTTTGACGAACTTTCTTTGGTTTTCACCAAAGAATATTCATCCTATCGCTTGATAAAAAAGAAGTCCAACCATTTGTTCAACGTGAAGAATAACCTAAAGGAGTTGCTTCGCGACTATGTGAAGAGGTTCAAAGCAGAGAAGGTAAGGATAGTCGGATGCAATGACTCGATAGCTAGAGCAGCCTTCCAAAAAGGACTTCCAGCATACCATCCGCTATTCGGAATATTGATCATAAAAGAAGATCTAACACTGGCAGACTTTTTCGCTTTGGAAGAAAAGTATGCGCTTTGGGACGAGGCTTGCCAATGCACATTCTACTATCTAAACAAAAAGTAGTGGAGGACTTATTCGCATGCTTGACGGTATCTTAAGCACCAATAAGCTCTACCATCATGCCAGAAAAGCTGGGGGTCCGACTACCTGTATTCCACAGTTCAAAAGTTCTCCTCGATGCTATCAAAAATTCAAAAGCTAACTTTGGCGATAGTTGTTGCAATCGGAAACTCAAGGTTCACCTTCAAACGCACGCAGTCATCCTCATGATGCACTATTCTGCCCAATCCAGACGCGCGATGATAAAGGCATAGACCCTAGCGGATGCAAAGTTTTCTGACGAACGCAACAACTTGGCCCAAAAGATACGCCAAGGGCAAACGAACACTGGAAGGACACACTAGGAAATAATTTTTGACCTAGTTGTCCTAAAAGATTCTACATATGAGCAACATGTACCAGCAGTTAAGCACCACTTTTTGCTACGTGTCACACGACCTCAGCTAACCCTTGCTCCATAATTCAACTCTAGAGTGGCCAAATACCGGCAATTGAGCATCTCCTGCTGCGTGTAACATGGCCCTAGCTCCACGACTCCCTACTATGTATTCACGATGTAACATGGCCCTAGCAACGCCTGCTCCACCCGATGGAGTCTTCTGGCATTTGCATGTTCACGGCACATCCAACTACAAAGATTCAAGAGCAGGCGTAGTCTTTGTCACTCACACAGTTTGATGTTTGAGTAGGAGGTCACTCTAGGCTTCAAAGCATCCAACAACAAAGCAGAATACAAGACCCTACTAGCAGGCCTCCGACTGACAAAAGACTTGGCGTTGAAAAAGCTTGCATTTCATTCTAATTCCCAGCTAATAACTAGCCAGAATGTTTGAGGCGTTTCAAACATACACCATCACCCTCACCTAGCTAATAACTAGCCAAATTGTATGAGCCAGCTTAGGCTCTGTCCTCGACCACTAACTCAAATGCTTTATTCTGGTAAAGTATCTAGATGAGCCAAGCATAGAGGCGAAGTTAGCAGCCAAGGTGTCACAGGTTAGTACAACTCCAAATTGACAAGATTCCATTGTAGACTACCTGGTCAATGGCACATTCCCCATAAAAAGATTAGAGTCTAGGAAGCTCCAAATTAAGGTAGCATACTACTACATGTGGAACAGCATTCTCATATGAAAATCCTACACTGGACCACATCTCTGCTGCCATGCGCCTCCCGATGACTTGAAGGTTGTAATCTTAATCCATGAAAGCATTTGTGGAAATCACTTCAGAGGTCGATCCTTAGCATAGAAGGCTCTTAACGTAGGCTACTACTGGCCTACCATGCACCAAGATACTAAGGAGTTAGTACAAAAGTACGATAGTTGCCAACACTACAAGCCGGTACCAGCACTGCCTGCCAGCACGCTACACCCATAGACGAATCCTTAGCTATTCATGTAGTGGGCAATCAACTTGGTAGGACTTATGCCGCCTGCTACTAGGGGTAAAGGCATCATGATCGTGGCAACTAATACTTCACCAAATGGGTAGAAGCAGCGCCCAAGACGACCACGACTTAGACGGACACAGAGCACTTCATATAGAATAACTTCATTTGCCGATTTAGCATCCCTTAGTCCATCGTGATAAGAGCATAATTATGCGACTTAGTTAGCTTGTTTCTTTGCATTTAGTGAGTTAGTTTCTGTTTATTATAGTGATTTAAGCTATTTTCGTGTGTTTGTAGGTCCAATTGTCAAAAGTGGCAAGAAAAGGCAATTTGGAGCATTTTAGAGTAGTTTGGACTGGGAATGGATAGCATGCGTATGGAGCATAATGGATGGACGTTTTTGAAGTTTAAAGAACCTAAAAATGTGCTACAAATCTGGAAGAATTAAATCAAGACTTGGAAGATAAGGAATCAACAGAAAGGAATGAACATTATATTAACGAACCTTATTGTAGACATCGAAATTTCGGTGAAATAAATGTTGATCAATAATTACAATTTCAACGTTCACGTGTCACGTAAATTTTACACATAGCATGTGACTCAACAAGAAATTGAGAATCATCAGAAAAGTCATCAAACATGACACGTGTCAACACTTGGCATAAATGATTTATTTCATCTGATTATTTAAATCCAAAACTCAAGTTTTGGAATTTTATAAATAGGAAGCCAAGGCATTCATTTTGGGACCAATTCATAACCAATTCACATCACACTAAAGTCTTGAAGCCTAGAAACTCTAAAGCTCTCAAGCGAATCTCGAAGAATCAAGTAAGCCCTCTTCGTTCTTCGTCAAAATCCTCCTTCAAGATCAAGCCCCAACGGCCCTTGAAGAAACTTTCACTAATTCAAGATCAAGCCCCAACGACCCTCGAAGAAAGTGTTCATCATTCATCATCTGTTTATCCTAAAGATCAAGCCCCGACGACCTTTTGGATCAACAACATCAAATCTACCCATTACAATGATAGAATCAGAGGCTAAATTTGTAGAAGAGATTGTAACCCTTAAATCATTAATACAAATATTATTTTGTACACGTGTTCTTGTCTCGTTCATCGTAGGAATTCCCGTGTTTACACTTATCTTATCCAACATTATCCAAACTAATCTTATCTTATCCTATCCTATCATAATCTTATCCTACCTTAATTCCAACTACAAAGGGGAATTATTTTCAGATTGGGATACCTAAAAACCTGGTTCTAGAAGCCACATCCTTTTCCTAAAAATGTGTTGCATAGGTCCCTATCATATCTTCTAGAAACCTACCACAACACCCCATTTCTAGAAGATTTGTGTCGAACTCCCTATCCCTTTCTCCCTAGGAATCTGTCATGCCAAATCCTTCTCCTCTACAACCTTTGTGCCATTCCCTAGCCCTATATATATACCATTGCCGCACCATTCAAAGAAACACACACATAAGAGCCGAAAATCAGAAAAATACACAATTGTGCCACTGCTTTGCAAGGAATGAGGGAGAGAGAGCTTTGTGTCATGCCTGCCATCCAAGGCCATTGGAGTGCTGGAGCGTTTCTAGGTTCTTTCTATCCTTAGTTTTAGTTCAATATTTAAATTAGATTGTATTTGTTTAATTGTAAACATGAGGAACTAATTTCGTTTTAGCTAGAGGATAATTCAAAGCCATGAACATATGTGTGATATGAATTGATTACATCCAGTTATGATTTCAGAAGTCGTGAATGCAATTTACTTATCTGTTTGATTGATAACTTATTCTTGTGTGTTGATTAAGGATGCATACTTAGTTTGCATGCATGAATTTGATGCTAAAATATAAAGGAGTTTCACCTAATAGTTATGAACTTATATTTGCAAGTAGTGGAGGTTGCTAGTCACGATCATGTTAAGTAAATTCTTGGCAGGAGTATCATGCAGTTCATAATTATGAATGCCTTGTCAATCAATGCTTATGATTTTCATAGAAATTAATGATCTTCGATATGTATCTCTATTATGTAGTTCATGTAGGGAACTTGATAAGAATAATTTGGTTGCGACGCTGAGTCCAATTCAATGAATTTAGGAAAATCTAACGGTTAACTTGGGGCATTGTCATTCATGGTTTATAGGAAGAATAACTGAAAATCGATTTGTATGCATATGTGTCATGTGTGGAGAAGGCTAGCCATTCACCCATTAAAACACCCGATTTCGTCCAAAGTTGTTCATAGTCTTTAATTCTGCTTGCTTTTACTTTAAATTCGTCAAAAACCACTTCCCCTTTTATATTTCGTGTCTTTTAGTTAGAATATGTCCAAACTGGTTTCCTTTTAGTGTTTTGAGTCAACATAAGTTAGAATTCGTCCATACACATTATTTTGAGTCTTTTTAGTTTAATTTTTGTCTAAACTTCCCTTTAGTTCCTGTTTGAGTCAATTTAACTTAGTTTGTGTGTTTTGAGTCAGTCTAGCCTATTTTGAGTAGTTTAAGTTTAGTTTTCTATTTTTTAGTCTAGTTTTGTGTTTTTGAGTTAAATTTGTGTAGATTAGCATCCCTCCTAATCCTCGGCCTAGAACGATGATAGACGCATATTTATGCGACTTAGTTAACTAGTTTTCTTGCATTTACGTTATTAGTTCTTAATTATTTTAGTACTTTAAGCCATTTTCGTGTGTTTGTAGGTCCAAAGGGCTAAGGTAGCAAGAAAGTGCATTTTGGTGCATTTTGGAGCAGTTTTGAGCTTGGAATGGATTACATATGATATGAGCAAGATGGATGGACGAATTTGAAGTCAAATGAGGATAGAAACATGCTAAAAATGTGGTGAAACAAATACAAAGTGCAAGAAGGGATAGGTTTCTAGAAGGATTGGCCAAAACTTCACTCAAAAACCTCAATGCCGTGGCTTTTACTTCAAAGCAACCAGAAATTTGAGTGATGATGCAATGCCTAACTCACCATGACATTTGAGTGGATGATGCAATGCTTAACTCACCATGACATGTGAGTGGATGATGCAATGCTTAGCTAACCATGACATTTGAGTGGATACCTAACCCACCAACATTTTTCACCAACAATTCCCACTCTTTATAGTGCTCACCTACTCAATTCCACCAAAATTTTGTGTTAAACAAGTCCATCCTCTTCCTATAAATACCATGGTAGCAACCTCATTCAAATCATCCAAGAATAAACCATTCTATAAGCCTTTCCTTGCCTCTCCCTACATATCTAAACTTTCCCCATCCATTCCTCCAAATAACCAACCCTTCAACATCATTCCAACCTTGTTGTTGCGGCAAAGAGAAGGAGAAAAGTCCTTGGACGCGCTTGCTATCCAACATGGATCGTTGGAACGTTTAGGTGCTTTCTTTCCTTTGTTTTTCAATGTTTAAATTTGTTTATCTTTGTTTTGTAATAATGAGGAACTAAACCCCCCTTGGCTAGGGGGGGATTCGAAACACATGTCCTTGCTTGCATTATGATTTGATTACTTTTAATTGCGTTTCATAAGTTATGAATTCAATTTACTTATCCGTTCGTATAAAAACTGATTTGTGTATGTTGATTGAGGGTCGACACTTAGTTTGCATGCATGAATTCGATGCTAGAATATAAGGGAGTTTCACCTAATTGTCATGAACTTATATTCACAAGTAGTGAAGGTTGCTAGTCACAATCACGTTAAGTAAATTCTTGGCATAAGTTTCATGCAATTCATAGTAACGAGTGCCTCGTCAATGCTTATGATTTTCATAGAACTTAATGATTCTTGCTTGTATCTCTATTATGCAATTCATGTAGGGAACTTGTGAGGAATGCTTTGGGTTGTCGTATGCAATCATCCAACTCAATAAAAGTAGGAAAATCTGAGGGTTAATTTAAGCGTACCTAATTAACTTGGGGCATTGAGAATTAATAAGTTATTGAAATACAATTGGAAATCGTTTTGTATGCAAGCAAGACATGTGTGGAGAAGAACCCTCTAGCTAAAGCCCATCAAGTTCGTTTTAAAGTTTTAGTTTATTGGTTTTACTTTCACTTAATCAAACTCAAATCCCCCTTTTTCTTTCTTGTTTTTAAGTTCTTTTATTTACATTTTTAACTTTGTTTTTAAGTTTCAAGTGATTTAGCAATCCCTCCTAATCCCCGGCTTAGAACGATACCCTACTTATACTTATACTACAATTGTCAAAAGAGGGTTTAATTTGTGTGTCAAGTAATTCTCACATCAAATTTTGGCGCCGTTGCCGGGGATTAGCAAATTTGCTAATCCCTTGTTTATGTTTTTGTTTGTGTTTATTTATATTTTTTTCTTTTTATTATTTTTGTGTTTTTGTCTTTTACTTTTGATATTTGATTTAGTTTTCTTTCTTTGAATTGAGGTACAAATGGAGCAAGACCTGGATTCTACTAGCATTCAAGATCTATTGGCACAGCTCACTGCTCAATTAACTCATAATGCCGAACGGACCACAATGCCAAGTATCCCTACACTTGATGTGCCCTATGGGCAAGGATATCAAGGTCCTCAATTTTCTGCAAATGAAGATGTTTGGGGATATCAAGGCCATAACCAATCAAGGGGCAACATGTTTTCCAATGCTTACAATTCAGATTGGAGAGATTATTCAGATTACATGTGGGGAGAACCTCAACAATTCCAACAAGGTGGATATTGGCAGCAAGAAGACGCGTTCTATTCAAGACCTATGCAGCCACCACAGCATCCCCCACAACAACTCCAATCGAATCAAAGTATGCCCGTGGATTATAATCAAATGCTTGAAGAATTAATTTCTTCGGTACAGGGTTCACAAAAAGAAGAACAATTGCCGCCATCGGAAGAGTTCTATCAGTGGCCATATGAATCGTCACAGCCACCACAACAATCAACCCAATTCAATTCAGGTACGTCCTTGGATAATGATACACTTAATAATTTACTCACCTCTTTGAATCAGGGAGTAGAAAATCAAAACCAGGAGATGCAAGACCGAGTCAGAAGAGTGGACGAATTGGAGATGCATGTTGGGCAGATTATGGAATTCATGGCACAGATTCAAGAGCAAAGTGAAGTCTCCAACTCAACTCTTGAAAATTCAAAGGCAGAAGTTGAAATCGATGAAGCCATCACCTTGGAAGGTGACATAGAGGATGAAGTTGTCCCAGAACTATCCAAACACAGCCCGAACAGGGATGAATTGCTGCTGCAAGCAGAAGATGAGGAGGACGACCTGGGCAGTTTAGAAGAATTCTTGCTACAAGCTCCTCAAATCCCTATGTCATCCAACTCAGGTGAGGAAGTTCCCATTTCATTTCATTCTAATGATATTCCTATTCTTGGTGCAACAAAGCAGGTCCTAGATCGTGTTGAATATTTCAAAGGCCTTTGTTTCCCAAGAAGAATGATTCAAGAGAAAGTAGTGGCTAAAGAATGTCAAGACTTCATCCAAGAGGCTGTGCATGAGACAATCAAGCCCGAAGCAGTAGAGTTTGATGACCCGGGACAAGCCACAACCATCATAGTAAACCTGGCCAAGTTCAAAGTCCCGGAAATGTTCAAAAATGTCGTGTTTGTTTTTGAGTTTGTGTCGGAGAAAGAAAGTAAGCCATCTTCTCCAATTTTAATTTTAATGTATACTAACATTTTTCTGATTTTGATGATTCAGGCACCCACTCGTGAATTCAGACCATTGCCGAATCATTTCAAGTATCACCTCCCATTAAAAGATAAATTCCATGCTTTGGAGCCGATGGGAGTTAAGGGAAAGATTCGTCCGGCTAAAGACGTTAAATCAAGCGCTTTTTAGGAGGCAACCCAAGCATTCAACGAAGGGAGACTTTGAAATTGCTCAACAAATCTTTTTCCGATCAGATTTGCACTCTTAAACCCTTCTCTTTACTGCATTTATTTTACCTTGTTTAAGTTCATTAATTGTTAGTTTATTTAAGTGTGAATCTTGTTTAGGGTAAATAAAGTTTTTTTACTTTGATTTACATATTTTACATTACATTTTTTTACATTGCTTAAAAAAAAAAAATAAATAAAAAAAAAAGATAAAATTTAAAATTAATGATAAATACAAAAAAAAAAAAAAACAATTAAAAAAATAATAATAATAATACATAAAAAAAAAAAAAAAAAAAAAAAAGTAAAGTACAAATATTTTACAATGATGTAAACTAATAGTATTCATTGGTCGGGTGGTGCTTCAGTAGTAGGCGGGGCTTCAGCAGTCGGCGGGGCCACAGAAGGAGGAGGCGGCAGAGGTTGATCAGTTGGAGCTTCACTACGCGGTGCCGCTCCAGAAGACGAAGGCAGATGTTGTTGGAACAAACCCACAAACCTCCGATGATCAAGTAAAATTTGACCATCGGTGTCCTGCATCTGGTCAATCTTCCTCTTCATGCTGGTGGCATAGCTGTGTGCGAGCTTGTGCAATTCCTTATTCTCATGCTTGAGCCCTTTAATCTCTTGCTTGAGACTCTGTATTTCAGCCACCAAGGATTCAACGTGACGGGTTCGGGCATATAGGCGTTGGGCCATGTTAGATACGGAACCCGCACACTGCACACTGAGAGCCAGAGACTCCTTGACCGCCAATTCATCAGACCGCCTTGCGAGCAGTCTGTTATCTCTGGGAGTGACAAGGTTTCGGGCCACCACCGCAGCGGTCATGTCATTTTTCATCACCGAATCCCCAACGGTAAGAGGACCGGTAGGGGATATGAAGGATGGGCGCCATATGTTGTCTGGTGAAGGCGGAGCTGCCTCTTCACCACGGTTCAAATCAAAACGACGATCGGAAGGGCCAGACATTTTTCAAATGTGGTGAAGAAAGAAAAGAGATCGGACAGATTAAGATTTCGGAAGTGCAAGAAAGGAGTGTTTACTGGAGGGATAAGTGTGTTGTGGAACAAGATTAACGCCTCTATAAAAAGGAAGAAATCAAAGAGGCGATCCTCAGAAATTGAAGAGGCGTCATCTCGCAAATCGAAGAGTCGGGGCTCCGTTCTCAAAAGCCGGATTCTTTTCTCAAAAGAGGCGTTTAATTTCTTAAAAGTTGGGCTTGCTCAGAAACCATGAGCCGAACCCCGGATTTCGCAAGATCAATTCGTTCAGACGTGTTGTCACCCGTCACACGCAAACTCAGCTCTGCGAAAATCACGGGCAGTCTGTCGAAGCGCCGATTCCAACCATCTGTCTCTCTCAGCCTAGTCAGCACTTGTCACATGCAACTGGCAGCTTTGCGGAAATTACGGGCAGCTTTGTCAGAAAGCGCGTAATTTGTACTATTCATCCATCCACCGGCTGCCGACAATGAGTGAGAGAACAGTTCCGGTTGTGAAGACAAGTCCTATAAGTTTCTACCTTC
Source organism: Malus x robusta (assembly GCA_963082935.1). NCBI lineage: Eukaryota > Viridiplantae > Streptophyta > Magnoliopsida > Rosales > Rosaceae > Malus > Malus x robusta. The sequence goes on from OY720335.1 coordinate 15,909,807, forward strand.
GCCTTCCACAGCAAAAGCACACTCTCTCAGCAAACCCTCTCAACATTTCTTCATCTCCGAAAATGCATTCCCAAAGAATCCTCTCGAGTCACTCTGTGTTCCTCATTCCTTGGGATACTCCTGCGAACAACCCATTCAAAGCAAAAGTATTTCATATCATAAAGGTTGAAAGCAAGAGTATCTCATATCATGCTTTCTCCTTCCTTCTCCTTGTTCCTGATTGCTTACCTAGCCTTGCTCTCGAGTACTCATCATGTTGTGCTTCCTCTTCGTCTCTCACGTATAAGAGAAGTGAAGATGATACCTCGAAGCATGTGGAGACAAATTGCCAATTCATCCCCAGCTAGGGACAAGGAGAAAGAAAGCAAGAGGTGGGCACTTGGAAAGATTGAAGAAAGAATCAGACCAAAACACCTCTACCTCGTGCCTGCCCGCCGTGCTGAAGAAACAAGCAGAGAAGAATGCAGACTGTGCAATTCTCGCTCAGAATTCCAAACCAGTTCGAGATCAAAGCTGTGGAAAGTCAACAAGCACGACCAATGATTACTTATTAGTTTTATTCATTATCTTTTATCGTAATTTTCAAATTTTCGTTTGCAATTTTTTTTTATTTTCTTGCGTTACTTAACTGAATTATTTCTTTTCTTTGCAGGAACTTTTGGTTATTTCCACCCTTGAAGTTGATTGCAGAATTCTAGCTTGGGGGTCATCGCTTGATTTTACTGCAAATTAGGGAAGTTTTCAGTCCAATTGCTTTATTTTGTTTCTTATTATTTATTTTATTTTATTTTATTTTATTTGCATTATCGTGTTTTCTGACATTGGGGACAATGTCAAGTTTAAGTGTGGGGGGGTAACTAAGTGTTTTTGGTGCAAATTCGTGGGATTTTATCACCCTTAACTTAAAGACTTGTTCCTTGCTGTTTTTAAGTGTTTTTAAGTTGTTTTGATGTGTTTTAGTGTGTTTTGAAGTAAAAATCCGAAAATCACATAAAAATTTGAAAAATTTGTTTTAAAAACCCAAAGAGAGTTGTTTTTGTGTGGTTGTTTGTGTCGTAGGGTATCTTCCAACACAATAATGAGGATTCGATTTGTAATTGCATGACGGTTAAAGAAAGTTATAAACATGGATAAAAGTTTGATTTACTCTTTGGTTTATGCTTGGTTGTGGTTATAACTTATGAATTCACATAAAGGAAAAATTAGTTTTTGTAACATGCTTGAAGGAAGTAACTCAAACTAACGCTACAACCTTGTGAGACTTGAGCCTAAACGTTTATTTGGAGAGTTAATAATCTGTGAACTTGTTGCTTTCTTAAGTCGTTGCATGATCTCATTATTCTTTGCTTGGTTGCTACTTAGAAGGCGTGTCATCATTTAGTTCCAAATGCTAGAACTCATGCCCAATTCATTCAAAGCATGTTATTGATTTGCATAACACATATTCAAGATAAAGTTGTGTAGTGACCACCACCATAGCCAAAAAGCCGTAAAACCTTACTCCATTATATGTTTAGGTGTTAACCCCATTGAGCCTTGTTTAGCCTTTTCTTTGTTAACCCACATCATTCTCACCTAGCCTAGATTAGGACTATCCATACCCTCGTTCTTAAAGTATAGTAAGCATAATTCAAATTGAATTCCTTTGTGGCAGAAACCAAGTGTGGGGGAAATTTTTATTTTGTGAATTGTGTGCCATAGGCACGGGTAGAAAGAAAAGAAAAGAAAAGAAAAAAAAAAATTGAAAAAAAAAAAAAAAAAAAAAAAAAAAAAAGTTGTGAAAAGAATTCAAAGTGTTGAAGTAAGGGTCCAAAACAATAAATTCGGCCCTAAAAAGTTGTTTAAATCTTCCCCTTGTGTTTTAAAGTTAATTTCTGCAATCTAAGTGAATTCTAAGTCTCAATTTTACTACTTTGCTTACTAACGCTTGAAGAACGTTTGTTTTCCCTATCCTTTCTTTGTTAAACCAATACCCCAAGCCCCGTTACACCCCTTAACTTCTATCTTGAGTGTTATGTGCTTCAATTTGTGGAGTTTGAAATTGGTATGAGCATATGGTGTCATTGGTTCTCGCATCTAAGTAGTAGCATTCCATTCATGAGATCATATCTAAACATGCTTATTAACTCCGGAAATTGCATTCTTTGTGATACTTATATGTGAGCATTCGTTTTTATATCCACATCAATTCTCTCACATATAACTAGTATAGGGTGTGTAGTTAGAAAATCTGAGTGAAAATAGAGTGCATATCTTGTAAGGATTGAGGGAATTCTCTAAGGCATGTTACTACATTCAAAACATTGTTTTAATTGGTTAATTGTGAACTAGTATGTAGTGACTATGATTAAGTATGTGCTTAAGTGTTAAATTAACTCAAATCTGTGAGAATGATAATCCTTAACATGTCATGTGCATTGGAAATCCCTAAAGCAAACGTTGGAAGGTTTAGGTTATGTTGGTTTTGTTTTGTTTTATTTCTTTGTTTTGCTCGAGGACTAGCAAAAACTAAGTGTGGGGGAATTTGATAGACGCATATTTATGCGACTTAGTTAACTAGTTTTCTTGCATTTACGTTATTAGTTCTTAATTATTTTAGTACTTTAAGCCATTTTCGTGTGTTTGTAGGTCCAAAGGGCTAAGGTAGCAAGAAAGTGCATTTTGGTGCATTTTGGAGCAGTTTTGAGCTTGGAATGGATTACATATGATATGAGCAAGATGGATGGACGAATTTGAAGTCAAATGAGGATAGAAACATGCTAAAAATGTGGTGAAACAAATACAAAGTGCAAGAAGGGATAGGTTTCTAGAAGGATTGGCCAAAACTTCACTCAAAAACCTCAATGCCGTGGCTTTTACTTCAAAGCAACCAGAAATTTGAGTGATGATGCAATGCCTAACTCACCATGACATTTGAGTGGATGATGCAATGCTTAACTCACCATGACATGTGAGTGGATGATGCAATGCTTAGCTAACCATGACATTTGAGTGGATACCTAACCCACCAACATTTTTCACCAACAATTCCCACTCTTTATAGTGCTCACCTACTCAATTCCACCAAAATTTTGTGTTAAACAAGTCCATCCTCTTCCTATAAATACCATGGTAGCAACCTCATTCAAATCATCCAAGAATAAACCATTCTATAAGCCTTTCCTTGCCTCTCCCTACATATCTAAACTTTCCCCATCCATTCCTCCAAATAACCAACCCTTCAACATCATTCCAACCTTGTTGTTGCGGCAAAGAGAAGGAGAAAAGTCCTTGGACGCGCTTGCTATCCAACATGGATCGTTGGAACGTTTAGGTGCTTTCTTTCCTTTGTTTTTCAATGTTTAAATTTGTTTATCTTTGTTTTGTAATAATGAGGAACTAAACCCCCCTTGGCTAGGGGGGGATTCGAAACACATGTTCTTGCTTGCATTATGATTTGATTACTTTTAATTGCGTTTCATAAGTTATGAATTCAATTTACTTATCCGTTCGTATAAAAACTGATTTGTGTATGTTGATTGAGGGTCGACACTTAGTTTGCATGCATGAATTCGATGCTAGAATATAAGGGAGTTTCACCTAATTGTCATGAACTTATATTCACAAGTAGTGAAGGTTGCTAGTCACAATCACGTTAAGTAAATTCTTGGCATAAGTTTCATGCAATTCATAGTAACGAGTGCCTCGTCAATGCTTATGATTTTCATAGAACTTAATGATTCTTGCTTGTATCTCTATTATGCAATTCATGTAGGGAACTTGTGAGGAATGCTTTGGGTTGTCGTATGCAATCATCCAACTCAATAAAAGTAGGAAAATCTGAGGGTTAATTTAAGCGTACCTAATTAACTTGGGGCATTGAGAATTAATAAGTTATTGAAATACAATTGGAAATCGTTTTGTATGCAAGCAAGACATGTGTGGAGAAGAACCCTCTAGCTAAAGCCCATCAAGTTCGTTTTAAAGTTTTAGTTTATTGGTTTTACTTTCACTTAATCAAACTCAAATCCCCCTTTTTCTTTCTTGTTTTTAAGTTCTTTTATTTACATTTTTAACTTTGTTTTTAAGTTTCAAGTGATTTAGCAATCCCTCCTAATCCCCGGCTTAGAACGATACCCTACTTATACTTATACTACAATTGTCAAAAGAGGGTTTAATTTGTGTGTCAAGTAATTCTCACATCAAATTTTGGCGCCGTTGCCGGGGATTAGCAAATTTGCTAATCCCTTGTTTATGTTTTTGTTTGTGTTTATTTATATTTTTTTCTTTTTATTATTTTTGTGTTTTTGTCTTTTACTTTTGATATTTGATTTAGTTTTCTTTCTTTGAATTGAGGTACAAATGGAGCAAGACCTGGATTCTACTAGCATTCAAGATCTATTGGCACAGCTCACTGCTCAATTAACTCATAATGCCGAACGGACCACAATGCCAAGTATCCCTACACTTGATGTGCCCTATGGGCAAGGATATCAAGGTCCTCAATTTTCTGCAAATGAAGATGTTTGGGGATATCAAGGCCATAACCAATCAAGGGGCAACATGTTTTCCAATGCTTACAATTCAGATTGGAGAGATTATTCAGATTACATGTGGGGAGAACCTCAACAATTCCAACAAGGTGGATATTGGCAGCAAGAAGACGCGTTCTATTCAAGACCTATGCAGCCACCACAGCATCCCCCACAACAACTCCAATCGAATCAAAGTATGCCCGTGGATTATAATCAAATGCTTGAAGAATTAATTTCTTCGGTACAGGGTTCACAAAAAGAAGAACAATTGCCGCCATCGGAAGAGTTCTATCAGTGGCCATATGAATCGTCACAGCCACCACAACAATCAACCCAATTCAATTCAGGTACGTCCTTGGATAATGATACACTTAATAATTTACTCACCTCTTTGAATCAGGGAGTAGAAAATCAAAACCAGGAGATGCAAGACCGAGTCAGAAGAGTGGACGAATTGGAGATGCATGTTGGGCAGATTATGGAATTCATGGCACAGATTCAAGAGCAAAGTGAAGTCTCCAACTCAACTCTTGAAAATTCAAAGGCAGAAGTTGAAATCGATGAAGCCATCACCTTGGAAGGTGACATAGAGGATGAAGTTGTCCCAGAACTATCCAAACACAGCCCGAACAGGGATGAATTGCTGCTGCAAGCAGAAGATGAGGAGGACGACCTGGGCAGTTTAGAAGAATTCTTGCTACAAGCTCCTCAAATCCCTATGTCATCCAACTCAGGTGAGGAAGTTCCCATTTCATTTCATTCTAATGATATTCCTATTCTTGGTGCAACAAAGCAGGTCCTAGATCGTGTTGAATATTTCAAAGGCCTTTGTTTCCCAAGAAGAATGATTCAAGAGAAAGTAGTGGCTAAAGAATGTCAAGACTTCATCCAAGAGGCTGTGCATGAGACAATCAAGCCCGAAGCAGTAGAGTTTGATGACCCGGGACAAGCCACAACCATCATAGTAAACCTGGCCAAGTTCAAAGTCCCGGAAATGTTCAAAAATGTCGTGTTTGTTTTTGAGTTTGTGTCGGAGAAAGAAAGTAAGCCATCTTCTCCAATTTTAATTTTAATGTATACTAACATTTTTCTGATTTTGATGATTCAGGCACCCACTCGTGAATTCAGACCATTGCCGAATCATTTCAAGTATCACCTCCCATTAAAAGATAAATTCCATGCTTTGGAGCCGATGGGAGTTAAGGGAAAGATTCGTCCGGCTAAAGACGTTAAATCAAGCGCTTTTTAGGAGGCAACCCAAGCATTCAACGAAGGGAGACTTTGAAATTGCTCAACAAATCTTTTTCCGATCAGATTTGCACTCTTAAACCCTTCTCTTTACTGCATTTATTTTACCTTGTTTAAGTTCATTAATTGTTAGTTTATTTAAGTGTGAATCTTGTTTAGGGTAAATAAAGTATTTTTACTTTGATTTACATATTTTACATTACATTTTTTTACATTGCTTAAAAAAAAAAAATAAATAAAAAAAAAAGATAAAATTTAAAATTAATGATAAATACAAAAAAAAAAAAAAACAATTAAAAAAATAATAATAATAATACATAAAAAAAAAAAAAAAAAAAAAAAAGTAAAGTACAAATATTTTACAATGATGTAAACTAATAGTATTCATTGGTCGGGTGGTGCTTCAGTAGTAGGCGGGGCTTCAGCAGTCGGCGGGGCCACAGAAGGAGGAGGCGGCAGAGGTTGATCAGTTGGAGCTTCACTACGCGGTGCCGCTCCAGAAGACGAAGGCAGATGTTGTTGGAACAAACCCACAAACCTCCGATGATCAAGTAAAATTTGACCATCGGTGTCCTGCATCTGGTCAATCTTCCTCTTCATGCTGGTGGCATAGCTGTGTGCGAGCTTGTGCAATTCCTTATTCTCATGCTTGAGCCCTTTAATCTCTTGCTTGAGACTCTGTATTTCAGCCACCAAGGATTCAACGTGACGGGTTCGGGCATATAGGCGTTGGGCCATGTTAGATACGGAACCCGCACACTGCACACTGAGAGCCAGAGACTCCTTGACCGCCAATTCATCAGACCGCCTTGCGAGCAGTCTGTTATCTCTGGGAGTGACAAGGTTTCGGGCCACCACCGCAGCGGTCATGTCATTTTTCATCACCGAATCCCCAACGGTAAGAGGACCGGTAGGGGATATGAAGGATGGGCGCCATATGTTGTCTGGTGAAGGCGGAGCTGCCTCTTCACCACGGTTCAAATCAAAACGACGATCGGAAGGGCCAGACATTTTTCAAATGTGGTGAAGAAAGAAAAGAGATCGGACAGATTAAGATTTCGGAAGTGCAAGAAAGGAGTGTTTACTGGAGGGATAAGTGTGTTGTGGAACAAGATTAACGCCTCTATAAAAAGGAAGAAATCAAAGAGGCGATCCTCAGAAATTGAAGAGGCGTCATCTCGCAAATCGAAGAGTCGGGGCTCCGTTCTCAAAAGCCGGATTCTTTTCTCAAAAGAGGCGTTTAATTTCTTAAAAGTTGGGCTTGCTCAGAAACCATGAGCCGAACCCCGGATTTCGCAAGATCAATTCGTTCAGACGTGTTGTCACCCGTCACACGCAAACTCAGCTCTGCGAAAATCACGGGCAGTCTGTCGAAGCGCCGATTCCAACCATCTGTCTCTCTCAGCCTAGTCAGCACTTGTCACATGCAACTGGCAGCTTTGCGGAAATTACGGGCAGCTTTGTCAGAAAGCGCGTAATTTGTACTATTCATCCATCCACCGGCTGCCGACAATGAGTGAGAGAACAGTTCCGGTTGTGAAGACAAGTCCTATAAGTTTCTACCTTCGCCTTCCACAGCAAAAGCACACTCTCTCAGCAAACCCTCTCAACATTTCTTCATCTCCGAAAATGCATTCCCAAAGAATCCTCTCGAGTCACTCTGTGTTCCTCATTCCTTGGGATACTCCTGCGAACAACCCATTCAAAGCAAAAGTATTTCATATCATAAAGGTTGAAAGCAAGAGTATCTCATATCATGCTTTCTCCTTCCTTCTCCTTGTTCCTGATTGCTTACCTAGCCTTGCTCTCGAGTACTCATCATGTTGTGCTTCCTCTTCGTCTCTCACGTATAAGAGAAGTGAAGATGATACCTCGAAGCATGTGGAGACAAATTGCCAATTCATCCCCAGCTAGGGACAAGGAGAAAGAAAGCAAGAGGTGGGCACTTGGAAAGATTGAAGAAAGAATCAGACCAAAACACCTCTACCTCGTGCCTGCCCGCCGTGCTGAAGAAACAAGCAGAGAAGAATGCAGACTGTGCAATTCTCGCTCAGAATTCCAAACCAGTTCGAGATCAAAGCTGTGGAAAGTCAACAAGCACGACCAATGATTACTTATTAGTTTTATTCATTATCTTTTATCGTAATTTTCAAATTTTCGTTTGCAATTTTTTTTTATTTTCTTGCGTTACTTAACTGAATTATTTCTTTTCTTTGCAGGAACTTTTGGTTATTTCCACCCTTGAAGTTGATTGCAGAATTCTAGCTTGGGGGTCATCGCTTGATTTTACTGCAAATTAGGGAAGTTTTCAGTCCAATTGCTTTATTTTGTTTCTTATTATTTATTTTATTTTATTTTATTTTATTTGCATTATCGTGTTTTCTGACATTGGGGACAATGTCAAGTTTAAGTGTGGGGGGGTAACTAAGTGTTTTTGGTGCAAATTCGTGGGATTTTATCACCCTTAACTTAAAGACTTGTTCCTTGCTGTTTTTAAGTGTTTTTAAGTTGTTTTGATGTGTTTTAGTGTGTTTTGAAGTAAAAATCCGAAAATCACATAAAAATTTGAAAAATTTGTTTTAAAAACCCAAAGAGAGTTGTTTTTGTGTGGTTGTTTGTGTCGTAGGGTATCTTCCAACACAATAATGAGGATTCGATTTGTAATTGCATGACGGTTAAAGAAAGTTATAAACATGGATAAAAGTTTGATTTACTCTTTGGTTTATGCTTGGTTGTGGTTATAACTTATGAATTCACATAAAGGAAAAATTAGTTTTTGTAACATGCTTGAAGGAAGTAACTCAAACTAACGCTACAACCTTGTGAGACTTGAGCCTAAACGTTTATTTGGAGAGTTAATAATCTGTGAACTTGTTGCTTTCTTAAGTCGTTGCATGATCTCATTATTCTTTGCTTGGTTGCTACTTAGAAGGCGTGTCATCATTTAGTTCCAAATGCTAGAACTCATGCCCAATTCATTCAAAGCATGTTATTGATTTGCATAACACATATTCAAGATAAAGTTGTGTAGTGACCACCACCATAGCCAAAAAGCCGTAAAACCTTACTCCATTATATGTTTAGGTGTTAACCCCATTGAGCCTTGTTTAGCCTTTTCTTTGTTAACCCACATCATTCTCACCTAGCCTAGATTAGGACTATCCATACCCTCGTTCTTAAAGTATAGTAAGCATAATTCAAATTGAATTCCTTTGTGGCAGAAACCAAGTGTGGGGGAAATTTTTATTTTGTGAATTGTGTGCCATAGGCACGGGTAGAAAGAAAAGAAAAGAAAAGAAAAAAAAAATTGAAAAAAAAAAAAAAAAAAAAAAAAAAAAAAGTTGTGAAAAGAATTCAAAGTGTTGAAGTAAGGGTCCAAAACAATAAATTCGGCCCTAAAAAGTTGTTTAAATCTTCCCCTTGTGTTTTAAAGTTAATTTCTGCAATCTAAGTGAATTCTAAGTCTCAATTTTACTACTTTGCTTACTAACGCTTGAAGAACGTTTGTTTTCCCTATCCTTTCTTTGTTAAACCAATACCCCAAGCCCCGTTACACCCCTTAACTTCTATCTTGAGTGTTATGTGCTTCAATTTGTGGAGTTTGAAATTGGTATGAGCATATGGTGTCATTGGTTCTCGCATCTAAGTAGTAGCATTCCATTCATGAGATCATATCTAAACATGCTTATTAACTCCGGAAATTGCATTCTTTGTGATACTTATATGTGAGCATTCGTTTTTATATCCACATCAATTCTCTCACATATAACTAGTATAGGGTGTGTAGTTAGAAAATCTGAGTGAAAATAGAGTGCATATCTTGTAAGGATTGAGGGAATTCTCTAAGGCATGTTACTACATTCAAAACATTGTTTTAATTGGTTAATTGTGAACTAGTATGTAGTGACTATGATTAAGTATGTGCTTAAGTGTTAAATTAACTCAAATCTGTGAGAATGATAATCCTTAACATGTCATGTGCATTGGAAATCCCTAAAGCAAACGTTGGAAGGTTTAGGTTATGTTGGTTTTGTTTTGTTTTATTTCTTTGTTTTGCTCGAGGACTAGCAAAAACTAAGTGTGGGGGAATTTGATAGACGCATATTTATGCGACTTAGTTAACTAGTTTTCTTGCATTTACGTTATTAGTTCTTAATTATTTTAGTACTTTAAGCCATTTTCGTGTGTTTGTAGGTCCAAAGGGCTAAGGTAGCAAGAAAGTGCATTTTGGTGCATTTTGGAGCAGTTTTGAGCTTGGAATGGATTACATATGATATGAGCAAGATGGATGGACGAATTTGAAGTCAAATGAGGATAGAAACATGCTAAAAATGTGGTGAAACAAATACAAAGTGCAAGAAGGGATAGGTTTCTAGAAGGATTGGCCAAAACTTCACTCAAAAACCTCAATGCCGTGGCTTTTACTTCAAAGCAACCAGAAATTTGAGTGATGATGCAATGCCTAACTCACCATGACATTTGAGTGGATGATGCAATGCTTAACTCACCATGACATGTGAGTGGATGATGCAATGCTTAGCTAACCATGACATTTGAGTGGATACCTAACCCACCAACATTTTTCACCAACAATTCCCACTCTTTATAGTGCTCACCTACTCAATTCCACCAAAATTTTGTGTTAAACAAGTCCATCCTCTTCCTATAAATACCATGGTAGCAACCTCATTCAAATCATCCAAGAATAAACCATTCTATAAGCCTTTCCTTGCCTCTCCCTACATATCTAAACTTTCCCCATCCATTCCTCCAAATAACCAACCCTTCAACATCATTCCAACCTTGTTGTTGCGGCAAAGAGAAGGAGAAAAGTCCTTGGACGCGCTTGCTATCCAACATGGATCGTTGGAACGTTTAGGTGCTTTCTTTCCTTTGTTTTTCAATGTTTAAATTTGTTTATCTTTGTTTTGTAATAATGAGGAACTAAACCCCCCTTGGCTAGGGGGGGATTCGAAACACATGTCCTTGCTTGCATTATGATTTGATTACTTTTAATTGCGTTTCATAAGTTATGAATTCAATTTACTTATCCGTTCGTATAAAAACTGATTTGTGTATGTTGATTGAGGGTCGACACTTAGTTTGCATGCATGAATTCGATGCTAGAATATAAGGGAGTTTCACCTAATTGTCATGAACTTATATTCACAAGTAGTGAAGGTTGCTAGTCACAATCACGTTAAGTAAATTCTTGGCATAAGTTTCATGCAATTCATAGTAACGAGTGCCTCGTCAATGCTTATGATTTTCATAGAACTTAATGATTCTTGCTTGTATCTCTATTATGCAATTCATGTAGGGAACTTGTGAGGAATGCTTTGGGTTGTCGTATGCAATCATCCAACTCAATAAAAGTAGGAAAATCTGAGGGTTAATTTAAGCGTACCTAATTAACTTGGGGCATTGAGAATTAATAAGTTATTGAAATACAATTGGAAATCGTTTTGTATGCAAGCAAGACATGTGTGGAGAAGAACCCTCTAGCTAAAGCCCATCAAGTTCGTTTTAAAGTTTTAGTTTATTGGTTTTACTTTCACTTAATCAAACTCAAATCCCCCTTTTTCTTTCTTGTTTTTAAGTTCTTTTATTTACATTTTTAACTTTGTTTTTAAGTTTCAAGTGATTTAGCAATCCCTCCTAATCCCCGGCTTAGAACGATACCCTACTTATACTTATACTACAATTGTCAAAAGAGGGTTTAATTTGTGTGTCAAGTAATTTTCACATCAAACGATCCCTACTTGCACATACTATAACTATCAAAAGAGAGTTTAATTTGTGTGCTAGTTTATATCACATCACATCATCACCAACAATGGCCCACAATTCATGGGCAAAGATGTGGCGAAGTTTTTCCAAAAGTATGGCATCAAGTAGCACATGTCCATGCCAAGATATCCTCAAGGCAATAGGAGGGCCGAAGCATCCACCAAGAGGATCCTCAACTGCCTCAAGAAATCCCTCACCAACAAGAAGGGAAAATGGCCAGACGAGTTCCTTAGATGTCTATGGGCATATCGCACCACTAAAAGACAAGTAACCGTTGAGACTCTTTTCTCTTTGGCATTTGGCTCAGAAGCAATCATTCATCTTAATGTCATAAAGCCAAGTATAATCGCTGTACTACCAAGCATTGAGCAGAACAGTAAGAAGATGGCTACAAGCTTAAATCTGGCATGGGAAAAGTGCGAACAGACCATCACCTGCATCGCAACCTACCAACAGCAGCTCCTCTCCAGTTACAACAAAAGGGCCAAGTGTTGGAAATGTGCCCTAAAACCAATCATATGATGATACTTTACGGATATTTCACATGTTAAACTAATCTAGTTTAATATCAAGGGCAAAGATTATTATTTTAAGTCGTCTTATATAAATGTTATATGCTTAAACGATAAGTCTAAGGAATATGTAATTAGGAGAATGTAATTTAAAGAAGTTAGATTCATGAGACCATTCTCTTTCGTATACATATCCTAAATGTTCCTGATCATAGGATTGCCAATTAGGCATTGACAGTCCGTTAAGATCAGTACGTGGTGTGTCTTCGCTCAGGGAAAGTGACTGGTCTTCAGTCATTGGTGTAATTGACACCAAAACAAGCATGTAGGTGCTCAATAGAGAATGAGTCAACTAAACACGATCAACAAGGACTTCTCATACTCATGTCACATGAGAACTCATGGTTGGGATAATGCAAAGTAGTCCTTTGACCTGAGGCATCATAGTTGTCTTGTGGTTAGGTCCTTGATCTTTGACTATGTCAAAGTCACTTTGTCAGAGGGTGTCCACGACATAGTTGGGGTTAAGCCACTTAGCCATGAAGGCAAGTGAATGCGCAACAAGGGATCTCTAACCTTTAAACCGTTTGAGGGAGAATACTCAATGATATGATTAAGAATCTCTTGCCAGAGTATGAATGAGATTTAGGAAGTCGTTCCAAATCACATTCAAAGTAATCATATAAGTAAATGAATCATATTGGATAGTAGACATGAATAAACTATCAAAACCAAACAATGTGGTCAAGAGTATTGTATTCGAGAAAGACCGTATTGCATTGTAATCCTAAACTGAATAGGTTCTCCACCTCTTCTAATTAGCTTGGGTAACCATGACATACTGCTAAGTGTCACTCATGGTTTGTGGAAGCCCTAAATGTGTATAAACACTAAAGGGAGAATTGAAAGTAAGTTTCAATTCACAATCGATTTGAAAGAGTTCTAATCGCCCACTGCCTCGCTAAAAGGAACCTAATGAATCGTACACCGTGTAAGATAGAGATTGAAGAAACAACGGAGATGAGTAAGGATAATTAAATGGTTTAATTATTTATGGCAATGATTAATTAATATGTTAATTAATCAAACGAATAAAGTTCGTTAAAGACCTCGGGTTAGTTTTAGGCCTCAAGGCCTAATGGGCTTCGAACGTCAAGCCCATTGACTTAAGTTGTATGACAACTTAATGACTAAATATTCACATAGGCCTAAACAACCCAATAACACCCTATGGCCGGCCATATTGATAAAGGAGTGGGTTTTGGACTTATTACAAGTTTGCCACTCCAATGAAGGTAGGTATAAATATGACTTTATAGCCTTTTCTTTATTAGGGTTTCTTTTAGAGAAAAGATGAGAACACAATGTCTCTCCCTTTGTCTCTAAGAGGTCGCCCCCCTTGGAGGAGATTAGCTAGCAATCTCTCATCCTCCAAGGTTACTCATCTTTTCTTCAAGTCCTACCTTGGTGTGGAGACTTAGAGGTTCTCAACTTTGGGAACTTGGAGAATCCTTTCAACCATCCTCATCCAAGAAATCCATGGACCTAAGAAGTAAGAATGAAGGCCCTCTCCTTGGGTGATTAGCCTCTGCTTACGCAAAGAGGAATCAACAAAGGTATAAAGTTTCTCAACTCACTTTGTCTTGAGTTGAGTCTTGGTTCACCCTTCTACTAGGCTTTGAATTTCATGGGTAATGTTTTGTTTTTGAGTGCATACAAGCATGATTCCGCCTTTAATTGTTAATTGCATGCCATAGATGTTGCTCAAATGAACATGTTTTTCACAAAATTTCTTTCACCAAGATCCAGCAGTTCCAACTCGAAGATCTAGTCCTAAGAAAAGCCTTCATCTGCCCACAGAAAAGGCTCCAAAAAGATGGATCTTATCTCGGAAGGTCCGTACAAGATTAGCAGAGTAAGTGGAAAAAGTAATTACACCCTCGCCAGCAAGAAACAAAAAAAAGATCAAAAAACAATGAAGTGCCTACAATCTGAGGAAGTACTATCCGTGATCTCCCACTATATCAAAGCCCGAAGACTCAAGCAACTCGATAGGCACTACCTCACAAGCCGATGACTATCTAGTTGTTATGCAGTTCCTACCTTATAGCTAAGCTCTCGTTCGTTTCTCTCCTTTTTTTAATGAGGAATTCAGAAGTAATCACAACTCAGCTCGGATGCATTCTTACAACAATTGTTCACTCATGCACTTCAAAAGAAGATCACGACCTTCTTAGGGACTCATCACAGGATTGCGCCCCCAAGAGGCCAACCATACTTTCCAGTGCAATAGGGTAAACTAATTGTGTTTCAGTGCGAGAGGGTAAACCAATTCCCTGACACCTATATGGGTCAGCTCTCTAAGACGAAGGGATAAACTCTACACTCTAAATATCCAGACGTGGAGGAGCCTGGCTACTCTAGTATAACTAGATGCACGATGGTTTGTGCCAAGATTCTTAGAAGTAGCCACAATGGACTTTTTCAAGGCTTGGCTAACTAAAGGATTTTGCGTTTCTTGGCCTAATCCGCAGGGAACCAGGCCCTCAAGACGGAGGGGGCACATTACGCAGTATGCCCTACAGACGGCTACCCTGGAACCCTAAAGCAGCTACCGAGTGCACTAAGGTAGCCTACGGTTTCCAGAAGATTGCATACGGCTTGCCCTTCTAGTAGTAAAGCCACGCTAGACTTATACAACCGCACATTCTCATAAAAGGTTAAACAAGCTAGCGTGCATATACAAAGCTTTATTCACCGTCGACATGCTACATAGTCAATAAGCTTCACCTCTTCCAAGTGTGAAACGACCTACACCAAGTCCTAAAGTGTTATGATACTTGTTACGCAACCTACAAAATTGGAGAAAGCCAAGGTTAACAGCCTAGTGGTCACACGGACTTGTTTGCTTCTGTAAGTAAGGCGTCTGGCTATCGACCCTATGGCTAACAACTTTGGAAAGTTCTACACCAATACTTATGGCTACATCAGCTATGTAGGCTTGTCTGCTTGTAGAAAAGTGGCACGCCTGCCACTGGGTTAGGGCATGAACGAAAGAAGCGAAGGTGGAGAAAAACGAAGGGAGAAAGTTTATTAAATTTTCGAGCAAAATTGATAGACAACTAGCAAAGACCAAAGGAGTTCAAGCAAAGCAAAAAGCAATGAGGGAAAAAAGAAAATTCTAAAAACTACCAAGAAGACTACTCTTCAGCAGCTTAGACAATCCACGACTACTCGGTCATCATAACTTTAGCAGCCGTGACATTCTCAGCAACGGCATCATCCGGCGCTTCACCATCAGCTGCTCCAGCCTGGGCACCAACATCTTCGACTACTTCACCAATAGAGGCCTCAAAAGTAAAGGCAAGTAAGTCTTCCGGAGAAATAGAAAACGTGTCAAAGTTTCTCCCAGCAAACTCAAAGTCAGACGATCTACTACAGAGATGATCTACATAACGTAGCTTGTAAAAGTCGACCTAACTCTGAACAAGCGGAACCTTGAGCCCAGCCTTCTCACATTTCAGCTGCCCGATCTCCTCGAGCAGACCAACATAGACGTAATGCAACTCATCCACTTCTTTCTTTAAAATTTCGTTGATCCTCAGTGCACCTTGGAGTTCCAACACTTGGGGTTCAAGCCTATCAACGACCTTATTGAAGTGGATCACTTGGCTATAAGTAGCTTTATCCTTTGAATAAGCAGCGGAACGAAGCTTAGAAATGGCACGTTCAAGATCTTGAATCTGAGGTATGTGAAATCTGATCTCCTTCTCTACACTTTCATACTTAAGTTAGATCGCTTCAAGCCTAGTCTTCAAGTTGACGATCCCTTGGTGAGCAGTCTCAAGCTATAGAGAAGTGGGGGCAGAGATATTAGACATCTTCAAAAGTAACGAGCTCAGAATCCAACATCTTGATCTCTTCGGTCGAAGAATAAGCTTCAGCTGCCATAGTCTTCACCACCTTATTGGCAGCCTTGCTATATTTGCATTATAAGAAGCAAAGCAATCCTTCTATATTGGGTTGTAGGCTTCGCAAATGAACTTGGGCAAACAAACCTTTCTAACGCCATCAACAAACTTGGCACAAGCGCCCATGTCTTCAAGCAGATTTGGTTTCAAGAGCACACGGATCTCAGTAGTTTCCCTAAAAGTAGGCTTAGTAGATTTCCCACAGCTGCCCATGCGAGCAGTCTCCCCCTTCCCAGCAAGCAAATCAGTCTTAGCAGCAGAGGGAGTGAGCATTGGCACCACTTTACCAGTAGAGTCCACCTTATCGCTCTTCATAATAGCAAGCCTCTCCAAAGGTGAACCGGACGTTTTGGTACAAATTTGGGCATAGGGGCATGATAGGGCTTTTACGTTGACCAATCCTATCAGCAATCGTACAAGCCATTCTCGACATGGCAGACGCCACATGCTCAGATCTAGTAGCCTTATTTTTCTTCCCATTGGAATAAGTCATGTCAATCACAAGCCTCTCGGCAGCAGGTGGACCCTCAAAGCAGCAAAGGAAGTCTTCAGTTTTCTCAACCGACATCTCTTGAGCAGGCGGGAAAGATCTCTTCTTTCCACCTTCATTCATAATAGGCTCCACGACATTGTTTATACGAGTCAATGCATCTGCCTTAATCCTCTTTATCTCATCTCTCGGAAGCAGCCCACATTTCTCTCGGCGAAGAGAACTAAGCAGCTAACGCCATTCACAGTACTCAGCAGGGGAGCTCAACCTATACTAGTTGTTCCCTTATTTTTTCTCTCAGACCAGCAGGCAAGAGGCCTACATACCCAGCATTCTAACAACCCATAAGGTCCGTGACTTTTTCATTTCTCTCAATCTTTGGCCTGGCCCACGTCAGGACCAAGAGCCCAAAGGACGTGAACCATGCGACTCGCCTAGCACTGTCCCTCAACTGCGCAAGCTACCCTTAGCTCTAGCCTCCAAGTAGCCCAAGCAGTGGTCTCTACCGTAACACCTACTTGGCCTATGTGGTGCTGACTCTTCGCTCCTGCCAGCTGACATGCCGCACGACTCCGACAGTTGCCCCACGACAGCATTATCTAAGAAGAAGACAAGGAAAATTAAAATTTTCTTACCTCGGTGCGGCCGGAGAAGATGAAGAAAGCAACGAAAGACGGTCCTTTGCATGGGCAAGATGTAGAAGATTGCTTGAAGAGGGGGAACAAATATCCTCTAAGCTTTCTCTCTCTTGTAGAGTAGAATAAATTGCTCTCCAAAGTTCATTTAATAACCCACTTAAGGTGGACTTAAGTAGGCTTTGAGAGAAATTTATTTCCTTTTTCTAGAAGAATCTAATTTCCTATTAAAGAGGGAATCAACATCAAAATACAAAACAATCTTATGTTTCCTTAAGCAAGAAGATCTCTACACCTACTGTCATTTCCTGCGTGTGGGGGCATTTGTGGAGCCAAAAATAATCACAACGCGAGACGTGGATTTTTGGATAAAAAAGGACAAGAATACCATTGAGGCAAATCAGAGCTCCTATGCGCGAGCAGCGGACAATTATCTTTCAACCAAGTCAAAGGTACCCAAACTAGGTAACAATTCAAAACCTATTTCATCCATCCTCATCAAATCATTTCTACAAGGTAATTCCCAAAACATTCCTTTTAAATTATGTTAATTGGCTAATTAATAGATTTATTACCTAATTAATCTATTAATAGCCAATTAAACCACCAATTACTCCTAAAAAACACACATAAGGCCGGTCACCTTCTCTCCCAGGGGGGCCAGCCTTGCCTTATAATTTCTACCTCATTTTCCCCTTTTATTAGCTAATCAATTAGGCAAATATTCTATTAATTGACTAATTGATGAGCTAATTATTCCACAACTCCCAAATTAAACACAAATCAAGAACCTAACCCACAAAGGGAGCTAGGGGGCCAGTCCTCTCTCACCTAAAGAGGCCTGCCACTCTTCTATTTAAACCCCTTCATTCTCCTCAAAGTTCACTTCCAATTCTCTAGCAAAATTCTATAAAATTCTCCAAACACTTTCCCTCAAATTCTAACTTTGGCATCAGAGGTGCTTCGGCTAAAGTCCCCCCCCCCCCATTCATCATAGACGCGTGAGGCTCTTGACTTGGCCTAAGGTGTTTATTTTGTAGGTGCAATTTTGTCCAAGATCAAGGAGGAAGAAATTTGCATTGTAACTACAATCAAGGTTCGAAAAATTAACATGACTTGTTCGTCTATACTTACTAATTCAGGTAGCCGACATGTTGCTAGGTGTCGCTTGTGGTTTGTAGAATTAAATTAATTCAATTTCACTACCAACTTTAGTTAGAACCTAATAGGTCACATGCATATGATAAGTTTTAGCAAAGTTATATGGATGATGATTAGATATAATTAATTTTTAATTATATTGGATTAATTATTTGGACTTATTGGACATAGTTTTAATTAAATTGGCATTGGGCTTTATTTAATTAAAAAGGGTCAAAGTCACAAACCTAAAGTGGGTAAGTGAGTGGGCTTGGCACGTGGCATAAACCCGAGGTGCCAAACCCTAGGAAAAACGTGCGACTAAAGGGGTGGCAAGGAGAGTATAAATATTCCTAGTGTTTGTCTGAGTACACACAGTGCAAAAGTTGTTAATTTTGTCTCTCAAAGAAAAGAGAGAAAAACCCTAAGCCAAAACACCTTGTGTGCCGCCCATTCTATATTTCACAAAGTGAGAGATATTGCTTGAAGGAAATTTTGTGAAAAACATGTTCATTTGAGCAACATCTATGGCATGCAATTAACAATTAAAGGCGGAATCATGCTTGTATACACTCAAAAACAAAACATTACCCATGAAATTCAAAGCCTAGTAGATGGGTGAACCAAGACTCAACGCAAAACAAAGTGAGTTGAGAAATTTATACCTTTGTTGATTCCTCTTTGCAAAAGCAAAGGATAATCACCCAAGAGATAGGGCCTTCATTCCATGCTTCTTAGCTCCATGGATTTGGATGGAAGAATTGGTTTCTCCAAGTTCTCAAAGTTGAGAACCTCTAAGTCTCAACACCAAGGAAAGATTGATGAAGAAATGAGTGACCTAGAGGAAGTAAGATTGCTAGCTATGTTCCTCTAGGGTGGCCGGCCTCTTAGAGAGAAAAGAGAGCTTGTGTTCTCATCTTTTCTCCAAAAGAAACCCTAAATGAATTTTGGCTATAAAGTCATATTTATACCTACATTCATTGGATTGGCAAACTTGTAATTAAGTCCAAAACCCACTCCTTTATCAATATGGCTGGCCATAGGATTTCATTGGGCTTTTTAGGCCTTTATGAATTATTTTTCATTAAGTTGTCATACAACTTAAGTCAATGGGCTTGACGTTCGAAGCCCATTGGGCCTTGAGGCCCAAAACTAACCCGTGGTCTTTTAATGAACTTTATTCGTTTGATTAATTAACATATTAATTAATCCTTGCCATATATAATTAAACCATTTAATTATCCTTACTCATCTCCTTTGTTTCTTCAGTCTCTACCTTACACGGTGCACGATCCATTAGGTTCCCTTTAGCAAGGCAGTGGGCGATTAGAACTCTTTCAAATCGATTGTGAATTGAAACTTACTTTCAATTCTCCCTTTAGTGATTATACACATTTAGGGCTTCCACAAACCATGAGTGACACCTAGCAGTATGTCATGGTTACCCAAGCTAATCAGAAGAGGTGGAGAACCTATTCAATTTAGGATTACAATGCAATACGGTCTTTCTCTAATACAATACTCTTGACCACATTGTTTGGTTTGATAGTTTATTCATGTCTACTATCCAATGTGATTCATTTACTTGTATGATTACCTTGAATGTGATTCGGAACGACTTCCTAAATCTCATTCATACTCTGGCTAGAGATTTTTAATCATATCATTGAGTATTCTCCCTCAAACGGTTTGAAGGTTAAAGATCCCTTGTTGCGCATTCACTTGCTTCCATGGCTAAGTGGCTTAACCCCAACTATGTCGTGGACACCTTTGGACGGGGTGACTTTGACATAGTCAAAGATCAAGGACCTAACCACAAGACAACTATGAGGCCTCAGGTCAATAGACTACTTTGCATTATCCCAACCATGAGTTCTCATGTGACATGAGTATGAGAACTCCTCGTTGATCGTGTTCAGTGAACTCATTCGCTATTGAGCACCTACATGCTTGTCTTGGTGTCAATCACACCAATGACTCGAGACCAGTCACTCTCCCTATGAGAAGATACAGCACGTACTGATCTTAACGGACTGTCAATGCCCAATTGGCAATACTATGATCAGGAACGTTTAGGATATGTATACGAAAGAGATTAGTCTCATTAATCTAACTTGTTTAAATTACATTCTCCTAATTACATATTCCTTTGACTTATCGTTTAAGCATATAACATTTATATGAGATGGCTTAAAATAATAATCTTTGCCCTTGATATTAAACTAGATTAGTTTAACATGTAAAATGTCCGTAAAGTATCATCATATGATTGGTTTTAGGGCACATTTCCAACAATCTCCCACTTGCACTAGAGCCAATCAGCTTGGTCATCTGTGATGATACCTCTTTTAAAGTCATTTCAAAAATGAAGCAAATTATGTGAAAAACATGTTTATTTAAGCAACATCTATAGCATGCTATTAACAATTAAAAGGCGGAATCATGCTTGCATGCACTTAAAAACAAAACATTATCCATGAAATTCAAAACCTAGTAGATTGGTGAACCAAGACTCAACTCAAAACAAAGTGAGTTGAGAAATTTATACCTTTGTAGATTCCTCTTTGCATAAGCAAAGGCTAATCACCCAAAGAGAGGGCCTTCATTCCTTCCATCTTAGATCTATGGATTTGGATGGATGAAATGGTTCTCCAAGTTCCCAAAATTGACAACCTCTAAGTCTCTTCACCAAGGTTAGATTGGAGAAGAAATGAGTGACCTTGGAGGAGTTGGATTGGTAGCTAATCCCTCCGAGGAGTTGGATTCCTAAAAGAAAACCCTAAATGAATTTTGGCTATAAAGTCATATTTATACATTTATTCATTGGAGTGGCAAACTTGTAATTAAAGCAAGTTCACTACCCTCCTCTAAATGGCCGGCCATAGGGTTTTGTTTGGGCTTTTTGGGCCTTTATGAATTAAGTTGTCATACAACTTAAGTCAATGGGCTTGACGTTTGAAGCCCATTGGGCCTTAATGTCCAAAAATATCACGAGGTCTTTAACGAACTTATTCGTTTGATTAATTAACATATTAATTAATCCTTGCCATAAATAATTAAACCATTTAATTATTCTTACTCATCTCCATTGTTTCTTCAATCTCCACCTTACACGATGTACGATCCATTAGGTTCCTTTTAGCGAGGTCGTGGGCGATTAAAACCATTTCAAATCGATTGTGAATTGAAACTTACTTTCAATTCTCCCTTTAGTGATTATACACGTTTGGGGCTTCCACAAACCATGAGTGACACCTAGCAGAATATCATGGTTACCCAAGCTAATCAGAAGAGGCGGAGAACCTATTCAGTTTAGGATTACAAATGCAATACGGTCTTTCTCTAATACAATACTCTTGACCACATTGTTTGGTTTGATAGTTTAGTTTATTCATGTCTACTATCCAATGTGATTCGTGTGCTTATATGATTACCTTGAATGTGATTTGGAACGACTTCCTAAATCTCATTCATACTCTGGCCAGAGATTCTTAATCATATCATAGAATATTCTCCCTCAAACCGTTTGAAGGTTAGAGATCCCTTGTTGCGCATTCACTTGCCTTCATGGCTAAGTGGCTTAACCCCAACTATGCCGTGGACACCCTCCTGATGGAATGACTTTGACATAATCGAAGATCAAGGACTTAACCACAAGACAACTATGATGCCTCAGGTCAAAGGACTACTTTGCATTATCCCAACCATGAGTTCTCATGTGACATGAGTATGAGAACTCCTCGTTGATAGTGTTCAGTGGACTCATTCGCTATTGAGCACCTACATGCTTGTCTTGATGTCATACACACCAATGACTCGAGACTAGTCACTCTCCCTGAGAGAAGACATAACATGTACTGATATTAACGGACTGTCAATGCCCAATTGGCAATCCTATGATCAGGAACGTTTAGGATGTGTCTACGAAAGAATGGTCTCATGAATCTAACTACTTTAGATTGCATTCTCCCAATCACATATTCCTTGGACTTATCGTTTAAGCATATTACATTTATATGAGACGGCTTAAACAATAATCATTGCCCTTGATATTAAACTAGATTAGTTTAACATGTGAAATGTCCGTAAAGTATCATCATATGATTGGTTTTAGGGCACATTTCCAACAATCTCCCAATTGCACTAGAGCCAATCAGCTTGGTCATCAGTGATGATACCTCTTCTGTAGGCATTTAAAAAATGGCTGAGTAGTAGGCCTAGGCAATGGATATCTATATGTTATCCATAGAAGCAACCTTGAGAATAACGACGTCACCATTATACATGATTCTCAATCATATGGTTCAGTCTCTCATATGAGTTCGGATCTTGATGAGACCTTGATTCCCTGACTTGAGCTATCGCCCCATTAGTGTCGTAGTGTCGGTACACTAGAAACACTTTCTGGTTGGAACCGAATGGAGAGTTCATGAATGAACTTTCCCATCCAAACAACATTGTTGTAAGCTTCTATATGGCAATATATTTTGCATTCATAATGGAACACACTAAAGTCATTACTTTTAATGTTTCCATCCAAATATCTCTTTAGTCATAATAAAGACATATCTGTTTATCTCTTCATTCATAATGAAGAAACATCCAATGATGGATTGGATTCATAATCTAATACATTTACACTTCCTTTACGTTACTCTAATTCTTCCTCATTCTTTGAGGAATCTATCCTTTAGTATTTCTTAAATACTTAAGGACTCACTTGACAGTTGCCATGGTTCTGATCCTGGGCTTGCATTGATATTGTCTTGTACCGTTCTAGGTACAATTCGTATCAATGTTTTTCATACAATATGAAATTCATAAATCACCTTTCTGCATATGCATAAAGGATTCTATTTACGCATTATTTCTTTGGAAGTCAAAGGGCACGTTCCCTTTGAGAAGAGGAACTTGCTAGTCACACTAGAGTCGTCCTTCTAATTGAAGTTTATCATCATATGAGAAACTTCCTAGCATCTATTGTCTATTTATTAGGGATTGATATAATCAAATTATATCTTGAAATCTATCATTATAGATTTACTTCCCATGTTTATAGACTATGTCTCCCATATTCATTCTATCGTTATAGAATGTTTAAAGTCATAACTTTAACGAAGAATTATTCTTTTCATTTCCAAAATATATCATATATATTTATATATATATTCTAATTTAGGAACATGATTAACTCCCACTAATCTTTTGTAAACCTAGTAAACAAAAGATTCATTTATATCTTTACGAGAAATCAAACAATTTGAACTTTCTCTCATAAGACGCTTATAGCTCCCACTAGCTTGTTTAAGATTCATGATGGATGGATCTTTACAACTTACATGTCTTGTAATTCATAGTTTTAGACATATATTATCAAGACTATCTTAATAATGGTTTCGGAAACCCATATTATGTCCAAACATTGAATCACCATTTAGTTGTAGCTAGCAATCTTCGAATTAATTGAAAACTAAGACTACGTCAAAAATGGTTCCTTCAAAGTCAACCATTTTCTTTGATTTTAGTCACCTTAAGCTACCAATTAGCTATAAAGGTTTCATTATTTCGGGTCAAATGGTACTTTACCATTTCCTTGAGTATATGTCGCATATATACTCAATGTAGTCATAAGGATTTTCATTCTTATTTCTTTCGAATTAAGAGGTGTAACTCTATGACATAGTCATAAAGTTCAAACCATTCAACTGAGACAGTTTATAAATCCTTCACGACTACCTTGGAGCTTGTGGTATAGGAACTACGTTGTTATATTTGTTGATTATCATCTTGTCTCTCAAAGAACCCATTCTTTGAGTTCTATCTCTCGTTCATTGCTTTATCTTAGGCAAATCATATTGTAGGATTACAATGAACTACCCAACAAAACAACATTTGTTAGTTGGTTTATAGAAGTGATATCCAAAGGTTAATGTAAGGATATCCATAAGATAATTCTCAAACAAATATTGCTAATTAGCACACAACCCTTAATCTTAACATGGTTAAGATTTGTCTTTCTTTCCAACTACATCCTATGGAGTCATGAAAATTTTGGAAGATCTTCTAATTGACAATCATATTGTCTTAGAAGTATATATCATATATATATGGGTAATTGATAACATCCAACGAACTAAATCTTATTCTAGTTCGTTCTTCTCTTAATGGAGAATTCCATAATCATATGATGCTTCTTTCCTTGATATCTTTCAAGGAAACTGTTCTAAAGTGTTACCATTCCTTGGATCAAATCTAAGGATGTAAATACTTTAGACGTCTTACTCATCAACTTACATTTCTTGAATTCTTTGAAACCTTTTGCAAAGTATTCGGACTTGTGTTTATTCAAAATAAATGATAGTCCAACCGAGAGTGATCTTCGGTGAATGTCATACAACATGAGTAGTATTATGTTGTGGACAAGTGCCACTAACATCTAAGTGAATTAACCTCAACAATTTTGTGATTCTTTATTCTTTCAAAAAGAATAAAGATTCGAACATTTCGCCTCTATACAATTTTAACAAGAAGGCATTGGATCCGAATCTAACGATCCAAAGTATCCATCTATGACCAACTCGTAATTTATGTTTTTAGAGGTATCACAACTCAGTTGGGATTAGTCACTACCTTGTAACCTTTGGGGTTTTAAGCATCATTATATTCTAAACAGTTAACACTACCATATCATCTCTACTATAGAGAAAATTAATTAGATTACTATAATCCAATCATTAATTAATAAAGAACAATGTTTTGTTGAACAAAACATTCATCCATCTCTACTATAGTGACGGAATTAAGTTCCTTAAAATTGGAATGTAAAGACAATCTTTGGTTTTTCCAATTTCTTTGGTAGTTCATATGAGGAAGTAAGTACTATCTGCTTTCATAGAGATCTATATTTTATTCACGTTCAGAATGTGAAGCACCTTTTCTTCTCTCATATATCTTCTACTTCTTATTAGTCACACTTTTACAACAATTGTAAAACATAGTTACTAATACGGAATCATGCATTCAAGTAGAAGAAACAACTGTTTTGAACTATTCAAGAACAATTTACAACACCTTTGAAAGGTGTGTTCTTGACACTTGCAAGACATTTCTTGCAAATACCCCTTCCAATGTCCATCCTTTCATAAAGAAAGTTTGTTCCCTTGGAGTTAATTTTATCTTCTTCATTTGACTTCTCCTTTGACTACAATAGTCATAGTCCCTAAACTCCCACTATCTCTCTTGAAACTTATTTCAATTGTGTTATACACATCAAACATTTTGGAGAGTACATGTTTATTGTTCACTACATAGTTTACAATAAACTTAGTGAACCATTAGGATAGGGACATAAAGGTGAAGTCCTTGCCTAGTTTCCATTTCTTTAAGTGGTGTAACACTTCAACACTCAATGATTCGAAATCATCATAAGTCCATGTTGATGGACTATTTTTGTCAACCAACCATTATGTCCTTAAACATAATTACAAACTTTCAAGAGTTGTATAAGGCAACTCTCATTTCTTCATACAACAATTTGTAAGTGAAGAATCATGGCACATAAAGTGTCCATGCCTTTGTGCTTTCTTCTTAAGTTCTTTGTTCATTTAACAAAGAAACAAGCACTAGTGTTTGCATTGACTAAGGGTTGTTCAAAGCAACTCTTATTTCTTCATACAACGATTTGTAAGTGAAGAACCAATAACACTAAAAGTGTCCTTTTCTTTATGCTAATCTTCGTAAGTTCCTTTGTTCATATAACAAAGGATTAAGCATTGGTTGTTTGTGTTGTCCTCTTCATGATAGACTTATCTAACATGTTCTTCCAATGATACATTACCAATAGGAAGATTTTGAGGATGAGACTACTTAGTAACATATACAATCCATTTAAGACAATCTTGGGAATTGTTGTACCAAGTCCGGAAACTAAAACATTCGGTTTTTATTTGTCAAGTGTTGGATAGCGTTTGCAAATATATTGGTAAACAAATACATAACGAATATAAATTGATTGATTTTAAGCCATTTGATTCGGGTCTTTAAATCAAATAGCACCACCCACTATTTTTGGCAAATTCCATATTCCTCATTGAATTCGAGAGTTTTGGAGAAAACTCTTAGTAGGGTATGGGAGACTCACTACTACCAAGCCCACCTCACAATGATATGATGTTGGCTAGCATTAATAATAATGAGAGAGTACGCTTACTCATTTGCATCTCTTGCAAGTACCCATCTTATTTGGCCTCTAAAGAATGTCACCTCACAATGATATGACGTTGGCTCTATTGTACTTAGTTAAGTCATTCCCACCATGCTTAGTTCGTGAAGGGGTTCAAGAATAGCCTCACGATGATATGATGTCGGCCATCCGTGTTGCCTACACTCACCTCATCATATGTTTATGGACTCCTCCTGAGTATAAGCATGCACTTTGCACTTCCCCATGATAGGGTGAAGGCGGTGTACAAGTCATAAACGATTGGAGCCCACCACGGTGGAAGGCCACGAAAGAGTGTTCAAAGCACTCTCACGCTTATCAACTTAATAATGGTTTGGTTGAGGGTTTTTAGGTCTCATCACATATAAATATTCATTTTAATCTTATTAAAACAATTTTGGTCCTATTACAACTATTGGTCCATTTGATTGAATTTAGTTGTATATAATACTCCCACTATGCTTATAAAACGGTTTTTAAAGCAAGAGTATATGATACTACTAACATAAGGTTTGCATTCATTGATGGACTATATAGTTTCCTTAGGGCCTTAGGATGACTATGAACCTTTGTTTAGATTCAACACGAGCCTAGTGTTGAATCTCGGTCTAGGGATGGTGATTGATTTTAGTTACGCGTTTAATCACATTAAGGCGTGTTGTCTTAGGGGCGTTGGACCCAACTACTTCATTTTCATGCATATCAAATAAAGCAAGAAAGAAGTACTTCAAAGTAAAGAAGAGCTTATGCTCTTTTAAAAGAATTGATCAAAACAAATTACTTTAAAGTAAAGAAGAGCTTATGCTCTTTTACAACATTTGATCAAATCAAATTACAACCAAAATCTAATCTACACATTCCCATGGTTCAAACAAATTTGAAACGGCCTTTCACATGGCTCAATTATCGTAGGCTTAGGTTCATAATCACCCTTTAATTAATTAACGCTTTAACTAATTAAACTAAATGCAACATTTTCATTTGGTTTTTGTATCCATAAAATTGATTTAAATGGAGCTAAATGAAATGAAAATCCAATTCTCATTTAAAGAGACAAAACCATTTTGTTCTCAACCTAATTTGGGCCAAAATGCAATAACCTCAACCTTTGGGCTATGTTGCAAAACTAAAACTTTTGAGCTCATTTTGTAAAAAACACAAAAGTCCACTACTTCATGTAATTACAACTAGAACCCAAAAATTTCAACAAATTGAAAAACTTCATTAAAGGAACAAAACAATTTGTCCTTTAATGATTTTGGGCCTTTACGTAAATACGTAAACTTTTGGGCCAAAGTGCAAATACACAAAAGTATCAAAACTTTATGTAATGGCATAAAAGACCCAAAAGTACTCCCACTTGAGGGAGTGGCCGGTTTTGAAGGGAAGGGAGTGATGTGTGTGTGTTGATTTGTAAGCTTTAGACATAAAGCATGCAAGTGATGCATGACATAAATGTCATGCAAGTGGTGTGTGTGAAAGGGAATTAATCCTTACACACCCACCAATATTTCTTACACCTTTCTAAATAAATATCTAACACATTTAAACATTTGAAAAAAATAAAACAAAAACTTTATGAAATAAATCAAAACTTTGAATCAAAACACCAAACTTTTTGTTCTTGGCAAAAATGTCCATGAAGAATACTCATGAAAAACTCAAAAATTTCCATGAACATTTTTCACCCAAAAAACATCCCAAAACAATTCAAACTTAAGGGAAATTACATATAACCAAACTAGGGTACATAGGAATTCCAAAAGTCACCTTAAAACACTTTTAACAAGTCAAACAAGAACCCAAAAATCCACCCTTTGGATTTGGCCGAAAATTCCCAAAAACATGGCACCAAATTTTAGCTCCAATATTCATGCTCATATGAACTACACCTACAACATTTGAGATGGCAAATTTTCTAACAAAATTTACATTCAAAGAAACAAGAATAAAGCTTGTAACATATAACAACTTTTAAATCAAAGACTATGAACTACAAAACCCAAAAGGATTCACCAACTACTAGACCTAGGCACTGATACCACTTGAAGGAAATTTTGTGAAAAACATGTTTATTTAAGCAACATCTATAGTATGCTATTAACAATTAAAAGGCGGAATCATGCTTGCATGCACTTAAAAACAAAACATTATCCATGAAATTCAAAGCCTAGTAGATTGGTGAACCAAGACTCAACTCAAAACAAAGTGAGTTGAGAAATTTATACCTTTGTAGATTCCTCTTTGCATAAGCAAAGGCTAATCACCCAAAGAGAGGGCCTTCATTCCTTGCATCTTAGATCTATGGATTTGGATGGATGAAATGGTTCTCCAAGTTCCCAAAATTGAGAACCTCTAAATCTCTTCACCAAGGTTAGATTGGAGAAGAAATGAGTGACCTTGGAGGAGTTGGATTGCTAGCTAATCCCTCCAAGGGGGCCGGCCTCTTTAGAGAGAAAGGAGAGCTTTGTGTTCTTTCCAATTTCCTAAAAGAAAACCCTAAATGAATTTTGGCTATAAAGTCATATTTATACCTTTACTCATTGGAGTGGCAAACTTGTAATTAAAGCAAGTTCACTACCCTCCTCTAAATGGCCGGCCATAGCGTTTTGTTTCGGCTTTTTGGGCCTTTGTGAATTAAGTTGTCATACAACTTAAGTCAATGGGCTTGACATTCGAAGCCCATTGGGCCTTAATGTCCAAAACTATCCCGAGGTCTTTAACGAACTTATTCGTTTGATTAATTAACATATTAATTAATCCTTGCCATAAATAATTAAACCATTTAATTATTCTTACTCATCTCCATTGTTTCTTCAATCTCCACCTTACACGGTGTACGATCCATTAGGTTCCTTTTAGCGAGGTAGTGGGCGATTAAAACCATTTCAAATCGATTGTGAATTGAAACTTACTTTCAATTCTCCCTTTAGTGATTATACACGTTTGGGGCTTCCACAAACCATGAGTGACACCTAGCAGCATATCATGGTTACCCAAGCTAATCAGAAGAGGCGGAGAACCTATTCAGTTTAGGATTACAAATGCAATACGGTCTTTCTCTAATACAATACTCTTGACAACATTGTTTGGTTTGATAGTTTAGTTTATTCATGTCTACTATCCAATGTGATTCGTGTGCTTATATGATTACCTTGAATGTGATTTGGAACGACTTCCAAAATCTCATTCATTCTTTGGCCAGAGATTCTTAATCATATCATAGAGTATTCTCCCTCAAACCGTTTGAAGGTTAGAGATCCCTTGTTGCGCATTCACTTGCCTTCATGTCCAAGTGGCTTAACCCCAACTATGCCGTGGACACCCTCCTAATGGAGTGACTTTGACATAATCAAAGATCAAGGACTTAACCACAAGACAACTATGATACCTCAGGTTAAAGGACTACTTTGCATTATCCCAACCATGAGTTCTCATGTGACATGAGTATGAGAACTCCTCGTTGATCATGTTCAGTGGACTCATTCGCTATGGAGCACCTACATGCTTGTCTTGATGTCACACACACCAATGACTCGAGACTAGTCACTCTCCCTGAGAGAAGACATAACATGTACTGATCTTAACGGACTGTCAATGCCCAATTGGCAATCCTATGATCAGGAACGTTTAGGATGTGTCTACGAAAGAATGGTCTCTTGAATCTAACTTCTTTAGATTGCATTCTCCCAATCACATATTCCTTGGACTTATCGTTTAAGCATATAACATTTATATGAGACGGCTTAAACAATAATCTTTACCCTTGATATTAAACTAGATTAGTTTAACATGTGAAATGTCCGTAAAGTATCATCATATGATTGGTTTTAGGGCACATTTCCAACAAAAAATGGCTAAGTAGCAGGCCTAGACAATGGAAATCTATATGTTATCCATAGAAGCATCCTTGAGAATAACAACGTCACCATTATACATGATTCTCAATCATGTGGTTCAGTCTCTCATTTGAGTTCGGATCTTGATGAGATCTTGATTCCTTGGCTTGAGGTATCACCCCATTAGTGTCGTAGTGTCGGTACACTAGAGAAACTTTCTGGTTGGAACCGAATAGAGAGTTCATAAATGAACTTTCCCATCCAAACAACATTGTTGTAAGCTTCTATATGGCAATATATTTACATTCACAATGGAACATACTAAAGTCATTACTTTTAATGTTTCCATCCAAATATCTCATTAGTCATAATAAAGATATATCTGGTTCTCTCTTCATTCATAATGAAGAAACATCCAATGATGGATTAGATTCATAATCTAATACATTTACGCTTCCTTTACGTTACTCTAATTCTTCCTCATTCTTTGAGGAATCTATCCTTTAGTATTTCTTAAATACTTAAGGACTCACTTGACAGTTGCCATGGTTCTAATCCTGGGCTTGCACTGATATCGTCTTGTACCTTTCTAGGTACAACTCATATCAATGTTTTCATACAATATGAAATACATAAATCACCTTTCTGCATATGCATAAAGGATTCTATTTATGCATGATTTCTTTGGGAGTCAAAGGGCACGTTCCCTTTGAGAAGGGAAACTTGCTAGTCTCACTAGAGTCGTCCTTCTAATTGAAGTTTATCATCATATGAGAAACTTCCTAGCATCTTTTGTCTATTATTAGGGATTGATATAATCAAATTATATCTTGAAATCTATCATTATAAATTTTCATCCCATGTTTATAGACTATGTCTCCCATAGACATTCTATCTTTATAGAATGTTTAAAGTCATAACTTTAACGAAGAAGTATTCCTTTCATTTCCAAAATTAATATATCATATATGTGTGTATATATATATATATATTGAAATTTAGGAACATGATTAACTCCCACTAATCTTTTGTAAAACCTAGTAAACAAAAGATTCATTTACATCTTTTGTGAGAAATCAAACGATATGATCTTTCTCTCATAAGATGCTTATAGCTCCCACTAGCTTGCTAAGATTCATGATGGATGGATCTCTACAACTTACATGTCTTGTGATTCATAGTTTTAGACATATATTATCAAGACTATCTTAATAATGGTTTCGGAAACCCATATTATGTCCAAACATTGAATCACCATTTAGTTGTAGCTAGCAATCTTCGAATTAATTGAAACCAAGACTACGTCAAAGATGGTTTCTTCAAAGTCAACCATTCTCTTTGATTGTAGTCACCTTAAGCTACCAATTAGCTATAAAGGTTTCATTATTTCGGATTAAATGGCACTTTACCATTTCCTTGAGTATATGTCGTATATACACTCAATGTAGTCACAAGGATTCTCATTCTTATTTCTTTCGAATTAAGAGGTGTAACTCTATGACATAGTCATAAAGTTCAAACCATTCAACTGAGACAGTTTATAAATCCTTCTCGACTACCTTGGAGCTTGTGGTATAGGAACTAGGTTGTTATATTTGTTGATTATCATCTTGTCTCTCAAAGAACCCATTCTTTGAGTCTATCTCTCGTTCATTTGCGCTTTAGGCAACTCATATTGTAGGATTACAATGAACTACCCAACAAAACAACATTTGTTAGTTGGTTTATAGAAGTGATATCCAAAGGTTAATATAAGGATATCCACAAGATAATTCTCAAACAAATATTGCTTCTTAGCACACAACCCCTAATCTTAACATGATTAAGATTTGTCTTTCTTTCCAACTACATCCTATGGAGTCATGAAAATTTTGGAATATCTTCTAATTGACAATCATATTGTCTTAGAAGTATATATATATATATATATATATATATATATCGTATATATGGGTAATTGATAACATCCAACGAACTAAATCTTATTCGAGTTCGTTCTTTTCTCAATAGAGAAATCCATTATCTTATAATGCTTCTTTCCTTGATATTTTTCAAGGAAACTGTTCTAAAGTGTTATCTTTCCTTGGATCAAATCTAAGGAGGTAAATAGTTTAGACGTCTTACTTATCAACTTACATTTCTTGAATTCTTTGAAACCTTTTGCAAAGTATTCGGACTTGTGTTTATTCAAAATAAATGATAGTCCAACCGAGAGTAATCTTCGGTGAATGTCATATAACATGAGTAGTATTATGTTGTGGACATGTGCCACTAACAACTAAGTGAATTAACAACAACTTTGTGATTCTTTCTTCCTTTCCAAAAGAATAAAGATTCAAACATTTTGCCTCTATACAATTTTAACAAGAAGGCATTGGATCCGGATCCAACGATCCAAAGCATCCATCTATGACCAACTCATAATTTATGTTTTAGAGGTATCACAACTCAGTTGGGATCAGTCACCACCTTGCAACCTTTTGGGTTTTAAGCATTGTTATATTCTAAACAGTTAACACTACCATATCATCTCTACTATAGAGATAATCAATTAGATTACAATAATTTAATCATTCATTAATAAAGAAGAATGTTTTGTCAAACAAAACATTCATCCATCTCTTATAGTGACGGAATTAAGTTCCTTTATTCAATTGGAATGTAAAGACAATCTTTGTTTTTCCATTTTCTTTGGTAGTTCATATGAGGAAGTAAGTACTAACTGCTTTCGCAGAGATCTACATTTGATTCACGTTCCGAATGTAAAGTACTTTCTCTTCTCTCATTAATCTTCTACTTCTTATTAGCCACACTTTTACAACGATTGTAAAATATAGTTACTAATACGGAATCAAGCATTCAAGTAGAAGAGCCAACTGTTTTGAACTTTTCAAGAACAATTTACAATACCTTCGAAAGGTGTGTTCTTGACACTTGCAAGACATTTCTTGCAAATACCCCTTCCAATGTCCATTCTTTCATAAAGAAAGTTTGTTCCCTTGGAGTTATTTTCCTTTCTTCATTTGACTTCTCCTTTGACTACAATAGTCATGGTCCCTTAACTCCCACTATCTCTCTTGAAACTTATTTCAATTGTGTTATACATATCAAACGATTTGGAGAGTGTGTGGTTATTGTTCAGTATATAGTTTACAATAAACTTAGTGAACCATTTGGATAGGGACACAAAAGTGAAGTCCTTGCCTAGTTTCCGTCTCGTGAAGTGGTTTAACACTTCAACACTTAATGATTCAAAATCATCATAAGTCCATGTTGATGGACTATTTTTGTCAACCAACCATTATGTTCTAAACATAATTACAAACTTTCAAGAGTTGTTCAAGGCAACTCTCATTTCTTCATACAACAATTTGTAAGTGAAGAATCATGGCACATAAAGTGTCCATGCCATTGTGCTTTCTTCTTAAGTTCTTTGTTCATTTAACAAAGAAACAAGCACTAGTGTTTTCATTAACTAAGGGTTGTTCAAAGCAACTCTTATTTCTTCATACAACGATTTGTAAGTGAAGAACTATAACACTAAAAGTGTCCTTGTCTTTATGCTAATCTTCGTAAGTTCCTTGGTTCATATAACGAAGGAATAAGCATTGGTTGTTTGTGTTGTCCTCTTCATGATAGACTTATCTAACATGTTCTTCCAATGATACATTACCAATAGGAAGATTTTGAAGGTGAGACTACTTAGGTACATATACAATCCATTTAAGACAATCTTTGAGATTGTGGTACCAAGTTCGGAAACTAAAGCATTCGGCTTTTTTTTTGTCAAGTTTTTGGATAGCGTTTGCAAATATATTGGTAAACAAATACATAACGAATATAAATTGATTGATTTTAAGCCATTTGATTCGGGTCTTTAAATCAAATAGCACCACCCACTATTTTTGGCAAATTCCATATCCCTCATTGGAATTCGAGAGTTTTGGAGGAAACTCTTCGTAGGGTATGGGAGACTCACTATTACCAAGCCCACCTCACAATGATATGATGTTGGCTAGCATTAATAATAGTGAGAGAGTACGCTTACTCATTTGCATCTCTTGTAAGTACCCATCTTATTTGGCCTCTAGAGAATGAAGCCTCACAATGATATGATGTTGGCTCCATTTCAAGAACAACCTCACAATGATATGATGTTGGCTATTATCCTTGCCTACCTTCACAACATCATGTATGCATATAGAACTCCTCCTGAGTGTAAGCACGCACTTTGTACTCCCTCATGATAGGGTGAAGCCGGTGTACGAGTCACAAACGATCGGAGTCTATCACGGTGGAAGGCCACGAAAGAGTGTTCAAAGCACTCTCACGCTTATCAACTTAATAATGGTTTGGTTGAGGGTTTTTGGTCTCATCATATATAAGCATGCATTTTAATCTTATTAAAACAATTTGGTCCTATTACAACTATTGGTCCATGTGATTGATTTAGTTGTACATGATACTCCCACTATGCTTTGTAAAACGATTTTTAAAGCAAGAGTATATGGTACTACTAACATAAGGTTTGCATTCATTGATGGACTATATAGTTTCCTTAGGGCCTTAGGATGACTATAAACCTTTGATTAGATCCAACACGAGCCTAGTGTTGAATCTCGGTCTAGGGATGGTGATTGATTTTAGTTACGCGTTTAATCATATTAAGGCGTGTTTTTCCTATTGGGCGTTGGACCCAACTACTCCAATTTCATGCATATCAAATAAAACAAGAAAATGAGTACTTCAAAGTAAAGAAGAGCTTATGCTCTTTTACAACATTTGATCAAAATAAATTACTTTAAAGTAAAGAAGAGCTTATGCTCTTTTACAACATTTGATCATATCAAATTACAACCAAAATCTAATCTACACATTCCCATGGTTCAAACAAATTTGAGACCGCCTTTCACATAGCTCAATTATAATAGGCTTAGGTTCATAATCACAATTTCTTTAATTAATTAATGCTTTAACTAATTAAACTTGACTGCAACATTTTCATTTGGTTTTTTGTATCCATAGAATTGATTTAAATGGAGCTAAATGAAATGAAAATCCAATTCTCATTTAAAGAGAGAAAACCATTTTGTTCTCAACCTAATTTGGGCCAAAATGCAATAACCTCAACCTTTTGGGCTATGTTGCAAAACTTAAACTTTTGAGCTCATTTTGTAAAAACACAAAAGTGCATTACTTCATGTAATTACAACTAGAACCCAAAAATTTCAACAAATTCAAAAACTTCATTAAAGGAACAAAACAATTTGTTCTTTAATGATTTTGGGCCTTTACGTAAATACATAAACTTTTGGGTCAAAATACAAATACACAAAAGTATCAAAACTTTATGTAATTGCATAAAAGCCCCAAAAGTACTCCCATTGAGGGAGTGGCCGGTTTTGGAGTAGTGAAGCCATAAAATTTTGAAAATTTTTCAACAAAGTCGTATAGCCATGCAAGTGGAAATGGGTTGGTAAGAATAAAGCCATTCAAGTGGAAATGGGTTGGTGTGATATAGGTGTGTAAGAAAAAATTAATTATGTACATTAATTCAAACACTCTATCAACATTTCCATCACCTTTTCAAATAAATGTTTTGTTGATAGATAAGTCACACCAACCAACACAAAACAAAGACTTTATGAAATCAACCAAAACTTTGAATCAAAACACCAAACCTTTTTGTTCTTGGTAAGAACATCAAGAACAATAAACAACATCCATGAAAACCCATAAGAGCTCCATGAATGTTTTCAAGCAATAAAACTCAAATTTTCACTACTCAAAATGGGGTTAACATCCTAGGGTACTTAGGGGTTCCAAAAGTCACTTTAAAACACTTTTAATAAGACAAACCTGAACCCAAAAAATCACCCTTTGGATTTGGCCGAAAATCCCCAAAAACATGGCACCAAATTTTAGCTCCCAAATTCATGCTCATATGAACTACTGATGCGATGAAAGTTAAGCACTCAAATTAAACCCTCTTGTTGTCAAATTATAGTAATAATGCAAGTAGGGATCGTTCTAAACCGGGGATTAGGAGGGCTTGCTAAAACCTCTAAACTAACTTAAAAACATAAAAACAAAGTTAAAAACGTTTGAATAGACTCAAGGGACTCAAAACAGATTCTAAAGACTTAAAACTACCTAAAAACACTCAAAACTGGGCAGATTTGACTCTAACACAATTTTGGACGAATTTAGTGTTTTGGTTTGAATCAAAACACTCAAAAACACAAACAAAACCGAAATTTAACACTTTGAAACAAGAAAGTAAAATGGGGATTTTGGTTTTGATGAATTTGAAACAAACAAACAAGTTATAAAACTAGGCAGATTGTAAGACAAATTTGAGGAATACGATAATGGATGGATTAGTTAGAGGTTCGTTCTTCACACATGACACACTTGTACATGAATCGATTTCCAATTACTTTTCAATAAACTATGATGCTCAACACCCCAGATTAACCATAATGCACAAATTAACCCTTAGATTTTCCTTTACTCATTGAATTGGATGAATGCATGCGACAACCTAAATCATTCTATAAAAGTCCCCTATATGAATGCACAATAGAGATACAATCAGAGATCATTACGTTCAATGAAAATCATAAGTGTTGCCGAGGCAATTATAACTATGAATGCATGATACAATTGCCAAGAATTCAATTAACGCGATTGTGATAAACAACCTTCACTACTCATGAATATAAACTTGTAACGATTAGGTGAAACTCATTTATATTCTAGCATCTAATTCATGCATGAAAACTAAGTATGCATCCTTAATAAACATACACAAATCCGTTATGAATAAAATAGATAATTGAATTGCAATCACAACTTATCACATCACAATTGAAAGAACTCAATTCATATTGCAAATATATTCATGGTTTCAAATTCTCCTCTAGCCAAAAGAGGTTTAGTTCCTCATACTTGCAATTAAACAGAAACAATTGAAATTAAACATTGAAAACCAAAGAAAGAAAACACCTAAACACTCCAACGATCCAAGTTGATAGCACGCACATCCAAGCACTTTCCTTTCCTTCCTTTGCTAATGCACAAGGTGTTGGTGAGTATTTGAAGATTTGTTTGTATGGAGGAATGGATGTAAATATGAATCGATGTGTTTGGATGAAGGTTGTATTGAAATAGGAGTGAATGATCTAACAAAGTATGAATTCATTTATGTTACACACACTTCCTTTTATAGAGGAAGTGCAAGGCAAAGCATGGGTAAAATGGAGTAGTGTTGAAATGATTCAAATGTGAAAGTGGAGTAATGATGCAAAGCATGGGTAAAATGGAGTGATGTTGAAATGATTCAAAGGTGAAAGTGGAGTAATGATGCAAAACATGGGTAAAATGAAGTGGTGTTGAAATGATTCAAAGGTGAAAGTGGAGTAATGATGCAAAGCATGGGTAAAATGGAGTGGTGTTGAAATGATTCAAAGGTGAAAGTGAAGTAATGATGCAAAGCATGGGTAAAATGGAGTGGTGATGAAATGATTCAAAGTAATGATGCATGAAATCTGAAATGATGGAGGGAACAAGGAATGGTGTAGCAATTAAGTGCAAGGAGGGAACATGGATGATGATAAGGTAATCTTGACTCATGTTTCTTCTTTGGTTGTTGAGCTCTTTGTCATTTTTACATTAATTCTTCTTTCTTTTTAACACATTCCAAGCCTCTTTAGTCTTCAATTTCGTCCATCCACCTTGCTCCATGCATGTGCTATCCATTCCAAACCCGAAACTGCTCCAAAATGCACCAAAATGCACCTTATTGCTTTATAAGGCCTATGGACCTACAAACACACGAAAATAGCTTAAAATACATAATTACCTAAGAAATAACAACATAAATGCAAGAGAACAAGCTAATTCAATTGCATAAATATGCTTCTGTCAACTACATCTACAACATTTGAGATGGCAAATTTTCTAACAAAATTTACATTCAAAGAATCAAGAATAAAGCTTGTAACAATTACAACATTCAAATCAAAGACTATGAACTACAAATCCCAAAAGGATTCACCAACTACTAGACCTAGGCTCTGATACCACTTGAAGGAAATTTTGTGAAAAACATGTTCATTTGAGCAACATCTATGGCATGCAATTAACAATTAAAGGCGGAATCATGCTTGTATGCACTCAAAAACAAAACATTACCCATGAAATTCAAAGCCTAGTAGATGGGTGAACCATGACTCAACTCAAAACAAAGTGAGTTGAGAAATTTATACCTTTGTTGACTCCTCTTTACATAAGCAAAGGATAATCACCCAAGAGATAGGGCCTTCATTCCTTGCTTCTTAGCTCCATGGATTTGGATGGAAGAATTGGTTTTTCCAAGTTCTCAAAGTTGAGAACCTCTAAGTCTCAACAGCAAGGAAAGATTGATGAAGAAATAAGTGACCTAGAGGAAGTAAGATTGCTAGCTATGTTCCTCTAGGGTGGCCGGCCTCTTAGAGAGAAAAGAGAGCTTGTGTTCTCATCTTTTCTCCAAAAGAAACCCTAAATGAATTTTGGCTATAAAGTCATATTTATACCTACATTCATTGGATTGGCAAACTTGTAATTAAGTCCAAAACCCACTCCTTTATCAATATGGCCGGCCATAGGGTTTCATTGGGCTTTTTAGGCCTTTATGAATTATTTTTCATTAAGTTGTCATACAACTTAAGTCAATGGGCTTGACGTTCGAAGCCCATTGGGCCTTGAGGCCCAAAACTAACCCGTGGTCTTTTAACTAACTTTATTCGTTTGATTAATTAACATATTAATTAATCCTTGCCATAAATAATGAAACCAATTAATTATCCTTACTCATCTCCTTTGTTTCTTCAATCTCTACCTTACACGGTGTACGATCACAACTCTTTCAAATTGATTGTGAATTGAAACTTACATGCAATTCTCCCTTTAGTGATTATAGACGTTTATGGCTTCCACAAACCATGAGTGACACCTAGCAGTATGTCATGGTTACCCAAGCTAATCAGAAGAGGTGGAGAACCTATTCAGTTTAGGATTACAATGCAATACGGTCATTCTCTAATACAATACTCTTGACCACATTGTTTGGTTTGATAGTTTATTCATGTCTACTATCCAATGTGATTCATTTACTTATATGATTACCTTGAATGTGATTTGGAACAACTTCCTCAATCTCATTCATTCTCTGGCCAGAGATTCTTAATCATATCATTGAGTATTCTCCCTCAAACGGTTTGAAGGTTAGAGATCCCTTGTTGCTCATGCACTTGCCTCTATGGCTAAGTGGCTTAACCCCAACTATGCTGTGGAACCCTCGGACGAGGTGACTTTGACATAGTCAAAGATCAAGGACCTAACCACAAGACAACTATGATGCCTCAGGTCAAAGGACTACTTTGCATTATCCCAACCATGAGTTCTCATGTGACATGAGTATGAGAACTCCTCGTTGATCGTGTTCAGTGAACTCATTAGCTATTGAGCACCTACATGCTTGTCTTGGTGTCAATCACATCAATGACTCGAGACCTGTCACTCTCCCTGAGAGAAGACACAACACGTACTGATCTTAACGAACTATCAATGCCCAATTGGCAATCCTATGATTAGGAACATTTAGGATATGTATACGAAAGAGAATGGTCTCATTAATCTAACTTGTTTAAATTACATTCTCCTAATTACATATTCCTTGGACTTATCGTTTAAGCATATAACATTTATATGAGACGGCTTAAAACAATAATCTTTGCCCTTGATATTAAACTAGATTAGTTTAACATGTGAAATGTCCGTAAAGTATCATCATATGATTGGTTTTAGGGCACATTTCCAACATTGCTAGCACATCAAATCAATCACTTCATCATCCGTTGCTAGTTTTATCAATGTGAATACTCTTAGAGGCTTAACACTTAGGGAGCTTTGTGTGATCAATCATGAAGAGGATTGCAAGCAAATGGATAATCCATTCAATCAGTATGCACGTGGCTAATTAAAGATTCAAGTAATTTAATCTCTACGACTACTTAATTTGTTGCTATATAAATTATAGCCAACTTGATATATAATTGGAATAATATATGGTATGTTATTTATTATTTGAATTAAATTTATCCTAATAATATGCCCAGAAACCCAACATCCACTAGTGTAAATATTTTATATTAATAATCGTGTTCATTCATTGTATTTTTATAGGGTCGAGGAATGTTGCTATAAAAAATCATCAAAATCGAAGTTAAAGTGGATGTTAAATCGTGATTTCTCGTTAGTAACCGTCGAAGGATTTCCTCTCGTTAGCTGGTCTCCGAACATTTGTTTTTGGTGATTTTGGCATGTGAGATCTTGGAGTATATACGTACAAACAAGTTTGACGGTTGGAATGTGAAAACTAGTTTCGCAGATTGCAAAAATCATTGAAAGAATTATATATGCTAACCATGTCTCTGACTTTGCCTGACGAATATATCCATTTGGCCCAAGGAAATAAAACACTAAAGCCTAAAACCTGAAACTTAGTTTAGCCTTTGCACGATGAAACCTTTGTGGTTTGTCAAGCAAGATTTGACGTAATACACCTCATTTTTCCCTTGGCACCAAATGTTTGCCCAA
Organism: Malus x robusta; assembly: GCA_963082935.1. Classification (NCBI taxonomy): domain Eukaryota; kingdom Viridiplantae; phylum Streptophyta; class Magnoliopsida; order Rosales; family Rosaceae; genus Malus; species Malus x robusta. Next base: position 15,950,808 of record OY720335.1, read on the forward strand.
CGAATATACTCTTGCCCTCCAAAATTATTTCATCGTGCAAGAAAAACTTTTCCCGACTAACTGGAAATGTTGTCGAGTAGAATAACTTCACCCGACGAATATATGGTTCGTTGGGCCAAATTCGTAGGGCAAATGGTATTTCTGGTAGTGTCTCTCAACTTTTGTTCGTTCAATTCTCCCTATCAACTTGGATACATAAAAACTCATAAAATAATTCATTTTGAAGTGCTGCATATTGCAATAAAAGAGAAGTGCCAAAATGGCAAAAGGGGAAGTTATAGCGTAAATGGATCACGGACAAATCTTTGATAAGTTTTTGACATACTAGAAGTTTGATTAGGGGTGGTTCAGTATAGGATCCCAAACCGAAAATTTTAGGGACGAGAATTTGAAGACTAATTCCGAACCGAAATTTCAGTATTCCTAATTTTCGAGATTCCCAAAATATTTTTGGTATTTTGAGATCGATCGGGACTGGAATTTGAGTTTTGGACTTTTGGGTTTTTGGGTTGAAATTTGAGATTTTTGGATTTTGGGCTAAAATTTAGGCTTTTGGCCTGAAATTTTGTTGCCAAATTTCATATCAACTGAAATTTAGGCTTTTTACCTCTTACGAATTTGAAATTTAATACCAATTTACGTACCATTTCATTCACACCAAGTCAAATTGATGTTCCAAAGTTCCAAACTACTTAATTTCGTACTTCTATTTCTAATATAGTCTATCATCAAACTACTTAAACTCAACATTCAACATGCATGCAACTAAAATATGTATATATATATATATATATATATATATATATATTTTTTTTTTTTTTCGATTCAATTTGGGATTCCAGAACCATTGAATATGTAATCTCCCGTACCAAAAAGTTCGGTATGGAACCCAAAAATTTTGGTATTTTCGATTTGGAAATTTTTTGGTATGGGATCGAGGTTTTTATGATTTGGTTTGGAATTTTTGGGAAAAATTTTCAACCCTAAGTTTGATAGAAAATCATAGTTGTTTAAATAATTCTAGAAAATCATAGTTGTGAAAACAAAACAAAAAGAGAAATAATGAAATTTCAAAAATAACTTAAAAGCGATTCTTGACCTACTAAAAGTGATTAAAATGACAAAATCCATCTTATATGGCAAGATAGTTGTGTGTTGGACTCGTTTCATCATTCTTTTTTCAGAAAAATATCTTTGACTGAAACAGACACTAAAAACTTCAAAAAAATTCATCAATTCATCGTAGATACACTATTCACTTCAAAATTTGTCTTTCCCATTATATTTCGAAGCTTGTAAAATAGAACAAGAATATATTTTGCGGAAGTGTATTTTCTTCTATTGATACAAAGAGATTTATACAAAGAAGAATACTTGACTAAGAAGTAAACTACCCTACTTTCTAGGTATACAACAGGAAAATAAACTTATATAAATCAATTACAAATTTGTTTCCTAAACTAAGCCATGATATCAGGAAAGATATCATTGACTTCTCTACACTCCCTCTCAAGTTGGAGAGTGGAGAAAGATTCCTACCACAATGCTTTTGTGAATACATCTGCAAGTTGGTGTGAAGAGGGAACAAATCGTGTGAGAACTGAACCATCTTGTATTTTATCTCGAATAAGGTGGCAATCCATCTCTGTATGTCTAGTCTGCTCATAGAAAACTACATTGGCAGCAATATGAAGAGATGCTTTGTTGTCACAATGTAATAAGGTCGGTTTTGGATGCAACAAACCCAAGTCCTTTAGAAGATATCGGAGCCACAATAGTTCACAACGAGTTCTAGTCATGGCTCTATATTCGGCCTCAGCTGATGACAAAGACACGGTTTTTTGTCTCTTTGATCTCCAAGAAATCAATGAAAAACCCAAAAAAACACAATACCCTGTGGTTGATCTTCGTGTCGTAGGGCATCCTGCCCAGTCTAAATCACAATATGCACTCAAGGTCAAGTCATTTTTAGAAGAGAAAAATAAACCTTGTCCTTGAGTACTCTTTATGTATTTCAAAACTGGGAGAGCTGCTTCCATGTGTGGACGGCGAGGTTCATGCATAAATCTACTTAACACATGCACTGAATATGTTATGTCTGGCCTAGTAATCATTAAATAGATCAATCGACCCACCAACCTCCTATGGGAAACTCAATTGGAAGTTTAAGATTTTGCTCCATGGGAAACTCAATTGGTAGAGCTCCCAAGAGACCACCATCCTTCAGAATCTCTAAAGCATACTTATGTTGAGAAATGAAAATTCCATTCTTTGATTGTGACACTCGATGCCTAGAAAGTATTTCAAGTCACCAAGGTCCTTGATTTTGAAACGACTATTAAGGAATGTTTTGAGAGTGCTAATGGCATCAGGATCACTCCCAGTATCATCAACATAAATTAAGAGTGATGTAAAAGACTTGTCTCGCTGCCTTGTGAATAAAGAATAATCCACCTTTGATTGGACATAACCAGCACATTGAATAGCTTCGGAAAACTTGGCAAACCATTGACAAGATGCTTGCTTCAGTCCATACAGAGATTTGTTAAGGCGACATACTAAATTCTCCCCCTGTCGTCGAAGACCCAGAGGAGGAAGCATATATATTTCTTCATGAAGGTTACCATGAAGAAATGCATTGTTGACGTCAAGTTGATGGAGAGACTAGTGATAGAAAGCAGCAAGAGCTAAGAGGCAGCGAACAATGATCATTTTAGCAATGGGAGAGAAAGTATCATGAAAGTCGATACCTTCAAGTTGTGTGTAACCCTTAGCAACCAAACAAGCTTTATAACGCTTAATGGAGCCATCTGAATGGAGCTTGATTTTGTAGACCCAACGACAACCACTGGGAGATTTGCCAACGGGAAGGGGGGTAAGAGTCCAAGTATGATTAGCTTCCAGAGCCTGTAATTTAGAAGCCATGGCAGCCTGCCAATGGGGAGAAGCAGCAGCCTCGACATAAGTATGAGGTTCAACATGTTGAGTGATAGTTGCAAGAAAAGATTGTTGTGCAAGTAAGAAGCGACGATAAATGAGATAATTAACAAGTGGATAACGTGTACCTGCATTGGGACCAGACAATGAAGATGATGAAGAGCAAGAATATATTTTGTGGATGTGTATTTTCTTCTATTGATACAAAGAGATTTATACAAAGAAGAATACTTGACTAAGAAGTAAACCACCTTACTTTCTAGGTATACAACAGGAAAATAAACTTATACAAATCATTTACAAATTTGTTTCTCAAACTAAGCCAAGATATCAGGAAAGATACCGTTGACTTCTCTACAAAGCTAGGGTTCGAGGGGAAGGGTTTAGAGTTTAAGGTTAATGAACTTAAAGTGTAATACCAATAAACAGATGCACTACTATTGTACAAATGATTGATAATCTCGTTACAATCACATTAAAAAACTTATTTGGTTCCACGTGGTTGCAAGTGACCCATGCCTAGATAAGTGGGAATTGAGAGGAATATTCTTTTGGTAATCTAAATTTGTTTACTTTTTGAAAACCAATGAAAGAACAAGTGCCAATTAGACCACTGTCAAAGTAGCTCAGACACATCTATACATGCAATACACTACCTGCTCAGACACATCTATACATGCAATACACTACCTGGAACATTGACCTAAACAATTTGCAATGATCTTTACTCTTTCGGGATGAGAATATCTTTTACACCTTTTGATTTTATAAAAATCTACTTTATCTGATGATAGGCTAATCATATCTTAACTGATTACTCAATATAACATATATAATATTAACTCTCTCTCTCTCTCTCTCTCTCTCTCTCTCTCTCTCGGGGTCGCACGTGGACACACACAAGGAAACAGCATTAAGATTCATATTTCTCTTCTGAATGAACCTTGAGCCTCTAGGGAAGTTGTATCAGGAGGCAATCAATCGTGTTGTTAACAAGTCACTTAAAAGAAGCACTAATTTATCATGCACTTTATAAATATACCACAAACCCGAAAAGGAGAACAGTACTTTGAATATAGATTCATATAGTCTCTGAAAATAGTGGAACAAATCAATTGTGCCATATCATCATATAACAAATTTTTTGACAAAATTATGACGGAATGACTATATTGATTTAAGGCATCTATTGTGGGATTACATTGATTGATTTTCAATATCAGTAACCATCTTGATGATGTGAGTAAATTTCAAAGATCATTTGTGATGTAAACTTATGTATAAATATGTATATTATATATATAAATGAATGAATCCGGATGTAAACTTACGATTACCTTTCGTTAAGTATTATTTGTGTTTAATTTTAAATAAAATAATTTAAAATCATTTATGACCACACTATTTATGATAAACTATTAGGATATGAGGATCCTCACAATTTGGATCCGGATGGGATCCAAATCCAGCAATATCTAAACCAAACCAAAGCTAATTGCTCAGGCTTTACATGTTCATAAACCAAGAAAATGTACAAACCCTTTCTGCCTTTCACATTTTACGAATCTTTCTGTATTGGAGAATCCAATGCTTTTTTGTACCCATAATCCGTATTACTCCCCCCCCCCCCCTTCCAACCTTTTCCTAACATGCATATATTCGCATATTCAAAGCTCACTACTTTAATTAAAATAATTAGATGCATAGTTAGAGAAAGAAACAAAGACGGGAGTTGCGGATCATATCATCTGTAAGGTATACTAAGATGAGAGGTGCCGACGATGTCATCTGTAAAGTATACTAAAACCGGAGTTGCGTATCATGTCATTTGTAAGGTATATCTCACAAGATACATATAATTCTTGGTATTTTGATCTCATCTAATACTACATTAATCTTGCTTATTGTGAGAGGGTGCTCTTGTGGGCTACTCAAGTTTTTTCCCCTGTCCCAAGTCTCTCAATAGGGAGAGGGTGCTCTTGTGGGCTAACATGCATCGTAGAATAAGGATTGAGCTAAGTAACATATGATTTGTACACCTTTAAACTTTAGCCAATGATTTAGACACATTATTCCTACTTTTTACAAATTTTGAAATGGGCCCACAAATTAGACCATCATGATTTTGGGGTTAGTGACTAGCATACTTTATTTTTTGGCCTTAAGGGGAAGTACCAACAAAATATACAGGAGAGTGAAATTTAACACAAGAAGTAAGTGGTTCTCTACTATAGTAATGAAGAGGAGTGTTGTCATTCCACCATGGTGTGAGTTTGAATCATGTCGACTCTCTAATCTAACATCTAATCTAATAAATCTATCATTTGACCAAAAAAAAAAATTATAGAAAAATTTGATCTCTGCATGGTTGTTGTTTAGCAAAGTAAATAGCTAGTATAGTAACAAGAATGTGAACCCATGCACTAATTTCAATTCTAACTGACACTAATTTGCAGTCAAACTAACTTTTTATGCAACATCTTGTTTTTAGTATTGTGGAACCCATCTAAGATTAAGATGGATTTAAGAAAGTAAGGAAAAATAGTTAGTTCCATTCCATGGATTCATTTTCCTATACTAACATAACATTTGCATTTCATGAATTCTTGATATATAAACTAAATCCATAATTTTGAAATTTCATACTATAAGACTATGTACGTACATGTACTAAAAATCGTAATATGACAAGAAACATTAACAATAGCAAAAGTCGTCTCCAACCAAGGAACAAAATGAATCTCCTAAAAAGAATTAGGGCTAAACATAACTATGGGCTGGGTACATGTATTAAGCCCTCAAGCCCCTCAACGGGACACCAACATGTGCATCCCAAGTCAAGATGAAAAGATTTAGCCATACATGGCTAGAAATGGAACTACCAGATCTTCAGCCATCTCTGGTTACAGATGGCATTATATAATTTCCTAACATGAATCGAATGGAAGGCTTGATGTTTCTTATTCAATCAAATATTAGGCATAAACTTTTTAAAATATTTTTTTTTCAATACTACGTAACTAGGCTTGGCAATTTCTAGCAAGACCCGTTAACCTGACACAAAATTAACAGATTATCGGGTCTACACGATAACGAATCGGATCGTTATCGGGTAACTCGATAAGCACCTGTTAAGACAACGGATTGCTCTGGGTATACATGTAGGTAACTTGATACATAATATTATACCCCTAAAAAATATAATAGTCATGTAGGTAACCTGATACATAATATTATACCCCTAAAAAATATAATAGTTATATATATATATATATATATATATTAAATTTAGAAAATTTGGAGAAGGAGGTAATATATTTTTATAGGGTATAGTACTATTGTTTTATTTCTTTTCAAAATTATTGTGGTAAACTTCTCATAATTTGAATGGTTTATAATGTTTGGTTTTTCTATACTTAGTTTATGTGGAAGAGAGTTCTGATGTGGAAAACCTACTGAAGACATCATCAACATAACTCTTGAAGGCAATAGATCAAGCCAAAGTTCCAATACAATTTTCCCATGATGATCAATGAAAATTGAACGATTTTGTAAAAGGAAAAACTTGCAAGCTTTGAATTTCATTGACAAAGTTTTAACTTCTGAGAAAGGCTTCACAACCTTGAAAAGAAAAACGCCTTCATTTTGCATGTCCTTGCACATTTGATATTTTGTAGTAGACTATGAGTTTTATTGGTGCTTTTTTATTAGGTTCTTATTTTGAAGTGTAGATATAGTACTTAACGACAAATTTGTTTTTATGTTTTGAAGTAATATTGATGTGAAAATTAACTTGACACACAAATTAAACCCTATTGTTGACAATTGTAGTACATATGTGAGTAGGGATCGTTCTAGACCGGGGATTAACTAGGGAAGCTAATCAACACAAATAAGACTTAAAAACACTAAATTAGACTCTATAGACTCAAAACTAACTCAAAACAGCAACAAACAATAAAAAAGACTCAATTCTAGAGCCAACAAGTGATTTTGATGAAAATAAACTTAAATTGACTCAAAAGACAAAAAGAAAATAGATTATGACTCAACTAACAAGACTTAATGAATGGGGGTTTGTTTTTGACGAATTTAAAACTTAAACAAGAAACTTTGCTGAAACAAACAATGAAAACGAATTTAAGGTGAATTGAAAAGGGTAACAGGCTAGTTAGAGGGTCCTTATCCACACATGACATATGCATACAAACCAATTTCTAGTTATTATCCCCTTAGACTGTGAATGACAACACCCTAAGTTAACCGTGATAGCACAAATTAACCATCAGATTTTCAATAATTCATTGAGTTTGATGGAATACGCATCGCAACCAAATTATCCTTATCAAGTTCCCTAACTATGAAAAACATGATAGAAAGACATATCAAAGGTCATTAAGTTCTTTGAAAACCATAAGTATTGACGAGGAATTCGTAACTATGAAAAGCATGATACTCCTGCCAAAGATTTACTTAATGATCGGATCATATTTATATATATTTTTACTTCAAATTCACTCGTCTTTTATTAGTTAGTTCCTTATATTTTTGAGCTATTTACGTTATTTTTGTGTTTATAGGATTTGTTATGCAAAGAAAATAAAAATGGCACAAATGAGTTTTAAATAATAAATTCGTCGAAAATTGCTTTAGTCGTTCTCATTCTGTCATGGGTTATTGGTAGAATTATGTCACGGATTATAGGTCATGGAAGTTAGGCTAAATTTGTTAGGTATGCATTAGAAATTATATGGCGTGACATCTTCCATACCCACTGATGATATACTTCCATATCCACTTAATTCAGGTTGGTGCATCACATTTATATATATATGATATATCTAAAGGCTGTTTGTGGGTGGAACAAAAGAAAACAAAAGAAATATATTAAACTGGGCTCGGCAGCTGGTAAGTGTGGTAGTTGGAAGAAGAATAAAAGAAAAGTGTGAGTGTGGTAGGTGAGGCAACTTAGAAAATCAGAAAACAAAGGAATAAGGGCAGCGCCACAGAGCGCAGAAAAGAGAGAAGTGAGATGTGGGGGAGAATAGGAAAAACGCGAGGGCTGGGCAGCGAGAGAAAAGCTGCCCTTAGCAGCGTGACTGGCAGAGAAATAATCAGGAGAAAGGCAAAGACACGGGAAGCTGCCCAAGGCAGCGCAGAAAATGAGGTCAGATGGCAGAGAGACGCAGCAGGGTGATGAGGAGAAGCAGGGGAGATAGACACGGAGCAGGAGGGCAGAAGCACAGAAGCACGGCAGATTTTCCTTTCTTGGTTTTATCTTCTCAAACCCATGTTTTACTTTTGGTTTAATTTGATAATAATGTGTAACTAAATTTATTTTGGCTAGAGGTTAATTCAAAGCCATGAATATATTTGTAATATGAATTGATTACCTTCAGTTGTGATTTCTGAGTTGTGATTTAATTTGCTTAACTGCTTGATTGATAACTTATTTTTGTATGTCGATTAAGAATGCATACTTAATTTACATGCATGAATTTGATGCTAGAATATAAGTGAATTTCACCTAATCGTTATGAACTTATATTCACAAGTAGTGAAGGTTGTTATCCACAATCGTGTTAAGTGAATTCTAGGCTGGATTAACATGCGTATTCCATAGTTATGAATGCCTAGTCAATGTTTATGATTTCCGTTGAACTTAATGATCTTTGTTGAATGTCTCTATCATGCGTATTCCATAGTTAGGGACTTTGATGAGGAATAATTTGGTTGTAATGCGTATTCCATTCAATCCAATGAATCTAGGGAAATCTAAGAGTTAATTTAAGCGGACCTAATTAACTTGGAACATTGTCATTCACAATTTATTGAAAGAACAACTGAAAATCAATTTAGGTTGCATATGTGTCATGTGTGGAAAAGAACCCTCTAGCTAGTCCGTCACCTATCATTTCACCTTAATTTCATGCTTTTGTCAATTCTGTAATTTATTTAAGTTTAATTTACTTCTCGTCAAAACCAAACCCCCCCCATTATTAAATTATATTATTTAGTTAGTTTTCATTGTTGTTAGTCTTTTAATTCAATTTCCATCCATTTCAGTTCCTAGTGTCTAATTTGATTGTTTTCATTATTTTGAGTCATTCTAAGTGTGTTTCAAGTTATTAGAGTTTTTAGTCTAGTTTTGTGTCCTTGAGTCTTGTTTAATATTTTTAAATTAATTTAGAATAGATTAGCAATCCCTCCTAATCCCCGGCCTAGAACGATACCCTACTTACATCTATACTACAATTGTGAAAAAGAGGGTTTAATTTGTGTGTCAAGTAATTCTCACATCACTTAACACAATCATGACTAGTGACTTCCACTACTTGTGAATATAAGTTCATAACGATTAGGTGAAACTCCCTTATGTAGCATCAAATTCATGCATGCAAATTAAGTGTCAACCCTCAGTCTACATACATAAATAAGTTTTGATAACTCAGATAAGCAAATCACATTCAAGACTCAAGAAATAATAATTGGATGTAATGAATTCATATAAAACATATAATCATGGCTTCGAATTCACCTCCAACTATAAAGAAATTAGTTCCTCATGTTCGCAATTAAACAAGGACAATTAAATTTAAACATTGAAAACAAAGATAGAATACACCTAGAAACACTCCAACAATCCAACGTCTTGAATGGCAAGCACAGCTCCAGGTGGCTCATTCTTCTCCTTCCTTGCACAGCTGCAGCATTAGAAGGATGTATGTATATGAGTGTGTATGGTGCTAAATTGTGGTTAATGGTGTAGAATTATATGGGGGGGTGGTGTTCTGATTTGTGGTAGAAAATATGTATTTATAGCCCTAGGAAACTCGGCACAAATCCCTGAGATGAGAAGGATAAGTTTGACACAATTCTTAAAGGAAAATGACTAGGGTTTGGCATAAAGTAGTGGAGGAAAAGGATTACACAATCCTAGAGAAAAAGGGCTAGGAAATTCAGCGAAAGCTTCTAGAATGGAAAATCTGGCAGATTTCTAGAAGAAAAGCAATAAAAGGTGCGGCACCAATCAAGGGCAGGTGATAAGGCTTCTAGAAAGGGGTTTTAGGTAATTGAATGTGTAATTGATCCCCCCTTGCAGCTGGAATTAAGGTATGATAAGATAAGATAAGGTTAGTTTGGATAAGATAAGGTTGGATAAGATAAGGCAGTTTGGAATATGTCTTATTCTTTTGAGCTGATTCCTTATCTTCAATGTCTTGAATTAATTTCTTCAACTCTTTAGCACATTCCTAGCCTCTCTTGAACTTCAAATTCGTCCATTCTTTGTGTTCCATATGTAAGCTATCCATTCCAGCCCAAAACTGCTCTAAAATGCTCCAAAATGCACTTTTTTGCCAACTTTGTCATTTGGACCTACAAACACATGAAAATAGCTTAAATAACTATAATAAATAGAAAATAACAACATAAATGAAAGAAAACAAGCTAACTAAGTCGCATAAATATGCTCCTATCAAATTCCCCCACACTTAGCTTTTGCTAGTCCTCGAGCAAAACGAAACAAGCAAAACAAAACCTAGACCTTCCAACGTTTGCCTCAGGGATTTCCAATGAAACATGACATATTAAAAATCACTACTCCCACAGATTTTAGACATCCCTACCTTCGAGCGCACACTTAATCGCAGTCACCACTCACTAGCTCGCATTTAATCAATAAAAACAATGGTTTGAATGTAGTAACATGCCTTAGAGAATTCACTCAATTCCTCACTGTAATACTCTCTATTTTCACAGAGATTTTCTGACTACACTCCCTATACTAGGTATATGTGAGAAGATTGATGTAAACATGTAGACTAGCACTCACATACGTAGTAATCAAAGAGGGCACTTTCTGAAATTATTAATGCAAATATATATATATAATCTCATGAACGGAATGCCACTACTTAGATGCGAGAACTAGGGATTCCATATGCTCATACTGATAGGATCATATTTATGCGACTGAGTTAGCTTGTTCTCATGCATTTATGTTGTTATTCCTTAGTTGTTTTAGTGTTTAAAGTCATTTTCGTGCAATTTCAGGTTCTAAGGACAAAGTATGCAATAAGGTGCATTTTGGAGCAGTTTTGGGCTTGGAATGGATAGCACATGCATGGAGCAAAGTGGTTGGACGAAATTAAAGATCTAACGAAGCTAGGAATGTGCCAAGGAGAGGAAGAAAATAAATAGAGGACCAAGGAAGACAAGGAAACCATCAAGAAAGAGGAAAGACTAGTCAAACTTGCCTTATCTTGTCTTTACCTTTTCTAATCTAAATTACCAAAGATTCAGTCACACGAAGGGTTTCTAAATACTTTGGGACATTTCATTACATATTCTACAAGTCCTAAACCTACCTTAAAAGTCCAAGCCATATCATCCTTCACCATTTCTCTTCCTTGCCGTGCAAGGGAGCCATCCCTTTCCTATTTTCTGCCATAAATCACTCCAATTTCCACCCATACCATGCATCATCACCCTTGTCCCCTTCATTATTTCAGATTTCATGCATCATTACATTGAATCATTGCACTCAATTGCTACACCATTCCTTGTTCCCTCCATCATTTCAGATTCATGCATTATTACATTGAATCATTGCACTCAATTGGTACACCATTGCTTGTTCCCTCTATCATTGCACTCAATTGCTACACCACTCCATGTTCCCCTCCATTGCCATGCACTTCCTCTATAAAAGGAAGTGTGTGTAACATAAATGGAGTTCAATTTTTGCTTGATCATTCATCCCCATTTCAATATAATCTTCATCCAAACACATCCATTCATCTTTACATCCATTCCTCCATACAAACAAACCTTCAAACACTCACCAACACCTTGTGCCGTAGCAAAGGAAGGGAAGGAAAGTGCTTGGACGTGCTTGCTGTCCAACTTGGATCGTTGGAGCGTTTTCTTTCTTTTGTTTCTAATGTTTAAATTCATTTCCTTTTGTTTTGTTGTAAATATGAGTGGCTAAACCCCTCTTGGCTACGGGTGATTTCAAAGCCATAATTATGTGTGCAATATAATTTGATAAATTCCAGTTATGAACTCTTGAATCGTGAATGCAATTGGCTTAACTATTTGATTGATAACTTATTTGTTTTTGTTAACTAAGTGTCGACACTTAATTGGCATGCATAAATCCGTTGCTAGAATATAAGGAAGTTTCACATAATTGTTACAAACTTATATTTGCATGTAGTGAAGGTCGCTCATAAACGATCGCGTTAAGTTAAATTCCTAGCATAAGCGACAGGATGTCATAGTTGCAAGTGCTTTGTCAATGCTTATGATTTTCATTAAACGTAATGATCTTTGATTGTATCTCTATTATGATGTCATGTAGGGAACTTTTGAAGAATGTTTTGGGTTGTCGAATGATGTCATCCAATCCAATAAAACAAGGAAAATTTGAGAGTTAACTAGTGATGTCACGGTTAATTTGAAGCATTGTCGTTCATAATTCAATGAAGTAGTAACTGGAAATCAAGTTATTTGCATACATGTCATGTGTGAAGAAAAAACCTCTAGCTATCCCATCCATCATCTTATTTCTCAATTTTATTTTACAATCTGTCTAGTTTTTCATACTTGTTTGTTTGTTACAACTTCCACCAAATCAAAACCCCCCTTTTAGTTTCTTGTTTCAAAGTGTTTCAAATTTGTTTTAATTTGTGTTTTTAAATGTTTTGATTCAAGTAAAAATCAATTTTCGTCCAAAGTCATTCCTAGTGTCTTGTTTAAGTTTATTTGGTTATTTTAAGCTGTTTTGAGTATTTTAAGTTTGCTTTAAGTCTTGCGAGTCTTGTTAAGTGTTTTTAAATTTAGTTTTATGTTTTTGAGTTAGTTTAGAGGTTATTAGCAAGCCCTCCTAATCCTCGGCCCAGAACGATCCCTACCTATACTTATACTACAATTGTCAAAAAATGGTTAAATTTGTGTGTTAAGTTAATTTTCGCATCACATACCAATCCCAAACTCCACAACTTGAAACACACAACAACCAAGAAAAAAGCCAAAGGGTTGTAACGGGGCTAAGGGTATTTGCTAACAAAGAAAGGTTAAGGATAAACAAAGGTTCTTAAAGCAAAAGTAAGCAAAAATAATGAAATTGACACTTAGAATTCACTTTTGAATGCAACAAATAACTTGAAACACTAAGGGGATTTCGTAAAACTTAGGGTCATATTGAAACCTTTTGGACCCTTTCTTCAACAACCACTACTTGTGAGTTATTCCTCACTTATTTCACAATTTTTTCTTCTTCTTTCTTCTCTTTACTTTCTTTCTCTTCTTTGCATTTTTTTCTATATTTTTTTCTTTTTCGTTTCTCGTGCCTTACTCATTCTTTGGCACATAAAACGTACACTTTGAAAAACCTTCCCCCACACTTGTTTTCTGCAATAATGTCGCTCAAAAGGAATTCCCTCTAAGTCATGCTCCATTATACTTTAAGAACAAGGGTATGGATAGTCCTATTCTAGGCTAGGTAAGGATAATGTGGCTAACAAGGAAAATAGGCTAAATAAGGCTCAAAGGGGTTAAACCTACAAAACAAATGCATGGGATGAAGGCTTTTTGGCTCTGGTGGTAACTACTAAACAACTTTATCTTGTTATATCTTATGCACTCAATTTTAAGCTTTGAATGAAATGGGCATGAGTTCTAGTATTTGGAACTAAAATGATAAAACGCATTCTAGTAGCAACCAAGCAAAGAATGATGAGATCATGCAACGACTTTACAAAACAACAACTTCACAGATTAATAACTCTCCAAATAACGTATAGACTCAAGTCTCTCAAGGTTGTAGCGTTAGTTTGAGTTCCTACCTTCAAGCATGTTACAAAAACTTCTTTTTTTTCTTTCTTTGTAATTACATGTGAATTCATTAATGACAACTACAACCAAGTATACACCAAAGCATATCAAACTTCCACCCATATTTGTAGTTTTCTTTAACAATCATGCAATTAAAAACCAAATCCTCATCATTGTGTTGGAACGTACCCTAAGACACAAACTAACACACAAAAACGACTCTTTTTGGGTTTTTCAAAACTTTTTCTATTTTTTTTTTTCAAATTTTCTTATTTTTCTTTCAAAAGACACTAAAACACTTCAAAACACACTAAAAACACTTAAAAACAGGGAGAAACAACTCTAGAGGTGGTAGCTAGTAAAATCCCATGAATTTTCAACAAAAACACTTGTTTACCCCCCCCCCCCCACACTTAAACCAAACATTGTCCTCAATGTTTCAAACATAGACTAACATGCAAACAAGCAAACAACACAACTAACAAACACGACAATCATGGCAAAGTAAAAGCAATAAAGAGTAGAGTTTAAGAACGCAAATCTGGTTATGGAGTCGGAGATTCATAGGTCTTCTTTATTTGAATGCATGGGTTGCCTCCTAAGAAGCGCTTCCTTTAACGTGTCTAGCCAGACGAAACCTCCTTTTTAGTTTTATTGGAACCCACGGAATGGAGGGGTATTTCCTCCACAACCTGCCCCTCGAAACACTTCATACTTTGGATCTTTGAATGGAAAAGGATAGTGATCCTTCTTGATTGTGGTGTTTTGCTTCCTTAAGTCAACGTGAACTCTCCCACCACCTTGAATTCGATTAGGTACCTGCACCAAATAAGGTAACAACCTATTAGTTAAAATGGGAATGGGAATTGGAATAGGTGGCTCACCAATGTGCTGCGATGAAGTGGCAGCATAGTCAACAGATGCACAAGGGGTGCTCTCGGCTAAATTTGATGGTTTGAGGGTTGGGACGTGTTCCTTGTGCTCCACTCCAATTCCCTATTCATTGGTGGTTCTAGATACATCCTTCTTGATTGGTGTTGCTGAACGTTCTTGTGCTAAATTTTAATCACATCTATAGAAAAACAAGAACGAACATCATTAGGTTCATAACAGATTTAGAAACTTTAAAGTTAATCATATCGCCACCAAACTCCATAGTTAATGCTCGCTTGGCCAGGTCAATCTTGATGTGGGCAGTTTTCATGAAAGGTCGTCTAAGTAAGAGTGGCGATGGTAGAGAGTGGGCTGAGTCTTCCATGTCAAGCTCATAGAAATCTACAGGAAAAATCAAGTGGTCTACCTGCACCAAAATATCTTCCAAAACTCTTTTCGGATATGCATTAGAACGATCGGCTAATTGGATAATAACTGCCTCATTTTTAAGCTCTCCTAGATTCATAGATGCATAAACAGAATATGGCATGACATTAATTAATGCACCTAAATCTAGCATAACATGTTCAAACCTTGTATTACCAATTACACAAAGGCTAGTGAAACTACCTGGATCTTTGCATTTAGGTGGCAGCTTTCTTTGCAACATTGCAGAGACATTTTCACTTACATGTACCACCTCTTTCTCCCGAATCCATTTCCTTGTTGTACAAAGCTTCTTCAAAAACTTAGCATACTTTGGAATTTGCTTTATTGCATCACGGAGTGGGATATTGACTTGCACCTTCTTGAAAGTCTCTAAGATGTCTTTTTCATCCTCTTCGGTCCCGACTTGCATAAATCTGCAAGGGAAAGGTACATTAGGTGGAATAAAGTTAGAATGAATCAAATTTGGAACAACCTTAACTGTGGTGGACGGCTTAGAGGCTTTAGGGGGTTGCGGCAAAGGTTTTTCTACCGTTGTCGTGGGCTTGACTTCTTCCTCCTCTTCAAGCAATAGCTTATCGTCCTCCTTTTGGCTTGATTTGGATGTTTGTGGGTGGGTTCCAACCTACTTGCCACTTCTCAAAGTGATAGCGTTGGCGGTTTCGAATCTTCCCTTTGGATTCACAACGGTTGAACTAGGAAGTTTGCCTTGTTCTCTAAACTGCCCAAAGAACTCTGAAATCTGCCCTATTTGCTTCTTCATGTCGCTCATCTCCTTGTCCTGATTTGCTATTCGATTATTTTGATTTTGTAATCCCTGCAATACATAAGTTAGTAATTGAATAGCTTGATCATTATCAAATAGCGAACCTGAGTTTGGTTGAGCTGTTTGTGATTGAGGTTGAGATTATGTGAATGGCCTTTGATATATCCCAAGGGGTGGCTGTCGAAATCCTCCTTGTTGAGGTTATTGAGGCTCCTTCCACTTAAAATTTGGGTGATCTCTCCATCCCAGATTGAATGTATTTGAGTATAGATCATTCCTTTGCTAATTTTGGCCTTGATAACCTATGGCATTGGCACTTTCCCATCCTCCATTCTCTATCAATTATGGACATTGATCATTGAGATGTCCTTGCATAGAGCACACTGCACATGCACTTGGTGTAATTCCTTGCACTTTGCATCCTTCGGCAACCTGAGATACAGGCATAGTGAGGTTAGCTAATTGAGATTGAATTTAAAAAATAACACTTACCTCATTCACTTGTTATTGATGCCATGGGGTGTCTCTTCCTCTAACTCCTTCATATTGTTATGCATTCAAGGCTCAATTTGCAATTAAGATCTTTGCAGCAACTAGAGTCTTGTCAACCAAAGCACCTCCTGTTGAAGCATTATGTATTTGTCTCTTAATTGACAGAAGTCCTTCGTAGAAATATTAAATTAAAAGTTCCTCCTTCATCTGATGTTGTGGGCAAGATGTAACTAATGTCTTAAAACACTCATAATATGCTGGAAACAATTATTCTTGGTTTTGTTGAATGCCACTAATTTTCTTCCTCAAAAGAATGACTCTTGAAGTTGGGAAGAATTTCTCTAAGAACGTTTTCTTCATGCTTTCCCAAGAAGTGACGGTTCCAGGTGCTAATTCGTATAGCCAATCTTTAGCCTTGTCTATAAGAGAGAATGGAAAGGCTTTCATCTTCAGAATATTCCCATCCACATTGATGGGTGTCATACTTGAGCATACTACTTCAAATTCCTTCAAATGCTTGTTTGGATCTTCCATGGATAGCCCATGGTATTTGGGAATATGATGCAGCAAACTTGACTTCAACTCGAAATCATCGGTCTTGCCTTGGGCCACTATAGGGTATTGAATGCAAAGAGGCATGGCATTGTCCAATCCCAAGGTTGAAAGTTCTTTGATTGTTCGATTGTCCATAGCCATGTCTTGTTCCTTTTCGAATTCCTCTTCAATTTCAACTTCAGATTCGGATTCAGAGCTAGAACTAGGTGGATTAGGTTCTGGCTTCTTCTTCTTCCTTCACAAAGTTCGTTCAAAATCATCATCGAACTCCAAGATGTCTGCACGAATAGGTTGAGAACTACAAGTCATAAACTAGTACTTGAAACAAGGAACAAAAACCATTCAGCAACCAAGTAGAAGGCATGCCAAAGACAAACACAAACACACACAAACACAGGGACAACTTTGACACGACTCAAACAAAAGAGATTAGCAAGTTTGCTAATCCCCGGCAACGGCGCCAAAATTTGACGTGAAAATTAACTTGACACACAAATTAAACCCTATTGTTGACAATTGTAGTAAAGATGTAAGTAGGGATCGTTCTAGACCAGGGATTAACTAGGGATGCTAATCAACACAAATAAGACATAAAAACACTAAATTAGACTCTATAGACTCAAAACAGACTTAAAACAGCAACAAACAATCAAAAAGACTCAATTCTAAACCCAATAAGTGATTTTGACGAAAATAAACTTAACTTGACTCAAAAGATTAAAAGAAAACAGATTATGACTCAGCTAACAAGACTTAATGAATAGGGGGTTTGTTTTTGACGAATTTAAAACTTAAACAAGAAACTTTGCAGAAACAAACAATGAAAACGAATTTAAGGTGAATTGAAAAAGGTAAAAGGCTAGTTAAAGGGTCCTTCTCCACACATGACATATGCATACAAACCAATTTCCAGTTATTATTCCTTTAGACTGTGAATGACAACACCCCAAGTTAACCGTGATAGCACAAATTAACCATAAGATTTTCCTTAATTCATTGAATTGGATGAAATACGCATCGCAACCAATTTATCCTTATCAAGTTCCCTAACTATGAAAAACATGATAGAAAGACATATCAAAGGTCATTAAGTTCTTTGAAAACCATAAGAATTGACGAGGCATTCGTAGCTATGAAAAGCATGAAACTCCTGCCAAAGATTTACTTAACACAATCATGACTAGTGACTTCCACTACTTGTGAATATAAGTTCATAACGATTAGGTGAACTCCCTTACACTCTAGCATCAAATTCATGCATGCAAATTAAGTGTCGACCCTCAATCTACTACATAAATAAGTTTTGATAACTCAGATAAGCAAATCACATTCAAGACTCAAGAAACAATAATTGGATGTAATCAATTCATATAAAACATATAATCATGTCTTCGAATTCACCTTCAACTATAAAGAAATTAGTTCCTCATGTTCGCAATTAAACAAAGATAATTAAATTTAAACATTGAAAACAAAGATAGAATACACCTAGAAACGCTCCAACAATCAAACGTCTTGAATGGCAAGCACGACTCCAGGTGGCTCATTCTTCTCCTTCCTTGCACATCTATAGCACTAGAGAGATGTATGTATATGAGTGTGTATGGTGCTAAATTGTGGTGAATGGTGTAAAATTATATGGGGGGGTGGTGTTCTGATTTGTGGCAGAAAATATGTATTTATAAGCCTAGGAAACATGGCACAAATCCCTGAGATGAGAGGGATAAGTTTGACACAATTCTTGAAGGAAAAGGACTAGGGTTTGGCACAAAGTAGTGGAGGAAAAGGATTACACAATCCTAGAGAAAAAGGACTAGGAAATTCCGCCAAAGCTTCTAGAATGGAATATCTGGCAAATTTCTAGAAGAAAAGCAATAAAAGGTGCCGCACCAATCTAAGGCAGGTGATAAGGCTTCTAGAAAGGGGTATTTAGGTGATTTAATGTGTAATTGATCCCCCCCTTGCAGCTAGAATCAAGGTATGATAAGATTATGATAGGATAAGATAAGATAAGGTTAGTTTGGAGAAGATAAGGTTGGATAAGGTTTTGGATAAGATAACACAGTTTGGATAATGTCTCCTTCTTTTGAGCTAATTCCTTATCTTCAATGTCTTGAATTAATTTCTTCAACTCTTTAGCACATTCCTAGCCTCTCTTGAACTTCAAATTTGTCCATTCCTTGTGCTCCATATGTAAGCTATCCATTCCAGCCCAAAACGGCTCTTAAATGCTCCAAAATGCACTATATTTCCAACTTTGTCATTTGAACCTACAAACACACGAAAATAGTTTAAATCACTATAATAAGTAAGAATTAACAACATAAATGCAAGAAAACAAGCTAACTAAGTTGCATAAATATGCTCCTATCAAATATTTATGTGGCAATGTGGTACATGTAACGGATGCGACAAGTCATAACCCATTAAGATAACAAGTGTTACACGAAAACGGCACGAAGCACGGCAAACAAGACCCGTTTGCCAAGCTTATACGTAACATTGAATGATACAATGAAATGAAAGGCTTAAATTAAAAATAGACGATCTAAATAGTTGTGGAAATTAAATATAACGGTTGAAACATTGGTAACATTGAAAGATACGTATACATTTACTCAGAATTAGTAAATTGGCAATACAATAATAATGCATAGACTATCAGAGCATCAATGTATCCATAAATTTTTGTTGGGTAGAACCCTAAGAAATTATAGACTAAGAAAACCAAGGTTGGAGATTTGGAGAGATTGTTATCCCCTCTTTTATATCGATAGGATATATATATAATTGATGACTCAATCATCAGTAAATCAATTGTAAGTTCCAGTGTAAGTTTTGCAATAAAACTTATTTTCAAATTATATTTGCATCATTAATTTGAATTCATTATTTTCATTATGAAGAATATTTTCATAACAACTGATTTTGAATGACATAAAATCCATACTCACATTCAATTCATCGAATATCTCAAGTTCAAGGTAAACACCGATCAATCATTTGTTCAATTCTTTCTATTTGTTTATCACAGTTGGTTTCATGGCATCTTTAATCCTAGTTATCCTCCACATCAAGTTTCCAATAGTTCAATTGAGTTATCATTTAACAGTTCATTCAATCTTAATCATCATTGCCCTTGGTTCAATTGTCCTCATCGTTATTATTATCACTAGTTCTGCCTGATAGGAGCGCATTTATGTTGCTACTTTCGTGTGTTTGTAGGTCCAAAGGGTTAATGTGGCAAAAAAGTGCATTTTGGAGCATTTTGGAGCATTTTTGGGCATGGAATGGATAGCATATGCTTGGAGCAAAAGGAATGGACGAAATTTGAAGTTTGTGCATCATCCTCTCCCTATAAATAACCATTTTACCACACTCATTTCACCCAACACATTCACCTACCACTACATCCACTCATTTCACCCAACACATCCACTCATTTCCCCAACACATCCATTCACCTACCACCACATCCACCCATTTCACCCAACACATCCACTCATTACAACCACCCAACACATTCACCTACCACTACATCCACTCATTTCAACCACCCAACACATTCACCTACCACTACATCCACTCATTACCATCACCCACTACATCCTCTCCCTAGCCTATAATACATCCATCCACCCTTCACCATAGGGAGATATATCAATCCAAAACAGACACACACATCATCTACACAATTCTCCACTTTTTGCCGTATTCAATACAACCTTCATCCAAACATATCCATTCATCTTCACATCCATTCCTCCATACAAACAAACCTTCAAACACTTACCAACACCTTGTGCCGTAGCAAAGGAAGGGAAGGAAAGTGCTTGGACTTGTATTTGTTGATTAAGGGTCGACACTTAATTGGCATGCATAAATCTGATGCTAGAATATAAGAATGTTTCACATAGTCGTTACAAACTTATATTCATAAGTAGTGGAGGTCACTTATAAACGATCGCGTTAAGTTTAATTCTAGCATGAGTAACATCATGTCATAGTTGCAAGTGCTTTGTCAATGCTTATGATTTTCATTAAACGTAATGATCTTTGATTGTATCTCTATTATGATGTCATGTAGGGAACTTTAGAAGAATGTTTTGGGTTGTCGAATGATGTCATCCAATCCAATAAAACAAGGAAAATCTGAGAGTTAACTAGTGATGTCACGGTTAATTTGGAGCATTGTCATTCATAACTCAATGAAGTAGTAACTGGAAATCAAGTTATTTGCATACATGTCATGTGTTGAGAAAAAGCCTCTAGATATCCCATCCATCATCTTATTTCTCACATTTGTTTTACAATCTGTCTAATTTTTCATACTTGTTTGTTTGTTTCAACTTCATCCAAATCAAAACCCCCATTTTAGTTTCTTGTTTCAAAGTGTTTCAAATCTGTTTTAGTTGTGTTCTTAAGTGTTTTGATTCAAGTAAAAGTCAATTTTCGTCCAAAGTCATTCCTAGTGTCTAGTTTAAGTTTATTTGGTTGTTTTAAGCTGTTTTGAGTATTTTAAGTTTGCTTTGAGTCTTGTTAAGTGTTTTTAAATTTAGTTTTATGTTTTTGAGTTAGTTTAGAGGTTATTAGCAAGCCCTCCTAATCCCCGGTCCAGAAAGATCCCTACTTATACTTGTACTACAATTGTCAAAAGAGGGTTAAATTTGTGTGTTAAGATCATTTTCGCATCACTGCCCCATTTGGTATCAGAGCCAAGTGAGTCGTAATTGAGTTATCATCTTCATAGTCACTACATTTGTTCATCATTCAGTTTTCATTTACAGTTAATCTTATTTGTTAACCTTCTAAGTAGGATTGTTTACTCTCAACCCAAACAGTAAGGTGTGTTCTAAACAATAAGTCCATAGGATTGGCATAAGTGGATCTCATGAGCGGACAAATACTTGAGGAAGGTAAAGCCAGTAAAATTTTTGCATATTGAAAACCTGCATTTTAAACAATATGAGTAGATTATTTAGATCTAATTCAAATGCTGATGTGGTAGAAACTAACACACAAATTAAATCATATTAAGACAGCTGTAGTATGAGCAAGTAGGAATCGTTCTAGGCTGGGGATTAAAAGGGATGCTAATCAACAGTAATTAGACTTAAAAACTGAAAACTAAGCTAAACTGACACTAAACATAAAGGGGGAGGTTTTTGGACGAATTCTAACTTAAAAGGAGTAAATTGAAGAAACAAATTAAGTTTGGTACGAAAATTGGGTGGAAGGTTAGCTAGAGGATTCTTCTCCACACCTGAAACATATGCATACAAATTGATTTCCAGTTATTATTTCTATAAACCACGAATGACAATGCCCCAAATTAACCGTGAACTGCACAAATTAACTTTCAGATTTTCCTAAGTTCATTGAATTGGACTCAATGACGCAACCAAATTATTCTTATCAAGTTCCCTATATGAACATCATGATAAAGATACATATCAACGATCATTAAGTTCTGTGAAAATCATAAGCATTGACAAGGCATTCATTACTATGAACTGCATGATACTCCTGCCAGGAATTTACTTAACACAATCATGACTAGTGACTTTTACTACTTGTAAATATAAGTTCATAACGATTAGGTGAAATTCCCTTATATTATAGCATCAAATCCCTGCATGCAAACTAAGTGTGCACCCTTAATCAACACACAAGAACGAGTTCTTAATAAAACAGATAAGTAAATTACATTCACGGTTTATGAAACAATAACTGGATGTAATCAATTTATATAAAACATATGATCATGGCTTCGAATTCACATCTAGCTAAAAAGAAATTTAGTTACGTATGTTCGTCATAACTAAATAAAAACAATCTAAATTAAACATTGAAATCAAATAAGGATAGAAAGAACTACGAGACACTCCAGCAATGGCAGATTAGGCTTCTCCTCTAGATGGCAGAATCAGCTCCTCTTCTCCTTGCAAGCACGACTCAAAATTTCCTTCTCTCTTCCAAAAACCTGCGGCACTCTCACTAATTTTCTCTCTAAACTCCCTCTGAAAGCTGCGGCAATAACTTGTATTTATAGGGCTAGGGCACGGCCTACTTTGTGGTGGAACATGATTGAGTTGTTTGTAGTGTTTTAGGACATCCTAAATCAGATTAGAAGTAGTTGAATGTGATAAGGAATCCCCCTTGTAGCTAGAGATAAGGTAAGGTAGGATTAGGACATGAGAGGATAAGATAAGATAAGATTGAGATAAAACATGACTGGATAAGATAAGGTAAGTTTGGATAAGGATATGATAGGATTAGATAAGATTTGTTAAGGATAAGGTTTCTCTTTAATTTCTGATTCCTTGTCTCCCAAGCCTCACTCTTAATTCCTCCATATTGTAGCACATTTCTAGCATTATTTAAACACCAAAAACGTCCATCCAAAGTGCTCCCCACACATGTTATCCAATATATGTCCAAAACTGCTCCAAATTGCTCCATTTAGCCATTTATTGTCATCTTTGCCAATTGGACCTACAAACACATGAACATAGCTTAAATCACTACCATAAATAGAAACAAACTCACTAAATGCAAAGAAACAAGCTAACAAAGTCGCATAAATATGCTCCTATCAAATTCCCCCACACTTAGTTTCTACTAGTCCCTGAGCAAAACAAAACAAACAAAACACAACCTAAACCTTCCTATAATTGCCTCAGGGATTTCCAATGAAACATAACATGTTAAAAATCACTACTCACATAGATTTTAGCTATCCTTACCCTTGAGCTTATACTTAGTCGCAATAACCACTCACTAGCCCACATTTAATCAATTAAAACAACAGTTTGAATGTAGTAACATGCCTTAGAGAATTCACTCAATTCCTCACCGAATATACTCTCTATTTTCACACAAATTTTCTTGCTACACACCCTATACTAAGTATATGTGAGAAGATTGATGTAAACATGTAGACTATCACTCAAATATGTTATAACAAAGAAGGCACTTTCTGGAATTATTAATACAAATATGTATATGATCTCATGAACGGAATGCCACTACTTAGAAGCGAGAACCAGGGATTCCATATGCTCATACCAATTTCAAACTCCACATATTGAAACACATAGCAATCAAGATAAAAGTCTAAGGGTTGTAATGGGGCTAAGGTATTGGCTAACAAAGAAAGGTTAAGGACAAACAAAGGTTCTTAATGGTTCTGGGTATTTTGATGTTGGCATTTTCTTGATTGGTTTGTATCAAGAGTGTGTGGTTTCGAGGACTTTTAACTAAGGCTTGGAAATTCATGTTTGTTCCTGTGACTTTATAGTAGACTCTGAAAATTAAAGCTAATGGTTGGACTCCTTTAAGGACTTGGTATCTTGAAGTTTTTATGTTTAATGTGCGTGCTTTCAGCATGTGCGGGTCTGAAAGACTTATTGTGAGATCTGGGAAACAATCAAAATGAATTGGTCCATTGTAAAGACTTGACTTGATCATTCCAAGAATACTATAACTGAAATCAGTGAATCTTGCATCCCGGAGACATAACAAAATAGAGGTATTGAGGGCTTTTCTTGTTAAGAGCTTGACTGCTATTTGGACTAGACCTATGTGAATGTAATTGTAACCATCTTTTATATGAGTTCTGATTTGTTCTAGTGTGAATAATTGACAAGTTTCATGTTCTTTACTAAGAGCATAAGCTTTTTCAACGGTTTTAATGTGGTGTTCACTTCTAAAAGAGGCTACTGACTATTTCTTTTTGTAAATGTTTTTACTAAAAACCTTGGGAATATTCCAATTTTCAAAGTCGACACTGTCATCCGTTTGAAATTCTAATTTTTGTTCTTCATTTAATATGTCTAAAATTCTACTTGTACTGGATTTGGAGCTAGTGCTGGCAGTTGAATTAGATCTAAATAATCTACTCATATTATTCAAAATGCAGGTTTTCAATATGCAGAAACCTTGTTGGCTTTACCTTCCTCGAGTATTTGCTAAACTCCTTATCCACTTATGCGATCTGCTCATGCCAATCTTATGGACTTATTCTTTGGAACACGCCTTACTGTTTGGGTTGAGAGTAAACAATCCTACTTAGAAGGTTAACAAATAAGATTAACTGTAAATGAAAACTGAACGATGAACAAATGTAGTGACTATGAAGATGATAACTCAATTACCACTCACTTGGGTCAGATACCAAATGGGGCGGAACTAGCGATAATAATAACGATGAGGAAAATTGAACCAAGGGCAATGATGATTAGGATTGAATGAACTATTAAATGATAACTCAATTGAATTATTGGAAACTTGATGTGGAGGGATAATTAGGATTAAAGATGCCATGAAACCAACTATTATAAACAAATAGAAAGAATTGAACAAATGATTGATCGGTGTTTACCTTGAACTTGAGGTATTCGATGAATTGACCGTGAGTAAGGTTTTTATGCCATTCAAAATCAGTTGTTATGAAAATATTCTTCATAATGAAAATAATGAATTCAAAATAATGATGCAAATATAATTTGAAAATAAGTTTTATTGCAAAACTGACACTAGAACTTACAATTGATTTACTAACGATTAAGTCAGCAAATAAGAAATGGACTGGTGAAAATGATATTTGTGCATGCAGGCATCCTTGACATTTGAAAATTAAAAGTGTTTACAACTTTTATTTCTTTGGGTACAATGTGAACTCAAAGAAAATTTTGTTGAGTAATTATGGAAATTCCAAACTTGAAACTTTCTCTTTCGTAGTCCACTTCTTATAGACTTGGAAAAGGTCTTGGAAGACTTGCTTTTACTATTTGATGAATGATGACTTGCTTTCACTATTGATGAAAATTGAATTTTGTTGGAATAATTGCTGCTTTTACTGTATAAGCACGGGATGGACGATTGAATGACTCCAAACTTTGTCTAAATAGCTAGTGGGAATGTGCTGGCTGATTGAATAATTCCATGCTTTGTCGGAATTCTTGGTGCAAACAATGCCTAAACACTTCACATGGTGCTTTTGGAAAGATGACTGAAATTTTCACATGACTCTATGCAAATGGGTCCTAGGAATCCTAGTAGTCGACCCAGTTAGCTGACTGTGTTTTTTGGCTTGCTGAATTGGATGGTTGCAGTGAGGATGCATCTCAAGATTCGAAGCCTGCAACTTCTTCTTCTTCTTCAGTATAGAGCATCGTTGCTTCTGCAAGTAATTGTTGTGCTAAATCTTCAAGCTGAGTGGCTTTATTTTTCTTTGAGCCTAACAATTTGATAGACTTGCTGTTCCTTTGAGGGATAAAGATGGACTAATGTTCGATAATGATTGTTCTGTGTTGAGTGCATAAAGGTATATTTATATGCCCTCTTTTACTTAGGTTTTTTACTTAAAATCTCTATGCATCACAAGATATTTTGTTGTTTGTATTGTATTTCAGGATGAAAGGAAAGGCTTGAAGAAATCATCTTATTTTGAATATTGTAACGAAGTGGCCCAAAGATCCGCCAGAAAAGGCCCTTGCAGAACAGCGAACTTGCGAGTTTTTCCCCGAAGTGCTTAGAACGAATTAGAAAATGGGCCATATATGGTTGGAAAGCCCTGGAAGTCTTCTTTCTAATGGTCTTTACAGCTTATGATTTGGAGGTTTCGACAAGAAGGTATGACAGAATAAAGATGACCTGTTCAGTTACAAATTTTGATAACAGCTAGTTTTCAATTACTCCAATACTAAAAGCTAGTTGTTATGAGCTATAAATGAGAGTCAATTCAAGGATATAAATGTGTTAAATGTTAGATAAGTCCTAAGCCTTATAACAGGAGACAAATACTCAACAGAAGAAGGAGAAGTTGAGAAAAAAAAAATAGAAAAACAAAGAATCTGGAGGAAGAGCAAAAGTCCTCAGCCTTGAGCAGTTTCTAGGTTCTAGCTTTCATGACTTTTTATGAATTTTGTTTTTATGGATACTCAGGGATGCTTTGAAGCCCTCGACATGATTGAATTAATGTTATGATGCAGCTTTAGGTTATCAATTTCAAGCACATATTTTCAAGTTTAGCTACCTTGTTTATGTTTGCTTTCTGTTGAGAATGATAAGGATGACTGCCATATCTTCTTTCATTCATTAGAAACATGTGGTTAGGTTCAGAACTAATCATGTAAATTGATTCCATGAAGTTCTAGGATAAATGCCATGTTCTAGGGTTCATGCGATGTTCATAATCCTCTTCGTTCTTAATGAGTTTCTAGGTGCTAAATCTGAGTATATGCCATGCTAGGTTGCACCTACAAATATAAATTTTATGCATATGCCATGCATCTAACATGCAAAGTAAGAGAGGATTCATACAATCTAGTTATATGCCATGCTAGATATGTGAACATCTTAGTTGTGCATTTGAAAGGGATAAATTGAAAGATCATATCACTGATTCAGGAATGTTTAGGAGAAGACCTTTGTTTATTTGAAGTCAGATTCATGTCCTAAAAACGTTTCTAACCTATTCCATGTCTTAGGTTTGTTTTTAGATAGTTCTAATTTTTCACTTTTCTTTCTGTCTTTATTTCTTTTCCAAAATTACTCAAACCCCCTCTCCCCATTTTGAGTCATAGGAGTCTTTAACTAATGCTAATATGTAAGAATCAAAGGTTTTACTAAGTTGTTTATCAGTCCCTGTGGTTCGACACCCTTACTTGTGTCACTATACTATCCTTATATTTGCACTCGAAAGGAATTTCAACAAAATGGCGCCGTTGCCACACACTGTACTTAAACAACTTTGTAATTCCTTTTAGTTTTTCTTACTAACTTAATTTATTTTGTTTTCAGTTGTATGTCTTTCAATCCATTCAAGCAGCCCATTGATTTAGAGCCACTACAAAGTGTGTGGTATTGAAGTTTTAGTCTTTTTGAGTCATGATTAGAGCTATTTACAATTAAATAATAGGAATGTACATGTTTAACTTAGTATTGCAATCATAACTTTGGCTATGCTTTGAAAGTTGTTGTATCTACTATATAATACCACTGCTCACAGTTCTCAGAATACCTATGAAAAGTTACTAGTTCAAGCCTTAGAAGAAGGATAATGGAGATTGCCTTTTGTGAAATTTTGTGCCTATTTGCTTCTTTTAGAGAGATTAAATTGTTTCTACTCCTATCCTTTTCTTTCAAATTCATTTCAAATGATCTCACTACTCATTTTTTATTGAATGCTAAGAGTTATTCTCTTTTGTGGATACTTGTGCTTATTATCACCCATGAATGAATTCATTGAGACGATGTTAGGCTATGCATATTTTAAGTAGTAAATGGTCTAATTCCCTACCTTTGTTGTGTGAGACATTACCCATTTTGAAGCCAAGCACAGCCATATCTTTCATCACCCACACTATACCCATTTTCCCCCATAATAGCCATTCCCTATAGCTTGGGGAATACCAAAGTGATGAGGACAAAATGCTCGAGCTTTGAACTAAGAAAGTGGCATGTATCGAGGTAACATGGGCTGGAATTGCAAAATAAAAAAAATGGGACAAAGAAAACATTTTAAAAAAAAAGGAGAGACAGAATAAGATGCAATTTCTTAATCCATGTATAATTACACATAGGTCCTGGACACCGAGAACAGTAAAGAAGATCAATTCAAGAGGAAAGCATGTTGGTTTTGCAAGGAAGACACTTTGGTATATCTCAAGTTCTAGCAATCCTTATCCATCCTTTCATAGCCCCTACCGTAAAAACATTACATTACAACCTTATGAAAGACCTAGATGATCTTTGAGGATGTATTCATGGGTGTTAGTAAGTATGTGTGCTATCTTATTCTTAGTATTTGATTCCTTTCATGAGATATGTCCAGAAGGTTCTTTTGTTTCTAATTGAATTATGTGTGAGAATATCTTGCTTTCCATTACATAACCTCACTCATATATACTTGTTAAGAGCAAGCCCTAGGAATCAAGTGAAAGAGTGAATCTATGAGATTAGAGTTAAGACGAATCTTATCTTCCTTGCTTGAGCTTGTAACAAGCTAGAACACCTCAGTAACATGCAGATTTGATTGCTGAAAAGGTAAAGTCAAAGTTAGGAATGTAAGGTATAATTGAGCTTTGATTCTTATTATCTTGCTTCGAAAGTGCTCTAATCATTGTTTTGTAGGTTGTTTCGAACGTTTATGGGTATCATCACTGTTAAACCCTTAGGAGACACAACTTATCCTAATAAGGATGCCTAGAGGTTTAAAGGCTTGATGCACAAGCTGAATGCATTCGTCTCACCAACGAAATTAATCTTAGATTAACTTATGTTTGTCTTTTGTGTTGCTTTTGTTTCTTTTAGTTTTGGTTTACTCGAGGACTAGCAAAATCTAAGTCCGGATGACTGGCAATGATGGCTGTGTTGGTTATGTCGGAATGACTGGAAGTGGATTAATGGGAAATTCGGTGAGGACCTGACTAATGGTCTTTTGATGGTTGAATTTATCCCACCACTTGACTGATTTGACTTTGTAGACTTCACCTGTTTCAACTTCATAATTCCACTTCATGATCCATGAGACTTTATACTTGGTCATGAATATTAGGAGAAGTGTAATTTTGTAGTTGAATCAACTTCTATCAAATTTCTTTTGGAAACTAGCAGATAGGACCTCCATAAGTTCTTTTGGTAGAACACTGGCAGTTGGGCCGTGAATTAACCACCATTTAAGGAACCATGCAGGAAAATTCAATTTGAAACTCTTGTCAAAATTAATGAACCATGAATGACTAAAATCTTCTGTTTAATGGAAAAATATGTTAGTCCATGCATCAATGTAATCAAAGTAATTGTAATGGTTATTGGGAATGTGGAAATATTGGGTATGAAGAGGTTTGGTTTTGTAAAGGGGGATTCCCCAATCTGATTTGGTTAAAAACCTTCCAATGTAAAGAGAATGGTAGTGGATTTTGTTTTCATGGGTTTTGCTGTAGAGAGATTTGATTGAAATGGACTCGGTTTCACTAAGGATGGCTTGATAGTATTTTAGTGTTTTATGTGGTTATGTAGGACGAAAATGGAAATTAGGTAGAAAGACTGTTTTGGCTAATTTTTCTGGTGCTTGTTCTTGATTGAGATTGAAAGGGATACTGAAAAGATATTCACTGGGGTTTTTCTTGATGGTGATGTGTTGGTATAACTGACTGGTTGGGATGATGATGATTGGTATGTTGGGGTTGAATAAGGATCATATTGACTGACTAATGTCGTTTGATAATTGGGACGTGGTGATTAGTAGTTTGGCCTAAGGTTTCCTATTGTGGAACTTAAGGGAGTGAATCGGTTGGTAATGGCTAAGGCTGATGAGGAATCTCGGCTTCATTCTTGTTTAACTGGTGGTGGTGGTAGAGTGGCTGGAAGCCTCATCTGATTAGGTATCTTGTTGTTATTCTTCCCTCGCAGAAATTCTGTGGTTAGGAAATCAAGGATGCAATTTTGACTATAGTTGATGTATTTGATTTCAAAATAAAAAAATACTTAATATAGCTTGCCATTGTGCAAAAATATATTTTGATGCAATGTTTTGAACATTTTTTTGTAAAACATGTTTTGCAAATTTGCAATCGACTCTGATTAAAACTTTTGATTTAATAAATCATCTTGAAATTTACTAATACATAATACTATAGATAATATTTCTTTCTTAATAGTACTATAACTATTTTGTGCTGGATTCCATACTCCTGAATGGAAACGAACAATTTGTTCAGGAGATCCGGACGAAATTGATTGTTTGAGAATACCTCCATAACCAATTTCAGAGGCATCAATTTCAACAATTTTTAATGAATTGAGAGTTGGAATGTCAAGACAGGGCAAAGTCTTAACATGTGATTTGATTTGTTTGACTATGGAAGTATGAGTATTGGACCATGATGAGGGATTTTCTTTTAGACGATCAAACAAGGGTTTGCATTGTTATCTAAGATGTGGATAAAATTTTGCAACATAATTTAAAGATCATAGAAATCTCTGTAATTGGGTTTTGTCAGTGATTTCACCTGGAAACTTATCTGCAAATTGAATTACTCTATCTATTGGTTGACTGGTTGACTGGTGGATATGGTATCCTAAAAACCTAATTTTGGTTTGGAATAACTTAATTTTGGTTGCTGAGACAACTCATCCATTTGACTTAATTATCCTAGCAAACATGTTTAAGTGTTTCCAATGTTCATCTATCAATTTGGAATAAATGAGGACATCCTCAATATAAACAATTGACAAATGACTGTATTGATTAAATATTTCGTTCATGATATTCTGAAACTCACTGGTGCATTCTTAAGACCAAACGACATTACATTCCATTCATAATGACCAAAAGGAGTGACAAATGCTGTTTTGTATTAATCATCCTCATGAATTTAAATCTGTCAAAATCCAGACTTCATGTTTTTCTGGACATAAAAAGCAGGATAAGACTAGGGTGATTTGATTTTCCTAATGATTCCTTTATTGAGAAGTTCTTGGATTTCTGTTTTGCAGAATTCCATAACTTCTTGACTCATTTGGATTGGTCTGGCTTTTGTTGGTATTTTCTTTTCATTAAATTCCTTATTGTAAGGAAGCTTAACAATGTGTTGTTTTCTATGCCAAAAGGCGTTGGGAATATCCAAACAAATTTCATTAACAAGTATCTTTTGAAAGTTGTCAATGCTTTGTAACAAAGATTTGTTTGTTAATTGTTCTTCAATTCTTTTGTAATTAATTTCTTCTTTTAAGAAATTAATTTGTTGTGATTTTTTGGTAACTAGATTGATGGTTTTTGAGATGCTATCTTTTTGTAATTGTCTTAATTTTTTGAGATCTGTTTCCGTTCAAAACTCAAATGTGATTTTTTGTCCTAACATTATGGTGGTTATACGATTATGGTGTACCTTAAAAGGATATAGGAGAGCTATGAAGGGGAGACCTAAAATCACTGGGTCGGAAATGTTTTTTTATCAAAACAAATGGAGTTTTAAAACAAACATTGTTTTGAGAAACATGAGCTTTTGGGATTTCATAATTTAACTGCATTGGTGACTGGTTTGCTACACTAAGAATTTCTGTTCATTTATGGAAATACTTAGTGGGAATTAAATCTTCTTGAATACAATTCAAGTATGCACCTGAGTCAATTAAGGCAATTGTTTCTAACTGGAAGTCTTCAATTATTATTTTTATTTTAGAATACCATTTATGGTTCCTAATTTTTTGTAGTAATCCTAAAACTAGGTTTTATGTTGGATTTTATGTGAATTTGGATTCTAACTCTTGATCGAAGGAAGAACTATTGTGTTCTTCATCATTATTGCCAAGGAATGCCTGTGTTTGGATACTACTGAGATGTGAGCAAATTTCTATGTTTTTTTTATTTTAAGGACTTAATTTCTTCCTTAATTTTGTTGACTTCTCTTTGTAGATCTTTGACCGTAATTTCTTTCTTAGCCTTATTAAACCTTTCTAGGGTTGTGCTAAGACAAATTTTTGTGGCCATTAGGGGTTGACTAGTACTGGCTTCTTCAAGGGAGACTAACTTCTTAACTTTTTTTAAATAAAATGACTTTAATTCAGGGTCATCTACTCTGCTAATTAACTCGATAAGAAGATATTGTTGTTCTTCTTGCTTATTGAGGATTGAGATCTTTTTACAACAAGTATCAGTACATCCCATTTTAATGTCAAGGGATGAAAGACTACTTGAGGAATTACTGGAAGAAGACAAATTAGAACCTAAATCATCTTCTGATTGACTATGGTCTATATCTCTTAATTCTAAGATTTGGATTAGCTGGGTTTTCTCTTCTTCAGAGATTTTAAATTGGTTGATTGTTTTCTAGACTCTACATTTATTTGCATAATGACCAAATTTGCCACACTTGTAACAATTTCCTTTTTGTTCTTTGTTTTTGGAGTGGAATTTTCCTAAGGGTTTCCTTTTCCACTTGTTGGACTTGGGTTTCTCGTAAAATTTATTTGTTTCAAAATTCTTATTTTTGAATTTGTTATATTTTGGATGGCTCATACTGGAGTACCTATTTGGGCACCCATTGTAGGCTTCTGATTTTTTCTCTTTGTTGGATGGAGTAATAGGAGGTAATCCGTATTGTTCACAAAATGTTCCTAATTCGTATTTGGCTATTGACTTGTCTTTGTTAACTTGTTTTGTAATTTTCATATTAATACACATTTTCAATCCTTCTTTTTGGATAATAGTAATAATATTTCCATAAGTAAGGGTATGTTATGGTATGATACCTTCTTCATTAACTAAAACATTTCTTATTTTATGGGCAAATAGATTTGGTAATCCATTAATGAATTTTTCTTTCCAAAATGGTTGATTACTATCCTTTCTAAGCACGACCTAGACATGAAAACATCTTTGTACCATCTAAAATCGCTTAGGGTTGGACATCTTAAGTTGCTAAGCTGGTCATGAATTCTGGAGGTGAGATTACTGGGTGTCCCTATGAAATGTTCTATAATGGTGAAAAGTAATGTGTTAACTGCATCTAGGACTCCTCATCCTATATGCTCATCAAAGATGGGTGTTCCATCTTCGTCTCTTTTGACTGCATTTTTTATTTTATTTCTTGATTGTTCAATGAGATGTTTTTCCCACCAGGAATGGAGCATTCCTGTAAATCCAGTGACCAAAAGGTCAACAACTTGTGTTTGATTGAGGTTATGATTGGTAACATAACTATTAGCAACCATGGAGATGTGTTGTAATTTATTCAAAAGTTCTTGTTTTGATAATCCATCTATGTTCCATTCATAGAGTTTATTAGATGAGACTGAGAATTGGTTTTGGATGTTTCTTTCCTCAAATTGAATATCCGGAGGTGTTGGCCTTGGATACCAATTTTTGGTAAGAGTTGTTGGATTAACTCTTTTGTTTGTGATTCGTTTTAGTTCAAGATTTTGAAAAGCTTCTTCTACTTTTCTGATGGAATTTGTTTCAGTTTCTCCTTCTGAATCCTATGTTGCAAAAGTTGTTTCTGGTTGAGATTCATCTGGATGTTGTAAAACATTGACTGTTTTTCTTGTTTAATTCTTGTAATATTTGATCTATTTTTTGACTTGTGGAAATTGGTTTTTAAGCTATTGTGCTAGAGAAAGACTTTGGGAAGTTGACTATGGTTTTTCCCTAATTGTTGGTTTTGGTTGAGAAAGTCTATCCATTTTGGTTTCAATTTTGTCTAATTGTTTTCCTATGGTGTGTAGACTCTGGTTTTTGAAATTGTTTTGTTCGATGACTGGCTTGACTCCTGCATTTTCTTTTGGAAGTTTGAAAAGAATGGCTGGTACTTATATGTTTGCAATTGTAATTAAAATTGTTTCTTGTGGAGGGTGACTAGAAGAGACTATGGTTTTGTCTTCTTTAACCCAATTTTCTTCGGTAATAACTTCTGACTTCTTTTCATACTCGTAATATTTTTCAACGAAATCGAAGAAAAATACTTCAAATCTATGTTTTTTCATGAAATTGGTCCATTTATTGTAAATGTCCAATTTTTGTTCTTTTGTATATTTATTTCGAAAAATATTCCTTTTGGGAATATTTTCTATTGTTTTGATGTCAGCATTGAGTTTCTTCCACCGAATTTTGAATGGTTTATTCAGTACGAGTAATTGGTGGTTGATTTGACTTCTTCGAAGTCAAATTCTATTAGAGAGGTTTGTTCTCCTTGGTTCTGAGTATTGGGCTGATATCTTGGGTGAGTCATCTGAGAGGCTGTTTCTATTGACTTTAGTTTTATGTTAATCAGGTCATTGATTAGTTCTTGTTGGGTGATTGTTGAGCTAGTTCCTACTGCCTTTAATTTTCGATTAACTAAGGAATTGATTAAATCTTGATCTCGACCCACCATATCGGCTGATGTGGATCCAAAAAAAGAATTCCTACTTGGTTCTAATAATTTCTATTGACTTTAGTTTTATGTTAATCACGTCAAAATATTGTTCTATGTTGTCTAAGTTGACTAAGCTATTTTGTATGCTTACTAATTTGCTTTCATTGATCAAACACCAATCTGAAGGCAAACCGATATTTGACCACCTAATGGTTCTGGGTATTTTGATGTTGGCATTTTCTTGATTGGTTTGTATCAAGAGTGTGTGGTTTCGAGGACTTTTAACTAGGGCTTGAAAATTCATGTTTGTTCCTGTGACTTTATAGTAGACTCTAAAAATTAAAACTAATGGTTGGACTCTTTCAAGGACTTGGTATCCTAAAGTTTTTATGTTTAATGTGAGTGTTTTTAGCATGAGGGGGTCCAAAAGACTTATTGTGAGATCTGGGAAACAATAAAAATGAATTGTTCCATTGTAAAAACTTGACTCGATCATTCCAAGAATACTATCACTGAAATCAATGAATCTTGCATCTAGGAGACAATACAAAATAGAGGTATTGAGACCTCTTCTTGTTAAGGGCTTCACTACTATTTGGACTAGACCTATGTGAATGTAATTGTAACCATCTTTTCTATGAGTTCTGATTTGTTCTGGTGTGAATAATTGACAAGTTTCATGTTCTTTACTAAAAGCATAAGCTTTTTCAACAATTTTAACGTGGTGTTCACTTCTAAAAGAGGCTACTGACCATTTCGTTTTGTAAATGTTTTTACTAGAAACCTTGGGGATATTCCAATCTCCAAAGTTGACACTGTCATCCGTTTGAAATTCTAATTTTTGTTCTTCATTTACTATGTCTGGAATTCTACTTAAACTGGACCTGGAGCTAGTGCTGGTAGTTGAATTAGATCTAATAATCTACTCATATTGTTCAAAATGCAGGTTTTCAATATCCAGAAATCTTATTGGCTTTACCTTCCTCGCGTATTTGCTATATATATTGTACTTAGTAAAGAGTCTAACATTAATTTGGCAGCAGTAGGCAAGTATATTAGTTCCCCCAAATCAAATTCTCATTCTCGTAGTTTAGTTTAATTTGATGTATTTATCGATTATAAAATAAGAACTACCCTAATGGAAAAAATATAGGGAAGTGTTATTAGCACTCAAAAAATCTCATTCTACAATCCTCACCAGTGTATTTTTCTTTCTTAATATAGAAAGTTTGGAGTATAGAATGAGAATTTTGGAGTGCTAATAACAATTCCCAAAATATATTAATTTTTTATAAAACCTAAATCATATCATGTTTATTATTATTTTTTTTTTTTTTTGAAGAGAATCGATATTTATTGAAAAATAACAAACTACATAATATCTTGACTGGGAAGATCCTAAAGAAGGATAGAAGGCTCCTCAAGCCAAACAACTTCACTACAAATGGAAATGGCAAACTTAGCTAATTTATGGGCAACCCCATTACACAATCTTGGAACTTGTTGAAACTGAACCGGAGGGACCAACTCAGATAAGAAACGAACATCCTCCACTAATAGCCCCAAGCCAGAAAGATCTGGAGAGCGATTGTTAATAGCTATAATAGCCAACACATAGTCACTCTCCACGATGACACGCCTAAACTGCAGCCGACTTGCTAACTGAAGGCCCTTCAATATATCTTGAAACTCTATGTGCAATGCCGACCCAATCCCCTACTTCCTCCATGCCCCTGCTACAATGAAATACCCATTCCCATCCCGAAAAACCACCCTTATTCCCCCACAACGCTCCTCTAGCTGTGTTGCCTTATCGACATTAATCTTTACCCACCCATCTGAGGGAACCATCCATTTGCACTGAGACACTGGATGTGCAACACTCCGAATCATCTAGGCAGCACGATAAGTTTCATACCAACTCACCACCTTCTGCACCACCTCAATAGGTAACCCTTGCCGTTCCTCCCACACCTAAGAGTTCCAAGCTTGTTATAAGTGCCATAGCAACATACACAACAGTTCAAATTTTGACTTCTGATTCTCAACAACCGACAACAACCACTCTTTCTTAAGAACCCCCCATTCCAGTAAAAGATCCAACCCCACCATAGATCATCTCCACACTTCCAGCGCAAATGGACACTCCCTAAACAGGTGCCCCTCCGTTTCAACACCCTCTTGTGCATAGCCTACACTCCAAATTGAGATGCACTCCCTTCCGAGCAAGATTAACTTTAGTTGGAATAATGTCCTGACTAAGTTTCCATACGAAAATGCTAACCTTAGGGGGAGCTTTTTCTCTCCAAATTGATTTCTAGATAGATGAAAACGCATTACCTCCATTTGAAGAAGACACACCGACAAGAGATATTGCTCCAACTCTCAAGCTACCCTATAGCCACTACTGACCGTATACACCCTCATCACATTGTAGTGCCATATTACTCAATCGGGGGGAAATTGAAAGCTTAACGATATAGTACAAATCAACCCTACCTCCTCCTCCGAGAACAATTATTGTAAAACATCCACTTTCCAAACACCCAATTCTAGGTCAATGAAATCCCAATCACACAGATCCTCCCTTGCCGGAACAATAGGGGACTGAACTTTAAAAGATGGCGGCCTGGGTAACCATATTTCCTTCCAAACCTTAATAGACTCGTCATTCCCCACAACCCACCGCGACCCACGCACCAACACTTCCCGTGCCTTCAAAATACTTGACCAATAATATGAACTAGTCCTTGGGACAGGGGGCCACCCAAAACGAGATGGTAAGGAAATACTGAGCCTTAAGCAGTTGAGCTACGAAGGACTCAGAGTTTTAGGCAATCCGCCACCCCTACTTAGCCAAAGTTGCTAAGTTAAAAGCAAATAAAACCCAAAATCCCACCCCCCTTCCTCCTTCGGTTTACACAGTTTCTCCCACGACCACCAATGAATCTTCTTGACCCTTGGATCACTACCCCATCAAAAGCAAGCCATTAACTTTTGAATCTCATCACACAAAGTCTTTGGAAGCAAGAACCAATTCATCGCATAATTTGGGATAGCTTGGGCCATGACCTTAATGACTTTGACACCATGGAATCCAACCAACGCCACTTGGTCCAACTCGCCCACATTAGCATTAAATGCAATGCTACTTTTTGAAAGATTAACCACTTGCCCCAATGCTTGAGAATAGACATCCAAAATATGTTGAATCACCGCACACTCCTCAAGCTTTGCTTTCCCAAATTGAAAGCTATCATCCGCAAAAAGCAAGTGATGAATATTCGAGGAACCCTCACAAGTCTGCACCCCACTAAAAGCCTCGCATTACTCCTTCTTAGTAATTAGGGCTGAGAGACCCTTCATGCACAATAGAAAGAGATACAGAAAGGTCAGATCACCTTGCCTTAAACCCCGGGACGGCACTGCATACCCTTTCAGAAGACACACACGCCTTTACCACCTTTATCCATTCCCTAGCAAAACCCAACCGTACCATCATAGTCTCTAAAAACTTCCACTCCACACGGTTATAAGCTTTACTAAGATCCAGCTTTAAAGCCAAAACACCTTCCTTACCACAACGTTTATTATGAAAAAAGTGCCCAATCTCTGCAACCACTAATGAATTATCCGAGATTAGCCTACCAAGCACAAAAGCACTCTGATGTAGGGAGATAATAGAATTCAATAACCTTTTAAGTCGATTAGCTAAAACCTTAGCCCTAATCTTCTAAACCATATTACATAAGCTAATCGGCCTAAGTTGGGGGACATATCCTGTGATTCAGATACCTTTGGAAAAAGCACCACATGTGTAAAGCAAGCTTCCCAGAGGCCTAACACTAGGAAGGAACGCACGGCCTCAACTATATCATCTCCCACAATATACCAAAACATCTGATAAAACAACGAAGACATTCCATCAGGCCCCAGCTCATTCGATAGGTGCATTTGAAATAGGGCGATCTTAATCTCTTCCATAGAATACGGTTTTAAAAGCTCCGCATTCATCTCCGGCGTAACTTTAAGAGTCACTGTATCCGTCACCTTGCTTATAGCATTCGGTAAAACCCTCTGGGATTGAAATTTTTTCCGGAAGTACTCCATTACAGCATTCTCAATACCATTAGGTGAGTCTTACCAAAGTCCCGCCTCATCCCTCAAACCCTTAATAGTATTCTTCCTTCTCCGATTTGACGCTCGTTGATGAAAAAACCTGGTGTTCTTATCCCCTTCTTTCATCCATGAGTTTTAGACCGTTGCCCCTAAAACGTCTCCTCTCTACTTAGCAGGACATCCATATGGCTTATTAGAACCCCTCTGCCCTTTCTCACATCCACCAACGAAGGGAGTTCAAACAACACCCCTAACTGTTCACGGACCCTAGCAATTTCCAATCTCATTGAACCAAACACATTGCGCTGCCATCCTAACAACGCCATGTGCATAGCCCAAATCTTCTCACATACCCGGAACAATGGAACCCCTTCGCATTACGTAGCCCACGCACCTTGAATAACAGACCAACAACCTTCCCCTTGCAACCACATTTCTTCAAAATGAAATCGCCTCCCCTTCCTGGGTCGTTCCACCGGAGCACACCTAATCTCAACTACCAATGGTAAATGATCGACTTAGACGGGTTCAAATGGCATACCCTTGATAACGAGAAACGGGCCAACCAAGAATTAGTGGCTAGCGCCCTATCCAACCGACACCGCACCTCATCCTCCCGATTATCCGTCCATGTATAATCATTGCCCACATATCCCATATCAACCAACTGACAACTCTAAATCACAACATGAAACCCATCCATCTAACTCTCCTTATGCATATTTCCTCTAAGTTGTTCTTCCACATGTATGATTTCATTAAAATCACCCAAACAAAGCCACGGTAGAGACCCTTGTTGTCCAAGAGATGACAACAAAGACCAAGAGAGACATTTATTTGCCTCCATCGGATGACCATGAAACCTAGTCAAGCGCCACCAATTAACTATCTTAACCTTACGGCACATCGAATCGATGTGATTCGGAAAATAAGAACGGACTTCTAGCTCCACCTCATCAGCTTAAAGCAAAGATAGACCTCTAGACCTTCCATTACTCTACACCACAAAGCTATTTGGAAGACCCAAACCCCGAACCTTTGTTTCCATAACCTTCACACTACGCTTGGTTTCACACAGAAAAATGAAGCGAGGACGTTGACGTTGGATAATCACTAACAAAGCTTGAACTGCTCGAGAGGCCCCTAATCCTTGGTAGTTCTAGGACAATGCATTCATTGTGAACTGTGGAGGTGCTCACCGGCACCTTCCACCGATGGGTTAAAGCATAGCTTCTTGTACCCAGATGAAGTCTCATTTTTAGCTTGGTACTTCACTAGCCTACCTCGCTTGCTCCCTACTTGCCCAGCACCACTTAACACCAAATTGGTAAAGAAAGAACTTGGGTTAAGAGGCAAGCTCTCAACCCCTGATAAGGCAATACCTCCAACTAGCTAGGGACACACGTGGACATTGTTCCTCGCTCGTCTCGTACATTTCCGTTGTATTTTCGTATCAACATGTCCACTAGATCCCACACTAAACTTGTGAGGACAATCAGGCCCATAAATGAATAAATTTAGGCGAAATGGGTCAAACCCCAATGGAGACCCCAGTTCCCCATGCACTTCCAGTGGCCCATCCACATTGGGCACAACACCCCCTAAAAGCAAACGAGGCCCACCCTCCCCACCTAACAGCGCATTCCCAAACAAACATCCCTCCTTCCGTGACCTCACCCTCCCTTATTTCCACATTAGCCAAACCCTTGCCAAAATCACAAATTGAAACTTCCCTCATGGGAGTCATTATCTCCCCTAAACTAGGAAGCTCTTGATTCCCCGCCCCCGTACCTGCCAAGATATCTACCCCAAGGGACTCTCTTCCTATCCCAGACTCAGGCTGGTCTCCTCCCTTGTCCACTACCCCCGCATACTCTTCCATCTCCACCAGCCTGAAGTCCATAACCTATACTCTCCAACCTCCTCCCCCTTCTGTCCTCTGACTCTGCTCCCTACTCTCATCTCCTAGCACCGGTTGCCCAACCCATAACTACACCTCATAAGGTGGCAGCACGTCGTCAATGTGCCTTCCGGAATAACAAGAGCATTGTACCCTCTTATGATTCATTCTACCACATAAATAGCAAAACACCAGAAGGGACTCATACTGGAGAAGAACCTCAATCAAACCACCCCTTCCATCGCTAGAAGGTGAACTTGGATCCCCTCCGCAACGGCTTAAGCACACCAATGTCCACTTTAATCCGCAAAAGCTCCCCAACACATGTGCCATCAACCCCACAGT
The DNA here is from genome assembly GCA_963082935.1 of Malus x robusta. Taxonomy (NCBI): domain Eukaryota; kingdom Viridiplantae; phylum Streptophyta; class Magnoliopsida; order Rosales; family Rosaceae; genus Malus; species Malus x robusta. The sequence continues at coordinate 15,991,942 of OY720335.1, forward strand.
CTACCTCCTCCAACCATCCCATCACCGTCCCCAACTCTTCCCCTATGCGTTTCGCCATGAATGCCAGGGGCAGCCTATGAATCCTTACCCAGAAAGCCTGCTCCCCTAACGGGACATGTAGCGGTACATCCAAGCCCTTCACCTCCACCAATAGAAGCAAAGACTTACCAAAAAACCACGGGTTTCCCCGTAACACGCAACCCACTTCTGCCTACAAATCGAAACTGAATAAAATTCGATTTTCACCAATAGCCATAGCAGCAACATTGGCCTTAAGGTGCCACAGATCCCGAAACAAGCCCATCACCACACTAACCCTAGGCGCCTTACAAGCCAACACTTTTCCCACGAGGAAAAACTTTGAACAACGCAGACACTCCATATCTGTATCACTAATCTTTATCTCCACACTCTCTTGATCCTCTAGATGGAACTTTGATCGGAACAATGATGGGAGCATATTTATGCGACTTTGTTATCTTATTTCTTTGCATTTACTTAGTTAATTTCCATTTATTTTGGTAATTTAAGTTATTTTCGTATTATTGTAGGTACAGTTGGTAAAGATGACAATAAATAGCTAAATGGAGCAATTTGGAGTAGTTTTGGACTTGGATTGGATAACATGCGTGGATAGCATATGGGCTGGACGTTTTTAGTGTTTAAGAGGTGCTAAACATGTGCTAAAATCTGGAGAAATTAAAGTTGAGGCTTGGAAGGCAAGGAATTACACAAGAAAGAGGAATCCTAGTTGGAGAGGAACATTATCTTATCCTATCCTATCTTATCTTATCTTCAACTGCAAGGAGGAATCCTAATCACATTCCAACACTTTCCACCTATTTCTTAGAGTCCTAAAATAACTCAAAACACCTAATCCCTTTTCTCCTTGGATTCAGCCATTCCCCCTATAAATATGAAATTCCTACAGCGTTTTAGGGTGTGCCATGCCTACCATTCATCCATTGAAGTTGCTAAAATTTTCAGAGTTCTTTCTATCTTTCTTTTAAGTTTCAATGTTTATTTTAGATTGTTTTTCACTTATGATGAACATGTGTAACTAAGTTTCTTTTTAGCTAGAGGTGAAGCCATGATCATATGTTTTATATAAATTGATTACATCCAGTTATTGTTTCATAAGACTTGAATGCAATTTACTTATCTGCTTTATAGAGAACTTATTCTTGTATGTTTATTAAGGATGCATACTTAGTTTGCATTCAGGGATTAAATGCTAGAATATAAGGGAATTTCACCTAATCGTTATGAACTTATATTTGTAAGTAGTAAAAGTCATTAGTCATGATTGAGTTAAGTAAATTCTTGGAAGAAGTATCATGTTTTTCATAGTTATGAAAGCTTTGTCAATGCTTATGATTTTCACATAACTTAATGATCTTTGAGATGTATCTCTATCATACTTTTCATAGTTAGGGAACTTGAGAATAATGATTTGGTTGCGTCGCTGAGTCTAATTCAATGAATATAAGAAAATCTGAGATTAATTAGTGTTGTTCACAGTTAATTTGGGACATTGTCATTCATGGTTTGTAGGAAGAATAATTGGAAATTGATTTGTATGCATATATTTCATATGTGGAGAAGAATCCTTTAGCTATCCTTTAATCCATATTTGATTCACAACTTAATTTACTTGCTGCACTTTACTTTTGTTTTAATTAAATTCGTCCAAAATCCCCCTAGTCTTGTTTTGTTGTTAGTTTAACTTAGTTTTCAGTTTTATATGTTTAATTTGTGTTGATTAGCATCTCTTCTAATCCCTGAAATCAAACGATCCTTACTTACTCATACTATGATTGCATAATTTATAGGGTTTAATCTGTGTGTTAGTTTCTACCACATCAAACAGCCTCAAGACACTCTCCATATCAGAATGATAGCAGCCGCCATCAATCACAAAACCCTAACCCTAACTGTCGCACCCTCTCACACCGAGAGACTTTTTCAGATAGTAACTATGTTCGGGACTCAAGTCTTAAGACTGAAACACATAATACATATATAGAAGCACATAATATGATGAATTACAATTTCAAACAACTGAAACAAAGGCAAGAAGTAATTTGTAAAAAAGAGTCACATAAGCCATCAAAATGGTGGCATTTCATCAAGTTTGATTACATGGCCTTTAATTTCCCTTCGGGAAGAAGATCGAGTCTTAAGAGAGTAATTAACAAAGGAGAAATGAACTATATAATTAACAACTCAAAATTATATCCAAGTGAAAAACAAAAATAAATGTTTAGTCATGATCCGTATATAAGAGTTAGCTTAACCTTGCCAAGGTTTTTGGTAGTCCCGGGAAGCAGTAGTAGCAGCAGCATTAGCACTATTGACGCAGTTTCCAAGACCAGCAATATTCAGAATGTCACTGTGAGACAGTGATCTCAGTCCCAAGAAATCTCGGGTCAAACCTGCACCGTTTTCACCGCCGTTTGCACCGCCTTCGTCACTGCCGCTAACGTTGAAATATGTCAAATTGTTCGAGTCTTTTTTCGCATTGTTGTTCAACATGTTGGGGATGTACCCGAAAGGCTCCAGCTCAAAAGCAGCCCCTTCGAACCCAGTTCCGGATGACAAGGAGTTCATCATATCATGGAGCAGAGAAGCTTGTTGATGTTGATTTTGATGGTGATGATGAATACTTGAGACTGCAGGACCAGTTGTGCCAGTAGTACCATTGGCCCCTGCTGCAGCAAAAGCAGACACGTGACCCGGGTCGTGCTGGTGGGCCCTCACCATGGGTTGTGGAGATGCAGAGGTTACAGCTGCTTCTGCAGTAGTAGCAGCAGTAGTACTGTTCTTGCTGCTCATGGTTGCACCCATCTGAGCTGCCTTGTGTAGCAATGCAGTGGCTGACATGTGTGGGGAAGGCGCAGGCTGGAAGGGTGGGAGTGAGCTAGGGTTAGGGTTTTGGGATGTGTCATTGTGGGAATCATGGAGGGATAAATCTTGGTGGTGGGTTGGGGAGAAGAGTGAGGATGAGGAGAGGTCAATGGGACAGTTTGGTGGGCCCAGCCAAGGTGGTAAATCTGGCCGTAGGGTTGTAAAACTCTGCTGCTCTTTTTTCAGTGAAAAGCCATGGATGTCTTGATTGAATTGGTGCCCTAATTGCACTTGATTAAGATTCATCTGTGGTTGCTGCTGAGAGATGAGAAGATGATGAGGGTGGTTTGCCGAGGTGATGGCTCTTGCACTCTCTTCTGCTAAAGCATCACAGAAGGCTCTGTGAGTGATGAAACTATCCCTCCTGTTTTGATGAAAATCCCCAACAGCAGACAAACCACAAGCAAACAAAAGCAAAAACCCATGTCAAAAAAGTGCTTTTGCATAAAAACACATTTTTTGCAGACAGAAATATATTGACTTCCTTCCCACACACACTTTCTTTTGCTCTCATTTCTTTCTGTTTTCATTCATTTTTTTCTATTTCAGAGAGCCAAACAAGGGACAAACACAGTCCAGATTAGGCCGTGTGCATTAAATTGTTTCATCTTGGTTCACTCATCGAACCAAATAAAGAATATGTAATAACTTGATTATTACCCAAGTCCAAAACAAGTAACTTATTTGAATTAAATTTACAATTTAGAAATCTGGGTTATTGAGAAATCATCTTTTTCTAATGACCCAAGTCCTTAATTATTTCATAGATGAAGATATATGCCTGGTTAATTAGTATTTGGATTAATCACTAATTAAGAGAGTGTCCTCGCAATTTCTTGAAAGTAAATGCTTAGAAAAGATGATGAATTTGAGGGTACTTAATTGGTTTACCTCGAGAAAAGGGTTCCACAGTCACATCTATACTCCCTAGTACCACAGGTTTTGGAATGAGCTTTCCAATCCGATTGAACCGCGTACCGCTTTGAGCACTTGCCACATTTCCACTTCTTCTCACCGTGCTTTCTGCAAAAGTGCTTCTTGATCCCAGTTAAATCCCCAAGAGCCCTTGAAGGGTCATGATGGACGCAGCTGGCTTCTGGGCACACATATACCTTCTTCCTCACCTCCTTGCTTGTTCTTTGCTTGAGCTTCCATGGCAAGTTGTGCCCTCTTCTGTGAAGCTGTAAATTCTGATCTCTCTGAAACCCTTTGTTGCAGATCTCACAGATAAACCTGTTTGTTGCCATGAGTGTCTTGGGGGACAAGGCTATCACTTCTGCATCTGGGTCTGATCCAAAAAATCAACCAAAATATCCATAAATTAATAAAAGGATAGAGATTAAGAGGTGAATTATTTTGGGTTTTGATTGTAATTTGTGAATAATTAATTAATTATACCTGGATTGCCTGGAAAATTTCTCTTCTTTTTGAGAGTTGGTTGAGCTTGTGGTGGTGTGGTAAAAAATTGTTGGGAAAAGCTGGTACCAATTTCATTTCTGTTGCCAGATAAGACACTAGCAGCTTCACCTGATGCTGAAGTAAGATTAGACATGTTCTCATCGACCAGCTGCTGTGATTGTTGTTGATGGAAGAGCATTCTTTTTGTTGGGTACCAAAACTTTTGGATTACTAGGAAGCTTGCATCTTTAGGTCCCCCACATATATGTGTATATATATGGATCTTGATTTTTCTGATTGATGGTGAGAAGAGTTCAGGATCTGATTAAAAGACAAAATAAATCAAACCAGGAAAAAACTAGAGAGAGAGAGAGAGATAGGGAGAGGGAGGGAAACCAAAGTAAGATGCAAAAATGGAGATAATTGAAGGCGAAGTCTTTCAACCAAATAACACCCACTATGCACACATTCACACCTTGATTGTTTCTTACATAAATTTGTTTGGCTCCAACCCAAGAGACAATTTTTGTTTTTCTGAAGGTTTTTAGAGAGAGATCCTGTATGCATAGGTACAGTAGCCATATGCTTGAAAAACCAAGAAAATCCACACTATAGCCACACAAATATATATGAACACAAAAGATAAAAGCTTAGAGAGAGAAAGAGATAGAGAGAGAGAGAGAGAGAGAAGATGTGGATGATAAGAGAGATACCTCTGTAATCCTGATTCCTGAATCCCCAGTCCAAAAACAAAAAACTCACGAAAACCACGACCGAAGGGAAAGGCAACCCTACGGCCAAACCTCTGACGTCTGCACTTTCTGTCTTTTCCTCTGTTCTCTTTCACACAAACCCCAGAAAGAAAATAAAAATCTTTCCTTTCTCTCTCAACTCACTCACTTCTTTATTATTTGTATGCGCAACAAAAGCTTTTCAGATAAAGTTTATATTTTTTGTTCTGAATGCTAAAAACCCTTTAAACTAATCAACTACTGTGCTCTCCAACCTTTCCCTTCTATCTCTAAAAAAGTAACCAGGAAAAAAAGAAAGCATAAAAAGTAACCTTGTAAAAAGGACTATCATTTGTATATTTATATATCTATTTATATATCCATATATATGAGAGAGGGAGAGAGAGAGAGAGAGAGAGAGAGAGAGTGATTTTGAAATGTATGTTTTACATCATGGGCAGTCGACCCTTTTTACCCCAAACTTTCTACAATTGCAGTGATATGATTGAACCATTGATTAATTTGTATGAGGGCATGGCCTAAAAGCTTTAAAAGCTGAATATTACTTACCAAAGATAAAACATGGTTGAATATATATATGTCTGACATTTTTGCATGGTTCGAAGAATAAAAATATGTATATGATGCAGATTTGATCAGATTATGAATCTCCAAGCAAAAGCTATTACACCACTGCTGCTTGCCGCCTCTTTTGCTTTATCGTAAGATGCATTGGTCATGCATATTCTCACAAGAGCCGTAAAACAATGGTTAGGCTGCTAAACTACAATATTATCATTAATTAATTCTCCAGAGGAGAAAGGGTTAAAAACTAATTGAACTAATTCAAGCAAAGAGCCTGGAAGAATATAGCTATAGAAAGGTACAATTATTGACTACAACGTCAAGAGAGCTAGAGAACAAGAACGTGCATGACCCTATAACGGAATTAATCATATTAATTTGACTTCAATCTTGTCCAAAGATAGTGTTTATTTTGACTTAAAACAAAGGTTGGAAATGGATTATTTTCTTCTTCTTCTTCTTCTTCTGTAAATTGGAATAATTGAATTTCCAAAGTATCCCAAATCATCATGTTAGGATCAACTCACCGATAAAATTTTGCTTTCTCGGCTTAGAATCTGTCGGCAAAATAATATTTTCTAGTAGTGAGTAGTGACATAACACCTTTCCTATAAGTTTAGTAATAAGAGAAAATTATCTAACACATAAGAAAATAATTATGAGAGGATATAACATTGGATAGTAATGCTAAAACATCAATGAACTACATGTTATGGTCACACTAATTTGTTACATTATATTACTCGTCACATTGCGTCCTCCTTTTAGTTCCTTATTAATTGTATTAAACCCCAACCATCATGTTAGGAACAACGTTTATCTCACTATGGACCGCTGACAAGATATAGCGTTTTGTAGCGTTGTGATTTTTGTAGTCTCTCTCTCTATGTGATTTTTACCGACTCTCGCAATCATTGCTATTCACTTTGAGATCTCTTGCAAGTAGAATGAAATATCGCCTTGTACTCTGCTTAATTTATCATATTGTATAGCTTAAGCATTAAGTGTACGTAATCATTATAAAATGATTGGTTTTTTAAAAGAGGACTAGCTGGTAGTTTCATCCACTTTCTGTGGCCGAAAAGACTCACAGAGACATTATCAGCCTCCCCTAACCACCATTTTGAATATCTTATTAAATTTCTCAATGGTGCTAAGTCAATTATTTAAGAGATTCATTAGTCCAAAGAAAAAGCACAGACCTAAACACTTGATATATCTATATATATATCGTGCCAATGACACCAACCATTATTCCCATTGGGATTTGTTCATTTATGGGAAAAAAATGTCTTCGATTAATTACATATATCTTTGTCCGGATTGTTATGAGGCTTAGATGGTGAAAGGACACTAGTCAAGGGTTGACCAGTTCAACACAACAGAATTTTCCATAAAGAAAACCCTAAATTCAGAAGGGATGAAAGAAAAATTGTAACCAAAATCAAATTACTACCATATAAAGATATTATGCAACCAGATACGAATAGTTGCATATATAATAATACTTTGTAATATACTCGTCTATATTCATGTTTGTCAAGCTACGCGTCTGTGCAGAATAAAAAAATGCAGATACATATGAAGCTACATCGATCATCTCATTGTTTTAGTTCATGTTTTTCGATAAGCTTTGTGCAAAATAAGAGGTTTAAAAAAGTACTAGCTAGAAATAAAAGAAAGAAATATTATAATTTTTGTCATTTTCTTGTTTTATTCCTCAATGATATAGTTTTTGAAATGGGATCGATGTGGCTCGACCCAAGTCTCAATATGCTCTCCCATCATGTGTGTGATTATAATAATTCAAATGCATGCTTATAATATAGAGAACTTTAACGAAAAATAATATTTTTACATTAAAAAGTTAATCTTGGTACTATCCACTTTACCTTTTATTTGTCCTTATCGTTAACACTTAAAGTTTTCAAACCATTTTCATTAGTTTTCCTTATAATAAAATAATGAAATTTTAAAATGATAACACCAGGACAAGTGTGAGAAAAGTTTACATGTACACAAACATTTGGAAGCATCTGCCTTGATGTATGATGCAAACATATTATAATGATGATGATGACGATGATATACAATATGTACATGCACAAAGGAAGCTGGCCTAGATAAAACACAGCCACTTGAATCCGGAAAAAAAAAATTTAGGAATAACTGCTTCTGCACGAGTAATGCTAGAAAAATACACAAAAACTAATTACAATTATTTGAATCCGAAATAAGTGTGTAGTGCCAAGTAAAATAATTTTAAACCATATGCCGTACCCTTAACGCGCCATCTTAACCTATGATGTTGTTTAGTCTAAAATGTGACAACATACATACATACATACATATGTATATAGTCTAAAATGCGACACAATATATATATATATATATATATATATATATATTGGGTCACACATGAGAGCACATAGACAATTGTGATACGTGGGTTAATCTACTTTAATACTAATGCCTTTCTAATTTTGAGTTTGTATTTCATTCATGGAGATAACTATCTTAGAGATACAACATATATAAGAGGAGGCGTGATCAACACACTGATCACCTCCTTGATTGACACCTTAACATCTGCTTAGGGAACATAACTATAAGCAGCTCCTTAAAACAAGGAGTTAATTTATGTAAACCACTATACATGAATTCCAAATTACAAGAAACGTACAACAAGCTATTGACCACCTAGAGACCCAACGCAATACCCAGGAGTAAAACAGCTTGTAGTTGACAGAACTCTAGTTACCCAGTGACCCTAATTACTTAGAGGTCTTTGAATACTTCCAATGCTCCCCCTCATGTTGGGTCCGGAAGATTGATGGAACTAAGCTTGGACAGATGGCATTGTAACTGATTTGTGGGTAAGCGTTTGGTTAGAATATCTGCCAACTGATCACTACTTCATGTGTAATGAGTTTGGATCACTTGAGTTTGAACTTGAGCATGAACATAGTCACAGTCTACCTTAATGTGTTTAGTCCTCTCGTGGAACACTGGGTTTGATTCAATGTGCATTGCTACTTGTTAGTCACAGAATAGGGACATGGGTTGGTGTGTAACGAACCCTAAGTCACCCAAGAGTCCTTTAAGCCATATTAATTAACACGCAGTTGATGCCATGGCACAATACTCGGTGTCAGCACTGGACCTGGCAATGACACTTTACTTTTTACTCTTCCATGTAACCATATTTTCTCCAACAAAAGTACAACACCCAGTAGTGGACTTGCGATCAATTGCATTTCCTACCCAGTCAGCATCACAATATCCCATTACCTGGGTGTTTTAATTTTGTTTCATGATTTTTCCTCATCTAATAGACCCTTTGAGGTAGTGTAGAATCCTCTTAATACGATTAAAGTGCTCCATTGTAGCGTAATGCATGAATTGACTTGCAATACTAATAGAAAATATGATATCAAGTTTGATTATAGTTAGGTAAATTCTTTGATAATAACTCACGTTGGGGAATAGCTTTCCTTTTAAGCTAAGTTTGAGCTTGCTGTCCAGGGGAGTATGCACAGGTTTGGCATCATTCATATTGGATTCCTTTAGAAGATCCAAAACATATTTTCTTTGGTTTAAAAATAGCCCCTTGGTTGATGTAGCCATTTCTATCCCAAAAAAATATTTGTCTTTGATTGCAAACTTTTGTTAAAGAGAGTGCTTCAAATTAGTGATTACCATTGTCACCTATGATAATTAAATCATCAACATAAATCAACAATACTAGCTTTACAAAAGACCCAGTTCGAACAAATAGAGATGAATCTGCATTACTCCTTCTGAACCCAGCCTCTTCAAACACTGAACTAAGCTTAGCATACCAAGCCCTAGGTGATTGCTTTAGCCTATAAATCGATTTATGTAACCTACAAAACAAGTCAACTTCATTGTTTTGAGGGTGTCATGGTGGAATCTTCATATATACTTCCTCTTCTAAATCACCATGCAAGAATGCATTCTTCACATCCATTTGATACATGGACCATCCTTTGTTGACAACCACAGACAATAACACCCTCACTGTATTCATTTTGTGCAACAGGTGCAAAATTTTCCTTATAATCCACTGCATAGGTTTGGATGAATCCTCGAGCCACTAACCTAGCTTTGTGTCTCTTAATGGATTGATAGGAGCATATTTATACGACTTAGTTAGCTTGTTTTCTTGCTTTTAATTAGCTAAACTATGATAATTATAGTGTTTAAAGTTATTTTCGTGCAATTTCAGGTTTTAGTGTCAAAGTATGCAAAAAGAAGCAATTTGGAACATTCTAGAGCATTTTTTTAGGCCAAGACTGGATAGTGCAAGCATGGAGGCATGATGATGGACGAATTTGAATACAAAAGAGGCTATGAACATGCTAAAAATCTGGTGAAACAAATACAAGTTGCAAGAAGGGATAAATTTCTAGAAGGATTGACCAAAACTTCACTCAAAACCAAGAAATTCTTCAATGCCGTGGGCATTGATTCACTTTCACCAGAAATTTGAGTGATGATGCAATGCTTAAATCACCATGACATGTGAGTGGATGATGCAATGCTTAAATCACCATGACATGTGAATGGATGACTCAATACCTAACCCACCAACAATTCCCACTCTTTGCTGTGCTCACCTACTCAATTCCACCAGAATTTTGTGTTAAACAAGTCCATCCTCTTCCTATAAATACCATGGCAGCAACCTCATTCAAATCATCCAGAAATTAACCATTCTCCAAGCCTTCCCATGCCTCTCCCTACATATCTAAACCTTCCCCATCCATTCCTCCATATAACCAACCATTCAACCACCATAACCACCTTGTGCCGCCACCATTGAAGGAGAGGAGGAGTAGTGCCGTGCCTATGCAATCTGCAACTATTAAAGTGTTTGGAATTCTTTCTTCTTTTAATTCTATGTTCATGTTTAATTTAACTTGCTGTTCAATTATGTTAAACATGTGGAACTAATTTCTTTTTAGTTAGAGGCAAATTTGAAGCCATGGACATATGTTGGTTATGATTTGATTTACTCCAGTTATGAGTTCATGAACTTTAGATGTGGTTTACTTTTCTGTTTTGATTAAGAACTTGTTTATGTATGTGGGTTGAGGGTCGACACTTAATTTACATGCCTAAACTTGATGCTAGGATATAAGGGAATTTCACCTAATCGTTATGAACTTATATTCATGAGTAGTAAAGATCGCTAGTCACGATTGTGTTTAAGTAAACCCTAGGCTGGATTAACATGCGTATTCCATAGTTATGAATGCCTAGTCAATGTTTATGATTTCCGTTGAACTTAATGATCTTTGTTGAATGTCTCTATCATGCGTATTCCATAGTTAGGGACTTTGATGAGGAATAATTTGGTTGTAATGCGTATTCCATTCAATCCAATGAATCTAGGGAAATCTAAGAGTTAAATTAAGCGGACCTAATTAACTTGGAACATTGTCATTCATCGTTTGTTGAAGTCATAACTGGGAATCAAATTATATGCATATGTTCATGTGTGGATAAGGAACCCTCTAACTAGTTTCTCATCATTCTATTTCATCACAATCTGTTTTGTTTTAAGTTTGTTTTCAAAGTTTAAGTTTTAAAGTTCAATTTTCGTCAAAACAAAACCCCTTGCTTTTAAGTCTTGCTTTTAGAGTCAAAACTTGTTTCCTTTAAATCTTTTGAGTCTTTTAAAGTTATATTTTCGTCCAAATCACTTGTTAGGTCTAGAATTGAGTCTTTTTTATTGTTATTTGTTGTTTTGAGTGTTTTAAGTTAGTTTTGAGTTTATAGAGTCTAGTTTAGTGTTTTTGAGTCTTATATTTGTTGATTAGCATCCCTAGTTGATCCCCGGTCTAGAACGATCCCTACTTGCATCATTACTACAATTGTCATCAATATGGTTTAATTTGTGTGTCAAGTAATTCTCACATCATGGATCCATCAAAATGAAACTTGAATTTGTATATCCATTTGCTAGGCCTTTTTTCCTTTTGGTAGTTTAACAATGCTCCATGTTTTGTGATTGGTAAAATCTTCATGTTCTTCTCTCATGGTAGCTTTTCACACACACCTTGTGAATTTGGAAACTTTGAGGCTCACAATGATTAGTGATGGTGTTTAAAAATGTTGCATATGTGGGAGAGATCTTTTGGTATGACATTAGCTCAGTGATTGGATGCCTTGCAGTGAAAGTTACATAATCCTGGAGTCTTGTAGTAGGATGCCTATCATGCATGGGGTTGCGTTTGACTAGAATTGGAATTGGTGAACTTTCCACAGTTTCTTGCTCCATATGATGTGAAGTGTCTTCCTCATCATTGCTTGCAGTTTCAATGTTGTTGCCACTGATGATAGTATCATTATCAACAAAGGAAAAAGCTTCAGCTAATTGTGTCTTAGATGGTAGCACTTCAACTCTATGTAAAGGGAAAAAAAAATCGAAGAATTGCTCCCCCTAAGTTGTAGCATCATATTGCTTGCTATAAAACATCCTTTGACACAACAAATCTTCTCGACTTAGGGTTGTTACACTTATAACCTTTCTGCATTAAGGAATAGCCAAGGAAAATACACTTGTTAGCTCTTGAATCCAATTTGTCCCTGTGAATAGGTTGTATGTGTACAAAGCATGTGTATCCAAATATTTTAAGATGAGTTAAATTAATTTCCTTTCATTTTAATATCTCTATTGGAGATTTGAAATTCAGCACCCTACTTGGTAACCTGTTGATGAGGTATGTTGTAGTCATTAATCCTTGGGACCAAAATATTTTGGGAACATGCATTTGTAACATTAAGGCTCGTGTGTTCTCAAGCAAATCACGATTCTTTCTCTCAACTATGCCATTTTGTTGTCAAATGCCCACACAACTTGTTTGATGCATGATGCCATGCATGCTCAAATATTGTTTCATGTTTTGTGACCTATTCCGTACCATTATCAGACCTTAAGGTTTTAAATTGAGATGTAAAGTGATTTTTAACAAGGTTATGAAAGTCTTTTAACACTTCCATTACTTCACTCTTAGACTTCAAAATGTACAACCAAGTGACTAGAGAGAATCATCAATAAACATCACAAAATACTTATAATCATCAAATGACTCAAAAAATGGTCTCATACATCCAAGTGTACAACTTCAAAAGCTTCAGTAGTCCTAGTTGAAGAAAGACTAAAAGGTAACCTAGTGGACTTGAACAAGTGACAAGTATCACATTGAGTCACTTCCTTACATAAGTTTAGAAACAAATTTGACAAAATAGGATCGGATGGGTGAGCTAATCTTTGATGCTATAGGTGTTTGTCTTGAGCTAGGCTAGGCTTGACTTGAAATCCTTTAGGAGAAAGAAACTCCTTTGATATGTAATAGAGACCACCTAGGTAAAACCCCTCACCAATCTTCTTCTTGGTGACACAATCCTGAAAAATTACTTTGTAAGGGAAAAAGATGGCTAAACAATTCAAAGAGTTTGTTATTTTTCCTACATAAAGCAATTGAAAAGGAAAGATGGGAATACAAAGCCATGGACTCAACTTTATCTATCACTAGGTTTATTTTCCCTTTCCTACTACCTTAGCTCCCTCACCAAGAGCAACAGAAACATGAGAAGGGTTTGGAAGTCCCTCAAAGTCATGCAGTCTAGATGCTTGATTAGTCATGCGATCTGCTGCACCAGAATGTATGACCCATAAATCATGCATTCATTTAATATTTAGAGCATTTTTTTGGGCAATCATAATACCTTGCACATGAAGGAAATTTTGTGAAAAACATGTTCATTTAAGCAACATCTATAGCATGCTATTAACAATTAAAAGGTGGAACCATGCTTTCATGCACTTAAAAAACAAAACATTAACCATGAAATTCAAAGCCTAGTAGATTGGTGAACCAAGACTCAACTCAAATCAAAGTGAGTTGAGAAATTTATACCTTTGTAGATTCCTCTTTGCATAAGTAAAGGCTAATCACCCAAAGAGAGGGCCTTCATTCCTTGCATCTTAGATCTATGGATTTGGATGGATGAAATGGTTCTCCAAGTTCCCAAAATTGAGAACCTCTAAGTCTCCACACCAAGCTAAGATTGGAGAAGAAATGAGTGACCTTGGAGGAGTAGGATTGCTAGATAATCTCTCCAAGGGGGCCGGCCTCTTTAGAGAGAAATGAGAGCTTTGTGTTCTCTCCAATTTCCTAAAAGAAACCCTAAATGAATTTTGGCTATAAAGTCATATTTATACCTTAATTCATCGGAGTGGCAAACTTGTAAATAAGTCCAAAACCCACTCCTTTAACTAAATGGCCGGCCTTAAGGGTTTCATTGGGCTTTTAAGGCCTTTGTGAATTATTAGTCATTAAGTTGTCATACAACTCAAGTCAATGGGCTTGACGTTCAAAGCCTATTGGGCCTTGAGGCCCATTACTAAACCCGTGGTCTTTAACGAACTTATTCGTTTGATTAATTAACATATTAATTAATCTTGCCATAAATAATTAAACCATTTAATTATTCTTACTCATCTCCTTTGTTTCTTCAATCTCCACCTTACACGGTGTACGATCCATTAGGTTCCTTTTAGCGAGGTAGTGGGCGATTAAAACCATTTCAAATCGATTGTGAATTGAAACTTACTTTCAATTCTCCCTTTAGTGATTATACACTTTTAGGGCTTCCATAAACCATGAGTGACACCTAGCAGCATATCATGGTTACCCAAGCTAATCAGAAGAGGTGGAGAACCTATTCAGTTTAGGATTACAAATGCAATACGGTATTTCTCTAATACAATACTCTTGACCACATTGTTTGGTTTGATAGTTTAGTTTATTCATGTCTACTATCCAATGTGATTCGTGTGCTTATATGATTACCTTGAATGTGATTTGGAACGACTTCCTAAATCTCATTCATACTCTGGCCAGAGATTCTTAATCATATCATAGAGTATTCTCCCTCAAACGGTTTGAAGGTTAGAGATCCCTTGTTGCGCATTTAATTGCCTCCATGGCTAAGTGGCTTCACCCCAACTATGTCGTGGACACCCTCCTGATGGAGTGACTTTGACATAATCAAAGATCAAGGACTTAACCACAAGACAACTATGATGCCTCAGGTCAAAGGACTACTTTGCATTATCCTAACCATGAGTTCTCATGTGACATGAGTATGAGAACTCCTCGTTGATCGTGTTCAGTGGACTCATTCGCTATTGAGCACCTACATGCTTGTCTTGATGTCACACACACCAATGACTCGAGACTAGTCACTCTCCCTGAGAGAAGACATAACACGTACTGATCTTAACAGACTGTCAATGCCCAATTGGCAATCCTATGATCAGGAACGTTTAGGATGTGTCTACGAAAGAATGGTCTCTTGAATCTAACTTCTTTAGATTGCATTCTCCCAATCACATATTCCTTGGACTTATCGTTTAAGCATATAACATTTATATGAGACGGCTTAAACAATAATCTTTGCCCTTGATATTAAACTAGATTAGTTTAACATGTGAAATGTCCGTAAAGTATCATCATATGATTGGTTTTAGGGCACATTTCCAACAGCACATCTTCCTGATTGAGGTTTTGGGTGTCAGCCAAAAACCCTGCAAACTTCCTTAGTAATGTCGTCGAATTTCCTTCTCCAATGTCACGAACTTCATCCTTTCCAGGGACTTCTTTCTTCCTTTGAATGTACACAACAAGCTCATTTATGAGATCGGTGGGATTGGAAGTGAAGTTCAAGAATGCCTCTAAGCTTTGAGTTGGGGAAGTTGAATTCATGGCATGGTTGGCCTTGTAGCTTAAGTATTGAGACTTTCTTTGGAAAAACTTGTCATTCTTCATAAAATCTGGCTTGAGCTGTGGATGTAAGATCCAACAACATTTTTTCAAGTGTCCAATGGCATTGCAATGCCGACACTTACTACAAAACAAAGTGTCATTAGCGAGGGTCAAATACCGTCGAAAAAGGCATTTTGCCATCGCAAATACTTATTTCCGACAGTAAAAGGCCCTCGCTGGGCGTCGGAAGTTGTCCCATTGAAAATACTTTTGTTCCGACTAGCCGTCAGGATTAAATCATTTTCGACACACATGACTCGTTGTTAATAGTTATATTTATGTCGGAAATGAATGTTCAAAATGGCAAACTTATTTTATTTTCGACATGAAATTGTGGTCGCCAATACTTAAATGATCGTCGAATATACTTTCTAAGTGCTGACATCTGTTTTTTGCAATGATTTTCTTACAACCAAAAGATTGTGTCGAAAAATGTTTTTCCAACAGAAAAATGTTATTTACAAGAGCGCATAGTCATCACAATTATTATTACCAACAATTAAGAATTGTCGAAAATAGGCACAAAAATATATTTGTGAGGATCAATAGTCGTTGGAATTGCATATTTGCAATGATGCTACTTTGTCGGCAAATAGTATTTCCGACCAATAACTTTTTTTGAGAAAACTACATTTCGACCAATGATATTTATCGAAATTTGTATTTTTGGCCATAAACTACTACTTTAGTCTATCGCAAAAAATTATTTTAGACACAATAGGGTTATCGTTAAAACACCTCATCGGAAAAAATAAAGTAAGACATTTCAGTGGGAATTGATGTAAGAAATATAAGCTTTATGGTAAAAATTCTACTGAGCATTGTTCAAAGAATATTTTGTATATATTATCACTAATAAAACAAACATTTATAAGATCAATGTGGCAAAACCAACACATCCATTACAAACCTAAGATATTTGTTTGAAGATATTAACACATATCATTGTCCTCAAACTCCGAAAATGCAAACTTGAATTCTTTCGAAGATGTGCAGATAAAAACATCTTCTCTTTTGTACATACAGTGTATGTAGCTCCTTCATCACTCCTTCACATAGCTCTTTCATTCACTCCTTCATATTTAACAAGATGAAGATCCTAAAATATTATGTGAATAAACCTTCCAACATAGAAAATAAATTCTGACTTTTAAGTTTAAAAATAAAGTAAATGAGTAGCTACAACATTCACACCTTAATTGCAGCATGTTTGCAGAACTCATAGCGTAACATTTCCTCCTCAACATTTTCATCCAATCCACGAACAACCAAGACACGAGTTTGACCTAATTGCATATATACTCAATGAAGTTCATAACAAATAATACTTAGCTACGCCAACTAAAATCAACAAAGTAGACCAACTAGCTTCAAAGCACTCTACCCAAAGCCTAGGTAAAAGCACATGTACAATCACAAAATACCATAAAAGCAGCTAAAAAAGAAATGAGCATGCATATAACTTTGACACAGGTACTTTAAAACATATAAAATTATTGACTATCTCCATATAAGTCCGTCTATTTTTCCCAAAGTTGCTTAATGGTACGCATTTAACATGAATACACTGAGGAAAAATGAATACATGCATACCTCAATTTCAGAGATGGAGCCATTTTTTCACCAAACTCTTCATGCCAGAAGGAACAAGAGACTGAGCAGCAATTCAATCTCATCCTCTTCCTCTTCTTCTTGAGCAGAACCTAACAATTCAATCTTCTGGCCTCACATGATCAACCCACAAACACAAAAAAAGATAACACAAACAACAAGAACAAAGACCAAAATCCAATGCCCATTACCTATTTGTTGAATATCCTAAAAGAAAAAAATGCAAAAAACACAAAACACAGGACTACCCAAGCATTTTGTATACTATTTTCACATATTCACAGCATGTAGAGATTTAGTAAACGCAGACATCAAAGTGAGTAATGAGAGACATGATTATACCTTTCTTTTTTAGATCCACCGACCACTGGATTCCCGTTGCTCTCTGAGATGCTCAATTCATCATTTTTCTCAGCCTTCATCTCTGATTGAAGTCCCTTGTGGGTGTCGCAGAACCGAAGATTTATGCATTGAGAGTTGAAAAGGTGGAACTGGGCTCGGGTTTGCAGAAGTGGAGGCGTGTGAATTTTTTTTGGATGAAGGCAGAAATAGAGATAAATGGATAGATTGTGTTGGTTTTGATGAATGTGGCTTTGAGCTTTTGAGAACGAAATGAAGGATGAAGGCTAGGGTTTTGTTTCTAAATAGGAGAGGCAGAGAAGATGTGAGAGAGAAATGAGGAGGAGGAGAGAAAGCTAAACGACGTTGAGTGCTGTCTTTGGAAATAGAGAGTTGAATTTTTGGGCGCCATGCCAAAATTTTGGCAGCCCTCCAAAATGTTTGTCTCCCACCGCCTCCAATTTTTTTTGAATTTATGTATGATTCTATTTTGTTATGTTTTTTTGTCAAACTGTATGATTTTATTTGAATCTATCGTTTTGACGTAATACGTATTCTACCAGACTAGTTTAATGATCCAACCATCAAACTTTTTTGTATATATCCCAAGATCACATATGTCAAAAATCACAAAAATAAAATATTCAGAGATAAGGTAACGGGGCAAAAAATTTCTACGGTTATAAATGAAAAATTACGATTTAACGACTATTTTAGCTCCAATTTTGATGATTTGTACTACTACACTCGCGACCCTTTAAGAATACAATGAACAAATGTGATTTTCAATTTAAAATATTTACACCAGTAGATACCACAAAATCTTAGGTTATACTTAATGGAAGTATAAATTAAACTCTTAAGTGTTTGTTTTTTTTTTTGACGAGATACACATGCTACGCAATTAGTTTCAACGATCCAACCACCAAACTTGTTTGTATATAATCTGAGATTGCATACGTCAAAAATCTTAAAAAACAAACATTCAAAGATTAGGTAACTGAACAAAAAAATTCAACGGTTATAAAAGAAAAATCACCATTTAACGGCTACTTAAGTTCTAATTTTGATGATATTTTACAGCTACACTCCTTGACATAGGAATACAATGAATGAATTCGATCTTTAATTTAAATGTTTACACTCGTGGATACCACAAGTCTTATGTTATACTTAATGGAAGTATGAAAGTGTTTGTTGAATCTACTGTGTTTGACGAGATACATATTCTACACAATTAGTTTCAGCGATCCAACCATCAAACATGTTTGTATATAATCCGAGATCACATACGTCAAAAATCGAAAAAAACAAACATTCAAATATTAGGTAACGAGACAAAAAATTTCGACGGTTATACACGAAAAATCACGATTCAACGGTTATTTTAGCTCCAATTTTGATGATTTTTTTACAGCTACACTCCTCAACCCTGTAAGAATACAATGAATGAATTCGATCTTTGATTCAAAATGTTTACACTAGTGGATACCACAAATCTTATGTTATACTTAATGGAAGTATAATAAAATAAACTCTAACTGTTTGTTGAATCTATCATTTTGATAGATATGCATTCTATGAAACTAGTTCAACGATCCAACCTCCAAATTTGTTTGTATATAATCCGAGATCACATATGTAAAAAATCGGAAAAAAAAAAACAAAAAAAAAATTGACAATTAC
This sequence comes from Malus x robusta, assembly GCA_963082935.1. Classification (NCBI taxonomy): domain Eukaryota; kingdom Viridiplantae; phylum Streptophyta; class Magnoliopsida; order Rosales; family Rosaceae; genus Malus; species Malus x robusta. The sequence goes on from OY720335.1 coordinate 16,011,059, forward strand.
AAACGAAAAATCATGATTTAACAATTATTTTAGCTTTGTTTTTTATTTTATTTTTTACAGCTACACTCCTCGACCCTACAATGAACTAATTCGATTTTCAATTTAAAATATTTACACTAGTGAATACCACATAATATAATATTTACACTAGTCAATGATCTTTTTCGACGACAACTATATGCCCTCATAAATAAATATCCATTTCTATATGCCCTCATAAATAAATATCCATTTCTGAGATCCCTTGGTTGCCCTTGAAAATAGATAGTTATTTTTCACAGCCTCTAGTTCCTCTCGCAAATACACAATCACTTCCGACAACAACAAATCATCCTCGAAAATAGAGAGAATTACTACCAACGACCACCTGTTGCCCTCGGAAATAAATAATTACTTCTAATAATTAAAACACGCCATCGGAAAAAAATATAACAATTACCAACAAATACATATTTCGTCGTAAATAAATGTGGCGCCAAAATTTCACTCCAAAAAATAGGTATTTCCGATGGCAATGCAACCCTTTTCTAAGAGCATTTTGCATGTTGAAAATAGAAAACCTCTTGTCGACATATTTCCGGGGGAACCTAAATGTTGGTCGAAAATAATGGTTTTTCCAAGAGTATTTGTAGGCCCTCGTAAAAAGTTGGTCGCAAATGACCATTTTTTTTGTAGTGACTTGAGATGTGGGTTCTTCTCTTTATACTTCCTCTCGTTGGAGAATAAGCTCTTACTTCTGAAACATTTGGCTTTGTATCAACATTCATGACTTTTCCTCTTACTTCTTCTCGTTGGATTGTTGCACAAACACTCACAAATGAGAGAAGTTCAGGGTTCATGAGAATATGGCTGCGGAGATCCTCATATTAAGAGCCTAAACTGGATAAAAGTTTGAAAATCTTATCTTCCTCAGCTCTTTTTAAAAGGATCAAGCATCTGTTGTGTGTGGGTGGTAGACTTCTAACTCATTCCACATACTTTTCATGCTCCCAAAAAGTTGAACAAATGGCTTCCCATCCTATCAAATGTTTGCAATATCCTTCTTCAATTGAAACACACATGCTGCATTAGTCTTGTTCCCATGCATTTCCTTGACAATGTTCCATAGTTGAAAAGCTGACTCGGACTAGCAGAAAATCTCAGCCAACTTCCGCTCTATAGAGTTGAGGAGCCAAGACATAACCAACTAGTCTTTGATGAGCCAAGCTTCATAGTTGGGAGTTGAAATCTCAAGTTCTTCGACACTTCCATTTAGAACCATAGCTTCGATCTTCCACCTATGGCAAGAGAGACAACTCTTGATCATGGTAAGTAATTGAACTCATTCAAGAGTACTGAACTTAATCATTGGTTTGGATTTACATCCATTTCATTGTTGGTGTGAGGGAGAGATTACATGAGAGCTTTCTACCTCAAACCCAAAGTCTTCAGCAATTTTGAAAGGTTGAAGACGAACAAACAGTAGTATTGCAGAGGCAGGATATTACTCCTGCTCTGATATCATAATGCCTTTCTAATTGTGAGTTTGTATTTCATTCATGGAGAAAACTATCTCCGAGATACAACATATATAAGAGGAGGCGTGGTCAACATATTGATCACCTTCTTGATTGACGCCTTAACATCTGCTTAGGGAACATAACTATAAGCAGCTCCTTAAAACAAGGAGTTGACTATGTAAACCACTATACATGTATACCTAATTACAAGAAAAGAACAACAAGCTATTAACCACCTAGAGACCCAACGCAATACCTAGGGGTAAAATAGCTTGTAGTTGACAGAACCCTAATTACCTTGAGGACTTTGAATACTTCCAATAAATACCATAGAAACTGTACTATAAGAAGACTACCAATGAACAATTAAGACACTACAAAGTTACTGTAGAGCATTACAAATGCATTTCAAAGACACTTAGCAAAGAGATTTCAAAATGACACTTTATTTAAAAGTTCTCGCTCAAATGTATACAGCATCAAGTCATTTTCGAAGTTCCTCAACATAATATTTTGTATTGCATAGCCTCAGCTTCATGGAACTTCAAAGCCCCTAATCCAAACACACTCTTTAAATGCCGATGTGGATTCACATCTCAATAAAAGGGTAGGTCTTGGATTTGATTTTTGAATGTACTAAGAATGAAGTTTGTATATGAGCTATATGATATGTGTGTATATATGGGTGTATATATATATATGTGTGTATATTTTGATGTTCATACTTTATATAGTATTTTGAGAAAATTTATTTGTACTTGAAACACTTATCACGTGTTGTGTCACTTCAGTATTATAATATGAGTGAGCGACAAATTCAAGTAATATGTCCAATTTTTAGATTTTTTTTTAAATAATACACATGTTATAATATTAATTGAAGAATAACACCATCGAAAAATCTCTCAAAATATTTATTCTTAAGATTGAACAAATGTGTGAGCCAAAAGGTTTCACACGCCAGCCAAATGAGCACTAACTAGAACCATACAAAATATCACATCTCATATGAGTTGGACATATTTAGAATTTTATTGAAAATAGTTATAATATCAAATTAAGGTCGGCAAGCCTATATGGACTTATAAATTTAGCCAGTGTTAGGTAGGTACGTGGGAGGTCGAAATTTAGCCTTCTTACAGAGCCCGCCCTAGAGTTGTACCTCTCTCTTGTAAGCATCTTGTTACCTTGAGCTAACATAATTAGTGACCTTTGACTGTAGTAAAAGTGCAACGAGAGGTAAAATGATGGGGCTAAGTTGTGTTGTTTCAAAAGTTGCTACATATCCTTCTAAAGCGATTAGCCGCGTTGCAAATTAACTTTTATTTTAAGTTGATGAATTTTTGTGCTGAAAACATGTGGATTATGGGACTCTTCACACTTTTTAGAATTGTAGTAGTTTCATAATAGATATGAGGTTTCAAGTTTCTCATATTGCATCAATAAGTTTTGAAATCGTATCAATTAATTATATCTTTATGCTTGTTTGATTGTCTCATTCCTTAAATTGATGACGTAACTAGAAACCACACTTGCAAAATATGGACCAAAACTAGTCACACATGGGACTAACGTTAGTCCCATTAGCTTCTCTAACCCAATTCTTCACATTCCAAAACGATAAACAATTACAGAGAGTACTACCGTTATGTGGCTTCTAGGCATCCTAGGAATAGGTCCTACATTTTCCACAGCAACGATTATCCTACAGTTAAATAGATAGAAGACACAAATTATAACGATTTCAATAGCCTTATAAAAAATTCACCGAAAACATAAGAGTGTAGAATGTGGTTTAACTCTTAATTTTACTTCTAGCTAACTATTAATTTCACTTCCCTCATTTCATTATTTTACTGACTCCTTTGACATGTATGGTTCTAACCTAAAGTTTCTACATTTAGCTCTTATTAATTTTACTTTATGTGAATCTACCATTTTATTTTTCGAAAGGGCAATCACGTTGTTGATTCCTTAGCTAATAATGGGGTTGATCATGTTGGCTCTCATTGATGGGATTATGTTCCTTCCTTTGTGTCTACATCTTATTCTAGAGATTTTTCAGGATTCCCTAGCTATCGGTTTTCATGATTTTGTTGTCATAGTTGCTTTCCCGGGATTTGGTTTTTATCCCCCCGTCATTGTACTACCTTTTTCTTCTTCATTAATTTAAAAAACGTAAGGGGCTGATCCCCTTTTATAATAAATAAAAAAATAAAAAAATGTGAATCGACCATTTGAGTAAAGAGTGTCATTTTTTGACCGACCTCTCTTTAACATTCATGGTTCTGCTGTGAATTTTCTATGTTACAAAAGGTATTTCATATTATATGTTCAAAACCAACAATATATACAACTGCTTCAAACCTATATATTCGAAGGTTTTACGCTTTTACTCTCCTCCATGATGTGACTGCTTGTATTGTATCACTTATACCCATCGATCACATGTCTCTCTGTGTGTGTGCACTATACACCCTACATCCAGTACGCAATTGCACCACATGGCAAAGCATATAAAACACATCAAGCTATGGAGTGAGACAACTCTTGGACACTTTTGCCAAATGTTTTAATGCTATGAATTAAGAATTCATGATGATTGCCATTTCTGTATGTAAGAGTAATGCAGTTAAATTAAATTTTTAGACCAAATTTATAAATCATATGATGCGTCATCAATAAAAAATAAGCATGTGAATTCGATCATCAACAAACATGTTATCAGGTTTACAAAATTGATCTAACCAGTTGATCTCCCTAACATTACCCTTTTTATATACAACAGAACTTGCATACGCATGCTTCACTCTTGTCTAACTCAAATATTAATTCCTCGACTTGTATGTTATGGGAGTTGATTTTTACACACCATTTTTAGCCTTTCACATACCACTTCTTACTTTTAATTATCAAATTGTATATAAAAAAATATGTATTTATCATTTTATATATGTTATCTTGAGAGTCTATACATATCACTATACTTATTGGATAAACATTAACATTTCTTAATGCACATGCAATATTTTATGCCCCATGCATTTACAATATTTTATGCACGTCCTTAATTACTTGCAAAAGGATGTAACATGAGTCTTTATTTTTGTTTGGTTTTCTTTTGGGGTCGAAATAGAGAGGGGGATTTAACCTCATTGTGGTCATGTGAATCAAATGCTCCCAACTCCTCTCCTTCTACTATTTTCTTCAATATTCATCACATAACTTCATCGCATGATCAACAAGTGACGTTATATGTTGCATTTATACAATATCAGAAAGCAAGTCATATGTTTCGTAAATCTAGGGTTCGTGAGAAAAACGAAAGATAAAAGAAACTCTTTGGAAATTATGGGTGCTGGGTAAGATGTGTCCTTGAGCCCTACGTAATGGTGGAGATATTTTTCTCTCAATCGACAAATTGCAATTTGCAAGCCTAACTCTAGGTAGCTAGTTCAAACTTTCTTTATTTTTTAAGACAACCTATTGACTTAACATTTGGAAAGGCATCATATCGATGTTATCTCACTTTCGTAGGCTTCTCTCCTTATCCTTTATTGGAACATATCAATAATCAATTTTTGTGTCTTATTTCATCCTCATCCACAAATAAAAAGAAAAACACTGGTAATGCTGTAGTCAACTGTAGTGTATGTATATAATATATATCAGTTAGAATTCAGGGTACACACTATTGACTTATATTTCGACACTAATTTGGTAGTATATATCCATTTTGTAATTTATTTCAATGATTTAAACTATCTATATTATTTAGTACATCTCTCATATGTTGTGAAGAAAATCGACAAATTCAAAACCATTAAGATATTCATTTGTTGTAAAGAAAATGGATGAATATGATTCTACATAGAAACACTAAATTTAAAAGAAAACTAATGAAAAGAACTTGAAAACTTTGAGTTTTAACAATAAGGACAAAATAAAGGGTAAAGTGAATAGTATCCGGATTGACTTTTTAGTGTAAAAATATAGTTTTTTGTTAAAGTGAACAATAACGGAAGCTTTTCATTAAAGTTCTCTAAATTTAATCCAACAATCATATGATTTTTTATTTGGGTAATTTATAGTAAACATGATATTTGAGATAAAACATAAAAAAATAAACGATACGAAGTTAAAATACTTTATAGAGTAAACTTTACAAAAATATGTGTTAAACGTGTGACGCAGGCATGTATGTAAACATTTTTCGATAGTGTGAATCATGCGCAGCCTTAGTTCATGTGGTTTGGACCCTCTCTTCCCCAAACGCTGATTGGACCGTCTCTTGGGTTGTATGATATCAAGTGAGAATATCCCTTCTTCTGCCCCAAATGAGAAGCAAGTACAGAGGGAGCGAGAGTGAATAGTCAAATGTTGCACCCATGCACTGGGAGTTCACGGGGTTGTGTACTTTAGGCCGCACACAAAACGATATTGGAAATGGTAGGTCCCGGAGTGTAGTAGATTATTGTCAATTTGTCAAGCATGAAAAAAGCAAGAGCAACCCTCCATGCACCACTACTACACAAGTTTAAGAATTTTGAGAAACCACTGTGAGGATAAGGGAGACAGAATGTGTGCTTTTAGACTCCTGGGTCCTTTGCGCGTATGCAGTAATTACATTGGATCAAACGTTCAATTTACCTTCTTTAAAGTGCTTTGCGCGGCGACAGATTCGTCGTGCAAGTTGTTGGCATAAAAAAAGCATCATACCCTCCTTTTTCCTTCCCTTTTGCGCGACGAAGGGTTTTGTTTGTCAAGTAAAGATATTCCTCAATCGCATAAAGATTTTATCATTTGCGTGACAGATTCCTAGTTTAGATGATTTAAGCGACAAATTTGTCTGTCACATAAAGTTTCGTCTTGCAAACTGTTTTTTTTTCTACGAGTAATCCTAATTGATATGTTACCTAGTTGACATCCAACATATTATTCATCCCCTCGTATGTTTTATGAGACGGCTCGTAATAATTTGAGGATATAATTCACAATTTACAAAGGTTGCTAGGGTTTTGTTAAGTGTTTTTTATATCTTTGTTTCTATATTGAAAATTAAAATGATAAAATACCAAAGTCCAACAAAAATTACGTTTTTTCGGTGTTTTATTTTAATTTGCATATGAAGGATAAGAAGATATATAAATTCTGATCTAAATTACTTGGCATGCTCGAGCAATTCTGAAGGATTAGTACACCAGAATCAGGAGCTCGCAGTCTTTCAGAAGTGGATAAGTTTCTTCAGGTATGTCGCTAACGTCACTGTAAATGTAAACTAATGATTAGCAACTTATCTATCTATTGAAACACTACATAAAATATGATACAACAACAACAACAACAAAGCCTTTTCCCACTAAGTGGGGTCGGCTATATGAATCCTAGAACGATATTGCGCTCGGTTTTGTGTCATGTCCTCCGTTAGATCCAAGTACTCTAAGTCTTTTCTTAGAGTCTCTTCCAAAGTTTTCCTAGGTCTTCCTCTACCCCTTCGGCCCTGAACCTCTGTCCAGTAGTCACATCTTCGAACCGGAGCGTCAGTAGGCCTTCTTTGCACATGTCCAAGTCACCGGAACCGATTTTCTCTCATCTTTCCTTCAATTTCGGCTACTCCTACTTTACCTCGGATATCCTCATTCCCAATCTTACCTTTCTCGTGTGCCCACACATCCCACGAAGCATCCTCATCTCCGCCACACCCATTTTGTGTACGTGTTGATGCTTCACCGCCCAACATTCTGTGCCATACAACATCGCTGGCCTTATTGTCGTCCTATAAAATTTTCCCTTGAGCTTCAGTGACCTATGACGGTCACACAACACGCCGGATGCACTCTTACACTTCATCCATCCAGCTTGTATTCTATGGTTGAGATCTCCATCTAATTCTCCGTTCTCTTGCACGATAGATCTTAGGTAGCGAAAACTGTCGCTTTTTGTGATCTTCGCTAGATTGCTCCGGTCATTAGTATGGATAAGTATATAAATGGATAGAGATAGGAAAGCAAACACAAGATGTACGTGGTTCACCCAGATTGGCTACGTCCACATAATAGAGGAGTTCTCATTAATTGTGAAGGGTTTACACAAGTACATAGGTTCAAGCTCTCCTTTAGTGAGTACAAGTGAATGATTTAGTACAAATGATATTAGGAAATATTGTGGGAGAATGATCTCGTAATCACGAAACTTCTAAGTATCGGAGTGTGGTATCGTCTTGACGTGTCTTATCTGTCTCATAGGTAGATGGGGCATCTTCTCTGGAAGTACTCTTCCTCCATCCAGGGGTGGTATCTTTAACTGGTGGAGATGCACAAGGTAATGTATCAATTTCACTTGAAGCTTACTTGTAGTTTCAGGCTTGGTCAAGCGCGATACAAACCATGTAGTAGGAGTCCCCCAAGTCGCCGAGCTAGGGGATCTGCTGAAAGAGGTGACAGACAAGGTAAGCAATCATAGCTCCGGCTGATTGTTCACAGTCTCCCTATCTTGCAGACAGCATAAAGGATAAAGAGAAGAAAATGAGAAGAGATGATATGGGATACTTTTGCTTTTGAAGAAGTAACTTTCCACAGACTTATTCTTGAACTGAGCTGGAGGGTTTTCTGGTTTCCTCCAGAGTATAAGGCCGACTGAAGAATTTGAGGGTTAAAACAAGTCCATCAAATCTAGAGTACGTTCGACCCTGCTGATATGGGATACTTTTGCTTTGACAGAGTAATGAATGTATCGGCACGTGTGCTGTTACGCTTGTCTCCACATGCTTCCTTGTATCCTTCTCCCTTGCCCTATCTGTTCCTCAGGCAGATGCGGTATCTTCCCTGGAGGCATAAGATGTTGAAGATGAGTACTCGAGAGCAATGTCAGGTAAGTAATCAGGTAAGGGGTTCCAGGCAGTTAGTTCCTGGCTGGAAGCTTCATTCCAAGTACTGACTGATTGCTCTCTTTCTCCTTGTCTTGCAGGTAAGAACAAGGCCAAAGGAAAAGACAGGGAAAAAGCATGATATGAGATACTCTTGCTTTTAACCCTGATGATATGAGATATTCTTGCTCTAGTATAGCTTGTTTGCAGAGGTATTATCGGGGGGACAGAAAGCTGAATATTTCGAAAGGCTTCGTTGGGAGTGCCCTCTCAGATATGAGGAAGGGTTGAGCATTTTTGCAGGTCTGCATGTCCGTTGGGGATGGAGGTCGACATATATAGGAGTCTCCTTAACAACAAGTAGTAATGATATTCCTTTACCCTACTTGGTTATAGCACGGTAGTGAGAGCTGCCAACTTCACATGTTTTAACGCTGTCAGAGCACTTTGAAAAAGTGGTCTGTGGTATCTGGAAAGCTGATGTTGCGTGTGAAGATTACAGACAGCTTTATCCAAGGAGATCCGGCTCTTGAAGTTGGGAGAGTGTTGCCTCTTCGGTTTTCGAACAAGCAATCCTATCGGGGATCTGGCTCTCGAGATTCGGAAAACGATGCCTCTTCGATTTTTGAGAAAGCAATCATGCTGGGGGTCTGGCTCTCGAGATTCGGAGAGCGGTGTCTCTTAGATTTTTGAGAAAGTAGTCATGTTGGGAGTCTGGCTCTCGAGATTCGGAGGGGGGTGCCTTTTCGATTTTGGAGCAAGCAATATTGTTGGGAGTGTTTTCTCGAATGTGAGTAAAGGTTGGGCATGTTTGCTAGTCTACCTTGCCACGAAGCACAGAGGTTGACACACAGGGACTTTCCAATTATCCAGCAATGGTACTGTTCCTTTACCCTCTCTTCGATTTTTGAGAAAGTGGTCATATTGGGAGTATGGCTCTCGAGATTCGGAGGACGGTGTCTCTTCGATTTTGGAGCAAGCAATCTTGTTGGGAGTGTTTTCCCGAATGTGAGTAAAGGTTGGGCATGTTTGCTAGTCTACCTTGCCACGAAGCACAGAGGTTGACATACAGGAACTTTCCAATTATCCAGCAGTGGTACTGTACCTTTACCCTTGTGGGTAATAATATGGTAGCTAGACCTTCAAAATTTGTGTCTAAACTTTGTTAGTGTTGTTTCTTTGCTATTCTTTTACCCTTCTTGGTCAGAGCGATGTAGTGGGAGCTGCAAGCTTCACTTGTTCAACTTTGGCAGAGAACTTTGGCAAAGTTATCTGTGGTACCCATGAGCTACTGTTGCGTGTGGGAAGTGGGTGATTGAACAGTAAGACCCATGTGCTTTCTACTTCACCAGAAGTCTTCGACCGAATGCCCATAATTTCCGCAAAGCTGAGTGTGCGTGTGACAGGTGCTGACAAGGTTGGAAAAGTATGTGCCTCTTCGATTTCTGAGATCGGCCCTCGTGGTCTCTGAGCAGCCCAGCTTTTGAGAAAGCAAGCGCCTCTTCGATTTCTAAGATCGACCTTCGTGGTCTTTGCGCAGCCCAGCTTTTGAGAAAGCAAATGCCTCTTCAATTTCTGAGATCGACCCTCGTGGTATCTGAGCAGCCTTGCTTTTGAGAAAGCAAACGCCTCTTCGATTTCTGAGCAGACGCCTCTTCGATTTCTGAAGCTCTGTCGAGTGCAGATTTTTATAAGGGCTGGCATTAAGTTCCAAAGCACACTTGAATCTCCACCAGTAGAAGCTCCATTCTTGCACTTCTAAGATCTTGATTTGTCCGACCTCTTCTCTCTTCAACACCTTTGAAAATGTCTGGCCCCTCCGACCGTCGTTTTGACTTGAACCTTGTTGAAGAGGCAGCCCCGCCTTCTCCAGACAACATATGGCGCCCATCCTTCGTCTCCTCTACTGAGTCCTCTTACCGTTGGGGATTCCGTGATGAAGAATGATATGATCGCTGCGGTGGTGGCCAGGAACCTTCTCACTCCCAAAGATAACAGACTACTTTCCAAACGGTCTGATGAGTTAGCTGTTAAGGATTCTCTGGCTCTCAGTGTTCAGTGTGCAGGTTCTGTGTCTAATATGACCCAACGCTTATTTGCTCGAACCCGCCAAGTTGAATCATTGGCGGCTGAAGTGATGAGTCTCAAACAGGAGATTAGAGGGCTTAAGCATGAGAATAAACAGTTGCACCGGCTCGTACATGACTATGCTACAAATATGAAGAGGAAGCTTGACCAGATGAAGGAATCTGATGGTCAGGTTTTACTTGATCATCAGAGATTTGTGGGTTTGTTTCAAAGGCATTTATTGCCTTCGTCTTCTGGGGCTGTACTGCGTAATGAAGCTCCAAATGATCAACCTCTGATGCCTCCTCCTTCTAGGGTTCTGTTCAGTACTGAGGCTCCGAATGATCCCCCTCTAGTGCCTTCTCTTTCTGGAGCTCTACCGACTGCTGAGACTTCTCCTAAGCAACCTTTGTGAAGACTCCCTCTTGTTTGTTTATTTTGACTTATATATATGTACATATTTGTAGCTTATCGGGGATATCAATAAATAAGCTTTCCTTCATTTCAACGTATTGTGTTAAATACACCAAAGCCTTCTTCGCTAAGTTCTTTGAATTTTCTTTTGTTGAAGCTTTATGAGTGGAGCATGTAGGTTGAGGTAGTGTTCCCTTAATTTCCTGAGTGAGGAAAACTTCTCGGTTTGAGACTTGGAAAATCCAAGTCACTGAGTGGGATCGGCTATATGAATCTTAGAACGCCATTGTGCTCGGTCCTGTGTCATGTCCTTCGTTAGATCCAAGTACTCTAAGTCTTTTCTTAGAGTCTCTTCCAAAGTTTTCCTAGGTCTTCCTCTACCCCTTCGGCCCTGAACCTCTGTCCCATAGTCGCATCTTCTAATCGGAGCATCAGTAGGCCTTCTTTGCACATGTCCAAACCACCGTAACCGATTTTCTCTCATCTTTCCTTCAATTTCGGCTACTCCTACTTTACCCCGGATATCCTCATTCCTAATTTTATCCTTTCTCGTGTGCCCACACATCCAACGAAGCATCCTCATCTCCGCTACACCCATTTTGTGTACGTGTTGATGCTTCACCGCCCAACATTCTGTGCCATACAGCATCGCCGGCCTTATTGCCGTCCTATAAAATTTTTCCTTGAGCTTCAGTGGCATACGACGGTCACACAACACGCCGGATGCACTCTTCCACTTCATCCATCCAGCTTGTATTCTATGGTTGAGATCTCCATCTAATTCTCCGTTCTTTTGCAAGATAGATCCTAGGTAACGAAAACGGTCGCTCTTTGGTATTTCTTGATCTCCGATCCTCACCCCTAACTCGTGTTGGCCTCCATTTGCACTGAACTTGCACTCCATATATTCTGTCTTTGATCGGCTTAGGCGAAGACCTTTAGATTCCAACTCTTCTCTCCAAAGGTTAAGCTTTGCATTTACCCCTTCATGAGTTTCATCTATCAACACTATATCGTCTGCGAAAAGCATACACCAAGGAATATCATCTTGAATATGTCCTGTTAACTCATCCATTACCAACGCAAAAAGGTAAGGACTTAAGGATGAGCCTTGATGTAATCCTACAGTTATGGGAAAGCTTTCAGTTTGTCCTTTATGAGTTCTTACGGCAGTCTTTGATCCTTCATACATATCATTTATAGCTTGGATATATGCTACTCGTACTCCTTTCTTCTCTAAAATCCTCCAAACAATGTCTCTTGGGACCCTATCATACGCTTTCTCCAAATCTATAAAGACCATGTGTAAATCATTTTTCCCATCTCTATATCTTTCCATCAATCTTCGTAAGAAATAGATTGCCTCCATGGTTGAGCGCCCTGGCATGAACCTGAATTGGTTGTCCGAAACCCGTGTCTCTTGCCTCAATCTATGCTCAATGACTCTCTCCCAGAGCTTCATTGTATGACTCATTAGCTTAATACCCCTATAGTTCATGCAATTTTGTACGTCGCCCTTATTCTTGTAGATAGGCACCAAAGTGCTCGTTCGCCACTCATTTGGCATCTTCTTCGTTTTCAAAATCCTATTGAAAAGGTGAGTGAGCCATGTTATACCTGTCTCTCCCAAAACTTTCCACACTTCGATTGGTATATCGTCTGGGCCTATTGCTTTTCTATGCTTCATCTTCTTCAAAGCTACAACCACTTCTTCCTTCCGAATTCGACGATAAAAAGAGTAGTTTCTACACTCTTCTGAGTTACTCAACTCCCGTAAAGAAGCACTCCTTTCATGTCCTTCATTGAAAAGATTATGAAAATAACCTCTCCATCTGTCTTTAACCACGTTCTCTGTAGCAAGAACCTTTCCATCCTCATCCTTGATGCACCTCACTTGGTTTAGGTCCCTTGTCTTCTTTTCCCTTGCTCTAGCTAGTTTATAGATATCCAACTCTCCTTCTTTGGTATCTAGTCGTTTATACATATCGTCGTAAGCCGCTAACTTAGCTTCTCTCACAGCTTTCTTCGCCTCTTGCTTCGCTTTTCTATACCTTTCACCATTTTCATCAGTTCTATCCTTGTATAAGGCTTTACAACATTCCTTCTTAGGCTTCACCTTTGTTTGTACCTCCTCATTCCACCACCAAGATTCCTTTTGGTGTGGGGCAAATCCCTTGGACTCTCCTAATACCTCTTTTGCTACTTTTCGGATACAACTAGCCATGGAATCCCACATTTGGCTAGCTTCCCCATCTCTATCCCACACACACTGAGTGATTACTTTCTCTTTGAAAATGGCTTGTTTTTCTTCTTTTAGATTCCACCATCTAGTCCTTGGGCACTTCCAAGTCTTGTTCTTTTGTCTCACTCTTTTGTTATGTACATCCATCGCCAACAAGCGATGTTGATTAGCCATGCTCTCTCTTGGTATAACTTTGCAATCCTTACAAGCTATACGATCCCCTTTCCTCATTAGAAGAAAATTTATTTGTGTTTTTGACGACCCACTCTTGTAGGTGATCACATGTTCTTCTCTCTTCTTAAAGAAGGTGTTGGCTAAGAAGAGATCATATGTCATTGCAAAATCCAAGATAGTTTCCCCATCCTCGTTTCTCTCCCCAAAACCATGGCCACCATGAAAACCTCCATAGTTGCTTGTCTCCCTGCCCACGTGTCCATTTAAATCTCCTCCTATAAATAACTTCTTCGTCTGAGCAATTCCTTGCACCAGGTCTCCAAGGTCTTCCCAAAATTTCTCCTTCGAACTCGTATCCAACCCTACTTGAGGTGCGTACGCACTAATCACATTGATAAGTTCTTGTCCTATTACAATCTTGATTGCCATGATTCTATCTCCTACCCTCTTGACATCTACAACATCTTGTGTCAAGGTCTTGTCCACGACGATGCCAACACCGTTTCTCGTTCTATTTGTGCCCGAATACCAAAGTTTAAACCCTGAGTTTTCTAGATCCTTTGCCTTACTACCAACCCACTTAGTTTCTTGTAGGCACATAATATTTATCCTTCTCCTCACCATAACTTCCACTACTTCCATAGATTTTCCCGTTAAGGTTCCTATATTTCACATTCGTAAACGCATTTTGCTCTCTTGAACTCTACCCTTCTGTCCTAGCTTCTTCACCCTCCCCCGTCTAATAGGATCAAAGTACTTCTTTTGTGTGTCCCGTGTAAAGTTGATAGGAGCATATGCTCCCAAACAACTTTGAGTGGAGTCGTTCGAAAAGAAGTTTCTATGGCCCCCTTGCTCATTTAACACTGCATCCGGGTGCCGATGGAGATACAGCAACCCTTGCTCACTTATCACTGTGCTCGGGCCACACAGCGCGCCACTTACGGGTGACGCCCTAGCTTTAGCGCAATTTTGTTCTGAATTCATTTTCATAAGGATTCGACGTGATCATGGAGTGCCGGCTGTCGACTACCTGACGCCCTCCCCCTCCTCCTTTATCCGAGCTTGGGAGCAGTCTCTCCATAAATGGGGGTAAGCTAGCCGACATTCACCTCTCCCAGACCCTGCGTAAAGCGGGAAGCCTTGTGCACTGGGTACGACCTTAAGCATAAAAAAAAACAGTTATCTGGGACCTGCATTTGCGGGAATAGAAGCTCTACCTAATATAACAAACATTACCAAAACTATATCTCAAGTCGATATAAACCAAGTTGATATAAATTCTGACCTTCAAATCTTGTACTACAAATGGATCCTCATGTATGATATTAAATTGTAACTCTGAGACTGCAGCACCAGCAAGAACCACACTTGTATCCACCAAATAATAATGAGTCTTTTTCATTACCTGCCAATAACTGTCTCAGCTTCATACACATGTGTGGTGTAAGAAAGGTACACATTAAGTAGCTACAAAGACACGATTAAAGAAAGCATCCGTATATGACCCATTATTCAATGGAATGCAAGAAAGGAAGATGCTTGGACCTCAAAATCATGCTGGGGAACATAGATCGGGATGGTGGGTTGGACATTGTTTGTCCAATCACAAAGATCATCCAGACCTGGAGGCATAGAAATAGAGCCTCAGCGGTGTTTAATGTCAATTAAAAGGAATTAGAAAAGAGAGAAAAAGAAGATTAACAGAAAAGATCTAAAGCATCATCTTAAGTTTGTTAATAGTTTAAATAACAACATTAGAAAGTGTTCATGACAGAGACCTCCAATAGCATCAGCATGAGAATGAGTAATTATAACCGCATCAATTATTCTTATCCTGACAGAAATACAACTAGTTACGACAAGGCAAATACCAGACAATTACACACATATATTAATGGAAGCACCACTAATTTAACCATATATGTAAGTCCTTGAAAACAGAGACCCTTTGAATAAAAGAAGCTGAAGAAAAAACATAGTCTTGCAACTTTAACAGTCCAAAAAGGACACTTCAAGATATGTAAAACTTGAATCCAACTATCCAAGACATGTTGAAAAATCGAAACTACAACAATCAGGGGTGGCCATACATAACATCCTATGCATAAATCTAAGGAATACATGAGAGTGGTAATACAGTACCAAAACACCAATCCTTCATAGACCACAAGAAATCAGTCCTCAATATCAACGTCTGAAAGTTTTATCTTGAAGTTTCCTAACATAACACGCAATGTTAGTGTCTGATCTTATTGCAACTAACCCAGATAATTTAGACATGTCACACATGAGAGACAATTTGAGATCATGAACTCATATATGATAGCAACATAAACAGATGAGGCAATAACTAACCCGTGGGCAGTAAACCATTGGAGAGCACTGTAGTAGAAAAACCTGTGAAACACGAATAGAAATTCAACTTTCACCAACAAAGTGTCTGGAAGTATATTATTGAGGCATAACAAAATCTTGTAACTTTTCTTTTTCCACTTTTAAAGTTTTAAGTTATAAATAAGAAGAATTATATTTGTATCTTCATTGGTAATAAGCCAAAACAACAATAAAGGTCGTACCCAGTGCACATGGCTCCCGCTTTACGCAGGGTCTGGGAGAGGTGAATGTTGGCTAGCCTTACCCCCATTTATCAATTGTGTCATATTATAGTTTAATAATTTATATAGCAAGACAGCTATAAATTTTATTTTAAAAGTAATATTGAGGTAAATTATCCTGTAGCTTTGCCCATATGAAAAGCTCCCGTCAACCCACATCATAAGGCTCCAAACGGGGTTCTATTTGATTGATGGATCTTTGCCTCATGGGGAGGCTGCAAATACCACTGTGCAACAGTGCCTGTGGTGCTAAACTTATCCAGAAAATATGGTTCTTGGATGACACACCAACTTGTCAGCCTACATATTTACTATCAATTTACTGCATATGAGAAGCAGATAGTTAAGTGGATTATCTTCCATGCCTACCAATGAACTCATAAACATATTAAGTTTGACAAAAGTCTTACTTTTTGCAAGTCTTCGGTTTAAACTATGAGTACTTGATACATATTCTTTTCCAACAAAGATTTGGTACACCACTGCAGATTTAATATTTTAATCCACAACCAACCACAACCTTGAATTAGAAATTTACGAGATAAAGAAGTAAAAGTACATTCTTAGGGTAACATACACGGGATGCATAGAATTGATATATCACTTACTTTCCAGCATCTATAAGTATGTTATAATTTCCAGAGGGTCTAGGATAACGAATAAGGATGCTTGTGTTGAGCCTCTTATTTCTATTCCCAGGTTCCACAGCTATCAAGCAAACAACAACAACAACAACAACAAAGCATTTTCCCACTAAGTGGGGTCGGCTATATGAATCCTAGAACGCCATTGCGCTCGGTTTTGCATCATGTCCTCCATTAGATCCAAGTACTCTAAGTCTTTTCTTAGAGTCTCTTCCAAAGTTTTCCTAGGTCTTCCTCTACCCCTTCGGCCCTGAACCTCTGTCCAATAGTCACATCTTCGAACCGGAGCGTCAGTAGGCCTTCTTTGCACATGTCCAAGTCACCGGAACCGATTTTCTCTCATCTTTCCTTCAATTTCGGCTACTCCTACTTTACCTCGGATATCCTCATTCCCAATCTTATCCTTTCTCGTGTGCCCACACATCCCACGAAGCATCCTCATCTCCGCCACACCCATTTTGTGTACGTGTTGATGCTTCACCGCCCAACATTCTGTGCCATACAACAACGCTGGCCTTATTGCCGTCCTATAAAATTTTCCCTTGAGCTTCAGTGACCTATGACGGTCACACAACATGCCGGATGCACTCTTACACTTCATCCATCTAGCTTTTATTCTATGGTTGAGATCTCCATCTAATTCTCCGTTCTCTTGCACGATAGATCTTAGGTAGCGAAAACTGTCGCTTTTTGTGATCTTCGCTAGAATGCTCCGGTCATTAGTATGGATAAGTATATAAATGGATAGATATAGGAAAGCAAACACAAGATGTACGTGGTTCACCCAGATTGGCTACGTCCACGGAATAGAGGAGTTCTCATCAAGCTCTCCTTTAGTGAGTACAAGTGAATGATTTAGTACAAATGATATTAGGAAATATTGTAGGAGAATGATCTCGTAATCACGAAACTTCTAAGTATCGGAGTGTTGTATCGTCTTGACGTGCCTTATCTGTCTCATAGGTAGATGGGGCATCTTCTCTGGAAGTACTCTTCCTCCATCCAGGGGTGTTATCTTTAACTGGTGGAGATGCACAAGGTAATGTATCAATTTCACTTGAAGCTTACTTGTAGTTTCAGGCTTGGTCAAGCGCGATACAAACCATGTAGTAGGAGTCCCCCAAGTCGCCGAGCTAGGGGGTCTGCTGAAAGAGGTGACAAACAAGGTAAGCAATCATAGCTCCGGCTGATTGTTCACAGTCTCCCTATCTTGCAGGCAGCATGAAGGATAAAGAGAAGAAAATGAGAAGAGATGATATGGGATACTTTTGCTTTTGAAGAAGTAACTTTCCACAGGCTTATTCTTGAACTGAGCTGGAGGGTTTTCTGGTTTCCTCCAGAGTATAAGGCCGACTGAAGAATTTGAGGGTCAAAACAAGTCCATCAAATCTAGAGTACGTTCGACCCTGCTGATATGGGATACTTTTGCTTTGACAGAGTAATGGATGTATCGGCACGTGTGCTGTTACGCTTGTCTCCACATGCTTCCTTGTATCCTTCTTCCTTGCCCTATCTGTTCCTCAGGCAGATGTGGTATCTTCCCTGGAAGCATAAGATGTTGAAGATGAGTACTCGAGAGCAATGTCAGGTAAGTAATCAGGTAAGGGGTTCCATGCAATCAGTTCTTGGCTTGAAGCTTGATTCCAAGTACTGACTGATTGCTCTCTTTCTCCTTGTCTTGCAGGTAAGAACAAGGCCAAAGGAAAAGACAGGGAAAAAGCATGATATGGGATATTCTTGCTTTTAACCCTGATGATATGAGATATTCTTGCTCTAGTATAGCTTGTTTGCAGAGGTATTATCGGGGGGAAAGAAAGCTGAATATTTCGAAAGGCTTCGTTGGGAGTGCCCTCTCAGATATGAGGAAGAGTTGAGCATTTTTGCAGGTCTGCCTGTCCGTTGGGGATGGAGGTCGACATATATAGGAGTCTCCTTAACAACAAGTAGTAATGCTATTCCTTTACCCTACTTGGTTATAGCACGGTAGTGGGAGCTGCCAGCTTCACAAGTTTTAACGCTGTCAGAGCACTTTGAAAAAGTGGTCTGTGGTATCTGGAAAGTTGACGTTGCGTGTGAAGATTACAGACAGCTTTATCCAAGGAGATCCGGCTCTTGAAGTTGGGAAAGTGTTGCCTCTTCGGTTTTCAAACAAGCAATCCTATCGGGGATCTGGCTCTCGAGATTCGGAGAACGATGCCTCTTCGATTTTTGAGAAAGCATTCATGCTGGGGGTCTGGCTCTCGATTTGGAGAGCGGTGTCTCTTCGATTTTTGAGAAAGTAGTCATGTTGGGAGTCTGGCTCTCGAGATTCGGATGGCGATGCCTCTTCGATTTTGGAGCAAGCAATATTGTTGGGAGTGTTTTCTCGAATGTGAGTAAAGGTTGGGCATGTTTGCTAGTCTACCTTGCCACGAAGCACAGAGGTTGACACACAGGGACTTTCCAATTATCCAGCAATGGTACTGTTCCTTTACCATCTCTTCGATTTTTGAGAAAGTAGTCATGTTGGGAGTCTGGCTCTCGAGATTCGGAGGACAGTGCCTCTTCGATTTTGGAGCAAGCAATATTGTTGGGAGTGTTTTCTCGAATGTGAGTAAAGGTTGGGCATGTTTGCTAGTCTACCTTGCCACGAAGCACAGAGGTTGACACACAGGGACTTTCCAATTATCCAGCAGTGGTACTGTACCTTTACAGCAATGGTACTGTTCCTTTACCCTCTCTTCGATTTTTGAGAAAGTAGTCATGTTGGGAGTCTGGCTCTCGAGATTCGGAGGACGGTACCTCTTCGATTTTGGAGCAAGCAATCTTGTTGGGAGTGTTTTCTCGAATGTGAGTAAAAGTTGGGCATGTTTGCTAGTCTACCTTGCCACGAAGCACAGAGGTTGACACACAGGGACTTTCCAATTATCCAGCAGTGGTACTGTACCTTTACCCTTGTGGGTAATAATATGGTAGCTAGACCTTCAAAATTTATGTGTCTAAACTTTGTTAGTGTTGTTTCTTTGCTATTCTTTTACCCTTCTTGGTCAGAGCGATGTAGTAGGAGCTGCAAGCTTCACGTGTTCAACTTTGGCAGAGAACTTTGGCAAAGTTATCTGTGGTACCCATGAGCTACTGTTGCGTGTGGGTGATTGAACAGTAAGACTCATGTGCTTTCTACTTCACCAGAAGTCTTCGACCGAATGTCCATAATTTCTGCAAAGCTGAGTGTGCGTGTGACAGGTGCTGACAAGGCTGGAAAAGTAGGTGCCTCTTCGATTTCTGAGATCGGCCCTCGTGGTCTCTGAGCAGCCCAGCTTTTGAGAAAGCAAGCGCCTCTTCGATTTCTGAGATCGGCCTTCGTGGTCTTTGCGCAGCCCAGCTTTTGAGAAAGCAAACGCCTCTTCAATTTCTGAGATCGACCCTCGTGGAATCTGAGCAGCCTTGCTTTTGAGAAAGCAATCGCCTCTTCGATTTCTGAGCAGACGCCTCTTCGATTTCTGAAGCTCCGTCGAGTGCAGATTTTTATAGGGGCTGGCATTAAGTTCCAAACCACACTTGAATCTCCACCAGTAGAAGCTCCATTCTTGCACTTCTAATATCTTGATTTGTCCGACCTCTTCTCTCTTCAACACCTTTGAAAATGTCTGGCCCCTCCGACCGTCGTTTTGACTTGAACCTTGTTGAAGAGGCAACCCCGCCTTCTCCAGACAACATATGGCGCCCATCCTTCGTCTCCCCTACTGGTCTTCTTACCGTTAGGGATTCCGTGATGAAGAATGATATGACCGCTGCGGTAGTGGCCAGGAACCTTCTCACTCCCAAAGATAACAGACTACTTTCCAAACGGTCTGATGAGCTAGCTGTTAAGGATTCTCTGGCTCTCAGTGTTCAGTGTGCAGGTTCTGTGTCTAATATGACCCAACGCCTATTTGCTCGAACCCGCCAAGTTGAATCATTGGCGGCTGATCGGATTATATTTATATATATTTTTACTTCAAATTCACTCGTCTTTTCTTAGTTAGTTCCTTATATTTTCGAGCTATTTACGTTATTTTCGTGTTTATAGGATTTGTTATGCAAAGAAAATAAAAATAGCACAAATGAGTTTTAAATAATGTATTAATGTGACTCTTTCTATTTTCTTTTTGGTATTTAACTTTATATTGCTGATAGTTTATGGATTGTTACAATTTCTGTTGTGGTTGTTTATGTAATTAAAAGCTGTTTGAAATGGTTTTGCTGTAATTTGCTGGAAGAATGGTGTGTTTAATTCTATTATTATATGTAATATGTTAAGGTGGGAAGCTTTTGGGGCGGCTCAGAAAAGGAAATAAACAAAAAGAATGAGTGCAGCGTGGTTGGTGAGGACTTGGCAGCGTGTGAAACAGTGGAAGCCAACGAAGAATAAAATAAGAAGAGAAATAGAAGGCAGGTCAGAGGGAGAAATAATATAGAAGAGGAGGGCCTGGCGGACAGGAGAAAAGAGGAAAGAAACGGTGCAAAAGGCTGGTGGAGGATTAAATAGATAGAGAGGCAGAAACGTGGAAGGGGAGAGAGGAGAGGACACACAGGGGGGAGAGCTGCCCTTTGGGGCAGCGTGAAAAGAAGCAGCAGAGAAGCTACGGGGGATAGAGCAGGAGGCAGAGAGCTGCCATTTGGCAGCCTGGCAGCGAGAGAAGTCAGGGGTCTTGGAGCTGGAAAGAAGGCTGCCTTTGGGCAGCGTGAGGAGACTGACAAGGGACAGACGCAAGCCAGAACCAGCGTAGGAAATAAGCAGCACTTGCTGCTGTGCAGGAGAAGAAAACCGAGAGGTGCAGAGACTGAGGGCAGGAAAGGAAAGCTGCCCTACTGAGGGCAGAACCAGCGTGAGGGCACGGACAGACAGAGCACTGAAGCACTCCTCTCCTTCGGTTTAATCTTTCCAAACTTCTATTTTTATTTGTGTTTTAATAATGTGTAACTAATTTTAGTTTGGCTAGAGGTTAATTCGAAACCATGAATATATTTGTAATATGAATTGATTACCTTCAGTTGTGATTTCTGAGTTGTGATTTAATTTGCTTAACTGCTTGATTGATAACTTATTTTTGTATGTCGATTAAGGATGCATACTTAATTTACATGCATGAATTTGATGCTAGAATATAAATGAGTTTCACCTAATCGTTACAAGTTTATATTCATTGGTAGTGAAGGTTGCTAGTCACAATCGCGTTAATTGAATTCTTGGCAAACGTATCATGCATTCATAGTTACGAATGCCTCGTTAACACTTATGATTTTCATAGAACGTAATGATCTTTGATTGTATCTCTATTATGCATTCATGTAGAGGACTTTTGGAGAATAATTTGGATTGTCGTATGCATTCATCCAATTCAATAAATCAAGGAAAATCTGAGGATTAATTAGTGCATCACGGTTAATCTGGGGTGTTGAGTTTCATAATTTATTGAAAGAACAACTGACAATCAATTTAGGTTGCATATGTGTCATGTGTGGAGAAGAACCCTCTAGCTAGTCCGTCATTTATCTTTTCATCTTAATTTCATGTTTTTGTAAATTCTGTAATTTATTTAAGTTTAATTTACTTCTTGTTAAAACCAAACACCCATCTATTATTAAATTATATTATTTAGTTAGTTTTCATTATTGTTAGTCTTTTAATTAAATTTCCGTTCATTTCAGTTCCTAGTGTCTAAAGTAAGTGTTTCCATTATTTTGAGTCATTCCAAGTGTGTTTCGAGTTATTAGAGTTTTTAGCCTAGTTTTGTGTCCTTGAGTCTTATTTAATATTTTTAAATTAATTTAGAATAGATTAGCAATCCCTCCTAATCCCCGGCCTAGAACGATACCCTACTTACATCTATACTACAATTGTCAAAAAGAGGGTTTAATTTGTGTGTCAAGTAATTTTCACATCAGCGGCTGAAGTGATGAGTCTCAAACAGGAGATTAGAGGGCTCAAGCATGAGAATAAACAGTTGCACCGGATCGTACATGACTATGCTACAAACATGAAGAGGAAGCTTGACCAGATGAAGGAATTTGATGGTCAGGTTTTACTTGATCATCAGAGATTTGTGGGTTTGTTCCAAAGGCATTTATTGCCTTCGTCTTCTGGGGCTGTGCCGCGTAATGAAGCTCCAAATGATCAAACTCTGATGCCTCCTCCTTCTAGGGTTCTGTCCAGTACTGAGGCTCCGAATGATCCCCCTCCGGTGCCTTCTCTTTCTGGAGCTCTACCGACTGCTGAGACTTCTCCTAAGCAACCTTTGTGAAGGCTCCCTCTTGTTTGTTTATTTTGACTTATGTATATGTACATATTTGTAGCTTATCGGGAATGATCCCCCTCCCGAATACCAAAGTTTAAACCCTGAGTTTTCTAGATCCTTTGCCTTACTTCCAACCCACTTAGTTTCTTGTAGGCACATAATATTTATCCTTCTCCTCACCATAACTTCCACTACTTCCATAGATTTTCCCGTTAACATGCCAAAATTACTTAAGCACAGAGGTTTCATAACCATACCGCACATGTCTTTAAAGGATTTGTCAGGCAGCTGACTCGGGGAATTCCTTCACTAGTACCAGTACCTATAAATATGATTTCTGATTGCTCACAAGGTGAGCCAGCACCCGTAGTTGCAGAATCATGTGGTTCATTACAAAGTCAGTACACAATAGCTTAAAGCTCATACAATCCGCGAACAGAGAACATTCAAATTTGTCTATATGGTAACAACAAAGCCCACCAACATTATATATTTCATCACCATGCCAAAAGCCAAACTACCACCTTATAAATTAGAACTATTGTTTGGAGTATGCAAATTTAAAACCAAAATTATAACCCAGTTAATCAAATTTGAACCATTTGTTTCCATCATCCATTGATTCATTCAATGCAAATCAATGTATATATCACAACTTCATTCCTATTTACACCCAAAAGTTCAAACACAGGCTGCACAACTTAGTCCCTTATCTCTTATTAAGCAATACAAGTAAAATTTGGCGCCTAAAATCAATGCATAAAAACCATATATACCCACAAAACAAGAACACCGAACATTTACCGATTCAACGGTTCAAAGGGTATTAGAATATCAAGGAAATGCACAAAACCCAGAAATAAAAAATGCAAAATATTGTAATCGGAGCAAGATAAATAACAAATCAGGGATGGCGGAGCTTACAAGATTGGAGGTAAGAGTTGAAAATTCGTCTAAAGGGAGAAAACCCATTTGCCGGAGCTGTGATTGGAGGGCTGTGGAGTGACAGTTGGCGTTTGTACGTAGCAAAGTAGCTCAGAGAAGAAAGGCGAATAGTGCCCAAAAATTGAACCATTTGCCAAAAGCCTACTGGGAATCTGTAAACAAATTGGAAAGTTTCCTTTTGACTATTAATCCTTTCTCCTCAGCTTCACTAAACCCTTGTTGTTAGTGCATTTGGCGTGTAGCCAAGTGGGAAGGGACATGTCCTCTTTTCTTTTTTTTTTTCTTTTTTTTTTTTTTTTTTTTTTTTGTACAGAATACTTTTCGGATTTCTTTGTGAGAATTCCAGAAATTTTTCAATCATGTTCAATCATCTACATCGTGTGATCAGAAATTTTTATAAATTTTTTTATTTAAAATTGAATATAAATAGTATCTGATGAAAACTGACCGTGCGTTATACAATAAACAGACGTGATTGAAGGATATCCGGAGTCCTCACAAAGAGGATCCAAAGAGGATGCTCAACCTTTTTTATAAAATAACGCTTAGGTGTGTTCCAAAAACAAAGCTTAGGTGCTAAAAATTTAGCAGCAGGTGGATAACCAATGTGGTTGCTCATTGGTTTGCACTTGTTCACAATTTTTCTCTGTTGTAAAAAATTGTGCAATATTACAAAATATCCATGTAAAAGACTAGAATAACCTTTTTGTAAAAATTTGGGGCACATTTTCGAGTCAGTGGACGCTATCCTTGAGCTCCACGAAGCTCTAAGTTCCTCACCATGTAATCAGAAGAACTAATACTGACTAAGAAATCAGTGATCGGGATGTCTTCAAAATCAAACGGGATCAACCAAATCTAGAATAGTGAAGATTACCTCGAATACCCAATATATCTTAGTGATTCTATTGATGATTTGGACAAGTTGGGTGGAATTGAAGGTGATGAAGTGGCTGAAAATGGTGAGACAGCCTCCGACTCTCACTAGGGATCACAAATGCATGCTTTCTCTAGAGCATACATGGCTACTCAGGCCATGGATGTATTTGAGACTGAGAAGGATCATAACAACTATGACAAAGATAAAACTAGCATCATATTTGAATAAACGGTGAACATCTCAGTAGGGGACAAGATGAACAGCCTCGTGTTCAATGAAGGTGAGTCGTCTGACAATTTAATTTGGATCGATTTGGGTCAGAGTCCGTTGGGTTCTAACAAACAAATTAGGTCAGATTCACAAACAAAATATTTCCTTTCCTCTGCCACCATTTTACCTTTTTTTTTTTTTATGATAAAAGGTAAATTTCATTACCAACTGTTACATACATAAACAAAGGCCCATAAACATAACAAATACAAACAAAAAATAGGCCTCCAAGACAACAACCAAACAACCCAACTCGAGGGTTGAGCCCGAAAAGAAAAAGCATATAATACAACACAAACTCAACCCTAGCCGCCTATTACCCCTGTTGCAGCCAAAGTATGCCTCGATGACCATGAACCAGCTTCCTATCCAACATGGGAGGTGAACCCCAACTAAGCCCCAACAAAAAGATAAGTCGCCATCCTCAATCAAACTCCACAAAGAATCAATATGCTGCCACCAATGATAGAAAACTAGGGAGAAAGTCAATGGATCCACTAACAACAGCGTCGAGACCGGCATGCGGGTGGAAGGTGGTGCTATGAACACCCGAGCAGAAGCTTTATGCACCTTCCGATAAAGCCGTCATGGCAGGAAGAATCATGAGCAACTTTTCCGGAAACATAATTCTAAGGTACATGGCAATCCAATATATGATGACAAAGAGGTAAATTCAGGGTCACACGATGACTCCATGTGCTATCATTTGATGTTGTTGTCTTATTAGTTCTAATGGATTTGGACTTTGAAGAAAAGAGAGGGAAGAGGGGAGAAATGAGATCAGGACTAGACAAATAGAATGAGGTTAGTTGACTTAGTCAAGCATTTTCGTGTAGCAGAATTCCTTGGGAATAAAATTCCTATTGAGGATTTCCTAGTCTAGATGCCTCATTTGGACTTGCTTTGACACATAGTGTCTGTGTTGCAAAACGTGCTTGAGTTAGTACATTGATTGGGTATGGATGTAATCATACTCAAGGTCGACATTCAGTTCGACCCCTTGAATGATTTCTAGATCACCTTGTCGTGGATTTGGCTTGGGTAAATGGTTGGAATTATTTGTGGATCAAATGTGATTCTTCTTTAGTGGTCCTTTTTCTTTCTTCCACTTCTCGCAAGATTCCTTGGTGTCTACGTGATTCTTCTATATAAAAAAATGTGATTCTTCTATAGTCCAACGACCAAGCCTTATGCATAGCTCGACTTGCCTAATCCATTATCATCCTTTCATTTATATATATATATATATATATAAAGAGAAATTAGGTTCACATCCTTCTTTTTGCTACTCCATTGATTGAAATCTTATTCATTTTCAATTTTTGATCAAGGTCCTTGGGTATTAATAACATCATTAATTATTTGAATAATAAAATATTTTTATTTTTAAATATATTCCTTTAGTGTTAAAAATGTTACAATTAGTATATTTATATTTATGGCTACATTTGTTATCATATATTTTTATTTTTAGTTTGTACCAATTTTTTTTTCATTTTTAATTTGTACTCATATGTTAGTTTTTTTTTTGTGCCCATATTTTTTAAAATTTTATTTGTGTTTGTACCTATGTTTATACCGTCACGTGACATTATATATTTAATCAATGATAGAAAAATTACATATGGTTTATTTATGTTTTTTTTATGCCTAAACTTTGTATCATGTATTTATATTTTTAGTTTGTACCCACTTTTAATTTGCAACATTTTTTTAAATTTGTAGTATTTTCTTTTTAGTTTTATTTTGTACCCATGTATTAATTTTTTTTAGCGCCTATATTTTTTAAAAATTCATTTGTACTCATAATTTTTTAATATTTTATATGCACCCTAATTTATTTATAATGTACCCATTCTTCTTTATTAATGTACCACTTTGTTATATGTGAAATATACCAATTTTTTTAACACTACGGATACATTCTTTTACTATTTATTATTTCTTATTTTTAAATAGTTTTTATCCATTTATTCAATCAAAATGTTTGAATTTTTTTATTATAACCGTTTCTAATAGTATTATAATGAGGGATTTTAAATTTATAGGATTATAAATCTCATAAAATATCAAACAATTAATGTCAAAACTATAAAACTATAAATATTAATTGTAATATAATGAGGTGTACAAAGTCAAGAGACTTTAATCGAACTTTGAATACCATTAAGGTTTTAGTCAAAGAATGTTAAGGATTAGGGACCGCATCCAAAGTATTCCTAAAAAAATGTTATAACCTACAACCCTTTGGTTGTATAAACTTTTCAAAGGTTGGATTAGGGGTTAAGACTTTCGGGTCAGGGGCCATGTCTTGTGCTCATAGCCACCTATCGTAATCACGCTTAATAGGGCTCCCAAGCTGCTAACTGAACAATACATAATGGGCTAATTAGACTCCTTTGACATTATGACTTTGAATTTTTAAACTTGTAATTATGCGAAGTTTCAAAGTTGTGTGTTATTTGGGATTTTTTTGGTATTCCCTGCACCACAAAAGGAAAAGAATGAACAAACGTGTAGTATTTGTGAGATAATTAACTTTGAACGAAAAATCTCATAGTAATAATTTTGAGCTAATAATGACTTTAAATATTTGTTTGAATCTAATGTGTTAATCCCTTTTTTATTAAAGCTCGTAAACAAGCTCTATTCTTATATATAATCATCTCAATACTAAATTTTTCACACAAATTTTAAAGCTTGATGTTGTTAATTTGATTAAAATTTTCAATGACACTACAAAATAACAAAGAATACCTTTGATTGGTCTCCAATTAATTATACTTGTAACTATTATTTTCTAATTCCTTTTATTTGGCTTAAACGCCTTTCTTGTAATGGATTTCTGACTCCGCCACTTCTTCACGTTAGCTGGCTTTGATGAACTAACCAATATTGTTTATTTACAGTGACTTTACTCTTGCAGGCAATTCCAAGGACTCTATGGCTCGACAAATCCGGGAAACAGTTGATGCAATGGCCAGTAGTAGAAATTGAAAAGCTACGTGGAAAGACGGTCATGTTGCCAAGAGCATCTCTCTATCTATCTCTCTCTCTGTGGCCATTAGTAGAAATTGAAAAGCGGTCATGTTGCCAAGAGCTAGCATGTCTCTCTCTCTCTCTCTCTCTCTCTCTCCAACAATGTCTAACCAAACTTCAAATTCTTAACTGCTTGTTAACTTCCTTTTTTGCTTTATTGGTCGGTAGGTCTTCCTTAAGGATAATGATAAGACCACTTATGGGGCTTTGTAAATGTGGATCCTCTTCGTGAGAAGCTGTCACTAAAAAGCTTGGTAAGTTAATCAAAATATTTCAGTATATATATTCTTTATTGAAAGAAATGTTGAAAAATATTAGTATTTAGGTTTATTTTATTATTTGGGCTTTGCTTGGTAGTTTAGGAATTGGGCCTAACTCATCCGAATTAAGGTTTCTAGGTTTTGCTCTCTATAAATATAGCTTATAGTTTAGCATGAATAACAAGTTTAGTCACGATGTAGCCTATTGGGATTTTGTAGCCGTTTCGGCATTCAGTTAGTTTAATAATATTCTGATGTGAAAATTAACTTGACACACAAATTAAATCCTATTGATGACAATTGTAGTAAAGATGTAAGTAGGGATCGTTCTACACCGGGGATTAACTAGGGATGCTAATCTACACGAATATGACTCAGAAATACTAAATTAAACTTAAAAACGCTAAACAAGACTCTTATGACTCAAAACTGACTCAAAACAGCAAACTAAGTTAAAAAGACTCAAAACAGGTTCTAAGGACTATTTGGACGAATTTAACACTAGTGGGACTTAAAACACTAGGTTAGCAAATTGAAACACCTATTTAACTAATCTAAGACACTTAATTGAAAGGTGGATTGATTTGGACGAAAATTAACTAAATAAAACGGATTGCAAAACAAAGTAAATTAGGTGATTTGAATGATGAAAACTTAGCCAGATGATCATTCTTCACACATGACATATGCATATAAACCAATTTCCAGTATTGTTCCTTTAAACCATGAATAACAACATCCCAAGTTAACCGTGACAGCACAAATTAACTGTCAGATTTTCCTTATTTCATTGAATTGGACGGGATACACATCACAACCAAATTATCTTTCTCAAGTTCCCTAACTATGAAAAGCATGATAGAAAACATATCAAAGGTCATTAAGTTCTTTGAAAACCATAAGCATTGACAATGCATTCATAACTATGAAAAGCATGATACTCCTGTCAAGGATTTTACTTAACATGATTGTAAATAGCAACCTTTACTACTTATGAATATAAGTTCATAATGATTATGTGAAACTTCCTTATACTCTAGCATCAAATTTATGCATGCAAACTAAGTATACATCCTCAATTATCATACATAAACAAGTTTTGATAACGCAGATAAGCAAATCACATTCAAGACTTTATAAACAATAACTGGATGTAATCAATTCATATAAAACATATAATCATGGCTTCGAATTCACCTCCAACTAAAAAGAGATTAGTTCCTCATGTCTTTAAAAACATAAAACCAAATTAAAAGCAACATTGAAACAAATCTAAGGATAGAAAGAACCAAGAACGTCCCAGCAGCTCCAATGGTAGATTTCGAACTCTCCCTTGGATTGCAAGCCACGGCACAAGCTTCTCCTTCTCCTTCCTCCACGCAAGTGCACCTTTAAAACTCTCTGAAATCTCTCAATTATATCTGAATATACGTGGGTGTGGGTGAATTGATTTGTGCGGTAGATATGTATATTTATAGGGCAAACTCACGACACAATCCCTAAGGATTAGGATTACACAATCCTTGAGGAAAAGGACTAGGGTTTGGCAGAAACCAAAGATGAAAAGGATTAAGATTTCCAGCAGATTCTAAGGCTTTTAGAAGAGGAAGAGGCACCAGATATTTAGCGTCTTCTAGAAAGGGTGGTCACGACACCAATTTAGGGTTCTAGAAGGATAAAGGTGCGGCATGAATGTAGGGAAAGGATAGGCCTTCTAGAAATCAGGTTTTTAGGTCCTCTTGCAGCTGGATTTAAGTCACAAGCTGATTTGGATAAGATAAGAAAGGATAAAGCTAGATTAGGCAAGGATAAGATAAGATAAGGTTAGTTTGGATAAGATAAGGTTAGATAAGGTTTTGGATAATGTTCATTCGTTTGAGCTGATTCCTTATCTTCATTGTCTTGGATTTATTTTCTTCATCTTTTCAGCACATTCCTAGCCTTTTGAACTTCAAATTTGTCCCTCCATCTTGCTCTATTCATAAACTATCCATTTGGTGCCCAAAGCTGCTTCAAAATGCTTCAAATTGCACTTTCTTGCCAACTTTGTCATTTGGACCTACAAACACATAGAAATAGCTTAAAACACTATAATAACACAAACTAACTACGAAAATGCAAGAAAACAAACTAACTAAGTCGCATAAATATGCTTCTATCAAATTCCCCCATACTTAGCTTTTGCTAGTCCTCGAGCAAAACGAAACAACAAAACAAAACAAAACATAACCTAAACCTTCCAACGTTCATCTCAGGGATTTCCAATGGAACATGATATGTTAAAAATCACTACTCACATAGATTTTAGCCATCCTTACCCTCAAGCTCATACTTAATCGCAGTCAACACTCACTAACTTGCATTTAATCAATTTAAAGCATGTAGTAACATGCCTTAGAGAATTCCCTCAATTCCTCACCAGATATACTCTATATTTTCACACACATTTTCTGACTACACTCCCTATACTAGTTATATGTGAGAAGATTGATGTAAACATGTAGACTAGCCACTCACATATGTTTTAAACAAATAAGACAATTTTTGGAATTATCAATGCATGTATTATATATGATTTCATGAATGGAATGCCACTACTTAGACGCGAGAACTAGGGATACCCTATGCTCATACCAATCTCAAACTCCACATATTGAAACACACAATAACCAAGATAAAATTCTAAGGGTTGTAATGGGGCTAAGGGTATTGGCTAAAAAGAAAGGTAAGGATAAACAAAGGTTCGTAAAGCAATAGTAAGCAAAGCAATGAAATCAACTTAGAATTCACTCTTGAATGCAGCAAATAACTTGAAACACTAAGGAGATTTCGTACATACTTAGGGTCATATTCAAACTTTTTGGACCCTTTCTTCAACAACCAATACTTGTGAACTCATTCTCACTTATTTCACAACTTTTTTTTTCCTTTCTCAACGTTTCTTCTTCTTTTTCACGTTTTTTCCTCTTTTTTTCTTCTCTTTTTTGTTTCTTTCTACCCGTGGACATATCCTTTCCCCACACTTGATTTCTGCAATATATTTGATCAAAAGGAATTCCCTCTAAGTCATGCTCCACTATACTTTAAGAACAAGGGTATGGATAGTCCTATTCTAGGCTAGGTAGGGATAATGTGACTAACAAAGAAAATAGGCTAAATAAGGCTCAAGGGGGTTAAACCTACAAAACAAATGCATGGGATGAAGGCTTTTTGGCTCTGGTGGTAACTATGCTATGCATTCAATTTTAGGCTTTTAATGAAACGAGCATGAGTTCTAGTATTTGGAACTAAAATGATAAAACGCATTCTAAGTAGCAACCAAGCAAAGAATAATGAGATCATGCAACGACTTTAGAAAACAAGAAATCACAGATTAATAACTCTCCAAATAAAGTTTAGGCTTAAGTCTCTCAGGATTGTAGCGTTAGTTTGAGTTCCTTCCTTCAAGCATGTTACAAAAATTGATTTTTTTTGTTTGTGATTCCATGTGAATTCGTAAATGACAACTATAACCAAGCATAAACCAAAGAGCATATCAAACTTCCATTCATGTTTGTAATTTTCTTTAACAGTCATGTAATTAAAAACCAAATCCTCATCATTGCGTTGGAAGGTACCCTAAGACACAAACACATAAAAACAACTCTAAAACGACTTTTTTTTTTTTTGGGTTTTTCAAAACTTTTTCTAATTTTTTTTCAAATTTTCGTATTTTCCTTTCAAAACACACTAAAACACTTCAAAACACACTAAAAACACTTAAAAACAGTGAGAAACAACTCTAGTGGTGCTAGGTGATAAAAACCCACGAATTTTCAATAAAACACTTGTTTACCCCACCTCCCCCCACACTTAAACCAAATATTGTCCTCAATGTTTCAAACATAGACTCACACAAAAGCAAGCAAACGACACAACTAACAAACATGACAAACATGGCAAAGTAAAAGCAAGAAAGAGTAGAGTTTAAGAACGCAAATCTAGTTATGATGCCGGAGCTTCCTAGTTCTTCTTTATTTGCATGGGTTGCCTCCCAAGAAGCGCTTGCTTTAACGTCTTCCAGCCGGACGATACTTCCATTTAAACTCCCCTAGGTCCCATGGCATGGAATTGATCTTTGAATGGGAGGAGATAATTGAAATGATTCAAGAATGGTTTAAATTCTAGAGTGGGTGCTTGAATCATTAACAACATATTAGTATAAAACAAAATTGAAATTCGGGGCAGTGGCTTACCTGTGTGCTCCATCATGAACTCAAGAATAAACACCCCTTCGAAAGTTGTAAAACTAGAAACAACCAAATTTGGTGTTGTGAGAGTTATAACTTGTCCCGTGTCATAAAATCCAACTTCTTTGGGAATTGTCATCTCAAGTACATCCTCTTTGATGAATTCTTGATATTTCCCAGCCACTTCTTACTCTTGATTCTTTGGAAAGGTTTCGAAGATGCCTTTCTCACCCTCTTCTTCCTTGGATTGCATGATCCTGCAAGGAATAAGGACATTTGGTGGAACGGGGTCAGGATGAATGGAATTTGGGCTTGCCTTGGTTGTAGTGGATGGCATAGAGGGCATATGGGGCTGCGGCAAGGGTGTTGGTGCTAGGATAGGCTGCGGCAAGGGTGGTTCTTCCCTTGTCGTGGCCTTGTTATCCTCATCTTCTTCGAGTAGCAGCTGTTCATCCATATTTTGGCTTGGTTTGGAAGTCTTGGGTTCATCTCCAACCTCCATGCCACTTTCTAAGGTGATAGCTTCAACAATTTCAACAGTTAAGTCAGATAGTTCACTTTGTTCTTGCATTTGCCCCATGAATTCCACGATTTCTCGCATTTGATTCTTCAATTCGCTCATCACTTGGACTTGATTTGCTATTCGATTATTTTGATTTTGTAATCCCTGTGATACAGAAGTTAGTAATTGAATAGCTTGATCATTATCAAATAGCAAACCTGAATTTGATTGGGCATTGTAGTGGGGGAGGCTGTGGTGGTGCATATGGCGTTGTATATAACCCTTTATATGGCTACCAATATTCTCCTTGTTGAGCCTCCTTGGCTTGATTTTGTGAGCCCTGGGCCAAAGAAATTAATTCATCAAGAATTTGATCACAATCTATTGACGAACTTGAGTTTGGTTAGGCATATTGTACATGAGGTTGTGGTGGTTGCGCATGACTTGAATAGAACTCCTCTTATGGCTGCCAATATCCTTCGTGTTGAACTTGTTAAGATTCCCACCACATAGAGTTTGAATGATCACTCCAATCTGAATTGTACATGTTGGAAAACAAATTGTTCCTTGATTGATTATGATCTTGATAACCCCAATTATTGACATTCTCCCAACCTTTTTATGGATGTTGATTTGACTGATATTCTTGCCTATAAGGCGCACCAAATGTAGGGACACTTTGCCTTGTGGTCTTTTCGATATATGGTGTGAAAATTAAGTTGACACACAAATTAAACCCTATTGATGACAATTGTAGTATATAAGCAAGTAGGGATCGTTCTAGACCGGGGATTAACTAGGGATGCTAATCAACACAAATAAGACTAAAAAACACTAAACTAGACTCTATAGACTCAAAACTAACTCAAAACACTCAAAACACTCAAAACAACAAGAAATAATAAAAAAGACTCAATTCTAAACCTAATACGTGATTTGGACGAAAATAGAACTTAAAAGACTTAAAAGACCAAAAGAAAACAGGTTTTGACGCTAAAAAACAAGACTTAATGAATGGGGATTTTGTTTTGACGAAATTGAAAGTTAAAACAGAAACTTTGAAAACAAACTTAACAAAAACGCTTTTGGATGAAAAAGAATGGTGAAAGGCTAGTTAGAGGGAT
Source organism: Malus x robusta (assembly GCA_963082935.1). Lineage (NCBI taxonomy): Eukaryota > Viridiplantae > Streptophyta > Magnoliopsida > Rosales > Rosaceae > Malus > Malus x robusta. Next base: position 16,045,085 of record OY720335.1, read on the forward strand.
CCTTCTCCACACATGACATATGCATACGAATCGATTTCCAATTATTCTTTCGACAAACCATGAATGACAATGCCCTAAATTAATTGTATTGAACTAATTAATTCTCAGATTTCCCTAGATTCATTGAATTGAATGGATAACGCATCACAACCAAGTTATTCTTTATCAAGTTCCCTAACTATGGAATACGGATGATAGAAACACTCAACAAAGATCATTAAGTTTAATGGAAACCATAAACATTGACGAGGCATTCATAACTATGAAAAGCATTTTCCTCTTGCCTAGGATTTATTTAACACAATTGAGACTAACGACTTTTACTACTCATGAACATAAGTTCATAACGATTAGGTGAAATTCCCTTATACTCTAGCATCAAATTCATGCATGTAAACTAAGTATGCATCCTTAATTAACACACAAGAACAAATTCTTAATAAAACCGATAAGTAAACCACATCCACAATTCATGAAACAATACAACAACAACAACAACAACAAAGCCTTTTCCCACTAAGTGGGGTCGGCTATATGAATCCTAGAACGCCATTGCGCTCGGTTTTGTGTCATGTCCTCCGTTAGATCCAAGTACTCTAAGTCTTTTCTTAGAGTCTCTTCCAAAGTTTTCCTAGGTCTTCCTCTACCCCTTCGGCCCTGAACCTCTGTCCAGTAGTCACATCTTCGAACCGGACCGTCAGTAGGCCTTCTTTGCACATGTCCAAATCACCGGAACCGATTTTCTCTCATCTTTCCTTCAATTTCGGCTACTCCTACTTTACCTCGGATATCCTCATTCCCAATCTTATCCTTTCTCGTGTGCCCACACATCCCACGAAGCATCCTCATCTCTGCCACACCCATTTTGTGTACGTATTGATGCTTCACCACCCAACATTCTGTGCCATACAACATCGTTGGCCTTATTGCCGTCCTATAAAATTTTCCCTTGACCTTCAGTGACCTATGACGGTCACACAACACGCCGGATGCACTCTTACACTTCATCCATCCAGCTTGTATTCTATGGTTGAGATCTCCATCTAATTCTCCGTTCTCTTGCACGATAGATCTTAGGTAGCGAAAACGGTCGCTTTTTGTGATCTTCGCTAGATTGCTCCGGTCATTAGTATGGATAAGTATATAAATGGATAGAGATAGGAAAGCAAACACAAGATGTACGTGGTTCACCCAGATTGGCTACGTCCACATAATAGAGGAGTTCTCATTAATTGTGAAGGGTTTACACAAGTACATAGGTTCAAGCTCTCCTTTAGTGCAAGTGAATGATTTAGTACAAATGACATTAGGAAATATTGTGGGAGAATGATCTCGTAATCACGAAACTTCTAAGTATCGGAGTGTGGTATCGTCTTGACGTGCCTTATCTGTCATATAGGTAGATGAGGCATCTTCTCTGGAAGTACTCTTCCTTCATCCAGGGGTGGTATCTTTAACTGGTGGAGATGCACAAGGTAATGTATCAATGTCACTTGAAGCTTACTTGTAGTTTCAGGCTTGGTCAAGCACGATACAAACCATGTAGTAGGAGTCCCCCAAGTCGCCGAGTTAGGGAGTCTGCTGAAAGAGGTGACAGACAAGGTAAGCAATCATAGCTCCGGTTGATTGTTCACAGTCTCCCTATCTTGCAGGCAGCATGAAGGATAAAGAGAAGAAAATGAGAAGAGATGATATGGGATACTTTTGCTTTTGAAGAAGTAACTTTCCACAGGCTTATTCTTGAACTGAGCTGGAGGGTTTTCTGGTTTCCTCCAGAGTATAAGGCCGACTGAAGAATTTGAGGGTCAAAACAAGTCCATCAAATCTAGAATACGTTCGACCCTGCTGATATGGGATACTTTTGCTTTGACAGAGTAATGGATGTATCGGCACGTGTGCTGTTACGCTTGTCTCCACATGTTTCCTTGTATCCTTCTCCCTTGCCCTATCTGTTCCTCAGGCAGATGCGGTATCTTCCCTGGAAGCATAAGATGTTGAAGATAAGTACTCGAGAGCAATGTCAGGTAAGTAATCAGGTAAGGGGTTCCAGGCAGTCAGTTCTTGGCTGGAAGCTTGATTCCAAGTACTGACTGATTGCTCTCTTTCTCCTTGTCTTGCAGGTAAGAACAATGCCAAAGGAAAAGACAGGGAAAAGCATGATATGGGATAATCTTGCTTTTAACCCTGATGATATGAGATATTCTTGCTCTAGTATAGCTTGTTTGCAGATGTATTATCGGGGGGAAAGAAAGCTGAATATTTCGAAAGGCTTCGTTGGGAGTGCCCTCTCAGATATGAGGGAGGGTTGAGCATTTTTGCAGGTCTGCCTGTCCTTTGGGGATGGAGGTCGACATATATAGGAGTCTCCTTAACAACAAGTAGTAATGCTATTCCTTTACCCTACTTGGTCATAGCACGGTAGTAGGAGCTGCCAGCTTCACATGTTTTAACGATGTCAGAGCACTTTGAAAAAGTGGTATGTGGTATCTGGAAAGCTGATGTTGCGTGTGAAGATTACAGACAGCTTATCCAACGAGATCCGGCTCTTGAAGTTGGGAAAGTGTTGCCTCTTCGGTTTTCGAACAAGCAATCCTATCGGGGATCTGGCTCTCGAGATTCGGGGAACGATGCCTCTTCAATTTTTGAGAAAGCAATCATGCTGGGGGTCTGGCTCTCGAGATTCGGAGAGCGGTGTCTCTTCGATTTTTTAGAAAGTAGTCATGTTGGGAGTCTGGCTCTCGAGATTCGGAGGACGGTGCCTCTTCGATTTTGGAGCAAGCAATCTTGTTGGGAGTTTTTTCTCGAATGTGAGTAAAGGTTGGGCATGTTTGATAGTCTACCTTACCACGAATCACAGAGGTTGACACACAGGGACTTTCCAATTATCCAGCAGTGGTACTGTTCCTTTACCCTTGTGGATAATAATATGGTAGCTAGACCTTCAAAATTTATGTGTCTAAACTTTGTTAGTGTTGTTTCTTTGCTATTCTTTTACCCTTCTTGGTTAGAGCGATGTAGTGGGAGCTGCAAGCTTCACGTGTTCAACTTTGGCAGAGAACTTTGGCAAAGTTATCTGTGGTACCCATGAGCTACTGTTGCGTGTGGAAAGTGGGTGATTGAACAGTAAGACTCACGTGCTTTCTACTTCACCAGGAGTCTTCGACCGAATGCCCATAATTTCCGCAAAGCTGAGTGTGCGTGTGACAGGTGCTGACAAGGCTGGAAAAGTAGGTGCCTCTTCGATTTTTTAGATCGGCCCTAGTGGTCTTTGAGCAGCCCAGCTTTTGAGAAAGCAAGCGCCTCTTCGATTTCTGAGATCGGCCTTCGTGGTCTTTGCGCAGCCTAGCTTTTGAGAAAGCAAACGCCTTTTCGATTTCTGAGATCGACCCTTGTGGTATCTGAGCAGCCTTACTTTTGAGAAAGTAAACGCCTCTTCGATTTCTGAGCAGGCGCCTCTTCGATTTCTGAAGCTCCGTCGAGTGTAAATTTTTATAGGGGCTGGCATTAAGTTCCAAAGCACACTTGAATCTCCACCAGTAGAAGCTCCATTCTTGCACTTCTACGATTTTGATTTATCCGACCTCTTATCTCTTCAACACCTTTGAAAATGTCTGGCCCCTCCGACCGTCGTTTTGACTTGAACTTTGTTGAAGAGGCAGCCCCGCCTTCTCCCGACAACATATGGCGCCCATCCTTCGTCTCCCCTACTGGTCCTCTTACCGTTGGGGATTCCGTGATGAAGAATGATATGACCGCTGCGGTGGTGGCCAGGAACCTTCTCACTCCCAAAGATAACAGACTACTTTCCAAACGGTCTGATGAGTTAGCTGTTAAGGATTCTCTGGCTCTCAGTGTTCAGTGTGCAGGTTCTTGTCTAATATGGCCCAACGCCTATTTGCTCGAACCCGCCAAGTTGAATCATTGGCGGCTGAAGTGATGAGTCTCAAACAAGAGATTAGAGGGCTCAAGCATGAGAATAAACAGTTGCATCGGCTCAAGCATGACTATGCTACAAACATGAAGAGGAAGCTTGACCAGATGAAGGAATTTGATGGTCAGGTTTTACTTGATCATCAGAGATTTGTGGGTTTGTTCCAAAGGCATTTATTGCCTTCGTCTTCTGGGGCTGTACCGCGTAATAAAGCTCCAAATGATCAACCTCTTATGCCTCCTCCTTCTAGGGTTCTGTCCAGTACTGAGGCTCCGAATGATCCCCCTCCGGTGCCTTCTCTTTCTGGGGCTCTACCGACTGCTGAGACTTCTCCTAAGCAACCTTTGTGAAGGCTCCCTCTTGTTTGTTTATTTTGACTTATGTATATGTACATATTTGTAGCTTATCGGGGATATCAATAAATAAGCTTTCCTTCATTTCAACGTATTGTGTTAAATACACCAAAGCTTTCTTCGCTAAGTTATTTGAATTTTCTTTTGTTGAAGCTTTGTGAGTGGAGCATGTAGGTTGAGGTAGTGTTCCCTTACTTTCCTGAGTGAGGAAAACTTCTCGGTTGGAGACTTGGAAAATCCAAGTCACTGAGTGGGATCGGCTATATGAATCTTAGAACGCCATTGTGCTCGGTCACGTGTCATGTCCTTCGTTAGATCCAAGTACTCTAAGTCTTTTCTTAGAGTTTCTTCCAAAGTTTTCCTAGGTCTTCCTCTACCCCTTCGGCCCTGAACCTCTGTCCCATAGTCGCATCTTCTAATCGGAGCGTCAGTAGGCCTTCTTTGCACATGTCCAAACCACCGTAACCGATTTTCTCTCATCTTTCCTTCAATTTCGGCTACTCCTACTTTACCCCGGATATCCTCATTCCTAATCTTATCCTTTCTCGTGTTCCCACACATCCAACGAAGCATCCTCATCTCCGCTACACCCATTTTGTGTAAGTGTTGATGCTTCACCGCCCAACATTCTGTGCCATATAGCATCGCCGGCCTTATTGCCGTCCTATAAAATTTTCCCTTGAGCTTCAGTGGCATACGGCGGTCACACAACACGCCGGATGCACTCGTCCACTTCATCCATCCAGCTTGTATTCTATGGTTGAGATCTCCATCTAATTCTCCGTTCTTTTGCAAGATAGATCCTAGGTAACGAAAACGGTCGCTCTTTGGTATTTCTTGATCTCCGATCCTCACCCCTAACTCGTTTTGGCCTCCATTTGCACTGAACTTGCACTCCATATATTCTGTCTTTGATCGGCTTAGGCGAAGACCTTTAGATTCCAACACTTCTCTCCAAAGGTTAAGCTTTGCATTTACCCCTTCCTGAGTTTCATCTATCAACACTATATCGTCTGCGAAAAGCATACACCAAGGAATATCATTTTGAATATGTCCTGTTAACTCATCCATTACCAACGCAAAAAGGTAAGGACTTAAGGATGAGCCTTGGTGTAATCTTACAGTTATGGGAAAGCTTTCAGTTTGTCCTTCATAAGTTCTTACGGCAGTCTTTGCTCCTTCATACATATCCTTTATAGCTTGGATATATGCTACTCGTACTCCTTTCTTCTCTAAAATCCTCCAAACAATGTCTCTTGGGACCCTATCATACGCTTTCTCCAAATCTATAAAAACCATGTGTAAATCCTTTTTCCCATCTCTATATCTTTCCATCAATCTTCGTAAGAGATAGATTGCCTCCATGGTTGAGCGCCCTGGCATGAACCCGAATTGGTTGTCCGAAACCCGTGTCTCTTGCCTCAATCTATGCTCAATGACTCTTTCCCAGAGCTTCATTGTATGACTCATTAGCTTAATACCCCTATAGTTCATGCAATTTTGTACGTCGCCCTTATTCTTGTAGATAGGCACCAAAGTGCTCGTTCGCCACTCATTCGGCATCTTCTTCGTTTTCAAAATCCTATTGAAAAGGTCAGTGAGCCATGTTATACCTGTCTCTCCCAAAACTTTCCACACTTCGATTGGGATATCGTCTAGGCCTATTGCTTTTCTATGCTTCATCTTCTTCAAAGCTACAACCACTTCTTCCTTCCGGATTCGACGATAAAAAGAATAGTTTCTACACTCTTCTGAATTACTCAACTCCCCTAAAGAAGCACTCCTTTCATGTCCTTCATTGAAAAGATTATGAAAATAACCTATCCATCTGTCTTTTACCGCGTTCTCTGTAGCAAGAACCTTTCCATCCTCATCCTTGATGCACCTCACTTGGTTTAGGTCCCTTGTCTTCTTTTCCCTTGCTCTAGCTAGTTTATAGATATCCAACTCTCCTTCTTTGGTATCTAGTCGTTTATACATATCGTCGTAAGCCGCTAACTTAGCTTCTCTCACAACTTTTTTCGCCTCTTGCTTCGCTTTTCTATACCTTTCACCATTTTCATCAGTTCTATCCTTGTATAAGGCTTTACAACATTCCTTCTTAGCCTTCACCTTTGTTTGTACCTCCTCATTCCACCACCAAGATTCCTTTTGGTGTGGGGCAAAGCCCTTGGACTCTCCTAATACCTCTTTTGCTACTTTTCGGATACAACTAGCCATGGAATCCCACATTTGGCTAGCTTCCCCATCTCTATCCCACACACACTGGGTGATTACTTTCTCTTTGAAAATGGCTTGTTTTTCTTCTTTTAGATTCCACCATCTAGTCCTTGGGCACTTCCAAGTCTTGTTCTTTTGTCTCACTCTTTTGATATGTACATCCATCACCAACAAGCGATGTTGATTAGCCACACTCTCTCCTGGTATAACTTTGCAATCCTTACAAGTTGTACGATCCCCTTTCCTCATTAGAAGAAATCTATTTGTGTTTTTGACGACCCACTCTTGTAGGTGATCACATGTTCTTCTCTCTTCTTAAAGAAGGTGTTGGCTAAGAAGAGATCATATGCCATTGCAAAATCCAAGATAGCTTCCCCATCCTCGTTTCTCTCCCCAAAACCATGGCCACCATGAAAACCTCCATAGTTGCCTGTCTCCCTGCCCACGTGTCCATTTAAATCTCTTCCTATAAATAACTTCTCTGTCTGAGCAATTCCTTGCACCAAGTCTCCAAGGTCTTCCCAAAATTTCTCCTTCGAACTCGTATCCAACCCTACTTGAGGTGCGTACGCACTAATCACATTGATAAGTTCTTGTCCTATTACAATCTTGATTGCCATGATTCTATCTCCTACCCTCTTGACATCTACAACATCTTGTGTCAAGGTCTTGTCCACTATGATGCCAACACCGTTTCTCGTTCTATTTGTGCCCGAATATCAAAGTTTAAACCCTGAGTTTTCTAGATCCTTTGCCTTACTACCAACCCACTTAGTTTCTTGTAGGCACATAATATTTATCCTTCTCCTCACCATAACTTCCACTACTTCCATAGATTTTCCCATTAAGGTTCCTATATTCCACGTTCCTAAACGCATTTTGCTCTCTTGAACTCTACCCTTCTGTCCTAGCTTCTTCACCCTCCCCCGTCTAATAGGATCAAAGTACTTCTTTTGTGTGTCCTGTGTAAAGTTGATAGGAGCATATGCTCCTAAACAACTTTGAGTGGAGTCGTTCGAAAAGAAGTTTCTATGGCCCCCTTGCTCATTTAACACTGCATCCGGGTGCCGATGGAGATACAGCGACCCTTGCTCACTTGTCACTGTGCTCGGGCCACACAGCGCGCCACTTACGGGTGACGCCCTAGCTTTAGCGCAATTTTGTTCTGAATTCATTTTCATAAGGATTCGACGTGATCATGGAGTGCCGGCTATCGACTACCTGACGCCCTCCCCCTCCTCCTTTATCCGGGCTTGGGACCGGCAATGTAAGTACATAGGCGGAGTTACAATTCATGAAACAATAACTGGATGAAATCAATTCATATAAAACATATAATCATGGCTTCGAATTCACCTCTAACTATAAAGAAATTAGTTCCTCATGTTTGCAATTAAACAAAGATAACTTAAATTAAACATTGAAAACAAAGATAGAATACACCTAGAAACGCTCCAACGATCCAACGTCTTGAATGGCAAGCACGGCTCCAGGTAGCTCATTCTCCTTCCTTCCTTGCAATACTCACGGCACAATGAGGTGTGTATGGTGAATGGTGTAGAAAAATATGGTAGAGGGTGGTGAATGATTTGTGCGGCAAAGGTTGGTATTTATAGGCTGGAATTCATGCCAAAATCCATAAGGATTTGGATAGGTTTCTGAAATTAAAATAGGATAAGGATTATGAAACCAAAACCCAAGTGGAATGGGTTAAAACAATAAAAAAACCACAGGGGATTAGGCTAATAAGGTGCGGCACTAATTCCTACAAGAAAATGGATACATTTGGCCTAATTCAAGAGGGAAAAGGATTGAGATTTCAGATTCTAGAGCTTCTAGAACAAGGGGAAAAACGCCAGATTTTTAGGTGTTTCTAGAAAAGATGTTTTAGCACCAATTTAGGTGTTCTAGAAGGATAAGGTTCTAGAATCTGAAATATATAGTTTAAATACATAATTATCCCTTAGAAATTGCTGGAATCAAGGCACAAATTCATTTGGATAAGATAGGATAAGATAAGGTTAGGTTAGGCAAGGATAAGATAAGATAAGGTTGGATAAGATTTTGGATATGGTTCCTTCTTTTGAGCTGATTTCTTATCTTCCTTGACTTGGATTTATTTCTTCACTCTTTTCAACTCATTCCTAGCCTTTTGAACTTCAAATTCGTCCATCCATCTTGCTCCATTCATAAGCTATCCATTTGGTGCCCAAAACTGCCTCAAAATGCTCCAAATTGCACTTTCTTGCCAACTTTGTCATATGGACCTACAAACACACGAAAATAGCTTAAAGCACTATAATAAACACAAACAAACTATAAAAATGCAAGAAAACAAGCTAACTAAGTCGCATAAATATGCTCCTATCAATATATTGCCTTAATTGAGAAGCAAGATTCATTATTTGAGCTTGAAGATTAGAAATTGACATGTCTTACTTCTCTAGTACTGATGTGATAAAAGTTAAGCACTCAAATTAAACCCTCTTGTTGTCAAATTGTAGTATAAATGCAAGTAGGGATCGTTTTAAACCAGGGATTAAGAGGGCTTGGTAAAACCTCTAAATTGACTCAAAAACATAAAAACAAAGTTAAAAATGTTTGAATAGACTCAAAGGACTCAAAACAGGTTCACAAGACTCAAAATAACTTAAAAACACTCAAAACTGCCTAAAAACACCAACTAGGCAATTTTTGACTCTAAACACAACTTTGGACGAATTTAAGGTTGTGGCTTGACTTAAAACACTCAAAAACACAAACAAAACAGATTCTAACTAATATGACTCAACAAAGTAAAGGGGGATTTGGTTTTGACGAATTGAAAGTAAAAACAAATAACTAAAGACTTAGAACAGATTGTAAACGAATTTGGGAAATAATATGATGGATGGATTAGTTAGAGGTCCGTTCTTCACACATGACACACTTGTACATGAATTGATTTCCAATTGCTTTTCAATAAATTATGATGCTCAACATCCCAGATTAACCGTGATGCACTAATTAACCCTCAAATTTTTCTTTACTCGTTGAATTGGATGAATGCATGCGACAACCCAAATCATTCTCCAAAAGTCCCCTACATGAATGCATAATAGAGATACAATCAGAGATCATTACGTTCCATGAAAATCATAAGTGTTGATGAGACAATTGTAACTATGAATGCATGATACTTTTGCCAAGAACTCAATTAACACGATTGTGAATGGCAACCTTCACTACTCATGAATATAAACTTGTAATGATTAGGTGAAACTCATTTATATTCTAGCATCAAATTCATGCATGAAAACTAAGTATGCATCCTTAATCCACATACAAGAATCAGTTTTGAAGAAAACAGTTAATTGAATTGCAATCACAACTTATCAAACCACAGTTGGCAGAAATCAATTCATACGTCAAGCATGTTCATGGCTTCAAACTTCCCCCTAACTAATTAGAAGTTTAGCCACTCATAGTCACAGCAAAATCAGAAAATAACAAAGTAGACATTGAAAACAAGAGCAAAATACACCTAAAATGCTCCAATCTCCAAGCTTGAAATGCCAAAGGCCCTCCTTCTTCCCCACCTTGCTGCGGCACAAGTGTCTATGGATGTGTATGGATGAATGGAAGGGTCAGGAATGTGTTTAGGTTGAATAAGGGTTGCGACAAGGATGTATGGTGGTGGAGAATGGTGTAGAGTGGTGTAGATTGATGAATTGTTATGGCTGAGAGGTGTTTCTGAATGGTAGAGGGTTTTGTATGAAATTGTGGCTGAAACACTGATATTTATAGGCTAGGGTTTTCACAAATTCTGATGGGAAAAGGCTAGGGTTTTGTAGCAAAAGGCTTGGCCCAATCCAATGGGGAAAAGAACTAGGGTTTGTGGCAAATTTTTAGGGTTTCTAGAAGTATAGGGTGCGGCACTCTTTTAGGGGTTCTAGAGAGAATATCTTATGGCAGGTTCTTAAGCTTCTAGAAAGAATTTGGGGCGCCACCTTTCTAAAGCTTCTAGAAGGAGTGGTGCGGCATGTGTTTAAGTGAAAGGATAGGGCTTCTAGAAAGGATTTAGGTGCCCTTACAACTAAATATTCATCTTCCAAGTCTTGAATTGATTTCTCCATCTCTTTAGCACATTCCTAGCTTCATTTGATCTTCAAAAACATCCATTCCTAGTGCTCCACATGCAAGCAATCCACTTCAGCCCAAAAGTGCTTCAAAATGTATCCAATTACACTTTCTTGCCAACTTTGCCAATTAGACCTACAAGCACACTAAAATAGCTTAAAACACTATAATAAGTAGAAACGAGCTATGAAAATGCAAGAAAACAAGCTAACTAAATCGCATAAATATGCTTCTACCAAGTACCTAAAATCAAAGAAAGAAAACTAAATCAAATATCAAAAGTAAAATAAACAAAACAGGGTGATTAGCAATTTTGCTAATCCCCGACAACGGCGCAAAAATTTGATGTGAAAATTAACTTGACACACAAATTAAACCCTATTCATGACAATTGTAGTAAAGATGTAAGTAGGGATCATTCTAAACCGGTGATTAACCAGGGATGCTAATCTACACGAATATGACTCAGAAATACTAAATTAAACTTAAAAACACTTAACTAGACTTAAAAACATTAAACAAGACTCTTATGACTCAAAACTGACTCAAAACACTCAAAACAGCAAAAACTAAGTTAAAAAGACTCAAAACAGGTTCTAAGGACTATTTGGACGAATTTAACACTAGTGGGACTTAAAACACTAAGTTAGGCAGATTGAAATACCTATTTAACTAATCTAAGACACTTAATTGAAAGGGGATTGATTTGGACGAAAATTAATTAAACAAAACAGATTGCAAAACAAAGTAAATTAAGTGATTTGAATGATGAAAACTTAGCCAGAGGATCCTTCTCCACACATGACATATGCATATAAACCAATTTCCAGAATTGTTCCTTGAAACAATGAATGACAACACCCCAAGTTAACCATGACAACACAAATTAACCATCCGATTTTCCTTATTTCATTGAATTGGACGGGATACACATGACAACCAAATTATCCTTCTCAAGTTCCCTAACTATGAAAAGCATGATAGAAAACATATCAAAGGTCATTAAGTTCTTTGAAAACCATAAGCATTGACAAGACATTCGTAACTATGAAAAGCATGATACTCCTGCCAAGGATTTTACTTAACACGATTGTGGCTAGCAACCTTTACTACTTATGAATATACGATTAGGTGAAACTCTCTTATACTCTGGCATCAAATTTATGCATACAAACCAAGTATGCATCCTCAATTATCATACATAAACAAGTTTTAATAACGCAGATAAGCAAATCACATTCAAGACTTTATAAACAATAACTAGATGTAATCAATTCATATAAAACATATAATCATCGACAACCCAAAACATTCTTCAAAAGTTCCCTACATGACATCATAATAGAGATACAATCAAAGATCATTATGTTTAATGAAAATCATAAGCATTGACAAAGCACTTGCAACTATGACATCATGTCGCTTATGCTAGGAATTGAACTTAACGCGATCATTTATAAGCGACCTTTATGAAGGAAATTTTTTGTCCTAGCTTAGAACAAGTAAGAACATTTGAATACATATGCAAACTATTATTGTGAGGCTTATAGAAAAATGATGTCATCTCCTTGCTCCTTCGATCTTCCTTGTGATTTTCTTCCTTTTAGTGCTCCTTTACTTCTTTGAGGACTTAAGGATTTGTTCTCCAAAACATCAAAAGCTTGATGTCTCTAAGTCTCTTCACCAAGGATGTGATGTGAAGATGAAATGGATGACTTAGGGAAGAAGAGATTGCTAGCTATTCCTTCCCTAGGTGGCCGGCCTTTTTTGAGAAAATGAGAGAAAAAGTTTCACCTCATTTCACCAAGAAAAACCCTAAATGAAAATACAGCTATAAAGTTGAATTTATACTTCATCACATGTGAGTGGCAAACTTGTAATTAATCCAAGTTTGACACTTCTCACCCTAATGGCCGACCATATCAAATTGATTGGGCTAATTGCCCATTTTGTTTTAGTTGTCATACAACTTAAACATAATGGGCCTTGTGGACCAAAACGCTTTTGGGCCCCGAAACCCAAAACCAACATATAAGCCCAATACGAACATTTCGTATAATTAATTAACCTTAACCATTCTTCAATTAAACCATTTAATTGCTTATCCATTTCATTTAATTTCTTCACCAACATCCTTACTCGGTGTACGATCCATTAGGTTCCATTTAGCGAGGTAGTGGGCGATTGTTACTCTTAACGATCGATTGTGAATTGAAACCACATTTCAATTCTCCCTTAAAATTAGTGTTTGCTAATCTTTAGGGCTTCCACAAACCATGAGTGACACCTAGCAGCATATCATGGTTATCCATGCTAAGTAGAAGTGGTTGGAGAACCTATCCAGTTACAACTACAATGCAATACGGTCATTCTCTAATACAATACTCTTAATCACATTGTTTAAGTGATAGTTTGTTTCATGTCTACTATCCAATGTGATACTAATCTATATGATTTAATTGAACATGATTTGGAACAAACTTCCTTAGTCATATTCATATGCTTTGGCCAAAGACTCTCGAATCATATCTTAGAGTATTCTCCTTCCACCATGGAAGGTTAGAGATTCCTTGTTGTGCATTTATATGCCTACATGACTAGGTAACTTGACCACAACAATGCCGTGGACACTCCAATGGAATGCCTTTGACATGATCAAAGATCAAAGACCTAACCATTAGACATCTATGATGCCTCAGGTCAAAGGACTACTTTGCATATTGCAACTCTCGAGTTCTTACATGACATGTATGTTCGAACTCTCTTTTGATCGTTGTTCAGTGTACTCGATCACTCTTTCGAGCACCTATGTGTTTGCCTTAGTGTCCAACACTAAATGACTTGAGATTAGTCATACTCGCGCTTGAGTCGACATAACACATACTAACCTTAGCGGATTGTCAATGCCCAATTGGCAATCCTATGGTTAGGAACGTTTTAGGAATGAACATAAGAGAAAGGTCTCGATAATCTAACTTACTTAAATCACTTATCTCTTAGATCAAATACATTCCTTGGATTCCCTTATTGCTTAAACACATGATACAATAAATAATGATTAACAATAAGCGTTGCCCTTCATTAAACATATAAAAGTTTAATACAATAAGTATTTCAAAAGCTATTACATCAAATGAGTGGCTTTGTGGGCATACTTCCAACACTTTACTACATGTGAATATAAGTTTGAAACGATTATGTGAAACTTCCTTATATTCTAGCAACGGATTTATGCATGCCAATTAAGTGTTGACCCTTAATTAACAAATACAAATAAGTTATCAATCAAATAGTTAAGCCAATTGCATTCACGATTCAAGAGTTCATAACTGGAATTTATCAAATTATATTGCACACATAATCATGGCTTTGAAATCACCCCTAGCCAAGAGAGGTTTAGCCACTCATATTTACAACAAAATGAAAGGAAATGAATTTAAACATTAGAAACAAAAGAAAGAAAACACCTAAACGCTCCAACGATCCAAGTTGGACAACAAGCACGTCCAAGTACTTTCCTTCCCTTCCTTTACTACGGCACAAGGTGTTGGTGAGTGTTTGAAGGTTTGTTTGTATGGAGGAATGGATGTGAAGATGAATGGATGTGTTTGGATGAAGGTTGTATTGAAATGGGGATGAATGATCAAGCAAAAACTAAACTATATGGCTGCCACACACACTTCCTTTTATAAAGGAAGTGTATGGCAATTGAGGGAATTTGGTGGTGTTTGCAATGATTCAAGGGTAAAAATGAAGTAATGATGCAAAGCATGGGGGGGGGATAAAATGGAGTGGTGTTGTAGCAATGAGTGCATTGAGTGGTGTTTGAAATGATTCAAAGGTGAAAGTGAAGTGATAATGCAAAGCATGGGGGGTAAAATGGAGTGGTGTTGCAGCTAGGGAACATGAATGATTGTGCACATGGTAGAGAAAGGAAAGGGAGGTGGAATGGTGCAGAAATGAGTCAAAGGTGCAGCAAAACTCATGATGCACGGCATGGGTTCCAAATGTGGTGGATGGTGCATCAATGAGTGCATGTAGTGGAGGTAAAAGTTGTATGAAATCTGATGGGTGAAGGGAGAGACATGTTCTCTCCAATTTTCTCCAAAAGAAAACCCTAAGGATGAAATGGCTATAAAGTTGCCTTTATACCACCTCACAATGGAGTGGCAAACTTGTAATTAAGCCAAGTTCACTACCCCTCTCTATATGGCCGGTTTTCTCAAGCCTTTGGGCTCCTTGAATTTTGTTTGTTAAGTTGTCATATAACTTAAGCTAATGGGCTTGACGATTCGAAGCCCAATTTGGGCTTTAAGGCCCAAAACTAACTCAAGGTTTAAAACGAACGTATTTGTTTGATTAATTAGCATATTAATTAATTCTTGCCATAAACAATTAAACCATTTAATTGTCCTTACTCATCTTCGTTGTTTCTTCAATCTCTACCTTACACGGTGTACGATCCATTAGGTTCCTTTTAGCGAGGCAGTGGGCGATTAGAACTTTTTCAAATCGATTGTCAATTGAAACTTACTTTCAATTCTCCCTTTAGTGATTATACACGTTTAGGGCTCCACAAACCATGAGTGACACCTAGCAGTATGTCATGGTTACCCAAGCTAATCAGAAGAGGTGGATAACCTATTCAGTTTAGGATTACAATGCAATACGGTCTTTCTCTGATACAATACTCTTGACCACATTGTTTGGTTTGATAGTTTATTCATGTCTACTATCCAATGTGATTCTCTTACTTATATGATTACCTTGAATGTGATTTGGAACGACTTCCTAAATTTCATTCATACTCTGGCCAGAGATTCTTAATCATATCATAGAGTATTGACCCTTAAACAGTTTGAAGGTTAGAGATCCCTTGTTGCGCATTCACTTGCCTTCATGGCTAAGTGGCTTAACCCCAACTATGCCATGGACACCCTCTAACAGAGTGACTTTGACATAGTCAAAGATCAAGGACCTAACCACAAGACAACTATGATGCCTCAGGTCAAAGGACTACTTTGCATTATCCCAACCATGAGTTCTCATGTGACATGAGTATGAGAACTCCTCGTTGATCGTGTTTAGTGGACTCATTCTCTATGGAGCACCTACATGCTTGTCTTGGTGTCAATCACACCAATAACTCGAGACCAGTCACTCTCCCTGAGAGTTAGCTTGTAGTACCTAGGATCATTCACGCGATTGATTTCTTCAGGGCGCTTACATTCTGGTAACTCAATCACCTTCTTTTCCAGCAAGTTATCTAACATTGCATCCATATCTGAGTCAGGAAAAGGGTACGCCTTATGCTCCAATTCCCTCAAGGTACTTTTCTACCTGTCTTAGGTGCGAGAAGGCTCACCTTTCTTTATCTCCTTTGCTTTGGTTTTGGAGGAGATCTTGATAGGTGCGAATGAGGTCTTGGTAGGCACAGCGTTGACAGTAAAAACTTCCTTGGTGGGCTTCTTCCCAGTTTTATCTACATTTGGGGCAAACACCTTGTCCTTCTTGAAGTTGATGATTGACTCTTTCTTTTCATGGTAAACAATGCTTAGCTCCATGTCTTGGGCACGGGTGGCTAATTCTTCAAAGGTCCGTGGTTTGATGCCTTGAAGGATATAGTGTAACCCTCATTGCATGCTTTGGACGCACATCTCAATTGAAGAGATCTCCAATAGCCTATCCTTGCAGTCGAGGCTTAGATTGCGCCATCGGTTGATGTAGTCCACGACTGGCTTATCCTTCCATTGCTTCGTGTTTGTCAGCTATAGCATGCTCATAGTGCGACGGGTGCTACAAAAGCGGTTGAGGAATTCTTTTTCCAATTACTCCCAGCTATTGATGGACTCAGGCTCTAGGTCCATGTACCACTCAAAGGCATTTCCTTTCAGCGAGCGTACAAACTGCTTAGCAAGGTACTCTCCTTCTGTCCCCGCATTGTTGCAGGTCTCAATGAAATGCGCAACGTGTTGCTTCGGGTTTCCCTTTGCATCGAATTGCATGAACTTTGGCGATTGATAACCTCTCGGCATCTTCAAAGCGTCAATTTTTTTGGAGTAAGGTTTTGAGTATAGTACAGAGTCATGTGAACTTCCTTCGTACTGCGCCTTGATGGTGCTGGCGATCATCTCCTGCAGCTGCTGGATAGAAAGAGATCCCATGAGTACCGTTGCTTAGTCCGGCTCCGGCTTCACATCAGCTTTCTCCACCACAAGTTCATCTTCTTCGCCAGCTTATTTTTTTAGTGGATTACCCTTTAGGTCAGGTTTATTGTCTTGCTGCGCCTCTAATTGGTTAACGAGTGCAACGATTTGTGAGTCTTTTTCTTCCACAATTAGTGTTATCCTTGCGATTGCTTCATTCATATGAGCCAGCTGCTCATCGATCGAGGTCACGTCCGTGGTCATGACTTGCATGGCTGAGCTGCCGCTTGAGTCGGCATTGGAAAGTATGGAACCAGAGTACTTCCTTGGGCTTTCCTCCCTTGGCGCTCTTAGCGAGGCTAGGGTGATCATAGGTTTGTGCCTCAGGTGCTCTTGTTCCTTCAGTGCTGTTGATGCAGAGGTAGAAGAGGTGGCAGAAAGAGCTCTTGACTTGCTTCGAGTTGTGATGCCCATGAAACCACCTACGGTGATGACGCTCTTGTTCCTTGCATTGGTTGTGAGAACAACTTGAGCCTTCTTTGATGCCATTTGTGCTTTTTACGGATTCAAAGATAGAGATGAGAGGTAGAGAAATATCCCACCGGGCGTGCCAAATTTGTAAACATGGGAATTCCTGCGATGAACGAGACAAGAACACGTGTACAAAATAATATTTGTATTAATGATTTAGGGGTTACAATCTCGTCTACAAATTTAGCATTTGATTCTATCTTTGTAATGGGTAGATTTGTTGATGTTGTTGATCCAAAGGGCCGTCGGGGCTTGATCTTTAGGATGAACAGATGATGAATGATGAACACTTTCTTCAAGGGTCGTCGAGGCTTGATCTTGAATTAGTGGACGTTTCTTCAAGGACCATTGGGGCTTGGTCTTGAAGGAGGACTTCAACGAATAACGAAAGGGCTTTCTTGATTCTTCGGGATTTGCTTGAGAGCTTCAGAGTTTTGAGGTTTCAAGGCTTTGGTGTCGTGTGAATTCTCTTCCAATTTGGGAGTAGAGAAAGAGTATGTAAAATCCTCCTTATTGCTTGATGGAGAAGCCTATTTATAGGTTTTGAGAATGAATCACCACCATCCATTTATTTGGTGAAGTAAGTGGATGTTGTAGGTGGGATGGGTGTGTGTTGTAGGTGAGGTGAGTGTATGATGTATGTGAAGTGCGTGTATGGTGTAGGTGAAATAAAATGGGGTTGTAAATTTAATACAATTGCCAATACTTATTTCACCGAAATTTCAATGTCTACAATTATCAGGTAATATGACCCAATATGTTACCCATTAAAGAAAATATATTTTAAATCAATAAATAATGAAAATGAAAAACATAATTTGGCCCAAACAAAATAGGAAACATAATACTAAATTAGTATATGCATATCACATTGTCGCATAAATATTACTTCAAAACATTAAAAAATATAAACAAAAATCATTTGTCTTCAAGTATTACATACTCCAAAATAAGAGTCTAATGAAAAAACCTTAGTACATTAAATACCAAATGTTCAAGGATATGCAAAATGAAGGGAGTTGCTTTTCAAGGTTGAGGAACCTTGTGCATTTGTATTTGCTTTCACATTTTTTAGACTTGTACATTATTGATTATGAATTTTATTTATTTTGAACTTCCTTAAAAATGCTATTCATGAGGGTTTGTATGGTTTGAAATATTCAAATGATGATGTACCCATACTCAAAGCACAGAGGATGCGACAACAAGTAAATTTATTTTCAAAGCGTAGAGAATTTTATTTATTTTCACATTTTTCGCACTTATAAATTAATTATTATAATTTTTTTAAAGTGTTTGTTATTTTTAAATTACTTGATACTTCTATTTTTAACGTGTTTTATAATTGTTTAATCTCACTCTTTGCTTATAGTATACTATAAAAATAAATAAATAAACAAATAAAACTTAAATTTTTTAAAATTATATAGAATATTAATACTGTCACATCTCGGCCCGGGTCCACCACATCTCGGGCCCGTTCCACCACTGTAGCACGATATTGTCCGCTTTGGGCTTACCATTCCCTCACGGTTTTGTTTTTGGGAACTCATAAGCAACTTCCCTATGGGTCACCCATCTTGGTAGTGCTCTGGCTTGCTTCTCGCTTAACTTCAGAGTTCCTACCGAACCCGAAGCTAGTGAGCTCCCAAAAGTGATAGGAGCATATTTACGTGACTTAGTTAGCTTGTTTTCTTGCAATTATGTTGTTAGTTCTTAGTTATTCATGTACTTTAAGCCATTTTCGTGTGTTTGTAGGTCCAAAGGATTAAAGAAGCAAAAAAGTGCATTTTGGAGCTTTTTGGAGCAACTTTGGGCTTTGAATGAATATCACATGCTTGGAGCTAAAGGAATGGACGAAATTGAAGACCTAAAGATGTATGGATTCCTAATTGAAAGAGGATTCCTACTTGAAGTAGGAAAGTTAAGCCAAGGTTTTCTATTTTGGTTTGACCTTTCCTAATCCTAAATGTCCCTAAGTTCCAGCAACATTGAAGGTCTCCTATGCATTTTAGGACACAAACCAAAGGGTCTTTGCACCATACAAGGCCTTGCCGCACCTTGTCTCCCTTTCCTCTTTCTTTCCATGCAAGGGAGCCATCCGTTTCCTATTTTCTGCCATAAATCACATTCCCTTTTCAATTAAAAGCCTTTCCCTTTCCTATTTCCCTTTAGGCGCACCTTCCTTACCTTTTTCTTAGGATTCTGATTTTAATTCCTACTTCCCTTTAAGTTTTGAATTAATTTATGTTACCTAAAGTATTTCCTAACCTTAATACCATAAAGTCTTTAAATAAACACCTTTAGCCGCACTATGGGAGGGCATGTTTTCCATCCATTCTTGAAGACACATCCAGCCACATTCATCATTCACAAACCCTCATACTTTCTTACCTTAATCCATCCTAAACACCACCATACCTTTTCCTATCCATTCTTCCATACAAACAACCCTTCAAACCATCACCACCACCTTGTGCCGCAGCAAAGGAAGGGAAGGAAAGTGCCTGGACGTGCTTGTTGTCCAATTTAGATCATTGGAGCTTTTTAGGTGTTTTCTTTCTTTTGTTTCCAATGTATTAATCTATTTATCTTTATTTTGCGATTATGAGGAACTAAGCCTTTTTTGGCTAGGGGGCTATTCAATACCATGATTATACTTGCATTATGAATTGATTACCTTCAGTTGTTATTTCATAAGTTCTGAATTCAATTTGCTTAACCATTTGATTAATAACTTATTCTTGTATGTTTATTAAGAGTGCACACTTAGTTTTCATGCAGGGATTTGAAGCTAAAATATAAGGGAGTTTCACCTAATAGTTCAAACTTATATTTCCAAGTAGTGGAGGTCGCTTATAAACGATCACGTTAAGTGAATTCTTGGCAGGAGTATCATGCTCATCATAGTTACGAATGCCTCGTCAATGCTTATAGTTTTCATGAAGCTTAATGATCTTTGATTGTACCTTTATTGTGCTTTTCATGTAGGGGACTTTTAGAGAATGTTTTGAATTGTTGTATGTGCTTTCCCATCCAATTCAATAACTTAAGGAGAACTTGAAGGTTAAAAAAGTGCTATCACGGTTAACCTAGGGTATTGAGTTTCATGGTCTATTGAAAGAAACAATTGAAAATCAATTTGAATGCAAGTGTGTCATGTGCGGAGAACCCTCTAGCTAGCCCATCATCCATCTAATTCAACCAATTTCATCATAAATCTGTTTAAGTCTTTCTTGCTTTATTTTACTTTATTTTCATCCAAAACCAAATCCCCCTTTACTTTGTTGAGTCATATTAGTTATAACTTGTTTTAGATTGTGTTTTTAAGTGTTTTGAGTCAATATAAAACCAAAATTCGTCCAAAAATTGTGTTAGAGTAAAAAACTGTCTAGTTGATTTTTTTAGACAGTTTCGAGTGTTTTTAGCTTGTTTTGAGTCTTTTGAGTCTAGCCAGACGTTTTAAGTTTGTCTTTTGTATCTTTGAGTCAGTTTAGAGTGTTTAGCAATCCCTCCTAATCCCCGGTTTAAGAACGATCCCTACTTACTTATCTACTACAATTGTCAAAAGAGGGTTTAATTTGTGTGTTAAGTTAATTTTCACATAAAAAATGCCTCGTGCTAGGTAGGGATGGGAATATACATTTAAGGATCACTCCCCTGGGCGATGTGGGATGTTACAATCACCCATCTAGGTAGGATTGTAACATCTCACATCGCCCAGGGGAGTGATCCTTAAATGTATATTCTCATCCTTACCAAGCACGAGGCCTTTTGGGAACTCACTGGCTTCGGGTTCCATCAGAACTCCGACGTTAAGCGAGTAGCGTGCAAGAGCAATCCCATGATGGGTGACCCACTAGGAAGTTGTTCGTGTGTTCCCAAAAACAAAATCGTGAGGGAATGGTAAGCCCAAAGCGGACAATATTGTGCTACGGTGGTGGAACGGGCCTTGGATGTGGTGGACCCGGGCAGAGATGTGACAAATATAATAATACATATTTAATATACAATATATACATATACACTATGGCTATTGTATTTTATAGTAAGTTTTTTTAGTAGTTTAAAAAATTAAAATCATCAAAATAATTTTTTTCCTTGACATGTCGAAACAAGCAGTGGGGGATCGAGGATATATTATTAAATGGGTCAGTGAGAATAGCGCCCCAACGCACACATTTTTTTATAACAGAAATAGCATGCAAATCACCATTTCATCAAGTCTTGGTAGGCTTGAAGTCATTTGCAAAGACATACTGCACACCTGTTAAAGCCTTATTTGCATGGGTAACTAACATGTTCCAAGGTTGTTCTCTCATATGAATGCTTAACAAAGGAACACATTTATTTTCAAGGGAGTTTTAACGAAACACTCCCAGTACTGTTTACTTTTAATGAAAATGAGAATTTTAATCTAAAAAGTAACTCTTGGTACTATTCACTTACAACATCTTTTTGTCATTTTGATTAAAACTCAAAGTTTTCAAACATTTTCATTAGTTTTCCTTATTTGGAACACACAAATAGTGATTGATATCATTCCATCCCATTAATTTGCTTGTCCAAGAATGATGATGCTTTGTTCATTCTTTGATTACCATTTCATTTACTATGCATTTTTGGATAATCTTTTACTTGGTTTTTTTTTTTATTCCCACAATTGTAATCACAACCAACAAACAAGCCAGAGCTAAGTAATATTAGGACTAGACTATAAAGAGGCAACACCTTTCTAATGCATTTTACCAAGCAGCTAAAGGGCATATACGAAGGGCAACTCCAACCTTCAAAGGGGTAGCACCCATGTCATCCATGGAGATTCACCGGAGTTCGGAGGGTCAGCTGACCCCCTTGCCCCTAAGTCGGTTTGCCCCTGGAAACAGGTTACCGACGTGTAACCTTCGTGTAAACCTATTAAGGATCCGTTATTAACGGATTCTTATCTTGCTGACCAAAACCCATTATTTCATGTCGTCTACGTGTCATGTTAACGGGTTGTGTACGAAATTGCTAGGTCTAGTGGGAACGGGATACTAGTGAAGAGCAGAAAGCAAGAGAACATTTAACTTTCAATACAAGGCAAATTAGCCTTTCATTGGAGTACATTGATGCATTAATGGCACCCTATGAGGCAACCTGCAATTCCATGAGGATGCAAATGTTGGCAATGTGCCCTAAAACCAATCATATGATGATACATTGCAGACATTTCACATGTTAAACTAATCTGGTTTAATATAAAGGGCAAAGATTATTGTTTGAAGCTATCTCATCTAAATGTTATATGCTTAAATGATAAGTCCAAGAAATATGTAATTGGGAGAGTGTGATCTAAAGAAGTTAGATTCATGAGACCATTCTCTTTCGAATACATATCCTAAAAGTTCTTGATCATAGGATTGCTAATTGGGCATTGACAGTCCATTCAGATCAATACATGATATGTCTTCTCTTAGGGAGAGTGACTGGTCTTGAGTCATTGGTATGACTGACATCAAGACAAGGATGTAGGTTCTCAATACAGAATGAGTCCACCGAACACGATCAACAAGTACTTCTCATACCCATGTCACATGAAAACTCATGGTTGGGATAATGCAAAGTAGTTCTTTGACCTGAGGCATCATAGTTATCTTGTGGTTGGAACCCATGTCACATGACATACTACTAGGTGTCACTCATGGTTTGTGGAAGCCCTAAAGGTGTATAATCACTAAAGGGAGGATTGAAAGTAAGTTTCAATTCATAATCGATTGGAAGAGTTCTAATTGCCCACGCCTCGCTAAAAGGAACCTAATGGATCATAAACCGAGCAAGGTAGAGATTGAAGAAACAATGGAGATGAGTAAGGATAATTAAATGGTTTAATTATTTATGGCTAGGATTAATTAATATGTTAATTAATCAAACGAATAAGTTCGTTATAGACCTCAGGTTAGTTTTGGGCCTCAAGGCCCAATGGGATTTGAATGTCAAGCCCATTAACATAAGTTGTATAACAACTTAGTGACTAAAAACTCAAAAGGGCCTAAACAGCCCAAATGCACAAGGAGGCCGACCATATAGAGAAGGAAATGGGTTTTGGAGTTTTTGGTCACTTAATTGAAGGGACTATATAAAGGACTTTATAACATTTTCATAATTAGGGTTTTCTAAGGGAAGAGAAGAGAACACAAAAGCTCTCTCTTCTCTAATGAAGGCCGGCCACGCTAGGGAGAGATTATTAGCATCTCTCTTCCTAGGTCACTCATCTCTTCATCAATCCTTGGTGTAGAGACTTAGAGGTTTTCTATTTTGGGAACTTAGAGAATCCATCCATCCATCCTCCTCCAAGAAATCCATAGAGCTAAGAAGTAAGAAATGAAGGTCTTCTCTCTTGGGTGATTAGCCTTTATTTATGCAAAGAGGAATCAACAAAGGTATAAGATTTCTCAATTCACTTTGTTTTGAGTTAAGTCTTGGTTCACTACAACTACTAGGCTTTGAATTCATGGGTTAAGTTTTGTTTTTGAGTGCATAGAAGTATGATTTCGCCCTTTAATTGTTAATAACATGCATAGTTGTTGCTCAAATGAACTAGTTTTCACAAATATTTCCTTCAAGTCATATCATAGCCTAGGTTTAGTAGTTGGAGAATCCTGTTGCTCCTTTGAATGTAAATTTTGCTTGAAAATTTGCCATCTCAAATGTTGTAGATGTAGTTTATATGAGCATGAATTTTGGAGCTAAAATTTGGTGCCATGCTCGTGGGGAAATTCGGCCAAAACCAAAGGGTGGATTTTTGGGTTTATGTTTGTCTTGTTAAAAGTGTTTTAAAGTGACATTAGGAACCCCTAAGTACCCTAGTATGGTAATATGTTATTTCCCTTAAGTTTGAGAGTTTTTGGTGAAAATTGTTCATGAAGTTTTTATAGGTTTTCATGGATGTTCTTCATTGTTCTTGTTATGTTATTGGCAAGAACAAAAATGTTGGGAATTTTGATTCAAAATTTTTGGTTGTTTACATAAAGTCTTGATTTATGATGGTTGGTGTGACTTTTCCATCAACAAGTCACTTTTGAAAAAGTGTGTTTGAAATTCTGTTAGTCATGGTTAGTGTACATAATTAGTACTTTGCTTTCACACTCATACCTATTTTCTTTCAACACCATACCCATCACATTTTCAACCCATCACCTTTCACTTAGTTGAAAATTTTCTAAAGTTTTATGACACCACGTGTTGAAGTTCCTTTAGAGTGCATATATAAGGATAATATAGTGGCACGAGTAAGGGTGTCGTACCACAAGGACTAAGAAACAACTTAGTAAAACCTTTCACTCTTACAAATTAGCATTAGTTAAAGACTCCTATGAAAAGGGAAAAATTAGAACTATCTAAAAACAAACCTAAGACATGGAATAGGTTAGAATCGTTTTTAGGACATAAATCTGACTTCAAATAAGCAAAGGCCTTCCCCTAAACATTCCTGAATTAGTGATATGATCTTTTAACTTATCCCTTTCAAATGCACAACTAAGATGTTCACATATCTAGCATGGCTTATACATAAAACTTATATTTGTAGGTGCAACCTAGCATGACATATACTCAGATTTAGCACCTAGAAACTCATTAAGAATGAAGAGGATTATGAACATCACATGAACCCTTGAACATGGCATTTATCCTAGAACTTCAAGGAATCAATTTACATGATTACTTCTGAACCTAACCACATGTAGCTAATGAATGAAAGAAGATATGGCAATCATCCTGGTCATTCTCAACAGAAAGCAAACATAAACAAGGTAGCTAAGCTTGAAAATATGTGCTTGAAATGATTGAACCAGAAAATTGATTCTAGCTTGCAAATGAAATTGATAGATTAAAACTGCATCATAACATTAATTCAATCATATCTAGGGCTTCAAAGAAGCCCTAAGTATCCATAAAAACAAAATACATAAAATGTCAGGAAAGCTAGAACCTAGAAACTGCTCAAGGTTGAAGACTCCTACTCTCTCCAGATTTTGTGTTTTTCTGTCTTTTTTTTTTCTCCTCTTCTCCCCTCATGTTGTCTATTTGTCTCCTATGAAAAGACTTAGGAGTTTTCTAGCATCTAACACATTTACATTCTTAAATTGACTCCCATTTATAGCTCATTACAATCATGTTTTAGTATAGGAGTAACTAAAAACTAGCTGTTTTCAGAATTTGTAACTGAATAGCTCCTCTTTATTCTATCATAATTTCTGGTCGAGAAAGAAGACTTCCAAGGCTTTCCAACCATATATGGCCCATTTTCTCATTCGTTCTGAGCACTTCAGGGCAAAGCTCACAAGTTGGCTGTTTTGCAAGGGCCTTTTCTGACAGATCTTGGGTCACTTGTGGGCTACGGTCTGGTCTTGGGAGAGTTGGGCTTCAAACTATCCATTCTAAGCTCTTAAAATATTCGAAATAAGATGATTTCTTCAAGCCCTTACTTTCATCTTGAAATACAATATAAACAATAAAATACCTTGTGATGCATAAAGATTTTAAGTTAACCTAAGTAAAAGAGGGCATAAAAGTTAAACATGTACATTCCTATTATTTAATTGCAAATGGCTTTAATAATAACTCAAAAAGACTAAAAATTCAATACCAGGCACTTTGTAGCTGCTCTAAAGCAATAGGCTACTTGAATGGATTGAAAGATATGCAACTGAAAATAAAATAAATTAAGTTAGTAAGCAAAACTAAAAGGAATTACAAAGTTGTTTAAATGCAGTCCCTAGCACCGATGCCATTTTGTTGAAGTTCCTTTCGAGTGCAAATATAAGGATAATATAATGACATAAGTAAGGGTGTCAAACCACAGGGACTGAGAAACAACTTAGTAAAACCTTTGACTCTTACAAATTAGCATTAGTTAAAGACTCCTATGAATTAAAATGGGGGGTTTGAGTAATTTTGGAAAGGAAATAAAGACAGAAAGAAAAGGGAAAATTAGAACTATCTAAAAACAAACCTAAGACATGGAATAGGTTAGAAACATTTTTAGGACATAAATATGACTTCAAATAAACAAAGGCCTTCCCCTAAACATTCCTGAATTAGTGATATGATCTTTTAACTTATCGCTTTCAAATGCACAACTAAGATGTTCACATATCTAGCATGGCATATGACTAGATTGTATGAATCCTCTCTTACTTTGCATGTTAGATGCATGGCATATACATAAAACTTATATTTGTAGGTGCAACCTAGCATGGCATATACTCAGATTTAGCACCTAGAAACTCATTAAGAACGAAGAGGATTATGAACATCACATGAACCCTATAACATGGCATTTATCCTAAAACTTCATGGAATCAATTTACATGATTAATTCTAAACCTAACCACATGTTGCTAATGCATGAAAGAAGATATGGCAATCATCCTTATAATTCTCAACAGAAAGCAAACATAAACAAGCCTTTTAATATGTGCTTGAAATGATTAAAATAGAAAACTGATTCTAGCTGCAAATGAAATTGATAAACTAAAACTGAATCATAATATTCATTCAATCATGTCTAGGGCTTCAAAGCAGGCCTAAGTATCATAAAAACAAAATACATAAAAAGTCAGGAAAGTTAGAACCTAGAAACTGCTCAAGGCCAAAGACTCTTGCTTTCTTTCTCCAGATTCTACTCCTTCTGTCACATCCTACATCGCCCAAGGGAGTGATCCTTAAATGTATATTCTCATCTCTACCTAGCACGAGGCCTTTTGGGAGCTCACTGGCTTCGGGTTCCGTCGGAACTCCGAAGTTAAGCGAAAAGGTGGCGGCCAGCACAACTTGATTTGGAGTCCTAGTGGACATTCCGGATCGGGATGTGTCAGTTTGGTATCTAAGCCAATCCTTGGCTGGAAGTGTACCGACAAGGACGTCGGGCCACTAAGGGGGGTGGATTGTCATATCCCACATCACTCAGGGGAGTGATCCTTAAATGTATATTCTCATCTCTACCTAGAACGAGGCCTTTTAGGAGCTCACTGGCTTCGGGTTTCATCGGAACTCCGAAGTTAAGCGAGAAGGTGGCGGCCAGCACAGCTCGATTCGGAGTCCTAGTGGACATTCCGGATCGGGGTGTGTCACCTTCTTTTGAGTATTTGTCTCCTATTAAAGGGCTTAAGACTTATCTAACATTAGACACATTTACATCCTTGAATTGATTCTCATTTATAACTCATAACAACCAGCTTTTAGTATTGGAATACTTGAAAACTAGCTGTTATCAGAATTTGTAACTGAACAACTCCTTTATTCTATCATAACTTCTTGTCGAAACATCCAAATCACAAGTTGTATAGACCATCAGAAAGAAGACTTCCAGGGCTTTCCAACCTTATATGGCTCATTTTCTAATTCGTTCTAAGCACTTCGGGGTAAAGCTCGCAAGTTGGCTGTTCTGCAAGGGCTTTTTCTTGCAGATCTTGGGCCACTTGTTACAATATTCAAAATAAGATGATCTCTTCAAGCCCTTACTTTCATCATGAAATACAATACAAACAACAAAATACCTTGTGATGCATAGAGATTATAAGTCAAAAACCTAAGTAAAAGAGGGCATATAAATATAACTTTATGCACTCAACACCACTCTCACCAAAACCGGCCACCCTACAAGTAGGGTACTTTTGGGGCTTTTATGCAATTGCATAAAGTTTTGATACTTTTGTATATTTGTACTTTGACCCAAAAATTTTGTTTTTACGTAAAAACCCAAAATCACTAAAGGACAAATTGTTTTGTTCCTTTAATGAAGTTTTTGCATTTGTTGAAATTTTTTGGTTCTAGTTGTAATTACCTGAAGTAGTGGACTTTTGTGGTTTTACAAAGTGACCTCAAAAGTTTGTGTTTCATAATATAGCCCAAAAGGTTGAGGTTATTGCATTTTGGCCCAAATTAGTAGAGAACAAAATAGTTTTGTATCTTTAAATGAGAATTTGATTTTCATTTCATTTAGCTCCATCTAAATCAATTCTATGGATACAAAAACCAAATGACAATGTTGCATTCAAGTTTATTTAGCTAAAGTGTTAATTAATTAAAGAAAGGGTGATTATGAACCGAAGTCTATAATAATTGAGCTATGTAAAAGGCCATCTATCAAATTTGTTAGAACCATGGGAATGTGTATATTAGATTTTGGTTTTAATTTGATATGATCAAATGTTATAAAAGAGCATAAGCTCTTCTTTATTTTAAAGTAATTTGTTTTGATCAAATGTTGTAAAAGAGCATAAGTTCTTCTTTACTTTGAAGTACACCTTTCTTGTTTTATTTAATATGCATGAAATTGGAGTAGTAGGGTCCAACGCCTAATAAGGAAACATGCCTTAATATGATTAAACACGTAACTAAAATCAATCACCATCCCTAGACCAAGAACCAACACTAGGCTTGTGTTGGATCAAATCAAAAGGTTCATAGTCATCCTAAGGCCCTAAGGCAACTATATAATCCATCAATGAATGCAACACTTATGTTAGTAGTACCCTATACTTTTGCTTTAAAAATCATTTTACAACCTTAGTGGGAGTATCATATACTACTAAATCAATCACATGGACCAATAGTTGTAATAGGACCAAATTGTTTTAATGAGATTAAAATGCATGATAATATGTGATGAGAAATAAAAACCCTCAAACAAACCATTATTAAGTTGACAAGCGTTAAAGTGCTTTGAACTCTTTTTTGTGGCCTTCCACCGTGGTAGGCTCCAATCGTTTGTGACTAGTACACCGACTTCACCCTATCATGGGGGAGTACAAAGTGTGTGTACATGATGTTGTGAAGGTGGGCAACGAGAATGATCAACATCATACCATTGTGAGGTTGTTCTTGAACCCCTACTCGAACTTGCATCGTAGGAATGACTTAACTAAGTGCAATGGAGCCAACATCATATCATTGTGAGGCATCATTCTCTAGAGGCCAAATAAGATGGGTACTTGCATGAGTTGCTGATAGGAGCATATTTATGCAACTTAGTTAGCTTGTTTTCTTGCATTTTCATAGTTTGTTTGTGTTTATTATAGTGTTTTAAGCTATTTTCGTGTGTTTGTAGGTCCATATGACAAAGTTGGCAAGAAAGTGCAATTTGGAGCATTTTGAGGCAGTTTTGGGCACCAAATGGATAGCTTATGAATGGAGCAAGATGGATGGACGAATTTGAAGTTCAAGAGGCTAGGAATGAGTTGAAAAGAGTGAAGAAATAAATCCAAGTCAAGGAAGATAAGAAATCAGCTCAAAAGAAGGAACCATATCCAAAATTTTATCCAACCTTATCTTATCTTATCCTTGCCTAACCTAACCCTATCTTATCCTATCTTATCCAAATGAATTTGTGCCTTGATTCCAACTATTTCTAAGGGATAATTATGTATTTAAACTATATATTTCAGATTCTAGAACCTTATCCTTCTAGAACCCCTAAATTGGTGCTAAAACATCTTTTCTAGAAACACCTAAAAATCTGGCATTTTTCCCCTTGTTCTAGAAGCTCTAGAATCTGAAATCTCAATTATTTTCCCTCTTGATTTAGGCCAAATGTACCCCTTTCCTTGTAGGAATTAGTGCCGCACCGTATTAGCCTAATCCCCTTTGGTTTTTTATTGTTTTAACCCATTCCACTTGGGTTTTGGTTTCTCAATCCTTATCCCATTTTAATTTCAGAAACCTATCCAAATCCTTAGGGATTTTGACATGAATTCCAGCCTATAAATACCACCCCTTGCCGCACAAATCATTCACCACCCTCTACCATATTTTCACCACACCATTCACCCAAACATCCCTCTTGTGCCGTGAGTTTGCAAAGGAGAAGGAAGGAGACTCTTGGAGCCATGCATGCCATTCAAGGAGCTTGGATTGTTGGAGCGTTTCTAGGTGTTTTCTATCTTTATGTCAATGTTTAAATTTATTTATCTTTGTTTATTTGCGAACATGAGGAACTAATTTCTTTATAGTTAGAGGGGAATTCAAAGCCATGATCATATGTTTTATATGACTTGATTTCCTCCAGTTATGATTTCATAAATCGTGAATGTGGTTTACTTATCTATATGATTGATAACATGTTTATGTATGTTGATTGAGGGTCGACACTTAGGTTGCATGCATGAATTTGATGCTAGAGTATAAGGGAATTTCACCTAATCGTTATTAACTTATATTCATAAGTAGTAAAAGTCGCTAGTCACGATTGTGTTAAGTAAATCCTTGGCAAGAGTAACATGCGTATTCCATAGTTATGAATGCCTCGTCAATGCTTATGATTTCCATTGAACTTAATGATCTTTGATATGTGTCTCTATCATGCGTATTCCATAGTTAGGGTCCTTGATAAGAATAATTTGGTTGTAATGCGTATTCCATTCAATTCAATGAATCTAGGGAAATCTAAGAATTAACTGGTGCAATCTAGTTAATTTGGGGCATTGTCATTCATGGTTTGTTGAAAGAGTAACTGGAAATCGAGTCGTATGCATATGTTTCATGTGTGGAGAAGGAACCCTCTAACTAGCTTTTCACCATTCTATTTCATCAATTTCGTGAGTCTTTAAGTTTGTTTACAAAGTTTATGTTTTAAAAATTCAATTTCGTCAAAACCAAACCCCTTGCTTTTAAGTCTTGTTTTTAGAGTCAAAACTTGTTTCCTTTAAGTCTTTTGAGTCTTTGAAGTTCTATTTTCGTCCAAATCACTTATTAGGTCTAGAATTGAGTCTTTTTTATTGTTTCTTGCTGTTTTGAGTGTTTTGAGTTAGTTTTGAGTCTATAGAGTCTAGTTTAGTGTTTTTGAGTCTTATTTGTGTTGATTAGCATCCCTAGTTAATCCCCAGTCTAGAACGATCCCTACTTGCTTAAATACTACAATTGTCATCAATAGGGTTTAATTTGTGTGTCAACTTAATTTTCACATCAGTTGCAAATGAGTAAGCGTACTCTTTCATTTTTATTGATGCTAGCCAACATCATATCATTATGAGGTGGGCTTGGTAGAAGTGAGCATCCCATACCCAACTAAGAGTTTCCTCCAAACCTCTCGAATTCCAATGAGGGATATGGAATTTGCAGAAAATAGTGGGTGGTGCTATTTGATTTAAAGACCTAAATCAAATAGCTTAAAATCAATCAATTTATATTTGTTATGTATTTTTTTACCGATATATTTGCAAACGTTATCCAAAACTTGACAAAGAAAAGCCAAAACAAAGGCTTTAGTTTCCAAACTTGGTACCACAATCCCATAGATTGTCTTGGATGGATTGTATATGTACCTAAGTAGTCTCATCCTCACATCTTCCTTTTGACCATTGGAAGAACATGTTAGATAAGTCTATCATAAAGAGGACAACACTTTTAGTGTCATAATTCTTCACTTACAAATCGTTGTATGAAGAAATAAGAGTTGTTTAGAACAACCCTTAGTTAACGCAAACACTAGTGATTGTTTCTTTGTTAAATGACCAAGGAACTTGAGAAGTAAGCACAAGGGCATGGACACTTTATGTGCCATGATTCTTCACTTACAAAATATTGTATGAAGAAATGATAGTTGCCTTGAACAACTATTGAAAGCTTTTAATCATGTTTAGAACATAATAGTTGATTGACAAAAATAATCCATCAACATGGACTTATGATGATTTTGAATCATTGAGTGTTAAAGTGTTAAACCACTTTAGGAGATGGAAACTAGGCAAGGACTTCACTTTTGAGTCCCTATCCATATGGTTCACTAAGTTTATTGTAAAATATATGGTGAACAATAACCGCACTCTCTCCAAATCGTTTGATGTGTATAACACAATTGAAATAAGTTTCAAGAGAGATAGTGGGAGTTTAGGGACCATGACTATTGTAGTCAATGGATGAGTCAAATGAAGAAGGTGAAATAAACTCCACGGGAACAAAATTTCTTTATGAAAGGATGGACATTGGAAGGGGTATTTGTAAGAAATGTCTTGCTAGTGTCAAGAACACACCTTTCGAAAGTGTTGTAAATTGTTCTTGAATAGTTCAAAACAGTTGGTTCTTCTACTTGAATGCTTGATTTCGTATTAGTAACTATATTTTACAATCATTGTAAAAGTGTGGCTAATAAGAAGTAGAAGATTAATGAGATAAAAGAAAGTTCTTCACATTCGGAATGTGAATCAAATATAGATCTCTATGAAAGAAGATAGTAACTACCAAAGAAAATGGAAAACAACGATTGTCTTTACATTCCAATTTGAATAAGGAACTTAATTTCGTCACTATAAGAGATGGATGAATGTTTTGTTTTACAAAACATTGTTCTTTATTAAAAGAATGATTGGATCATTGTAATCTGATTGTTTGTCTCTATAATAGAGATGTGGTAGTGTTAACTGTTTAAAATATAACGATGCTTAAAACCCAAAAGGTTGCAAGGTAGTGACTAATCCCACTGAGTTGTGACACCTCTAAAACATAAATTACAAGTTGATCATCGATGGATGCTATGGATCGTTAGATCCAGATCCAATGCCTTCTTGTTAAAATTGTATAGAGGTGAAATGTTTGAATCTTTATTCTTTTGAAAAGAAGAAAGAATCACAAAGTTGTTGAACTTAATTCACTTATATGTTAGTGGCACTTGTCCACAACATAATATCACTCATGTTGTATGATATTCACCGAAGATCGTTCTCGGTTGGACTATCGTTTATTTTGAATAAACACAAGTCCGAATACTTTGCAAAAGGTTTCAAAGAATTCAAGAATGTAAGTTAATGAGTAAGACGTCTAAAGTATGTACTCCTTACGTTTGATCCAAGGAAAAATAACACTTCAGAAGAGTTTCCTTGAAAGATATCAAGGAAAGTAGCATCATAAGATAATGGATTTCTGGGAAAAGAACGAACTCGAATAAGATGTAGTTCGTTGGATGTTATCAATTACCCATATATAAGATATATACTTGTATTCTATGACAATATGATTGTCAATTAGAATATCTTCCAATATTTTCATGACTCCATAGGATATAGTTGGAAAGAAAGGCAAGTCTTAAGTTTGTTAAGATTTGGGGTTGTGTGCTAATAAGCAATATTTGTTTGATAACAATCTTGTGTGATATCCTTAAATTAACCTTTGGATATGACTTCTATAAACCAACTAACAAATGTTGTTTGTTGGGTAGTTCATTGTAATCCTACAATAGGATTTGCCTAAGATAGAGCAAATGGACGAGAGATAGAACTCAAAGAATGGGTTCTTTGAGAGACAAGATGATAATCAACAAATATAACAACCTAGTTCCTACACCACTAGATCCAAGGTAGTCGAGAAGGATCTATAAATCATCTCAATTGAATGGTTTGAACTTTATGACCATGTCATAGAGTTACACCTCTTAATTCCAAAGAAAAAAGAATGAAAAATCCTTATGACTACATTGAGTGTATATACGACATATACTCAAGGAAATGATATAGTACCATTTGACCAGAAATAGTGAAACCTTCATAGCTAATTGGTAGCTTAAGGTGACTAAAATAAACGAGATTGGTTGACTTGGAAGAAACCATCTTTGACGTAGTCTTGGTTTCTGTTAATTCGAAGATTGCTAGCTACAACTAAACGATGATTCAATGTTTGGACAAGATTTGTAAGATAGTCTTGATAATATATGTCTAAGACTAGAAATCACAAGATTTGTAAGTTGTAGAGATCCATCCATCATGAATCTTAACAAGCTAGTGGGAGCTATAAGCGTCTTATGAGAGAAAGATCAAATCGTTAGATTCCTCATAAGATGTAAATGAATCTTTTATTTACGTGATTTACAAAAGATTAGTGGGAGTTAATATACTCCTAAATTTGAACATATATATATGATATATTAATTTTAGGAATTCTTCTTCGTTAAAGTTATAACTTTAAACATTCTATAACGATAGAATATATATGGGAGACATAGTCTATATACGTGGGATGGAAATCTATAATGATCGATTTCAAGATATAATTGGATTATCTTAATCCCCATTGATAGACGATAGATGTAGGAAGTTTCTCGAATGATAAACTTCAAATGAAAGGATAATTCCAGTCAGACTAGGAAATTGCTCTTTTAAAAGGGAATGTACCCTATTGACTCCCAAAGAAGCATAAAGCGTAAATAAAATCCTTTACACATACGCAGAAAGGTGATTAACGTATTTCATATCGTATGAAAAACATTGATATGAGTTGTGCCAAGATCGGTACAAGATGATATCAATGTAAGCCCAGGATCAGAACCATGGCAACTGTCAAGTGAGGAAGAATTAGAGTAACACAATGGAAGCATAAATGTATTAGATTATGAAGCTAATATCATATCTATCATTGGATGTCTCTTCATTTTGAATGAAGAGATAATTTGATATCTCTTTATTATTCCTAAAGAGATATTTGGGTGGAAACATTAAAAGTAATGACTTTAGTGTGTTCCATCATGCATGCAAAATATATTGTCATATAGAAGCTTACAACAATGTTGTTTGGATGGGAAAGTTCATTTATGAAATCTCCATTCGATTCCAACCAGAAAGTGTCTATAGTGTACCCACACTACGACACTAGTAGGGCAATAGCTCAAGCCAAGGAATTAAGGTCTCATCAAGATCCGAACTCAAATGAGAGACTGAACCACATGATTGAGAATCATGTATAATAGTGACATCGTTATTCTCAAGGTCACTTTCATAGATAACATATAGATATCCATTGCTTAGGCCTACTACTCAGCCATTTTTGAATGAACTCAAAAGATGTATCATCATTGATGACCAAACTGATTGGCTTTAGTGCAAGTGGGAGATTGTTGGAAATGTGCCCTAAAGCCAATCATATGATGATACATTATGGACATTTCACATGCTAAACTAATCTGGTTTAATATAAAAGGCAAAGATTATTGTTTGAAGCCGTCTCATATAAATGTTATATGCTTAAACGATAAGTCCAAGGAATATGTAATTGGGAGAATGTGATCTAAAGAAGTTAGATTCATGAGACTATTCTCTTTCAAATACATATCCTAAAAGTTCTCGATCATAGGACTGCCAATTGGGCATTGACAGTCCGTTAAAATCAGTACATGTTATGTCTTCTCTTAAGGAGAGTGACTGGTCTCGAGTCATTGGTGTGACTGACACCAAGACAAGCATGTAGGTGCTGAATAGAAAATAAGTCCACTGAACACTATCAACAAGTAGTTCTCATACTCATGTCACATGACAACTCATGGTTGAGATAATGCAAAGTAGCCATTTGACCTGAGGCATCATAGTTGTCTTGTGGTTAGGTCCTTGATATTTGACTATATCAAAGTCACTCCACCAGAGAGTGTCCATGGCATAGTTGGGGTCAAGCCACTAAGCCATAGAGGCAAGTGAATGCGCAACAATGGATATCTAACGTTTAAACCATTTGAGGGAGAATACTCTATGATATGATTAAGAATCTATGGCCAGAGTATGAATAAGATTTAGGAAGTCGTTCCAAATCACATTCAAGGTAATCATATAAGTAAGAGAATCACACTGGATAGTAAACATGAATAAACTATCAAACCAAACAATGTGGTCAAGAGTATTGTGTTAGAGAAAGACCGTATTGCATTGTAATCCTAAACTGAATAGGTTCTTCACCTCTTCTAATTAGCTTGGGTAGCCATGACATACTGCTAGGTGTCACTCATGGTTTGTGGAAGCCCTAAAGGTGCCTAATCACTAAAGGGAGAATTAAAAGTAAGTTTCAATTCATAATCAATTTGAAGAGTTCTAATCGCTCACTGCCTTGCTAAAAGGAACCTAATAGATCGTACACCGAGTGAGGTAGAGATTGAAGAAACAACAGAGATGAGTAAGGATAATTAAATGGTTTAATTATTTATGGCTAGGATTAATTAATATGTTGATTAAGCAAATGAATAAGTTCGTTATAGACCTCGAGCTAGTTTTGGACCTCAAGGCCCGATGGGATTTGAATGTCAAGCCTATTAACATAAGTTGTATGACAACTTAGTGACTAAAAACTCAAAAGGCCCCAAACAGCCCAAAAACACAAGGAGGTCGGCCATATAGAGAAGGAAATGGGTTTTGGTTCTTTTTGGTCACTTAATTGAAGGGACTATATAAAGGAATTTATAACATTTTCATCATTAGGGTTTTCTAAGGGAAGAGAAGAGAACACAAAAGCTCTATCTTCTCTAATAAAGGCCAGCCACCCTATGGAAAGATTACTAGCATCTATCTCTTCCTAGGTCACTCATATCTTCATCAATGCTCTCCTTGGTGTGGAGACTTAGAGGTTCTCTATTTTGGGAACTTAGAGAATCCATGCATCCATCCTCCTCCAAGAAATCCATGGAGCTAAGAAGTAAGAAATGAAGGCCCTCTCTCTTGGGTGATTAGCCTTTGCTTATGCAAAGAAGAATCAACAAATGTATAAGATTTCTCAACTCACTTTGTTTTGAGTTGAGTCTTGGTTCACCATAAATGCTAGGCCTTGAATTTCATGGGTTAAGTTTTATTTTTAAGTGCATACAAGCATGATTTCGCCTTTTAATTGTTGATAGCATGCATAGATGTTGCTCAAATGAACGAGTTTTCACAAATATTTCCTTCAACAAAGATTTCAAATGTGACAACCAGTCCTTAGTTCTACGATTTTATAAATTTAAAAATAAATATCAATTGATGAAAATGCCCTAGAGGTAAGGTTATTGACTTTCGTTGACTGTCATTTCGTGACACATACAAGCTACTATTTTACCGTGTTCTCAAAGTACTTGAAGGTACAAATGCATAGGCGAAAGCCAGTTGTGAATCGGGATTGTAACGGAAAAGTTACGAACATTTATAATCATTTTATTACATTTTAGATTAGAAATTAATAAAATCCCATCTTGTGGGAAAGAGGCCCAATTAGATTGTTGTTGAGTGACCAATCAGAAATTTAGGGGAAAAAGGATTGGACCAATCAGAAATAAGGGCGAAAGGAAAGAACCAATCAGGAGAAGGGAGAGGTAAGGACCTCCCTAGCCTTCCCATTTGACCCGTACACCTAACCCGTTTGACCTGGTGTAATTTCAGCCAATTTCCACCACTTTTCAGGCAAAATTCATTCATCCATCACCTGTAATCTCTTCCTCAACCTCCCCTCTACCATTTTCATCCAAGATCAAAAGGTTTTTTGTTCAAAACTGAGAAGAACAGTGTCGATGAACCCAGGGATGTTCAACGACGATTAGCCGTTCCAACAAGCAACACCGACAACTACCACCCTCATTCAACTTCTCTCAATGTTAGAAGCAAGGCCCAAGCAAGATTGAGGGTGTTGGAGTGCGAATTGAGGATGAATCAAGGGACACCCATTTATAGGGTTTCGTCAGTATCGATGGTGATTTGAGGCTTTTCCCGACCAAATTGGACTTGTCCACAAGTATATAACTTGCTCTACTCATTGAGATCTTCATTCTTGTAAAATTTAAGAATATTTGGAAATAGTTGAATTTTCCCGCGAGTTGGGGTTGCTAGCGCCGTATGCGGCGGCGGCATGTGGGCCGAGACCCCACCTGACCTTCCTAGGCTAATTTTGATGCCCCAATTCCATATTAGGCATCCAATTGATGAAATTCCATTGTTTGGTTATATTTCCATTAAAGGCCGCCACTTGGTTATTATATGATTCGACGATCCGACCATTGGATCGTCACCAAATTTTAATACGTAATAGTTCATAATATTTAAGGATATTAGGAACTGATGATTGGGGTGTTGTTCTAGAAGCTTATTGAAACCCTTGGGAAGTTACGGATCGGATATCCGAGGTGCATATCTTTCGGATCAAGTTACGTAGGGTTATGGACCATACAGTCGACCTTTGACCGACGATTGACTTTTGGTCAATGAGTTACAAATCATTCTACAATGTCCTTGGGATGTGTTTTATGTAAGTTACGTGTTCTATCGATAAGAATTCTGAGACGTGATTTGGTATTTATTCTAGGCGACGATCGATTGTGATACCTCGATATTCGTGCTAGAGAGTTGTAATGTGGACTTTAGGTGAGTGGGTCTTTTCTATAGTATATACATACTTGTTAGTTTCCATTTCTACATTGAAAAAGAATTTACTACATATGCCTGACTTAGACTAATGCTTATAAGAATTAGCGAAATAACGAAAAACTATGAAGTTATCATAAATCCTACAGGATGCACAAGTATGCGTACCTCCATGGGATTCTAATTATGGCCATGTTTATTATTTTTTCTATTACTTTTATGTCGATGTGAATTATCAAATCACTGTGGCATGGCTATATTTAAGTTACATGGTCATCATATATTGCTACACCCGATGTTAGTGCTCGCCTAAGGTTAGGGCCAGTCTTTCACGTGTATGTTCACATCCGCACCCCACGCTCGCCTTAGATCCAAGTAGGTGCCGGTCTTGTCGTACATGTTGCAATAGGCCACTCTGACTCGTATGTGACTGCGAATAGCGCCAGTCTTCACGTAATTGTAACACTAGAGCGTATATTATGATTACACAGTCTTGTCGTCAGGTTGCATTAAGCAACTCCGACTTGTGTGCTAGCATAGATTGATGAGCATCAGTTCAGTCGTATAGGTCGCATTAGGCGACTCCGACTTGTGTGCTAGCATGGATTGATGAGCACTTAATTTTATTATACTATTGTTAAGATATTGTGATTTGGCATATTTCTGGATTTACTGTTGATTTGCATTTGATTTCACACTTATATGTAGTATGATTTTTTTGAAAACTATACATGTTTTACGGCAAAGGGTTATAACGTTTTCAAGGGTTTTTATTTAAACTTTATTTTCAGGCCCACTCACCCTTGTAGTTGAGCTTTCTTATCGAGTTGGATTCTTGGCAAATCTTGGTGTAAACGATTACCTTTAATGGTATAATTCTCACCTTATCTTACTGTACTGTACTTATGCTATGACATCACACGTGAAATGTTCATTCCCGCTCACAGCGCACTCTTATATTTAGGCACTTTTAGGTTTAAATTTATTAACATTTTCCACATCACTACACTTTATGACTTCATCACCTTCCAGGTGTCGGCCAATACAGCTCGATTCGGAATCCTAGTCGACATTCAGGGTCGCGGTGTGTCATCAAATTTCCTTGGGACTTTTTTTCACCTTTCTGGGACTTACAAACACCTTTGTCAATGATAAAAGGATGGAGAACAAACAACCCTCCACGCCAAGGCCCACTACTCAAAGAACCGAAATGAAAGTATAACGGAAAGAAGATAAAAACGCAGAGAAAGAACAGCATCTCTCATAAATTTTCTCCATTCGAGGCTCCGTTCCAGCCATGACATGTTCATCTCATTTACGGATTGTTGTGCATTAGAAGAACTGGAACCATTTGTCTTGATTAAGTTCGCGTCACGGATGAGCTTCATCGAGATAATGTCAGTGTCAATCAATAAACCCTGAAATAATTTAGTTAATTTTTAGATAGAAAAACCATACACCACAAAAGTCATAGCCCTGTACTGTAGAAATCGGTATGTTGATTGGTTGGCCAATTGACTTAATAAACTCGGTTCCTTTTTCCCAATAGGATTCGATCTTTTGAATTATTTCAATACAAGCACCTAGTTCCCTCGAACAAGGGACAGAAAGGCATAGGTAAAATCCAACAAAGATTTTATTCATTTTCAATGGAATAAATAGTTATGCGTCTCCGAAATTTTTGTTTATCTAATTTGTGAACCATAGCATCTCCCAAAACTAATAAAGAAAGCAAAAATCTCGAAGATACAGAGACATTAGTATGATTAGAATCTGTGGCTACTCGCTAGCGAAAATATTGATTCACCTGTGAGTTTCACAGAAGGTCGTATGTATCAATTAATGCAGGAAGATAAGGCTTTGAAGAATACCTCAACTAGTACTTTCGGGTCCAGTCATATTTTCTCGGTGCGATGCAAGCCTCCAGAAAATGAAGCCATCATACTAGAAATTGTAGAAATTGTTAAAGGATACACAAGCAGAATAGCAATCAACACAGCCACAAAATGAAAGGAATTAACTGAAATGAAACACTGCACAACTATCCCATAATCATGTTGACAACAAGTTCCATATCAGCACCATTTCCGACCTCCCCAACGTAAAATCTTGAATGGATGGAAGTATTAACGTAAGCACGGAATAGAGAATGGTAACTGCATGGCTAGATGGCTAGGTTGAGAAGAGCCAATACCTTCCCCATGATATGCTACTGTTTCGTACAGCGATTTGTCACCTGAAAGATTTGAAAGATTTCAGCTTTGATTCAGTTCCTCAGAGGTTCCCTTCGTATGTTATGGAACCAGAACAAGCATAAATGGTACCCAAAAATGCAGTAACGAAAACAACAAGACTGCGTGCCTGCAGTAAGAAACATTAGTTGCCCATCTTCTGCTGTCTTTTTTGAACCTGAAACTGGTGCCTACAGGAAAAGTGCCGGTACTGGATAAACATGCTTAAAATGAAAATAAAGAAAAAGTATAGATGCCTTGCATATATTTTAGAAATTAAACTAACAAAGCAGCTGGCCTCTAAAAACAGTGCCCGGTAGCTTTCATATGTCCACTAATCAATTTAGAAGTTACAACATCAATAGTTGAAACATCTAAATACCTGCAGATGACCATATAAAGCTACATGAACAGAGTTGACCAGCTTTGGAAGAACATATTTGAAAACCAAAGGTTGATGAGATTAGCGTGTTTGGTCATGCATTAAGTAGTGAGAGGTGAACCGCCAACTGATGGATGCCTATTCCAAACAGTCACATCACACCTATAAAATTCCAAACAGCTAATTGGGGATTGAACTCGAGGGAATACAGTTCGATTCCAACTCCTAACCATTCAAACAAGAGTGAATTTCAAATTTCTCTCATTGCCACCATCTACATCTACATCTAGCTGTAATTATCTCCACTCGGTTAGATTTTTTACTTACATATGTCTCACTTGACTATTATATATTTGTCATAAGTTCTTAAATCCAAATCATTCACTCTATCTATATCTGGAATAGTATAATCAAGAGTTTGAATTTCTTTATGATTCTCCTCCTGAAGTGAACACTCGGGATTGGCAAAGTACATATCATTCTCATGAAATGCAACATCCATAATGACAAACAACTTATTCGTCGGTGGGTGATAACAACGGTATCCTTTCTGCCTTGATGCATACCCCACAAACACACATCGTAAGGCTTTCAAGCTTACTTCGTTGTTGTTTATGAAGATGAACGAAGGCCACACAACCAAACACATGAGGTGGAAGATTAGGGACTGCAAGAGCATCAACATCTGAAGAAAATGCCTGAAGGGGTGTCTGAAAATCAACCGATCGGGATGGAACATGATTAATGAGATACGCAGCTGAGGTAAGAACTTCTCCCCAATAGGATAACGGGAGACTAGCCTCGAGTAAAGAGGCACGAACAACCTCCAGAAGCTGACGGTTCTTGCGTTCGGCAACCCCATTTTGTTGTGGAGTATATGGACATGTAGTTTGATGAACAATCCCATGATGATCAAGAAAGGCACGAAGTTCAGAGTTAACATATTCGCCACGATTATCACTCCTAAGAACTTGTATTTGTGACTTATATTGTACTTGTACCATTTTGTAAAACTGTTGAAACAAAGAAGTAACTTCACCTTTGGATTTCATCAAACAAACCCAAGTCATATGTGTGCAGTCATCAATAAAAGTAACGAACCAATGAGCACCACCAAATGTAGCAGTTTTAGATGGACCCTAAACATCAGAATGAATTATCATAAATGGAATAGAACTTTTATTCAAATTGGATGGAAACGAAACACGATGACTTTTAGCTAGTTCACAAACACCACATTTAAAGCTAGAAACATCATGCTTAACAAATAGGCTAGGAAACAACCTCTGTAGATAGCCGAAAGAAGCATGTTCAAGTCGACGATGCCACTACAAGAGCTTGAGTCAACATTCGAGAACTGTTTGATGTCAACTCCAAGTAGTAGAGCTTCCCTTTCCTAATACCATAACCAATCGTCTTGCAAGTCCGAATGTCCTTAAAAACACAAAAAAAGGTCAAAAAATCACAAGACAATGCAGGACGATAGTTATTTGAGCAATAGATAATAAATTATAGTCAAGAGAAGGCACAACAAGTATGGTATCAAGACTAAGGGTATCTGAAAGGGAGACAGTTCCTTTCCTGATAACAGGGGCACGATTACCATTGGCGACACTGACGACAGTTGTGGTGGATGGTTTTAGGGTTTCTACCAGTCCAGAATCACAAGTCATATGTTCAGTAGCACCAGAATCAATTATCCATGTATTATTCGTAACAGAGGTAGAAACCTTTAAAGCCGTACCATTGTTACCTGTATTAGTAGAATCACAAGTTCAAACTGCCATTCCCAAGCAACTTCAATCAATACGTCACTCGGTGATTGATAAAGCTCAAATCTCCAAGCAAACCAAGCCCAAGAATTGTCAATTTGCACCGGCCAACAAGAAGGATAGCCCAACAATAATTACAAATAATAATAATCTAAAAAAACAACCCACAAATTTTCTTTTCCGTGTGGGCCTTAATCAAATAGCCCAATTTTTCTTTTTTTCAACACCACCAATTCTGATTCCCCTTTTCCTTTTTCCCTTTTCTATTTGTTCTTTTTTCCTTTATTCTCTCCCTCCTTTCTACGTGGGCTGCTTCAGAAAGAACCTGCAAAACACGAGTGCAGAAACAAGGTGCAACTGTGCAAGTGCAGGAACAAGGTCCAGATGCAAACGGGTTGGACTGCAACAACATAGGGCAACAACATAAGTCCGTTAGGTTGCAATCTGTGCAATCCTTCACAGCTTCAGATCAAATCAGAAAGTGAAACAATTCGATGAATTCAGGTCAGCAACGACGGCGTCGCTCGCTGTTCGTTTCAAATTCACAGAGGGTAGCAACGACAACAGTCGTTCGCTGATCGAGGTCGGCGCACCACACACGGCTGAGCCACAACAATGCTATCGCAGCTATGGGGTTTTTTTTTTCCTTTTTTTCGACCTGGCTCTGATGCCAAGAAGAGAATGCTTTGAATTATGATATTCTTCTCTATAAGAGGAACTTATAGGTGTACAACCTTAACATAAAAGGAAAGAAAACTAATTACAAGTGATTACATGAGATTACATATCAATTAGGGATCCTACCTAAAATACAAAAGTCAACATTAACAGCTTTGTATTTAAATGTAATTGTAGATAATCCAGTTTAGATATGTATCACTTTGTTTAGGACTCATCCTTTGTAATTACAGATGAGATTAATCAACATCTACCAAATCAAAAGTAGATGTGGAAATTGAAATAATAAACCTTGTTTTCTGTTCAAAAAGTCATGCAACAATGGGAACATGACTAACTAGATCAAAATGCGATTAACTCATTCCATCCGTAAACAAAAGAAACCCAAACCAAGTTCACCA
This sequence comes from Malus x robusta, assembly GCA_963082935.1. NCBI lineage: Eukaryota > Viridiplantae > Streptophyta > Magnoliopsida > Rosales > Rosaceae > Malus > Malus x robusta. Next base: position 16,088,962 of record OY720335.1, read on the forward strand.
AAAATTATGCACGACCTTTTTGAAAACTATATAATGAATTATAAAAAATTGTTAAACAAACATGGACTGGAGGTTATCTTAAAATTCATTTAAATGGAAAATGGTAAATTTGGTTCACTTGAGATGCTAACCTTTCAAAATGCGATTCTAATAAAAGTTCCATATTAGGATGAAATTCATTAACGCTTACACTTAATCAGAAAAAACTAACAAAATTCTAATTTGTTTTTCTACTCAATGTTCTAGGAAATTGCCTAAATAGCAAAGAACAATTGCACATGGAGCCTACCTTCTGAGTAGCACTTGAAAGCTCTCTTTGAACTCTCTTGTGCTCATATGAGAGGGAATTTTGTCGTCGCTCAAACATTTAATAATGTACAGAAGTTAACTAAATTCAAACATTTAATAATGTACAAAAGTTAACTAAATTTAGCCACATTGAATCTCAAATCCATCCACTTACCATCTTATCCAACTCTTATTTCGTAAATTTCTCTTGTAAAGAAGCATAGTTTTTCCTAAGCCCCGCAATAATCTAATTCAATTCTTCTTCCTTGCTTTTCATTAAGATCCCTATTATCAAACAAACATAATTATTGTAGTAAACAACTTCATTCAGGATTCAAACACACAAAAGATGTTATTCATACCCATTTCATCGCGTTGCCGCTCTAACCATGAAAAATTAAAATTAATAATAATTGCTCAAATCAATTACAGTATATCACAAACTATGACATCTAATAATCAATAAATTTAAGAAAATTTAAAATGAAATCAAAATCTTTAAATATCCCAATTTTCTTAAATCTCGGAAGCCAAACAATAAAAAAGAAAAAGGAGATGAATGAGAAATGAAGGTTGAGTAACTTGTCAGGATTTGGATAAGAGGCGGGAAGAGAAGGCCATGATCGGAACTTAGTCTTCCTCTTCTTCTTGTAATTTCTGTTTCTCCTTTCCAATTTCAAATACAAAACTACCCATACTTAAATCAACTTATTTCCTGTAAAAAGTTTGGTATAAAACTGTTGGAAAATATTAGTATTTAGTTTATTTGAATGTTTGGTTTTCTGGGCTTAGCCCGTTGGCATTAAGGTTTTGATTTCTTACCTTTTGGGATTAGGGTTAGTTTATTATAAATAACATGCTTGTTATTCATTTGAGAATAAGTTATTCATTTGAGAATAAGTTATTCACAATGTAGTCTCTTAGGGTTTTGTAGCTGTTCCGGCATTCTCGGTTGTTTAATAATATTTCTATTATTTTGTTAGTCTCGTTCGTTGCGCACTCTAATATTCAACTTGGTATCAGAGCGGGTTCGATCCTTAGGGTTCAATTTGTTCTCGTTGGTATCAATTTGTTTGTATCAATTTTGTTTCCGTCATCTTCCGTTGTTTGTGTTTTTCGTTTTAGATTTGTTAGTTGGTATTGATTGTTTGCCAAAAAAAAAAAAAAAAAAAAATAGAAGGGATCTTGCTGATGCTGTTTGCACAGAAGAAAAAAAAAGGAAAACAGAAAGGTTTTGCTGTTTGTTCGCGTGAAAGAAAAAAAGAAGGAAAAATGAAAAAAAGGAAAAGAAAGAAAAAGGAAAACTGTTGTCCAATGCAAGAAAAAGTTATGTTGTTTGTTGGAGGAAAGCATTCAAAAAGTCCCAGAAGAGAGAAAAAAAATTTGGCTGTTTGTTTTAGGCCCACACGGGCAGGGAAAGTATGGTTAAGTTTGTTTTAGGCCTGAATGAATTGTTGGTTGGCCTGTTTGGAATTGTTTTGTGATCGTCATTCGAGTACTTAGAATTGTGACCATTTGAGTGATAGTATTTGTGTTTGTTTGTTCGTTGCTACAATTGAGATATGAAAATCTCGTCCGTTTAGTGATGGGTTCTTTCCATACTCTCAATACTAGCCAATTTGAACCAGAATCAGTTTGCCAACCAGAATCAAGAATCAAGAATCAAGAACCAGTTTTCTAGTCAAGTCAAGAATCAAGTCAAGTTTGCTAGTCAAGTCAAGTCAAGTTTGCATGCTTGCTAGTCCGCCTAACGGAGTAAGTCTGTATCTGCTTGTTTGCAAACCCATGTCGCATACCGCCATGAGTTTGACGGGGGGTGTTGGAAAATATTAGTATTTAGTTTATTTGAATGTTTGGTTTTCTGGGCTTAGCCCGTTAGCATTAAGGTTTTGATTTCTTACCTTTTGGGATTAGGGTTAGTTTATTATAAATAGCATGCTTGTTATTTATTTGAGAATAAGTTATTCACAATGTAGTCTCTTAGGGTTTTATAGCTGTTCCGGCATTCTCGGTTGTTTAATAATATTTCTATTATTTTGTTAGTCTCGTTCGTTGCGCACTCTGATATTTTCATGACACTTCTATAAAAATCCAGCATGCATAGTTCTTTTAAAATCGACACATAACTTCATTTTAAACTTGTAAAGACACAAACTTAATCAATTGACTTATATTTAAATAGAAAGAAAGTAGTAGTCATTTTTACCTATATTTTGTTTGGTGTCACTCCATTTCTATTTTTAATTAAAAGCTTGTAAGTTTTACGCATTTCCCTATAATTTTTACTTCCCTTCCCCTTCTGCATAAACAGTAGAGTAGCTCTCGTTTACCTACAACAAATTGAAAATCATTTGGAGAAAATGACTAAGCATTTGGTTATTAGATGCTTAGTAGGCAAAGCAAGAAAATTACACATAACGAAACTATTGAAACTTTAAAATCCACTTCCCAAATTAGGTTCTTTGACAAGCTAATAAGCATATTGATTTTAAACTATCATCCCAAACCTGCAATGCCTGAGGTTTTTTTTTTTTTTTTTTTTTTGGGACAGTCTAATTAATCATTTTTAATAGAAGAATACAATTCATATAAATAATTCGTTGAGAAAACGAACGCAGTAATGTAAAAATCATGGGGTTACTTGAATTTTGAGGGCTGAGGGTGATCGCTTAATGCCACCAAGTTCCATTTCTACTCAGAGTTCGAAACTGAATTTGAGATTCTTCTATGTTCCTGTTAACAAACATAACTTGGTAGACCAAATTAAAAACATATTTAAACCAAAAATTATAATTTGAGTTTTTCTAATTTTTTTTCTATAAGAATTCTCATAACTCTAAACAAAAAGAAAAGCTTACCGCAAGCTTGGAGCTAACTAGGGTCAATTCTCCTTGCTCTGCAATTACACAAAACAAAATTCAAAGTTCAAAACTTAATATAACCTCATCTGTGAATTCAAAGTCCAAACAATTAACTAAAAAAAATCTAGAATTTATAAAGTGATTAGAATGGCTGCTAATCTACACAAATTAAACTCTAAAACACTAAACTAGACTCTTATGACTTAAAACTGACTCAAACTACTTAAAACAGTACAAAACAAGCAAACTGACTCCAAACTAACACTAAGGATGACTTTGGACGAAAATTGATTTTAACTTGACTCAAAACACTTAAAAACACTTATAAACACAAATTGGACATATTCTAACTAACTTGACACAACAAAGTAAAGGGGATTAGGGTTTTGACAAATTTAAAGTAAAGACAAGTAAATTAAAAACTGAAGCCAATTTAGCACGAATTTGGGGAAAATATGGGTGATTGGCTAGCTAGAGGGTTCTTCTCCACACATGACAAACTTGCATACAAATCGATTTCCAGTTGCTTTTCCAATAAACCATGAACCTCAATGCCCCAGATTAACCATGAACAGCACTAATTAACACTCAGATTTTCCTTAAATCATTGAATTGTATGGACAACGCATCGGCAACCAAATTATTCTTCAATAGTTCCCTACATGAACAACACAATAAAGATACAATCAAAGATCATTAAGCTTTGTGAAAATCATAAGCATTGACAAGGCATTCGTAACTATGACAGCATGATACTCCTGCCAGGAATTCACTTAACACGATTGTGACTAGCAACCTCCACTACTTGTGAATATAAGTTCATAACTATTAGGTGAAACTCCCTTATAATTTAGTATCAAATCCCTGCATGCAAACTAAGTGTGCACCCTTAATCAACAAACAAGAATAAGTTTTGAATCAAACAGTTAAGTAAATTGCATTCACAATTCATGAAATTACAACTGGAAGTAATCAATTCATATTGCAAATATGTTCATGGCTTTGAATTTCCCCCTAGCTAAAACGAATTTAGCTTCTCATGTTTGCAATTAAACAAAGACAATTAAATTTAAACATTGAAACAATAGATAGAATACACTTAGAAACGCTTCAACAATCCAACGTCTTGAATGGCAAGCAGTGTTCCAGGGGTCTCCTCTCCTATCTCCTTGCAAAGCCGCGGCACAATGGAATGAATGTGTATGAGGGATGTATGGGACGAATTTGTGATGAAAGGTGGGTGCTCTGATTTGTGTGGCATAATGATGTATTTATAGGCTAGGATTACACGACACCAATTTCTGAAAGGAAAGGGATAAGTTTGGCCCAATTCAAGAGGGAAAGGGACTAGGGTTTGGCAGAAATCCAAGGGGAAAAGGATTGCAGGTTCTAGAGCTTTTAGAAAGGGTCCAGGCGCCATATTTTTAGGAGGGGAGATAAGGCTTCTAGAATCATATTTTTATGTGTCCAAGTCTGAAAATAATCCCCCCTTGCAGCTGGAATTAAGGTATGATAAGATAAGATAAGGTTTGTTTGGATAAGATAAGATTGGATAACGTTTTGGATAAGATAAGGCAGTTTGGATAATGTCTCATTCTTTTGAGCTGATTCTTTATCTTCAATGTCTTGAATTAATTTCTTCCACCCTTTAGCACATTCCTAGCCTCTCTTGAACTACAAAATTCGTCCATTCCTTGTGCTCCATATGTAAGTTATCCATTCCAGCCCAAAACTGCTCTAAAATGCTCCAAAATGCACTTTCTTGCCAACTTTGTCATTTGGACCTACAAACACACAAAAATAACTTAAATCACTATAATAAACAGAAACTAACTATGAAAATGCAAGAAAACAAGCTAACTAAGTCGCATATATATGCTCCTATCATAAAGCATGAGTGTGAATGATTCACCTACAACAAATCATTTGTACTTCACACGATTTCTATATATAGATGTAAAAAGCTCTGTCAGATAATATATATATATATATATATATATTGTTGCAGTTATATTTAGAATCAAGCACATCTCACAATTAAATCAATCTCTCTTCTCCCTCAATATTGTCGACCCCCTCTCTCTTTAAACCCTAGATCGTTCAATCAAATAGGTCTACAACACGTTATCAGCACGCTCTTGCCAGAAGCTGAGGAATTGACGCATTGTAGGACGAGGCTATCATCCACCAAATTCAAAGGCTTATTTGTTTTCAGCTAATCAAGTACACTTAAAATAAAAGAAGATATTTGAAACATCTAGGAAGCATGGAAACATTCCCCATGATGCATGAATCCCTCTATGTTTATATTTTCATTTCGATATAAACGTCCACGAAGCATGAAAACATTCCCCATGATGCATGAATCCCTCTATGTTTATATTTTCATTTCGATATATATATATATATATAAATATATATTATATGTTCATATATTTGTCAATATATATATATATATATATATATATATATATATTTGTTTCATGCATCGCATAATTAAATTGTTATGTGGAATATTGATGCGAAAATTAACTTAACACACAAATTTAACCCTCTTTTGACAATTGTAGTATAAGTATAAGTAGGGATCGTTCTGGACCGGGGATTAGGAGGGCTTGCTAATAACCTCTAAACTGACTCAAAAACATAAAACTAAACTTAAAAACACTCAACAAGACTCACAAGACTCAAAGCAAACTTAAAATAATCAAAACAGCTTAAAACAACTACATAAACTTAAACTAGACACTAGAAATGACTTTGGATGAAAATTGACTTTTACTTGAATGAAAACACTTAAAAACACAAACTAAAACAGATTTGAAACACTTTGAAACAAGAAACTAAAAGGGGGGTTTTGATTTGGATGAAGTTGAAACAAACAAACAAGTATGAAAAATTAGACAGATTGTAAAATAAATTTGAGAAATAAGATGATGGATGGGATAGCTAGAGGTTTTTTCTCCACACATGACATGTATGCAAATAACTCAATTTTCAGTTACAACTTCATTGAATTATGAATGACAATGCTCCAAATTAACCGTGACATCACTAGTTAACTTTTAGATTTTCCTTGTTTTATTGGATTGGATGACATCATTCAACAATCCAAAACATTCTTCAAAAGTTCTGTACATGACATCATAATAGAGATGCAATCAAAGATCATTACGTTTAATGAAAATCATAAGCATTGACAAAGCACTTGCAACTATGACATCATGTCACTTATGCTAGGAATTGAACTTAACGCGATCGTTTATAAGCGATCTTCACTACGTGTGAATATAAGTTTGTAATGATTATGTGAAACTTCCTTATATTCTAGCAACGGATTTATGCATGCCAATTAAGTGTCGACCCTTAATTAACAAATACAAATAAGTTATCAATCAAATAGTTAAGCCAATTGCATTCACGATTCAATAGTTCATAACTGGAATTTATCAAATTATATTGCACACATAATCATGGCTTTGAAATCACCCCTAGCCAAGAGGGGTTTAGCCACTCATATTTACAACAAAACGAAAGGAAATGAATTTAAACATTAGAAACAAAAGAAAGAAAACACCTAAACACTTCAACGATCCAAGTTGGACAGCAAGCACATCCAAGCACTTTTCTTCCCTTCCTTTGCTACGGCACAAGGTGTTGGTGAGTGTTTGAAGGTTTGTTTGTATGGAGGAATGGATGTGAAGATGAATGGATATGTTTGGATGAAGGTTGTGTTGAATGCGGCAAAAAGTGGAGAATTGTGTAGATGATGTGTGTGTGTGTTTTGGATTGATGTCCCCCATGGTGAAGGGTGGATGAATGTATTTATAGGCTCGGGAAATGATGTAGTGGGTGGTGGTAATGAGTGGATATAGTGGTAGATGAATGTGTTGGGTGGTTGAAATGAGTGGATGTAGTGGTAGGTGAATGTGTTGGGTGGTTGTAATGAGTGGATGTAGTGGTAGGTGAATGGATGTGTTGGGTGAAATGAGTGGATGTAGTGGTAGGTGAATGTGTTGGGTGGTTGTAATGAGTGGATGTGTTGGGTGAAATGAGTGGATGTAGTGGTAGGTGAATGTATTGGGTGAAATGAGTGTGCTAAAATGGTTATTTATAGGGAGAGGATGATGCACAAACTTCAAATTTCGTCCATTCATTTTGCTCCAAGCATATGCTATCCATTCCATGCCCAAAAATGCTCCAAAATGCTCCAAAATGCACTTCTTTGCCACATTAACCCTTTGGACCTACAAACACACGAAAATAGCTTAAAATACTAAAATAACTACGAACTAACAACATAAATGCCAAGAAACAAGCTAACTAAGTCGCATAAATATGTTCCTATCAAATATGTGAGTCAGATTATATAAAATAAATTAGAAGTAAATTTGGGTTTTCTAAACCCTAATGGAAATTGGACATAGTATGGCACCACACATGCGGCACAACATCGGTAGCAGCCCTTTGGTCTTTGCTGTACCTATTTGGACCCCCAAGCCTTCAGCCTGATTGACTGGCATGGGCTTGAAGCCCCAGTTCTACCTTTAAGACCATCTCCAACCCTGGGCTAAAAGCCAAATTACCCCCCCAAACACTCTCCAACCCATGCTAAAATTTTAGGCTAAATGCCAAATGCTATTTCTGGGCCAAATACCCCCCAGCTTTCCCCCCGGGCTAAATGCGAAATGTTTATCAGAATTTAAATTTTTTTAGATTAAAATGTTCATAAAATTAATTTACAATAATCTACATATTTATTTTTTAAAAAAAAAAATTGATTTAAGAAAAAAATTTAGGCTAATTTCATTCTTTAATAATTCCGGGCTAAAATTTTAGGGTAGAAGGGTTGGAGCAGAAAAGATGTTTCTGGGCTAAAAGTTAAATTTTATGGGCTAAAAAATTTGGCTTTTAGCCCAAGGGTTGGAGATGGTCTAAGGAGGCTCGCATCCTTCCTGAATCCATACCAAACCCACAGCAAGCTTCGCTTGCTAGGTTCTTATCCTGCATACACCCAGGCCCACATACTTGCTCCTTCTGGTGTTAGCCCACTTGATTAGGCTTAGTTTTTCTTGCGGCTTGCAACACAAAGCTAGCCTATGTGGCTGGGCTCCTATACGAACCCACACCCATCCCACGGGGCTGGGCTTTATCCTCTCGTGCCTCACCTCACATGTGACAGCCCGTCCCTGATTTTAAGAGTTTTAAAGTTTTAATAAAGGATTTTATAAAAATGCCCTTTGAGGCACGCGCATTATTCGAGGTTAATCATCGTGTCGTGCCATCTAAGATTTATTTTCTTGACATATCCTCGTAGTATTCGTCACTACGGACGCGTGGGCGCAGACGGTATGTGATTTGGAGTTATATCAAAAAAATTATTAAGGTTTGAAATTTGGGCATTTAAGGAATTATAACTTAGAAAAATCTAGAATTTCTTTTATGAAAATGGACGGCCCAGATTTAATGAAGAAATAAATGGATGGCTGGGATGAGAAGAAATGAGGTTTTGTGTGTGTGTGTGTGTGTGTGTGTGTGTGTGACTGGTGAAGAAGAAGAAAAGAGATTGGGTAAACTGCCCAACCAGAGGAAGAGAGAGCCGGAGCTCCGAGAGAGAAAGGAGGGAGTCCAGCGAATCAGGAGAAGAGAGAGGGAGAATCTGACCAACCAGAAGAAGGAAAGGAGGAAAAAAGAGAGGGCGAGAAGCGGAGGAGAGAAGGAAGAAACGGGTCTTCACCCGCGACCCATTTCGACCCGAGGCACCTACACCCAAAACCTCATTTCTTCTCATCCCAGCCATCCATTTATTTCTTCATTAAATCTGGGCCGTTCATTTTCATAAAAGAAATTCTAGATTTTTCTAAATTATAATTCCTTAAATGCCCAAATTTCAAACGTTAATAACTTTTTTGATATAACTCCAAATCACATACAGCTGTCGCTGGCCCTTGACCCACACCCTCTTAGACCCAAACCTATTGCTTGGGCTACTCTTTTTTTTCCCTCATCCAAGCCCGTGAACTGCAGTCCACCCTCGAGGCCTTAGGGCCTTGCCTACTCACCGCACCCAGCCCAAATATTTTTGGGGCTATATTTTCGATCTAATAATATTATTTTAATATTATTTAGCTTCTACAATCGACCCCGTATGGCCCGATTTATTGAATTAATTAAAAGTGATCTGCAGTCCATTAATTTGATAATGAATCCAAAATTATTGACCTAAAGATCACTTTTGGACATTAACGATTTAATAATTTATTTTTATACTTTGAACTGTCACATACTTTCGTAGTAACAAAGCTCTCACACTTGAGTTCCCAAAGAACTTCAAATCCACTATATTCAAATTAGTATATTGCATTCTGTGTTTCTTGCAAGAACCTCTCATTATGAACTAATTGTTCATGAAACTAAATTGAACATGTAGTTTCAAATTTAGTGCCTTTGAAATATGAAGTTTTCATTCAAAACATACCACATGAAACCTGTAGTTTTCATGCATAAATTAAACCAATACATGTATATAGAACCTGTATGTTCTACAATATATGTCTATGGCTTATATGACTACTCAACAATTTTCCCTCTGTTTTAGGGACATGTCCAACTTGAACAAGCTCGATTTCACCACTCTAGAAGTCTCTGGAAAAAACTATCTGAAGTGGGTTCAAGATGTGAAACTCCATCTGACTACAAAGGGCATTAGAGCCACCATTGAGACACTTATCGCCGACAAACCTGTAGACGAATCTTAGAAGGCTATTGTAATGATCTTCATTCAAAGACACATCGATGATGCACTGCAGACTGAGTATCTCACTGAGGAGGACCAACACACCCTCTGGCTTATTTTGGTTGATCGTTTCGATCACTAGAAAAACATATACTTACGTGAAGCAAGACACAACTGGCAGCATCTTCGCTTCCAGGACTTTAAGTCCATGACTGAATACAACTCTGAAGTTTGTTGAAAGTCATTCCTAGTGTCTAGTTTAAGTTTATTTGGTTGTTTTAAGTTGTTTTGAGTATTTTTAGTTGGCTTTGAGTCTTGTGAGTCTTGTTAAGTGTTTTTAAATTTAGTTTTATGTTTTTGAGTCAGTTTAGAGGTTATTAGCAAGCCCTCCTAATCCCCGGTCCAGAACGATACCTACTTATACTTATACTACAATTGTTAAAAGAGGATTAAATTTGTATGTTAAGGTAATTTTCGCTAGGGGTGGGTTCGGTTCAAATCGGTTCGGTTTTTTGCCAAAACTGAAACCGAACCAAAATTTCGGTTCGGTGCGGTTTGGTTCAATTTGTTTTCGGTTTTTTTCGGTTCGATTTTTTTTCGGTTTGGTTTTTTTCGGTTTTGTTTCGGTTTTTTTTCAAAAAATGAAAAAAATTTGAAATCTTAAATTTTAACATATCCAACACAATCATAACATAAATATTCCGACTAAACTTAAAGATAATGAAAATAAATATTTAAAGTTCAACTAGAATTATAACATAAAGGTTTTTTTAAATATTTTGGGTTTAAAGTTTAACTGTAAATAGATTTCTTTTTAGACAATGATGATGGAGTACGACCTTATTCATTCCTCTCTTTCTCTCAATCTCTCTCTCTCTATATATATACATGTATTCTTCACTAGCAATAAGATAAACATTCTATAATATACTATTTATTTTGGTTATTGTCTAGGTAACAATTTTTGATATTTTCTTTATCTTTATGGTCCGAATTTTTTTTATCCATATATGTGGTTACATAATATAATTTCTACATTCTGTGTTCAGCTTCTACCACCAGCAAATTTTGAAGAGGTGTTCATCAATATTTTTGAATATATTGATATACTTTTCAAAATTGTTAGGCCAAGGAAGCTACCATACTTGGCCATAGGTGAGAAAGTTTGAATTTTGTTTTTGATCTCGTAATGTTAGTATACTCATGAGACTTTTATACGCTGTTTGCTTTCCCTAATCAACTGCAGTGCAGTTGAGATATGTGTTCTTATATATGTGTTGCACTTAATGCTATAAACTAGAAATATTGCATGTAATGGTATAAGTTCTAATTTTTGTTGTAGATGGAGAAGCTGAGAAGACAATTTGAATTGGAAAGCAAACAAGTCCTACCAAAGCAGCAGTCCGAAGTATCATATTCTAATATAATAAAATCAAATAATTAAATAAATAAATTAAAAAAATATTAATTTAATTATTTCGGTTCGGTTCGGTTTAGTTCGGTTTCTAAACCACCAAAACCGAACCGAACCAAAAAAGTTCGGTTCGGTTAGGTTTTTTCAATTAGATTCGGTTTTTGGTTTTTTGAACCCACCCCTAATTTTCGCATCAAATTTTTGGCGCCGTTGCTGGGGATTAGCAACTTTGCTATCCCTTGTTATTTCTTTTTGTTTATTTTCGTGTCTTTTGTTTTTAGTTATTGACTTTGTTTTTGTTTGTCCTTTTTTTTTGTTTTACTTTTGATATTTGATTTAGTTTTGTTTCCTTGATTTCGGGTACTAGAGAAGTAAGACATGGATTTCGCTACCATTCAAGCTCAATTGGCAGAACTTACTTCTCAATTGTCACAATATGCCGAAAGGAACACAATGCAAAGTGTCCCTACAGTGGTGTGTCATATGGGCAAGGTTATCCAACTCAATAATATTCTCAATTCGCTGCGAATGAAGATGCTTGGGGTTATGAAAGCCATAGCCAATCATCGGACAACATGTTTTCCAACGCTTACAATTCGGATTGGAGAGATTATTCATATTACATAGAACCTCAACAATTCCAACAAGATGTATATTGGCAACAAGAAGAGGAGTTCCATTCAAGACCTATGCAGTCATCACAACCTCATATACAATATTCTCAATCAAACTCAAGTTCGTCAATAGATTATGATCGAATTTTTGATGAAATAAATTCTGTGGTGCAGAGCTCACAAAATCAAGCCAAGGAGGCTCAACAAGATGGATATTGGCAGTAATATGAGGAGTTTTTTTTAACACCTATGCAGCCACCACAACTTCCCCTATAACAATTCCAATCAAATTCAAATATGCCCACGGATAGTTATCAAAATTTTCAATTACTAACCTCTTTGGTGCAGGGGCAGCAAAATCAAAATGAAACAATGCTCAATCAAAATAAGGAGATAAGCGAATTGAAACATCAACTTGGAGAGATTATGGAGTTCACTGCATAATTCAAGAGCAAAGTGAACTCTCCAACTCAACTATTGAAAATTTGAAGGAAGATTTTGAAATCCATTATGCTATCACCTTGGGAAGTGCTATGGAAGTTGGAGGTGAACCCAAGACGTCCAAACGAAGCCAAAACATGGAGGAACAGCTGCTGCTCAAAGAAAATGAGAATAACAAGGCCACGACAAAGGAAGAACCACCCTTGCCGTAGCCCCATATGCCCTCTATGCCGTCCACTACAACTAAGGTAAGCCTAAATTCAATTCATCCTGACCCAATTTCACCAAATGTCCTTATTCCTTGCAGGATCATGCAATCCAAGGAAGAAGAGGGTGAGAAAGGCATCTTCGAAACTTTTCCAAAGAATCAAGAGCAAGAAGTGGATGAGGAACGTCTAGAATTCATCAAAGAAGATACACTTGAGACGAAAATTCCCAAAGAAGTTGGATTTTATGACACGGGACAAGTCATAACTCTTAAAACACCAAATCTGGCCAAGTCCCATATCCCTGCAACTTTCAAAGATGTGGTGTTCGTAATTGAGTTTGTGTCGGAGCAAGCAAGTAAGCCGTCTTTTCCAACTTCGATTTTATTTTATACTAACTTGTTGATTTTGATGATTCAGGCACCTACACTAGAATTTAAACCATTGCTGGATCATGTCAAGTATCACCTTCCATTCAAGGATCAATTCCATGCTATGGGCCCTATCCAAGCTTAGAAGGAAGTTTCGTCTGGCTGCAAGACGTTAAAGCAAGCGCTTCTTGGAAGGCAACCCATGTATTCAAATAAAGAAGATCTTTGAATTGCTCTACAATTAGTTTTGCGTTCCTAAAAACCTTCCCTTTTATGCATTTTTATTTTGCCATGATTGTCATTTTTATTTGTTGCTTGTTTAATTGTTTTTGGTGTGGGTTTATTTTTGAAACATTGACAGATATGCAAGGTACTTTTACATTAAAATTCATGGAAAATGAACAAGAGACAGAAAAATACAAGAGAGAGCCTTCACAAAGGCTGCTTAGAAGAAGTCTCAGTAGTCGACGGAGCCTCAGCAGTTGGCGGAGCCACAGAAAGAGGAGGTATCAGAGGTTTATCATTTGGAGCTTCACTACGCGGTATAGCCCCAGAAGACGAAGACAAATGTTGTTGGAACAAACCCACAAACCTCTGGTGATCAAGTAAAATCTGACCATCAGATTCCTACATCTGGTCAATCTTCTTCTTCATGTTTGTAGCATAGTTGATTGGAAGTCTGTGCTACTGTTTATTTTCATGCTTAAGCCTTCTATCTCCTGTTTGAGACTCATCACTTCAACCGCCAATGATTCAACTTGATGGGTTCGACCAAATAGACATTGGGCCATATTGGACACAGAACCTGCACACTGCACACTGAGAGCCAGAGAATCCTTAACAGCCAATTCATCAGATTGTTTGGAAAGTAGTATGTTATCTTTGGGAGTGACAAAGTTCTGGGCCACCACCGCAGTGGTCATATCATTTTTCATCACTGAATCCTCAACGGTAAGAGGACCAGTAGGGGATATGAAGGATGGGCGCCATATGTTGTCTGGAAAAGGCATGGATGCCTTTTCACCAAGGTTCAAGTCAAAACGACAGTCGGAGGGGCCATACATTTTCAAAGGTGTTGAAGAAAGAAGAGGTCGGACAAATTGAGATCTTAGAAGTGAAATGAAGGGAGTTTCCACAGGCGGAAATTCAAGTGTGCTTTGAAAAGATTTGCGCGCCTCTATAAAAATCAGCACTCGACGGGATTTCAGAGATTGAAAAGGCGAGCTCAGAAATCGAAGAGGCCAATTCAAAAAAACGAAGAGGCGCTAGCTTTCTCAAAAGCTGGGCTTGCTAAAAAACCATGGGTCAATCTTCTTTTCCAGATTTGTCCGCACTTGTCACATGCAACCTCTGCACTCAATGAAGCTTAGAACTCGAAGAGGCGAGCTCAGAAATCGAAGAGGCATTTGCTTTTCTAGACGTGTCAGCATCTGTCACATGCACACTCAGCTTTGCGGAAATCATGGGCAGTTTGTCGAATCGCCGATCCCAGATATCGAAGAGGCACTTACTTTTCCAGACGTATCAGCGCCTGTCACATGCATACTCAGCCTTGGGAAAATTACGGGCAATCTGTCGAAGATTTCTTGTGAAGTAGAAAGCACGTGAAGTTTATTGTTAAATCATCCAACGGTTGCCGACAAGAGTGAAAAAATAGTACCAGTTGTTAATTCCTATAAATGTCAACCTTCACCCTCCATTGTAAGGCAGACATACATAACCTTTCTTCATCTCCGAGAATGCCTTCCCCACGAAGCCTCTCGAGTCACTCAGTGTTCCTTATTCCTTGAGGTACCTTTGCAAACAACTCATCCAAAGCAAAAGTATTTCATATCATGAAGGTTGAAAGCAAGAGTATCTCATATCATGTTTTCTCCTTGTCCTTCTCCTTGTCATTGTTTTCATCTGAGGGACAAGGAGAAAGAGAGCAATCAGCCAACACTTGGTATTAATCTTCCGATTTGGAACCGATTACCTGGAACCCCTTCCTGATTGCTTACCTAGCCTTGCTCTCGAGTACTCATCTTCAACATCTTATGCTTCCTCTTCATCTACCACATTTGCATGGGGAACATATAAGAGAAGTGAAAATGATACCTCGAAGCATGTGGAGACAATGTGCTAATTCATCCTCAGCTATGGACAAGGAGAAAGAAAGCAAATGGTGGGCACTTGGAAAGATTGAAGAAAGAAACAGACCATCACCTCTATCTCGTGCTTGCCTGCCGTGCAGTAGAAACAGGCAGAGAAAAATGCAGACTGCACAATCAAATCAACCTCGCAGAAGAATTCTGATTTGAAACCAAGGAACTCTGATATTCCTCGCTCAGAAATCCAAACCAGTTTGAGATCAAAGCTGTGGAAAGTCAATAAGATCATCTATCTCCAAAACTAGATTTGCCTTCTTAAACTCTACTATGTCTGGTTTTTACTTTGCCATACTTGTCATGTTTATTCGTTGTTTGTTTGTTTGCTTGTTTTTGTGTGGGTTTATGCTTGAAACATTGAGGATAATGTTTGATTTAGGTGTGGGGGGGGGGGGGGTAACCAAGTTGTTTTGCATGAAATTCGTAGAAGTTTATCACCCATTACTTCTAATGTTGTTCCTTGCTGTTTTTAAGTGTTTTTAAGCTGTTTTGGAGTGTTTTAGTGTGTTTTGACATAAAAATCCGAAAGTCTCATAAAAATTTGAAAAATTGTTTTGAAAAACCCAAAAGAGTTGTTTTTGTGTGTTTATTTGTGTCTTAGGGTACCTTCCAACACAATGATGAAGATTTGGTTTTTAATTACATGACTGTTAAATAGAGTTATAAACATGGATGAAAATTTGATTTACTCTTTGGTGTATGCTTGGTTGTGATTATAATTTATGAATTCACATGCAATCATAAAGGAAAAAAATCAGTTTTTGTAACATGCTTGAAGGAAGGAGCTCAAATGAACGGTACAACCTTGTGAGACTTGAGCCTATACGTTTATTTGGAGAGTTAATAATCTGTGCACCATTGTTTTCTAAAGTCGTTGCATGATCTCATTATTCTTTGCTTGGTTGCTACTTAGAAGGTGTTTCATCATTTAGTTCTAAATGCTAGAACTCATGCCTATTTCATTCAAAGCATGCTATTGATTTGCATAACACATATTCAAGTGAAGTTGTGTAGTGACCACTAAAGCCAAATTGACGTGCCCCTATTTCATTATGTGTTTAAGTTTAACCCTGTTGAGCCTTGTTAAGCCTATGTTCTTTGTTAACCCACACTATCCTTACCTAGCCTAGTTTTAGGACCATCCATACCCTTATTCTTAAAGCATAGTAAAGCATGACTTAAAATGAACTCTTTTTTTATCAATGTATTGCAGAGAGCAAGTGTGGGGGAAATGATTCTTGTGTGTGTGTGTGTGTGTGTGTGCTAAAGTTTTTAATAAGGCATGGGTAGAAAAGAAAAAAATAGAGTGAAAAGAAAAAAAGAATTGAAAAGAGTATGAAAAAGAGCCATAAGTGTTGCATGAATCCTCCCCTTGTATTTAAAAGTTGATTCTGCATTCTAAAGTGAATTCCAAGTGTCTATTTCATTGCTTTGCTTGCTATCGTTTTAAGAACGTTTGTTATTCCTATTCTTTCTTTATTAGCCATTACCCCCTAAGCCCTGTTACAACCCTTGACTTCAATCTTGAGTGTTATATGTTTCAATTTGTGGAGTTCGAAATTGGTATGAGCATATGGTGTCACTAGTTCTCGCATCTAAGTAGTAGCATTCCATTCATGAGATCATATCTAAACATGCTTAATAACTCCAGAAAATTGTTTTCTTTGTTATAACATATGTGAGTCCTAGTCTTTCGTGTTTACATCAATCTTCTCATATATACTAGTGTAGGGTGTGTAGTCAGAAAATGTGTGTGAAAATAGAGAGTATCTTGTAAGGAATTGAGCAAATTCTCTAAGGCATGTTATTACATTCAAAACATTGTTTTAATTGGTTAATTGTGAACTAGTAAGTGGTGATTGTGATTAAGTATGTGCTCAAGTGTAATGATGACCAAAATCTATGGGAATGATGATTTTTAACATGTCATGTTTCATTAAAAATCCCTGAGGCAAATGTTGGAAGATCTAGGTTGTGTTTTGTTTGTTTCGTTTGTTTTGTTTTGCTCGTGGACTAGCAAAAGCTATGTGTGGGGGAATTTGATAGGAGCATATTTATGTGACTAAGTTAGCTTGTTCTCATGCATTTATGTTGTTATTTCTTAGTTAATTATGTATTTTAAGCTATTTTCGTGTGTTTGTAGGTCCATAGGCCTTATAAAGCAATAAAATGCATTTTGGTGCATTTTGGAGCAGTTTTGGGCTTGGAATGAATAGCACATGCATGGAGCAAGGTGGATAGATGAAATTGAAGACTAAAGAGGCTAGGAATGTGTTAAAGAGAAAGAAGAATTAATGTAAAAAATGAAAAAGAGCTCAGCAACAAAGGGGTGTCACTCCACCATTCACCTTTCCATCATTGTCGTGCACCACCATTGCACTCCCTTTGGATTCCTATGCCTTGCATCATCATCCATGTTCCCTCCATTGACTCATATGTTGCGTCATTCCACTTCCTTTCCTTTGTCTACCATGTGCACAATATCCTTTCACGTCCTTGCACTCTTTAATTCACCACTTACTCACCTTTCCACCCATGCCATGCATAATCACCCTTCTCCCCTTCATTATTTCAGATTTTATGCATCATTACATTGAATCATTGCACTCAATTGCTACACCATTCCTTGTTCCCTCCATCATTTCAAATTCATGCATCATTACATTGAATCATTGCACTCAATTGCTACATCATTCCTTGTTCCTTGTTCCCTCCATCATTTTAGATTTCATGCATCATTACATTGAATCATTGCACTCAATTGCTACACCATTCCTTGTTCCCTCCATTATTTCAAATTCATGCATCATTACATTGAATCATTGCACTCAATTGCTACACCATTCCTCGTTCCTTGTTCCCTCCATCATTTCATATTTCATGCATCATTACATTGAATCATTGCACTCAATTGCTACACCATTCCTTGTTCCCTCCATCATTTCAGATTCATGCATCATTACATTGAATCATTGCACTCAATTGCTACACCACTCCATGTTCCCCTTCATTGCCATGCACTTCTTCTATAAAAGGAAGTGTGTGTAACATAAATGGAGTTCATACTTGGTTAGATCATTCATCCCCATTTCAATACAACCTTCACCCAAACACATCCATTCATCTTCACATCCATTCCTCCATACAAACAAACCTTCAAACACTCACCAACACCTTGTGCCGTAGCAAAGGAAGGGAAGGAAAATGCTTGGATGTGCTTGCTGTCCAACTTGGATCGTTGGAGCGTTTAGGTGTTTTTTTTCTTTTGTTTCTAATGTTTAAATTCATTTCCTTTATTTTTGTTGTGAATATGAGTGGCTAAACCCCTCTTAGCTAGGGGTGATTTCAAAGCCATGATTATGTGTGTGTGTAATATGATTTGATAAATTCCAGTTATGAACTCTTGAATCGTGAATGCAATTGGCTTAACTATTTGATTGATAGCTTATTTGTATTTGTTAATTAAGGGTCAACACTTAATTGGCATGCATAAATTCATTGCTAGAATATAAGGAAGTTTCACATAATCGTTATAAACTTATATTCACATGGAGTGAAGGTCACTTATAAACGATTGCGTTAAGTTCAATTCCTAGCATAAGCGACATGATGTCATAGTTGGAAGTGCTTTGTCAATGCTTATGATTTTCATTAAACGTAATGATCTTTGATTGTATCTCTATTATGATGTCATGTAGGGAACTTTTGAAGAATGTTTTGGGTTGTAGAATGATGTCATCCAATCCAATAAAACAAGGAAAATCTGAGAGTCAACTAGTGATGTCACGGTTAATTTGGAGCATTATCGTTCATAATTTAATGAAGTAGTAACTGGAAATCGAGTTATTTGCATACATGTCATGCGTGGAGAAAAAGCCTCTAGCTATCCCATCCATCATCTTATTTCTTACATTCATTTTACAATCTGTCTAGTTTTTCATACTTGTTTGTTTGTTTCAACTTTATCCAAATCAAACCCCCCCCCTTTTAGTTTCTTGTTTCAAAGTGTTTCAAATCTGTTTTAGTTTGTGTTTTTAAGTGTTTTGATTCAAGTAAAAGTCAATTTTCATCCAAAGTCATTCCTAGTTTCTAGTTTAAGTTTATTTGGTTGTTTTAAGCTGTTTTGAGTATTTTTAGTTTGCTTTGAGTCTTGTGAGTCTTGTTAAGTGTTTTTAAATTTAGTTTTATGTTTTTGAGTCAGTTTAAAGGTTATTAGCAAGCCCTCCAAATCCTCGGTCCAGAACGATCCCTACTTATACGTGTACTACAATTGTCAAAATAGGGTTAAATTTGTGTGTTAAGTGATGCGATGAAAGTTAAGCACTCAAATTAAACCCTCTTTTAACAATTGTAGTATATGTATAAGTAGAGATCGTTCTGGACCGGGGATTAGGAGGGATTGCTAATCTAAATTAAACTGACTTACAAAAAGAAACTTAAAAACACTTAACTAGACTCTATAGACTTAAAACACTTAAAAACAGAAATTAAAACAGATTCTAACTAATTAGACGCACTAAAGTAAACGAGGATCGGCTTTTGGACGAAAATAAAGTAAAACAAAACAGAAACTAGAAGTAAACAGATTTTCACGAAATTGGTTATTTTGGATGATGGATGGATTAGTTAGAGGTCCATTCTTCACACATGCACACTTGTACATGAATCGATTTCCAATTGCTTTTCAATAAACTATGATGCTCAATACCCCAGATTAACCGTAATGCACAAATTAACCCTCAGATTTTCCTTTACTCATTGAATTGGATGAATGCATGCGACAACCCAAATCATTCTTTAAAAGTCCCCTATATGAATGCATAATAGAGATACAATCAGAGATCATTACGTTCAATGAAAATCATAAGTGTTGACGAGACAATTATAACTATGAATGCATGATACAATTGCCAAGAATTCAATTAACGCGATTGTGATAAACATACAAGAATATAAACTTGTAACGATTAGGTGAAACTCATTTATATTCTAGCATCTAATTCATGCATGAAAACTAAGTATGCATCCTTAATAAACATACAAGAATCAGTTATGAATAAAATAGATAATTGAATTGCAATCACAACTTATCAAATCACAATTGGAAGAAATCAATTCAAATCTCAAGCATGTTCATGGCTTCAAACTTCCCCCTAACTAAATAAGGGTTTAGCCACTCATAATTGCAACAAAATTAGAAAATAACAAAGTAGACATTGAAAGCAAGAACGAAGTACACCTAAAACGCTTCAAAGTTCCAAGCTTGAAACGCCAAGGACCTTTGTTTTCACCACCTTGTTGTAGCACAAGTGTCTAGGATGTGTATGGATATATGGATGAAATGGATTTGCACGGTTAAGAGATGAAAGTGTATGGATTGGTGAGATGTAGTATGACTAGATGAATGGATAGAGGTCACTATAAGGAAATTGTGTTTGTGAATAAAGCTCTTTTGATAGATCAAGATTGTTCTTACGAAGGGGAATGGTGGATGTATTTATAGGCTAAGGAGAGGACCACTTCAATTCCTTGCATGTGCAGTTTGTATGGGTGTGTGATGTCCATGTTTCCCTTTACATTTGCACACACATGACCTCTATCATTTCAGCCACAAATCAACCCATTTTATGCCCATATGTGTGTGTTTCCTTTGCCCATGTGTGCGTGTTTTTCCTTTGCATTTGCACACACATATTTTTCATTATTTCAGCCAACAATCCACCCATTTTCTGCCCATGTCAAACTGTCCATGCCATGCCTTTCTCTTTGTGTGTGTGCTGTCCATGTTTCTTCCATATGCCTTGTTCATCTTCTAGCTGTGCATTTCCACTTGCTCCAAAGCCAAATGAGTGCAATCATAACCCCATTTGCTGCTGAGTGTTGATGAAAAAGCAAAACACAAAACAAGTGCCTTTACTTTCTCACTTTATTAGCCAAATCTGCTTAGCCCTTTTCTGAACCTTTCAGTGTTACAATGCCCATAACTTCTTCTAGAAAAATGATATTAACAATATGTAAATTGCTCCAGAAAATAGACATCCGTAGCTTTCCAAGCATATAAGGCTCATTCTCTCATTCATTCTGAGTTGTTCGTAACATGCTTCCAAATTCAGCTAATCTGTACAGGCAGTTTTGACGAATTTGTTACTTAATAACTCACTTGTGCTACTTTTCTTTTCTTTGCTTGATAAATCACACAAAACACAAAAACATAGTAAATAGCTCAAAAATATAAGGAACTAACTAAGAAAAGAAAAGACAAGTGAATTTTCGGAAGGCTGAGTGTGCATGTGACAAGCGCTAACACGTCTGGAAAAACAAGTGCTTCTTCGATATTTGGAATCGGCGCTTCGACAAACTGCCCGTGATTTCTGCAAAGCTGACTCTGCATGTGATCGATGCTGACATGTCTGGAAAAACGCTTCGACAAACTGCCCGTGATTTCCGCAAAGCTGACTCTGCATGTGACATATGCTGACACATCTGGAAAAGCAAATGCCTCTCCGATTTCTGAGCTTGCCTCTTCGATCTCTGAAATCCCGTCGAGTACAGAGGTTGCATGTGACAAGTGCGGACAAATCTGGAAAAAGAAGATTGGTCGTGGTTTCTGAGCAAGCCTAACTTTTGAGAAAGCTAGCGCCTCTTTGATTTTGAAGTTGGCCTCTTCGATTTCTGAGCTCGCCTCTTCGATCTCTGAAATCCCATCGAGTGCTGATTTTTATAGAGGTACGCAGGACGTTCAGAACACTTGAATTTTTGCCTGTAAAAACTCCCTTCTTGCACTTCTACGATCTTGACTTGTCCGACCTCTTCTTTCTTTAACACCTCTGAAAATGTTTGGCCCCTCCGACCGTCATTTTGACTTGAACCTTGGTGAAGAGGCAGTCCCGCCTTCTCCAGACAACATATGGCGCCCATCCTTCATATCCCCCTACTGGTCCCCTTACCGTTGGGGATTCGATGATGAAGAATGATATAACAGCTGCGGTGGTGGCCAGGAACCTTGTCACTCCCAAAAATAACAGACTACTTGCCCAACGGTCTGATGAGTTGGCTGTTAAGGATTTTGTGGCTCTCAGTGTGCAGTGTGCAGGTTCCGTGTCTAATATGGCCCAACTACTATTTGCCCGAACCCTCCAAGTTGAATCATTGGTGGCTGAAGTGATGAGTCTCAAGCAGGAGATTAGAGGGCTTAAGCATGAGAATAAAACTACCGAAAAATGAAGGTTTTTAGAAATGCAAAACTGATTGTGGAGTGATTCAAAAATCTTCCTTATTTGAATACATGGGTTGCCTCCCAAGAAGCGCTTGCTTTAACGTCTTCCAACCAGATGATACCTCTATTTAAGCTTGTACAGGGCCCATGACATGGAATTGATCCTTGAATGGAAAGTGATACTTGACGTGATCCGACAATGGTTTAAATTCTAGTGTAGGTGCCTGAATCATCAAAATCAGCAAGTTAGTATATAATAAAATCGAAGTTGGAGGAGATGGCTTACTTGCTTGCTCCAACACAAACTCAATTACGAACACCACATCTTTGAAGGTTGCAGGGATATGGGACTTGGCCAGATTTGGTGTTTTGAGAGTTCTGACTTTTCCCGTGTCATAAAATCCAACTTTTTTGGGAGTTTTCGTCTCAAGGGTATCTTCTTTGATGAATTGTAGACATTCCCCATCCACCTTTTGCTCTTGACTCTTTGGAAAGGGACCTTTGTTTTCACCACCTTGTTGTAGCACAAGTGTCTAGGATGTGTATGGATATATGGATGGAATGGATTTGCACGGCTAAGAGATGAAAGTGTATTGATTGGTGAGATGTAGTATGGCTAGATGAATGGATGGAGGTCACTACAAGGAAATTGTGTTTGTGAATGAAGCTCTTTTGATGGATCAAGATTGTTCTTAGGAAGGGGAATGGTGGATGTATGTATTTATAGGCTAAGGAGAAGACCACTTCAATTCCTTGTATGTGCAGTTTGTATGGGTGTGTGATGTCCATGTTTCCCTTTACATTTGCACACACATGACGTCCATCATTTCAGCCACAAATCAACCCATTTTATGCCCATATGTGTGTGTTTTCTTTGCCCATGTGTGTGTGTTTTTCCTTTGCATTTGCACACAAATATTCTTCATTATTTCAGCCAACAATCCACCCATTTTCTGCCCATGTCAAACTGTCCATGCCATGCCTTTCTCTTTGTGTGTGTGCTGTCCATGTTTCTTCCATGTGCCTTGTTCATCTTCTAGCTGTGCATTTCCACTTGCTCCAAAGCCAAATGAGTGCAATCATAACCCCATTTGCTGCTGAGTGTTGATGACAAAGCAAAACACAAAACAAGTGCCTTTACTTTCTCACTTTATTAGCCAAATCTGCTTAGCCCTTTTCTGAACCTTTCAGTGTTACAATTGTTGGAAATGTGCCCTAAAGCCAATCATGTGATGATACTTTACGGACATTTCACATGTTAAACTAATCTAGTTTTACATATAAAGGGCAAAGATTATTGTTTGAGCCGTCTCATATAAATGTTATATGCTTGAACGATAAAGTCCAAGGAATATGTGATTGGGAGAATGTAATCTAATGAAGTTAGATTCATGAGACCATTCTTTCGTAGACACATCCTAAATGTTCCTGATCATAGGATTGCCAATTGGGCATTGACAGTCCGTCAAGATCGGTACGTACTATGTCTTCTCTCAGGGAGAGTGATTAGTCTCGAGTCATTGGTGTGTGTGACATCAAGACAAGTACGGTAGGTGCTCAATAGAGAATGAGTTCACTGAACGCGATCAACGAAGAGTTTTCATATTCCATGTCACATGAGAACTCATGGTTGAGATAATGCAAATTAGTCCTTTGACCTGAGGCATCATAGTTGTCTTGTGGTTAAGACCTTGATCTTTGATTATGTCAAAGTCACTCCATCAGGAGGGTGTCCACGGCATCGTTGGGGTCAAGTGACTTAGCTATGGAGACAAGTGAATGCGCAACAAGGGATCTCTAACCTTCAAACCGTTTGAGGGAGAATACTCTATGATATGATTAAGAATCTTTGGCCAAAGTATGAATGAGATTTAGGAATGCGTTCCAAATCACATTCAAGGTAATCATATAAGCACACGACACACATTGGATAGTAGACATGAGAAAATAAACTATTAAACCAAACAATGTGGTCAAGAGTATTAGATTAGAGAAGGACCGTATTGCATTTGTAATCCCGAACTGAAGAGGTTCTCTAACCTCTTCTGATTAGCTTGGGTAACCATGATATGCTGCTAGGTGTCACTCATGGTTTGTGGAAGCCCTAAACGTGTGTAAACACTAAAGGGAGAATTGAAAATTGTTTCAATTCACAATCGATGTAAAATGGTTTTAATCGCCCACTGCCTCGCTAAAAGGAACCTAATGGATCGCACACCGTAAGAGGTGTAGATTGGAGATTAAACGGAAATGAGTAAGAATGATTAAATGGTTTAATCATTTATTTATGGTAAGGATTAATTAATATGTTAATTAATCAAACGAAAAAGTTCGTTAAAGACCTTCGGGATAGTTTTGGACCTTAAGGCCCAATGGGCTTCGAACGTCAAGCCCATTAACTTAAGTTGTATGACAATTTAATGAATAAAGATTCATTAAAGCCCAAAAGCCCAAATCCCATTAAATGGCCAGCCATGAAGAAATGAATTAGGGTTTTTGGTTGTTTAGGTCACTTAAAGAAGTGACTATATAAATGACTTTATAACTAAATATTCATTAAGTGTTATTAAGTGAAATAAGGGTTTATTTTGGGGGAAAATGGGTGAGAATTGTCTCTCCATTTCTCTCTAAAGAGGCCAACACCTTGGAGGGTACATCTAGGAATCCTACTACTCCAAGGTCACTCATTTCTTCTACAATCGAACCTTGGTGTCGAAAATTAGAGGTTCTCAATTTTGGGAACTTGGAGAACCTATTCTTCCATCCAAATCCATGGATCTAAGAAGCAAGGAATGAAGGCCCCTATCTCTTTGGGTGATTAGCCTTTGCTTATGCAAAGAGGAATCTACAAAGGTATTAATTTCAACTCACTTTGTTTTTGAGTTGATTCATGATTCACCAATCTACTAGGCTTTGAATTTCTTGGTTGATGTTTTGTTTTTAAGTGCATGCAAGCATGATTCCGCCTTTTAATTGTTATTAGCATGCTATTGATGTTGCTTAAATGAACATGTTTCCCAAAATATTTCCTTCAACAATGCCCATAACTTCTTCTAGAAAAAATGATATTAACAATATGTAAATTGCTCCAGAAAATAGACATCCGTAGCTTTCCAAGCATATAAGGCTCATTCTCTCATTCATTCTGAGTTATTCGCAACATGCTTCCAAATTCAGCTAATCTGTACAGGCAGTTTTGACGAATTTGTTACTTAATAACTCACTTGTGCTACTTTTCTTTTCTTTGCTTGATAAATCACACAAAACACAAAAACATAGTAAATAGCTCAAAAATATAAGGAACTAACTAAGAAAAGACAAGTGAATTTTATGTAAAATATATATAAATATGAGCTTATCATTAAGATAATTTTCGCATCACTAGCCCTACCCCTCTATTATCTAGGTTTATGGTTTAATTTTGAACAATTTTTCTAAGTATTTGGAATAATTTGTTTGGTTTGTTTTGTTTTGAATTATGGATTGTTATTTGAATGGATATTATTTTCTCGAATTGCTTAATTGAATGAATGGACTTATATTTATACATGTGACCATTCAATCAATTTATTTGTAGGTATGTCTAGTGGGGAAATTAGTTGTTTGGAAAATAGTGCAACCACGCACACCATCTTGCGTGAACAACACTATTTTACTAACTTAATACCTAAGAAAGCTCATTTGACAACTTTCTCAGGCTCATCCAACCTGATTGAAAGATACAGAAAGGCAAGTATCATGTTGTCCAATGGTATAATTTTGACCATTAAGGAGGCACTCTATTATCCATGTTCCGGAAAGGCAAGTATCATGTTGTCTAATGATATTCGAGATAATTAATATCATATTGAAACCATTGAAGGTAATGATTCTGAATTTCTTTGTATCACTTTATACGAATATGGCCAGAAGCATATTCACGAGAAGTTGAAACGTTTGCCGAGTGGGTTATACATCACAACTATTTGCAACATAGAAGCCCACAGTGTGGCCGGCCCTATGCCTAAGTTCCAAGACACTTTGTTGCTTTGGCATGATCGTTTGAGACATCCTGGACGTGACATGATGCGCCGTATCCTCAAATCTTCACACGGGCATAAGTTACATCCCTATGTTGGAGTCCGGCCATGCAAAGCGTGTTCGTTAGGGAAGTTGAATACTCAACCCTCCCAACAAAGATTATTCACCACCCCCCTAAATTTCTTCACAGGATTCAAGGAGACATTTGTGGACCTATCTAACGAACCTGCAGACCATTTAGATACTTTATGGTGTTGGTTGATGCATCGACAAGATGGTCACATGTTTGCTTGTTGTCCACATGCAACGCCGCATTTGCTAAACTCCTAGCTCAAATCAGTAAGCTAAGGGCTCACCACCCTAATTATCCAATTAAGTCAATTTGACTGGATAACGCTGGAGAGTTTACGTCACAGACTTTTGACGATTATTGCATGTCAGTAGGGATTGATGTGGAACATCCTGTACCCCATGTTCACACCCAAAATGGCCTGGCAGAAGCTTTCATAAAGCGCTTTCAATTGATCGTTCAGACTTTGGTTATGAGAACCAAACTGCCAGTATCTGCCTAGGGCAATGCAATATTGCACGTAGCTATGTTGGTCCGCCTGAGGCCCACCGCTACTCAACCACATTCACCGTTATAGTTCGTCACTGGATACGAGCTTGACGTCTCACATTTACGGGTGTTTGGATGGGCCATTTATGTGCCAATAACGCCGTCACTACATACCACAATCGATCCTTTGAGAAAACTAGGAATCTATGCCGGTTATGATTTGCCATCAATTGTTCGCTACATAGAATCCTTAAGATGAGATCTCTTTACGACACATTTTGCAGACTGTCATTTTGATAAGACAATCTTCTTATCGTTAGGGGGAGATAAACATGTTAACATTCCCGTAGAACATCGCAAATTATCATGGTATACTGATAGGAGCATATTTTTGCGACTTAGTTAGCTTGTTCTTGTGCATTTACGTTGTATTTCCTTAGTTATTTTAGTGTTTAAAGTTGTTTTTGTGTGTTTTCAGACTCTATGTACAAAGTATGCAAGATGATGGATTTTGGAGGCCTTTGGAGCACTTTCGGGCTTGGAATGGATAGCAAATGCATGGGCCAAAGTGGATGGACGAATTTGAGAACTAAAGAGGCCAAGAATGTGAAGAATTATGGTCCAAAAGATGAAGAACTCAGCCCAAAAATCTGTCTTCATTGTTCTTGCCGTGCAAACAACATAGAATTCCCTTTGGATTCCCATGCCATGCTTGATCACTCTTGTCCCCTACATAATTTCTGATTCCATGCTTTAATTCATGTAATTTTTACACTCAATTGCTTGACACCTCTTTTCCCTTCACCCATCAGATTTTAGACAACCTTTACATCCATTACATGCACCAATTGACGCTCCATAATTCACATTTGGAATCCAATGCCTTGTGCAACACATGTTGTTGCACCTTTGACCCATTTGTTGACACATTTCACCTCCCTTTCCATCTCTATGCAATATACACAATCATTCATGCTCCCTAGCTGCAAGACCACTCCATTTTACCCTTCACACTTTGCATCATCACTTCACTTTCACCCTTGGACCATTGCACACCACATACACAACCTTGCCGTGCACTTCCCCCATGGCATAACCTGATTCTCTAGGGTTTTTGGGGCCTATAAATACATGTTTACACCCCTTGGCAAAGGGTACACACTCCCATATACATCATTCATCACAGAAATTCGTCCATACACACCCTAGGAAGCAAAACACCCCAAAAACACCATTCTAGTGCCTAGAAAACATAACAGCCACTCCACCTTCTTCCACCCTCTTTGCCTAGTTCTCCACCACCATCCAACCATCAAACACTCCTCCACTCTCACCCTAAACCTTTCCATACCATTCCCCATCCATTCTACATCATAAAACTAACCAAAAACTGTCCACAAAGCAATCTGCCGCAAGCAAGGGAAAGGAGGATTCTTGGATGCACTTGCTGCCAAGTTGGAGCATTTTAGGTGTTTTCTTTCTTTTGATTTTAATGTCTAATTCATGTAATCTTTGTTTTGTTTTAAGTATGATTGGCTAATTTCATTTTGGCTAAGGTTGGATTCAAAACCATGATCATATATGTGAAATAAGTTGAATACTTCCAGTTATCGTTACATAAGTTGTGAATACAATTTGCTTAACCGTTGAAATTAAAACTTATTGTTGCATGTTGATTGAGAGTGCACGCTTAATTTGCATACTTGAATTTGGTGCTAGGATATAAATTTGTTTCACCTAATCGTTATGAGTTTATATTCGCAAGTAGTGAAGGTCGCTAGTCACGATCGTGTTAAGTAGATTCCTGGCAAGAGTATCATGCTTTTCATAGTACGAATGCCTTGTCGATACTTATGATTTCCAAAGAACGTAATGATTCTAACTTGTATCTTTATCATGCTATTCATATAGAGAACTTGTTAGGAATAATTTGGTTGCGATGCATATTCATCCAATTCAATGATTCTAGGGAAATCTGAAGGTTAATTTAAGCGGACCTAATTAACTCGGAGTGTCGAGGTTCCTAACTTGTTAAATTGATAACTGGAAATCGATTTAGGTTGCATATATTTCATGTGTGGAGAAGAACCCCTTAGCCATTCCATCATCTATTGATTCATCACAATTGTATCTTACAATCTGTTTTCTTTGCAATCTGTCCATTTGATTTAATTTCGTCCAAATCAAATCCCCATTTATTTTGGAGTCCTAGATTAGTAGAAAGTGTGTTGGTTGATGTTTTTAACTGTTTTGGTACAAGCTAAAACCCAAATTCGTCCAAAGTTGTGCTTTGTGTTCAAAACTGCCCAGAAAGTGTGTTTAAGGCAGTTTTGAGTCTTTTAGTTGCTGTTTTGAGTTATTGGCTTGTTTTAGTATTTTAAACGTGAGGTTTGCATTCTTTGAGTCTAATCTAGTGTTTTAAACTTTGTTTTTTTTTACATTTCTAAGTCAGTTTTCAAGTGTTTAGCAATCCCTCCTAATCCCCGGTTTAGAACGATCCCTACTTACATACTTTGCTACAATTGATAAAAAGAGGGTTTAATTTTGTGTGTTAACTTATTTCTCACATCAAATTTTGGCGCCGTTGCCGGGGATTAGCAACTTTGCTAATCTCTTGGATTGTTTTCTTTCGAATTATTGTATTTTGTTTAAGTTGCTGATTTGTTTTGTTTTCTTTGTTTTTAGGTACTAGTGCATGACTCGAAGTTCCCGACCTGTTCATCAGCATATTTTGGACTTTGACGACGATTTCGAGAGAACTTTGAGAAGAAGGAGGAACCAATAGCAGAAGGAGGATCCCACGGCACAAGTGGGTGGAGAAGATCAAGGCATGGCCATGGACAACCGTACACTCAAGGAGCTTGCCGCATCGAGTTTGGATAATGCCGCACTATTGTGTATCCAATATCCCATGGCTGCTCAAGGTAAAACCGAAGAGTTCGAGTTAAAGTCAAGTTTGCTCCACCACATTCCAAAGTTCCATGGGCTGTCCATGGAGGATCCGAACAAACATTTGAAAGAATTTGAAGTGGTGTGCTCAAGTATGACTCCGGTTACCGTTGACGGAAGTATTTTAAAGATGAAGGCGTTTCCATTCTCTTTAATGGACAAAGCCAAGGATTGGTTATATGAGTTGGCTCCCGGTACAGTTACATCTTGGGAGAGTATGAAGAGGGCGTTTCTGGAGAAGTTTTTCCCAACTTCTCGCATCATTCTTCTTCGTAAAAAAATAAGTGGAATTCAACAAGATGAAGGTGAGTCTTTTCCTACATATTATGAACGATTTAAATCACTTGTTGCTTCTTGTCCACAACATCAGATGAAGGAGGAGTTGCTTTTGCAATACTTCTACGAATGGCTCCTACCACTAGAACGTCAAATGCTCGATGCCTCGGCGGGTGGAGCATTGGTGGACAAAGCGCCCATGGCTGCAAAAATCTTGATTGCTAATCGAGCATTGAACGCTCAACAATAGGAAGGTGTAGGCCAAAGAGGACCTCCACGGCAACAAGTGCATGAGGTAAGTTCCACTTCCAATATTCAATCTCAGTTGGCTAATCTTACTTCTATTGTTTCACAGATGGCCGAGGGAATGAAGATTCAAGGACCCATGGTGTGTGGCGTATGTTCTATCCAATGACATGTTTCCAAAAAGTGTCCTCAACTCATCGAGAATGGTGGATGGGAGAGTGCTAATGCCATTGGGTTTCAAAGCCAAAATCAGCCAAGACATGATCCATATTCCAACACGTATAATCCGGGGTGGAGAGACCATCCAAACTTCAAATGGAGAGAGCCACAACAAGCCCAACCACAAGGAGGCTTTAGGCAACAACCCCCGGGCTTCTACACCAAACCATACGCACCCCCTCAAATCCAACCACAATCTGCCCTAAATACTTCAGGTAATGCTTTGGATAATGATACACTTGTTAAGTTACTAACCACTTTGACTAATGGGCAGGAAAATCAAAACAAAAGGGTGGACCAACTAGAGAAACAAATGGGACAAATTACCGAAGTTGTTGGGCAGATTAGAGACCAAGGAAAACTCCCTAGTTCTACCATTCCAAATCCAAAGGGAGGGTTTGAATCAGCCAAAGCAATCACCCTAAGAAGTGGTAAGGAGGTTGGAGCAGGTTCTTCATCAAAAACAGGTCACAAAGAGGATGAAATGTTGCGAATGGAAGAGGAGGAATCACATGAACCCACGGCAAAGGTGGAAGTACCTTTGCCGCAAGTCTCCAAGGGCCCTAAACTGTCCAATTTGTCCGATAAAGGTAAGAATGTGTCAAATTCAGTTTCTACTAATGTTGTGCCTTTGAATGCTCCTTTTCCTAGCAGGTTTGCGCAAACAAAGAAGGATGAAGCTGAAAAGGATATCCTTGAGACACTTAGGAAAGTTCAAGTCAACATACCCTTGTTGGATGCCATTAAGCAAGTCCCGAGATACGCTAAGTTTTTAAAGGAGTTGTGCACCACTAGGAAGAGGATTTCAACCAAGGAGGTTGTGAAGGTAGGTGAAAATGTCTCCGCCATCTTGCAACGCAAACTACCCCCCAAATGCAAAGATCCGGATAGCTTTACAATTCCATGCGTCATTGGTAACACCCGTTTCAAATCTGCCATGCTAGATTTAGGAGCCTCTATAAATGTCATGCCATATTCCATTTATGTATCTATGAACTTAGGTGAGTTGAAACATGATGGTGTAATCATACAATTGGCCGATAGATCTAACGCTTATCCAAAGGGAGTTTTGGAAGACGTTTTGGTGCAGGTTGATCAATTAGTCTTCCCAGCGGATTTTTATGTGCTCGAAATGGATGAATCGGCTCATGCTCCGTCATTGCCCATCCTCCTTGGAAGGCCATTCATGAAGACGGCCCGGACGAAGATTGACGTGTATAGTGGAACTTTGTCCATGGAATTTGATGGGGAAGTTGTTAATTTTAATCTTTCTGATTCCATTAAGTACCCTAGTGAGGACCATTCATGTTTCTCTATTGATATAATTGACTCTTTGGCGCAGGGATATCTTGAAGATTTGAATGACGATACGCTTGAAAAAGTCATTTCACGAAGCATGGCATTCACAACCAAGGGGGCAGATTTCAAACTACCCCACGACACACATGAACTAGGCCATGCCGTGCCTCCTAGTGAGGAAATTCTTGAGTTGGTTGCTGCCCTTGAGTCATTACCTAAGCATGGTGGTAAGTCCCCTAACTTTGAGTCAATTCCAATATCGACTAACAAATTGCTTCCATCCATCGTTCAGGCACCCATCCTTGATCTCAAACCCTTACCAAGCCATTTGAAGTACATCTTTTTGGGGGAAAACGAGACACTACCTGCCATCATCTCTTCATCCCTCACGGCACAAGAAGAGGAGAAACTAGTTCGAGTTTTGAAGGAGTTCAAATCTGCCCTAGGTTGGACATTGGCCGATATTAAAGGTATAAACCCTACGACTTGCATGCATCATATATTTCTTGAGAAGGGGGCCAAACCAACTAGAGAGGCTCAACGCCGTCTCAACCTTCCGATGATGGAAGTTGTGAAAAAGGAGATAATCAAACTTCTAGATTGTGGGGTGATTTATCCCATCTACGATAGCCATTGGGTTTCACCTAGCCAATGTGTACCCAAGAAATCTGGAGTGACGGTTGTGGAGAATGCGGAGAATGAGCTTGTGCCCACTCGAATTCAAACTGGTTGGCGAGTGTGCATTGATTATAGGAAGCTAAACGCAACCAGAAGGAAAGATCACTTCCCATTGTCGTTCCTAGATCAAATGCTCGAAAGGTTAGCAGGTCACTCTTTTTATTGCTTTCTTGATGGATACTCCGGTTATAATCAAATTGTTATTGCCCCAGATTATCAAGAAAATACCACTTTTACTTGTCCCTTTGGAACGTTTGCATATCGACGCATGCCATTCGGTTTATGCAATGCCCCTGCCACGTTTCAAAGGTGTATGGTTAGCATCTTTTCTGATTATGTTGAGAGGATTATTGAGATATTCATGGATGATTTCAGTGTGTTTGGTAATTCATTTGATAATTGCTTGGATAATCTCACTTTAATCTTGAAACGTTGTGTTGAAACAAACCTTGTGTTAAATTGGGAGAAATGCCATTTTATGGTTAAACAAGGTATTGTTTTGGGTCATATAATTTCTGAACAAGGAATTGAGGTTGATAAGTCTAAAATAGATCTTGTACGCTACTTACCCTCTCCTACTTCGGTGAGAGAGGTTCGTTCTTTTCTTGGTCATGCAGGATTCTATAGACGATTTATCAAGGATTTTTCCAAGATTGCACAACCCCTATGCCGTCTCCTACAAAAGGATGTGTCATTTGAGTTCAACGAGGCATGTGAGAAGGCATTCAAGCATCTCAAGGACATTCTCACCACGGCACCCATCATAACTCCCCCGGATTGGTCCATTCCCTTTGAATTGATGTGTGATGCATCGGATTATGCGCTTGGAGCTGTTTTGGGTTAAAGAAAAAATAAACAGCCACATGTTATTTATTATGCTTCACGCACTCTGAATGATGCTCAATTGAATTATTCCACAACCGAAAAAGAACTTTTGGCGGTTGTATTTGCTTTAGATAAATTTAGATCATATCTAATAGGTACTAAAGTAATTGTTTTCACTGACCATGCAGCCTTGAAATATCTTTTCACCAAAAATGAGGCCAAACCGAGGCTCATTCGTTGGATGCTCTTACTTCAAGAGTTCGATATTGAAATTAGGGACAAGAAAGGATGTGAAAACGTGGTGGCCGACCACCTAAGCAGGTTGGTGCGTGAAGAAGAGGATCTTCCCATTTCCAAAACATTTCCGGATGAACAACTCTTGTTCGTTCAGGTAAGTGCTCCTTGGTACGCAGATTTGGTGAATTATTTGGTGACTAAACAAGTTCCTAGCACCCTAAACAAATTCCAACGTGACAAACTTAAAAAGGATGCTAGATTTTATGTTTGGGATGACCCATACTTGTGGAAATATTGTTCAGATCAGGTTATAAGAAGATTTGTGCATGAATCAGATTTTCACTCAATTTTAAGTTTTTGTCACACATATGCATGTGGGGGTCACTTTGGCACCCAAAGGACAGCTCTTAAGGTTCTTGAATGTGGTTTTTATTGGCCTACTTTGTTTAAAGATGCTAGAACCTTTTGTTTAACATGTGATCGCTGCCAAAGGACAGGAAATATTAGCCAAAAAGATCAAATGCCGCAGGTACCCATCTTTGTTGTTGAAATCTTTGATGTTTGGGGTATTGATTTTATGGGTCCTTTTCCTTCATCTTTTGGTTTCACTTACATATTACTTGCTATTGATTATGTTTCAAAGTGGGTGGAAGCGAAAGCCACTCGAACTAACGATTATAAAGTTGTGGCAGATTTTGTGAAAATTAATATCTTTTCTAGATTTGGGATGCCTAGGGTGCTAATAAGTGATGGAGGGTCTCATTTTTGCAACCGTACCATTGAGGCATTGCTCAAGAAGTACCATGTGACGCATAAGGTTTCCACACCTTACCATCCCCAAACCAATGGCCAAGCCGAGGTGTCTAATCGTGAGATCAAACAGATTTTGGAAAAGACCGTTGGGCCAAATAGAAAAGATTGGAGCTTACGGTTGGATGATGCACTATGGGCGTATCGAACGGCTTACAAAACCCCTATTGGTATGTCTCCTTTTCGGCTTGTGTATGGCAAGCCATGTCATCTTCCCGTGGAATTAGAACATAGAGCACATTGGGCCATCAAGACCTTCAATTTGAATGTGGATCAAGCCGGAATTCATCGAAAACTTCAATTGAGTGAACTTGATGAGATAAGGCATGAAGCTTATGAGAATGCTAGAATTTACAAAGAGAAGACCATGACATTCCATGATAAGATGCTTCGAGGCAAGACTTTCGAAATTGGGCAGAGAGTGTTGTTGTTCAACTCCCGCCTTCGTCTATTCCTTGGTAAGTTACGTTCCAAGTGGGTTGGCCCGTTTGTTGTTACTAATCTTTTTGTGCATGGTGCAGTCCAAATTAAAAGCTTGAGAACTGGGCAAGAATTCAAGGTGAATGGACATCGCTTGAAGCCATACTACGAGAACTTTGTGGAGCATGTTGTGGAGGATATCCCACTGCATGCCGTGGGTTCCAAGGAGAAGTGAAAGTGTTCATCGTCTGACTGGAAGACGTTAAAGCAAGCGCTTTAAGGGAGGCAACCCATTTATTCTGCTTGATTGTCAATTTTATTACTTGTTTAATTATGTTTGGTTATGATTCTCTATTTTGAAACATTAACAAATAAGCAAAGGATTTTGACATTAAAATTCATGGAAATGAACAGGAAATTGGGAAATAAAGAAAAATAGCATAATACAAGAGGGAGCTTTCACAAAGGCTGCTTGGGAAAGGTCGCAGTAGTCGGCGGAGTCTCAGTAGTCGGCGGAATCTCAGCAGTTGGTGGGTCCACGGAAGGAGGAGGTATCGGAGGTTGATCAGTTGGAGCTTCACTACGCGGTGCTGCCCCAGAAGACGAAGGCAGATGCTGTTGGAACAAACCCACAAACCTCCGATGATCAAGTAAAATCGGACCATCAGATTCATGCATCTGGTCAATTTTCCTCTTCATGGTTGTGGCATAGTTGTGTGCAAGCTTGTGCAATTGTTTATTTTCATGCTTGAGTCCTCTAATCTCCTCTTTGAGACTCCTTACTTCAGCCGCCAACGATTCAACTTGACGGGTTCGAGCAAATAGGCGTTGGGCCATGTTGGACACAGAACCCGCACACTGCACGCTAAAAGCCAGAGACTCCTTCACAGCCAACTCATCAGACCGTCTAGAGAGCAGTCTGTTATCTCTAGGGGTGACAAGGTTCCGGGCCACCACCGCAGCAGTCATGTCATTTTTCATCACCGAATCCCCAACGGTAAGAGGACCAGTAGGGGATATGAAGGACGGGGGCCATATGTTGTCTGGAGAAGGCGGGGCTGCCTCTTCACCAATGTTCAAGTCAAAACGACGATCGGAAGGGCCAGACATTTTTCAGAATGGTAAAGAAAGAAGAGATCGGACAGATTAAGATTTCGGAACTGCAAGAAGGGAGTGTTTACAGGAGGGAGCTCAAGTGTGTTGTGGAACAAAATTAACGCCTCTATAAAAAGAAGAAATCAAAGAGGCGCTCATCAGAAATTAAAGAGGCGTCCTCTCGGAAATCGAAGAGTCGGGGCTCCTTTTTCAAAAGCTGGATTCTTTTCTCAAAAGAGGAGTTTCCTTTCTCAAAAGCTGGGCTTGCTCAAAAACCACGAGCCGAACCTCGGATTTCAAAAGATCAATTTGTCCAGACGTGTCGTCACTCGTCACATGCAACTGGCAGCTTTGCGGAAATTACGGGCAGCTTTGTCAGAAAGCGCGTAATTTGTACTATTCATCCATCCACCGGCTGCCGACAATGAGTGAGAGAATAGTTCCAGTTGTGAAGAAAAGTCCTATAAGTATCTACCTTCGCCTTCCACAGCAGAGGCACACCCTCTCAGCACTTCTTCATCTCCGAGAATGCATTCCCAAAGAATCCTCCTAAATTACCTAGTGTTCCTCGTTCCTTGGGATACTCCTGCGAACAACCCATTCAAAGAAAAAGTATTTCATATCATGAAGGTTGAAAGCAAGAGTATCTCATATCATGCTTTCTCCCTGTCCTTCTCCTTGTCTTTGTTTCAGGACAAGGAGAAAGAGAGCAATCAGCTAGCCCTTGGTATCACTCTTCCGGTCTGGAACCCCTTCCTGATTGCTTACCTAGCCTTGCTCTCGAGTACTCATCTTCAACATCTTATGTTTCCTCTTCGTCTCTTCATCTGCCTGGGGAACAAATAAAGGAAGTGGAAATGATACCTCGAAGCATGTGGAGACAATTTGCCAATTCATCCTCAGCTAGGGACAAGGAGAAAGAAAGCAAGAGGTGGGCACTTGGAAAGTTTGAAGAAAGAAACAGACCAACACCTCTACCTCGTGCCTGCCCGCCGTGCAGAGGGAACAAAAAGAGAAGAATGCCGACTGCACCATCAATTCAGGGAACTCTCATATTCCTTGCCCAGAATTCCTAACCAGTTCGAGATCAAAGCTGTGGAAAGTCAACATGATCATCTACCTCCATAACCAGATTTGCGTCCCTAAACTCTACTCTTTCTTGTTTTTACCTTGCTATATTTGTTATGTTCATTCGTTGTTTGTTTGTTTTTTGTGAGTTTATGCTTAGAACATTGAGGACAATGTTTGATTTAAGTGTTGGGGGGGGGGGGTAACTAGAGTTTTACATGAAATTCGTAGAAAATTATCAACCATTACTTCTAGTATTGTTCCTTGCTGTTTTAAGTATTTTTAAGCTGTTTTGGAGTGTTTCAGTGTGTTTTGACATAAAAATCCGAAAATTTCATAAAAAAAAATTTCAAAAATTGTTTTGAAAAACCCAAAAAGAGTTGTTTTTGTGTGCTTATTTGTGTCTTAGAGTACCTTCCAACACAATGATGAGGATTCGGTTTGTAATTGCATGACTGTTAAAGAGAGTTATAAACATGGATGAAAGTTTGATTTACTCTTTGTTTATGCTTGGTTGTGGTTATAACTTATGAATTCACATATAATCATAAAAGAAAAATTAGTTTTTGTAACATGCTTGAAGGAAGGAACTCATATTAACGCTACAACCTTGTGAGACTTGAGCCTAAATGTTTATTTGGAGAGTTAGAATATGTGCCTCATTGTTTTTCTAAAGTCGTTGCATGATCTCATTATTCTTTGCTTGGTTATTACTTAGAAGGCGTTTCATCATTTAGTTCCAAATGCTAGAACTCATGCCCATTTCATTCAAAGCATGTTATTGATTTACATAACACATATTCAAGATGAAGTTGTGTAGTTACCACCACCAAAGCCAAATTGCCGTATATCCCATAGCATTTTATGTTTAAGTTTAACCCCGTCGAGCCGTATTAGCCTTCATTCTTTGTTAACCCACATTAACCTCACCTAGCCTAGATTAGGACCATCCTTACCCTTGTTCTTGAAGCATAGTAAAGCATGATTCAAATCGAACTCCTTTTGATTTATATTTGGCAGAAAACAAGTGTGGGGGAAAGGTTTCAATTTGGGTATTTTGGGTGCCATAAAACACGGCAAGAAAAGAAAAGAAAAATAAAAAGTGTGTGAAAAGAATGAAAAAGAATCCCAAAGTATTGTTTGTTGAAGAAAGGGTCCAAAACTTTGAATTCGGCCCTAAATATTGCTTGAATCGTCCCCTTATGTCTATAAGTGATTTCTGCATTCTAAAGTGAATTCTAAGTCTTGATTTCATTACTTTGCTTACTATTGCTTTAAGAACGTTTGTTTTCCCTTACCTTCATTTGTTAGCCAACACCCCAAGCCCCGTTACAACATTTGACTTCAATCTTGAGTGTTATGTGTTTCAATTTGTGGAGTTTGAATTTGGTATGAGCATATGGTGTCACTGGTTCTCGCATCTAAGTAGTAGCATTCCATTCATGAGATCATATCTAAACATGCTTATTAACTCCAGAAATTGCGTTCCTTGTGATACATATATGTGAGTGTTCGTTTTCATATCTACATCAATCTTCTCACATATAACTAGTATAGGGTGTGTAGTTAGAAAATCTGAGTGAAAATTGAGTGCATACTTTGTGAGGAATTGAGTAAATTCTCTAAGGCATGTTACTACATCAAAAACATTGTTTTAATCGATTAATTGTGAACAAGTAAGTGGTGACTATGATTAAGTACGTGCTTAAGTGTGAAGATGACTCAAATCTGTGGGGATAATGATTTTTAACATGTCATGTGCATTGGAAAGCCCTGAGGCAATTGTTGGAAGGTTTAGGTTGTATTTTATTTGTTTTGTTTCGTTTTATTTTTTATTTTTTTGTTTGCTCGAGGACTAGCAAAAGCTAAGTGTGGGGGAATTTGATAGGAGCATATTTTTGCGACTTAGTTAGCTTGTTCTTGTGCATTTACGTTGTATTTCCTTAGTTATTTTAGTGTTTAAAGTTGTTTTTGTGTGTTTTCAGACTCTATGTACAAAGTATGCAAGATGATGGATTTTGGAGGCCTTTGGAGCACTTTCGGGCTTGGAATGGATAGCAAATGCATGGGCCAAAGTGGATGGACGAATTTGAGAACTAAAGAGGCCAAGAATGTGAAGAATTATGGTCCAAAAGATGAAGAACTCAGCCCAAAAATCTGTCTTCATTGTCCTTGCCGTGCAAACAACATAGAATTCCCTTTGGATTCCCATGCCATGCTTGATCACTCTTGTCCCCTACATAATTTCTGATTCCATGCTTTAATTCATGTAATTTTTACACTCAATTGCTTGACACCTCTTGTCCCTTCACCCATCAGATTTTAGACAACCTTTACATCCATTACATGCACCAATTGATGCTCCATAATTCACATTTGGAATCCAATGCCTTGTGCAACACATGTTGCTGCACCTTTGACCCATTTGTTGACACATTTCACCTCCCTTTCCATCTCTATGCAATATACACAATCATTCATGCTCCCTAGCTGCAAGACCACTCCATTTTACCCTTCACACTTTGCATCATCACTTCACTTTCACCCTTGGACCATTGCACACCACATACACAACCTTGCCGTGCACTTCCCCCATGGCATAACCTGATTCTCTAGGGTTTTTGGGGCCTATAAATACATGTTTACACCCCTTGGCAAAGGGTACACACTCCCATATACATCATTCATCACAGAAATTCGTCCATACACACCCTAGGAAGCAAAACACCCCAAAAACACCATTCTAGTGCCTAGAAAACATAACAGCCACTCCACCTTCTTCCACCCTCTTTGCCTAGTTCTCCACCACCATCCAACCATCAAACACTCCTCCACTCTCACCCTAAACCTTTCCATACCATTCCCCATCCATTCTACATCATAAAACTAACCAAAAACTGTCCACAAAGCAATCTGCCGCAAGCAAGGGAAAGGAGGATTCTTGGATGCACTTGCTGCCAAGTTGGAGCATTTTAGGTGTTTTCTTTCTTTTGATTTTAATGTCTAATTCATGTAATCTTTGTTTTGTTTTAAGTATGATTGGCTAATTTCATTTTGGCTAAGGGTGGATTCAAAACCATGATCATATATGTGAAATAAGTTGAATACTTCCAGTTATCGTTACATAAGTTGTGAATACAATTTGCTTAACCATTGAAATTAAAACTTATTGTTGCATGTTGATTGAGAGTGCACGCTTAATTTGCATACTTGAATTTGGTGCTAGGATATAAATTTGTTTCACCTAATCGTTATGAGTTTATATTCGCAAGTAGTGAAGGTCGCTAGTCACGATCGTGTTAAGTAGATTCCTGGCAAGAGTATCATGCTTTTCATAGTTACGAATGCCTTGTCGATACTTATGATTTCCAAAGAACGTAATGATTCTAACTTGTATCTTTATCATGCTATTCATATAGAGAACTTGTTAGGAATAATTTGGTTGCGATGCATATTCATCCAATTCAATGATTCTAGGGAAATCTGAAGGTTAATTTAAGCGGACCTAATTAACTCGGAGTGTCGAGGTTCCTAACTTGTTAAATTGATAACTGGAAATAGATTTAGGTTGCATATATTTCATGTGTGGAGAAGAACCCCTTAGCCATTCCATCATCTATTGATTCATCACAATTGTATCTTACAATCTGTTTTCTTTGCAATCTGTCCATTTGATTTAATTTCGTCCAAATCAAATCCTCATTTATTTTGGAGTCCTAGATTAGTAGAAAGTGTGTTGGTTGATGTTTTTAAGTGTTTTGGTACAAGCTAAAACCCAAATTCGTCCAAAGTTGTGCTTTGTGTTCAAAACTGCCCAGAAAGTGTGTTTAAGGCAGTTTTGAGTCTTTTAGTTGCTGTTTTGAGTTATTGGCTTGTTTTAGTATTTTAAACGTGAGGTTTGCATTCTTTGAGTCTAATCTAGTGTTTTAAACTTTGTTTTTTTTTACATTTCTAAGTCAGTTTTCAAGTGTTTAGCAATCCCTCCTAATCCCCGGTTTAGAACGATCCCTACTTACATACTTTGCTACAATTGATAAAAAGAGGGTTTAATTTTGTGTGTTAACTTATTTCTCACATCATATACTCCCACACTGCCCAGTCTAAAACTAATGTGCGTCAAATTATAGATCTTCAGAGCATTGCTCAAAGCATGCCAGATATTTTTAATGATCTAGCAAAGGTGACAAATCAAATATACCTGCAGCAAATACACCTGTAAGGATAAATGTACCATGCGTACGTCAACAACCCACCTGGGAAGGCTAGACTATCCCCGAAG
This sequence comes from Malus x robusta, assembly GCA_963082935.1. Lineage (NCBI taxonomy): Eukaryota > Viridiplantae > Streptophyta > Magnoliopsida > Rosales > Rosaceae > Malus > Malus x robusta. Next base: position 16,130,236 of record OY720335.1, read on the forward strand.
GTAAGGAGGTCGAACCCTTCTCATAGCAAGGTACATTGGATGCTAGCCAATCATATTTTTCGACCCTGAAGGGTGGCAGACCTCTTGGTTCAAAGGATTCACAACCCCAAAAAAGGAAAATGGCACCAACTAGTGATCTTAGTTTGAATCTGACCATCGCTTACTCATCTGTTCCAACACATGAGGTTATTCTAGATTATGGTGACGTTTCAGACGAAACATTCTGGCTTCCCGAGAATCACGAGATTTTGGTCCACTATGCAGTATTGGATGAGGTTTGGAATATGAATGAGATGATCGTCAATGATTCATTCACGTACTCAGTAGCTACTGACATCATGCTTAGCGATGACATTGAACCATGTTCCATCGATGAATGCCGACGTAGAACTGATTGGTCAAACTGGAAACAAGCAATCCATGTCGAACTCGATTCACTCACGAAACGTAAAGTGTTTGGACCTATCGTTCCTAAACCACCACGCGTGAAGCTTGTTGGTTACAAGTGGGTTTTTGTGAGGAAGTGTAATGAAAAGAATGAAATAATGTGATATAAAGCACGCCTCATAGCGCAAGGCTTCTCTGGGCGCCCTGGGATTGTTTACGAGGAGACATATTCCTCCGTAATACACGTTATAATGTTCCGCTACCTAATCAGTTTGGTAGTTTCCGAAAACCTGAATATGCAACATATGAACATGGTAACCGCGTATCTCTATGGGGATCTAGATATGAAAATTTATATGAAAGTTCTAGAATGACTTCCATTGATTGGTTCAAATAGTTTTAGACCACAAAACACTCTCTAAATTAGGTTGAGGAAGTCACTCTATGGATTGAAACAATCCGGGCGGATGTGGTATAACCGTTTGAGTGAATATTTAACAAATCAAGGTTATGTGAACAATGAATTATGCCCATGTATGTTCATAAAGAAGTCACACTCCCGATTTGCAATCGTTGTAGTTATTGTCGATGACATGAACCTCATTGGGACTCCTTCAGAGCTTGAAGAAATTGCTGCACACTTGAAATTGAAATTTGAGATGAAAAATCATAGGAAAACTCGATATTGTCTTGACTTGGAGATCGAACATTGTTTAGATGGAATCCTAGTACATCAATCGAACTACATCCAAAAGATGTTGCGTTGTTTTAATGAGGATAAAGTGAAACCTTCAAGTACACCCACGGTCGTTCGAACTCTAGATGCTAAACGAGATCCCTTCCGTCCAAATGAGGATGGGGAAGAGATTTTGGAACCCGAAGTTCCTTACCTAAGTCCAATTAGAGCTTTATTGTACTTGGCTCAATGCACTAGACTTGACATCTCCTTCGCTGTAAATCTTTTGGCAAGATACAACAATGCGTCCACACGCAGGCACTGGAATGGTTTTAAACACATTTTCCGGTACCTCAAAGGTACAACGGATTTAGGCTTGTTCTATACCCACAAATCTCCGAGTGTTGCCGCCCCTTATGGTCTTCAGATTGATTCTCACCTTGTTGGTTACGCAGATGTTGAATATCTGTCTAACCCATATAGAGCATATTCTTAAATGGGTTATGTCTTTACCGTTGGAGACACCGCTATATCTTGGAGGTCAACTAAGCAAACGCTAGTTGCAACTTCATCTAACCATGCTGAGATTCTCGCCTTGCATGAAGTTATGGGACACATTCGAAGCACTAGTGGTCTTACATCAATTGTTGACCTTTCTACGACAATCTTTGAGACAATGTGACATGTATCGAGCAGTTGAAGAAGGAACACATCAAGGGAGACAACACCAAGCACATAGCACCGAAGTTCTTTTACTCACACCAATAGTAACATCAGAACATTGAAGTCAAGCAAAGCCGTTCCCAAGACAACCTGGTCGATCTCTTCACCAAGTCATTGCCCAAGTCTACATTTTAGAAGCTCGCCCAAGGAATCGATATGCGTAAATTATCTAAGTTGAATCGCTTATAGTTCTCTTATTTAGAAGTTATGTCTAACTCAGGGGGAGTATCTATAAGCATACTCACATGATCTTAATGTACTATTTTTCCTACGATTAAGAGCATTTTTCCCACTGGTTTTTGCTACCTAACAAGATTTTAATGAGGCACCCATCCTGGGATGATCATACTCCGTTGAGTTCACTACTTCGTCGTATTTGACGTTTGTTTTAGACATTATGCATACTTCTCACTTTTCTCCTTAGTCTATGGGTTTTCCCCATGCATTGGGTTTTTCCATAGTGAGGTTTTTGTGAGTTTTACTACAAATGCATACTTCACTTAAATTTGAGACTCGCGATCACCCTTTGTGCCGATGACTTCATCAATTATTCTACCTTATCTGCTGAAGATCTGATGCGATAGTTTGTTGAGTATTTACACACTCAAGGGGGAGTGTTGCCTTCATATTTAGAATAGGAATGTGATTGTGTAAATCCTAGGGAATTTGGGAATGCATCTTATATTCCTATTAGGAGTAGATTACCTATTAAATGTTGTAATCCTAAAGGGAAATGTTTTTACCTTTCCTGCTACTATAAATAAAGGCACAATGGGGTGAATCAAACACATCTCACAATTAAATCAATCTCTCTTCTCCCTCAATATTGCCAGCCCCCCTCTTTCTAAACCCTAGATCGTTCAATCAAATATGCCTACAACATATATATATATATATATATGTGTGTGTGTGTGTGTGTGTGTGTGTGTGTTTGTGTGTGTGTTGGGGGGTGTGTATCCATTGACCGTGGCACCATATTTTTTACACAATTTTTGCACAAATTTTGAACTACTAGATTAGTCCATTTTTAATGATTGAGATGTAGGTTGACATGCCAATTAATTTTATTTCTATTTCCTAAAAATACATATTAAATATAAATAAAACTTTACAATTATAATTTTCTTTCTCTCTCATCTATCATTAGTTATTTCCATTTAATTATGTTTCATTCCCTTTTTTTCCATGTCCCTCGTCATACTGATCTGCTCTGGTTTAGAATTTCACTTTTGGTACAGTCTAATAACCCATCTTCAAATTCTCGCTCTCATCTAATCCTTTTTTTGGAAAGTATTTCAATCAAATATCTTTCTCATTTATTTCTACTAATCAGTGAAAAACAATAACAAAAACCCTAATTACGTTTCACCTTCTTCCTATGCAGACCTAACAAGCTTTTTTTTCTTATCATCACTCAATTCATTTCTAATCTATTCTCATTCAAAATGACGAAGAGCGTGGTAGATTTTTTATCAAATTCTCCCTCCATGGCCCTAGTATGTACTCAATTTAATATCCCTTAATTTTTATTTTAATCAAAGTTTATCGTTGCTCTTAATCAGCATTTATGTCAGTAGTTCATCTGGAGAACTAAGATTGTTGGGAACTTAAGCCTTTTGTTTATTCTATAAATAAAATTCCAAATGCTTATGACCACAGACCCTATTTATTTTAACAATCCATATATTTATCCTTTATTTTTTAACTTGGATCATTAAGCATGATTAATATATGTTAAATAAAGTCAAATAAAGTTATGCCCAAAGCTGCTAAAATTCTCACTCAAACATTTGATGAAGAAAATTTGTCAATTGTAAACGTTTCTTCAATTCTTAGTGGCGCACATATTGGCTTTAGCAATAGAGATAGCTATATTCACTTCAGAAATGTTCTACATAGACAACTAAATAGAGGTGATGCTCAGTCAGTGCTTACTTATTTCTGGAAAAATCAAGCTGAAAATCCACAATTTTGATACAATCCAATGTGAAGAAAATGGATGAGCAACTAATATCTTTTGAGTTGATGCTCGGTCCCGCATGGCTTATCACTATTTTAGTGATGTTGTTACATTCGATACAATCTAAAGACAAACAAGTATGATATACGATTTTCATCACATTAAGCAATGGGAGGACGTCATTCAATTGCAATTAGTACTGGCAAAGACTTGGCAATGAAAGGAGCAATTGCCAAGGTTTTTCCAAACACTCATCATCGATTATGCCTATGGCATTTCAAGAAGAAGTTTGTCGAAAAGTTGTCACATGTATACTTTAAGAAGTCCAAGTTCAAGATTGAAATGAAAAAATGTACTCGAAAGACATAGGATAGATGAATTTGAAGCAAAGTGAAAGCCCTTGATGAAAGAATATAGGTTGGAAAACGACAAGTGGCTGAAAAGTTCATATAAGATGCGTTCTTCTAGGGTTCCTGTTTATAATCATAGAATATTTTCTGCAGGAATGAATACTACTGGACGTAGTGAGGGTACAAATTCCTTTTCGATGGATTTGTCACACCAACAACAAATCTTAGAGAGTTTGTTGCCAAATATTGAAAAGCATTTAAGAAGATTATGGAAAGAGAAAGTGATGTATCACATCAATGAAGAAGAATTTCTATTGCAGCATACACCAAGTTTGTATACTAGAAATAATAAATTCAAGGATGAATAGAGTAAAGTCAATAGGTACAAAGTTGAAGAAAATGGCATGTGACCACAAATATCATGCACTTGTAGTGAAATCAAAACTTGGAGAGCAAGAAAAGTTTGTGATGAAGCTAAATGTGCAAACGCACGAAGCTATGTGTGAATGCCAAAATTTTGAGTTTGTTGGAATACTTTGTAGACCTTGTCGAAAGTATTTGTCTGCCTGGATATTGATACAATACCTGAACATTTTATTTTGCCAAGATGGAAGCAAGAAGCAAACAAATATAGGATAATAGATTCTAAAAGTTTGGGGACAGATGATGGAAAAGAAGAATTAGAAGCTTTGAGACTTAGCCATATGTGTCATCAAGCAACTAAGTTAGCTTTTACTATAGCTTCTTCAAATGAGGCACACACAATTTTCGTAGATGAACTATCCAAAAAGCTATCGGAATATTCTTGTCAAGATGCAACCATTGCCTCTTCAACAAAAAGTGACACATGTACTAATATTGATTCATCTATACTGGTACTGTTGGACCTAAATATCTCAACAACTAAGGGAAAAAAGAAAGACAATATTAATAGTTCGAAAATGATGAAAAGTGGTGATGTGAAAATTACTTGACACACAAATTAAACCCTATTGATGACAATTGTAGCAAAGATGTAAGTAGGGATCGTTCTGAACCGGGGATTAACTAGGGCTGCTAATCTACTCAAATTAAACTCTAAAACACTAAACTAGACTTAAAAACACAAGAATAGACTCTAAACTGACCTAAGACACTCAAATCTGCAAAACTAAGTGAAATTGACTCAATTCTAAACCTAACAAGAAATTTGGACGAAACTAATACTTACTTTGACTCAAAAGATTAAAAGAAAACAGATTGTAACTTAACTAACTCAGAAAACACTTAAAAGACTCAAAACAGCACAATAGTAACAATTAGACTCAAAACAGATTCTAGATATGAAATTGGACGAATTTAAGACTAAACTAAGACCCAAACAATGCTTATGGACTAATTCTAACCTATATTGACTCAAAACACTCTAAAGAACCTAATTAGGACAGATTCTGACCTAAAGATACAAAGTAGAAAAGGGGGTTTTGAATTCTGACGAAATTGAATTAAAACGAAACAGATTGCAAAACAAAGTAATCTAAAACGAAATTAAGATGAATTTAAGGGTGAGAAGCTAGTTAGAGGATCCTTCTCCACACATGAACATATGCAACATAAATCGATTTCCAGTCTTGTTTCTTTAAACCATGAACGACAATGCCCCAAATTAATCGTGAATGCACAAATTAACTCTCAAATTTCCCTAAATTCATTGGATTGGATGAATGCATGCAACAACCCAAATTATTCTTCTCGAGTTCCCTATATGAACAGCATGATAGAGATACATTCAAAGATCATTAAATTCCATGGAAATCATAAGCAATGACAAGGCAATTATAACTATGAACTGCATGATACTTTTGCCAAGAATCTACTTAACACGATTGTGACTAGCAATCTCCACTACTTGTAATTATAAGTTCCTAACGATTAGGTGAAAGTCCCTTATAATTTAGCATCAGATTCAAGCATGCAAACTAAGTAGGCCTCCTTAATCAACACACAAGATAAGTTATCAATCACATAGATAAGTAAATCGCATTCATGTTTTACGAAACAATAACTGAAAGGAATCAATTCATATTAACATATGTCCATGGCTTCAAATTCACCACTAACTAATAAGAGTTTAGTTCCACATGTTCATAGCAATTGCAAAGCAAATTAAAATAAACATCGAAACTGAAACGAGGGAAGAAAGAACTATGAAAACTCCCAATGATGCAGATGGCTTGCGCACAAGGCCCTCCTTCATCAATGGAATGCACGACTAGGCTCTCCTTCTTCTCCAAAAGGTGCGGCAGAGATGTATATGGATGTAGGATGGTGTTTTGTGATGTAGAATGGTGATTAGGGTTGCGGAAAGGTGTTTTTGAATGGTGTGAAGGGTGGTGACGAATTTAGGCTTTAAAACATCTATTTATAGGGCTAGGGTTTCCACAAAATCTGATGGGAAGAGGTTAGGGTTTTGGAGATAAAAGGCTTGGCCCATCCAAGGGAGAAAATAATTAGGGTTTGTGCAGATTTTTAGGCTTCTAGAAGTGTTAGGTGCGGCACAACCCTAGGGGAGATAGATTAGGGTTTAAACTTAGCAGATTTTAAGGCTTAGGGCCTACAAATTCGGTTTAGGGTTTAAATCAACAAAGAAAAGGGTTTTGGCCCACTTAGTTTCTAAAAAGGATTTGTAGAACCCAACTCCACAAGGAAAAGGGCCTAACAAATCAGAATCCAAGAGAGAAGAGGCTTGAGAGGTGCGGCAAAGGTTTAGAACAAAGCTGAAAAAGGATTAGGAAACTTCCAATTCAAGAATAGAAACTTTCAAGAATGGAAACCTCCAAGAATAGCAACTTCCAACTTTAGAAACTTTGGTTTCCAATTCTGAACTCTTTGTTCTTCATGTTCATTTCTTCATTTCTTGCCTCCTTTGATCTTCAATTTCGTCCATCCATTTGACTCCAACCAGATATCCATTTTATGCTCAAAACTGCTCCAAAAGGCTCCAAATTGCACCTTTTTGCATACTTTGTCATTTGGACCTACAAACACACGAACATTGCTTAAAACACTATAATAACCACAAACTAACTATAAAAGTGCAAGAAAACAAGCTAACTAAGTCGCATAAATATGCTCCTATCAAGTGGTATTGAGTTGGCTCAACAAAAGAAGAAAAGAAAATGTCGTTCATGCAATAAGTTAGTACAACATGACACAAGAAATTGCCCATTAAATCCGAAAAGAAGAAAAATCGAATCAACTAATGAATGCAAGTCGAATTAACTTTTTTTATCGATATTTTTCAATGTTAGGTTACCTATTTATGTATATATATTTTTCTTGTTATTTTGTAATCTATCAGGGAATGAGGAACAAGAAGACTTGGGAGAATATGTGGAGTGATGATCGAAAGTATTTGGAGAGTGATGGTGTTTAAGTCTTGTATTTTGTTAAAGTTTATGCTAACAGTGTTTTGAAATTGGTTGTGTTTTATTAACGTTATTGACACTTCACAAAGTCAATTTTTGTCAAGCTTTATGAGAGAGAGAGAGAGAGAGAGAGAGAGAGATTTGATTTTTTTTAACCAAAATGCGAAATAAAAATCTTTACCATACTTCTATAATCCACCGTAAAAAAGAACGCTGGTAAGAGAGAGATTTGATTTATTTTAACCAAAATGCGAAATAAAAGTCTTTACCATACTTCTATAATCCACCGTAAAAGAGAACGCTGGTAATTTCAGAAGTTTATACTAAAATCACAAAACTTAAAATTTTATTTTAATTTTTAAACTGTACAAAAAGTGAAAATTCATGATATATGGTTGTTGGGGCCATGGTTGTTTATACTAAAATCACAAAACTTTAAAATGTTAATTCTGTGTAAAAATTGAACCAGATGGGTTCCTCAAAAAGCCAGAATTGACTTGCTCTTCGTTAATTTTTTGCGTAATCAAAGAGAGAGAGATTTGATGAAAAATCAAATAATTGTTCTCGTTATTCACCGATTATTAGAAGTAAATGAGAGGAAATTTGACTGAAATACTTTCTCTGAAAAAAGGATTAGATGAGAGAGTCATGTTAACTATCATCTTAGCCATTGAGAGTCTGCAGCTAATGGCTAGACTTATGTAAAAAAATGTGTAAAAAATGTAGTGCCACAGATCCGCCCCCATATATATATATATATATATATTGGTTTCTAATCTGTCTAAATTTCCCCTCTTGAACGAAACAAGAAGATACTGTGTCCAAATGATAAGTCCTTAAGATGTAGCCCGCATGGAGTAGCATGAGCAAAGAGAGAGAATCCTGTAAGTCTAGAACTCCAATATTTAGATAATTTATTTTATACCTGTAAACCCAGAAATTTGGGAAAAATGAGTGGACTATTTAGGACTAATTCATCTGCCAGTACTAGATCTAGATCTAGTCTAAATAGGATCCCAGACATAGTAAATGAAGAACAAAAGTTAAAATTTCAGTCAAATGAAAGTGTTGAATTTGGTGATTGAAATATCCCCAAAGTATCTAGTAAAGAAATTACCAATGTCTGCCTTTAAAAGCAAGCATCATGTTAGGATAGTCGAGCAAGCTTATGCTCTCAATAAAGAAAATGAAACATGTCAGCTGTTTAATCCAGAACAAATTAGGAGTCACAGAAAAGACGGTGACAAATACATTCACATTAGATTAGTTCAAATCGTAGTTGTGAAGCCTAAAATAACCTAAAAATGGGCAGGCTTCTCAGATGCTCCCATACCCAGCTCACACCCTTAAAGGTCCCAGCAGCTAAATACCATTGCCCATAACTCACCTGCCATTGGCAAGGAAAAGTCAAAACATTAAAGATAAGGATTAATTACCCAAGAAAGATAATATTGCCCTCAATAAATGGGCAGGCTTCTCAGATGCTCCCATGCCCAGCTCACACCCCTGAATGTCCCAGCAGCTGAATACCATTGCCCACAGCTTACCTGCCATTGGCAAGGAAAAGTCAAAACATTAAAGATAAGGATTAATTACCCAAATCTTATTTTTAATACATTCCCAATTGAAGATTGACTCTAATCAATTAGGGATAATTACTCCATTATCTCAAGATATGATTTCATATTTAATATCTTGAGAATATTTCTCCATAAACTTTGGCCAATAAGATGCCGCCATGTGTAGGGTAAAACCCTAACACTATGGCCGACCCTATCCCTATAAATACCCTATATTCTTCCAAATTTCAGAAGCTTTTGCTACCTTAAAAAAGCCCTAAACACTTTATTCTCTCAGAGAAACTGATTTAGGCATCAGCGATCCATTGGCCTAATACTGCCCCATCTCGTGGGCGTGTGAGGCTTAGGTCCTTAATCAAAGGTGTTAATTATTTTGTAGGTGCATTTTTGTCCAAACTGAAGACGGCGAAAATTTGCATCGACAAATTGATGCTTTCATCGACAAATTTGCATCGACAAATTGGTGCTTTCATCGACAAATTGGTTTCTTGAATTTTCTGTTACGTTGAATTTCTCAGACGTTGTATCAATTAATTTTTCCTAGAAAAGTTTCTTGATTAATCCTTGGAGAAAGGATACCAAGGTACGAAATTCAAGAACCACGACGAATAGAACCCCGTACATACAAGGATTTAGACCGGAGAGTGAAGACGAGAACATAGCCCAGAGACGGAGATCCTCAAGGCTTAACGCGACGACAGAATGACCCCTACTGCCTCGAAGCCATGCCACCACCTCATCACCTCATCACCACCTTGCAGCGCAGGGCAGGGACCACTGCAGCAGCAGCAGCCCAAACTGAGGCCCACACACCTGCTGCAACAGCTCACCGTGCTGCTAAGGTGCCAATAGGTTACGGGCAGGAAGCCTAGTCCACTGTAGCATCTTTAATTGCCCTCTAGCGAGCCCAAGCGTTACAAGCTTAGGCCCAAGCCCACAGAGACCCAGCAGAGCTGGCCCAGCCAGCAAGAGTAGCCCATGGGCAGGCGACCCAAGCCTAGCTAGCTGCTAACCAAGATTAAGCTCGCGAGGAACTAGCGTCGGCCCAACGCGTAGTGCAGGCACAAGGCCAGCCACCACACGCATGAACCTAGTGCACCCACACTCATACCCAGCCACCTAGTTGGGTTAGCCTACCCCGCAACTCACTCGGCCGACCTAGCCTACGACCCAATCCAATCCGAGGCCACCTTCGGTGATCCAGATTCTGACCACCGGTTCTGCGATCGACTAAGGGTTATTTTCACCCCACCTTTCTACAGGAATGCTCGCTTTGGCCTCAAGCTTTATACCTGTAATCCACTATACTTTCACCACACATGGAGACACCCATTATCCCCACTTTTCCAATCCAAATGGTGAGCACCACCTGCCTCAACCAATCGCCAATTTGACAAACCTCCTTATGCAGTAGACCACCTTGGTGAACTAACTCCTTGAGTGCATCGAGATGCAACGCGCCCCAGACAAGGTGTCCCAAAGCAGGACAAGAGTGGAAGAACGTGATTTATTCCATCGACATCCCGACAAAGAGCCGTTCAGCCCACCACGAATGTGCGTTTGAGTGGTGTGCACTCTAGTTTGAGCCCTCAGGAAAACGTCTTTTCTCACCTAGATGCATATAGAAGCATTCATTCCTGACTTAGATGGGCACTTAGGACATTCTAGGCAAAGCGTACACACGAGGCTAAGCCCACAAAGAGATCTTCCTACAGGGCACTGGAGTAGGCAACTGCATGATGGATATAAAAGAGCATGAGAGCAGTCCAACTTAAGTTCCACCGACAGCCTTCGCCAAGCATGACTATGAGCAATGCAGAACGAACCATGTGCACTGTGACCGCGGCACAGATGAGCAAGACATGCTAAAAAGCAACATGGACCAGCAGGTCAACACCGAAGCCAATTGGAGACTTCACTGCCTTACTAGGCGTAAATCTAGGAGGAAGTACAAAGGCTCATAGCATAGCAGCTGGGCGGATTTCATCACATTGATACTATCGACGATGCCCTTTGTAGAGACATGGCCAACATGAGCAGGTCACCGTTTACAGACGAGGCTCGTAACAGAGCAATTGTGCAGATTCTAGGTCATTGATATTACAGACGATACCATTCGTAAAGATATGGCCAACATGAGTAGGTCACCATTTACAAACGAGATCGAGCAGATAGAGCCACCGCGAAAGTTCAGCCCACCATATTTCACCTTGTTCAAAAGAGATCAAGATCCGGACAGGCACCTGATGCACTACCAAAGCGTCATAACCTTCTACTACAGCAATGACGTTTCATGTGCAAAATCTTTGCCACAACACTCCAACACGAGGCGCAAGACTAGTTCCACACCCTACCGCCACGCTCAATTTAGAACTTAAGCGAACTTTCCTTGATTTCACTAAGGAATATTCATCCTACCGCTCAATCAAGAAGAAGTCTGACCACCTATTCAACATGAAGAAAGACCTAAATGAGTCATTCCGTAAATACGTCAAGAGGTTTAAGGCGGAAAAGGCGAAAATATTGGATGCGATGACAACATTGCATGTTCAGCCTTCTGAAAGGGGCTCTCAACAAATCACCCATTTTTCGGAGAACTGATCATGAGAGAGAACTTGACCTTGGAAAACTCTAATCAAGACTCAAAAAGACTAAAAATTCAATACCACACACTTTCTAGCTACCCTAAATCAATGGGTTGTTGGAAGTATGCCCACAAAGCCACTCATTTGATGTAATAGCTTTTTGGAATACTTAATGTATTAAACTTTTATATGTTTAATGAAGGGCAAAGCTTATTGTTAATCACTATTTATTGTATCATGTGTTTATGCAATAAGGGAATCCAAGGGATGTATTTGATCTAAGAGACAAGTGATCTAAGTGAGTTAGATTATCGAGACCATTCTCTTATGTTCATTCCTAATACGTTCCTAGCCATGGGATTGCCAATTGGGTATTGACAATCCACTAAGGTTAGTATGTGTTATGTCAACTCAAGCTTGAGTATGACTAGTCTCAAGTCATTTGGTGTTGGACACTAAGACAAATACATAGGTGCTCGAAAGAGTAATCGAGTACACTGAACAACGATCAAAAGAGAGTTCGAACATACATGTCATGTAAGAACTCTAAAGTTGCAATATGCAAAGTAGTCCTTTGACCTGAGGCATCATAGATGTCTAATGGTTAGGTCCTTGATCTTTGATCATGTCAACGGCATTCCATCGGAGTGTCCACGGCATTGTTGGGGTCAAGCTATCTAGTCATGTAGGCATATGAATGCACAACAAGGGATCTCTAACCTTCCATGGTGGAAGGAGAATACTCTAAAATATGATTCTAAAGTCTTTGGCCAAAGCAAATTAATATGACTTAGGAAGTTTGTTCCAAATCATATTCAAGGGAATCATATAGAAAAGGTATCACATTGGATAGTAGACATGTAACAAACTATCACTTAAACAATGTGATTAAGAGTATTGTATTAGAGAAGGACCGTATTGCATTGTAGTTGTAACTGGATAGGTTCTCCAACCATTTCTACTTAGCTTGGGTAACCATGATATGCTGCTAGGTGTCACTCATGGTTTGTGGAAGCCTTGAAGATTAGCCAACACTAATCAAAGGGAGAATTGAAATGTTGTTTCAATTCACAATCGATCGTTAAGAGTAACAATCGCCCACTGCCTCGCTAATTGGAACCTAATGGATCGTACACCGAGTAAGGGTGAAAGTGAAGAAATATAAATGAGATGGATAAGCAATTAAATGGTTTAATTGAGAATGGTCAAGATTAATTAATTAGTTAATTAATTTTATGAAAGGTTCGTATTGGGCTTTTAAGTTGGTTTTGGGCTTCGGGGCTCAAAAGCGTTTTGGTCCACAAGGCCCATTATGTTTAAGTTGTATGACAACTAAAACAAAATGGGCAATTAGCCCAATAACAAAGGTAAGGCCGGCCATAAGGGTGAGGGTAGCAAACTTGGATTAATTACAAGTTTGCCACTCACTTGAAATGAAGTATAAAATCAACTTTATAGCTTTATTTCTCATAAGGGTTTTTCTTGTAGAAAAGAGGTGAAACCTATTCTCTCTTTTTACACAAGGAGGCCGGCCACTTAGAGAGATTAATCTAGCAATCTTTTCTTCTCTAAGTCATCCATTTCATCTTCACACTTAACCCTTGGTGTGGAGACTTAGAGAGACCAAATCTTTGGTGTTTTTGGAGATCCTTTCCTTACATCCTCAAGGACCAAAGGAGCACAAAAGGAGAAGGAAATCACAAGCTATATCCAAGGAGCTTGGAGGTGACTTGAAGGCCCTCCACTTGGGTGAATCCCTTGTATAAATAAGGATGAGCTTCAAGGGTAAAGAAACTCTAAATCTTTACTTCTCTTTAATGTTGTTTAAGAGTTTATTGGTTCACCATATACTAGGCTTTGAAAGTCATGGGTTTCATGAATTGTTTTTGAATGCATGCCTGCTCTAAAATGTTAATAGTATGCATATGTATTCAAATGTTCTTACTTGTTCTTAGCTAGGACAAAATTTTTCCTTCATGGGCTACTTGAATGGATTGAAAGACATACAGTTGAAAACAAAATAAATTAAGTTAGTAAGCAAAACTAAAAGGAATTACGAAGTTGTTTAAGCGCAGTCCCTGGCAATGGCGCCATTTTATTGAAGTTCCTTTAGAGTGCAAATATAAGGACTGTATAATGGCACAAGTAAGGGTGTCGAACCACAGAGACTGATAAATAACTTAGTAAAACCTTTGACTCTTACATATTAGCATCAGTTAATGACTCCTATGATTTAAAATGGGGGGGTTTAAGTAATTTTGGAAAAGAAATAAAGACAGAAAGAAAAGAGAAAAATTAGAACTATCTAAAAATAAACCTAAGACATGAAATATGTTAGAAACGCTTTTAAGACATAAATATGACTTCAAATGAACAAAGGTTTTCCTCTAAACATTCCTTAATCAGTGATATGATCTTTTAACTTGTAACATCCCACATTGCCCAGGGGAGTGGATCCTGTAAGCCTTATATGTATATTCCCATCTCTACCTAGCACGAGGCCTTTTGGGAGCTCACTAGCTTCGGGTTCCATCGGAACTCCGAAGTTAAGCGAGTTCGCGCGAGAGTAATCCCATGATGGGTGACCCATTGGGAAGTTCTCGTGTGAGTTTCCAGAAACAAAATTGTGAGGGCATAGTCGGGGCCCAAAATGGACAATATCATGCTACGGCAGAGTCGAGCCCGGGAAGTGGTCCCGCCCGAGCTGGGATGTGACAATTTGGGAGCTCACTGGCTTTGGGTTCCATCGGAACTTCGAAGTTAAGCAAGTTCACACGAGAGCAATCCCAAGATGGGTGACCAACTGGGAAGTTCTTGTGTGAGTTCCCAGAAACAAAACTGTGAGGGCATGGTCGGGGCCCAAAGAGGATAATATCGTGCTACGACGGAGTTGAGCCCAGGATGTGGTGGGGGCCTGGGCCGGGATGTGACAATTTGGTATCAAAGCCAATCCCTGGCTAGAAGTGTGCTAACGAGGATGTCGAGCCTTTAAGGGGGGTAGATTATAATATCCCACATTTCCCAAGGGAGTGGATCCTGTAAGCCTTATCTATATATTTCCATCTCTGCCTAGCACGAGGTCTTTTGGGAACTCACTAGCTTTTGGCTCAATCGGAACTTCGAAGGCCTCTAAGAGGGTGGATTATAACATCCCACATTGCCCAAGGGAGTCGATCCTGTAAGCCTTATCTATATATTCCCATCTCTACCTAGCACGAGGCTTTTTGGGAACTCATTAGCTTTGGGTTCAATCGGAACTTCGAAGTTAAGCGAGTTCGTGCAAGAGCAATCCCATGATGGGTGACCCATTGGGAAGTTCTCGTGTGAGTTCCCAGAAACAAACCGTGAGGGCGTGGTCGAGCCCCAAAGCGGAAAATATCGTGCTACAATGGAGTCGAGCCCAGGATGTGGTGGGGGCCCGGGCCGGAATGTGACGTAACTTATCATTTTCAAATGCACAATTAAGATGTTCACATATCTAGCATGGCATATAACTAGATTATATGAATTCTCTCTTACTTTGCATGTTAGATGCATGGCATATACATAAAACTTATATTTATAAGTGCAACCTAGCATCGCATATACATCCTTATCATTCTCAACAGAAAGCAAACATAAACAAGTTAGCTAAGCTTGAAAATATATGCTTGAAATGATTGAAACAGAAACCGATTCTACCTTGCAAGTGAAATTGATAAACTAAAACTGCATCATAACATTAATTCAATCATGTCTAGGGCTTCAAAGCAGCCCTAAGTATCCATAAAAACAACATACATAAAAAGTCAGGAAAGCTAGAACCTAGAAACTGCTCAAGGTTGAAAACTTTTGCTCTCTCTCCAGATTCTCCTCCTTATGTTGAGTATTTGTCTGCTATTAAAAGGCTTAGGACTTATCTAACATTTGACACATTTACATCCTTGAATTGACTCTCATTTATAACTCATAACTTCTTTTTATGATGTCATAACTTCTTGTCAAAACCTCCAAATTACAAGTTGTAAAGACCATCAGAAAGAAGACTTCCAGGGCTTTCCAACCATATATGACCCATTTTCTAATTCGTTCTGAGCACTTCGGGACAAAGCTCGTACGTTGGCTATTCTACAAGGGTCTTTTCTGACGGATCTTGGGCCACTTGTTACAATATTCAAAATAAGATGATTTCTTCAAGTTCTTACTTTCATCCTGAAATACAATATAAACAACAAAATACCTTGTGATGCACAGATATTTTAAGTAAAAAAACCTAAGCAAAAAAGGGCGTAAAAGTATAACTTTATGCACCCAACAAATACCCCCAAACCTAGATTTTGCTAGTCCTTGAGCAAACCAAAACTAAAAGAAACAAAAACACCATAAAAGACAAACATAGTTAATCTAAGACCAATTCCGTTGGTGAGACGAATGCAGTAAGCTTATGCATCAAGCCTTTAAACCTCTAGGCATCCTTAGTAGGAAAAGTTGTGTCTCCTAAGGGTTTAACAGTGATGGTACCCATAAATGTCCGAAATAACCTACAAAACAACGATTAGAGAACTTTTGAAACAAGATAATAAGAATCAAAACTCAACTATGCCTTACGCTCCTAACTTTGAATTTATCTTTGCAGCAATCAAATATGCATGTTAGTAAGGTGCTCTAGCTCAAATTCAACCTATTACTAAGTTACAAGCTCAAGCAAGGAAGATAAGATTCGTCTCAACTCTAATCTCACAAATTCACTCTTTCACTTGATTCCTAGGGCTTGCTCTCAACAAGTATATGTGAATGAGGTTATGTAATGGAAAGCAAGATATTCTCACACATAATTCAATTAGAAACAAAAGAACTTTCTGGATAGATCTCATGAAAGGAATTAAATACTAAGAATAGGATAACACGCATACTTACTAACATCCATGAATACTAAGGTTTTTACGGTAGGGGCTATGAAAGGATGAATAAGGAATACTAGAACTTGAGATGTACCAAAGTGTTTTCCTTGCAAAACCAGCATGCTCTCCTCTTGAATTGATCTTCTTTACTTGTTCTCAGCTTCTAGGACCCATGGATTTAGAAATTGCATCTTTTTCTCTTTTTTTTTTTTTTTTTTTTCTTATTTTGCAATTCCAACCCATGTTATCTTGGTACACCACTTTCTTAGCTTCAAGCTCGATCATTATATTTGTCTTCATCACTTTGGTATTCCACAAGCTATAGGGAATGGCTATTATGGGGGAAAATGGGTAGAGTTTAGTGTGGGTGATGGAAGATGGCTGTGTTTGGCTTCAAAATGGGTAATGGCTCACACAACAAAGGTAGTGAATTAGGCCATTTACTAGTTAAAACATGCGTACTCTAACATCGTCTCAATGAATTCATTCATGGGTGATAACAAACACAAGTATCCACCAAAGAGAACTCTTAGTATTCAATCAAAAAGGAATAATGAGATCATTTGAAATGAATTTGAAAGAAAAGGATAGGAGGAGTAGAAACAATTTAATCCCTCTAAAAGAAGCAAATTGACACAAAATTTCACAAAAGGCAATCTCCACTATCCTTCTTCTAAGGCTTGAACTAGTAACTTTTCACAACTATTCTTAGAACTGAGAGCAGTGGTATTATATAGCACATACAACAACTTTCAAAGCATAGCCAAAGTTATGATTGCAAGACTAAGTTAAACATGTACACGCCCATTATTTAATTGTAAATAGCTCTAATCATGACTCAAAAAGACTAAAAATTCAATACCACACACTTTGTAGCTGCCCTAAATCATTGGGCTGCTTGAATGGAATGAAAGACACACAACTGAAAACAAAATAAATTAAGTTAGTAAGCAAAACTAAAAGGAATTGCGAAGTTGTTTAAGCGCAGTCCCTGGCAACGGCGCCATTTGTTGAAGTTCCTTTCGAGTGCAAATATAAAGATAGTATAGTGGCACAAGTAAAGGTGTCGAACCACAGGGACTGATAAACAACTTAGTAAAACCTTTGACTCTTACATATTAGCATCAGTTAATGACTCCTATGATTTAAAATTGGGGGGTTTAAGTAATTTTGGCAAAGAAATAAAGACAGAAAAAAGGGAAAAATTAGAACTGTCTAAAATTAAACCTAAGACATGAAATAGGTTAGAAAAGCTTTTAAGACATAAATCTGACTTCAAATGAACAAAGGCCTTCCCCTAAACATTCCTGAATCAGTGATATGATCTTTTAACTTATCCTTTTCAAATGCACAACTAAGATGTTCACATATCTAGCATGGCATATAACTAGATTGTATGAATCCTCTCTTACTTTCCATGTTAGATGCATGGCATATACATAAAACTTATATTTGTAAGTGCAACCTAGCATGGCATATACTCAGATTTAGCACCTAGAAACTCATTAAGAACCAAGAGGATTATGAACATCACATGAACCTTAGAACATGGCATTTATCCTAGAACTTCATGGAATCAATTTACATGATTAGTTATGAACCTAACCACATGTTGCTAATGAATGAAAGACGATATGGTAGTCATCCTTATCATTCTTAACAGAAAGCAAACATAAACAAGGTAGCTAAGCTTGAAAATATATGCTTGAAATGATTGAAACAAAAAAATGATTCTAGCTTGCAAATGAAATTGATAAACTAAAACTGCATCATAACATTAATTCAATCATGTCTAGGGCTTCAAAGTAGCCCTAAGTATCCATAAAAACAAAATAGATAAAAAGTCAGGAAAGCTAGAACCTAGAAACTGCTCAAGGTTGAAAACTCATGCTCTCTCTCCAGATTCTCCTCCTTCTGTTGAGTATTTGTCTCCTATTAAAAGGCTTAGTACTCATAACAACCAGCTTTTAGTATTGGAGTAACTGAAAACTAGCTGTTATAAGAATTTGTGACTAAACAGCTCATCTTTATTATGTCATAAGTTATTGTAAAAACTTCCAAATCAGAAGCTATAAAGACCATCAGAAAGAAGACTTCCAGGGCTTTCCATCCATATATGGCCCATTTTCTAATTCACTCTGAGCACTTCGGGGCAAAGCTCGAAAATTGGCTGTTCTGCAAGGGCCTTTTCTGGTTGATCTTGGGCCACTTGTTACAATATTCAAAATAAGATGATTTCTTCAAGTCCTTACTTTCATCCTACAATAAAATAAAAACAAAATACCTTGTGATGCATAGAGATTTTAAGTAAAAAACCTAAGCAAAAGAGGGCGTAAAAGTATAACTTTATACACTCAACAGGAAAACACGATCGAACACAAAGCGGAGGTCTTTACCGAATTCAACGGACTTACCTCAACTGCCATTAGCACAATCACACTCAATATAACTAGCCCTCTAATTGTCTCATCGTAGACCTTAATGATAGTCAGCAACCTATCTCACCATAATGGGATATTGGGCCAACCTTGGCTAGTGAAGATTGGAGTTGTCACCTCGATCAAATATCAGAAGATCCAATTTCGCATCCCGGGAAAAGCAGTCGAAGAGATCAAAGGCGACCAAACCATGTCTAGGTGATGCATTGTAGAATTTCTTAAGGAGACGAAGAATAAGTCTTTTGGCCTAGGAGTATCAGTTGAACTGTAGAAAGACGATTCTACCTCCACCAAATAACAATAACAGCAGATGAGTCAAGAGGATGGCATCAAGGTCGACATTGCTCTGGCAGGTAATCAGGATGGAAACCCGAAGAAGACGCTGAGCACATCTCCCTTGACCCTAAGCAGTGATCAGACCATTGCAAAACGCACATCCAAAGAATATCTGAGCAATCCTGGATATGAAGTCCCCCACCACTCTGAATGTGATCTAAGGTTTAACCTGATGAGCAGCTGCACTTAACTGATTCTTCTTGCGACCTACCAATCGATGCAAGCTTTTTTCAAGTCAATCAGGATGCGTAGTGAAACAAATGGAATGACAAAGTACTAGAAAGAATTACAGGACTTAGATAAGTGCCTGACATTACCTCATTTACAATCCAAGCTGGAAACAAAGGAGGGTCTATGCATCCATACAACGGTATCTGAAGTAGCAATGAGCTCTACCCTCATACATGAAGAGATTGCGCCTCAACCACCTGTATTCCACAGTTCAAAAGCTCTTCTCGATGCAGAAACCAGATATTTGAAAATCAAAACTTTGATTTTGGCACTAGTTATTGCAACATAGAAGCTCAAGCCTTATGATAACTCATATATTTCATGAATTTATACCATCTTTTTCTTGCCTCTTTGTGATGTTTTTGAGTTAAACTGGTTGCATTTTACCTTATTTTGTGTAAGTGTGCAGTTACATGTACTTTAAGATCAATTTGAAGGGAAAAGAAGTGAAAACATACCATTTTTGGAGCTGGCCCTTATTTAAACGTGGATAGAAGTTTAATGGCCTATTTTGAAGCCCAAATAAAGTTGTTACTTTTTTTGAAGCCCAAATAAAGAATCCAAAATAAATCTGGCTAGTTAGGAGACCAAGAACAGAATGGGAAAGGAATTGGATCATCTAGCCTAATTTGGAGGAGCCAAATAAGGAAAAAAGTTCAAAACTTTGGCTTAATGGTTGAGATCACCTTGCAATCAGCTGCAGCCCCATTTTGCATATAAATACTAGGGTTTCAGATCACTTTTACACAAGCCCCCCTTGGGGGTCACCCAGAGCTTTCTCTCTTCTCTTTCTTTGGCCTTTCTTCAAGAAACAAAACCCTATTTCCCTTCGCCATCCGCTACCACCCAAGAAACCATTTAGCCACACTGTTCTTAGAGAAGTTCAACATCATAATTGCTTCAAGGGGGTTTCTTCTATGAATTTAATTTCACTCATGTTGTTCTTGATATTTATATATTTTGTAATCATGTTGTGTAATTAAGTTCATAGTTGGGGATTTTGATGTAGCATTGCAAACCTACTCTATGTTATTAAGTTAAAGTATTCAAATTACCAATCTATGTTCTTGTTTCATTCACTGATTTTATAGTATAATTTTTTTGTTAATCTTAATGTTTGATCACCATTAGGACTGCTTATGAATTATTTGATCAAGGATATAGTACACATCATGCTTAATCTTGGTGGACATGTGAATGAATGAAGAAACTACTATGTATACATCCTTACTTGCTAATCTAAGTTGAACATCACAACAAGGTTGCATATTAGGAGTACTTGATCATAACCACACATTAAATGGATGATCATAAATAAGTAAAACGAACCCTAGTTGCATATTAGAGAGTTGAATGCGTTTTGACTTAATTTTCATGGAATTGACTTGTAATGGTGAAATCGGTATCCCTAGTTTTTTTCCCATCATTTCTAAATCAATTAGTCATTCATCTTTATCTTGTCTTGAATTTTAAGTTACTTTAGCTTTCAAAACAAAAATCTAAATTCAGTTTTCATTTTCATTGTTTAGTTAAGGTTCACATAAAGCTAGTAATTTGTAGAGTTCTAATCAGTCCATGTGGTTCGACACCCTTACCTGTGCCATTATACTATCTTTATATTTGCACTTGAAAGGAACACAACAAAATTTTGGCGCCGTTGCCAGGGACTGATTTCAGCCCCTATAATTACTTGATTTATAAACCCTATTTGTTTTTCTTTTCTTAATTTAGATTTTTAATTTACATTTTAGGTTGTTTGATTTTAGGTGGTATAGAGAGATGTACAGCGAATGTCAGTTATGTGCTAAAATTGGCCATCTTCTTCAATTCTACCCAAGGAGAGATGAGTTTCCTATGTTTGTCTGAGAGCACTCACACCACATGCATTTCTCTAACCAAGAGCCACTACAACCATTGTCAAACACATATAGCCCTACTTGGAGAAACTCTGATCATGGCTCTTGGAACAACATAGAAGCTCCAAATCAAGCATTTGCACCTCCATCATAGCAAGAATCCTTTAACACTACTCTGGAGGACACTTTGAAGCTACTTGCTCAAAGCACTTTACAATTTCAACAATCAATGAGTAACATGATTCAATAACACTCCACTGCACTTACCAAGTTGAAAATTCAATTGGGGTAGATTGTCCAAGTGTTAAATGAACATCAATCTGGTGGTGATGATCAAAAAGTGGAGGAAAAACAACCAAAGGAAGCTTGTTGTGCATATTTTCATAGTAAGGTTCATGAGCCTTACAAAGATGAAGAACCTTACATTCCTCCCAAGCCATATGTTCCACCAATTCCTTTTCCAGGGAGATTTGTCAAACAATAGCATGAGCAGCCACCCATAGATATGCTTGGTGAAACTCTGCCAGACATAGTGTTTGAAGCTCTTCCTCTATCTTATAATTCAATTGATTATTTTTCAAAATCTGTGTCGGATTCTCCATGTTGTTTTACATCTTTTCAAGAGGGAAAATAATTGAAGTTCGATAACGATACCTTACTGCCATCTCAAATAAAGGAAAAAGATATGGCCTCACATTTTATTCACAAGAAGAGACAAAAATGCCATCATAATCGAGGCCTTGTGGAAATTCTGATAGCGATTTTACCACTTGTAAAACAAAGGATTAAATCGTAGAAAATTCTTGCAAGAGAACAAGTGTTTATAGTATAGATGGCTCAAGCAAGGTCGATCTCCTCAGGGACTGATATAAACAATTACGAGTTTTTGTGTATTTAACTTATTTAAACTTAAAAATTACACTAATTTGACGAAACTAAATATTGCTAGATGTAACTTAAACAAATATCTAAAATGGGAATTGGTGTATAGAAATAATGATTCAACTTAAACAAAACAAGTAAATAAGGAAATTCAAGATAAAATAAATGATTTAGGAAAAATAAATTGACAATATGCTAGAGTTCAACCTTTACCAACAACACTCCTACGTAGCTATTCCAATTGCTTAAATAATTGAAAACACACATGCTTTGAAGGTTGGATTTTCCTTGTGTATGTTTTACTCGTGACATTCAAGCTAAAACGCATACCACTACATGCAACTTATCCATGACATTTGGATTAAATATAAACATGAGTGATTCATTAATCTTGGTGAAAATCCTTTTGTTAAACCATATAATCCCTAAGAGCATGATATTTACCTTAGGAGAGTACAATTCACAATCACAAGAAGCACAACCAATTTTAACGTGACATTCGTTCAAAATTGCATCCGATAACTTTTCTAAGCATCTTAATGGTAATCAATCATCAAGACACATAGATAGTTTAATTCAGTGGTTGAAAATATCAAAGCAAGCATGTAACAACACTTAAGCAATTGAAAAATAAAACTACGTATTCATGTTGCGGCTCATGGCCTCACTCTAGCATAATAAAATTAGTTACACATAATTATGTTCATACATAAATATTTATCCATAAAACAAAATAACATAGAAAGAAAACACCCGTTTTGGTTTCTCTGCTGCTCTGCTGCACCTCTGCTTCTGTGCCTGCTGCCGTGCGTTTCTGCACCTGGCGCTCTCCCCTCTTTCCTCTGGTTTCTGCTTCTGTCGCTCTGCTCTCTCCCTGCGCCTTCTCCTCTGTCTCCGTGTCTACCTTCTCTGTCTCTCCTTTTTATTTTCTGTTTTGTTTTCTGCCTTTGCGCCTCGTGCGCACTGACTACTCCCCCTCTGCCCGTTTATTTCTTCTTATTCATTTCCGTCAGTCCCTCTTCCTCTCTCCACACTTGCTGCCTTCCACTTTCAATTCTTTTCTTTAATCTTTTTCTTCCGTGCTCTCCCACTTCTCTCTTTTATTATTCTATCCATGCTTGTGCCATCCTCTCTGTCTATCCTTTATGCCGTGTCTTCCATCAACCCATTTTCTGAAGGAATTATTTTGGAAAACATGTTCATTTAAGCAACATCAATAGCATGCTAATAACAATTAAAAGGCGGAATCATGCTTGCATGCACTTAAAAACAAAACATAAACCAAGAAATTCAAAGCCTAGTAGATTGGTGAACCAATAATCAACTCAAAAACAAAGTGAGTTGAAATTAATACCTTTGTAGATTCCTCTTTGCATAAGCAAAGGCTAATCACCCAAAGAGATAGGGCCTTCATTCCTTGCTTCTTAGATCCATGGATTTGGATGGAAGAATAGGTTCTCTAAGTTCCCAAAATTGAGAACCTCTAAGTCTCTTCACCAAGGTTAGATTGTAGAAGAAATGAGTGACCTTGGAGTAGTAGGATTGCTAGATGTACCCTCCAAGGTGTTGGCCTCTTTAGAGAGAAAATGGAGAGACAATTCTCACCAATTTCCCCAAAAATAAACCCTTATTTTCACTTAATGAATTTTGGTTATAATGTCATTTATATAGTCACTTCTTTAAGTGACCTAAATAACCAAAACCCTAATTCATTCACCTTATGGCCGGCCACCTTGGGATTTTTGGGCTTTTGGGCCTTAATGAATCTTTATTCATTAAATTGTCATACAACTTAAGTTAATGGGCTTGACGTTCGAAGCCCATTGGGCCTTAAGGTCCAAAACTATCCCGAAGGTCTTTAACGAACTTATTCGTTTGATTAATTAACATATTAATTAATCCTTGCCATAAATAAATGATTAAACCATTTAATCATTCTTACTCATTTCCGTTTAATCTCCAATCTCCACCTCTTACGGTGTGCGATCCATTAGGTTCCTTTTAGCGAGGTAGTGGGCGATTAAAACCATTTTACATCGATTGTGAATTGAAACTATTTTCAATTCTCCCTTTAGTGATTATACACTTTTAGGGCTTCCACAAACCATGAGTGACACCTAGCAGCATATCATGGTTACCCAAGCTAATCAGAAGAGGTTAGAGAACCTATTCAGTTCGGGATTACAAATGCAATACGGTCCTTCTCTAATCTAATACTCTTGACCACATTGTTTGGTTTGATAGTTTATTTGCTCATGTCTACTATCCAATGTGTGTCTTATGCTTATATGATTACCTTGAATGTGATTCGGAACGCATTCCCAAATCTCATTCAAACTCTGATCAGAGATTTAAATCATATCATAGAGTATTCTCCCTCAAACGGTTTGAAGGTTAGAGATCCCTTGTTGCGCATTCACTTGTCTCCATAGCTAAGTCACTTGACCCCAACGATGCCGTGGACACCCTCCTGATGGAGTGACTTTGACATAATCAAAGATCAAGGTCTTAACCACAAGACAACTATGATGCCTCAGGTCAAAGGACTAATTTGCATTATCTCAACCATGAGTTCTCATGTGACATGGAATATGAGAACCCTTCATTGATCGCGTTCAGTGAACTCATTCTCTATTGAGCACCTACCGTACTTGTCTTGATGTCACACACACCAATGACTCGAGACTAATCACTTTCCCTGAGAGAAGACATAGTACGTACTGATCTTAACGGACTGTCAACGCCCAATTGGCAATCCTATGATCAGGAACGTTTAGGATGTGTCTACGAAAGAATGGTCTCATGAATCTAACTTCATTAGATTACATTCTCCCAATCACATATTCCTTGGACTTTATCGTTTAAGCATATAACATTTATATGAGACGGCTCAAACAATAATCTTTGCCCTTTATATGTTAAACTAGATTAGTTTAACATGTGAAATGTCCGTAAAGTATCATCACATGATTGGCTTTAGGGCACATTTCCAACAATCTCCCACTTGCACTAGAGCCAATCAGCTTGGTCATCTTGATGATACCTCTTCTGAAGTCATTTCATAAATGGCTGAATAGTAGGCCTAGACAGTGGATATCTATATGTGTTATCCACAGAAGCAACCTTGAGAATAACGACGTCACCATTATACATGATTCTCAATCATGTGGTTCAGTCTCTCATTTGTGTTCGGATCTTGATGAGACCTTGATTCCCAGGCTTGAGCTATCGCCCCATTAGTGTCATACACTTTCTGGTTGGAATCGAATAGAGAGTTCATAAATGAACTTTCCCATCCAAACAACATTGTTGTAAACTTCTATATGGCAATATATCTTGCATTCATAATGGAACACACTAAAGTCATTACTTTAATGTTTCCATCCAAATATCTCTTTAGTCATAATAAAGAGATATCTGTTTATCTCTTCATTCATAATGAAGAAACGTCCAATGATGGATTAGATTCATAATCTAATACATTTACGCTTCCATTACGTCACTTTGATTCTTCCTCGATCTTTGAGGAATTTATCCTTTAGTATTTCTTAAATACTTTAAGGACTCACTTGACAGTTGCCATGGTTCTGATCCTGGGCTTGCGCTGATATCATCTTGTACCATTCTAGGTACAACTCATATCAATGTTTTTCATACAATATGAAATACATAAATCACCTTTCTGCTTATGCATAAAGGATTCAATTTACGCATTATTTCTTTGGGAGTCAAATGGTACGTTCCCTTTGAGAAGGGCAACTTGCTAGTCTCACTAGAATCGTCCTTCTATTTGAAGTTTATCATCATATGAGAAACTCCCTAGCATCCATTGTCTATTATTAGGGATTGATATAATCCAATTATATCATGAAATATATCATTATAGATTTCCATCCTATGTATATAGACTATATCTCCCATATACATTCTATCTTCATATAATGTATTAAAGTCATAACTTTAACGAAGAAGTATTCTTTTCATTTCCAAAATTAATATATCATATATATTTAAATTTTAGGAACATGATTAACTCCCACTAATCTTTTTATAAAACTAGTAAACAAAAGATTCATTTACATCTTTATGAGAAATCAAACGATTTGATCCTTTTTCTCATAAAATGCAAATAGCTCCCACTATCTTGCTAAGATCCATGATGGATGGATCTCTACAACTTATTTGTCTTGTGATTTATAGTTTTAGACATATATTATCAAGACTATCTTAATAATGATTTCGGAAACCCATATTATGTCCAAAACATTAAATCACCATTTAGTTGTAGCTAGCAATCTTCGAATTTATTGAAACTAAGACTACGTCAAAAATGGTTCCTTTAAAGTCAACCATTCTATTTGATTGTAGTCACCTTAAGCTACCAATTAGCTATGAAGGTTTCATTATTTCGAGTCAAATGGTACTTTACCATTTAGTTGAGTATATATCGTATATGCACTCAATGTAGTCACAAGGATTTTCATTCTTATTTCTTTCGAATTAAGAGGTGCAACTCTATGACATAGTCATAAAGTTCAAAACCATTCAACTGAGACGGTTTATAAATCCTTATCTACTACCTTGGAGCTTGAGGTATAGGTACTAGGTTGTTTTATTTGTTGATTACTTTCTTGTCTCTCGAAGAACCCATTCTTTGAGTTCTATCTCTCGTTCATTTGCTTTTAGGCAAATCACATTGTAGAATTACAACGAACTACCCAACAAAACAACATTTGTTAGTTGGTTTATAGAAGCGATATCCAAAAGTTATTTTAAGGATATCCTACAAGATTGTTATCAAACAAATATTGCTTATTAGCACACAACCCCAAATCTTTAACATGCTTAAGATTTGTCTTTCTTTCCAACTACATCTTATGGAGTTATGAAAATATTGAAAGATCTTCTCATTGGCAATCATATTGTTTTTAGAAGTATATATCCTATATATGGGTAACAGATAACATCTAACGAACTAAATCTTATTCAAGTTCGTTCTTCTCCTAATGGAGAAATACATTATCTTATGATGCTTATTTCCTTGATATCTTTCAAGGAAACTCATCTAAAGTGTTACCTTTCCTTGGATCAAATCTAAGGAGGTAAATACTTTAGATGTCTTACTCATCAACTTACATTACTTGAATTCTTTGAAACATTTTGCAAAGTATTCGGACTTGTGTTTATTCAAAATAAACTATAGTCCAACCGAGAGTGATCTTCGGTGAATGTTATCCAACATGAGTAGTATTATGTTTGTGGACAAGTGCCACTAACATCTAAGTGAATTAACCTCAACATCCTTGTGATTCTTTCTTCTTTCCAAAAGAATAAAGATTCGAACATTTCACCTCTATACAATTTTAACAAGAAGGTATTGGATCCGGATCTAACGATCCAAAGCATCCATCTTTCACCAACTCATAACTTATGTTTTTAGAGGAATCACAACTTTAGTTGGGATTAGTCACTACCTTGCAACCTTTTGGGTTTTAAGCATCATTATTTTCTAAACAGTTAACACTACCATATTATCTCTACTATAGAGATAATCAATTAGATTACCATAATCCAATCATTGATTAATAAAGAACATTGTTTTGTCAAACAAAACATTTATCCATTTCACATAGTGACGGAATTTAGTTCCTTAAAATTGGAATATAAAGACAATCTATATTTTTCCAATTTCTATGGTAGTTCATATGAGGAAGTAAGTACCATCTGCTTTCACAGAGATCTACATTTGATTCACGTTTCGAATGTGAAGTACTTTCTCTTCTCTCATATTTCTTCTACTTCTTATTAGTCACACTTTTACAACGATTGTAAAACATAGTCACTAATACGGAATCATACATTCAAGTAGAAGAACCAACTGTTTTGAACTATTCAAGAACATTTTACAACACCTTCGAAAGGTGTGTTCTTGACACTTGCAAGACATTTCTTGCAAATACCCCTTCCAATGTCCATCCTTTCATAAAGAAAGTTTGTTCCCTTGGAGTTATTTATCTTCTTTATTTGACTTCTCCTTTGACTACGATAGTCATGGTCCCTAAACTCCCACTATCTCTCTTGAAACCTTTTTTTCAATTGTGTTATACACATCAAACATTTTGGAGAGAGTGCGGTTATTGTTCACTACACAGTTTACAATAAACTTAGTGAACGATTAGTATAGGGAAACAAAGGTGAAGTCCTTGCCTAGTTTCCGTCTCGTTAAGTGGTTTATCACTTCAACATTCAATGATTCAAAATCATCATAAGTCCATGTTAATGGACTATTTTTGTCAACCAACCATTATGTTCTAAACATAATTACAAACTTTAAAGAGTTGTACAAGGCAACTCTTATTTCTTCACACAACAAATTGTAAGTGAAGAATTATGGCACATATAAAGTGTCCATACCTTTGTGCTTTCTTCTCAAGTTCCTTGTTCATGTAACAAAGAAACAAGCACTAAGTGTTTGCATTGATTAAGGGTTGTTCAAAGCAACTCCTATTTCTTCATACAACAATTTGTAATTGAAGAATTATGATATTAAAAGTGTTGTCCTCTTTATGATAGACTTTTCTAACATGTTCTTATAATGATACATTATCATTAGGAAGATTGTGAGGATGAGACTACTTAGATATATATGCAATCCTTTTAAGACATTCTTTGGGATTGTGATACCAAGTCCGGAAACTAAAACATTCGGTTTTGTCAAGTGTTGGATAGCGTTTGCAAATATATTGGTAATCAAATACATAACGAATATAAATTGATTGATTTTAAACCATTTGATTCGGGTCTTTAAATCAAATAGTACCACCCACTATTTTTGGCAAATTCCATATCCCTCATAGGAATTCGAGAGTTTTGGATGAAACTCCTAGTAGGTTATGGAAGGCTCACTATTACCAAGCCCACCTCAGAAGAACTCCATATTGGCTAGCAACAATAATAATGAGAGAGTACGCTTACTCATTTGCAACTAATGCAAGTACCCATCTCGTTTGGCCTCTAGAGAATGATGCCTCAGAAGAACTCCATATTGACACCATTGCACTTAGTTAAGTCATTCCCACCATGCTAGTTCAAGTAGGGGTTCAAGAATGGCCTCAGAAGAACTCCATATTGGCCACACTCGTTGCCTACCTTTCACTTCATCATATGTGTATAGACTTCTCCTGAATGTAAGCACATACTTTGCAACCCCAGAACTGGACGAATACGGTGTATGAGTCACAAACGATTGAAGCTACCACGGTGGAAGGCCACGAAAGAGTGTTCTAAGCACTCTCCGCTTATCAACTTAATATTGGTTTGGTTGAGGGTTTTAGGTCTCATCACATATAAACATACATTTTAATCTCTATTAAAACAATTTTGGTCCTATTACAACTATTGATCCATCTCATTGTTTTAGTTGTACATAATACTCCCACTATGCTTTTAAAATGATTTTTAAAGCAAGAGTATATGATACTACTAACATAAACTTTGCATTCATTTGATGGACTACATAGTTGCCTTAGGGCCTTAGGATGATTATGAACCTTTGTTTAGATTCAACACGAGCCTTGTGTTGAATCTCGGTCTAGGGATGGTGATTGATTTTAGTTACGCGTTTAATCACATTAAGGCGTGTTGTCTTAGGGGCGTTGGACCCAACTACTTCATTTTCATGCATATCGTATAAAGCAAGAAAGAAGTACTTCAAAGTAAAGGTGAGCTTATGCTCATTACAACATTTGCATATAACAAATTACTTTAAAGTAAAGAAGAGCTTAAGCCCTTTTACAACATTTGATCAAATCAAATTACAACCAAAATCTAATCTACACATTCCCATGGTTCAAACAAATTTGAAACGGCCTTTCACATAGCTCAATTATATTAGGCTTAGGTTCATAATCACCCTTTAATTAATTAACACTTTAACTAATTATTGAATGCAACATTTTCATTTGGTTTTTGTATCCATAAAATTGATTTAAATGGAGCTAAACAAAATGAAAATCCAATTCTCATTTAAAGAGACAAAACAATTTTGTTCTCATCCTATTTGGGCCATCATGCAATAACCACAACTTTTTGGGCTATATTGCAATAACAAAAACTTTTGGGGTCACTTTGTATAATACACAAAAGTCACAACTTCATGTAAATACAACTACAACCCAAACTTTTAATAATGCAAAAACTTCATTAAAGGAACAAAACAATTTGTCCTTTAGCGTTTTTGGACCTAAACGTAAAAACGTAAACTTTTGGGCCAAAGTGCAAATACACAAAAGTATCAAAACTTTATGTAATTACATAAAAGCCCCAAAAGTACTCCCTTTGAGGGAGTGGCTGGTTTTAGGGAGAGATAAGGTTGGTGTGTGTGTTGATTTGTGAGTTTTGTCAAAAGCATGCAAGTGTATGTAGATAAGTTTATGAAATAATTCAATCACAATTATTTCAATCATCACTTATACAAATATTTAACATTTTAAATACATGATAAATCATTTAAAAACAAATCACATAAACTTTATGAAATAATTCAAAACTTTGAATCAAAACACCAAACCTTTTTGTTCTTGGCAAAAACAACAAGAACAATGAAGAACATTCATGAAAAACCCAAATTTTTCCATGAACTTTTTTTCACCCAAAAACATTCCAAAACCATTCTTACTTAAGGGAAATAACATCTAACCAAACTAGGGTACTTAGGGGTTCCAAAGAACACATTAAAACACTTTTAACAAGTCAAACAAGAACCCAAAAATCCACCCTTTAGATTTGGCCGAATTTTCCCAAAAGCATGGCACCAAATTTTAGCTCCAATATTCATGCTCATATGAACAACATCTACAACATTTGAGATAGCAAATTTTCCAACAAAATTTACTTTCAAAGAAGCAAGAATAAAGCTTGTAACAATTACAACTTTTAGATCACATACTATGAACTACAAAACCCAAAAGGATTCACCAACTACTAGACCTAGGCTCTGATACCACTTGAAGGAATTATTTTGGAAAACATGTTCATTTAAGCAACATCAATAGCATGCTAATAACAATTAAAAGGCGGAATCATGCTTGCATGCACTTAAAAACAAAACATAAACCAAGAAATTCAAAGCCTAGTAGATTGGTGAACCAATAATCAACTCAAAAACAAAGTGAGTTGAAATTAATACCTTTGTAGATTCCTCTTTGCATAAGCAAAGGCTAATAACCCAAAGAGATAGGGCCTTCATTCCTTGCTTCTTAGATCCATGGATTTGGATGGAAGAATAGGTTCTCTAAGTTCCCAAAATTGAGAACCTCTAAGTCTCTTCACCAAGGTTAGATTGTAGAAGAAATGAGTGACCTTGGAGTAGTAGGATTGCTAGATGTACCCTCCAAGGTGTTGGCCTCTTTAGAGAGAAAATGGAGAGACAATTCTCACCAATTTCCCCAAAAATAAACCCTTATTTTCACTTAATGAATTTTGGTTATAATGTCATTTATATAGTCACTTCTTTAAGTGACCTAAATAACCAAAACCCTAATTCATTCACCTTATGGCCGGCCACCTTGGGATTTTTGGGCTTTTGGGCCTTAATGAATCTTTATTCATTAAATTGTCATACAACTTAAGTTAATGGGCTTGACGTTCGAAGCCCATTGGGCCTTAAGGTCCAAAACTATCCCGAAGGTCTTTAACGAACTTATTCGTTTGATTAATTAACATATTAATTAATCCTTGCCATAAATAAATGATTAAACCATTTAATCATTCTTACTCATTTCCGTTTAATCTCCAATCTCCACCTCTTACGGTGTGCGATCCATTAGGTTCCTTTTAGCGAGGTAGTGGGCGATTAAAACCATTTTACATCGATTGTGAATTGAAACTATTTTCAATTCTCCCTTTAGTGATTATACACTTTTAGGGCTTCCACAAACCATGAGTGACACCTAGCAGCATATCATGGTTACCCAAGCTAATCAGAAGAGGTTAGAGAACCTATTCAGTTCGGGATTACAAATGCAATACGGTCCTTCTCTAATCTAATACTCTTGACCACATTGTTTGGTTTGATAGTTTATTTGCTCATGTCTACTATCCAATGTGTGTCTTATGCTTATATGATTACCTTGAATGTGATTCGGAACGCATTCCCAAATCTCATTCAAACTCTGATCAGAGATTTAAATCATATCATAGAGTATTCTCCCTCAAACGGTTTGAAGGTTAGAGATCCCTTGTTGCGCATTCACTTGTCTCCATAGCTAAGTCACTTGACCCCAACGATGCCGTGGACACCCTCCTGATGGAGTGACTTTGACATAATCAAAGATCAAGGTCTTAACCACAAGACAACTATGATGCCTCAGGTCAAAGGACTAATTTGCATTATCTCAACCATGAGTTCTCATGTGACATGGAATATGAGAACCCTTCATTGATCGCGTTCAGTGAACTCATTCTCTATTGAGCACCTACCGTACTTGTCTTGATGTCACACACACCAATGACTCGAGACTAATCACTCTCCCTGAGAGAAGACATAGTACGTACTGATCTTAACGGACTGTCAACGCCCAATTGGCAATCCTATGATCAGGAACGTTTAGGATGTGTCTACGAAAGAATGGTCTCATGAATCTAACTTCATTAGATTACATTCTCCCAATCACATATTCCTTGGACTTTATCGTTTAAGCATATAACATTTATATGAGACGGCTCAAACAATAATCTTTGCCCTTTATATGTTAAACTAGATTAGTTTAACATGTGAAATGTCCGTAAAGTATCATCACATGATTGGCTTTAGGGCACATTTCCAACATTTTCTGCTGCCTTTGATATTCTTTTATTCTTTTCCTTTCACTCTTCATTGTCTGCCAGCTTTTGCTTTAAACAATAAGGCAATCACCCTTTCAAAACATCACCCCGTGGAGACAAGCTCCACTTCCATTTCTCTTATTTGTTTTTTATTAATTCCTTTTCTCTATTTACTTGAAAGTGATCCTAAAATAAATTTAACTGCACATTAACACAAGATAAGGTAAAATGTCACAATTTTAACACGAAAACATCACAAAGACTTTAGAAATTGATAATATAAATGCATGAAATATATGAGTGATCAAATACCCCCAAACTTGCATTTTTGCTAGTCCTCTAGCAAAACAAAACTACTCAACTAAAACTAGATTCAACAACTTAGTAGCCAACTTCTCAAATTCGATTTCAGAGATAAGTGCTAATCATGATACAAACAACCAAGAACTAATCAAGAGCTCAAAACATCATCCAATAATTAACCAAATTTCCTTCAAACAAAACGTTGAAAAGCCATGTGTGAGCTAGCCATGTCAATGCAATTCCAAGCTCCTTTAAATCATCATATGCAAACATATGAGTTTCTCACAAGACATACGCTCATTCACTCATAAGTTTTGGTTAATGTGTTCCACTCAAGTGATCTCATTGTACATGCCGCCATATGCTTGCTTGTCCACCTAACTCGCTTATCAATATTTAAGTAATACCTTGGATCAATAGGACTTTATTACGGTTGTAATGGGGCTAAAGGTGATAGGCTAATGAAAGAAAGGATATGGAAATCAAAAGTTTTGAGAAAGTACACTTTGGTAGTTTTCTAACACCTCAATATCACATCACCTCAAATTGAAAGCAAAATAATAAAACCTTGAGCACCTGTTACTCCCCAAATTTAACTTCAAAAGGAAATTTATACTCTACCGACACATTTTCAACTGATCAACACTCTCCAATTTTCTTATATTTCGTTTTTTTTTTTCTTTTTTTTTTCTTTTCTTTTTTTTTCTTTTCTTTTGTTCTTTTTTTTTTTTTTTTTTTTATATCATTGAAAGAAACAAATCTGCAAAAGCTACATCACCCATCAAATTCACATTTCATTATAATACACATGCTCCATCCATCTTTCTACATAAATGAAACCCCCAAAAGCACAACCCATGTAATACTTTCTCAAAACAATAAGGAATCGATTTTTGTGTATGGGCTCAACTCCAATATTGGAGCAAGGTAAAGAGATGTGGCTAACAAAGAAATGGCTTAGTTAAAGGCTCAATGGGCTACTACGGGTAAACATAGCATATAAGGTAGGCATGAAAGGTTCAAACGATCCAAAGATGGCCTATATCAGAACCAAGTTATTACATGAATTGATTAATGAATCGAGTAGTATAAAGCAAGTTCTAGAGATACATGTACAGTGAGATCATACGCACAAGAAGGAATGAGATTGATGCAAAATGGTTCAATCATGTATAGGCTCAAAAACTCACAAGGTTTACATAATCTCCCATGATTCACATATGAAACGCTAAATCATGCTCAAGTTTCACATTGACAAGACTAGGCACATTTATTTTTCAAGTTGATTTCTGGAAATCACAGTTAACACAAAGACAACGAAAAGAGCTTAGACTTTCTTGAAAGTAAGAAGGAAATTAAGATCAAATCTCATCATTGAATTGAGAAGTAGCTAAAAACAACAATAAAAATGCAAAAACTTTTTTTTTTTATAAAATTTTTTTTTTATAGAAAAATAAACTAACGAAATATATTTCCACCCCCAAACTTAATTATAGCATTGTCCCCAATGTTAATGAAAGAAATTTTTGAACAATAAGAGATAAAAATGGAAGGAAAGAAATATGAAATGAAATAGAGACACATAAATAAAAGGAAAGAACACACCAATTTGTGTAGGCGAATCTCGGAGTCTGATTTGAAACCAAGGAACTCTGATTTGTGCAGTCTGCATTCTTCTCTGCTTGTTTCTTCTGCACGGCGGGCAGGCACGAGGTAGATGTATTGGTCTGTTTCTTTCTTCAATCTTTCCAAGTGCCCACCTCTTGCTTTCTTTCTCCTTGTCCCTAGCTGAATTGTCTCCACATGTTTCGAGGTATCATTTTCACTTCCCTTACTTGTCCCCCAAGTAGATGTGGTAGACAAAACGAAAGCATAAGAGGATGAAGATGAGTACTCGAGAGCAAGGCTAGGTAAGCAATCAGGAAGGGGTTCCAGGCAGTTGGCTCCAGATCGGAAGATTGATACCAAATGCTGGCTGATTGCTCTCTTTCTCCTTGTCGTAAAACAAAGACAAGGAGAAGGACAGGGAGAAAGCATGATATGAGATACTCTTGCTTTCAACCTTCATGATATGAAATACTTTTGCTTTGGATTGGTTGTTTGCAGAGGTACCCCAAGGAATAAGGAACACTGAGTGACTCGAGAGGGTGTGTTGGAAAGGCATTCTCTGAGATGATGGAAGGTTATGTATGTCTGCCTTACCATGGAGGGTGAAGGTCGACATTTATAGGAATAATAACCGGTACTGTTCTTTCACACTGTCGGCAACCGTTGGATGATTGAACAGTAAACTTCACGTGATTTCTACTTTACCAGAGATCTTCGACAGATTTTCCGTGATTTCCGCAAAGCAGACTCTGCATGTGATAGATGGTGACACGTCTGGAAAAGCAGATTCCTCTCCGATTTCTGAGCTTGCCTCTTCGATCTCTAAGCTCCGTCGAGTGCAGATGTTGCATGTGACGAGTGCGGACAAATCTGGAAAACAAGATTGGCTGTGGTTTCCGAGCAAGCTCAGCTTTTGAGAAAGCTAGCGCCTCTTTGATTTTTTTAATTGGCCTCTTCGATATCTGGAATTTGCCTCTTCGATCTCCGAAATCCCATCGCGTGCTGATTTTTATAGAGGTATGCAGGACGTTCAAAGCACACTTGAATTTCTGCCTTCAAAAACTCCCTCTTTGCATTTCTACGATCTCGACTTGTCCGACCTCTTCTTTCTTTAACACCTCTGAAAAATGTCTGGCCCTTCCGACCGTCGTTTTGACTTGAATCTTGGTGAAGAGGCAGCTCCGCCTTCTCCAGACAACATATGGCGCCCATCCTTCATATCCCCTACTGGTCCCCTTACCGTGGGGGATTCGGTGATGAAAAATGACATGACCGCTGCGGTGGTGGCCCGAAACCTTGTCACCCCCAGAGATAACAGACTGCTCGCTAGACGATCTGATGAATTGGCGGTTAAGGAGTCTCTGGCTCTTAGCGTGCAGTGTGCGGGTTCCGTATCCAACATGGCCCAACGCCTATATGCCCGAACCCGTCACGTTGAATCGTTGGTGGCTAAAATACAGAGTCTCAAGCAAGAGATTAAAGGGCTCAAGCATGAGAATAAAGAATTGCACAAGCTCGCACACAGCTATGCCACCAGCATGAAGAGGAAGATTGACCAGATGCAGGACACCGATGGTCAAATTTTACTTGATCATCGGAGGTTTGTGGGTTTGTTCCAACAGCATCTGCCTTCGTCTTCTGGGACGGCACCGCATAGTGAAGCTCCAACTGATCAACCTCCGATACCTCCTCCTTCCGTGGCCCCACCAACTGCTGAGGCTCCGCCGACTACTGAAGCTCCTCCTAAGCAGCTTATGTGAAGGCTCCCTATTTGATTTAATGCTCAATGTTCCTTTCCTTTTTTTTTTTTTTTTTTTTTTTTTTTTATGAATGAAAAAAAAATATCTTGCAAGAAGTTGTGGTAGAGATTGCAAAATCATTACCTGCATAAAGGAACAAAAGTAAGACTTAAACACACAAACCAGAAAACAAGAGAAAAACAGAACAAGAACATTTAAAATTATTCAAAATAAAAAATGAAAGATAGAAAGCTTGGGTTGCCTCCCAAGAAGCGCTTTCTTTAACGTCTTGCAGCCGGACGATGCCTCTGGTTACACTCCCCTAGGTTCTATGGCATGGAAGTGATCTTCGAATGGAAGGTGATACTTGAAGTGATCCGGCAATGGTGTAAATTCTAGTGTGAATGCTCCCAAGAAAGATCTCACATTCTTCACCATAGTAATACCAGTTTTCTTTGGAACCACCTGAGTCGGGCTCACCCATTTGCTATCCGAGATTGGATAATTGATACCTGCATCGAGTAACTTCATCACCTCAACTCTTACAACTTTCTTCATGATCGGATTTAGACGTCTTTGAGCTTCAACAGTTGGCTTGGTCCCAGCCTCCATAAAAATCCTATAGATGCACAAAGCTGGACTAATGCCTTTTATGTCAGCAAGTGTCCACCCCAGAGCATCTTGATACTTGCGAAAAACTCTTAGTAATTCATCTTCCTCCGTGTCATTAAGATCAGCAGCAATAATAACAGGCAATGTCTCATTCACCCCGAGATGAGCATACTTGAGGTGGCTCGGCAGTAGCTTGAGCTCTAACTTCGGAGATTGCTCACTTGAAGGAAGAAGGGGCTGCTTAGGCATTCCAAGGCTTTCATAAACATGTCGCCACTTTGGATTATGAATTGGTGCACTATCCAATGCAGTAATGACGTCCACCACATTTTCTTCCATAGATAAAGTAGCATCATGGTTGGTGAGGCAAGTTAACAGCTTATCATTAGATGATCGTGAGGCAAAGTTTGCATGCACGATCCCATCCAAAACATCAACACGAAAACACTTTTCAGGTTCGAAAGGACGCTTGACAGCTTCAAAGAGTTTGAATACAACTGATTCTCCTTGCACTCTTAAGGTTAAAGTACCTGCTTCCACATCAATAAGTGTCCGGGCGGTGGCCATGAACGGTCGGCCTAAAATGAGAGGCACTTCCTTGTCTTCCTCCATGTCAAGTACAATGAAATCAGCTGGAAGATAGAATTTATCCACTTTAATAATCACATCTTCCAGAATACCCAAAGGATAGGTCACAGACCTATCTGCCAATTGAAGACTCATAGATGTGGGCTTGAGTTCTCCTTCACCTAATTTTTGAAAAACAGAATAAGGCATAAGGTTAACATTTGCTCCTAAATCAATCAATACTTTATGAAAATCAAGACTACCAATAGTACAAGAGATAGTGAAACTCCCCGGATCTTTCTTCTTGGGTGGTAGCTTATGTAAGAGGACAGCACTGCATTGCTCAGATAAAATCACCTTCTCGTATTCCAAGAACTTTTTCTTTTTAGAACATAGCTCCTTCAGAAATTTGGCATATGATGGGATCTGTTTAATAGCATCTAATAGAGGCAAATTAATTTGAACCTTAGCCAACGTCTTCATGAATTCAATGCATTGTTGATCCTTGGAACGTTGTTGCTGCCTTTGTGGAAATGGCAAAGGTGGCTTGTATGGTGGCTTGTCAGAAGGTGCAAATAAAATACCAAGGCCTTTTTCCTTGTTT
This sequence comes from Malus x robusta, assembly GCA_963082935.1. Taxonomy (NCBI): domain Eukaryota; kingdom Viridiplantae; phylum Streptophyta; class Magnoliopsida; order Rosales; family Rosaceae; genus Malus; species Malus x robusta. The sequence goes on from OY720335.1 coordinate 16,168,784, forward strand.
GAATCAGAGTTGCGTCGAGATTGCACTTTGTCACTTGCACTAGGATCTGGAATACTTGCTTCAGAAATAGCCTCTGATCGAGACTTTGCAGCTAATGGTGCACTTTCAGTAAACTCTTCTTCTTCCACTTCGGCTTCATGGTGCACCACTTCTCTGTTGTCATAGCTCTTGCCACTTTTCAATGTCCGTATTACTTTGCAATGCTCCATCCCTCTTGGATTTTGCTCAGATTGGCTCGGGAACCTTCCTTTCTCTCTTTCATTGAACATGGTAGCAAGCTGTCCAACTTGAGTCTCCAAGTTCCCCACTGATGCCGTGAGATTCTGAATGCTGGTTTGTGTGGATTGGACAAAACTGTTGGTGCTGTTAGAGAAAGTGGACATATGTTGAGCTAGCTGTGACATTTGGTCTTCAAGAGATGGTTTCTTAGTCTCACTAGTTGATTGGTAAGACTGTTGGTATTGACGTGGCTGTTGGTTGCCACCCCAACTGAGATTGGGATGGTTCTTCCACCCAGGATTATATGTATTAGAATAAGGGTCACTTCTGGGTCTAATGAAATTATTCACCATATTCACATGATCTTGCACAAGCTCAGGGTAGCTATCATTGTTGGGGCATTGAGTGATGTCATGAGTTGTCTCACTACAAATGATGCACGCTTCTTGGACATTGGGCATGGAAGATACCTGCATTAAGGCAGCAAATTTGGCATTAAAATTATTTTCCATTTTAGCAATTTGAGCAGAAACATTAGGGTAACTATGAGAAATCTCAAAAACTCCCCTCTTTTGTGTTTGTTCTTCTGTCCATTGTTGGGATTCAGAAGCCATCATATCAAACAACTCAAATGCTTCCCTTGCTGATTTTGACATTAATGACCCTCCAGCAGCTGCATTCACGTGACTCTTGGTGATGGCATTGAGACCATCATAAAATATGTTCATTTGAAGGTTAGAATCAAACCCAGCATGAGGACATTTTGTGTACATCTCATTATACCGTTCCCAAGCTTCATGGAAAGACTCATTCGGCTTTTGAGCGAAAGCCAATATCTCTTTCTTGAGTGCAAGAGTCTTGGATGAAGGAAAAAACTTATTGAGAAATCTTTCTTGCAATTCTGCCCATGTTGTAATGCTATTGGCAGGCAGAAAATGCAGCCACGCCTTGGCTTTGTCCTTCAAAGAGAACGGGAACAAACGTAACTTGATAGCTTCAGAAGAGAACCCTCTGATTATGGTGTTGTCACATGCCTCAATGAAATCAACTAAATGCATGTTAGGATCACTGTTTGGCAACCCATGAAAGGATGGCAATATGTTGAGGATGTGAGGTTTGATTTCAAAGGATGTCCCATCTTCCACATCTGGATATATAATGCACCTCGGCACTGCATTGATTCTCGCCGCCAATGAATTTCTTAAAGGTTGACCTGCTGCAGGTAAGGCTAGAGCCATGTGTGCAACTGGTGCCAAAGGTTGGAAAACCTGAACAAACAACAGAAATATTAAGCCACAATAAAAATAAAAGTAAAATAAAATAAAACTTAACAGAATTTAACTAAACAACAAAAAGAAAAAGAAAGTAATTAAACCTAGATGAATTAAAAACACAATTTATGCAAATTGGCAACCACTAGTTAATTAGACGAAGATAAAAATCTCACACCACACATCCACTGCACTTAATCAAAAATCAAAACTCAACTAAATTAATTGTTGTTTTATTTATTTTATTTTTTTATTTTAAATAATAATTTTTTTTATTTTAATAATATGTGATTTAAAACATAAATTTGTGAAAGGGATACATAAACAGATTTCTAACGCAAATATACAGCAATATTACAGTACCAAAGTTAAATTCACATTCAATGAGCTTAATCAAAAAGGATTCTTTAAATTTTTTTTTTTTTTTAAATTTAATAATTAATAAAAATAAGACATAAACATAAGCATAAGAAAAATAAACACAAAAGCTCGGGAACTGTTGGCACAGTCCCCGGCAACGGCGCCAATTTCTTGATAGCGATTTTACCACTTGTAAAACAAAGGATTAAATCGTAGAAAATTCTTGCAAGAGAACAAGTGTTTATAGTATAGATGGCTCAAGCAAGGTCGATCTCCTCAGGGACTGATATAAACAATTACGAGTTTTTGTGTATTTAACTTATTTAAACTTAAAAATTACACTAATTTGACGAAACTAAATATTGCTAGATGTAACTTAAACAAATATCTAAAATGGGAATTGGTTTATAGAAATAATGATTCAACTTAAACAAAACAAGTAAATAAGGAAATTCAAGATAAAATAAATGATTTAGGAAAAATAAATTGACAATATGCTAGAGTTCAACCTTTACCAACAACACTCCTACGTAGCTATTCCAATTGCTTAAATAATTGAAAACACACATGCTTTGAAGGTTGGATTTTCCTTGTGTATGTTTTACTCGTGACATTCAAGCTAAAACGCATACCACTACATGCAACTTATCCATGACATTTGGATTAAATATAAACATGAGTGATTCATTAATCTTGGTGAAAATCCTTTTGTTAAACCATATAATCCTAAGAGCATGATATTTACCTTAGGAGAGTACAATTCACAATCACAAGAAGCACAACCAATTTTAACGTGACATTCGTTCAAAATTGCATCCGATAACTTTTCTAAGCATCTTAATGGTAATCAATCATCAAGACACATAGATAGTTTAATTCAGTGGTTGAAAATATCAAAGCAAGCATGTAACAACACTTAAGCAATTGAAAAATAAAACTACGTATTCATGTTGCGGCTCATGGCCTCACTCTAGCATAATAAAATTAGTTACACATAATTATGTTCATACATAAATATTTATCCATAAAACAAAATAACATAGAAAGAAAACACCCGTTTTGGTTTCTCTGCTGCTCTGCTGCACCTCTGCTTCTGTGCCTGCTGCCGTGCGTTTCTGCACCTGGCGCTCTCCCCTCTTTCCTCTGGTTTCTGCTTCTGTCGCTCTGCTCTCTCCCTGCGCCTTCTCCTCTGTCTCCGTGTCTACCTTCTCTGTCTCTCCTTTTTATTTTCTGTTTTGTTTTCTGCCTTTGCGCCTCGTGCGCACTGACTACTCCCCCTCTGCCCGTTTATTTCTTCTTATTCATTTCCGTCAGTCCCTCTTCCTCTCTCCACACTTGCTGCCTTCCACTTTCAATTCTTTTCTTTAATCTTTTTCTTCCGTGCTCTCCCACTTCTCTCTTTTATTATTCTATCCATGCTTGTGCCATCCTCTCTGTCTATCCTTTATGCCGTGTCTTCCATCAACCCATTTTCTGCTGCCTTTGATATTCTTTTATTCTTTTCCTTTCACTCTTCATTGTCTGCCAGCTTTTGCTTTAAACAATAAGGCAATCACCCTTTCAAAACATCACCCCGTGGAGACAAGCTCCACTTCCATTTCTCTTATTTGTTTTTTATTAATTCCTTTTCTCTATTTACTTGAAAGTGATCCTAAAATAAATTTAACTGCACATTAACACAAGATAAGGTAAAATGTCACAATTTTAACACGAAAACATCACAAAGACTTTAGAAATTGATAATATAAATGCATGAAATATATGAGTGATCAAATTCAACGCACCATATTCAATGCCCCTCGAAAGAAACCACTTCTTTCGACCACGGTTCAGAGGTACCTTGACTTCCTACCACCGTAGGCGTTCATCCATCATACCTATCGTGTCTTGCCTAGATGTTAAATAAAGCGCTTGCTAAGAGGTAACCCAGCTAGGTTTGTGTTCTTTCCTTTTATTTTCTGTCTTTTAGATTTTGTCTTATTTCATTCAATGCATACCCTACCTTGCTGCATTATTAGATTCCATTCATTTTTTTTACGCATCAAGGACAATGCTTAGTTTAGGTTTGGGGGCGTGGAATTGAAAATTTTCGTTTGTTTTTAGTTTTGGTTAAGTTTTCTTTTGCTTACTAATGTGAATGTATATGAGGGCTATGTTTACAAACAAAACTACAATGTTGTCATGAAAAAGTTTCATATCTTATTTTCTTTTACAAAGTTGTTACTCTTGAAATTATGATGGTAAAAGTACCATGCTCAAATTCCGGAAGAATAATAGTGGAGACTATCTTAGTGAGTTATTTTGAGCCTATTTGCTTCTTTGAGAAGGTTTAAAGTGTTTCTGCTCCTATCTTTTTCTTTCAATTTCACTTTAAATGATCTAATTATTTCTCTTTGATTGAATGCTAAGAATAATCCTATGTTGTAAATACCGTGTGTATATTATCACCTATGAATGAACTCATTGAGACAATGTTAGACTATGCATGTTTTAACCACTAAAAGGCCTAATTCCCATCATTTTGTGTGCTCCATTCACCCTTATTGCAGCCAAACACTTTTAGCCTAGTTCTTTCATCACCCACACCAAACTCTACCAATCTTAGCCCATTACAGCCATACCTTATAGTTTGGGGAATACTAAAGTGATGAAGATATAGATAGATTGAGCTCTAGATCAAAAACGTGGAGTGTACCGAGGTAACATGTGCTGGAAATGCACAAAAAAAAAGTTACAGAAAAAATATCAAAGAAGATGCAATTCCCAAATCTTCCCATTATCATGCATGGTTCCTGGACTCCAAGAACAAATAACAAAGACCAATTCAAGTGAAAACCCTGCTTATTTCATAACAGAGACACTTTGGTATGTTCTAAGACCTAGTATTTCCTATCCTTTCTTTCATAGCCCATAGCCTAAGCCTTACATTACAACCTTGTGAAAGACCTAACTGATCTTTGGGGATGTATTCATAAGTGCTGGTAAGTATGTGTGTTATCCATATTCTTAGAATTTGATTCATTTTATGAGATCTATTCAGAAATTGTCTTTTATTTCATATTTCATGTGAGAATTTTTTAATCCTTTCTACATAATTTCACTCACATGTATTTGTGGAGAGACTACACCTTAGGATCTGAATGAAAATTTGAGTGATATCTGAGAGGACTAGAGTTAAGGTGAATTCTATATTTGGCATTTAAGTATGGTGTCTTTAAAGTCATGAGTCATAGAGTAATATTTTTACACTTTACACTGTTGGAAATATGCCCTGAAAGTCAATCATTGGAAGAAACCTTTCAGGACAATAAATGGATGTATAGATGAATCTTATACATCAAATGGCAAAGATACTATTTAGGACTATCTCTATAAACGATATATGTCCTAAATGGTGAATCCATGGACAATGGATCGATTGAAGAAGTAATCTAATGAAGTTAGACTACATAGACCTTCTTCACATAACCATCATGTCCAAAAAGGTTCCTGGTCATAGGATTATCGGAGGGATACTGACAATGTATAGACCGGTACATACTATGTCCGCTTCAATTAGAAGGATGGAAAGTCTCATCCCATTCGTGTAATGACACTAAGACAAGTATGTAGGTGCTCATTAAGGGAATGAGTTCACTGAACACAATCGAACAAGGGTACTTGCATAGAGGTCTACTCACATGTCAAGCAAGTAACTCTAATGGTTGGAATAATGTAAGTAGTCCTTTGACCTGAGGCATCATCGTTGTCTTGTGGTTAAGTACTTGATCTTTGATTATATCATAGTCACTCCATCCGCGGGTGTCCACGGCATAGTTGGGGTTAAGCCACTTAGTCATGAAGACAAGTGAATGCGTAACAAGGAATCTCTAATCCTCGTTAAGAAAGGATGAATACTCTAAGATATGATTCTGGAATCTTCGGCCGAAGTATCGAGCGTAATAAAGGAAAGCGTTCCTATACGACTCAATTGAATCATATAAGAAGGAATAATCACATTAGGGGTTTGACATAATATATCCATACCCTAGTGGTGTGATTGAGAGTATTGTTTTAGAGAAGGATCGAATTACATTGTAATTCCAACTGAATAGGTTCTCTGAACAACTTCTACATTAGCTTGGGTAGCCATGCTAAATGGTTAGATGTCACTCATGGCCTGTGAGTTCTTCTAGATGATTAAATGTAGTCGTCAGAGAAGAAGGTAAATTAAAAGTAAGTTTTAATTCACTAAATGATTGGATTAGAAACAATCAATTGGATTGGTGCCAATCACCTCACTGCCTTGCTAATTAGAACCTAAAATGATTGTTCACCAATACACTCTTGTAGTGAGTAATTAATGGATGATGGAAATAATTAATTGGATTAATTAAGTGTTGTGATTAATTAGAAAGTCTAAAGGAATCATAAAAGCGATATAAGATCGTTTTGGGTTTAAAGAAACGTTCGGGTTTAATTGGGCCCATTCGGCCTAAACCCATTGGGCTTTTATTCAAGCATTGGATGACTTGAAATAAATAAAAGCACAAAGCCCAAAACAACACAAAGGGGCTGGCCAAAGGAGGGAGAGAAAGGTCAAATGTTGGCTTGTTTCTTTTTGGCTATAAAAGGAACTTTATAGCAAATGTTTCATTAGGGTTTTTTTTGAAGTGTTAAAAGAACAAAAGAGAAAAAGAAAAAAGATCTCTCTAACACTCAAAGGGCCGGCCACCATAGGGGGATTTAGCTAATTATCTTTTCACCCCTTTGGTTATTCCTTCATCCTTCTCACTACACTAGTGGGTGAGGATCTTTAGAGGTTTTCAATTTTGAAAACTTGAAGAGAACCTAGAAGCACTCATTCTAAACAAAGTGGAGGAGGCAAGGAAGGAGGCTAGGCTCAAGGACTTCAAGGAGCAAAGGGCTTGGAGGTGGTCCATCCTTGGTCTAAGATCTAGATCAAGAGGTATAAAACTAATCCTAAACTTTGTTCTCATATAAATTTGTTTTTGATGCATCTTACATAAACCTATGCATCTTGAAGGGGATTTGCATGACTATAGCTTTAATATTATTTGATAACATGCTTCCGTATATAAATTTTGAATTGTACATGCATGCTAGTCACTAGAAATCCCACATGAAATCTCTTAAATTTCCCTTCAAGTGGTATCAGAGCCAAAGGTTTATGTATCATGTGTCCTTTTGGATTTTATGCATATGGGTTTTAATTTTATGTATGACATATTATTGCTTCATTCAAAGTATGTTTATCTTTTGTTTTTCAATGGTTGAAAAATGTGAATCAATAGTTGAGAAAGATATGTATGCAAAAAGTGTTTTGGATGCATGAATGAAGAATGAGTTTAGAACAATTTTTGGGGTTTTGAGTCATATGGTGGGCACGGAAAAAAAAAAGGGGTTTTTGGCTAAGTGTTTGTGTTTTTATTTTGAATCACACACACACACTTTTGTTTTTGGGTTTGAAAAATCACCAAGAATATACAAATCTTGAAAATGTGTTCATGGTTTTGTTCTTGGTGTTCATGGTTTGGTTTTTGGTGAAAATGGTGTTATTTGTTTTACATGCATTGTTTTGTGGTTTTGGATGATGAACATACCATCCAAAGCCATCTCCAAATTTATTAAAACCTAGACTTGACTAGGTGAATTTCCATCACCCGTTTCACTAAAGTCCTTAAAGCAAAAACCAAGTGACAAGCAAAATTTAATTTTTCCTACTTTATGTTGGTTCAATCCAAGATGGGTGAGACTTCCCATCTCACCTTAATGTGGCCGGCCACCCTAGTGGATAACCCACTGGTGGGTTTTTTGTAATGTTAAAAAGGGTTGTTTATACTTTCAAGTATTTACGGTTTGACCCCTAACTTTTTCATATTTGCATTTAGGCCCCTACTAATTGAAAAGTTAAAATATTTGATTTTAATTTTATTAGTTGTTTAAACTCATAATAATATTATGCCCATATGCACTAAATCTAAATGTTTATGTTGCATTCCAATGATTATTTAATGTGATTAAGTAGTTAGAAAAATGGGTGACTATGGACTTATGCCTTAAACGATAATTGAGCTATGAGATAAGGCGCTAAAATCAAATTGTTTGAACCTTGGGAATGTGTTTTAATTATTGTTTCAATTGGACCTTGTCACGTTGGACATTTATCTTTCTCTCCCTCTTAGTACATGTAATTTGTAGGAATTTGTACAAATCGGTTTGTAATCCTTATTACTTCATAATCTCTTTTAGTTAGTTGATTCCCTCTAGTGCTAGATTAGAGTTTCTTTAACTATTGGTAAGGTGACATGATTAAAAGAGGGTTTCGACATGAGATTAAAGATTAAATGGGTCCAACGCCCTAATTAGCAATGAATGATTGTCTTTCATTTCTAATGGCTCAATGAAAATGTTTTAATTGGATTGAAAAGCACGTAATTAAATTGACACAACATCCCCGAGTTCTTATTCAACAATGTTGGCTCGTTGTTGCAATAACCCAATAAGTCCATGGTCATCCAAGAGCCTAAGATAACTATAAAGTCCAATTTCAAAGGAATGCAAAAACCATAGTAGTAGTAGTAGTTCCTTCCAATATTTGAAAAATTCGTTTTTGATATTGATTTGTTTTTCTCAAAACAAATAGTGGGAGTATCATACACTACTAAACTATAATGAATATAATTAGTAGTTATATATATCTCCAATATTTTGAAAAATGTTTTGATGTTGATTTGTTTTATGAAAACGAATAATGGGGATATCATATGCTACTAATTTCATTAACTTTGGACTAGTAGTTATAATAGGACACAATTTATTTGAATGTAATTAAATAAATAAAATGATGAGACCTTAAAATCCCTCAACCAACATACAATATTAAGTTGAAATCGTAAGAGTGCTTTGAACACTTTTTCGTGGCCTTCCACCGTGGTAGGCTCCAATCGTTTATGACTTGTACACCGCCTTCACCCTATCATGGGGGAGTGCAAAGTGCATGCTTATACTCAGGAGGAGTTTATTTAAAACATTTGATGAGGTAAAGGTAGGCAACGAGTGTGGCCAATATCGTATCATTGTGAGGTCATACTTGGACCCCTATCTAAACCGTCATGGTGGGAAAGAACTTAACTAAGAAAAATGGTGCCAATATCATATCATCGTGAGGCATTGTTTTCTAGAGGCCAAAAAGATGGGTAATCACAAGAGGTTGTTGTGAATGGGTAAATGTACCCTCTCATTATTATTTTTGCTAGCCGATATCGTATCATCGTGAGGTGGGCTTGGTAATAGTGAGCCTCCCATAACCCACTAGGAGCTTTCATTGAAATCTCCCGGATTCCCTCTTGAGGGATATGGAATTTGCCAAAAATGGTGGGTGGTGTCATTTGGTTTAAAAACCCGAATCGTTTGACTTAATCAACAATCAAACTAATTATTTTATTGTTTATGTATTTAGATATGGTTGGAAGCACACTCGCGAAAACACTCTACAAACATTGCCTAGAGGGGCACAATTTCCCATCTTGGTATCGTAATGTTAAGATTCTCCTAACATTGGAGAAGATTGTTTACGTGCTAGACAAGGCTCTACCTCACATACCTCTTGGCCCTAAGGCCACTGAGGATGAATGTGCTAAGTATGACAAGCACGTTGAGGATGATACACAAGCCAAGTGCTATCTGTTGGCTTCCATGAATGAGGAGCTACAGAGACAGCACGAGGGCATGGATAGTGCATCTTCCATAATACTCCATCTTACGGAGTTATATGGTGAAGGGACGCGCAACCGTCGCTTTAGCACTGTTAGTGAACTTGTGAAGACCAAGATGGTTAAGGGGGCTCCAGTGCATCAACATGTACTGAAGATGATATGACTCATTGAACAATTGGAGAACCTAGGTACTCCACTTGACGGGGAATTAGCCCAGGACTTCATATTAGCTTCTCTTTCTGATTCATTCTCGCAGTTCATTATGAACTACAATATGAATAAGATGGATAGTACTCTCTCTGAGTTACTAAATATGTTAGTAACTGCCGAGAAGACTATGAAGAAAGAGAACGTTGTAGGGACTGTTGCAGTAGCCTACAACCAGCCATCCTCTTCCAAGGCTAAGCCATAAGGCAAAGGCAAAGGGAAGGAGAAGAAGTCACCCACTCCTAAGCCGCAAGGAGGAGTGAGGAAAAAGAAGGCAAAGGAGCCCAAAGGGACTTGCCACCACTGTGGAAATGAGGGGCATTGGAAGAGGAATTGCAGGTTATACCTTGCAACTCTTAAGGACAAGCCACAAGGTATGGTTTATGTTCTTATCTTCAATTCTAATCGTTAGATCTTCTAAATATTTATATTTGATATAAAGGGCTAATCACTTGTATAATTGTATATAGGTGGAGGGGCCAAGTAGAAGAGGAACAAGCAAAGAAAAGTGTGGAGAAGGGTTCGGCCACCATGTTTTTTGCTTACTACTTAGGAAGTTTGTTATGCATTTAAAGATAGTATTTAAACTTTCTTATTTTGTTAAGAACTTATTAAGTGGCTTCATATGATGGAAGACCACTATTAGTGCCTAAATGTATGAAGGTATTTAATTAGTCTCTAAATGTATAGAGCTAATTCTTTTTGTATTAAACATTATGAATGTTTGAATTATCATATTAATGTAATGTGATGAATGCCTTCTAATATATATTAATTCCTTGAAGTAGTGTTATGAATTGAATATTGTCTTGTTGTATCCTAGTAGAGATACAAGAATTATATCAGTTATTGTAATGTGATAACTAATCTTTAGACTTATCAATTATGGATAGATCTCACGTGTTGGACATAGAAGGATACAATGAATCTTTAGATTTGGTTCCAATTGTCTACCTATGAGTTCTATATGAATTGACAAAAGGTCTAGAAATTCCTTTCTTGAAGAAAAGGAAGATCACATTATAATGATATAAGTAATAAGAAAGCGTTTCTTATATGGTTATCACTTAAACCACAATAATCAAGATCACTCTTGATTCAATTAGTAGTTTTGAACAACTAATTAGGCATTCTTAAAATTGGTTTTAAAATGTCAATTGTGTTAGTGATTAAACCAAGAAAGAAGTATCTAAATCTATAAAATGTTTAAAGACTTTAGTCACTTAATAACGAGACATTAACTTAGTGAAGATTGAAACAAACGAGCTTGAAAGGTTTTAAAGCTACTACACAATGTCCTCTACCCGTATACTCCACATTTATACATTTTTGAATGTATGAAGTGATTTCTCATTAAAGTCATGAGAAATAGTGGGAGGTGAGAAAAAGGATATAAACTTGAATATGATTGGTTTATAGTTGTCTAAAGAATAATAGTATTTCACTATTATTAAGAGTTTGTAATTTTAATTGTTAAAAGACTCAAGCTCTTCAAAACGTTAAAATTCTATGTTGTGTAACATTCTAAAGAATAGTCTATGAATGTTAGTTTCGTCAACCTAGCATAAAATGGTTATATGTTGGGAGTTGTCCATCATTCTCTTTTATGAGAACAAGCTAATAACAAAGCATTTGGACAAGTTGATGAAACCAAAGGGAATAGTTTCAAAATGAGTCACAACATATGGTTTAACAACAAGACAATCCAAATTCGGCACCTCTTGTAACTATAACGCTCTATGTAGTTTTAATAAAGAATTATATCAACCACCTAGAAGGAATGGTTGAGTTTCTATATCCTTAGTAGGAGCCATGCTTCCACTAAGGACTTGGATAATTCTTATATGACTACATTAAAGGTCTTAGTATGACTAAAACTTGAAGTATGGTGTATGACACCATATAATTTAAATGAATAGACTTGATAAAACAAGTCACACATTTCGAATGGAATTACTTGAGAAGGAATTCTTTTGTGTATGTTTGTTTAAATAACTTGTGTTAGCTAGAGTTGTTGATAGTCCCAAAATTGTTGAGACATCATCAAATAAGCTAATGGATCTCAATGATTATCAATAGATCCAAGACAAGTTAGTGGGAGTAATATGCATTCAAATCAAGAAAATGTAAGTGTTAATTTTTGAATGAATGCTAAGTTACAACAAGGCCAATGGGAGTAATGTCATAATTTGAGCAACAAGATATGAATAAAGTCTATTAGATAGACTTGATAAAACATAGATGTTACTCAAAAATGACAAAATTATGACACGGTCAATTTTGAAGTACAAACTTGAAATTGGACTTATTGATATAGCAAGGCTATCTCAAGGATGTTAAATGGGGAAATTAAATCTCAAATGTTGAAGATTTAAGAAAGCATTTTCCTATATGATAGAAAATCAGTTTCGTAACCCTTATAATGAATGTGTCACAAAATCACAAAAGGGACACATGTATAGACTTGGGAGTAGATATCCAAAAGCGAAGAACCACAGGGGTTGTCACTTTAAGATATTACTATATCCCAGGATTAGAACCAAAGCAACTGATAGAGTATTATTGCCTTTAAGAAAGGAACATCAGAGTGGGACTCTAGAAGCGTGCATTCACTTAGGTTATAAACCAAAGTGAAAATAAGCCATTTTAACAAATGGAACTTCATAAAGGATGAAGTACTAATCATATGAATGTATTGTAAGTATTGTACTACAATGGTCTCAAGGTTGGAGCAAGGTTTGTATAAAGTATACAAACGAAATATATGACGATATATTGTTTTAGAAACTGCTTCAAAAGGTGTTTTGAATGGAAAGGGTTCTTTTAGAACCAATGATTGAATCCAAACCATAAGGTCGTTAGTAGGACACTACGACGTAATGGGGCGATAGCTCAAGCCATGGAATCAAGGTCTCATCAAAGTATTCGAACACAAGAAAGAGACATCATCAAATGTTTTGGAAACATTTGATAAGTGAATCCCTTTTAAATAAAAAGGGATTAATACATAACCAAGTTAAGCTACGAGCATAAGCTCTCTCAACAAGTATGTATAAGATACACTAGTGATTAACTTCAGTGCAAGTGGGAGATTGTTGGAAATATGCCTTGAAAGTCAATCTTTGGAAGAAACCTTTCAGGACAATAAATGGATGTATAGATGAATCTTATACATCAAATGGCAAAGATACTATTTAGGACTATCTCTATAAACGATATATGTCCAAAATAGTGAATCCATGGACAATGGATCGATTGAAGAAGTAATCTAATGAAGTTAGACTACAAAGACCTTCTTCACATAACCATCATGTCCAAAAAGGTTCCTGGTCATAGGATTGTCGGAGGGATACTGACAATGCATAGACCGGTACATACAATGTCTGCTTCAATTAGAAGGATGGAAAGTCTCATCCAATTCGTGTAGTGACACTAAGACAAGTATGTAGGTGCTCATTAAGGGAATGAGTTCATTGAACACAATCGAACAAGAGTACTTGCATAGAGGTCTACTCACATGTCAAGCAAGTAACTCTAATGGTTGGAATAATGTAAGTAGTCCTTTGACCTGAGGCATCATCGTTGTCTTGTGGTTAAGTACTTGATCTTTGATTATGTGAAAGTCACTCAATCCGCTGGTGTCCACGGCATAGTCAGGGTTAAGCCACTTAGTCATGAAGGCAAGTGAATGCGCAACAAGGAATCTCTAATCCTCGTTAAGAGAGGATGAATACTCTAAGATATGATTCTGGAATCTTCGGCCGAAGTATCGAGCATAATAAAGGAAAGCGTTCCTATACGACTCAATTGAATCATATAAGAAGGAATAATCACATTAAGGGTTTGACATAATATATCCATGCCCTAGTGGTGTGATTGAGAGTATTGTTTTAGCGAATGATCGAATTACATTGTAATTCCAACTGAATAGGTTCTCTGAACAACTTCTACATTAGCTTAGGTAGCCATGATATATGGTTAGATGTCACTCATGGCTTGTGAGTTCTTCTAGATGATTAAATGTAGTCGTCAAAGAAGAAGGTAAATTAAAAGTAAGTTTTAATTCACTAAATGATTGGATTAGAAATAATCAATTGGATTGGTGCCAATCACCTCACTGCCTTGCTAATTAGAACCTAAAATGATTGTTCACCAATACACTCTTGTAGTGAGTAATTAATGGATGATGGAAATAATTAATTGGATTAATGAAGTGTTGTGATTAATTAGAAAGTCTAAAGGAATCATAAAAGCGATATAAGATTGTTTTGGGCTTAAAGAAACGTTCGGGTTTAATTGGGCCCATTGGGCCTAAACCCATTGGGCTTTTATTCAAGCATTGGATGACTTGAAATAAATAAAAGCCCAAAGCCCAAAACAACACAAAAGGGCCGGCCAAAGGAGGGAGAGAAAGGTCAAATATTGACTTGTTTCTTTTTGGCTATAAAAGGAACTTTATAGCAAATGTTTCATTAGGGTTTTTTTTTTTTTTTGAAGTGTTAAAAGAACAAAAGAGAAAAAGAAAAAAATATCTCTCTAAAACTCAAAGGGCCGGCCACCATAGGGGGATTTAGCTAATCATCTTTTCACGCCTTTGGTTATTCCTTCATCCTTCTCACTACACTAGTGGGTGAGGATCTTTAGAGGTTTTCAATTTTGGAAACTTGAAGAGAACCTAGAAGCACTCATTCTAAACAAAGTGGATGAGGCAAGGAAGGAGGCTAGGCTCAAGGACTTCAAGGAGCAAAGGGCTTGGAGGTGGTCCATCCTTGGTCTAAGATCTAGATCAAGAGGTATAAAACTACTCCTAAACTTTGTTCTCATATAAATTTGTTTTTGATGCATCTTACATAAACCTATGCATCTTGAAGGGGATTTGCATGACTATAGCTTTAATATTATTTGATAACATGCTTCCGTTGCTTTCGTATATAAATTTTGAATTGTATATGCATGCTAGTCACTAGAAATCCCACATGAAATCTCATAAATTTCCCTTCATACACATGATACGATTCTTTGAAGTGGCAAACTTTTGGTTTGGATTTATAACTAAGCTTTCATTTATTAGTTTGTTTCAAGTATACTTTAACCAATTTGTTTGCAGAGTCTATATATGTTTATGGTCGTCACGCTGAAAACACTCAGGAGACACAACTCCTCCGACTAAGGACACCTAGAGGTTTAAAGGCTTGTTGCACATGCTCAGTGCAATCGTTTAGCCAGCGAAAGTGGTATAGTTAGATTGTATTGTTTTTTTGTGTTTTTAGTTATAGTTTTGCTCTAGGAGTAGCACTGTACCTTTACACGTATGCAATCATTGTCATGATGTGATATTTTGCATAGTCCAGACGCACAACGTTAAAGGCGCAAAAACTAACAAATGTTTCGACAAGTTCAACAACTTAATCCAGAAACGCCCCAGAGGCAACTCAGCACATCGTAGCCGTACTAGCCCCACCTGCAGGAGATTTCTGGTGCTTGCACGTCGACATATCTTCCAACTACCAGGGATCAAGAGTAGGCCTAGTTCTCAATACCTTGGATGATTCGATGCTCGAGCAGGCAATCAATCTAAGCTTCACGGCTTTAAACAATGAAGCAAAGTACGAAGCCCTACTAGCAGGTCTCTAATTAGCGAATAACCTAGCGGTGAATAAGCTTGTGATCTATTCTGATTCCTAGCTGATCACCAACCAAACCTCAGGGAAATATGCAACAAATCATCCAAGGATGGCCCGATACCTGATGCGAAAATTATCTTAACACACAAATTTGACCCTCTTTTGACAACTGTAGTATAAGTATAGGTAGGGATCGTTCTGGACCGGGGATTAGGAGGGCTTGCTAATAACCTCTAAACTAACTCAAAAACATAAAACTAAACTTAAAAATACTTAACAAGACTCAAAGCAAACTTAAAATACTCAAACCAGCTTAGAACAACTAAATAAACTTAAACTAGACACTAGGAATGACTTTGGACGAAAATTGACTTTTACTTGAATTAAAACATTTAAAAACACAAATTAAAACAGATTCTAACTAATTAGACACACTAAAGCAAAGGGGGATTGAGTTTTGGACGAAGTTGAAACAAACAAACAAGTATGAAAAACTAGACAGATTGTAAAACAAATTTGAGAATTAAGATGATGGATGGGATAGCTAGAGGCTTTTTCTCCACACATGACATGTATGCAAAAATAACTCGATTTCCAGTTACTACTTCATTGAATTATGAACGACAATGCTCCAAATTAACTGTGTCATCACTAGTTAACTCTCAGATTTTCCTTGTTTTATTGGATTGGATGACATCATTCGACAACCCAAAACATTCTTCTAAAGTTCCCTACCTGACATCATAATAGAGATACAATAAAAGATCATTACGTTTAATGAAAATCATAAGCATTGACAAAGCACTTGCAACTATGACATCATGTCACTCATGCTAGGAATTGAACTTAACGCGATCGTTTATAAACGACCTTCACTACATGTGAATATAAGTTTGTAACGATTATGTGAAACTTCCTTATATTCTAGCAACGAATTTATGCATGCCAATTAAGTGTCGACCCTTAATTAACAAATACAAATAAGTTATCAATCAAATACTTAAGCCAACTGCATTCACGATTCAAGAGTTCATAACTGGAATTTATCAAATTATATTGCACACATAACCATGGCTTTTAAATCACCCCTAGCCAAGAGGGGTTTAGCCACTCATATTCACAACAAAACAAAAGAAAATGAATTTAAACATTGGAAACAAAAGAAAGAAAACACCTAAACGCTCCAACGATCCAAGTTGGATAGCAAGCACGTCCAAGCACTTTCCTTCCCTTCCTTTGCTACGGCACAAGATGTTGGTAAGTGTTTGAAGGTTTGTTTGTATGGAGGAATGGATGTGAAGATGAATGGATGTATTTCTATGAAGGTTGTATTGAATGCGGCAAAGAGTGGATAATTGTGTAGATGATGTGTGTGTGTTTTGGATGGATTTTTTCTCCCTTGTTATGGTAAAGGGTGGATGTATTTATAGGCTAGGGAGAGGACCACCATCTAATTAAGGTGGTAGTGGTGTATATTGTGGTAATGAGTGGATGTAATGGGTGTAATGGGTGAATGTTTGGTAATGAGTGGATGTAATGGGTGTAGTGGGTGAGTGTTTGGTAATGAGTAGATGTAATGGGTGTAGTGGATGGATGTTTGGTAAAGCAGATGCCTCTCTGATTTCTGAGCTTCCCTCTTCGAGTTCTGAGCTCTGTCGAGTACAGAGGTTGCATGTGACAAGAGCAGACAAATCTGGAAAAGAAAATTGACCTGTGGTTTCTGAGCAAGCCCAGCTTTTGAGTAAGCTAGCGCCTCTTCGATTTCTGAGCTTGCATCTTCGATCTCTGAAATCTCGTCGAGTGCTGGTTTTGATAAAGGTGCACAGTACGTTTCAAAGCATACTTGAATTTCTACCTGTAGAAACTCCCTTCTTGCACTTCTACAATCTTGACTTGTCCGACCTCTTCTTTCTTCAACACCTTTGAAAATGTCTGGCCCCTCTGACCATAGTTTTGACTTGAACCTTGGTGAAGAGGCAGCCATGCCTTCTCTAGACAACATATGGCGCCCATCCTTCATATCCCCTACTGGTCCTCTTACCGTTAGGGATTCGGTGATGAAGAATGATATAACCACTGCGGCGGTGGCTCGGAACCTTGTCACTCCCAAAGATAACAGACTACTTTCCAAACGGTCTGATGAGTTGGTTGTTAAGGATTTTCTGGTTCTCAGTGTGCAGTGTGCAGGTTCTGTGTCTAATATGGCCCAACGCCCATTTGTTCGAACCCGTCAAGTTGAATCATTGGCGGCTGAAGTGATGAGTCTCAAACATTAGATTAAAGGGCTCAAGCATGAGAATAAACAGTTGCACAGGCTCACACATAACTATGTTACAAACATGAAGAGGAAGATTGACCAGATGCAGGAATCTGATGGTCAGATTTTACTTAATCATCAGAGGTTTGTGGGTTTGTTCCAACAGCATTTGCCTTCGTCTTCTTGGGCTGTACCACGTAATGAAGCTCCAAATGATCAACCTCTAATGCCTCCTCCTTCTAGAGCTTCGCCGACTGCTGAGACTTCTCCTAAGCAGTCTTTGTGAAGGTTCTCTCTTGTATTTTTCTGCTTAATGTTCCCTTTTTTATGAAAATGAATGTAAAATACCTTGCATATCTGTCAATGTTTCAAAAATAAACCCACACCAAAAACAATTAAACAAGCAACAAATAAAAATGACAATCATGGCAAAATAAAACTGCAGAAAATGGAAGGTTTTTAGGAACGCAAAACCAATCGTGGAGCAATTCAAAAATCTTCCTTATTTGAATACATAGGTTGCCTCCCAAAAAGCGCTTGCTTTAACGTCTTCCAGCCGGATGAATCTTCCTTCTAAACTTGGATAGGGCCCATAGCATGGAATTGATCCTTGAATGGAAGGTGATACTTGACGTGATCCAACAGTGGTTTAAATTCTAGTGTAGGTGCCTGAATCATCAAAATCAGCAAGTTAGTATAAAATAAAATCAAAGTTGGAGAAGATGGCTTACTTGCTTGTTCCAACACAAACTCAATTACGAACACCACATTAGGGACATGGGACTTGGCCAGATTTGGTGTTTTGAGAGTTATGACTTTTCCCGTGTTATAAAATCCAACTTCGTTGGGAATTTTTGTCTCAAGTGTATCTTCTTTGATGAATTCTAGACATTCCCATCCACTTCTTGCTCTTGATTCTTTGGAAAGGTTTCAAAGATGCCTTTATCACCCTCTTCTTCCTTGGATTGCATGATCCTACAAGGAATAAGGACATTTGGTGAAACAGGGTCAGGACAAATTGAATTTAGGCTTACCTTGGTTGTAGTGGACGACATAAAGGGCATATGGGGCTGCGGAAAGGGTGGTTATTCCCTTGTCGTGGCCTTGTTATTCTCCTCTTCTTCAAGCAGCAGCTGTTCATCCATGTTTTGGCTTGGTTTGGATGTCTTGGGTTCACTTCCAACCTCCATAGCACTTCCGAAAGTGATAGCATCATGGATTTCAAAATCTTCTTTCAAATTTTCAATAGCTGAGTTGGAGAGTTCACTTTGCTCTTGAATTTGTGCCGTGAACTCCATAATCTATCTAAGTTGATTTTTCAATTTGCTCATCTCCTTAGCTTGATTGAGCATTGTTTCATTTTAATTTTGCTGCCCCTGCACTAAAGAGGATAGTAATTGAAAAATTTGATCACTATCTGTGGACATACTTGAATTTGATTGGAATTGTTGTAGGGGAAGCTGTGGTGGCTGCATAGGAGTTAAATAAAACTCCCCATATTGCTACCAATATCCATCTTGTTGAGCCTCCTTGGTTTGATTTTGTGAGCCCTGCACCAAAGAATTTATTTCATCAAAAATTCGTTCATAATCTATTGACGAACCTGAGTTTGATTGAGCATATTGCATATGAGGTTGTGATGGCTGCATAGGTTTTGAATGGAACTCCTCTTCTTACTGCCAATATCCATCTTGTTGGAATTGTTGAGGTTCTATGTAATATGAATAATCTCTCCAATCCGAATTGTAAGCGGTGGAAAACATGTTGTCCCATGATTGGCTATGGCCTTGATAACCCCAAGCATCTTCATTCGCAGCGAATTGAGAATATTGTTGAGTTGGATATCCTTGCCCACAAGACGCACCACATGTAGGGATACTTTGCATTGTGGTCCTTTCGGCATATTGTGACAATTAAGAAGAAAGTTCCGCCAATTGAGCTTGAATGGTAGCAAAATCCAGGTCTTACTTCTCTAGTACCTGAAATCAAGGAAACAAAACTAAATCAAATATCAAAAGTAAAACAAAAAAAAAACACAAATAGAAACAAAGTCAGTAACTAAAAACCAAAGACACGAAAATAAACAAAAAGAAATAACAAGGGATTAGCAAAGTTACTAATCCCCGGCAACGGCGCCAAAAACTTGATGCAAAAATTATCTTAACACACAAATTTGACCCTCTTTTGACAACTATAGTATAAATATAAGTAGGGATCGTTCTCGACCGAGGATTAGGAGGGCTTGCTAATAACCTCTAAACTGACTCAAAAACATAAAACTAAACTTAAAAATACTTAACAAGACTCACAAGACTCAAAGCAAACTTAAAATACTCAAACCAGCTTAGAACAACTAAATAAACTTAAACTAGACACTAGGAATGACTTTGGACGAAAATTGACTTTTACTTGAATTAAAACATTTAAAAACACAAATTAAAACAGATTCTAACTAATTAGACACACTAAAGCAAAGGGGGATTGAGTTTTGGACGAAGTTGAAACAAACAAACAAGTATGAAAAACTAGACAGATTGTAAAACAAATTTGAGAATTAAGATGATGGATGGGATAGCTAGAGGCTTTTTCTCCACACATGACATGTATGCAAAAATAACTCGATTTCCAGTTACTACTTCATTGAATTATGAACGACAATGCTCCAAATTAACTGTGTCATCACTAGTTAACTCTCAGATTTTCCTTGTTTTATTGGATTGGATGACATCATTCGACAACCCAAAACATTCTTCTAAAGTTCCCTACCTGACATCATAATAGAGATACAATAAAAGATCATTACGTTTAATGAAAATCATAAGCATTGACAAAGCACTTGCAACTATGACATCATGTCACTCATGCTAGGAATTGAACTTAACGCGATCGTTTATAAACGACCTTCACTACATGTGAATATAAGTTTGTAACGATTATGTGAAACTTCCTTATATTCTAGCAACGAATTTATGCATGCCAATTAAGTGTCGACCCTTAATTAACAAATACAAATAAGTTATCAATCAAATACTTAAGCCAACTGCATTCACGATTCAAGAGTTCATAACTGGAATTTATCAAATTATATTGCACACATAACCATGGCTTTTAAATCACCCCTAGCCAAGAGGGGTTTAGCCACTCATATTCACAACAAAACAAAAGAAAATGAATTTAAACATTGGAAACAAAAGAAAGAAAATACCTAAACGTTCCAACGATCCAAGTTGGACCGCAAGCACGTCCAAGCACTTTCCTTCCCTTCCTTTGCCACAGCACAAGGTGTTGGTAAGTGTTTGAAGGTTTGTTTGTATGGAGGAATGGATGTGAAGATGAATGGATGTGTTTGGATGAAGGTTGTATTGAATGCGGCAAAGAGTGGAGAGTTGTGTAGATGATGTGTGTGTGTTTTGGATGGATTTTTTCTCCCTTGTTATGGTGAAGGGTGGATGTATTTATAGGCTAGGGAGATGACCACCATCTAATTAAGGTGGTAGTGGTGTATGTTGTGGTAATGAGTGGATGTAATGGGTGTAGTGGGTGAATGTTTGGTAATGAGTGGATGTAATGGGTGTAGTGGGTGAGTGTTTGGTAATGAGTGGATGTAATGGGTGTAGTGGATGGATGTTTGGTAATGAGTGGATGTAATGGGTGTAATGGGTGAGTGTTTGGTAATAAGTGGATGTAATAGGTGTAGTGGATGGATGTTTGGTATTGAGTGGATGTAATGGGTGTAGTGGATGGATGTTTGTAGTGTAGGTCAACACACTTGCACACATACATGCTGATTTCTAACCTTCAAATCTTCAAAAATGTCCATCCTCATGTCTCCATGCTTGCACTATCCAATCTTGGCCCAAAAATACTCCAAAATGCTCCAAATAGCACTTTGTTGCTAACTTTGTTATTTGAACCTACAAACACAAGAAAATAGCTTAAAGTACTAAAATAACTAGAATTAAACTAAGTAAATGCCAAGAAACAAGCTAACTATGTTGCATAAATATGCTCCTATCAATGCCTCAAGAAGGTACAAGAGCAGGTAGCGACGTTATAGGCATACACACTTACTTAAGTTCCACGACCAGAAAATGCCCATGCAAACGCATTAGTAGGCCTCAGCTCTGCCTTATACCATCAACTCAATCGCTCCATCCCAATTGAGTACTTGGAGAAGCCGAGCATAAATGAGGAACCAGCAGTCGAAGTGGCGCAGATCAGCACAACTCCGAATTGGTAGGATCCTATCATCGACTACATTGTCAACGGAACTAGGGGTGGGCACGGTTTGGTTCGGAGCGATTTTGAGTGAAACCAAAATTGAAACTTTTTGCGGTTCAGTTCGGTGCGGTTTTGAAGCCAAAACAAAAATGAAACCAAACTGTTTGGTTCGGTTTGATGTGGTTTCGAACGGTTTCGGTTCGGTTTTTAAGAAAAAATATACAATTTAAAATAAGAAACACTCGTTATCTCAAGCTTTACATGAATGCAATCAACAAAGAACTTTTTTTAAGAAATCTTATCTAGAAGAAAAGTAGTTTTTAGTAAGATCATAAATCAAAACTTGAAATGAAAGATTAGAACATATTATTATGCATTTCTCAATCTAGACATCTTAGAGAGTGATTCTAAAGGGCATAAATTAAACTTAAGCAGTAGCTAATTGAACCACTACAAAATGTCATAAATTCGTATATAAAATGAAACTAATCCCTCATTAAAAACAAGTAAAAAGTCCTCACAAAGCAACCTTATTAGCTAGCTAGGTACTAATTGCAACGCAAAAATTTAAAGCTTGGGAAGAAGAAATGAATGAACGGTTTGCAACTTTACATGCATACTCTGTGCAATAGATAACATGTATCAATGATCCGATGTCATGGACATATGGCATATATATATTATAATGGCCTAGCAAACAGACTTGCATGGTTGCACCCTCAAATCTATGAGGAAACTATGCATTATTTCCCTATTTCTCAACGTCCTTTGTGTGGAACATTTACCCGTTGATCACATATCCAGTGTAGGACAATGCATTCAAGTGCCCACCCTACTAATGAGTGATGATATTATGTAGAAGAGAAATAAAGTGATGAATAATGATATTCTAGTGTGGTTGAGTTCATACTAAATGTATGGACTCTAACAAATAACTAGTTGACATCTTATACAGAAATTTAATTAAATGCTTATTAATATTTACGATGCAGCTCGGTTTTCAAAAACTAAAACCAAAACCAAACTGCTTCCTACTTTGCAGTTCGGCTTCAAAATTGAAACCATTTCAAAATCGCAAAACCAAATTGTTAGGTGCAGTCTGATTTGGTTCGTGTTACAGTTTTGGTTTTCGATTTTAAGTGCCTACCCCTAAACAGAATGCTTTCTGCAGACAAACTGGAGTCTAGGAAGTTCCAAATTAAGGCAGCATGTTACTATATGTGGAACGACATGCTCGTTCGTAGATCCTTCTTATGACCACATATTTACTACCTATTGCCTCCTAATGACCTAAAGATTTTTAGCTCAATCCATGAAGGCGTCTATGGAAACCACCCTGGAAGCCATTCCCTTGCGCAAAAAGCTTAACGCTGGTGACTACTGGCCAACCATGCATCAAAACGCTAAGAAGTATGTATAAAGGGGTGACAATTGCCAGTGCTTCAGTCCCGTGCCCGCACTACCTTCCAGCAAACTTTATCCGTAGACGAGCCCTTGGCCATTCATGCTGTGGGCAGTTGACCTAGTAGGACTAATACCACCTTCCACTTAAAGCAGATGCATGATGATTGTAACGACCGATTACTTCACAAAATGGGTCGAAGCCTAACCCATGACTACAACCATTCGAACATACATAGAGCGCTTCATATGGAAGAACATCATTTGACACTTCGGTATCCCTCGCTCCATTGTCATAGACAATGGTCAGCAGTTCGTGGGAAGAGACTTTGTGAGGCTCTTAAAAAAAAAATGGCATCAATCAGCACATGTCCACGCCCTGATATCTGCAGGGCAACGATTAGGCTGAAGCGTCCAACAATACCATCCTCAACTGCCTTAAGAATGGCAAGTGGCCAGTCGAGATCCCCAATGTTCTTTGGGCATAGCACACCACCGAGAGACGAGCAACATGTGAAACTCCATTCTCCCTGGCATATGGCTCTGAGGCGATCATTCCTCCCAACGTCGTGGTGCTAAGCATCAGTATTGTACTACCAAATTTCGAGCAAAACGAGAAAGAGATGGCCACAAACTTAGACTTGGCAGATGAAGAGCGCGACAAGGTAATCACCCACATTGCGACCTATCACTAGCAGCTCATCTCTAGCTACAACAAGAGGGTGATGATATGGCAATTCCAGCCAAGAGACTTAGTCTTTAGAAAAGCCTGATAAGAGCATATTTATGTGACTGAGTTAGCTTGTTCTCATGCATTTATGTTGTTATTTCTTAGTTAATTATGTATTTTAAGCTATTTTCGTGTGTTTGTAGGTCCATAGGCCTTATAAAGCAATAAGATGCATTTTGGTGCATTTTGGAGCAGTTTTGGGCTTGGAATGAATAGCACATGCATGGAGCAAGGTGGATGGACGAAATTGAAGACTAAAGAGGCTAGCAATGTGTTAAAGAGAAAGAAGAATTAATGTAAAAAGGAAACAAAATGAAACAATGCTCAACCAAGCTAAGGAGATGAGCGAATTGAAAAATCAATTTGGAGAGATTATGGAGTTCACGGCACAAATTCAAGAACAAAGTGAACTCTCCAACTCAACTATTGAAAATTTGAAGGAAGATTTTGAAATCCATGATGTTATCACTTTGGGAAGTGCTATGGAGGTTGGAGGTGAACCCAAGACATCTAAACCAAGTCAAAACATGGATGAACAACTGATGTTCGAATAAGAGGACAATAACAAGGCCACGGTAAGGGAAGAACCACCTTTGCCGCAGCCTCAAATGCCCTCTATGTCGTCTACTACAACCAAGGTAAGCCTGAATTCAATTCATCTTGACCCCGTTTCACCAAATGTCCTTATTCCTTGCAGGATCAAGCAATCCAAGGAAGCAGAGATTGAGAAAGGCATCTTCGAAACCTTTCCAAAGAATCAAGAGCAAGAAGTGGATGAGGAATGTCTAGAATTCATCAAAGAAGATACACTTGAGACGAAAAATCCCAAAGAAGTTGGATTTTATAACACAGGACAAGTCATAACTCTCAAAACACCAAATCTGGCCAAATCCCATATCCCTACAACCTTCAAAGATGTGGTGTTCATAATTGAGTTTGTGTCGGAGCAAACAAGTAAGCCATCTTCTCCAACTTTGATTTTATTTTATACTAACTTGCTGATTTTGATGATTCAGGCACCTACACTATAATTTAAACCATTGCCAGATCACGTCAAGTATCACCTTCCATTCAAGGATCAATTCCATGCTATGGGCCTTATCCAAGCTTAGAAGGAAGTTTCATCCGGCTGGAAGACGTTAAAGCAAGCGCTTCTTAGAAGGCAACCCATGTATTCAAAAATGAGGAAGATTTTTGAATCGCTCGACAATCAGTTTTGCATTTCTAAAAACCTTCCCTTTTCTGCATTTTATTTTGCCATGATCGTCATTTTTATTTGTTGCTTGTTTAATTGTTTTTTGTGTGAGTTTATTTTTGAAACATTGACAGATATGCAAGGTATTTTTACATTCATTTTCATGAAAAAAAAGGAACATTAAGCAGAAAATACAAGAGGAAGCCTTCACAAAGGCTGCTTAGGAGAAGTCTCAGTAGTCGACAGAGCCTTAGCAGTCGGTGGAGCCCCAGAAAGAGGAGGCATCGAAGGTTGATCATTTGGGGCTTCATTATGCGGTACAACCCTAGAAGACGAAGGCAAATGCTGTTGGAACAAACCCACAAACCTCTGATGATCAGGTAAAATCTGACCATCAGATTCCTGCATCTGGTCAATCTTCCTCTTCATGTTTGTAGCATAGTTATGTGTGAGCCTGTGCAACTGTTTATTCTCATGATTGAGCCCTTTAATCTCCTGTTTGAGACTCATCACTTCAGCAGCCAATGATTCAACTTGACGGGTTCGAGCAAATAGGCGTTGAGCCATATTAGACACAGAACCTGCACACTGCACACTGAGAGCCAGAGAATCCTTAACAGCCAACTCATCAGACCGTTTGGAAAACAGTATGTTATCTTTGGGAGTGACAAGGTTCTGGGCCACCACCGCAGCGGTCATATCATTCTTCATCACCGAATCCCCAACGGTTAGAGGACCAGTAGGGGAGATGAAGCATGGGCGCCATATGTTGTCTGGAGAAGGCATGGCTGCCTCTTCACCAAGGTTCAAGTCAAAACGACGGTCGGAGGGGCCAGACATTTTCAAAGGTGTTGAAGAAAGAAGATGTCAGACAAGTCAAGATCGTAGAAGTGCAAGAAGGGAGTTTCTACAGGCAGAAATTCAAGTGTGCTTTGAAACGTTCTGCGCGCCTCTATAAAAACCAGCACTCGGTGGGATTTCAGATATCAAAGAGGCGAGCTCAGAAATCGAAGAGGCCAATTCAAAAATCGAAGAGGCGCTAGCTTTCTCGAAAGCTGGGCTTGCTCAGAAACTACGGGCCAATCTTCTTTTTCAGATTTGTCCGCACTTGTCACATGCAACCTCTGCACTTGACGAAGCTCAGAACTCAAAGAGGCGAGCTCAGAAATCAGAGAGGCAAATTTTTTTCCAGACGTATCAGCATCTGTCACATGCACACTCAACTTTGCGAAAATCACGGGCAGTTTGTCGAAGCGCCGATTCCAGATATCGAAGAGGCACTTGCTTTTCCAGACGTGTCAGCGCCTGTCACATACACACTCAGCTTTGCGGAAATCAGGGGCAGTTTATTGAAGCGCCAATTCCAAATATCGAAGAGGCACTTGCTTTTCCAGATGTGTCAGCGCCTATTACATTGATAGACGCATATTTATGCGACTTAGTTAACTAGTTTTCTTGCATTTACGTTATTAGTTCTTAGTTATTTTAGTACTTTAAGCTATTTTCGTGTGTTTGTAGGTCTAAAGGGCTAAGGTAGCAAGAAAGTGCATTTTGGTGCATTTTGGAGCAGTTTTGAGCTTGGAATGGATTACATATGATATGAGCAAGATGGATGGACGAATTTGAAGTCAAATGAGGATAGAAACATGCTAAAAATGTGGTGAAACAAATACAAAGTGCAAGAAGAGATAAATTTCTAGAAGGATTGACCAAAACTTCACTCAAAACCAAGAAATTCTTCAATGCCGTGGGCATTGATTCACTTTCACCAGAAATTTGAGTGATGATGCAATGCTTAAATCACCATGACATGTGAGTGGATGATGCAATGCTTAAATCACCATGACATGTGAATGGATGACTCAATACCTAACCCACCAACAATTCCCACTCTTTATAGTGCTCACCTACTCAATTCCACCAAAATTTTGTGTTAAACAAGTCCATCCTCTTCCTATAAATACCATGGTAGCAACCTCATTCAAATGATCCAAGAATAAACCATTCTATAAGCCTTTCCTTGCCTCTCCCTACATATCTAAACTTCCCCCATCCATTCCTCCAAATAACCAACCCTTCAACATCATTCCAACCTTGTTGTTGCGGCAAAGAGAAGGAGAAAAGTCCTTGGACGCGCTTGCTGTCCAACATGGATCGTTGGAACGTTTAGGTGCTTTCTTTCCTTTGTTTTTCAATGTTTAAATTTGTTTATCTTTGTGTTTGTAATAATGAGGAACTAAACCCCCCTTGGCTAGGGGGGGATTCGAAACACATGTCCTTGCTTGCATTATGATTTGATTACTTTTAATTGCGTTTCATAAGTTATGAATTCAATTTACTTATCCGTTCGTATAAAAACTTATTTGTGTATGTTGATTGAGGGTCGACACTTAGTTTGCATGCATGAATTCGATGCTAGAATATAAGGGAGTTTCACCTAATCGTCATGAACTTATATTCACAAGTAGTGAAGGTTGCTAGTCACAATCGCGTTAAGTAAATTCTTGGCATAAGTTTCATGCAATTCATAGTAACGAGTGCCTCGTCAATGCTTATGATTTTCATAGAACTTAATGATTCTTGCTTGTATCTCTATTATGCAATTCATGTAGGGAACTTGTGAGGAATGCTTTGGGTTGTCGTATGCAATCATCCAACTCAATAAAAGTAGGAAAATCTGAGGGTTAATTTAAGCGTACCTAATTAACTTGGGGCATTGAGAATTAATAAGTTATTGAAATACAATTGGAAATCGTTTTGTATGCAATTAAGACATGTGTGGAGAAGAACCTTCTAGCTAAAGCCCATCAAGTTCGTTTTAAAGTTTTAGTTTATTGGTTTTACTTTCACTTAATCAAACTCAAATCCCCCTTTTTCTTTCTTGTTTTTAAGTTCTTTTATTTACATTTTTAACTTTGTTTTTAAGTTTCAAGTGATTTAGCAATCCCTCCTAATCCCCGGCTTAGAACGATACCCTACTTATACTTATACTACAATTGTCAAAAGAGGGTTTAATTTGTGTGTCAAGTAATTCTCACATCAAATTTTGGCGCCGTTGCCGGGGATTAGCAAATTTGCTAATCCCTTGTTTATGTTTTTGTTTGTGTTTATTTATATTTTTTTTTTCTTTTTATTATTTTTGTGTTTTTGTCTTTTACTTTTGATATTTGATTTAGTTTTCTTTCTTTGAATTGAGGTACAAATGGAGCAAGACCTGGATTCTACTAGCATTCAAGATCTATTGGCACAGCTCACTGCTCAATTAACTCATAATGCCGAACGGACCACAATGCCAAGTATCCCTACACTTGATGTGCCCTATGGGTAAGGATATCAAGGTCCTCAATTTTCTGCAAATGAAGATGTTTGGGGATATCAAGGCCATAACCAATCAAGGGGCAACATGTTTTCCAATGCTTACAATTCAGATTGGAGAGATTATTCAGATTACATGTGGGGAGAACCTCAACAATTCCAACAAGGTGGATATTGGCAGCAAGAAGACGCGTTCTATTCAAGACCTATGCAGCCACCACAGCATCCCCCACAACAATTCCAATCAAATCAAAGTATGCCCGTGGATTATAATCAAATGCTTGAAGAATTAATTTCTTCGGTACAGGGTTCACAAAAAGAAGAACAATTGCCGCCATCGGAAGAGTTCTATCAGTGGCCATATGAACCGTCACAGCCACCACAACAATCAACCCAATTCAATTCAGGTATGTCCTTGGATAATGATACACTTAATAATTTACTCACCTCTTTGAATCAGGGAGTAGAAAATCAAAACCAAGAGATGCAAGACCGAGTCAGAAGAGTGGACGAATTGGAGATGCATGTTGGGCAGATTATGGAATTCATGGCACAGATTCAAGAGCAAAGTGAAGTCTCCAACTCAACTCTTGAAAATTCAAAGGCAGAAGTTGAAATCGATGAAGCCATCACCTTGGAAGGTGACATAGAGGATGAAGTTGTCCCAGAACTATCCAAACACAGCCCGAACAGGGATGAATTGCTGCTGCAAGCAGAAGATGAGGAGGACGACCTGGGCAGTTTAGAAGAATTCTTGCTACAAGCTCCTCAAATCCCTATGTCATCCAACTCAGGTGAGGAAGTTCCCATTTCATTTCATTCTAATGATATTCCTATTCTTGGTGCAACAAAGCAGGTCCTAGATCGTGTTGAATATTTCAAAGGCCTTTGTTTCCCAAGAAGAATGATTCAAGAGAAAGTAGTGGCTAAAGAATGTCAAGACTTCATCCAAGAGGCTGTGCATGAGACAATCAAGCCCGAAGCAGTAGAGTTTGATGACCCGGGACAAGCCACAACCATCATAGTAAACCTCGCCAAGTTCAAAGTCCCGGAAATGTTCAAAAATGTCGTGTTTGTTTTTGAGTTTGTGTCGGAGAAAGAAAGTAAGCCATCTTCTCCAATTTTAATTTTAATGTATACTAACATTTTTCTGATTTTGATGATTCAGGCACCCACTCGTGAATTCAGACCATTGCCGAATCATTTCAAGTATCACCTCCCATTAAAAGATAAATTCCATGCTTTGGAGCCGATGGGAGTTAAGGGAAAGATTCGTCCGGCTAAAGACGTTAAATCAAGCGCTTCTTGGGAGGCAACCCAAGCATTCAACGAAGGGAGACTTTGAAATTGCTCAACAAATCTTTTTCCGATCAGATTTGCACTCTTAAACCCTTCTCTTTACTGCATTTATTTTACCTTGTTTAAGTTCATTAATTGTTAGTTTATTTAAGTGTGAATCTTGTTTAGGGTAAATAAAGTTTTTTTACTTTGATTTACATATTTTACATTACATTTTTTTACATTGCTTAAAAAAAAAAAATAATAATAAAAAAAAAAAAAAAAAAAAAAGATAAAATTTAAAATTAATGATAAATACAAAAAAAAAAAAAAAAAAAAAACAAATAAAAAAAAATAATAATAATACAAAAAAAAAAAAAATACATAAAAAAAAAAATAAAAAAAAAAAAAGTAAAATACAAATATTTTACAATGATGTAAACTAATAGTATTCATTGGTCGGGTGGTGCTTCAGTAGTAGGCGGGGCTTCAGTAGTCGGCGGGGCCACAGAAGGAGGAGGCGGCAGAGGTTGATCAGTTGGAGCTTCACTACGCGGTGCCGCTCCAGAAGACGAAGGCAGATGTTGTTGGAACAAACCCACAAACCTCCGATGATCAAGTAAAATTTGACCATCGGTGTCCTGCATCTGGTCAATCTTCCTCTTCATGCTGGTGGCATAGCTGTGTGCGAGCTTGTGCAATTCCTTATTCTCATGCTTGAGCCCTTTAATCTCTTGCTTGAGACTCTGTATTTCAGCCACCAAGGATTCAACGTGACGGGTTCGGGCATATAGCCGTTGGGCCATGTTAGATACGGAACCCGCACACTGCACACTGAGAGCCAGAGACTCCTTGACCGCCAATTCATCAGACCGCCTTGCGAGCAGTCTGTTATCTCTGGGAGTGACAAGGTTTCGGGCCACCACCGCAGCGGTCATGTCATTTTTCATCACCGAATCCCCAACGGTAAGAGGACCGGTAGGGGATATGAAGGATGGGCGCCATATGTTGTCTGGTGAAGGCGGAGCTGCCTCTTCACCACGGTTCAAATCAAAACGACGATCGGAAGGGCCAGACATTTTTCAAATGTGGTGAAGAAAGAAAAGAGATCGGACAGATTAAGATTTCGGAAGTGCAAGAAATGAGTGTTTACTGGAGGGATAAGTGTGTTGTGGAACAAGATTAACGCCTCTATAAAAAGGAAGAAATCAAATAGGCGATCCTCAGAAATTGAAGAGGCGTCCTCTCGCAAATCGAAGAGTCAGGGCTCCGTTCTCAAAAGCCGGATTCTTTTCTCAAGAGGCGTTTAATTTCTTAAAAGTTGGGCTTGCTCAGAAACCACGAGCCGAACCCCGGATTTCGCAAGATCAATTCGTTCAGACGTGTTGTCACCCGTCACACGCAAACTCAGCTCTGCGAAAATCACGGGCAGTCTGTCGAAGCGCCGATTCCAACCATCTGTCTCTCTCAGCCTAGTCAGCACTTGTCACATGCAACTGGCAGCTTTGCGGAAATTACGGGCAGCTTTGTCAGAAAGCGCGTAATTTGTACTATTCATCCATCCACCGGCTGCCGACAATGAGTGAGAGAACAGTTCCGGTTGTGAAGACAAGTCCTATAAGTTTCTACCTTCGCCTTCCACAGCAAAAGCACACTCTCTCAGCAAACCCTCTCAACATTTCTTCATCTCCGAAAATGCATTCCCAAAGAATCCTCTCGAGTCACTCTGTGTTCCTCATTCCTTGGGATACTCCTGCGAACAACCCATTCAAAGCAAAAGTATTTCATATCATAAAGGTTGAAAGCAAGAGTATCTCATATCATGCTTTCTCATTCCTTCTCCTTGTTCCTGATTGCTTACCTAGCCTTGCTCTCGAGTACTCATCATGTTGTGCTTCCTCTTCGTCTCTCACGTATAAGGGAAGTGAAGATGATACCTCGAAGCATGTGGAGACAAATTGCCAATTCATCCCCAGCTAGGGACAAGGAGAAAGAAAGCAAGAGGTGGGCACTTGGAAAGATTGAAGAAAGAATCAGACCAAAACACCTCTACCTCGTGCCTGCCCGCCGTGCTGAGGAAACAAGCAGAGAAGAATGCAGACTGCACAATCAAATAATCCCAGCAGAAGAAGTCTGAGATGAAACCAAGGCACGCTAATATTCCTCGCTCAGAATTCCAAATCAGTTCAAGAGGAAAGTTGTGGAAAGTCAACAAGCATGACCAATGATTACTTATTAGTTTTATTCATTATCTTTTATCGTAATTTTCAATTTTTCGTTTGCAATTTTTTTTTTTTTTAATTAATTTTCTTGCGTACTTAACTGAATTATTTCTTTTCTTTGCAGGAACTTTTGGTTATTTCCACCCTTGAAGTTGATTGCAGAATTTTAGCTTGGGGGTCATCGCTTGATTTTACTGCAAATTAGGGAAGTTTTCAGTCCAATTGCGTTATTTTGTTTCTTATTATTTATTTATTTTATTTTATTTTATTTTTATTTGCATTATAGTGTTTTCTGACATTGGGGACAATGTCAAGTTTAAGTATGGGGGTAAAGGGTAAAAATGACCAAATTGAAATTTTTTGTACCTTCAACTTCGAACTGGTTTCATTTGTTTGTGTGTTGTTGTTTTTTTTATTTTTTCTTAATTAGTTTTGTTTTCTATAAAAAAAAAAAAAAATTCGGAAAATTTAAAAATCCAAAAAAATATTGTCGTTTTCTTTATTGTTTTGAATTAGATTTTTGTTAGTTTCCCGACCCAATGATATAATTGGATCAAATTTGAACCATGATTATCAAGAACTTAGTTAACATGTGTTTTGTGAAATTCCTAATTCTCTTGTTAGTTTTGTACATGTTTGATCATCTTTGAAAAACCAAATGCACATAGCCGTGTTAATGTGAAATTAAAGTATGACTTAAAGCTTCATATGTGAATTTAGTGACCATATTTATCCTATGTGAGTTTTTGAGCCTATTGAAAGTGTGTGCATTTTTCATACACTCCTATTCTTTCATGTGTGATGAACTTATGTGAGATACATCTCTAGAACTTGCGTAACGATCTTTCGAAATGTTTGTCATTGATTGCATGAACTTGGAAATGATAGAGGCATTAGGTTTACCACTATGGCCCAAATAACCATGTTTCCCAACAGAAAAATGATATCATTAGATTGCCTATTTGAGCCGTGTTTGTTGAACCTTTTATTTCTTATCACCATATATGTCTACCCTTATACCTGAAACATTTTTTTTCCTTACCCTTTCCAAGCAAGCTAGTGAGCAATGTGAGATTGTCTTATGAGAAATGTTTGTAAAGTACTTTGAAGGTGTTTGGCAAAAAAAATAAGTGTGGGGGTATTTCATGTTTGTATTAAAAAAAAAAAAAAAAAAAAAAAAAAAAAAAAAAAGAAAAAGAAAAAGAAAGATTGTATACGAAGAAAAGAAAAAAAAAATGTTTTTAAAGTTTCAGTTTAAGGGTGTGATTGGAGGTTTCAGAAGAATCGTTGGAGAGCTTGAGTTCTTATAAATCTAGATAAAAGAATTGCTTGCAATGTAGCTTGGAACTTGTATTTTCCTATTCTTTCGTTTCAATAATCCTATCCCTAAGCCTCATTACATCCAATAAAAGTCCTCTTGATTTAAGTTTGGAAATTATGACTGTGGAGAAGTGATCTTTATGCAAGCTTATGGTAGAACGTTCACATTTGATTCTTTGAGCGAAACACATTAAAACTAAACACATGTGTGATTGAGTGCATATCCCGTGAGAATGTCGCTAGTTTGCATATGATGATTTTAAAAATAAAAAACTTGAAATTGCATTAGCATGGCTATCTCACACACTACACTTCAAGGATGATTCAAAGATTACTGCTAATATTTGAATAAGGAAGATGAACTTGGATTAGTTTGTTTGGTGCTAGCTATGGTTCTTGATGATTTGTTTTCTCGAATGAAACTCTATGAGGGTCACATAGGGGGAAACTAATGTTTTTCATGTTAGTATTTTTTCATGTTTTCTTTATTTTGCTCGAGGACTAGCAAAAATTAAGTGTGGGGGAATTTGATAGACGCATATTTATGCGACTTAGTTAACTAGTTTTCTTGCATTTACGTTATTAGTTCTTAGTTATTTTAGTACTTTAAGCTATTTTCGTGTGTTTGTAGGTCTAAAGGGCTAAGGTAGCAAGAAAGTGCATTTTGGTGCATTTTGGAGCAGTTTTGAGCTTGGAATGGATTACATATGATATGAGCAAGATGGATGGACGAATTTGAAGTCAAATGAGGATAGAAACATGCTAAAAATGTGGTGAAACAAATACAAAGTGCAAGAAGAGATAAATTTCTAGAAGGATTGACCAAAACTTCACTCAAAACCAAGAAATTCTTCAATGCCGTGGGCATTGATTCACTTTCACCAGAAATTTGAGTGATGATGCAATGCTTAAATCACCATGACATGTGAGTGGATGATGCAATGCTTAAATCACCATGACATGTGAATGGATGACTCAATACCTAACCCACCAACAATTCCCACTCTTTATAGTGCTCACCTACTCAATTCCACCAAAATTTTGTGTTAAACAAGTCCATCCTCTTCCTATAAATACC
The DNA here is from genome assembly GCA_963082935.1 of Malus x robusta. Lineage (NCBI taxonomy): Eukaryota > Viridiplantae > Streptophyta > Magnoliopsida > Rosales > Rosaceae > Malus > Malus x robusta. The sequence continues at coordinate 16,203,200 of OY720335.1, forward strand.
ATGGTAGCAACCTCATTCAAATGATCCAAGAATAAACCATTCTATAAGCCTTTCCTTGCCTCTCCCTACATATCTAAACTTCCCCCATCCATTCCTCCAAATAACCAACCCTTCAACATCATTCCAACCTTGTTGTTGCGGCAAAGAGAAGGAGAAAAGTCCTTGGACGCGCTTGCTGTCCAACATGGATCGTTGGAACGTTTAGGTGCTTTCTTTCCTTTGTTTTTCAATGTTTAAATTTGTTTATCTTTGTTTTGTAATAATGAGGAACTAAACCCCCCTTGGCTAGGGGGGATTCGAAACACATGTCCTTGCTTGCATTATGATTTGATTACTTTTAATTGCGTTTCATAAGTTATGAATTCAATTTACTTATCCGTTCGTATAAAAACTTATTTGTGTATGTTGATTGAGGGTCGACACTTAGTTTGCATGCATGAATTCGATGCTAGAATATAAGGGAGTTTCACCTAATCGTCATGAACTTATATTCACAAGTAGTGAAGGTTGCTAGTCACAATCGCGTTAAGTAAATTCTTGGCATAAGTTTCATGCAATTCATAGTAACGAGTGCCTCGTCAATGCTTATGATTTTCATAGAACTTAATGATTCTTGCTTGTATCTCTATTATGCAATTCATGTAGGGAACTTGTGAGGAATGCTTTGGGTTGTCGTATGCAATCATCCAACTCAATAAAAGTAGGGAAATCTGAGGGTTAATTTAAGCGTACCTAATTAACTTGGGGCATTGAGAATTAATAAGTTATTGAAATACAATTGGAAATCGTTTTGTATGCAATTAAGACATGTGTGGAGAAGAACCTTCTAGCTAAAGCCCATCAAGTTCGTTTTAAAGTTTTAGTTTATTGGTTTTACTTTCACTTAATCAAACTCAAATCCCCCTTTTTCTTTCTTGTTTTTAAGTTCTTTTATTTACATTTTTAACTTTGTTTTTAAGTTTCAAGTGATTTAGCAATCCCTCCTAATCCCCGGCTTAGAACGATACCCTACTTATACTTATACTACAATTGTCAAAAGAGGGTTTAATTTGTGTGTCAAGTAATTCTCACATCATACATGCACACTCAACCTTGCGAAAATTACGGGCAATCTGTCGAAGATTTCTTGTGAAGTAGAAGGCACATGAAGTTTACTATTAAATCATCCAACGATTGCCGACAAAAGTGAAAGAATAATACCGGTTATTAATTCCTATAAATGTCAACCTTCACCCTCCATTGCAAGGCTGACATACACAACCTTTCTTCATCTCCGAGAATGCCTTCCTAATGAAGCCTCTCGAGTCACTCAGTGTTCCTTATTCTTTGGGGTACCTCTGCAAACAACTCATCCAAAGTAAAGGTATTTCATATCATGAAGGTTGAAAGCAAGAGTATCTCATATCATGCTTTCTCTCTGTCCTTCTCTTTGTCGTTGTTTTCATTTGCGGGACAAGGAGAAAAAGAGCAATCAGCCAGCACTTAGTATCAATCTTTCGATCTGGAACCGACTGCCTGGAACCCCTTCCTGATTGCTTGCCTAGCCTTGCTCTCGAGTACTCATCTTCAACATCTTATGCTTCTTCTTCGTCTACCACCTCTACCTGGGGAACAGATAAGGGAAGTGAAAATGATACCTCGAAACATGTGGAGACAATGTGCTAATTCATCCTCAGCTAGGGATAAGGAGAAAGAGAGCAAATGGTGGGCACTTGGAAAGATTGAAGAAAGAAACAGACCATCACCTCTACCTCGTGCCTGCCTGCCGTGCAGAAGAAACAAGCAAAGAAGAATGTAGACTGCACAACCAAGGAACTCTAATATCCCTCGCTCAGAATTCCAAACCAGTTCGAGATCAAACCTATGGAAAGTTAACAAGATCATCTATCTCCAAAACCAGATTTGCGTTCTTAAACTCTACTCTGTCTAGTTTTTACTTTGCTATACTTGTCATATTTATTCGTTGTTTGCTTGTTTGCTTGTTTTTGTGTGAGTTTATGCTTGAAACATTGAGGACGATGTTTGATTTAAGTATTGGGGGGGGGGGGGTAACCAAGTTGTTTTGCATAACATTCGTAGGAGTTTATCACCCATTACTTCTAGTGTTGTTCCTTGCTGTTTTTAAGTGTTTTTAAGCTGTTTTGGAGTGTTTTAGTGTGTTTTGACATAAAAATCTGAAAATCTCATAAAAATTTGAAAAATTGTTTTGAAAACCCCAAAAGAGTTGTTTTTGTATGTTTATTTGTGCCTTAGGGTACCTTCCAACACAATGATGAGGACTTGGTTTTTAATGACATGACTGTTAAAGAGAGTTATAAACATGGATGAAAATTTGATTTACTCTTTGGTGTATGCTTGGTTGTGGTTTAATTTATGAATTCACATGCAATCATAAAGGAAAAATCAGTTTTTGTAACATGCTTGAAGGAAGGAGCTCAAATGAACGCTACAACCTTGTGAGACTTGAGCCTAAACGTTTATTTGGAGAGTTAATAATCTGTGCATCATTGTTTTCTAAATTTATTGCATGATCTCATTATTATTTGCTTGGTTGCTACTTAGAAGGCGTTTCATCATTTAGTTCCAAATGCTAGAACTCATGCCTATTTCATTCAAAGCATGCTATTGATTTGCATAACACATATTCAAGATGAAGTTGTGTAGTGACCACCAAAGCCAAATTGCCGTGCCCCTATTTCATTATGTGTTTAAGTTTAACCCCGTTGAGCCTTGTTAAGCCTATGTTCTTTGTTAATCCACACTATCCTTACCTAGCCTAGTTTTAGGACCATCTATACCCTTGTTCTTGAAGCATAGTAAAGAATGACTTAAAATGAACTCCTTTTTTATCAATGTATTGCAGAAAGCAAGTGTGGGGGAAGTGATTCTTGTGTGTGTGTGTGTGCCAAAGTCCTTAATAAAGCACGGGTAGAAAAAAAAAAGAGTGAAAAGAAAAAAGTTTGTTAAAAAAGGGTCCAAAACATTGAATTCGGCCCTAAGTGTTGCATGAATCTTCCCTTTGTATTTAAAAGTTGATTCTGCATTCTAAAGTGAATTTCAAGTGTCTATTTCATTGCTTTGCTTGCTATCGCTTTAAGAACGTTTGTTATTCCTATCCTTTCTTTATTAGCCATTACCTCCAAGCCCTGTTACAACCCTTGACTTCAATCTTGAGTGTTGTGTGTTTCAATTTGTGGAGTTCGAAATTGGTATGAGCATATGGTGTCACTGGTTCTCGCATCTAAATAGTAGCATTCCATTCATGAGATCATATCCAAACATGCTTAATAACTCCAGAAAATTGCTTTCTTTGTTATAACATATGTGAGTCCTAGTCTTTTATGTTTACATTAATCTTCTCACATATACTAGTGTAGGGTGTGTAGTCAGAAAATGTGTGTGAAAATAGAGAGTACCTTGTAAGAAATTGAGCAAATTCTCTAAGGCATGTTACTACATTCAAAACATCGTTTTAATTGGTTAATTGTGAACTAGTAAGTGGTGACTGTGATTAAGTATGTGCTCAAGTGTAAAAATAACCAAAAACTATGGGAATGATGATTTTTAACATATCATATTTCATTAAAAATCCCTGAGGCAAATGTTGGAAGATCTAGGTTGTGTTTTGTTTGTTTTGTTTGTTTTGTTTTGCTCGAGGACTAGCAAAAGCCAAGTGTGGGGGAATTTGATAGGAGCATATTTATGTGACTGAGTTAGCTTGTTCTCATGCATTTATGTTGTTATTTCTTAGTTAATTATGTATTTTAAGCTATTTTCGTGTGTTTGTAGGTCCATAGGCTTTACAAAGTAATAAGATGCATTTTGGTGCATTTTGGAGCAGTTTTGGGCTTGGAATGAATAGCACATGCATGGAGCAAGGTGGATGGACGAAATTGAAGACTAAAGAGGCTAGGAATGTGTTAAAGAGAAAGAAGAATTAATGTAAAAAAGACAAAGAGCTTAGCCACAAAGGGGTGTCACTCCACCATTCACCTTTCCATCATTTCAGATTTCATGCATCATTTCAGATTTCATGCATCGAATCATTGCACTCAATTGCTACACCATTCCTTGTTCCCTCCATCATTTCAGATTCATGCATCATTACATTGAATCATTGCACTCAATTGCTACACCATTCCTTATTCCCTCCATCATTTCAGATTTCATGCATCATTGCACTCAATTGCTACACCACTCCATGTTCCCCTCCATAGCCATGCACTTCCTCTATAAAAGGAAGTGTGTGTAACATAAATTGAGTTCATACTTGGTTAGATTATTCACTCCCATTTCAACACAACCTTCATCCAAACACATCCATTCATCTTCACATCCATTCTTCCATACAAACAAACCTTCAAACACTCACCAACACCTTGTGCCGTAGCAAAGGAAAGGAAGGAAAGTGCTTGGACGTGCTTGTTGTCCAACTTGGATCGTTTGAGAGTTTAGGTGTTTTCTTTCTTTTGTTTCTAATGTTTAAATTCATTTCCTTTCGTTTTGTCGTAAATATGAGTGGCTAAACCTCTCTTGGCTAGGGGTGATTTCAAAGCCACGATTATGTGTGCAATATAATTTGATAAATTCCAGTTATGAACTCTTGAATCGTGAATGCAATTGGCTTAACTATTTGATTGATAACTTATTTGTATTTGTTAATTAAGGGTCGACACTTAATTGGCATGCATAAATCTATTGCTAGAATATAAGGAAGTTTCACATAATCGTTACAAACTTATATTCACATGTAGTGAAGGTCGCTTATAAACGATCGCGTTAAGTTCAATTCCTAGCATGAGTGACATGATGTCATAGTTGCAAGTGCTTTGTCAATGCTTATGATTTTCATTAAACGTAATGATCTTTGATAGTATCTCTATTATGATGTCATGTAGGGAACCTCTGAAGAATGTTTTGGGTTGTCGAATGATGTCATCCAATCCAATAAAACAAGGAAAATATGAGAGTTAACTAGTGATGTCACGGTTAATTTGGGGCATTCTCATTCATAATTCAATGAAGTAGTAACTGGAAATTGAGTTGTTTGCATGCACATATCATGTGTGGAGAAAAAGCCTCTAGCTATCCTATCCATCATCTTATTTCTCAAATTTGTTTTACAATCTGTCTAGTTTTTCATACTTGTTTGTTTGTTTCAACTTCGTCCAAAACTCAATCCCCCTTTACTTTAGTGTGTCTAATTAGTTAAAATCTGTTTTAATTTGTGTTTTTAAATGTTTTGATTCAAGTAAAAGTCAATTTTCGTCCAAAGTCATTCTTAGTGTCTAGTTTAAGTTTATTTAGTTGTTTTAAGCTGTTTTGAATATTTTAAGTTTGCTTTGAGTCTTGTGAGTCTTGTGATGCGATGAAAGTTAAGCACTCAAATTAAACCCTCTTTTGACAATTGTAGCAAAGTATGTAAGTAGGGATCGTTCTAAACCGGGGATTAGGAGGGCTTGCTAAAACCTCTAAACTAACTCAAAAACAAAAAGAAAACAAAGTTAAAAATGTAAACAAAAGACTTTAAACCAAGAAAGTAAAAGGGGGATTTGGGTTTGGTGAAGTTGAAAGTAAAACAATTAAACTAAAACTTAAATAGATTTTTAGCTAGGCAGATTGTAAAACGAATTTGAGAAATAAGATGATGGATGGATTAGTTAGAGGTCCGTTCTTCACACATGACACACTTGTATATGAATCGATTTCCAATTGCTTTTCAATATGCTATGATGCTCAACACCCCAGATTGATCGTGATGCACAAATTAACCCTCAGATTTTCCTTTACTTATTGAATTGGATGAATGCATGCGACAATCCAAATTATTCTCTAAAAAGTCCCCTATATGAATGCATAATAGAGATACAATCAGAGATCATTACGTTCAATGAAAATCATAAGTGTTGACGAGGCAATTGTAACTATGAATGCATGATACGTTTGCCAAGAATTCAATTAACGCGATTGTAACAAGCAACCGTCACTACTCATGAATATAAACTTGTAACAATTAGGTGAAACTCGTTTATATTCTAGTATCTAATTCATGTATGAAAACTAAGTATGCATCCTTAATAAACATACAAGAATTAGTTATGAAGAAAAATAGATAATTGAATTGCAATCACAACTTATCAAATCACAATTGGAAGAAATCAATTCATATCACAAGCATGTTCATGGCTTCAAACTTCCCTCTAACTAAATAGGGGTTTAGTTCCTCATGTTCACAAAACAAAGATAAACAGAATTATACATTGAAAACAAAAGAAAGAAAACACCTAAACGTTCCAACGATCCATGTTGGATGGCAAGCACGTACAAGAACTTTCCTCTTCTTCTTTGCTGCAACACAAGATTGGAGTGATGTTTTGAAGGGTTGGTTATGTGTAGGAATGGATGGGAAGGAGTTTAGATATGTAGGGAGAGGCAAGGAAAGGCTTGGAGAATGATTAATTTCTGGATGATTTCAATGAGGCTGCTGCCATGGGTATTTATAGGGAGAGGATGGACTTGTTTAATTCAATTTTTTGGTGGAAATTAGGTAGGTGACACACGACAATGAGTGGGGAACAATGGTGGGTTAGGTCTTGAATCATCCACTCAATTCTTGTGCACAATCTACTCATTTTCTGTTGAGTTGGGGATGAATCATCCACTCAAATGTCATGGTGAGTTAGGCATTGCATCATCTCAAATGTCATGGTGAGTTAGGCATTGCATCATCACTCAAATTTCTGGTGGAAAGCAATAAGGATGCACGGCAAGGATGTGATTTTAGGAATGAATCATCTACTCAATTTCCTAGTGGGTTAGGTATTGAACAATCACTCAAATTTCTGGTGGAAGTGAGTCAATACCCACGGCATTGATGAATTTCTGGGGTAGGCATGGTTTTGAGTGACATTTTGGTCAATCCTTCTAGAAACCTATCCCTTCTTGCAACTTGTATTTGTTTCACCAGATTTTTAGCATGTTCCTAGCCTCATTTGATCTTCAATTTCGTCCAACTCCTTGCTCCATGCATATGCACTTCATTCCAAGCCCAATTTTGCTCCTAAAAGCTCCAAAATGCTCCTTTTTGCATACTTTGATAATAAAACCTGAAATTGCACGAAAATGACTTTAAACACTAAACTAACTAAGGAAAAACAACATAAATGTATGAGAACAAGCCAATTAAGTCGCATAAACATGCTCCTATCATCTTGTTAAGTATTTTTAAGTTTAGTTTTATGTTTTTGAGTCAGTTTAGAGGTTATTAGCAAGCCCTCCTAATCCCCGGTCCAGAATGATCCCTACTTATACTTATACTACAGTTGTCAAAAGAGGGTTAAATTTGTGTGTTAAGTTAATTTTCGCATCAAAGCCTTCATCATCGCCTTTTGGGAAGGCTCCAAAAAGGTGGCTCCTATCTGGGAAGGTCCATACAAAATCAGCCGAGTATGCAGAAGGGGTAGCTATTCCCTCACCACTATGAGCGACAAAGAGATCGAAAAGTAGTGGAATGCCTACAACCTGAGAAAGTACTACATGTGACCTTCCACCATTCATTGGACCCTATTCAAGACAAACAAAGTTCGAAGACTCAAGCAGCTTGAGGAACAAGACCTCGCATGTCGAGGATTATTAGTTGTTATGCCATTACTACATGACAGCAAAGTTAATAAATTTATCTATTTTCAATGAAGATTGAAGGAATTATTCATAAGCCTGAGCTGAATGCATAAACAAACTGACCACCCTTGTGACAAACAGAAGACACCCCTGCCATTGTAGATATGGCGTATTTTCTTCAATTAGAAGAGAGTAAACTAATCCGGAATATCTAGATGTGGATGGGTTGTACGACTGCTCCATTTCCCCTGAAAATAGCAACTACCTAAGCTGGACGACTCCCAAAATTAGCCACAATAATCATTCTCCTAGAAGAGACTTAGCCGACTGAAGGATTTAATTCTACATGATCCCTGGTCTCTAACCGGATTCCTTTCCATGAAAGAATTTGCTTGACTAGATGATCTGTCCTTGACGTGCAAGTCTTCATGAAAGTAGCTTGGTTTTAAAGTGTTGCAATACTAATTAAGTGACCTATGGAATCAAGTTACAACTCGGAAAGATATAGCCTCTGAGGCATGATTCTACCTACACCTTACGCCTAAAATGCCTCCGAGAGCCAGAGACAACGCTTGAAAAGGTCATGCGGGTCGCATGTTTTTGTAAGTAAGATGCCCGGTCGATGACTTAACAACTGGCAACCTAAGGTAATCCGTAAGCCGAGACTTACACCTGCTATGACTACGCATACCCATTTACTTATTTAAAAGCAGCGTTTTTGGCCAACGGTCTACAATTTTAGTTTTACAAGAGCTAAAGCTGAAGTACGACTATAGTAGCTACGTGGATTTCCTCTGCTTTCTACGAGAAACATGTCCAGTCGCCAGCTCTATAAGTTAAAAACTTCGCAACACGCTTTGGGAGGGCCAAAGCTCGAGAAGCTGCTAAAGCTAAAGTACGACTATAGCAGCTTCGCAGATTTCCTCTACTTTCTATAAGAAGCAAGTGTCTGCCCGCTGGCTCTATAAGTTAAAAACTTTGCAACACGCCCTGGGATGGCTAATGCTCAGGAAGCAACTAAAGTTGAGATTCACGACTATAGTAGCTATGTGGACTCTCCTGCTTCCTACATAGGCAACGAGTTCAGCCACTAGCTCTATAAGTTAGAAGTCTCGCACTTTTTTCCCTTTGCAAGTAAAGTTCCTTGAGCATCAAAGCCAAGACTAAAGCCTAAAGTGACAACATGGGATCGACTGCTCCATCGAAGTACCCAACACAACAGTCCATCCTATGGCAAAGTTTTGCAAGTCGTATCCAGCAGGCAAGGCTCCCGAAGCCCTGAAGCTAAAACTAAAACCTAAGTGACGACTTGGGATCAACTACTTCATTGAAGCAGCTTACCCAACTGCCCATCCTACAGTGTAGTTTTGCAAAAGACATGGCGAAATAGAAGGATGAAGCGAAGCAAGGAAAGCTGTTTATTAAATTTCTAGCAAATTGATAAACTGGCTCGAAAGCCAACAAAGTTCAAATAAAGCAGAACGAAACAGAAAATAAGAAACTTCCTAAGTCTAAGTAAAAAGACTACTCATCGGCAGCCTGTACAACCACTGGTCCCTCGACTGCCACTCCTTCAGCAGCTACACCGCTCTTAGCAGCCAAAGCTTCCATCAACTCATCATCGGCCACCTATGCCTGACCCTCAGCTACTCCACCAAAGGTAGGCTCAAACGAGAAATCAAGCAGAACAACTGGAGAAATGGAGAAAGTCTCGAAGTTCTTCTCGGCTCAAACGAGAAATCAAGCAGAACAACTAGAGAAATGGAGAAAGTCTCGAAGTTCTTCTCGGAAAACTCTTAATTCGACAGCCTACCCTGAAGTTAGTCTACATAACCAAGCTTGTAGAAATCGGCCAGACAAGAAGCATGCACCATTTCGTGATCGGCTTTTTTATTCTTTAGCTGCATATTTTCCTTAACAAGCCTAGTGTGAGTACCCTGCAGATTATCCAATTCCTTGACGATCAGTGAAACACGACTGACTTTCTTCTCTATAGCTTCCACCATCGCCTGAGTCGCACTACACTTAGCCTTCAAATGGGCCACCTCCTTGTTGTGTTCCTTTGAAGTGCAAATATAAGGATAGTATAATGGCACAAGTAAGGGTGTCGAACCACAAGGACTGATTAGAACTCTACAAATTACTAGTTTTATGTGAACCCTAACTAAGCAATGAAAATGAAAACTGAATTTAGATTTTTGTTTTGAAAGCTAAAGTAACTTAAAATGCAAGACAAGATAAAGATTAATGATTGATTGATTCAGAAACAATAGGAACGACACTAAGGGTACCGATTTCACCATTACAAGTCAATTCCATGAAAATTAAGTCCAAACACATTCAACTCTCTAATCCGCAACTAAGGTTTGTTTTACTTATTTATGATCATCCATTTAATATGTGGTTGTGATCAAGTACTCCTAATCTACAACTTAGTTGTGATGTTCAACTTAGATTAGCAAGTAAGAATCCATTAAGAACAAGAAAACTTAAAAGAACCAAAGATATCACATGGCAGGATGTATGCATAGCAATTTCTTCATTCATTCACATGTCCACCAAGATTAAGCATGATGTGCAATATAACCTTGATCAAATAATTCATAAGAAGCCCTAATGGTGATCTAACATTAAGATTAACTAACGAATTATACTATAAAATCAATGAATGAAACAAGAACACATATTGGTAATTTGAATACTTTAACTTAATAACATAAAGTAGGTTTGCAAGGCTACATCGAATTTCCCAGCTATGAACTTAATTACACAACACAATTATAAAATATATAAATATCAAGAACAACATGAGTGAAATTAAAGTTCATAGAAGAAACCCCCTTGAAGCAATTCTAATGTTGAACTTCTCAAAGAACAGCGCGGTAGCGTGGTTTCTTCGGTGGCAGCGGATGGCGAAGAGAAATAGGGTTTTGTTTCTGGAAGAAATGCCAAAGAAAGAGAAAAGAGAGAGCTCTAAGCAACCCCAAGGGGGCTTGTGTAAAAGTGATATGAAACCCTAGTATTTATATACTAAGTGGGGTTGCAGCTGATTGCAAGGTCATCCCAACCATTAAGCTAAAGTTTTGAATGTTTTTCCTTATTTGGCTCCGCCAAATCAGGCTAGATAATCCAATTCCTTTCCCATTCTGCTCCTGGTCTTCTAACAAGCTAGATATATCTTGGATTCTTTATTTGGGCTTCAAAACAGGCCACTAAACTTCTTTCCACATTTGAATAAGGGTTAACCCCAAAAATGGCATGTTTTCACTTCTTTTGCCTTCAAATTGATCTAAAGTAACTGCACACTAACACAAAATAAAGTAAAATGCAACCAGTTTAACTCAAAAACTGAAGGCAATTTTTGTGAAAACAAGTTCATTTGAGCAACATTTACAACATGCAATTAACAATTAAAGGCGAAATCATGCTTGTATGCACTCAAAAATAAAACTTTACCCATGAAATTAAAGGCCTAGTGAGTGTGGTGAACCAAGACTCAACTCAAGAACAAAGTGAGTTGAGAAATATTATACCTTTGTTGATTCCTCTTTGCGTAAGCAAAGGCTAATCACCTAAGAGATAGTGCCTTCATTCCTTACTTCTTATCCCCATGGATTTCTTGGATGAGGATGGTAGAATGGATTCGCCAAGTTCCCAAAATAGAAAACCTCTAAGTCTCCACACCAAGGAGAGCATTGATAAAGAGATAAGTGACCTAGAGGAAGGAAGATTGCTAGCTATGTTCCTCTAGGGTGGCCAGCATTCATTAGAGAAGAGAGAGCTTTGTGTTCTCTTTTCTTCCCTTAGAAAACCCTAATGATGAAATGTTATAAAGTTCTTTATATAGTCCCTTCAATTAAGTGACAAAAGAACCAAAACCCTTCATCCTCTAATGTGACCGGCCTTAAGGGTTAATCGGCCTTTCAAGCCCTTTGTGTTTTCAAGTTGTCATACAACTTGAGTTAATGGGCTTGACATTCAAATCCCATTGGGCCTTGAGGCCCTAAACCAACCCGAGTTCTATAACTAACATATTCGTTTGATTAATTAACATATTAATTAATCCTAACCAAAAATAATTAAACCATTTAATTATCCTTACTCATCTCCATTGTTTCTTCAATCTCTACCTTACTCGGTGTATGATCCATTAGGTTCCTTTTAGCGAGACAATGGGCGATTAGAACTCTTCAAATCGATTGTGAATTGAAACTTGCTTTCAATTCTCCCTTTAGTGATTACTCACCTTTAGGGCTTCCACAAACCATGAGTGACACCTAGCAGCATATCATGGCTACCCAAGCTAATCAGAAGAGGTGGAGAACCTATTCAGTTTAGGATTACAATGCAATACAGTCTTTCTCTAATACAATACTCTTGACCACATTGTTTGGTTTGATAGTTTATTCATGTCTACTATCCAATGTGATTCATTTACTTATATGATTACCTTGAATGTGTTTTGGAATGACTTCCTAAATCTCATTCATACTCTGGCCAGAGATTCTTAATCATATCATAGAGTATTCTCCCTCAAAGGGTTTGAAGGAGATCCCTTGTTGCGCATTCACTTGCCTCTATGGCTAAGTGGCTTAACCCCAACTATGCCATGGACACCTTTTGATAAAGTGACTTTGACATAGTCAAAGATCAAGGACCTAACCACAAGACAACTATGATGCCTTAGGTCAAAGGACTACTTTGCATTATCCCAACCATGAGTTCTCATGTGACATTAGTATGAAAACTCCTTGTTAATCGTGTTTAGTGGACTCATTTTCTATTGAGCACCTACATGCTTGTCTTGGTGTCAGTCACACCAATTACTAGAGACTAGTCACTTTCTCTAAAAGAAGACATAGCACGTACTGATCTTAACGGACTGTCAATGCCCAATTGGCAATCCTATAGTCAGTAACTTTTAGGGTATGTATACGAAAGAGAATGGTCTCATGAATCTAACTTCTTTATATCACATTCTCCCAATTACATATTCCCTGGACTTATCATTTAAGCATATAACATATGAGACGGCTTTAAACAATAATCTTTGCCCTTCATATTAAACTAGATTAGTTTAACATGTGAAATGTCTGTAAAGTATTATCATATGATTGGCCTTAGGTCATATTTCCAACAAAAATATCACAAAGAGACTAGAAATAGATGGTATAAATACATGAAATATATGATTTATTAAATACCCCCAAACTGGGTTTTTGCTAGGCCCCGAGCAAAACTATAACTAAAAACACACACAAACAATAAAATCTAACTATACCACTTTCGTTGGCTAAATGATTGCACTGAGCATGTGCAACAAGCCTTTAAACCTCTAGGTGTCCCTAGTCGGAGGAGTTGTGTCACCTGAGGGTTTACAGTGATGATGCCCACAAACATCTACAGACTCTGCAAACAAATTGGTTAAAGCATACTTGAAACAAACTAATAAGAACCAATGAAATCTTAGTCACACATCCAAACCAAAAGTCTGCCACTTCAAAGAATCGTATCATGTGTCAAGTGTAAAAATATTACTCCATGACTCATGACTTCAAAGACACCCTACTCAAATGCCAAAGATAGAATTCAACTAGGGACACCTAAGGTGAATAGATCTAGTCCTCACATATATCTGTTCATAAACCCGCAGGTGACACAACTCAAATGCCAAAGACACCCCACTCAAATGCCAAAGATAGAATTCCCACATATCAAATATGAAATAAAAGCACAATTATGAACAAATCTCACAAAATGAATCAAATACTAAGAATATGGATAATACACATACTTACCCACCCATGAATACATCCTCAAAGATTAGCTAGGTCTTTCACATGGTTGTAATGTAAGGCTTAGGCTATGGGCTATGAAAGAAATGATAGGAAATACTAGAGCTTAGGACATACCAAAGTGTCTTTGTTATGAAATAAACAGGCTCTTCACTTTAATTAGTCTTTGTTATTTGTTCTTGGTGTCCAGGATCATGCGTGTGATAGTGAAGGATTTGGAAATTGCATCTTCTTTATTCATTTTTTTTCTTTTCTTTTTGTCTTTTTTTTTTTTTTTTTGAAACTTTTTTTTTTCTTGTTTTGCAATTCCAACACATGTTACCTCGGTACACACCATATTCACCTAGAGCTCAATCGATCTGTGCCTTCATCACTTTAGTATTCCCCAAACTATAAGGTATGGCTGTAATGGGCTAAGATTGATAGAGTTTGGTATGGGTGATGAAAGAACTATGCTAAAAGTGTTTGACTGCAACAAGGGTGAATGGAACACACAAAGGGATGGGAATTAGGCCTTTTAGTGGTTTAAACATGCATAGCCTAACATCGTCTCAATGAGTTCATTCATAGGTAATAATAAACACATGGTATCTGCAACATAAGAGAAATAATGAGATCATTTAAAGTGAAATTGAAAGAAAAAAAAATAGGAGCAAAAACACTTTAAACCCTCCCAAAGAAGCAAATAAGCTCAAAATAACTCAAAGAGAAATAACTTTCTTCATATCCATCGAAGTTCTTGGAGTTAAGCCAAATTTTGAATCTACACAAAGTAAGAGTGACAATCAGTAAATTGAAGTCATGGAGCAGCTTAACAAAAATTCAAGCAAGCCAAGAATGAAGCAGTTCACTTATCACTGATAAAGGTAGTCGAAACGCGTAGCTCAGAAAAGGAGTCAGACTCCCACTCCCCACTAACCTCCAAGGTGTCTCTCGCTGATCACTTTTGCGTGAAGCATCAAGAAGCCTATGGCGAGACCTCAGCTGCCCCATGCATTCCTTATGGTCGATTTTGAAGAAGTACCAAAACTTATTTATGGTTAAGTCAAGATCAAAGAACCTGCTCAAGTTCGAGAACCCCACCATCACACGAACTGCATTCAGGGAAAACTGAGCAGGCATGTATTTCATGGAGCATATCACTTCCAAGAAAAGACGCTGCATGGGAAAAGTAAATCCCAACATGAAGTAATACAGATGGAATTTGATAGCCCTCTTCCTAGTAGTGGCACCCTTGCTGCACGGCTCATGACCGCTATCATCTTTCACCCGCTTGACGCGAACCCTTGACGGAATCGCATGCTTGTACGCCTCAAGAAAATCCCAAAATAGCTCGTTGGAATTAATCTTGACATGCACAACCTTGAAGTAGCCCACCTTGTCGGAAAAACCATCTTCATGGAACAAAGGCGAATGATACTCGTCACTTTTGCGATCAGAGTAAGACATCTTAAAATCTCTGCAAAAAGTACGAAGAAAAATATTTAGAAGGCAGCTCGCGAGAAGAGAAACTATATATATATATATATATATATATAAGACCGTGAGCCTAGCGCCTCAGCACCATGCCCCAAGGCCCTGCCCTCTCACTCGTAGCACGGGCCAAAATCGCAAGAGCCCAGCAGCCAGCCAGGCCCTACGGTCTAGACCCGACTCTCTCTTTTGCACATGGCCCAAAGGCCCTTGGACGCCCACACATGTGGCCCGCGCCACTTAGCCCAACACTAGATAAAGCCCGTGCCTCCCTCATTTCCCCTTTACAAGCCCAGCGTTCTAAGCAGGCCTCATGGCCTCTCGGTTCAGTCCAACAGTGAAGGGGGCGAGTGCCCTATGCCTCTCTCCCTCTCCTCTACAATCCAGCAAGGCCCAAGGCCTCTCGGCCCGATCTATCAGTAGGAAAGACCAAGACCATGCTGGTTTCTCTCTCTCTTCCACTTACCATAACAAACCCGAGTCTGCTTCTACATGCTTAGCCCGTGCTAAGCTCAACCCAGATGGGCTAGAACCTCACGGCTTGCCCAGCTCAGCAACCCAACGCGCTAGCCACCTCAGTTCGAGTTGAGCCGACCCCTATTCCGCGCCACCAGCAACCTCGTGGCTCCTTTGTCGTGTGTCACCCAACATCCTCGGTCCTCACCAAGCCAATTTTTTAAGTCCCAAAGACTCCCAAAAAAATTCAAGAAGAAGAAAATTCAAGCACGGAGAAGAAGAACAACAATGAGAAACGACTCTTTGCAAGGGCAAGAGAAAAAGAAAGCTAGGGGAAGGCGAAGAAAAATTTCCTCTGGCTTCTCTTCCTTGTTGGAATAATGATTGTTCTCCAAATTTATTTAAACCCCTGCTTAAGGCAGAATTAAATAGGTATTGGAGATAATTGGTTTCCTTTTCCTTGAAGAAGTCTATCTCCAAATCAAGAAATGAGATCAAGTTCAAATTGGGAAACAACTCTACAAGTCTGTTAGAATAGTCTTTCTGGAAATATAATCAGTCATCACACTTTGTCTTGTACAATTGCGAGTGAGTCAAATGGTCTAATTTCACTCATGTGGGAGAATGTAAGAACCTTAATGAAAGTGAGTTTCATCAGTCATATAAATGTAGTGCAATATTAATGGCAAAGTGTTGAGACAATTGGGTGAATTCTGATGCGTGTTTCTCGCCCGATTTTTCTTTTATTTATAGTAGTATGGAGGATTAATTTCTTACTCCTAATAGGTGGTAGAATACCTTAGAATTTCCTAAAACAATATAGTATTTACACTATAAAATTCATAAACTATTAGAACTGCAACAAATATAACACTTTTTACCGTTTAATTTTAGAGTGAAGCAGTTTGTTTGTTTTTTTTTTTTTTTTTTAAATGTAAATACCAAACGGGCCTCAGTCCCCTCTGTATGCCGTAACCATATTTTTAACGACAATAAAATTGGTGTCGTCCATGCCTACACTCCACCCGTCTCTCCAGTAGCTACATTGGTTTTAGCAGAAACTGAGCAGCTCCATCTTCTTCCAAGAAATGGCGTCCAAAACCCTAATTCGAACCGGAGCTTCCCTCATAAACCGGTTCCTATCCAAGCCATCGCTCCACCCGAACCCGAATCCGAATCGCCATATTGTCTCTCACGGCCTCGAAATCACTCCCAAGATGTTCCCGTCTCTCTCTCACTTCGACGCTTCCCTCCGTTTGCCCCAAAACGACGCCGAATCGCTTAGACGGGTCTCCTCTGAAGGGTTCTTGTACCCCTGCGGCCTCCCTTATCTCCCGTTCTACTTACCTGACGGTACTCTCTCTCACTCTCCCATCATCGGTTTCTTCTAATTTGATCGTATGGAAAGTTTGTAATTTTATTCGGTATTTTGAATTTAATTTACTGTTTGGTTGCTGAGAAAATGTTGGAAAATATTAGAATCAGCAGTTTTGTGCTAAATTGCGCTTTTTAGGACTGCACGAAGTAGACAGATTTATTTGGCGTGTAATTATTTAATATTCTCAGTGAGCGGGCAGATGACATCAATTTGAGAAATTTAGTGTATTAGGAATGAGAATTTTGATTGGCTTTGTTCATAGATTTCGGTTTTTTTGTTTCGGAAAGAAATAAGCATTTCAGTAGTATAATGCCATATTCCCTGAGTTGTATGTTTGTATATAAACATTGTTTAGCTTCTAAGCATGTCCTTCATTGGCAGCTTTCATACCTCTAAGCGTGGCTGGATGCTTTGACTTGATAGATTTTGGGGTGTTGGGGATCTGAAACTTAGTTAGTCTCATAAGCTGGGTTTGTAATCACTTTACGGATTTTGTTCTTGAAGCCTTAATGCACATCTTACATCAAACATTTTGTTCTTTAACTGTCATTTACGTTTTTAGGCACACAAGTATACTTCTTTGTCAATTTTTTTTTTCTAATAAATCATTGGTCTTGGATCATGACCATCACATAGACAGCGAATAGATGCTTAAAGTCGTTAGATTGGGTTCTAAAGTAAAATTTGATTTTTCATGTACAATAATTTTTCAACATGAACAACCATCAATCACATATTTTGGTAATGCTAACGCCGGGCAGAAGCAAGTTTCTTTTTGAGGTCGATATTCTTTTTTGGAGAATATTATTCTTGTTTAG
Source organism: Malus x robusta (assembly GCA_963082935.1). Taxonomy (NCBI): domain Eukaryota; kingdom Viridiplantae; phylum Streptophyta; class Magnoliopsida; order Rosales; family Rosaceae; genus Malus; species Malus x robusta. Next base: position 16,220,740 of record OY720335.1, read on the forward strand.
GTTAAGAAATATCTGTGTGAAATTGTATAGCTCAGAAGTTACTTGTATAAAAATCTCTCTCTCTCTCTCTCTTTTTAACATAAATTGTGTGGTTCTCTGTCCCGTTGTGTATTTCAAAAGAGATTAGTGTAAAAATCTTTTTCTTTTTCTTTTTCCTTTTTTTTTTTTGTTTTTTTTAGTAATTGTGTAGTTCTATGTGGGTAAGGCTAGCCGACATTCACCTCTCCCTAACCCTGCGTAAAGCGGGAGCCTTGTGCACTGGTACGACCTATATATAGTAGTTCTATGTGAAGTTGTGTAGTTTAGAAGAGATTCATGTAAAACTCTCGTTTTTATGTCCTTTAGTCTTCTTCCCCTGTAATTGTCATTTTAGGATGGGAAAACCCAACTTTTGATGTTTTAATAAGTACCAAAAGGAAGCTGAAAAGAAGAGTTGTCCAAAAGGCAATTCCTGCTAAGTATGCCGGCTGGATAAAAGTTAACTTGTAATTTCACAGCGACTCCACTTATGCTACTTTCAGTCATGCTTAATTTATATGTTATTATTTCTCAGGAGATGATTCTTCATCAACAGAGCCAATGCTATTATTTCCAAAGCGAACATTCCAGCCCAGTACCATCAGGCGGAAGAGGAACCATGGATTTTTTGCTCGGTCTCTCTCTCTCTCTCTCTCTCTCTCTCTCTCTCACACACACACACACACACACACACACTCACTATAGATAACCTTGGTTTCTTCTCACAAGAGGTCTTGTTTTTAAGATATAGCATGTACAATTTTTTAGGATGCTTTTTAGATTTAGTTCTATGGTTTTAATAGTATGGCAAGTATATATAATGCAAATTTTAGGTTTATATGTTTATCAATGAAAAGGATTAAAGTAGTTATGGGCAAGTAGATATAATGCTAATTTTGATCTCAATCAACTTCTTTCTGATATGCAACATTACGTTTAGCATTTTACTTGATGCAATTTTAGTTACCTGGATAATGGATCATCAAAATTAGCCTTGTCCATAACTCTCACTAAACTTGTATACTTTTCAAAACGTGATGCTAGTTTATCTGTCAGATCAGCTTATGAGGACGCTTACTTTTCTAAACAAGCTTTTGTGAGCCGTGTTGTCTCTTATTTTCAAGTTTCAACATCAACCAGTAATCTGTATATTTTGCATTTGTGACTAACATATTTATCACATGAACACAGCAAGGCAACCAAGGGTGGACGGAGAGTAATTGCTAGAAGAATAGCGAAAGGTCGAGCAAGAGTTACAGCTTAACATTTCTTTCCCTGGCCTAGTCTTACCTTGGGATCTAGTCGAGAAGCTTACCTTTGGATCATGGTAATGTTTGGTTCTTTTTGTAGTTGTTTAGCCTTGGAGTGCTGTGGTTCTTTAGCAGAACCAGAATTAGTTTGATGACATTTTCTTCTAGCAACCTTGAAGGTGTTGGCTACTAAATCACGTTCCAAGTATTTATGCTTGTCAGAAATTTCTTGTTACCTCAGAACTTCATAATGTTAGCCAGTTTAGTAGTTGATTTTCTTTTCTGTGGGATTCTGGTTCGGCATGCTGCTGTTTTACTAGGATTCAAACAACAGGGCCTGGAGCAAGTGACCCTTTGAGCCCTTGCATAACAGCATGAGTTCGAACACTCTCAGTGATTAATCTAACAAAATCTACTTTTCAACCAAAAAAAAAAAACAACAGGGCCTGGAAAAGCAAGGTCAAGCTTATAAACTGTGGCCTGTTTTGTTATTGAGTTACAACGGTATATGCATCATGTAGCATGCAAGTTTCTCTCATGATTACATTGTTTAAAATTATCATTTAGTGGAAGGTTTTCAACGATTTTCTCTTGTGATTTCATTGTTTGTTTAAATTATCAATTTATCAGACTCGGATGGATTATGAAACTTGAGCTTGTCACTCAACGCCAATATATTTTTCTATCAACAAATTAGAGGATTATTAATTTTGACCAACAAATAATTTAGAGGATTACTAATTTATTAGATTAATCTAGCAAATTTGGACTTAGTGAAGTTGGCTAGAGTAGGTGATAAGATCAACGAGAGAAGGAAAGAGGAAAATAAAGAGAAAAAAAATAAAGGAATTAACTTGGTAATTTTGTTCATAATTCATCAAAAGAACGTCAATAATTCCTTAAGTTCTCTCGCTAGGACTCAATTCTAATAGAGTATCAGCAGTGATTCCTTCCTTATGCGCTGAAGTTCAAATCTTTCTTGTAATTTGATTATAGTATATCAATTGTGATTCGTTTGTCCTTTATGCACTAAACTTCGAATCTTTCTTGTAATTTGATTTAATTTAGTAATAGATGACTCGTTACAATTTCCGAATGAACGTTAATATCGCCACATATTTAAGACCCGGATTCATATCACAAATTTAAGACCTTGCCCAGGAACTCATCTGTAGCAAATTCAAATTAAAAACGGGCCCATTTGAACCTGCTTAAAATACCACTTCTGCGACCTAGACTCGAGAGAAAGTGCCTGTCTCATGAATCTTTTGTTTGTAGGGAAATGTTAAAACATTTTTTCTCTTTCATACACATCTCTGTTTAATTTTGTCCTTTTTTTTTGTTTGTTTTATTCAATTTGATGATCGTAAATAAATAATAATTTGTGAGAGGCTAAAAATAATGTGTAGCCACTTAGTATTATGGTCTGGTGGTATTCCTCTTAATTTGTGAGAGATTTAGATTTGATTATCGCCAAAGACAAATTTGAACCTTATTACTAGTCCGTTGTGAGGCTAAGCTCATCCCCTCTTCTTTAAAGGAAATTTAGAAATTAAAATAACCAAAATTTGAACTCCATATAGAATTATAGCCAACTTTTAAAATTTATGATAATTATAATCAAAAGTTGATATAAAAGTACTAATATACCATTAATGACACCTTTTAACAAAACAAATCCAAAGACTCTCAAAACCCAAATGATTTTGCTGCTTTACGCTTCCCGATCTTCAATGTTTTCCTTCACACTTGATTGTTCTTGTTTTTCAGCACAAAATTTAGTCCAAAAAATAGAAGGAAGGAGTTGGACAAATGTGGGTTCTTGGGTGAAGCGAATGTAGTTCAATTGACTAAAGGTTTCCCCATTTGACTGAAACTCCTTATGCATATTTGAATCTTGGTTGCTGAGTTCGGAAGAAACGTGGGATTTGAGTGATTATCTGGTCTACAAAAGGGAAAGAAGAATAGAGATTATATTCATAAATCCCAAATTACTTCCCTCACATCCTTTTAATTTTTTAATATTTTTTTATCAAATGTTAGTGTTGTGTAAAATACCTAAAAAATATTTAAAAAAATAAAAGAACGTGGGCCAAGTAATTTGGGTTGTGTGAATATAATCTCTCAAGAAGAAAAATGAGTGAACTTTAGAGTGTGGAAAACAAATGAGTTGTCCCTTAGGAGCAAAACCCGCTTCTCCTCCATCGCCTTCGTAGCCCAGACCTTGGATTGGGGTGGAGAGGACAACATGCTCACCATTGTCAGAGCGACGGCAACGTGGAAAACAGGTCTTTGAGGAGGGAGGGAGGGAGGGAGGGAGGGAGGGAGAGAGAGAGAGAGAGAGAGAGAGAGAGAGAGAGAGAGGACGATTCGAATGTCGAGCCACAGGAGGAGGCCAACGTATTTGTTGGAAATTTAGCTTTTGATGTTGATAATCATAAATTGAGAGGGCTGGAATTGTTAGGTTGTTGAGATGAGGCTTTGAATTTGTTTTGTAAAAAGTCTTAATCATTAAGGGTATATTAATACTTTCATATCAACTTTTGGTTATACATTTCATAAATTTAAAAAGATGGCTATAATTCTATTTAGTGTTCCAATTTTGGTTATTTTTTCAAATGTCTAATTCTTTAATGTAGATAATATCGTTTGCTTAAAATTAAAAAAAAAATGTAAAAATCAACTTTCTAGTACTGCTGGATGGGTCAAGAATTTTTGGCCTAAATTATTTTCTAAGGTTTGACTTTAGGCTGTATTGTTTGTACTCTACCTGGTGTGCTGCACACTTCTAGCTAGTCTCGTTATAGTCTTCGTAATGAATTAATCAAAAAATGATTAACAATCAGAAATAAACGGTAAGTGTGCAGAAAGAGAAAAGCAACTCCATATGGTATGTTTCAAATAATAATGAAGAAGGTGCTAGAGTACAATATAAAAGATATTCAAATAGAGAGTACTTTGACCAGAGTATAATAAAGTGAGCAACATGTGAAAAGAGAGAGAAATATATGGTGTCTCAACAAACATCACTTCCTAGGGAGCACGAACTATCAACATTTAGGTTTTCTAGTAATGGGAATAGCGTCACCTTAAGCAAATGTCAAGATACAAATATATGCAATTTTCATTCTATGAATATTGAATCCAACCATACAAAATACCTAATTCGCAAATTTAGATCATGTCTAATAGCCAGGATTCCAAGTAGCTTCAATGAGCGTTAAAGTTTGTGTCGAATTGGCTGCTTGATAATGGTAACAAGGATGGAGATGCCGATGAAGGCGATGACGATGATGAAGATGATGGCAACAATGACATGATGGCATCAATGCACTCTAATTGATTGGATGGAAATTGAAGATCTTGAGGGTGAGATCCATGACTAGATGTAAAGCATGATAATTTGGCAAGTGAATCAAGTTCTTCTAGATCAGATGGGTATAATATTGGCATTCTACAAACATTACCATCAATGATCTCACAAAGTTTAGGCACGGTGGCTAAAATAAAAGGATTTTCATAAGTGACTGATGCTGACGATGCCATACTAATTGGAACCATGAGCTCATTACCAATATTATTATATTGAGCAGCTGCAGCTTCATTGATGCTGAAATTTTGAACTTGCTGAATATTTGGATCAAATTGGTGTTGGGGTTGATATCCTGCGGACCATGATGAGGACTCATATGAGGATGAATTATTTGATGGTAATTGGAAGGGAGGCAAAAAACAATCGACGAAATTGGAAGCGTAATTGGTCTGGTCTAACTTGAGAATGTTATTAAAATCACCATGATAATTGAGACCTAGTGATGGCATTGGTGATGGAACAATGGGGAGGTATAGCTGATCTTGTGGTTGAGAACCCAAATTAGGGTTTGTGTTGAGAGTGAAGAAACCTTCCTCAGAGCCATGACCACTAGGGTTGTGAATATGATCATTAGAAAAGGAGGCAAATGCAGGAATAACTTCATGCGAGATGAGCTTCTTTTTTATGCTCGAGTTCCAAAAGTTCTTCACTTCATTATCTGTTCTTCCTGGCAGGTGCTTGGCTATCTGAGCCCATCTGCTTATAATTCACATATCAAGATCATTATAATCAAGAGAGAAAGAACATAGGGTGTTTGTATTGGCACTTCAATCATGTCATGTTGCACTCCTTAAATTTTTGCTTATATTTTTATAAATTTGAAGTGCGTGATGACTTTCTTGGACTGTCAATAACAGCTATCAAAACATACACAATGGTGATGAGCTAATATTAAACAATTCGAATATTTATACCTGTTGCCTAGAATGCTATGGAGTTCAATAATGAGTGCAGCTTCTTGGGGAGAGAAGCTCCCACGTTTTAAGTCAGGTCTCAGATAATTTATCCATCTCAGTCTACAACTCTTTCCACATCTCTGAAGGCCTGGCCTCATGGAAGCAAATTTAAAAAAAAGAAACTAAAAATAAGAAAAATTAAGTGAAAAATTGTAATGGGTTAATTAGCAACCAATATCCCAAGCAATCCAAAACATAAATATACGTATATATGCAGAGCGATAACTAATATATATGTATATACACATGTTGAGCTAGAGAGAGAGAGAGAGAGAGAGAGAGAGAGAGAGAGAGAGAGAGAGAGAGAGAGAGAGTACCTGCAAGTTTAGGAACTGAGCTCCAGCAGCCATGGCTATGTGTTGTGATGTAGTTGATGAGTTTTTCATCTTCCTCTGGAGACCATAGCCCCCTCTTCACTTTCTGTTTGTTGCAGCATGAGTGATGTCCCATCTCTCTTTCTCTCTCTCTCTCTCTCTCAAAGTAGTATTGCAGCCAAGGCAGAAGAAGATAAAACGGAAAAAGAGATATCAATAGAGACAAAGGGAGCTAGCTCTTGAGCTCGACTTGTATGATTAAGCAGCAGAGAAAGAGGAAACAAAAAGAAACAGTGAACTGAAAATGTACAAGCTGGTAGCCACGGCTAGTGTCTGATCACTCAGAAAATATGAACAGATAAGAGAAAAATGGATGCATGACATGACCGTGTAAGTACAGTGGTGGTGGTGGATTTAATGTTTGGGAGCAGTACATGGCAATATATATGGTGGCCCCTGTTAGGGTTTCTGGCAAAGGGCTTAAAAAATGCAGTATCTTTCTGTGGGACTTGTATGGCTTGTAGTGGATTAATCCTTAGCTCACTCGGAGATATGGGCTGGCACGTGCACGTGCAGGGTGGTGGGTCCTGCCTGTGTATTTGTCGGGTCCTACTCTTGGGAGACTTATCTTTTGCTCAGAGAGGATCAATGTGCAGGTACACAGGAGAACGAAAATGTGACAATTGGTTTAATTCATGAAGATTGAAGTCTTAGCTGGATTTTAATGAAAAGTATTTTAAAATGGACTTTGAAATGTTTGATTTTTTTTTTCTTTCTCCAATTCTTTTTCTTGCTTGCAAGGGAGTCAACCCAAGTACATAAGTTAGAAATCGGATCCCCTCTGGAGCAATATATGGGGAACCTGCTATCCAGACCATTGAAATTTGATCAAATGACTACAATTATTATAACTTTTAAGAGCCCCCCTGTTTGTAGCCGTTGAATCAAATTTCAACGGCCTGATAGTCCTGCTCAGCAGGCTCCCCATATATTGCTTTAGAGGGGATCCGAGTCCTATAAATTATTTAGACGATGATTTTTGTTTATTTAAAGAGAATAGGAATTTGAATACTTTTGATTCTTGAGTTTTCCGCGTTTTGTTAAATATGAAAATGAGAATCATTATGAAGCACGAATACTTTAGGTTATGCCTCTCATATTCAATATTTAGTTGAATACGATACTTGTTGGATACTCATCAGTATGTATCATGGTCAATAGATATTGCTTTGACTTGATGAATACGCAAGAAAATCAATAAAAGGCAAAGCTTTAATTTAAATTTGATGAATGTGAAGAGCTTGCCTCTATTAAAACTATATGAGTACGACTCTCACACTTCTTTTTCTATATTTCAAGAGAATTAGATTCCATATTTTTTTCTCCAACAAATTAAATGAACTTGAATTTAGATGATGAATGTGAATTTTTGTGTTATTAAAATATGTATTTTTATTGTTGTGTACTATTATATTTTTAATTATTGTATCCATAACGTATCGCATCCTAATTTTGAAAACTTTTTTGTATCGTCAAGTCGTGTATTGTATCACCATATCCCTATTCGTGCTTCATAGGAGAATCATCTCACTTCTTAAAATCATCAAGTATCTAGGAAACATAATTCAGGCCATTGTTTACCAATACATATGGAGTCAGAAAAAGTGTGAGTTGATCTGGTTCTCTTTACTTGGTTGTCCTATTTTTGTGTCATCTGACTCTTTCCTTTTTTTCATTTATGTTAAGTAAATCCGAGTTCTCTTATCGCATATATGTTTAATAAGAAAATTCCATGAAGAATTGAATATGATCAAGGATCATACAAACAAGAAACTTACGTAATTCATGTGTTCAAATTATTCTCTTTTAACACAACCATGAACATCCATGTCAGGTTACTATTATTAATGTGATTCGTATAAGCTAGCTTGAACGGAGAAAGGCTCAAACACTTGAAAAGAAGTTATGTGGTTTTATATATTCCTTCTTACTTTTGATGCTTTGCATGTTTAGTAATCCTATGATTTGCAATGAATAAATGTAAGGAGGTAACCAATGCTTTGCTTGAAACTCCTATAAACTTATACTACTAGAATATGAAAATCTAATAAAACTTCTACTACTAAAAAATGGAGTATAAACCACTCACTGCCGAGTTTAAATTTTCTCTCCACTCAAAAGGGTTGTGGCCTCTCTAATTTTGTGACACATGTCCACTCACTTAGCCCAACTTAACAGTATAATTTCTCTATGTTATCTCCTAAACTTTCTTTCTTAAAAAAAGGCCAAGCGTCTCACATTTGTTATCACGGCGATTGACCAGCACCCACATTCAATCCTCAAATCATCCATAGTCACACACCGAACAGTCCTTTCCTTCCCCTCCATAGCTTTGTTGATTGGGCACATCATCACCAGTCCACCATTCTCAAATAAAACTTGAATTTTTTATTTTATTTATTTTTAATTTTTTTTTTGTATTCCAAAGGAAGAGTTGTCCAGCAGCCAATAGCTAATCCGATTATTTCTTATCAGTCGCCACGGTTACTGTACATCTGAGGCCATTAAAGGGTTTAGAAACACACAAAAATTACGCCTCCATTTGGTAATGTTATGCTTTTATTTAATTTTAACTTTTTATTAAAGATAAAGGTGGCATGGAAACAAAGTGAAAAAAGGATGACAGAGAAAAAAGGGAGAGGATAGACTGCAAGTGTATTAGTGTCGTAACTGTGGTTATAAGTTTTATATTATCTTTCACGAACAGGAATTAGATAGAGAAATTTATTGAAAGGGTTGAAGAATCTTGTTGTGCACCACTTTTTGTGTGCATCTGGGGCTCCATTTTGTTGACAAATTATGAAAAGCAATTGAGAATAAAAAGCAGGCTTTTACATTCTGTTTGAGGATTCCTTGTTAATATATAATTGCCTTAATTGCTTTGTTTTTTATATAATATGAAACATGATGCCAAAGTTCAAAGTACAAATTACAAACGTGTCGATTGAGCTGTACAAAATTAATCGATTCATCAGTCTAATCCACATAATTTAGAATACCGTTGGCAAATATACAGATCCTAGCAGGCACTATATATTGTTTATGAGTACAACTGTAAAACGATCCAATAATTAGAGGTGCTTGGTGGGACTGTTAGACTGGATCCATCGAAGTCCATTCTTTACGGTTTTTCTAGTTCGATTCTCTTTGATTCAGAATAAGTTGTAGCAACTCAACTTGAGTTTGTTACATACACGCGTCTCGCACAGTGAGAGCTTGTAGTTTAACTTTTCTTTTTGTTTATGGTGTTTGGTTCAACAATCATACTCCATGATCTCTAGAATTACGAACAAAAATTTCACTTGCATGTTAAAGAAAATTTGAAAGAAGCCGATGGACATGTTTGAATTTTAAGCGTGTTAGAAAATTTTAAGCGTATTAATTTACTTTTGTGTTTAAGAAGTCACTATATATATTGAAATTTGGGATATATGTCTATCAAATGGACACACAGAAATGCAGTTTCCAGATAGATTAATGATCTTCAAGAAAAATCATGTTAGTGGTGAACCAGGGTGCAAACTAGGCTTCCTACTAAGCATGTGATATTAATTGGTTGCGTCTGATAGAAAAAGCAAAACGTTGGAATGCTTATGATGGAAGAAATAAGACCAACCGAGATTCTTGATTTATTGTTTCACATGCAACAATTAATTGCAACAAACTCTTTTGCTTGAAATGTTGAGCCATCAAAGGACACTAGCTGCAAGAGATTTTTGTTTTTTTCCCTACATATTGGAGAATCAAATGAAAAAAAATGAAAGAATGACTAGGTCATCCATTGTCTTCTATCAACAGGTTATTGATCCTGGTATGGGTCATTTTCAATCAAAATATTGTTCGACAAATTTAATCAATTTTAGATTGTACACATTTTCCATGTTTGTGTTTTACTTTTCCTCTCATTGTTTTTGCTTTGCTTTACTTATGTGAGAATGATTATGTACAAATGAAACAAAATCAAGAAAGAAGTAACAACTTTAATTTGAGGACGATTATATACTCTTTTTTTTACGAACAATAGCGTTAGTGAGTTAAACTGTTAGTTGTTAAGAGGGAGGAAATCAATGAAGATCAAACTAGCACTAAAGTGCTTATACATCATTGTTTTCTGTCACTGCACCAAAGCACTATATGCAAACCTTATTTTCTATTTTTCTACCTTCTAAACACCATTTCTCTTGAATATGAGTAAAAAGTCAACAGTAATCAATTCTAAAATTACTGAAAACCTTTTTATCCTTAGTGTGTGTGTGTATATATATACACATACATTCATTATATGTGGTTTAATATCCCAGTAGATAAAGTGGTGAATTTTTATCTATGCTTCCTATGTTCCAAAACTCCTATTCTCCTAAATTATTATAATAGTTGGAACTGTTCTCCCTCTCTTTAATAAAAATATATTTTAAAACATATATATACATTCTTTCTATGTTGCGGTTAGCTGCGTTTATAGATATAATATTGACGACAAACCTATAACATCGACCATATCAACGACCCCATATCGATTACAGACCTTCATTTTTTTAAATGTGGTTAATCGCAACATGAACCCTAAACTCCAAACTCTAACCGCACCATCTGAAAGACTGAAATGAAAGATATGAATCAAGTATATACGTCAGCGTATAGTTTGAACCACAATGCTTGGTTAAGTTGAAAGCTTCAATAACTATATATCATTTTCAATTTTTCATCCATGTTGGATTTATCCAATATAAATCAACCTTTATACGGTCTACTCCATGTAATGGGAATCTATAATTAGAGAATAATGTGGATTGTGATTTGATCTCTTAAAGATATCAATCCTATAGAAAATATCTTATAATGGAAGTAGGATTGATAGAATCCTTAATTGAATGTGATTATGATACTTTACCCTTGACGCTAAGAAAGTAGGTTTAGGTTTCCTTTATGGATGAAAACCCTAGCCCTTAACTTATATAAATACAGCTCTCTATAAACCCTAGAACACACGACAAGTGTTCCCATAGAGCATTGTCATAAGGCTAGGAGTTTGTAGAAAACTTGGTGTTTCTTCTTCTCAGTTCAACGACTGCCATGACTGCTAGAGCTTCATCAAGTTAGGGTTTCAATATAGTTATATTTATTATCACATGCATTAGTGTTCTAACCATGCAATCTTAAAGGACAACAATCCACTCTAGGTTCTGTACGATAAAGTGCAACGCTACTAAAAGCAGAAGTTTTAAAGAAAATTTGGAACCACAAGTAATTGGCCTAAGGATCAGTGTCAAGGGGGGTTGGTAGGATGATTTTGAACCTGAAAATATATATCATCAAACTATATATGTTGCAAAATATTGGATTAAACATGGAAGTTGAGGTAACCCAACTTTCTTATAAAACCATACAACGTATTCTTTTTCTTGATGTGAGATTAATACTCTCAACATGCCCCTTCATAGCACGTGGACAACATAAATTTGGTGACATAGAGCATATATGGCTATTGGGCTTTACACGCGAAACAACCTACTCTGATACTGTGAAGAAGGTTGAGGTTCCACAAAACCAACTGGCAATATAGGTGAGTAGCTTAACTTACTTATAAGCACATGCAAAGTCTCTCATTTTTTTGACGTAAGATTCAGACTCTCAATAACCAATGAGCTACTCTTTTTATGACATGCAGAAAGGAGTTGAAAATTTGTAAATTATAGAATCTAAAGCAAATACATTATTAACTTTTTAATTGATTGCAACAAAAGGTCAAAATCCACAAAAGAAAGTGTCATTGAGTCCTTCTGTAATCAAACACAATGATATGATATGAAATCACATTTTAAATCTACTCCATAAAGTGTAGGCTGTGTAGCAATATTGAAACAAAGTAACAATTAAGTACTGCAGAGAAAATGACACAGAAAATTAAAGCTGCATGCAAGAAAAAAACAGATTGTAGTACGTGACCCACCACACTGAGTTGCTTTTCTTCATGTGAAAGAAAGTTTACGTGTTTACTCACAGTTGAAGAAATGTCGCCATGCTTTTTTCTTTCCAGTTTTACTTGCAGAGATCCCCATCAAATGACATGAACAAAATTTCATAGCTTTTGGTGGAATCCTGATTTCTTTCCTCTGTTAGCACGTACCTCCAACGTGAGCAGCTTGTGGACCAATCACAGTGCACCATCTTGGGAGAGAATTGCATGCACGTAGAGACAAGTCAACCTTTAACGGATTGGAGAGATACTGTCTAAAATTTCTGAAAACATGTGCCCTAGCTTGTGAAATTGACCTACGAACCATTTCATCCTAGTGTGGTCTAGTTGAAAACGGGGAAATTCAGCCATAGGAATATATATGAATTCCAACATTGTGTGAATCGTCAGATCAACATTATTTTACTGATCAAATGGTGTGTGTTTACTTACTGATCAAACGGTGTGTGTTAACAAGGACGGAGCCATCCTTTGGTGCTATTTTCCTATGAAGTTCATCCACTTAGTGAACAATAGGCCACCCCACTGAACGAACAATTGGTCTAATCCTTTGGTGCTATTTCTAAGGTACATAATGTGTTTCATGTCTCGATGCTTCGACATTATGTCTCAAATCCTTCACATGTAATTCCTCATCAACCTTTGGAGATTAATCCGGATTTGACGTATGATGAGGAACCAGTGACTATACTGGATTGGAAGGATAAGGTTCTAAGGAATAAGACAGTGAGCTTGGTGAAAGTATTGTGGAGGAACCATTCAGTAGAAGAAGCTACTTGGGAAACAGAAGATCGAATGAGAGAGATGTATCCAAGGTTATTTTATGGGCATTAAACGGATTGTTTGGTCGTAGGAATTTCGGGGAGATTGTCACAGCCCGTTCCGGGATTTTATATATCGGGGACGTGAAATGACAGAATTACCCTTGACGGGTATTAAGGTATGTGTGTGTGGCATATTATTGGACTAAATTCATTCCTAAACTTTAGGAAAAATATTTAAGTAGATTAAATTGGGTTGTATGTTTTGTGTGGTTAGGGAGTGATGCGATGAAAGTTAAGCACTCAAATTAAACCTTCTTTTGACAATTGTAGTATATGTATAAGTAGAGATCGTTCTAGACCGGGGATTAATTGGCAAGTGCCCACCTCTTGCTTTCTTTCTCCTTATCCCTAGCTGAGGATGAATTGGCAAATTGTCTCCACATGCTTCGAGGTATCATTTTCACTTCCCTTATCTGTTCCCCAGGCAGATGTGGTAGACGAAGAGGAAGCATAAAATGATGAAGATGAGTACTCGAGAGCAAGGCTAGGTAAGCAATCAGGAAGGGGTTCCAGGCAGTCGGTTCCAGATCGGAAGATTGATACCAAGTGCTGGCTGATTGCTCTCTTTCTCCTTATCCTAAAACAAAGACAAGGAGAAGGACAGGGAGAAAGCATGATATGAGATACTCTTGCTTTCAACCTTCATGATATGAAATATTTTTGCTTTGGATGAGTTGTTTGCAGAGGTACCCCAAGGAATAAGGAACACTGAGTGACTCAAGAGGGTTTGTTGGAAAGGCATTCTCTGAGAAGAAGGGGGGTTATGTGAGGGTGAATGATGACATTTATAGGAATTAATAACCGGTATTATTCTTTCACTCTTGTCAGCAATCGTTAGATGATTTAATAGTAAACTTCACGTGCTTTCTACTTCACAAGAGATCTTCGACAGATTGCCCGTAATTTCTGTAAAGCTGACTCTGCATGTGACAGATGTTGACACGTCTGGAAAAGCAGATGGTTGGAATCGGCGCTTCGACAAACTGCCTGTGATTTCCGCAAAGCTTACTCTACATGTGACAGATGTTGACACGTCTGGAAAAGCAGATGGTTGGAATCGGCGCTTTAACAAACTGCCCGTGATTTCTGCAAAGCTTACTCTGCATGTGACAGATGTTGACACGTCTGCAAAAGCAGATGCCTCTCCGATATCTGGAATTACCTCTTCGATCTCTGAAATCCCGTCGAGTTGCATGTGACAAGTGCAGACAAATCTGGAAAAGAAGATTGGTCGTGGTTTCTGAGCAAGCCCAACTTTTGAGAAAGCTAGCACCTCTTTGATTTTTGAGTTGGCCTCTTCGATTTCTGAGCTCGCCTCTTCGATTTCTGAGCTCGCCTTTTCGATCTCTGAAATCCCATCGCGTGCTGATTTTTATAGAGGTATGCAGGACGTTCAAAGCACACTTGAATTTCTGCCTGTAAAAACTCCTGTTTTGCACTTCTACGATCTTGACTTGTCCGACCTCCTCTTTCTTTAACACCTCTGAAAAATGTCTGGCCCTTTCGACCATCGTTTTGACTTGAACCTTGGTGAAGAGGCAGTCCCGCCTTTTCCAGACAACATATGGTGCCCATCCTTCATATCCCTTACTGATCCTCTTACCGTTGGGGATTCGATGATGAATAATGATATGACAGCTACGGTGGTGGCCAGGAACCTTGTCACTCCCAAAGATAATAGACTACTTGCCAAACGGTCTGATGAGTTGGCTGTAAAGGATTCTCTGGCTCTAAGTGTGCAGTGCGTAGGTTCCGTGTCTAATATGGCCCAACGCCTATTTGCCCGAACCCGTCAAGTTGAATCATTGGCGGCTGAAGTGATGAGTCTCAAGCAGGAGATTAGAGGGCTTAAGCATGAGAATAAACAATTGCACAGGCTCGCACATAATTATGCTACAGACATGAAGAGGAAGATTAACCAGATGCAGGAATTTGACGGTCAGATTTTACTTGATCATCAGTGGTTTGTGGGTTTGTTCCAACAGCATTTACGTTCGTCTTCTGAGGCTGCACCGCATACTGAAGCTTTAAATGATCAACCTCCGCTGCCTCCTTCTTCTGGGGCTCCGCCGACTACTGAGACTTCTCCTGAGCAGCCTTTGTGAAGGCTCCCTCTTGTAATTTTCTGCTTAATGTTCCTTTTTTTTTCATGAAAATGAATGTAAGAATATCTTGCATATCTGTCAATGTTTCAAAAAAATAAACCCACACCCAAAAAAATAATTAAATAAACAACAAAAATAAAAAATGACAATCATGGCAAAATAGAAATGTAGAAAAGGGAAGGTTTTTAGAAATGCAAAACTGATTGTAGAGCGATTCATAGATTTTCCTTTTTTGAATACATGGGTTGCCTCCCAAGATGCGCTTTCTTTAACGTCTTGCAGCCGAACGATACCTCCAGTCACACTCCCCTAGGTTCTATGGAAGTGATCTTCGAATGGAAGGTAATACTTGAAGTGATCCGGCAATGGTGTAAATTCTAGTGTGGGTGCCTGAATCATCAAAATCAGCAAGTTAGTGGAAAACGTATGTAAAATTGGAGAAGATGACTTACTTGCTTTGTCCGACAAGAACTCAATGACAAACACCACTTTTTTTGAAAGTTTCAGGGATATTGGACTTGGCCAGATTGAATGTGATGGTTGGGACTTGTCCCGTGTCATAAAATTCAACTTCTTTAGGAATGGTTGTCTCAAGCACATCCTTTTTTATGCATTCTACATCTTCTCCAGCCACTACTTTCTCTTGAATCATTCTTCTTGGTGTACAAAGTCCTTTGAACATTTCAACATAATCTGGAACTTGATTTGTTGCATCAAGTATTGGAATATCATTTTTTACCTTTGGGAAGGCTTCCACGATGTCTTTTTCACTCTCTTCTTTCTTGGGAATAAAAAACCTACGAGGAAAAGGGATGTTCGGAGGAATAACATTAGAATGAAATGAAATTGGGACGTCCTTACTTGTGGTGGCTGGTTTAGAGGGCTTAAAGGGCTGCGGCAAGGGTTGTTCTACCCTTTCCGTGTGTATGTCTTCAACCTCCTCCTCAATCAGCAACTCCTCATCCACTTCTAGGCTATGTTTGGATGTTTTTAGGTTAGCTCCAACCTCCATAGCACTTCCCAAAGTGATAGCATCATGAATTTCAAAATCTTCCTTCGAATTTTCAATAGTTGAGTTGGGGAGTTCACTTTGCTCTTGAATTTGTGCCATGAACTCCATAATCTGCCCAGATTGCTTCTCCAATTCACTCGTCTTCTTGGCTTGATTTTGCATCTCTTTGTTTTGATTTTCTACTTTCTGGTTCAAAGAGGTGAGTAACTTATTAAACATATCATCATCCAAAGACATACCTGAATTGAATTGGGCAGATTGTTGTGGTGACTGTGACGGTTCATATGGCCAGTGATAGAACTCCTCTGATGGCGGCATATATTCTTTTTGTTGTGAGCCCTGCACCAAAGAGTTTAATTCATTAAGAATTTGATTGTAATCTATTGACGAATCTGAGTTTGATTGGGCATATTGTATATGAGGTTGTGGTGGCTGCATAGGTCCTGAATAGAACTCCTCATATGGCTGCAAATATCCTTCATGTTGAACTTGTTGAGCTTCCCACCACATAGAGTTTGAATGATCACTCCAATCTCTTTGTGGGCATTGATTGGCTTGATATCCCTGCCTATAAGACGCACCAAATGTAGGGACACTTTGCATTGTGGTCCTTTCGGCATACTGTGACATTTCAGAAGTAAGATTTTCCAATTGAGTTTGAATGCTAGCAAAATCCATGTCTTACTTCTCTAGTACCTAAAATCAAAGAAAGAAAACTAAATCAAATATCAAAAGTAAAACAAAAGACATGAAAAAGAAACAACGGGGGATTAGCAAAGTTGCTAATCCCCGGCAACGGCGCCAAAATTTGATGCGATGAAAGTTAAGCACTCAAATTAAACCCTCTTTTGACAATTGTAGTATATGTATAAGTAGGGATCGTTCTGGACCGGAGATTAGGAGGAATTGCTAATCTAAACTAAACTAACTTACAAAAAGAAACTTAAAAACACTTAACTAGACTCTATAGACTCAAAACACTTAAAAACACAAACTAAAATAGATTCTAACTAATTAGACACACTAAAGTAAAGGGGGATTGGATTTTGGACGAAAATAAAGTAAAACAAAATAGAAACTAGAACTAAACAGATTTGCACGAAATTGGTTATTTTGGATGGATGATGGGCTAGCTAGAAGGTCTTTCTCCACACATGACACACTTGCATACAAATCAATCTCCAATTGCTTTTCAATAAACTATGATGCTCAACACCCCAGATTAACCGTGATGCACAAATTAACCCTCAGATTTTCCTTTACTCATTGAATTGGATGAATGCATGCGACAACCCAAATCATTCTCTAAAAGTCCCCTATATGAATGCATAATAGAGATACAATTAAAGATCATTAAGTTCCATGAAAATCATAAGCGTTGACGAGACAATTGTAACTATGAATGCATGATATGTTTGCCAAGAATTCAATTAACGCGATTGTGACAAGCAACCTTCACTACTCATGAATATAAAGTTGTAACGATTAGGTGAAACTTATTTATATCCTAGCATCAAGTTCATGCATGAAAACTAAGTATGCATCCTTAATAAACATACACAAATCCGTTTTGAATAAAATAGATAATTGAATTGCAATCACAACTTATCAAATCACAATTGGAAGAAATCAATTCATATTGCAAATATATTCATGGTTTCAAATTCTCCTCTAGCCAAAAGAGGTTTAGTTCCTCATACTTGCAATTAAACAGAAACAATTGAAATTAAACATTGAAAACCAATGTAGAATACACCTAGAATGCTTCAGCAATCCAAATTGAATGACTAGCAC
The DNA here is from genome assembly GCA_963082935.1 of Malus x robusta. NCBI lineage: Eukaryota > Viridiplantae > Streptophyta > Magnoliopsida > Rosales > Rosaceae > Malus > Malus x robusta. Next base: position 16,238,423 of record OY720335.1, read on the forward strand.
AACTCCAAGCAATCCTCCTTCCTTGCAAATATGCGGCACCAAGGTGTGAGTGGTGAATGGATGGTCTCTTGTGGTGGTGGATGGATATAGGTGAGTTATGGTGAAGGGTGAAGAGTTGTGTAGATGATGTGGTGTCTTTGGATGATGGCCCCCAAATTATGGTGAAGGGTGGATGTATTTATAGGCTAGGGAGAGGAGTGTATGGAGTTGTAATGAGTGGATGTAATGGGTATAGTAGGTGAGTGTTGTGGTAATGAGTGGATGTAATGGGTGTAGTGGGTGGATGTTTGGTAATGAGTGGATGTAATGGGTGTAGTGGGTGAGTGTTGTGGTAATGAGTGGATGTAATGGGTGTAGTAGGTGGATGTTTGGTAATGAGTGGATGTAATGGGTGTAGTAGGTGGATGTTTGGTAATGAGTGGATGTAATGGGTGTAGTAGGTGGATGTTTGGTAATGAGTGGATGTAATGGGTGTAGTGGATGAGTGTTTGGTAATGAGTGGATGTAATGGGTGTAGTGGATGGATGTTTGGTAGTGTAGGTCAACACACTTGCACACACACACATGTTGATTTCTAGCCTTCAAATCTTCAAAAACGTCCATCCTCATGTCTCCATGCTTGCACTATCCAATCTTGGCTCAAAAATGCTCTAAAATGCTCCAAAATGCACTTTCTTGCCAACTTTGTTATTATGACCTACAAACACACAAAAATAGCTTAAAATACATAATTAACTAAGAAATAACAACACAAATGCACAAGAACAAGCTAACTAAGTCGCATAAATATGTTCCTATCAGGGAGTTAGGAAAAAAGAAAATGGATGGTGATGGGTTATGTTGGACCACACACACACACAGTCCATCCATCTTTCTCCCTTCCCTGTATGTCTCTTTCTCTCCTCTCGATTTTTCTACTTCACGTGCACTGTGCATGTACGGACAGGCTAGGAACCTCCCATTTCTTCACGGATCGAAGGTTCTAAGGTAAGATTTGAACTCCTAGTAAGCTTGTGAGTTTGTATATGTGATTTTTGGAACCTAAAATCCTCATAATCGTCGTGAAACCCTAACCCCGAAAATGTGCACTGTTCATGCACACGTAAAATCTTGCATTTCAGGGAATTTCAAGCTCACAGTGAGCTTAATGAGATCCTCACGAGCTTCGGGGTACTTCGTTGGTAGAATTTGGACGTCGAGCTTCCTCAGGTAAAATCTAGTGGATTTTAGACCTTGAAACTAGTCTATCGTGATTCTACATGTTGAGGGCTTCAAATTGATATAAAATACGAAGAAAACGGTTGAGAAACAAAGGAGAACAAAGCGTTTGAAAATTCCCCAGATTCCGACCACCGAAAAAACCAGTCTGGCGAGCCCAAGGTAGGAGACGCGCGTGGGGGGCGCGTGAACCCGTTCCCTTCCCGGCGCGAGCCACGTCAAAAAAAATTTCTACAAATTTCTCGACATCCGTGACGTCGAGTAGGTCGATGTGGTATATTCATATACCCAAATTGAGCGCCGTATGAAAAATTATTTCGAATTGTTTGTTATGTGCATGAAATTAACGTTTTTATAGTTGTTTCGCATATAGGTGACACCTATCCCAAGGACGAGCGCATCCAGGGATGTCACGGGGGTTACGACCCATTGACTTACCAGTGAGTGGGCATTTGTTTTCTATATATACCTATATACTATTAGTTTCCCAGAAATCGAATTTAAATGAAATGCGTTATGAAATGAGTTTTGAAATGCCATGCATAGAAATTATATGAATTATACGATTGGTATATGCTGCATATATGTGACATGGTGTTGTGGACGCACAGGTGAGTATCAGGTGAGGTTTATGTTGTTCATGTGATTTAGTGACAATGTGAATTGTGTTGAGAGCTCATAACCTGCACCCCCAGTGTTAGTGCTTATGGTATTCACCCTGCATCACACGCTCACCTTGGATCCAAGTAGATGCTAGTCGTATAGACCACATGCCAGTCGTACAGACCATTAGAGGTGTTCCGACTGGTAGGTGACTTTAGATTATGTGCACAGATGATTAATGAGAGAAGCACTAGAACGTATTATTTCACCATCGTAGTCGTACAGACTACTATAGATAGTTCCGACTTATGTGCAGTGTAGTGCCGTACAGGTCACGGTTGGTGACTCGGGCTGGATGGGATAATGAACTATAGAATCAGCCGTACAGGACCACTGTAGGGTCTCCAGTTGATTTATTATTTCACCTGATTTATATTGATGCATTCGTATTATATTTTGGCATATGGCAAGGTATGGCATATTCTTTCTAAAAAGCGTTGAAGGATTGTGACTTGAGCTTTTGATGATATATATATATGTTTATATACTATTTTTCTGGGAAAGTATACAGGTTTTACAACGAGGGGATATAATTGTTGATAAATGAGATGTTTTGAAAAGCTTTATTTTTGCCCAGTCACGTTTTCGGTTTTGCGCCCCTCCAGGTTGTAGATAGCAGCGTTGGTGGCTCACGAGGAATTTCACTGTGTTCTGACAGACTACCTAAATGTAGGACTCACCTGCGGGTGTTGTAATTTAATTATAGTCCTACTTGACTGCACCTAGGCTTCTATGCTCTGTTTATGTGTGTTTAACACTCTTGCATTATCGTTGGATGTTATTTGCTTTTAGTTGGCTTTTATTTGTTCGTATTTCTTACCTTATCGTTTCTGCTTGCTCTTATGGTTACGTCACGCTCATGTGACGGCCAGCACGCCCTGATTTATGGGTCAGGGTGTGTCATTAATTCATATTAAAAAAAACGAAAATTCCACCTTAATTCATATTAAATTATGAAATTGCCTTTAGTTGTAACAGAGACATGAGTGTTGCAACACAGTTACCACTGCTATTGCTGACTTCAACATCAATCTTTGCAAGTCAGGCGGTGAATTCAATTAAGATTTTTGTGGATTTAAAGGAGTTATTATGCTATAACTATTAATTAATTAATTAAAATAAAAAAGTAAAATAATAAACAGAAACCTTTGCAATTTTAACATAAGGTAAAGCTTGCATGCAAATGTGAAAAACAATTAGAGAAATCTGATCAGACCTAAGAAAATAACTAGTCCAAAAAAACACAAATGCCATTAATTTGAAAGTGTTCAAACCCTATGATAATAAGAAAAATATGAGAAAATAAGTAAAGTGACACACAACATTTTATAAGTTAATTATAAGAACAATAGATCACAAAAATAAAATAAAAACACAAACACTAAATTAAATTAAATACGAAAACTAATAAGATAAAAAAACTTGTTATTGTGTACCTTTGCATGCGTGCTATGCCCTATTTTGGACATGGTGGAGTTTTTCAGGATTGAATTTTTAATTAATCTTTATTAATTTTATCTCTTTTATTTAGTTTTAGTAATTATTGTGATTTAGTTTATTTGTATGCACATATTTTTGTACATCATGTACAAAATTGTTTTGTGTTGTACGAAGTTAATACTACTTAACTTCGTACCTTTTTTTTCAAGAAAAGCTTAGTTTCTCGTTTGAGAATTAGTTGGATTTCATGCATGGATGCAAAAGCATGAATGCGGTCCAATTAATTCTTGAATTGTCCCATTTTTTGGACAATTTAGGAATGCATAGTTATGTGTTGTAGTTTGCGGTTCACGGATTAGGTTTCGCTAGTGGAAATTTTGGTAACATTTCCTGATGTTCTTCGAGTACAACGTGGATATTATGTATATACATCGTGCACTTAAAGAACGGTAAGGAGATGCTGCCGAAATTAGCCCACATCGAAATTTAATCCATTGGAATCGTAAATTACGGCACATAACTGTGCGTTCTTGAATGGGATAGGGCCCTTACCAGAGGAATAAGGTGACAAGACAATAGTTGAAGATGTTGTAATTCTTGTACTTTTATTGGGATTGCAGACAATTTTTCTAATTCTCACAACCAGGTAGTTTTTTCTAATTCTCACTACGTTGTATTTTTTTTTCATTTTAAAACTATTACTTTTATGATTGTGAAAAACTGTTGCGGGTTGTGAATTACTGTTTTAAGGTACTTTTATGATCAGGGGAGGTTTTGCCGAATTTTCTGTACAAATTTAAGCTTAGGGTTTTTACCATTTAAGTTCTTTTGGGCAGCTAAAAAAAACACCAAGGGGCCCAATCGAATGCTGAATGAGACACAAGTTGTACGTATGTCCGCCTCCTTGATCAAGATTGCGTATGACTCACGACATCGTGGAGCGGCTACCTCACAGCAGCATAGCAGCGTCATTAATAGCTATGGTTTTGTTATTTGGAATTGTTGTCCTATGCAGTGGGAGTGTTAGGCACAAATTCCCGAGGAGACGAAGAAACTGGTGTAAAACAAGTTGACGGTTAGTATATTAATTTTTAGCCTTTATCATTTTTTTTAATTTTGTTCACAAATATTATAAACCAAAGTATATTATCTTAATATTATTAAATTGCTTAATATTATTTTATTGTTTTTCATATTTGTAGGTCAATTTTGATCTTGAGGACATATCCCCTGATGTAAGTGCCTACTTAGAGGAGACCTTAGCAAACCGGTACAAAGATTGGAAGAGCGCTTTTCACAAGCATTTTTAGCTATGGGATGATCCGAGATTGCTCGCCTAGAGGGTTGCCCAACCAAGTTGAAGGACCAGCCGGAGGATTGGGAGTGGTTCTGCAAACATTTTATGGACCCAAAATTTGTGGTCTGTACATAATACTTTAATAATATTTCTTTCAAATAGTCGCACTAACATGTGTATTGTATGATTAACAGAAAAAATCAGTTGCTGACTGATGTGAGAATTACTTGACACACAAATTAAACCCTCTTTTTGACAATTGTAGTATAGATATAAGTAGGGTATCGTTCTAGGCCGGGGATTAGGAGGGATTGCTAATCTATTCTAAATTAATTTAAAAATATTAAATAAGACTCAAGGACACAAAACTAGGTTAAAAACTCTAATAACTCGAAACACACTTAAAATGACTCAAAATAATGGAAACACTCAATTTAAACACTAGGAACTGAAATTGACGGAAATTAAATTAAAAGACTAACAATAAAGAAAACTAACTAAATAATATAATTTACTAATGGATGAGTGTTTGGTTTTGATGAAAAGTAAATTAAACTTAATTAAATTACAGAATTGACAAAAACATAAAATTAAGGTAAAATGATAAATGACGGACTAGCTAGAGGGTTTTTCTCCACACATGACACATATGCAACCTAAATTGATTTTCAGTTGTTCTTTCAATAAATTGTAAATTTCAATACTCCAGATTAACCGTGAACAACACTTTTTTAACCCTCAGTTTTTCCACAAGTTATTGGGTTGGATGATTGCATACGACAACCCAAAACATTCCCTACAAGTTCCCTACATGAATTGCATAATAGAGATACAAGCAAGAATCATTAAGTTCTATGAAAAACATAAGCATTGACGAGGCACTCGTTACTATGATTTGCATGAAACTTATGCCAAGAATTCACTTAACACGATTGTGGATAACAACCTTCACTACTTGTGAATATAAGTTCATAACGATTAGATGAAATTCACTTATATTCTAGCATCAAATTCATGCATGTAAATTAAGTATGCATCCTTAATCGACATACAAAAATAAGTTATCAATCAAACAGTTAAGCAAATTAAATCACAACTCAGAAATCACAACTGAAGGTAATCAATTCATATTACAAATATATTCATGGTTTCGAATTAACCTCTAGTCAAAATAAGTTTAATTACACATTATTAAAACAGAAATAAAATATAAGATTGGAAGGATTGAACCGAAAGAGGATCTGCTGCTTGGACTCTGAACTGCATGGACTCTGAACTGCATGTCTGACCTCTTCGCAAGTGCCTTTTCCTGCCTCGCGTCTCACACTGACCCTTGCTCCAGCTGCCAAACAGCTCCCACCTCTCGGTCCTTACTCTTTTCCCTGCGCCTGTACTCACTACCAGCTGACCCCGTGCTGCCAAAGGCAGCGTCTGCCTTCCACCAATTCCCCGTACTCCCCCTTCTCTCTCTCGCACGTCTTCTCGCAAGTCCCCAGTCTCTCCGCGTGTCTCTGCGAGCTGCCCAAAGGGCAGCCCCTTTCTCCCGCTCCAAGACCCCCTTCTCTACATACCTCAGATTTCCTTTTATTTCCTCCTTCTCCTCACAAGCTGCCACGGTTTTCACGCTGCTAAGGCATCAGCTTCTTTTTTTCTTCACGAGCTGCACCGAGGTAGCTTATTCCTCTCTGCTGCTCAGCTGCAAAGGCAGCTTTGTTATTTCCTGCGCAAGACAGCCCCCCGAGGCTCACGGCCTCTCTTATTTCCTCTGCAAGGCTCTCAGAATCCCCCCGAGGCTCTCGGCCTTTCCCTTGCTGCCAATGCAGTGATTCCTTTCGTTCCCCCTGCTCTGTCCCGAGGCTTCTTTTCTTTTGAGCTCTGCAGCTTGCGCTGCCTTTTTCTTTTCTGTGCTCCTCCCCTCACTGCATCACGCTGCACGTTTTTATTCTCCTGGTTCCGAGGCTCCCACTTCACATGCTGCCAAGGAGCTGCTCACCTCCACCAACCACGCTGCACTCAGATTCTTTTTGTTTATTCACTCCACTAGCTGCAAATGCAGCTTCTCTTTTGCTCTCCACCTCACGCTGCACTCATTCTTTTTGTTTATTTCCTTTTCTGAGCCGCCCCAAAAGCTTCCCACCTTAACATATTACATATAATAATAGAATTAAACACACCATTCTTCCAGCAAATTACAGCAAAACCATTTCAAACAGCTTTTAATTACATAAACAACCACAACAGAAATTGTAACAATCCATAAACTATCAGCAATATAAAGTTAAATACCAAAAAGAAAATAGAAAGAGTCACATTAATACATTATTTAAAACTCATTTGTGCTATTTTTATTTTCTTTGCATAACAAATCTTATAAACACAAAAATAACGTAAATAGCTCGAAAATATAAGGAACTAACTAAGAAAAGACGAGTGAATTTGAAGTAAAAATATATATAAATATGATCCGATCAAATACCCCCATACTTAGCTTTTGCTAGTCCTCGAGCAAAACAAAGAGAACATGAAAAAGTAATAACATGAAAAACATTAGTTTCCCCCTATGTGACCCTCATAGAATTTCATTCGAGAAAACAAATCATCAAGAACTATAGCTAGCATCAAGGAACTAATCCGAGTTCATCTTCCTTATTCAAATATTAGCAGTAACCTTTGAATCATCCTTGAAGTGTAGTGTGTGAGATAGCCATGCTTATGCAATTTCAAGTTTTTATTTTTAAAATCATCATATGCAAACTAGCGACCTTCTCACTGGATATGCACTCAATCACACATGTGTTTAGTTTTAATGTGTTTCGCTCAAAGAATCAAATGTGAAATTTCTACCATAAGCTTGCATAAAAATCACTTCTCCACAGTCATAATTGCAAAACTTAAATCAAGAGGACTTTTATTGGATGGAATGAGGCTTAGGGATAGGGTTATTGAAATGAAAGAATAGGAAAACACAAGTTCCAAGCTACATTGCAAGCAATTCTTTTGTCTAGATTTATAAGAACTCAAGCTCTCCAACGATTCTTCTGAAACCTCCAATCACACCCTTAAACTGAAACTTTAAAAACATTTTTTTTTTCTTTTCTTCGTATACAATCTTTCTTTTTCTTTTTCTTTTCTCTTTTTTTTTTTTTTTTTTTTTTTTTTTTTTTTTTTTTTTAAATCACAAACATGAAATACCCCCACACTTATTCTTTTGCCCAACACCCTCAAAGTACTTCACAACCATTTCTCATAAGACAAACTCGCATTGCTCGCTTGGAAAGGGTAAGGAAACATGTTTCAGGTATAAGGGTAGACATATCTGGTGATAAGAAATAAAAGGCTCAACATACACGGCTCAAATTGGCAATCTAATGATATCATTTTTTTCTTTGGGATACATGGTTATTTGGGCCATGGTGGTAAACCTAATGCCTCTATCATTTCCAAGTTCATGCAATCTGGCAAATATTTCGATAGATCGTTACGCAAGTTCTAGAGATGTATCTCACATAAGTTCATCACACATGAAAGAATAAGAGTGTATGAAAAATGCACACACTTTCAATAGGCTCAAAAACTCACATAGGATGTATATGGTCACTAAATTCACATATGACGCTTTAATTCATACTTTAGTTTCACATTAACAAGGCTATGTGCATTTGGTTTTTCAAAGATGGTCAAACATGTACAAAACTAACAAGAGAATTAGGAATTTCACAAAACACATGTTAACTAAGTTCTTGATGATCATGGTTCAAATTTGACCTAATTATATCATTGGGTCGGGAAACTAACAAAAATCTAATTCAAAACAATAAGGGAAACAAGACAATATTTTTGGATTTTTTAAATTTTCCGATTTTTTTTTTTAAAGAAAACAAAAAGCAACAACACAGAAACAAATGAAATTCTAGAGATTTCTACCCCCAAACTTAAACTTGACATTGTCCCCAATGTCAGAAAACACTATAATGCAAATAAAAAAATAAAAATAAAAAAAAATAAATAATAAGAAACAAAATAACGCAATTGGACTGAAAACTTCCCTAATTTGCAGTAAAATCAAGCGATGACCCCCAAGCTAAAATTCTGCAATCAACTTCAAGGGTGGAAATAACCAAAAGTTCCTGCAAAGAAAAGAAATAATTCAGTTAAGTACGCAAGAAAATTAATTAAAAAAAAATTGCAAACGAAAAATTGAAAATTACGATAAAAGATAATGAATAAAACTAATAAGTAATCATTGGTCGTGCTTGTTGACTTTCCACAGCTATCCTCTTGAACGGGGTGACACTTAGCTTTTCACTTGCAAGTGATGATTTAATGCTATTGTACTGCGAGACTTTGCTCTTTGGCGAAGGTGCCCTCCAAATGTTGTTGAAGCTTCTCGAGTTCTTCAACTCGGACTCCTTGTGCTGGGTTGATTGTAAGAGCTGCATTCTTCTCTGCTTGTTTCCTCAGCACGGCGGGCAGGCACGAGGTAGAGGTGTTTTGGTCTGATTCTTTCTTCAATCTTTCCAAGTGCCCACCTCTTGCTTTCTTTCTCCTTGTCCCTAGCTGATGATGAATTGGCAAATTGGCTCCACATGCTTCGAGGTATCATCTTCACTTCCCTTACTTGCCCCCCAGACAGATGTGAGACGAAACGGAAACACAAGATGTTGAAGATGAGTACTCGAGAGCAAGGCTAGGTAAGCAATCAGGACAAGGAGAAGGAAGGAGAAAGCATGATATGAGATACTCTTGCTTTCAACCTGTATGATATGAAATACTTTTGCTTTGAATGGGTTGTTCGCAGGAGTATCCCAAGGAATGAGGAACACAGAGTGACTCGAGAGGGTTCTTTGGGAATGCATTTTCGGAGATGAAGAAGTGCTGAGTGGGTATGCCTTTGCTGTGGAAGGCGAAGGTAAAGACTTATAGGACTTTTCTTCACAACCGGAACTGTTCTCTCACTTATTGTCGGCAGCCGGTGGATGGGTGAAGAGTACAAATTACGCGCTTTCTGACAAAGCTGCCCGTAATTTCCGCAAAGCAGATTCTTCATTGATATCTGGAATCGGCGCTTCGAGCTCTGAGCATCGTCGATTGTAGAGGTAGCATGTGACACGTGCGGAGAAATCTGGAAAAGAAGATTTGCCCGTGGGTTGAAGCCCAGCTTTTGAGAAAGCTAGCGTGTCTTTGACTGTTGAATTTCCCTCTTCGATTTCTGAATTGGTGCTTCGACAAACTGCCCGTGATTTTCGCAAAGCAATTTGCGTGTGACGAGTGACGACACGTCTGGACAAATTGATCTTTTGAAATCCGGGGTTCGGCTCGTGGTTTCTGAGCAAGCCCAACTTTTAAGAAATGAACGCCTCTTTTGAGAAAAGAATCAGGCGTTTGAGAAATGAGCCCCGACTCTTCGATTTGCGAGAGGACGCTTCATCGATTTCTAAGGAGCGCCTCTTTGATTTCTTCTTTTTATAGAGACGTTAATTTTGTTCCACACACACTTGAGCTCCCTCCTGTAAACATTCCCTTCTTGCACTTCCGAAATCTGAATCTGTCTGATCTCTTCTTTCTCAACACCTTCAGAAAATGGCTGGCCCTTCCGATCGCCGTTTTGACTTGAACATTGGTGAAGAGGCAGCTCCGCCTTCACCGGACAACATATGGCGCCCATCTTTCATATCCCCTACCGGTCCTCTTACCGTTGGGGATTCGGTGATGAAAAATGACATGACTGCTGCGGTGGTGGGTCGAAACCTTGTCACTTCCAGAGATAACAAACTGCTCGCTAGACGGTCTGATGAATTGGCGGTTAAGGAGTCTCTGGCTCTTAGCGTGCAGTGTGCGGGTTCTGTGTCCAACATGGCCCAACGCCTATATGCTCGAACCCGTCACGTTGAATCGTTGGTGGCTGAAATACAGAGTCTCAAGCAAGAGATTAAAGGGCTCAAGCATGAGAATAAAGAATTGCACAAGCTCGCACACAGCTATGCCACCAGCATGAAGAGGAAGATTGACCAGATGCAGGACACCGATGGTCAAATTTTACTTGATCATCGGAGGTTTGTGGGTTTGTTCCAACAACATCTGTCTTCGTCTTCTGGAGCGGCACCGCGTAGTGAAGCTCCAACTGATCAACCTCTGCCGCCTCCTCCTTCTGTGGCCCCGCCGACTGCTGAAGCTCCGCCGACTACTGAAGCACCACCTGACCAATGAATGCTATTAGTTCACACATCATTGTAAAATATTTTTAAGTTTATGTCTTTTTTTTTTTTTTTTTTTTTTTTTTTTTTTTAATTATATGTAAATTAATGTAGAAAGACTTTGGTTAACCTTCCCCCACACTTAAATTAAATAAGACAAACTCACAGAAATCAACCAAATAACACAACTAACTAAACAAAACAAAATGAAAGCAGTAAAGATAAGGGTGGAAGAATGCAAAGCTGATTGGGTTAGCGATTCCAAAGTCTCCCTTCGTTGAATGCTTGGGTTGCCTCCCAAGAAGCGCTTGATTTAACGTCTTTAGCCGGACGCATCTTTCCTTTAAATTTCCCTCAGCTCCATTTGAACCTAAAATCAAAGAAAGAAAAATAAATCAAATATCAAAAGTAAAATACACAAACACCAATATAAACATAAACAAAAAACAAAAATAAAAGGATTAGCAAGGTTACTAATCCCCAGCAACGGCGCCAAAATTTGATGTGAGAATTACTTGACACACAAATTAAACCCTCTTTTTGACAATTGTAGTATAGATGTAAGTAGGGTATCGTTCTAGGCCGGGGATTAGGAGGGATTGCTAATCTATTCTAAATTAATTTAAAAATATTAAATAAGACTCAAGGACACAAAACTAGGTTAAAAACTCTAATAACTCGAAACACACTTAAAATGACTCAAAATAATGGAAACACTCAATTTAAACACTAGGAACTGAAATTGACGGAAATTAAATTAAAAGACTAACAATAAAGAAAACTAACTAAATAATATAATTTACTAATGGATGAGTGTTTGGTTTTGATGAAAAGTAAATTAAACTTAATTAAATTACAGAATTGACAAAAACATAAAATTAAGGTAAAATGATAAATGACGGACTAGCTAGAGGGTTTTTCTCCACACATGACACATATGCAACCTAAATTGATTTTCAGTTGTTCTTTCAATAAATTGTAAATTTCAATACTCCAGATTAACCGTGAACAGCACTTTTTTAACCCTCAGTTTTTCCACAAGTTATTGGGTTGGATGATTGCATACGACAACCCAAAACATTCCCTACAAGTTCCCTACATGAATTGCATAATAGAGATACAAGCAAGAATCATTAAGTTCTATGAAAAACATAAGCATTGACGAGGCACTCGTTACTATGATTTGCATGAAACTTATGCCAAGAATTCACTTAACACGATTGTGGATAACAACCTTCACTACTTGTGAATATAAGTTCATAACGATTAGATGAAATTCACTTATATTCTAGCATCAAATTCATGCATGTAAATTAAGTATGCATCCTTAATCGACATACAAAAATAAGTTATCAATCAAACAGTTAAGCAAATTAAATCACAACTCAGAAATCACAACTGAAGGTAATCAATTCATATTACAAATATATTCATGGTTTCGAATTAACCTCTAGTCAAAATAAGTTTAATTACACATTATTAAAACAGAAATAAAATATAAGATTGGAAGGATTGAACCGAAAGAGGATCTGCTGCTTGGACTCTGAACTGCATGGACTCTGAACTGCATGTCTGACCTCTTCGCAAGTGCCTTTTCCTGCCTCGCGTCTCACACTGACCCTTGCTCCAGCTGCCAAACAGCTCCCACCTCTCGGTCCTTACTCTTTTCCCTGCGCCTGTACTCACTACCAGCTGACCCCGTGCTGCCAAAGGCAGCGTCTGCCTTCCACCAATTCCCCGTACTCCCCCTTCTCTCTCTCGCACGTCTTCTCGCAAGTCCCCAGTCTCTCCGCGTGTCTCTGCGAGCTGCCCAAAGGGCAGCCCCTTTCTCCCGCTCCAAGACCCCCTTCTCTACATACCTCAGATTTCCTTTTATTTCCTCCTTCTCCTCACAAGCTGCCACGGTTTTCACGCTGCTAAGGCATCAGCTTCTTTTTTTCTTCACGAGCTGCACCGAGGTAGCTTATTCCTCTCTGCTGCTCAGCTGCAAAGGCACCTTTGTTATTTCCTGCGCAAGACAGCCCCCCGAGGCTCACGGCCTCTCTTATTTCCTCTGCAAGGCTCTCAGAATCCCCCCGAGGCTCTCGGCCTTTCCCTTGCTGCCAATGCAGTGATTCCTTTCGTTCCCCCTGCTCTGTCCCGAGGCTTCTTTTCTTTTGAGCTCTGCAGCTTGCGCTGCCTTTTTCTTTTCTGTGCTCCTCCCCTCACTGCATCACGCTGCACGTTTTTATTCTCCTGGTTCCGAGGCTCCCACTTCACATGCTGCCAAGGAGCTGCTCACCTCCACCAACCACGCTGCACTCAGATTCTTTTTGTTTATTCACTCCACTAGCTGCAAATGCAGCTTCTCTTTTGCTCTCCACCTCACGCTGCACTCATTCTTTTTGTTTATTTCCTTTTCTGAGCCGCCCCAAAAGCTTCCCACCTTAACATATTACATATAATAATAGAATTAAACACACCATTCTTCCAGCAAATTACAGCAAAACCATTTCAAACAGCTTTTAATTACATAAACAACCACAACAGAAATTGTAACAATCCATAAACTATCAGCAATATAAAGTTAAATACCAAAAAGAAAATAGAAAGAGTCACATTAATACATTATTTAAAACTCATTTGTGCTATTTTTATTTTCTTTGCATAACAAATCCTATAAACACAAAAATAACGTAAATAGCTCGAAAATATAAGGAACTAACTAAGAAAAGACGAGTGAATTTGAAGTAAAAATATATATAAATATGATCCGATCACTGACAAGAAAGCTCGGGACTCAAAGACACTTCTCTACCATACCAGTTCAAAGCCCTTTTCGTATAGGCTTGAGGCACAACGTCAGGTAAAAGTATATTAATTTTAAAATTTTATACAATTTATTTTTTATTATTGATTAATAAAATTTTCTTAATGTTTTTTTTTTTCTTCAAGAGGGTTCTAATTTCCCATAGATTGACATGTTCAAGGATGTTTACGTTCGACCCGGCAAAGAGATCGCTGAGCAGCTTGATGTAAGTAATTTTTATTATTCTTATTTTTATGAATTGTTCAAATATTATTTATATTTTGTTATTAAACATTATATGTTTTTTGTTTATTATTACAGGGCGATATGGTGGAAAAGAGCACTGTTGTTCTCTAAGAAACAACATTGCAGCTTCCCCCGGAGACCCCGATCGAGGACGTCATTGTACTTGAGGATGCAGATCTTCAGATCGTTACTAAGGTCCTGGATCAAAAGTTAGGTCGTCGCCATGGCGGTGTACAGGGAAGGCGGGGGTTTGTGAGATGGGTGCCTCCTCTTCCAGATCGTCCACATGAGAGGTCAATTCCCCGAAGGAGGAAGTGACAACCCTAAGAGGTTAGCTTGTGGCCTAGGACGAGATGATGAATATGATTGTTTAGGCCTTAGCGATGTCCGGCCTCCAAATCCCGATGCCAGCACCTAATCTTGCTCCACCTTTGACTTCCCAGCCACTTCGCCCAACCGATACCCAGTAGCATGATGTATTAAACCTAGAAGACTTGTAGTTTTTTCTTTTTTGTTCGAACATCTTGTATGTACATTTTCATTATTCTATAATTAAATACTTTTTCTTGGTTCATTAATTATTGTTTAGAATTTAATTATAATATTTATTAAAAATTAAATAAAAATTTTATTTGCCAAAAAAAAAAAAAAAAGTTTGCGCGAAGTGGCTTTGCGCGACACAGACCTACGTCGCGCAAAATGGTTTTGCACGACGCAGCTCACTTCTTCGTCGCTCAAACCCTTCCTTCACTGCCTTGGCGCTACGGTAGGTGCACGACGAAGGTTTGTTGGGCTAATTTTTGCGCGACGAAGGTCTTGCGTCGCGCAAAGCCTTTTTTGTACTAGTGAAATTCCAGAAATACAAAAGAACAATTTCTTTCTAAGACGAAGGAAGTTACTCTAAATGACGGAAATACAAAAGAACAAATTTCTAACTCCATCCTCGTATGTCAGTATGACAAACAGTTGAATATCAGAGTGCGCAACGAACGAGACTACAAAATAGAAAGGATTTTATTGAACAACCGAGAATGCCGAAACGGCTACAAAACCCTAAGAGACTACATTGTGAATGACTTGATTTCTAATGAATAACAAAACACCCTATTTATAATAAACTAACCCTAATCTCTAACAAAACCTAATTCTAACGGGCTAAGCCCAAAATACCAAACATCAAAATAAATCTAAATAATAATATTTTTCAACACCCCCCGTCAAACTCATGGCGGTACACGTCAAGAGTTTGCCAACAAGCAGATGCGGATGCAAGCTCCGATAGGCGGACAAGACAAGATAAGGCGAACAAGCGAGCAAACAAACGAACGAACAAACGAGCCAACAAACCAGCAAACGAACAGTCTAAGCGAACAAGCAAGCGCGATCAAGCAACATGGCAGTGATGCAGGGAGGCGAGTTGTTGCAGCGGCGGTGGATCATGCAGGTGATGGTGGGTGCGGCAGACGAGGGTGCAACGATGGCCTATTGCGGAATGGTTCACATACGGACGATGGGGGCAGACCTGGTACGAAGGCTGGTGGCTGGGTGATGATGCAACGGAAGGTATGGCAATCGGATTCTGGTGGTGGTTCCGAGCAAACATATTCAAATTGTTTTTTTCTTTTCAAACTAACACTGAAAACTAATATCAAATAAACAACATGGATACCTATCAAGAACAGATTAAATCCCGAAAGATCAAACCTGCTCTGATACCAAGTTGAATATCAGAGTGCGCAACTAACGAGACTACAAAATAGAAAGGATTTTATTGAACAACCAAGAATGCCGAAACGGCTACAAAACCCTAAGAGACTACATTGTGAATGACTTGATTTCTAATGAATAACAAAACACCTTATTTATAATAAATTAACCCTAATCTCTAACAAAACCTAATTCTAACGGGCTAAGCCCAAAATACCAAACATCAAAATAAATCTAAATAATAATATTTTTCAACACAAACAATCTCTTACTTTCATGTCACTCAAGTTTTTTTATTTATTAATCGTCTATGCTATAGGGATGTTTTCGTGATGCTATTTGAAAAATAGAATAAATTGAATTGTTCCACAGGCCCTCACAAAAAATTTTCTCCTGTTTTTTTCACCTTGAAGATCATGGTGTACAGCTTCACGATACTTGTAGTAGGCAAGGAAGGTTGATAGTAATACATGTTATCCTTGTAACTAGATATGAATGTATGAAGGGACCATATGATGTTTTCCATTTGGTTAATTACTAATAGTGGTGATATGATATCCCTTTTTTATCTTTTTAAACTCCAATCTGGATAACCCACAAGTGCATAATTCATCCTCCTATAACTTGTTCAGAATCTAATTCTGGCCCTTAATGGTGATGCCCACATATTCTCTGAGTGGAGTTAAAGTGATTAATCTTTTCTAAACATGATTAAAAGGGTAATCATAGCCAAGGTTGAACTTTAAAAGTCAAGGTTTTTTAATGAAAAGCTAAGAAAAGAAAAGGGAAAGTGAAACAGAAAAAATAAAAGGCAGATAAAAGTCCTTTTGGAGTTCACAAAATAGTGAAAGTCAAAGTCTGATGGGTTTAGAACACCGCCATCTTGACGTCCCCATTTCATATAATTATCTCTCTATGTAGTTTTATTATTCTATGTACAGCTTGTGTGTTTTGCAAGCGTAATGCCGGTAACATTTAATTTGAGCAATTTGAGGCCATAAACAATTTTCTTTGGAAAGTGGCTTTTTTTTTTAGTACAACAATATATATTACACTAATAGGAGGGGGAAGTTCGTCTAAGCTACATAATAAGTAACATAATTCGGTATCGAATTTACCATCTATGAGATTCGAATCTAAGACCTATCACTTATAAGTGAAAAGAAATATCATCAGACCATAATATTGAGTGGCCAGGCCACAAACAATTTAACTCTGCAGGAAACAATCACACTTTACCTGAAATTACAAGATTACAGATAGCAAACCAAGTCCTGTGAAAAATGGAAGTTGCACATTCATTTATCCATATAATCACTCACTCAAAAAACGTTACTTCCCACTATACTCACAACCAATTGTCCAGACTTGTCTTAGTTCTCTATCGGTAATCCTTTGAAGCAAATCTCTTTGTAATTTGAACAAAAAGGAAGTTAAAAAAAGGGCAACGAGCTTTTGAATCCAATTACTCGCTCGTTTTCTGCTCCGAGTTCTAATGCAAGAGGGCAATTTTCAGTAGACCTTGATCTCACTGATATCTTACTCGTTCAGCTCTACAAGCGACTACTGGAGAATACAGATCAGAATCGTCATTGAAAAATCCCATTAACTTGTTATGATAATGATACTCCTCTATGGGATGCCTTTGGATATTAGAACAATTGGAAGTTCTCTGCTTGCCTACATTAGCTTCCTCTACATTTTCTACCTTTAGGTAGTTTCCCAACACTAAAGTTGAAAACGTAGAAGAATTTGATCCGGAGGTATCATCCTGTACAGAATCAGAACTCGGAGCAGAAAACGAGCGAGTAATTGGATTTGCTATACGAGGCCTAGTAGAAACCCTAGTTGTAACATTGTTCCTTCTCACTTTCACCTAGTTCTATTCAGAAGAAAATGGATAAAAGCCCACATTTCCATCAGTTCTACGAGAATAAGGAGGAGTCACTTCTGATGGCACACTTTGAATCACTTCCATTAGCCTACTTTCCCAAGGCTTGGCTGCCATCCACTTTTCCAACCAACTCCATCCCGAATTGTTTTCGTCTACCTTCTTATGTCTAATATCCTTTGGTGTCATGTTTCCCCTACTATTTAGAGTGGCACTTGATCATGGTCTCTGAAAAAGATACATATCAAAAACTCCATTCAACTAAGCTATGATGTTTAACTCTTTTACCGAAAAGAACAAAAAAGACTTCATTACCTGTTGAGAGGAGTATGCAATCGCTCTCTCCCTCTTTATGTTTCCTCTTTGCCTCATTTGAAGCTTTGCTCTCACTTCAGTCACCGTTCCAGGATTATCACACCATCCTTGCTGAAATTTGTTGTAAACAAAATGTTGATAAAGCGGAAAAATTTCTAGATGAAGTGTGCAAACATCCTCAGAATGTAGAACGCAAAAAAAATTCGACAAGTACCTCAGCCTGTTTGACGGGATCAAACAAGGATTGTTCATCCAATGTGTTCATCCAAGGATTGTTCGCCAAGTACCTCAGCTTGGTAGAATTGTTCATCCAATGTGTTCTTCAAAGATTTCCCTTCTTCAGAGTTTCTTTGTGTTCGCACTCGAGCTTGAACGCGAACAAGTGCCTGCATGCACCTCAATGTAACTGCTGCTTGTTTCCTAGCCTGTCGACCGCGAAATATAGCTCGAAGCCTTACCACTGCTCTTAAGGTCCTCAAAGCCTGCCTTGCCTGCAGTTATTAGTTATTAGATTAACTATCATTAGGAAAGCTATGATTCAACATCTCGAGCCAATGACATCAATAAACTCCGATTAATTCCAGCATTTGGAATTATCTATGTTTCATTTCTTTTAATCTACTTAATCTGCTTCAAATTTATTTTGTTATAGTTTCTATTTGACATCGAACCAGCTTAAATCAGTGTAAACAACCTAAAATTCGTTCTCACACATGGTAATTCGGATGCAAATTAGACAATTATTCATAGGAGCAAAATTCAATATTTAATTTATATAAGATACATGAAATGAAACTAGAAAAGGAACGCATGATTTTTCCTCTCAACCATCAATCAATTCATAATTTTTTTTTTTTTTGAAATTCAAGTACGATATTCATTCAAAATAGGAACAACCGTACAAATAGCAAAAAGGGTGCTAACAATGGGCCTCAATAAAAACCTTCCTGGAGAATAAACCGAATGAAGGGAAAAAGAGTGTCCCGCACCAACAAAATAACAATTAAGACTAACAACCCAACTAAACAAACATTAACAATGGCAACCATCCTCCAAAAGAAGGTCCACAATTAAATCAGGTGGTTCCTCAAACCACGAAACTAGGTGCTCCAATGTGAGGCTGAATCTAGCTAGCCGATGAGCCACTATATTAGCATCTCTTCGCACAAAGCTTGCTCTCCACGTTTTGAATGACTGCAAAATCCTTCGGGTATCCTCCAATAAATGCCCAAATGGCCCGTGGTTAACCACCGCATTGTTTTGAATTGCCACGATCACCAACAAGGCATCTCCCTCTAATATAATATGCTCAGTCCTCCATTGATGCGCAAATACGGCTGCTTCACGAGCAGTTGCAATCTCAGCCTGCATAGGAGACGCAATGCCAGACAACTTCATAGCCAAAGCCGCTATAAAATCCCCAGTTGCATTCCTAATAATGACGCCCACACCTCCCACCGCCGCATGTTCATCCCACACACCATCAAAATTACACTTGAACCAAACTTCCTCTAGCTTCCTCTATGTCTGTGCATTGACAGGTTTGTTATACTTTTGGACCATATTCCACTTTTTGAACTCCAATAGCCAAGTATGGGCTTGTAACTGGATTTCATATGGTGGTAAAACTGATCCCTTCCAAAGCATTGCATTACGAGTGTTCCATATCTTCCAAATCAACACCAGCGCCAAATCAAAACTCTCCCTAGAGAGAGACTGAGCCAACCGAGCCAACCATTCTTGAAACCCAACCTCTTGTGCCGCAACGTTTGCAGTCTTAAGGGACAATAGAACCAAATCGTTGCTGCATGAGAACAATGCAAAAGACCATGTTCAATTGTTTCTAGTACGTTAGCACAAAAAGGACAATAATCATCTAGAAGGACCCTCATCTTCTTCAAATTGACTCTGGTTGGAAGAGCATTCAAACAACTCCTCCATATACAAATTTTCACTTTACATGGTACCTTAGCATACCACAAAGCCTTCCAAAGAAACCAGATCTCTTCCGTCATCTCTGAACCATTAGGTACATCACCATAAATTTCACTACACGATCGAGAGATGAAGTATGCACTTTTAGTCATCAAATTTCCTTTTGGTTCCTTAGTCTAAATCAACTCATCAGGTGGACTAAAAAAACTCAAAGGAATACTCATAATGATATTGGCCCTTTCTTCAAAGAACATCTTGAATGACACACCCCGACCGGAGTCGAAGCATGCTGGCTGTCACCCGAAGGTAATGTAACAAAAAACGAAGAAGAAAAGGAAGTGAAGCATAAAAATATGGATACATTTAAACTAAAAATAACATTTATTTATTTAATCTAATATAGCGAGTATGTAGTAGTGGGAAGAACCCATAAAACATCAATGTTCAGAGCATAGATGATCTAAAAGTGTGTAGTCGAAACTAGATAAAGTACTTAATACGCAACTGGGAAAAGTCTTGTTGTGTTCCTTTCAAGTGCAAATATAAGGATATTGTAATGGCACAAGTAAGGGTGTCGAACCATAGGGACTGATTAGACCTCTACAAATTACTAGCTTTATGTGAACCCTAACTAAGCAATGAAAATGAAAACTAAATTTAGATTTTTGTTTTGAAAGCTAAAGTAACTTAAAATGCAAAACAAGATAAAGATGAATGATAGATTGATTCAGAAACAATGGGAACGAAACTAGGGATACCGATTTCACCATTACAAGCAAATTCCATGAAAATTAAGTCAAAACGCATTTAACTCTCCAATCTGCAACTAGGGTTCGTTTTACTCATTTATGATCATCCATTTGATGTGTGGGTGTGATCAAGTACTCCTAATCTGCAACCTAATTATGATGTTCAACTTAGATTACCAAATAAGAATCCATTAAGAACAAGAAAACTTCAAGGAACCAAAGAAATCACATGGTAGGACGTATGCATAGCAGTTTCTTCATTCATTCACATGTCTACCAAGATTAAGCATAATGTGTACTATAACCTTGATCAAATAATCTGTAAGAAACCCTAATGGTGATCAAACATTAAGATAAACAAACAAATTGAACTATGAAATCAGTGAATGAAACAAGAACACAAATTGGTAATTTGAATATTTTAACTTAATAACAAAGACTAGTTTTGCAAGGCGACATCGAAATCCCCACTTATGAACTTAATTATACAACATGATTACATAATATATAAATATCAAGAACAACATGAGTGAAACTAAAGTTCATAGAAGAAACCGCCTTTAAGCAATTATGATGTTGAACTTTTCCCAGAACAGTGCAACTGCATGGCTTCTTCAATGGCAGCGGATGGTGAATGGAGAAAAGATTTTGTTTCTAGAAAAAAGGCTAAAGAAAGAGAAGAGAGAGAGCTTTGGGCGATCCCCAAGGGGGCTTGTGTAAAAGTGGCTAAAACTCTCAGTTTTATAAGGTTAAAATGGCTGTTACATATTGCCAATACGTCTCAGTAATTGGGCATTTCATGCCCAGTTTTTTTTGCTGTTATTGGTCTTATAAAGAGCCATATTCATCTCCATATTCAGTTTCCACTTTTAATTTTTTATCTACATCAGCATCCTTATTCAATTCTCCACTTTTAGCACAATTTTTCCTTATATGTCCTTAACTGAGCTCCAAAATGCAACTAGTTTAACTAAAAAAATATCACAAAGAGACTAGGAATGAATGGTATAAACATATGAAATATAAAAGTTATCAGTCCCCTACATTTATTTATGGATATGTTAGAACGGCCAGATATTCCTCGTATGCCACAGAGTAATTCAGCTAACTAGGACCTCAAGGGGTAAAGAACAGAAGGGTGAGTGGGCAAAAACAAAGGTTTATAAAACACATATATTTTCTGAACATACTAACCCCTCACCGTAAAAACATGTATAGTTTCCAGAAAAATCATACTACGTACAAGTATGCAATCCAATGCAAATTAACAATAAGTCCAGAAATACGCCAATCATAATATCTCAAAAGTAGTATATGTAAAATCAGGTGCTCATCAATCTATGCTGACACACGAGCTCATGCAGAGGATTTATAACATGAACAAGACTGGGTGTAATCATAATTTACGCTCTAGTGCTACAATCACGTGAATACTAGCGCTATTCGCAGTTACATACGAGTCGGAGTTGCCTATTGCAACTTGTACAACATGATTGGTACCTAGTTATTTATGACATGAACAAGACTGGGTGTAATCATAATTTACGCTCTAGTGCTACAATCACGTGAAGACTAGCGCTATTCGCAGTTACATACGAGTCGGAGTTGCCTATTGCAACTTGTACAACATGATTGGTATCTACTTGGATCCAAGGTGAGCGTGCGGTGCGCATGTGAACATACACGTGAAAGACTAGCCCTGGCCCTGGGCGAGCACTAACACCGGGTGCAATAATGTATGATGAGCATGTAAAATGTATATGAACATGCCATGACAGTATATAAATCTCAACCATGTAATAACATTTCTAAAATTAAATAAAACATGGCATGACATGCATAAATCAATACAAAAGCACATGTGGAAACTATAAAACTTTATATATCTATGAAAACAAATGCCCACTCACTGATACGTCGATGGATCGTAGCCTCCTAGCCTTGTTTATCATTGCACGTCCTCGGGGTAATTCTCGCCTATTATGCGAAATAATTAAAACTAATTAATTAAATAGGACATATACTAAAAGGCTAGGAAAATTCCCCATAATTTGCTTAAACGGATGGTTTAAATATACGAAAACGTTCTACACGAAGTCACGGACCCATACACGTCGGCCAGAGGCTGGACGTGCCCTCACACGTCACCTAACCAATGGCCACACACGCGTCCACGGGTAGGTCATAAGCTGACAGACTTAGGGAATATTCCATTAGACTTGACAAAATACTCCGCTAAACAGTAACGACATTAGTTAACGGCGTTACCTAACGGTGTCAGAATATTCCGTCAACTTTGACAGAATATTCGGTCTTCTTCTCCGGTGGTCCTCCGCCGTTTGGTGCCGCCATCTAGTTCATTGGTTTTTGGAAAAAAAATTAAAATCTCATATCTTCTTAATTTCTCAACCATTTTTGACGTACTTTATAAGGAAATGAAACTTATGAAGAGTAGAACAAGATTGTACCTTTCAAAAGTCCAAAAAGTGGACGGAAAATATTTGAAAATTGCTTGAAGTTCTTAGGTCAAATTCCAACTCTTTGAAACCGTGTGTTTTGACGTCGGCTTGGCTTCAAGCTTGTACTAGGGGCCCAAGGGAGTGTGTGGGAGTTATTAAGCTCCCAAAACCTTGTAACCCGGTCAAACATTCATTGGGTGAAAACTCATCGAGTAGGAGCTTCCGAGTGGGACGTTCAAAACTTAACCATCTTTGAATCGGCTCGTATGGATGAGTTCGTGAGGATGAGAGGAGTGTGATGGTGGTGGTTTGAAGTTTGATCTGCGAGCTTTGGTGTGTGTTCTTGGTGGTCGCAGAGAAGAGAGAGTTTCAATGAGAGGGAGAGAGAAAGAGGAGAAGAGAGAGAAAAAAGGAGACAATTTCTGATTGGGTGAGATAGGTGATGAGAGTGACTAATTGATTGAGGGAAAAGAGGGAAAATGAGTGATTGGTGGTGAGGGAGACACGGGACAGATTTAAAGAGAGAAATATGATAAGATTTCAGATTTTTGTACAATATAAAATGTACATAAAATCTCGCTCACCTTATCAAAAACCGTATTTCTAGCACTGAAAAATTAACACGCACGTGTACAATTCTACCCGTTGTTAACGCACTTTAACTAAGTGTAACTTTTTCGTTACAAAACCGTTTCAGGTCTAACTCATGCTCACGCGATTGTAATAACGAGTACTATTTAATTATGATAACCAGAAAAATAACTTAAAACCGAATAACTACGTCCACATCACTTTACCAACAAGGGCATAAACATCAATTTACACACTCGGAAAGAAAATTACATAAAAAATTAGGGACGATTAGTCGCATTAAAAATCAGCTGCATATTCCATTGAACATGATTCAAATCCACCAACAGAGATCTCATGGTAAGGTTAGGATGAACTCCTACCGGTATATGATTGAACACTTTTGCATAATTGTCTCTCGAGAGCCAGTTATCACCCTATATTTTTATATTCAAACCATCACCCACCCGTCAACATGCTCCACGTTGAATCACAACTCTAGCTGCCACCACACTTTTCCAACTCTAGCTTGGAGAAAATTTGTATCAGGGAAATAATAAGGTTTAAAGCTTTCAGCAACAAGAGAGTGTGGGTTGTGAATAATACGCCAACCTTGCTTTGCCAGCAAGGTTAGGTTAAAAGCATACAAATCTTTAAAGCCCAACCTTTCTTCACTTTTAGGCTTACACATCCTCTGCCAACTTACCCAATGCATACTTTGTTTACCCGCTTCTTCCCCCCACCAAAATCGTGCCACCATTTGATTTAACTCTTCACAGAATGTCTTCGGAAGCAAGAAAGTCTACATGGTATAAGGGGAACTGCTTGGGCCACAGATTTAATGAGAATCTTTTTACCCGCACTACTTAAGAGACTCCCACACCAGCCATTAAGTTTTTTTCCACAACCAATCTTTAATATATGAAAACGTTGTCTTCTTAGATTTACTAGTAAGAACCGGCATTTGAAGATAACGGTCATGGTATTCCACCCAGTTCATACCAAGGGAATCGACAAGTAATTGAGCATCCATTTCCTTAACATTCGCACTCAACGCCATACAGCTTTTTGTAAGATTAACTGCTTGTCCCGAAGCCAACTCATAACATTTCAACAATTCCTTCAAATCAAAACACTCCTGCAAAGAGCTTCTGGCAAAAATAAAACTATCATCTACGAAGAGTAGATGAAGAATACTTGGCACACCATTACAAACCTTTGATTCCTTGTATCCGTCCTTGAGCTTCCTAAACATCCAACAATGCCCAAAGACATTCTGCACAAATCACAAACAAGAACGGTGATAACGGATCCTCTTGCCGAATACCTCTTTTAGGCTGTACAATGTCCACTGGTTCCCCATTAAGCTTGAAAGAGTACGAAACTAAGGTGACACAACATGATCCAATTAATCCATTCCTCAGCAAACCCTAAATGTCACATCATTTGCTCGAGAAAGGACCATGTGATGTGATCATATGCTTTACTGATGTCCAATTTTAGTGCCATCACACCATTCCAGCCACTATTCTTTTTTTTCATAGCATGAGCAATTTCTGACGCCACCAAAAAATTATCTGAGATTAAACGTCCAGAGATAAATGCACTTTGTGATGGCAAAATAATGTTGGGCAAAATTAACTTCAACTTGTTTGTGAGAACTTTAGAACAAATTTTGTATATCACATCACACAAATTGATTGCCCGAAGTTAAGTCACGGAGGCAAGGTCCGTTTTCTTAGGAATAAGAGTTACATGCATAAAATTTATTTTGCGCATGATACTCCTTAATGAAAGGAGAAAATGAACACCTTTACAAATATCTTGACCAGCAATAGCCCAATGTTTTTGATAAAACCGGGGAGTCATTCCATCAGGTCCAGGGGGCTTTGTAGGATGCATTTGAAACAAAGCAGTCTTGATTTCATCCTCAGCAAACGGCACCAAAAGGCTCTTATTCATCTCGTCTGTTACTTTTGGTGAAACCGCACTGAGAACTACTCTTGCATTTACATCTCCCGTTGAATCAAACAATTTCTAGAAATAACCCACAATTACCAAAGCCATCCCATCCTTACTTTCCTGCCACTACCCTGATTCATTGAACAACCCATATAGCCCATTCCGTCATTGTCGACGAAAAGCTTTTTGATGGAAATACTTGGTATTTTGATCACCAAGACGCAGCCAATTCTCTTTGGATCATTAACGCCAGAACGCCTCTTCTTATGCCAATAGTGAATGTAAACGAGTATACAAATCATGCCTTTGGGTAATAGTAGTTTCAGTAAAAGGCTTGCCAAAGAGAGCATGTAGTTTATCTTCCATCGCAACAATTTCCCAAGGAATGGATTGTTCTGTGGTCTTAACCCACTTTAGCAATTGTACCCGTGTCGCCTTAATCTTTTTCACAACTAGATACATAGGGGACCCCTCACATTTTTTAGACCATCATTCTTGCACAACAGTCTCACAGCCGTCCCTCACTGACCAACCATCTTCGTACTGAAAACTCTTTTTGAACTTGGCTTGTTTCCTTATCTCCCACTCCAATAAGATCGGGATGTGATTTGAGGACATAGGCTTCAAATGAACAACTCTGAACCTTAGGAATAAGTCTAACCACTCATGTGTAGCAAGCGTTTGATCTAACCGAACCTTGATACCACCACTCCTCGTCGTTACCCAAGTGAACTTATTGCCAACAAAGCCCATATCTTTCAATTCACAATCCCTCAACGTATTCCAGAATCCCTTAATTTTCCTTTCACTATGTACATCACCACCCTCTTGTTCAATGGCTTCGAGAACTTCATTAAAATCCCATAAACAACACCATGGTAATGATGAATTCTCCTTGAGACGACGAAGAAAATCCCAAGATTTGTAACGATCAGCTTCAACTGGGAATTCATAAAAGAACGTAAGCCTCCAGTGAAGGGCATCCCCTACTCTCCCACTTCAAAATCAATGTGATTTGAAGAGTAAGAGCAAAGAGAAAGTTGCGCTTTCTCCTTCCACATAACACACAGACCACTAAACCAACCTTAAATTGGTACCGTAAACACACATTGAAATTGTAACTGTGATTTTAACCTCTCCATATGTTCTCTGCTCGCACAGAAAAATCATAGCGGGATCTTTGAAAAGAGCCAGTCTCTTTAGTGCTTGAATTGCATGGAGGTTCCTAAGCCCTCGACAATTCCAACTAATACGATTCATTGCTCTTGGCGAGGCTGAACCTCGTCAGCCTTCACTGCTACATAAATAATTAAGTGCAAATAAGCACGTTTCTTGGTAGCATGGGATCGTACAACATAATTCTCAAGTCACTCGTTTCCCCAGTTTAAGGAGCACAATCTTACCATGGTGTATCTTCCTTTTTCCTTTGATATGGCCTGAGCGCTGTTGGATCTCTCCCCTATCAAAATTCCCAGTTCCAAAAATGAATGGATCCAGGTTGAATAGCGAAAATCTAGTTTCACTATAATTATCATAGCTTGTCTTTCCAAGAACCTTACCCTCCTCATTTGGTGGCCATGCACTCGACTTCATTATCTCAGTACCAAACAACATCAACGGTTGGCTTGGGCTCACTGCATTCTTACTAATTGGTGCCATGTATGGCAATATTTCCATACCATTCGTCTCCTCCATAAGATCAGCATTCAAATAAGAGATATCCTGATATATCTGCCTCTCCTCTACCATAGTTTGCGAGCATAATTCCAAGCCACCTTCCTTCGCAGTCCCATTCCATAGAGCTTGTATTCCAAAAATTGCACCAACTTGATTCCTTACTCTCAGCACCTCTTCAGGTCCCTTATCATCCCTCATAATCTCATCCATGTCCTCCACAATTGGTACTGACATAGACCAACCCCCCTTAGACCCCAAACCAAACTGTTTACCCACATGCTTCATGTAATCTTTCCCTAAAACATTATCTTGAAACCACCTCCCATACGGCTTAGCATAGTCATCATCCTGCCATCCACAATATTTGTCACACTAATCCTCCACGTGGTTCATTATTCCACATAAAAAACAAGTAAGTGGCAATTTTTTGTATCAAATGTCAACATTCAACGTTCGACCTTCTAACTGCAATGCCACATACCATCTCAAGGGTTTTCGAATATTCAACCTAACCCTAATTCTGAGAATGCTTCCAAATTGTTCTTCCTTTCGACTCTAGTTAGTGAGTACATACTCCCCCAAGTGGTTGCCCAAAAACTTCCCCATCTGGCGTGTCATATAATAGAACGGCAAGACCTTGACTTGAATCTAAAATTCCTGATGAAGCAAGAGAACCCTCGATGGATAAGTCATATTAGCTGCTTCCGCTAAAACCAACAAAAATTGTTTATTAAACAACCAAGGACCCCCCTCTTAGAATTGTGGTACGCTTAGAAAGAGAATTGAAACCAAAAGCGAAACGATCATGTTCAAGATAAAAAATAAGCACCTGCGCCTTAGGGCGCCATAAATTCCGCATCTGTCTCTTAAAACTTTCCTTGTTAATTGGTTTCGAGGCCAGCACCTTACCCACCAGAAACACTTTGGATGATTTCAGCGCTCCCCACTTTTATTTGTCAACCACAAATACTTCTTGTTCCTTTTTGGTAATAGCAAACTACCCCGAAAACTTTGAAACAATTTCTTCCATCATTGTCAGTCCTGTTGTAATAAGAGACCAACCCCATGTACACACTGTAAAGAACCGTATAGAGAATTGTATGATGCTCATCCACACCATTAGATAACTGGGCCACACCCAGCCTTCACGCTTGCCTCCTTGTTTGAAATAGCAGCCCGAAAGAACAACGGGAATCAAGGTTTCCTGATAGTAGCAGACGATACTCTCCTAGGGTTTACACAGAAAACCTAGAGAGCCTTTTTTTTAAAAAAATCTAGTTTTTTTTTTTAAAAAAAAATTAACAACATAAGACATAAACCTTGTGTAGATTATGATGTTTTTGATAGAAAATGTACTCGATTCTACACACTATAGACTTACCAAGAATCCGCAAAAAACAGCTTGGATACGAATAACAGCCCATTCTTGCTTTCGGACCTTGAAATCTTTATGCTGAGTCTGTACCAGTGCAGCCAATGCATCATCAATCGAATTCAATGATGGCTTTAAAGCCGCCACTTGGCTCCTCTTCATCCCACCTTGGGTACTTGGTGATCCAAACCCTTCCAATGAACTCCTCTATAGCTTCCACTTCATCCTCCCCTTCTCCCCCACCTTCTCCTAAAACAACAAAAACATATTAAAAATAGAGGAACTATAGAAAAATTGGAAAAGGTAGAAAAACAGAGGATTGTGAATTTTTATGGTTACTTGGTCATTTGTGGTGGGCTTTTTGGGATTAAGTGCTTTTAGCCATTTTCCTGGAGTACCAATTTGAGAAAACAAGCTGTAAAAGCTGAATCAACCTTAAACTGCTATATGTTGTTGTGGAAAGCACGTTTTTCTAGAAGTGTTTCTAGGAAATAGAAATATAAACTAGTGTTGGAAATGTTCCCTAAAGCCAATCATATGATGATACTTTACGGACATTTCACATGTTAAACTAATCTAGTTTCATATAAAGGGCAAAGATTATTGTTTAAAGTTATAAATGTTATATGCTTAAACGATAAATCTAAGGAATATGGAATTGGGAGAATGTGATCTAAAGATGTTAGTTTCATGAGAACATTCTTTTTCGTATACATATTCTAAACGTTCTTGATCATAGGATTGCTAATTGGGCATTGACAGTCTGTTAAGATCAGTACGTGTTATGTCTTCTCTTAGAGAGAGTGACTGGTCTCGAGTCATTGGTGTGATTGACATCAAGACAAGCATGTAGGTGCTCAATAGAGAATGTGTCAATTGAGCGCGATCAACAAGGAGTTCTCATACTCATGTCACATGAAAACTCATGGTTGGGATAATGCAAAGTAGTCCTTTGACCTGAAGCATCATAGTTGTCTTATGGTTAGGTCCTTGATCTTTGACTAAGTCAAAGTCACTCTATCAAAAGGTGTCCATGGCATAGTTGGGGTTAAGCAACTTAGTCATGGAGCCAAGTGAATGCACAACAAGAGATCTCTAACATTCAAACCGTTTGAGGAAGAATACTCTATGATATGATTTAGAATCTCTGGCCACAGTATGAATGAGATTTAGGAAGTCATTCCAAATCACGTTCAAGGTAATTATATAAGTAAAAGAATCACATTGGATAGTAGACATGAATAAATTATCAAACCAAACAATGTGGTCAAGAGTATTGTATTAGAGAAAGACCATATTGCATTGTAATCCCAAACTGAATAGGTTCTCCACCTCTTATGATTAGCTTGGGTAGCCATGATATGGTGTTAGGTGTCACTCATGGTTTGTGGAAGCCCTAAAGGTGTATAATCACTAAAGGGAGAATTGAAAGTAAGTTTCAATTCATAATCGATTTGAAGAGTTCTAATAGCCCACTGCCTCGCTAAAAGGAACCTAATGGATCGTACACCGTGTAAGGTAGAGATTGAAGAAACAACAGAGATGAGTAAGGATAATTAAATGGTTTAATTATTTATGGCTAAGATTAATTAATATGTTAATTAATCAAATGAATAAGTTCGTTTTAGCTGTTGAGTAATTATTGGACCTCAAGGCCCATTGGGCTAACTTAAGTTGTATGACAACTTAATGACTAAAGATTCAAAAGGGCCCAAACAGCCCAAAGTCAAAGGCCAGCCATATCATGAATGAATGTTTTTTTTGGTTCTTTTTGTCACTTAAGTGAAGTGACTATATAAAGGACTTCATAGCCAAAATTCATTAGGGTTATCTCTTAAGGAAATTGGAGAGAACAAAAGCACATTTTTCTCTCTAGGAGGCCGGCCCTTGGAGGGGATTTACTAGTATCAATCCTCCTCCAAGGTCACTCGTCTCTTCTTCAAGTCCCTCCTTGGTGTGGAAACCTAGAGGTTCCCTTTATTGGGAACTTGGAGAATCCATTCAACCATCATTCTCCAAGAAATCCATGGAGCTAAGAAGTAAGGAATGAAGGCCCTCTCTTTTGGGTGATTAGCCTTTGCTTATGCAAAAAGGTGCTTCAATGGTATAAAAGTTTCTCAACAATTTTCTTTAAGATTTGAGTTTAGTCTTGGTTCACTACAACTACTAGGCCTTGAATTTCATGGGTAAAATTTTGTTTTTAAGTGCATACAAGTATGATTCCGTCTCTAATTATTAATTGCATGCATAGAGGTTGCACAAATGAACTTGTTTTCACAAATTATTCCTTCAACTAGAATTTGGAATTTATAATAGTTTTAGACAAGCGGGATTTGTGTATTACATTATATATCAAGGTGCCTTGCTTCAAGGAAAAAAAATAGATTTTATTACCAAATTTGAATTTCGAATTCGGAAAAATGTCAATTAAAGCATAACGTTAAGCTTGGTAATTTCTGACAGGACCCGTTAACCCGACATGAAACGATACAATATTAATAGGTTATTGGGTCAACATGATAACAAATTTGGTCATTATTGGGTTACCCGATTAGCATCTGTTAAGATAACGGGTTGATCCAGGTATACACGTAGGTAACATGAGACAAGAAAAGAAAAATATTAATTTAATAATTTTCTACCCATAAGAATACTATTATATATATATATATATATATATATATATATATATATATATATATATATTAAACCAAATTTAGAAAATTTGGAAAATGAGGTAGTATCTTTTAATATGGGATAGTGCTATTGTTTTATTTCTTTTCATAATTATTTTGGTAAACTTCTCATAATTTGAATGGTTTATAATGTTTGGTTTTTCTATACTTAGTTTATGCAGAAGAGAGTTCTGATGTGGAAAACCTTATTGAAAACATCATCAACATAACTCTTGAAGGCAATAGATCAAGCCAAAGTTCCAATACAATTTCCCCATGATGACTAATGAAAATTGAAGGATTTTGTAAAAAAAATAACATGCAAGCTTTGAGTTTCATTAACAAGGTTTTAACTTCTGAGAAAAGCTTCACAACCTTGAAAAGAAAAACTCCTTTATTTTGCATGTCATTGCACATTTGAGATTTTATGGTAAACTATTAGGCCATGTTTGTTTGGCCTCGTTAGATAGGATTAGCTGGGATTGGCTTAGGTATTGTCCTAGGCCCTTGTTTGGTGCGAGTAATGGACTAGGTTTAATGGGACTAAACAGGACTTTTGCATTCGTTAAGGGCTTCACTACTAATACCGTGCAAAAGGTTGAGATTAGCAGTCCCGTTTCATCATCCCATTGTTTTCACCCATTTCAATGAGAACCCTCTCTATTATGAACATCCACTCCAAGCGCTATAGGATCTTAAGCACCTCATCGTCTTCATCGTTTTTTAGTTTCGGCTGCAGAAGCGATTTCAGGGCATCAATGGCTTCTAAAATCAAACTCAGGAAGTCGGAAAAGGGCGATGAGGATTGGTTTTATTTGTCATCTGTGACTTGGGCTGTTGTGGTAGTTAATTGGGGGAAGGGTGCAGTGGTGGTAGGGGGAGGATGAGGTTGTGGTCTTGAGGGATTCGAGGGAATCAATATGGGTTTCAAACGGGATCCAATTTTTGCTTTTGTCTTTATCTTCTGCATTTTTTCTTCCAGATCGATTCAGTTTGGAATTCAAACAGGAAGGGAGGGATTTGTTTGTCTTGCGTTATGAAGCTCTCCAGCTTCTAGAGTTGGACAGAGAAAAATAGGGAGAGGGGAGGGAGAGATGAAGAAGACTTTAGAAACCAAAAATAAAAAAATAAAACTAATAATTCAGTATTAAAAAGATATAAATTAAATAATATAGTTTTTTAGAGTTTATTAATTATCCTGTTTTCTAATCCTACACTGCACCAAACGATTTGCTAAGTTCGTCTAGTTTAGTCTAGTCTAAGCTAGTCCAACTTAGTCTCTAAAGCTAGTCCAGTCCGAGATAGTCCGGTGCAACAAACGCACCCTTAGTGTATTGGTGCTTTTTTTTATTAGAGTGTAGATGTAGTACTTAACCATAAATGTGTTTTTATGTAATGTTTATGTGGCAATGTGGTGTGTAAATTTAAGAAATTTTTTTTTTTCTTAACGGGTCAGATCATTTTACCTGTTGAGTAAAGTAACCCGACATATTAAAGATCTGTTAAGATAATGGGTGTGACGTGTCATGATCTGTTATGATAACAAGTATTACACGAAAACGACACGAAACAAGACAAATAAGACCTGTTTGGCAGGCCTACATAACGGATACAAAATTGCCATGGAGGGTTTTCCGCAGCTGCGATCTTTCCTAAAACGACAACGTTACATCCAAAACTGTGTTGGTGTGGTGGGGGCCCAGTAGAAAGTTCGTTAAAGAGTCAGTAGATCAGTTACGGGCCTTGATTTGGGCCTCACTTTTGGAGCCGTCTTAGTTAATATCATCGGTTATTGTTTTAATAAGACAACTTTTCTGAAAAAAGTTTTTGACCATGTAAGTAGATGACTTATGTCTATTAAGCATCAAATATGTTTTATAGAATAAGTTAACAGTAATTGGATTCGTTTTGCTTCGGAGTTGAGACAATTGAACAACTTAATTCAGTCTGCTATTTTGGTCGAAAATTGAACCGAATCGAAGTATGTCCACCCCTACTTGTAATCCAACTTTAATTTTAACTACAATGAATGATTCCAATAAAAAAAAAACATAAAGTGAATGAATATGTTGAATAAAACCATTAAATTTTTGCCTGAAAAGCTAAAATAAATGAATATGTTCGATCGAAGAAGAAGAAAAACAATGATTAAGTATCTAACCCCTCAACCATTTAGTGTTATTTCATATTGATCTCAACCTTTTTAAACATTCCAAACAAGTATATAACCTATTGAAAATATCGCATACGGTAGCCCTAGTTAAGAATCTGTTAAATTAACTAGGCTTAATAGAAGGGCATGGAAACATAGCTTCCACCAACTAACGATTACCACCACCTCCATCTTGCCATCAGCTCCAAACCCAATGCAAAACCACCAACTCTACCTTACAACTCAAGCCATGAACATGGAGAAGAAGGTTGTGGAGGCTGTTGAAATGGTATGGACTGGCATAATGCGGCCACCACCATCTCCACTACTCACAAAGAATAACTGGAAACTTTACGAGTCGAGAATTGACAATGAGGAAATCAAATGAGCAGAAACAAACTCCTTGAAACCCTATTTGAACTCTTAACCCTCTTCTTTATTAAGAGATTGCCCACCTGATGTAATTTCAATTTTGGTCAATTTTCGATTTAGTTCAATACTTGTTTGATCATTGGGCTCCATATTATATATAATCTAGGGTGAAATGCCGATTTAGTCATTGAATTATTACCTCAGTGAAAATTAGGTCCCTAAATTATTTTTTCGGTAAAATAAGTTCCTAAATTCATTAAATATTACTAATTTCATCTCTACTATAATATTCAAAGCTATTTTATCCAATTTTTTGTCAACTTAAGTCACTTGACACACTTTAAAGTGTAATACCATTATTTTCTCACCTATAAACCCTTAATATTTCACATAGGTTGCAAATCTAACGTCTAATTTACTCTCTAAATTTTTATTTATTTTTTGATTGAATTACCCTCTAAAGTTAACTCCATACATTACTTATTTATGTAAAATTACTGATCAACCTTCCAATGTGTACCACATGCAAATAACATGACTTAAATTGATGGAAAATTGAATATAGTAGCTTCGAATATAATATTAGAGATGTAATTGGTAGATTTTATAATTCAAGGACTAATTTTTCTGAAAAATAATTTAAAGACCTAATTTTCATTTAGGTGATAATTCATGGATTAAATGGCATTTCACCCTATAATCTATGTTTGAAATTTAGAAAATCTATGTTCGAAATTTAAATTTTGTGGCACCTAATATTAACATTGTCCATGATACCAAGTTGGTGGATTTTGAATATAATCTACGTTTGAAAAGTTAACTGAGACTTATGAGAAGTGACATTTTTAATAGGTTAGGTATTTGTTTGAAATGTTTAAAAAGGTTAAGACCGATTTGAAATTGCACTAAAAAGTTTGGGAGTTTTAAGTACTTCATCCTAAATACAATGACGAAATTACAAGAAAAAAAATGAGCAAACCCCCAATTCTCAATTAATTCAACAAATGCTAAGTAAACCTTTTATATTAACCAAGTGATGATTTAGCAGTCAAAAGTATGTAATCTTGGGCTAGGAAGTCCCCCAATTCTCAATGGTGGCACCTCCTGCTAGAAAACTGGAGTGCTGGAAAAGGCCTTTCTTCTTCTTCCCAACGTAGATGCTCCTTGATGCGTTGAGGACAAAGATCCGTTTAGAACCCTCAACACTATTCACAAGGCTCCTACTTTGTACACGAGCATCCCGCCGTATGCAATCACTTCATAAGCTTCCCTCTCTTTCTGCAACAGCAATTTACAACAGTTACCATACATTAAAACTTCAAAACCCTACATTTCATTCCCTATGTATCAAAATTCGACTTTTTTTTTTGTTTAGAAAATTAAATATCGACCAAGGCTCCATCCGTAACCTACTTGGAAAAACAATTAGAGATTTTAATACTTACTGGTCCAAGACATTTGATGCATTAACGCTGCAAATCAGTTCTCAGACACTTCTCAAGATTTTCATCTTTTCCATCTCCAACATCCAACCTTCATTAATTTCAAACGCAACATCAATATATTAGAAAACCCATGTACATTTCTAAACCACGAAAAACATGGTTTATGTATAAATTCTACCAATAGAAGAATAGTTGGCTCCAAGGCGCTCGAAGCAGGTAATGATGCGTAAGGGTGGGTTCAGTATGGTTACCGTACCAAAACACCCCTACCAATTACCATACCAAACTTTCAGTTCGACAAAATCCATTACTATTACCGTACCAAACTTTCGGCATACCAAATTTTGGTATGCCAAATAGTTCAATTGGCATGGTATGAAAATGGTAATTGCCACTTTGTTGTCTGCCACTTTTTTGGCCAAAATTTGATTTTTTTTTTCAACCCAATTCAATGGCAAGAATTTTTTTTGTACCTTTATCTCTTATATTGTAGCCTAAATTCATCTATCATTCATCATTCCAGTTCACACACATAATAAATCATATGATGCATCAAGATTCATGATGGAAATTAAGGTTACATTTCCAAATAGAAGTTACAAACCAAACATAATAGAAGTTTGCAACCCAAATGGAAATTAAAGTTACAAACCAATTGAAAGTGGATCTAAACTTTTAAAAATAAAAATATATTGTATATTACTTCTTAAAACATAAATTATGAGTTTTGTAAAATCAAATCAGCAGCCAATATTTTATTAAAGTGTGATCAAATCTTAGAACAGTCTACCAAATTCCAAAGGCCAATCACTTCTTCAAATGCAAGCTAAGGGTGATAAAGTAATATATAGATATATCATATTATATAAATATATATTACATGATTTATAAATTATATTATATATATATTATATTTTTTCAGTACGATACGGTAATACCATGGTAATAGTATCGAATACCAATATTGTACCATATAATTTCGGTTCGGTACAATACCGTGTCATTACCGATTGGCACAAAATCGGTTTGACACTATTGGCAATTCGGTTGACATAATAATTTGGCAAAATAATCCACCTTATGCACATGAAAATAGGAGTAAGATTGCAAAGGCCAATTTTGTAGCAGATCAATATCTCTTTCAGTAAAGGTGATAGGGAATTTAGACCCAAGTCCAAGTACTAGGGATGGATCCTAGTACAAAGACGACTAGGGTAAGAAGATTTGGGAAGAGGCCCTGTTACGTCGTGGCTAGCCTCCCACAAGACTTTACGGTCGTTCAATAAAGGGTTACGACCGTTGAGAAAAGCCTTATCCTCCTCCTTATTACGATCCTTAACCATGGGAGGATGAAAATAAACATTTAGATTAGAGTGAGGAGCGGGAATGACAAATGAAATGGCGGCCATATTCTCTGAAAGTTTGAAGCAATTTTGTAAGGGAAAAGGTTTTCAAGGTAGCAAAGAAGGAGGAATTTGAATTGAAGAATGAAAAGATAGTTGATGAGTTTTTGGGTAGATGTCAAAAAAGGCGATTTGGTAAAGAAAAGAATACAAGGTTCAAGGGATATTTAAGAAGACATGTCAAATCATCTAGCCATTGAAGACGGACCGAGTTATCAGAGGTAATTTCTTGTTTTTCGTGCACACACAACGAAGGTAGATTTCATCATTGCTACCTTTACGACATGGCACTTGAGACTCCATGTCTAAATTCAGAACGTGTTCACTACTTTACAAGGAATTAGATCACCAAATAAAGATAGAAGACCAAACATGACGTATTCCAGCTTACTCTAAAAGGCATGATCTTTGGATAACTATCTATCCTCAAGTGGAAAAAATGTCTTTCAAATACATAGTTAGGGGCAATTGTGAGATCATGATTTTCTATAGCTGAAGTAAGGCTGATCGAGATACTGCTACCTAAGAAGTCTAGTCATGGACTCAATAGCTCCAAGTGGAGTTAGATTAATGGAGCAGTGGTGCCACCATCATCTAGTTCCGAGGCAATAGGCAAAATCTGAGTGACTTCCTAGGATGACCACACTTTTTTTACAAGACATATGATCTGATTTGATATGGAATCAACCAGATTTCGATATGTCTTGAAGTTTCTACAATCTAGGAATTAACGTGAGTCGTAAGTTATTACACTCCTAAAGATGATGGAATATCTACTTCTAGATATTCTCTAGGATCCTCCTGACTTTTAACAAGCATTCTATCCCAAAAAGTTCTCTTTCCCGACTGGTGTAAGTAATGGGGTCTCACACATCATGAAATTGTTTGTTTGTTTTATACTCTAACCATAATTTTTCGTGACCTGAGTAAGGCAGATCGGAAATACGAATACCTCAGTGTTGGAACCAAATTCACGTACTATTGCATCTGGTGGAGATGCACAAATCCGAGTAACTTGTAAAAGAGCAAACAACCGTGAGTGTGGAGTCAAAAATAATCAAGCGACGACACATGGATTTTTGGGCAGAAAAGAAAAAATTACCCTTGAGGAGCACCGAAATTCCGACTCGCGAGCAGTGGACAATCATTCTATATTCAAGTCAAAAGTGCCCAAAATAGGTATTTGTTCAAAACCTATTTCATCCATCTTCTCCACAAGGTAACCTCCAAAACATTCCTTTTAAATATGTTAATTAGCTAATTAATAGATTTATTACCTAATTAATTGATGCGTAATAAAGTTAAGCACACAAATTAAACCCTCTTGTTGACAATTGTAGTATATGTATAAGTAGGGATCGTTCTGGACCTGAGATTAGGAGGGCTTGCTAATGACCTCTCACTTGACTCAAAAATATAAGAACAAAGTTAAAAACGTTAGAATAGACTCAATGACACAAAACTATACCTTACAATACCTCACTAGACTCAAAACACTTTAAAGCACAACTAAACAAATTTAAGACACTTTAGAACAAGAATTAAAAGGGGGGATTTGGTTTTGATGAGATTGAGATAACAACAAAAAGTAAAACTAAATAGATGGTTGATGGATTAGCTAGAGATCCATTCTTCACACATGACACACTTGTACATGAATTGATTTCCAATTGCTTTTCAATAGATTATGAAACTCAACACCCCAGATTAACCGTGATGCACTAATTAATCCTCAGATTTTCCTTGATTTATTGAATTGGATGAATGCATACGACAATCCAAATTATTCTCCAAAAGTCCCCTACATGAATGCATAATAGAGATACAATCAAAGATCATTACGTTCTATGAAAATCATAAGTGTTAACGAGGCATTCGTAACTATGAATGCATGATACGTTTGCCAAGAATTCAATTAACGCGATTGTGACTAGCAACCTTCACTACCAATGAATATAAACTTGTAACGATTAGGTGAAACTCATTTATATCCTAGCATCAAATTCATGCATGAAAACTAAGTATGCATCCTTAATCAACATACAAGAATTAGTTTTGAAGAAAGTAGTTAATTGAATTGCATTCACAACTTATTAAATCACAATTGGAAGAAATCAATTCATATCTCAAGCATGTTCATGGCTTCGAACTTCCCCCTAGCTAAGTAGGGGATTAGTTCCTCATACTTGCAATTAAACAAAAACAATTGATATTAAACATAGAAAAACAAAGTAGAATACACCTAGAATGCTCCAACAACTCCAATGGAATGGCTAGCACAACTCCAAGCACTCCTCCTTCTTTGCAAGCCTTGGAACTAATGTAAATGTGTATGAATTTCTGTGTGTCTTCCTTGAAGGCTGAATGGTGTTTATATAGAGGTTGAAAATGAAAAGAAATGCAAGGTAATGGACATGACAACTCACGGCAAAGGGAAGAAAGGATGCTGCCAGCTTTGTTTTGCATGTGTGTGTGCTGTTTTTGTGCTCTTTCCACCTAGAAATAATCATTCCAAAGCCACCCAAAGCTATAAGTGGGAGACCAACAAGAAATCCACTTCATAGTGGTCCAATTTCCTTGCTTTTCTGCTGTCCATTCACTCCCCTTGTTGTAGAAATCTGCCATTGCCGTGTGTGTGTGTGTGTGTGTGTGTGTGTTGTCCTCATCACTTCCCACTCTTCCATGCTTTAATTTCTGATTCCTTGCTGCCCATGTGGTGTGTGTGTTGCTGTTTTCTTTCCTTCTTGCTGCCCATGTGGTGTTTATACTTGCACATACATGCTCTTCATCCATTTAGCTAGCAATAAACACATTTTCTGCCATCACATGGCAGCTATGATGTTTGTAGTTGTAGGCCAACACACTTGCACACACAAATGCTGATTTCCTAGCCTTCTAATATTCAAATTCGTCCATCCTCATGTCTCCATGTTTGCACCATCCAATCTTGGCCCAAAAATGCTCCAAAATGCTCCAAAATGCATCTTCTTGCATCCTTGGCCCATAGAACCTATAAACACACGAAAATGACTTAAACTACTAACATAACTAAGAACTAAGAACATAAATGCACGAAAACAAACATACTAAGTCGCATAAATATGCTCCTATCAAATTCCCCCACACTTAGCTTTTGCTAGTCCTTGAGCAAAACAAAGAAACAAAACATAAGAACAAAACAAAACCTAAACCTTCCAACATTTACCTTAGGGATTTTCAATGCAACATGACATGCAAAAGATCATCATAACCACAGATTTTTGCCTTCCCTACCCTTGAGCACATACTTAATCATAGTCACCACATACTAGTTCACATATAACCAATTAAAACGATGTTTTGAATGTAGTAACATGCCTTAGAGAATTTGCTCAATTCCTTACAAGATACACTCTTATTTTCACTCTGATTTTCTGACTACTTACCCTACACTAGATGTATGTGAGAAGATTGATGTAAACATGAAAACGAACACTCACATATGTTTATAGCAAAGAAAGCAATTTATGGAGTTATTAAGCATGTATAGATATGATCTCATGACTGGAATGCTACTACTTAGATGCGAGAACCAGTGACACCATATGCTCATACCAATCCCAAACTCCACATATTGAAACACATAACACTCAAGATTGAAGTTAAGGGTTATAACGGGGTTAGGGGTGATTGGCTAACAATGAAAGGTAAGGAAACAAACGTTTTTAAAGCATAATAAGCAAAGTAATGAAATTGATGCTTAGAATTCCCTTTGAATGCAGCAACTAACTTTAAACACAATGGGGTTATTCATTCAACTTTTTAGGGCCGATTTCAACTTTTGGACCCTTTCTACAACAAACAACACTTGTGAGCCTTTCCTCACTTATTTCAAACTCTTTTTCTTTTCTTTTCAACACTTTTTCTTTTTCTAACCCGTGCCTTATTACTTTCTTTTGGCACTCAACACACAAAAATCTTATTCCCCCATACTTGTTTTCTGCATAAGGACAATCAAAAGGAATTCATTTTAAGTCATGCTTCATTACGCTTTAAAAACAAGGGTATGGATAGTCCTAATCTAGGCTAGGTAAGGGTAATGTGGTTAATAAAGAAAATAGGCTAAACAAGGCTCAACGGGGTTAAACTTAAACAAATATGCACGAGATAGGCTTTTTGGCTCTAGTTCA
This sequence comes from Malus x robusta, assembly GCA_963082935.1. Taxonomy (NCBI): domain Eukaryota; kingdom Viridiplantae; phylum Streptophyta; class Magnoliopsida; order Rosales; family Rosaceae; genus Malus; species Malus x robusta. The sequence goes on from OY720335.1 coordinate 16,279,122, forward strand.
CTACACAACTTTCATCTTGAATATGTGTTATGCAAATCAATGTCATGCTTTGAATGGAACGGGCATAAGTTCTAGTATTTGGAACTAAATGATGAAACGCCTTCTAAGTAGCAACCAAGCAAAGAATGATGAGATCATGCAACGACTTTAGACAACAAAAATGCACAGATTAATAACTCTCCAAAGAACGTATTAGGCACAAGTCTCTCAGGGTTGTAGTGTTAGTTTGAGTTCCTTCCTTCAAGCATGTTACAAAAACTGATTTTTTTTCTTCGTGATTACATGTGAATTCGTAAACTATAACTATAACCAAGCATAAATCAAGAGCATATCAAACTTCCATCCATGTTTATAACTTTCTTTAACAGTCATGCAATTAAAAACCAAATCCTCATTATTGTGTTGGAAGGTACCCTAAGACACAAACAAACACACAAAAATAACTCTTTTTGGCTTTTTCAAAACAATTTTTTTTTTTCAAATTTTTGTCAAATTTTCGGATTTTTATGTCAAAACACACTAACATTCTTAAAAACACACTAAAAACACTTAAAACACTAAGAAACAACATTGTAAGTGATAGGTGAATAAAATCCCACGAAAATCATGCAAAAGAAACTTGTTTACCCCCCCCACACTTAAATCTAACATTGTCCTCAATGTTTCAAACATAAACTCACACAAAAGCAAACAAACAAACAACGAGAAAACATGATAAACATGGCAAAGTAAAAGCAACAGAGAGGAGGGTTAAAGAACGCAAACACCTGGTTTTGGAGTCGGAAATTCCTAGGTCTTCTTTATTTGAATGCATGGGTTGCCTCCCAAGAAGCGCTTTCTTTAACGTCGTGCAGCCGGACGATACTTCTTTCTAGGTTTGGATAAGGCCCACATCATGGAATTGATCTTTAAATGGAAGGTGGTACTTGAAATTATCTGGCAAGGGTTTAAATTCTAGAGTAGGGGCCTGAATCATGGAAATCCACCACATGTTAGTAGAAAACGAAATTGAATTTTGAGGCGGTGGCTTACTTGTGTGCTCCAATGAGAACTCAAGGACGAACACCCCTTCTTTGAAAGTTTCAGGGACTTTGAATTTGGCCAGATTTACTACGATGGTTGTGATTTGTCCCGTGTCATCAAACTCAACTTCTTTGGGTTTGGTTGTGCCAAGTGCATCCTTTTTGATGAATTCTTGGTATTCCCCAGCCACTTCCTTCTCTTGAATGCTTCTTCTTGGTGTACAATTATTTTCAAGTAATTCAACACAATCTGGAACTTGTTTTGGTGTACCAAGAATTGGGATATCACTTTGCACTTTGGGAAGGGCTTCCACGATGTCTTTTTCACTCTCTTCTTCTTTGGAAATCAAAAACCTGCGAGGAAAAGGGACATTTGGTGGACTGGGGTTAGAAATAATTGAATTTGGAACCACCTTACCTGAGTTGGATGGTGTAGAAGCCTTAGAAGGCTGCGGCAAGGGTGGTGGAACAAAGGTAGAATGCGGCAAGGCTTCTTTCAAGCTAGCCATGGCCTTGTCTTCCTCCTCTTCTTCGAATAACAACTGTTCGTCCATGTTTTGGCTTTGTTTGGACAGCTTTGGTTCATATTCAACCTCCATGCCACTCTCCAAGGTGATAGCTCCAGCAATTTCAACAGTTAGATAGGAGAATTCACTTTGTTCTTGCATTTGGCCTATGAATTCTGCGATCTCTCCCATTTGATTCTTCAATTCGCTTATAACTTGGGCTTGATTTTGCAAATTCTTGGTGTAATTGTGCATTTCTATGATTTGATTTTGCTGCCCCTGTTCCAAAGTGGTTAGTAATTGAATAATTTGATCATTATCCATAGACAAACCTGAATTGGGATGGGATTGTTGCAGGGGAGGCTGTGGTGCTTGCGTAGGACTTGAATAGAACGCCTCATATGGCTGCCAATATCCTTCTTGTTGAGCCTCTTGGGCTTGATTTTGTGAGCCCTGCACCAAAGAGATTAATTCATCAAGAATTTGATTACAATTTATTGACGAATTTAAATTTGGTTGGAATTGGTGACGAGGAGGTTGTGGTGGCTGCATAGGTCTGGAATAGGACGCCTCGTATGGCTGCCAATATGCTTCGTATGGAACTTGTTGAGGTTCCCACCACATAGAGTTTGAATGATCACGCCAATCTCTTTGATTCACTTGATATTCTTGCTCAAAAGTCGCACCAATGGTAGGGACATTTTGCATTGTCGTTCTTTGGCATATGGCGACAACTGAGAAGTAAGATCTGCCAATTGAGTTTGAATATTAGCAATATCCATGTCTTACTTCTCTAGTACCTAAAATCAGCAAACTAAACAAAATCAGAAATAAAAAGAAACAAAAGACATGAAAAACAATAACGAGGGATTAGCAAAGTTGCTAATCCCCGGCAACGGCGCCAAAATTTGATGCGTAATAAAGTTAAGCACACAAATTAAACCCTCTTGTTGACAATTGTAGTATATGTATAAGTAGGGATCGTTCTGGACCGGGGATTAGGAGGGCTTGCTAATGACCTCTCACTTGACTCAAAAATATAAGAACAAAGTTAAAAACGTTAGAATAGACTCAATGACACAAAACTATACCTTACAATACCTCACTAGACTCAAAACACTTTAAAGCACAACTAAACAAATTTAAGACACTTTAGAACAAGAATTAAAAGGGGGGATTTGGTTTTGATGAGATTGAGATAACAACAAAAAGTAAAACTAAATAGATGGTTGATGGATTAGCTAGAGATCCATTCTTCACACATGACACACTTGTACATGAATTGATTTCCAATTGCTTTTCAATAGATTATGAAACTCAACACCCCAGATTAACCGTGATGCACTAATTAATCCTCAGATTTTCCTTGATTTATTGAATTGGATGAATGCATACGACAATCCAAATTATTCTCCAAAAGTCCCCTACATGAATGCATAATAGAGATACAATCAAAGATCATTACGTTCTATGAAAATCATAAGTGTTAACGAGGCATTCGTAACTATGAATGCATGATACGTTTGCCAAGAATTCAATTAACGCGATTGTGACTAGCAACCTTCACTACCAATGAATATAAACTTGTAACGATTAGGTGAAACTCATTTATATCCTAGCATCAAATTCATGCATGAAAACTAAGTATGCATCCTTAATCAACATACAAGAATTAGTTTTGAAGAAAGTAGTTAATTGAATTGCATTCACAACTTATTAAATCACAATTGGAAGAAATCAATTCATATCTCAAGCATGTTCATGGCTTCGAACTTCCCCCTAGCTAAGTAGGGGATTAGTTCCTCATACTTGCAATTAAACAAAAACAATTGATATTAAACATAGAAAAACAAAGTAGAATACACCTAGAATGCTCCAACAACTCCAATGGAATGGCTAGCACAACTCCAAGCACTCCTCCTTCTTTGCAAGCCTTGGAACTAATGTAAATGTGTATGAATTTCTGTGTGTCTTCCTTGAAGGCTGAATGGTGTTTATATAGAGGTTGAAAATGAAAAGAAATGCAAGGTAATGGACATGACAACTCACGGCAAAGGGAAGAAAGGATGCTGCCAGCTTTGTTTTGCATGTGTGTGTGCTGTTTTTGTGCTCTTTCCACCTAGAAATAATCATTCCAAAGCCACCCAAAGCTATAAGTGGGAGACCAACAAGAAATCCACTTCATAGTGGTCCAATTTCCTTGCTTTTCTGCTGTCCATTCACTCCCCTTGTTGTAGAAATCTGCCATTGCCGTGTGTGTGTGTGTGTGTGTGTGTGTGTGTTGTCCTCATCACTTCCCACTCTTCCATGCTTTAATTTCTGATTCCTTGCTGCCCATGTGGTGTGTGTGTTGCTGTTTTCTTTCCTTCTTGCTGCCCATGTGGTGTTTATACTTGCACATACATGCTCTTCATCCATTTAGCTAGCAATAAACACATTTTCTGCCATCACATGGCAGCTATGATGTTTGTAGTTGTAGGCCAACACACTTGCACACACAAATGTTGATTTCCTAGCCTTCTAATATTCAAATTCGTCCATCCTCATGTCTCCATGTTTGCACCATCCAATCTTGGCCCAAAAATGCTCCAAAATGCTCCAAAATGCATCTTCTTGCATCCTTGGCCCATAGAACCTATAAACACACGAAAATGGCTTAAACTACTAACATAACTAAGAACTAAGAACATAAATGCACGAAAACAAACATACTAAGTCGCATAAATATGCTCCTATCATTAATCCATTAATGGCTAATTAAATTACCAATTAACTACAAAATGCACTCAAAAATACCACAAAGGGTCGGGCCACTTTCTCCCCCAAGGAGGCCCGCCATGCCTTATATATGCTACCCCATTTTCTCTAAAAACCTAGGTCAACACTCTTGCTAAATACTCAAAATTCTCCAAACACTTTTCCCTCAAAATTCTAACTTTGGCATATAAGGTTCTTCTGCCAAAGCACCCTCATTCATCATGGGCGCGTGATGCTATTGGCCTTGACCTAAGGTGCTATTTGTTTTTTAGTTGCAATTTTGTCCAAGAACAAGGAGGAAGAAACTTGCATCAACAAATTGGTGCTTTCATTGAGAAGTTGAGTCCCACACTTGTAGAATACTCTCGCATCCAAGAGATGGGATCGCGGCTATCCATAAAGCTAAATGTGACAATAAGTGGAGCGGCACCACCATCACGAGTTTCCCCCACGGGAACCACCGCGGTGGCTACCACGGTAGCCACCCGCGGCGAGGTCCATGGTGTCACCACCACGGCCTGAGCCGTGCCATCCAAGGCCCACGACACATAGGTCACGACCCAAGCCAAGTCACTTCACGCCCAACGTGAGCCTGACGCATTGCCAAGCGGAGCCCAAGCCTTGCACCCGCATGTGACACAAGCTGAGCAGCCCACTCTCGTGGCCCAGCCTGTCCTCGCGGCCCAGCTTGCTCCCACAGCCCAGCTTGCTCCCGTGGCCCAGCCTCTTCCCGTCGAGCAGCCGACTCTCGTGGCCCAACCTGCTTCCTGATAACTCGTATATTTCATACATTTATACCATCTATTCCTAGTCCCTTTGTGATATTTTTGAGTTAAACTAGTTGCATTTTACCCTCTTTTGTGTTAGTGTGCAGCTAATTGTATTTTGGAGCTCATTTAAGGACAAATAAGGCAAAATGGTGCTAAAAGTGGAGAATTGAATAAAGATGCTGATGTAGACAAAGAATTAAAAGTGGAAACTGAATATGGTGATGAATATGGCTCTTTATAAGACATAAGACTAATAACAGCAAAAAAAAAAGTGGGAATTAAATGCCCAATTATTGGGATGTATTGGCAATCTGTAACAACATTTTAAACATTATAAAACCTAGCCTTTCAACCACTTTTACAGACACCCTTCATTCTGAGCGAATTTCTCAACTCCAGTCACTGATTTTCTCTCTTTTCATCCATACTCAAAATTCCACCCATTCTATACAGTCCAACATCACCGAAGACTCATCCCAACAGGCTGTTCTTGGAGAAGTTCAATATCATATTTGCTTCAAGGGTTTACTCTCTCTTTGATTTATTTTCACTTATATTGTGTATTTTCCAATTTCATCTCTGTGAACATGATGTATGACTAAATTCATAGCTAGGGATTTTGATGTAACCCTGCACAATTGACCCATGTTTTTGTGTTAAAATATTCAATTCATCAATCTGTCTATTGTTTCATTCACTGAATCTTTTGTTAAATTTGTTTGTTAATTTTAATGATTGATCGCCATTAGGATTTCTTATAGATCATTTGATCAAGATTATAGTAAACATCATGCTTAATCTTGGTAGACATGTGAATGAATGAAGAGAATACTATGCAAACATCCTGCCATGTATTTTCTTGGGTTCTTTAATGTTTTCTTGCATGCTAAAGACTCTTAATTTGGAACCAAAGTTAAACATCCCAATTAGGTTGTAGATTAGGAGAATTTGATCAAAACCACACATCATATGGCTGATCATATGTATGTAAAACGAACTTTGGAAAAAGGTTGGTAATTGAATACGGTTTAACTTTATAAACATGGAATCGGTTTTGAAATGGTGAATTCGAAATCCCTGGACCCATCCTCTTAGTTTCTCAATCAACATATCATTTGATGTACATTTTTCTTGCATTTTTAGTTATTCTCATTAACAGCACAAAACCTACATTCACTTTGTTATTTTTATGGTTTAGTTAGGGTTCTTTCAAGGCTAGTAATTTATAGAGGTCTAATCAGTCTCTATGGTCTGACACCCTTACTTGTGCCATTATACTAATCATATATTGTACTTGGAAGGAACACAACAAAATTATGGCGCCGATGCCAGAGACTGATTTCAACCCCCTATAATTGCTTGTTCTTTAAACCCTATCTATTTTCATTTTCAGTTTAGATTTCAAAATTTCATTTGTTTTCTTTCTATTTCTTAGGTAGTATATGTCCGATAAACTTGCTGAGATAGGCCAAAGACTTGAACATATAAAGAGCAACACTTTTGAGAACTTTCTATCAACGGGTGTAGGTGCTTATTCTGAGCACTCCAATTTTGAGCAAGAAGAAGAGATGCAGACGATGATGATGACAATCGAGCTTTGCAGGATTATGCTCAGCCGGTTATACCAAATTCACCTTCGTGCATCTTGTTGCCTGTTGAAGCTACAAACTATGATCTCAAATCTTCACATTTTCATATGCTTCCTTCTTTTTATGGTTTATCTAATGAAGATCCATTAGCTCATATTAAAGAATTCTATAATGTTGTGAGTGGTTTACCTTTGCAGGGAGTGAGTGAAACAAATATGAGAATGAGAGTTTTTCCCTACACACTGAAAGATAAAGCTAAGGGTTGGTAAATGACTTTAGCACTTGGTTTGCTCACTAATTGGGATGCCTTAGCAAATAAATTTTTCTCTACTCAAAAGACAGCTACTTTGAGAGGGCAAATCTTCAACTTTGCAAAACATGATGGAGAACCTTTCAATGAATGTTGGGAGCATTTTAAAGGGCTTTAGCTGCAATGTCCACATAATGGGTTACCTCTTTACTTACAAATGCAATTTTTTTATGATGGATTAACCTAACCATGTCAATCTACTGTTGACAATGCAGCAAGTGGAGCTTTGAAGAAAAAAAATGCTCAAGAATCATATAACATCTATGAGACGTTGGGATATAATGATCAAAACAAAGATACAAGAGGTAAACGAGCTGAATTGTATGAAATGAGCTCTAATAATGATCTTGCATTGCAAGTGGGTAATTTGGAAAAGAAGCTTGATTTTGTGCTCAATATAGTGCCTAAGATAGCTGAGGTGTGTGCCATTTGCAACATACCAAGTCATCCTACTTATCAATGTTAAGGTAGTGAGGCTTATCCTGAATTCGTCCAGAGCAAGTGAATCTTATGAACTCTTACAATCAGAGGCCACGAAATGACCCATTCTCTAATACATATAACCTTGGTTAGAGAGATCATCCCAATCTCTCATGGAAAAATAACAATCAGTTTCAAAATTTCCAACCAAAGCATGCTACTACACTTGAAGATAAGGTCAAATTGCTAGCCCAAAACACCGTTCAATTCCAGCAAACTACCAATAGTACTCTCTAACTACATTCGGCTGCTCTATCCAAAATGGAGACTCAATTTGGTCAAATTGCTGATGCTTTGAGTCAAAGAAAGCCTGGGAAGTTTCCGAGCCAATCGGTGATACTTCAAAGAACCAAAAGCAACCCAAAGCAATCATTATTGAAGACAAGTTAGTTGACAAGGCTATGCTTGATTTGGGTGCTAGCATCAATCTAATGCCCTATTCAGTGTACCTTCAACTAGGTTTGGGGGATGTGAAGGCAACAACCATTTCATTGCAACTTGTTGATTGATCAGTGAAATATCTAAGAGGTATAGTTGAAGATATCTTAGTTCAAGTTGACAAACTAATTTTGCCTGCTGATTTTGTCGTGCAAAGACTATTATAAACGTGCAAAATGGTTTTCTTACCATGACCGTGCTAGGAGAAATTGTACAATTCAAAGTGTTTGAATCTCTTTCTCACCCTTCTAGTTCATTGGATTGTTGTTTGATTGATGTGTTTGATTCACTTGTTTTCTCTAAGTTTTTGTAGACACAATCTAATGATCCGTTACAATTTGTTTTGAGTCCATCTTAAGATGATTTTGATGAAGAATCTGCACTCATGGAAGTGGTGGCTGCCTTGGAAGCATTAAAACCATATCCCTCCATTATTTCACCTCTTATAGAGTCATTATAACCATTTGCCACACATCTGATCCCTTCTATTGTTAAACCTCCAAAACTTGAACTTAAACCACTTCCACCACATCTAAAATATGCTTACCTCGCTGAATTTGAAACTCTCGCATATATCATAGCATCTGACCTTAATCTATTGGAAGAAGATAAGTTAATTAGGGTGTTAAAAGAGTTCAAATCAACCATTGGTTGTTCTATTGTAGATTTCAAAGGACTAAGCCCTACCATGTGCATGTATCGGATTTTATTGGAGGATAGAGAAAACCAACCCGTGAACCACAACGAAGGCTCAATCCATACCTGAAAGAAGTAGTGAGAACTGAAGTGTTGAAGTTGCTAGATGTGGGTATCATATACCCGATTTCAGATAGCAAATGGGTAAGCGCTGTTCAAGTAGTGCCTAAAAAGATTGGAATCATGGTGGTAAAAAATGAGAACAAAGAGCTTGTACGCAGCTAGTTGGCGTGTTTGCACCGATTATAGGAAGTTGAATTTGGACACTAGAAAAGATTATTTTCCTATGCCTTTTATTGATCAAATGCTTGAGCGATTAGCTGGTTACTCACATTATTGTTTTCTTGATGGATATTCAGGTTATAATCAAATTGCAATAGCTCTGGAAGATCAAGAGAAGACTACATTCACTTGCCCATTTGGCACTTTTGCATATCGGATGATGCCTTTTGGCCTTTGCAATGCCCTATCAACTTTCCAAAGATGTATGTTAGTGATCTTTTCGGATATGGTTGAGAGATTTATTGAGGTATTTATGGATGATTTTTCATTTTTTGGTTCTTGTTTTGATGATTGCCTTAACCACCTATCTTTAGTGCTTCAAAGATGTTAGGAAACAAATTTGATTCTGAAATGGGAAAAGTGTCAATTTATGGTGAAACAAGGTGTTGTCTTGGGCCATGTAATATCCAGCAAGGGAATTGAAATTGACAAAGCAAAAATTAACATCATCTCAAATATGGCAGCCCCTACTTCAATAAAGGGAGTAATAAGCCTTCTAGGACATGCTGGTTTTTATTGTCGTTTCATTAGAGATATTTCCAAGATCACTAGTCCATTGTGCAATATTTTGGCTAAAGATGTTGTATTTGACTTTGATAAATCTTGTATGAATGCATTTAATACCTTGAAGCATGAACTAACATCTGCTTCTATTATTATGGCACTAGATTGGTCTTTACCTTTTGAATTAATGTGTGATGCCTTTGACTACACTATTGGTGCTGTTTTAGGTCAAAGAGTGAATAAACTCCCACATGTGATCTACTATGCAAGCTAGACATTAAATGATGCTCAACTCAATTACTATACAACCAAAAAAGAGTTGCTTGCTGTTGTTTTTGCTTTAGAGAAATTTCATTCATATCTTGTTGGCTCTAAAGTGATTGTTTAATCTGATCATGCCAAACCATGCTTGATTAGATGGATACTCTTGTTACAAGAGTATCCATTACAAGAGTTTGACCTGGAAATTAGAGACAAGAAGGGGAGTGAAAATGTTGTTGCTGATCACTGGTCACGCCTTGTTGATGAAAACCATGGAAATGGACAAATTTTGCCTCTCAAAGAATCATTATCAGATGAACAGCTCTTTGTCATTCAATAAAAAGAGCCATGGTATGCTGATTTTGTTAATTATCTTGCTTGTGGTGTAATTAGAGATGATTTCACTTTTTAGGAGAAAAAGAAGTTCCTTTCAATGGTGAAACATTATGTTTGGGACAAGCCATATTTGTTCAAGTATTGCCCTGACCAAATCATCTGAAGATGTGTTCCGGAGACTAAGCAACAAAGCACACTAAGATTCAGTCATGAGTTAGCATATGGAGGTCATTTCGGTGCCAAATATACAGCTTTAAAGGTTTTACAATTTGGTTTCTCTTGGCCTACATTGTTTAAAGATGCTTTTAATTTTTGCTCTAAGTGTGATAGGTGTCAGAAAATGAGAAATATCAGCCGCAGGAATGAAATGCCATTGAACAACATTTTAGTGATAGAGTTATTTGACGTGTGGGGAATTGACTTCATGGACCCCTTTTCGTCTTCTTTTGGATACCTATACATACTAATGGCGGTAGATTATGTATCAAAATGGGTTGAAGCAGCAGCTACGCGAACTAATGATCACAAGGTTGTTTTGAATTTTCTCAAGGATATGATTTTCACTAAGTTTGGAATTCTGAGAGTTATCATTAACGATGGTGGCGACCACTTCTGCAACAAGCCTTTCGTGGCATTGCTAAAGAAGTACAACATCACACATAAAGTGGCAACTCCATACCATCCTCAAACCTCTAACCAAGTGGAAATTAGCAATAGGGAAATAAAGAACATTTGATGAAGACCGTCAACCCTACAAGGAAGGATTGGTTACTTAGGTTGAATGATGCACTTTGGGCTTATCGAATAGCGTACAAAACCCCAATTGGAAAAAGCCCTTATCGACTTGTGTTTGGAAAAACATGTCATTTGCCGATAGAGCTCGAGCACTGTTCATATTGGGCCATAAAGAAGTTCAATTTTGATCTCAAAGAAGCTGGTACAGTGAGGAAGCTCCAACTTAATGAGTTGGATGAGCTCAGAAATGAATCATATAAGAATGCTAAGGTCTACAAAGAACGAACCAAGCTCTACCATGACAAAGCAATTCTTAGGAAAGAGTTTCAACCAGGTATGAGAGTACTTTTGTATGACTCACGTTTGCGACTTTTTCCAGGTAATTGAAGTCTAGATGGGTTGGACCTTTCAAAGTGATTCAAGTATTTCTTCACGGAGTTGTGGAGAGAGAAACCATTAAGAATGACACTCGTTTTAAGGTCAATGGGCAGCATTTGAAGGCTTATTTAGAGAATGTGGCACAAGCGCAGGTCTATCTAATTGTGGATTTTCTCGAGTTTACAACTTAAATATGTTGTCATGCCTTGCCTAGACATTGAATAAAGCGCTTGCTAGGAGGCAACCTAGCTGGGTTTGTGTTCTTTCCTTTTATTTGTGTTTCTTTGTTTTTGTTTTATTTTCATTCCATGTGCCCTCTACCTATTCGCATTGCATGCATTCCATTCATTTTTAAGCATCAAGGACAATGCTTAGTTTAGGTTTGGGGGTGTTGGAAATTGAAAATTTTCTTTTGATTTCAGTTTTGGTTAAAGTTTGCTTTTGCTTACTAATGTGAATGTATATTATGGCTGTGTATACAATCTAACTATGGTGCTGTCATGAAAAGTTCCATATCATAATTTTTGTAGTTAACAAAGTTATTAGTCTTGAATTATGGTGATTAAAGTGTCATGCTCAAATTATGGAAGAAGAATAGTGGAGACTACCCTAGTGAGCTATTTTGAGCCTATTTGCATCTTTGAGAGGGTTTAAAGTGTTTCTATTCCTATCTTCTTCTTTCAAATTCACTTTAAATAATCTCATTATTTCTTGTTGATTGAATGCTAAGAATAATTCTTTGTTGTAGGTACCATGTGCTTGTTATCACTTATGAATGAACCCATTGAGACGATGTTAGGCTATGCATGTTTTAACCACCAAATGGCTTTATTCCCAACCCTTTGTGTGTTCCATTCATCTTTTTTATAGCCAAACACTTTTAACCTGATTCTTTCATCACTTACACCAAACTCTACCCATCCTAGCCCATTACAGCCATACCTTATAGTTTGGAGAATACCAAAGTGATGAACACAAAGATAGATTGAGCTGTAGATCAAGAATGTGGCGTGTATCAAGGTAACATGTGCTGGAATTGCAAAACAAGAAAAAAAATGTTTAAACAAAATGAATAAAGAAGATGCAATTTCCAAATCATTCACTATCGTACATGTGTCCTGGACGCCAAGAACAAACAACGAAGATCAATTCAAGAGGAAAGCTTGCTGGTTTCACAACAAAGACACTTTAGTATGTCCCAAGCTCTAGTATTTCCTATCCATTCTTTCGTAGCCCTTAGCCTAAGCCTTACATTACAACCTTGTGAAAGACCTAGCTGATCTTTGGGGATATATTCATGGGTGCTGGTAAGTATGTGCTATCCATATTCTTAGTGTTTGATTCCTTTCATGATATATATTCAGAAATTGTGCTTTTATTTCATATTTCATATGTGAGGATTTTGATTCCCTTTTACATAACTTCACTCTTCACTCACATATATTTGATGAGAGAAAAAACCTTAGGATCTAAGTGAAAATTTGAGTGACAATCTGTGAGAATTAGAGTTGAGGTGAATTCTATCTTCAGTCTTTGAGTATGGTGTTTTTGAAGTCATAAGTCATAGAGCAATACTTTTACACTATACACATGATATGATTCTTTGAAGTGGTAGTGTTTTGTTTGATGGTATGACTAAGCATTCATTGGTTCTTATTAGTTTGTTTCAAGTGAGTTTGAACCAATTTATTTGTCAAGTCTATAGATGTTTATGGGCATCAACGCTATAAACCCTCAGGAGACACAACTTCTCCTACTAGGGACACCTAGAGGTTTAAAGGCTTGTTACAAATGGTTAGTGCAATCGTTTAACCAGAGAAAAAGGTCTAGTTAGATTTTTCTTTGTTTTGTTTGTTTTCAATTTTAGTTTTGCTCGAGTACTGATGTGAAAATTAAGTTGACACACAAATTAAACCCTATTGACGACAATTGTAGTATTAAGCAAGTAAGGATCGTTCTAGACCGAGGATTAACTAGGGATGCTAATCAACACAAATAAGACTCAAAAACACTAAACTAGACTTTATAGACTCAAAACTGACTTAAAACACTCAAAACAGCAACAAACAATAAAAAAGACTCAATTCTAGACCAAACAAGTGATTTGGACGAAAATAAGACTTAACTTGACTCAAAAGACTAAAAGAAAATAGGTTTTGACTCAACTAACAAGACTTAATGAATGGGGGATTGTTTTTGACGAATTTTAAAACTTAAAAACAGAAACTTAAGAAACAAACTTAAGAAAACACGAAATTGATGAAATAGAATGGTGAAAGGCTAGTTAGAGGTCCTTCTCCACACATGACATATGCATTCGAATCGATTTCCAATTATTCTTTCGACAAACCATGAATGACAATGCCCCGAATTAATTGTGTTGAACTAATTAATTCTTAGATTTCCCTAGATTCATTGAATTGAATGGATAACGCATCACAACCAAATTATTCTTTATCAAGTTCCCTAACTATGGAATGGGTTAAAACCAATCAGAAACCAAAGGGAAGAAGGATAACAAGGGGTGCGGCAGGTATTACGCTTCTAGAAAGGATGTTCCAGCACCTATTACTGAACCTAAATGGACAAGGATACACGGCTTGGTTTTAGAGAAGGATTACAAGTCCTAATTCACCAAGGTAAGGGCATATATGCGGCACTTGAGGGATAAGGGTTCTAGAATTTGAAATATATATTTTAAATGCATAATTATCCCTTATAAATAGTTGGAATTAAGGCACAAACTGATTTTGATAAGATAAGATAGGATAAGGCTAGATTAGGCAAGGATAGATAAGATAAGGTTGGATAAGTTTTTGGATAATGTTCCTTCTTTTGAGTTGATTCCTTATCTTCTTGGTCTTGGATATTTCTTAACTCTTTTCAGCACATTCCTAGCCTCTAGAACTTCAAATTAGTCCATCCATCTTGCTTCGTTCATAAGCTATCCATTTGATGCCCGAAATTGCCTCAAAATGCTCCAAATTGCACTTTTTTGCCAACTTTGTCATAAAGACCTACAAACACACGAAAATAGCTTAAAACATTATAATAAGTAGAAACTAACTACGAAAATGCAAGAAAACAAGCTAACTAAGTCGCATAAATATGCTTCTATCAAGGACTAGCAAAACCAGGTTTGAGGGTATTTGATAACTCATATATTTCATACATTTATACCATCCATTCCTAGTCCATTTGTGATATTTTTGAGTTAAACTAGTTGCATTTTACCCTCTTTTGTGTTAGTGTGCAGCTAATCGTTTGGAGCTCAGTTAAGGACAAATAAGGCAAAATGGTGCTAAAAGTGCAGAATTGAATAAAGATGCTGATGTAGACAAAGAATTAAAAGTGGAAACTGAATATGGTGATGAAAATGGCTCTTTATAAGACCAATAACAGCAAAAAAATGTCTGCCCAATTACTGGATGTATTGGCAATCTATAACAACCTCTTTAACATCATAAAACCTAGCATTTCAGCCACTTTTACAGACACCTTTCATTTTGAACGAATTTCGCAACTCCAGTCACTATTTTTCTCTCTTTTCATCCACACTCAAAACTCCACCCATTCTATACACTCCAACATCACCGAAGACTCATCCTGACAGGCTGTTCTTGGAGAAGTTCAACATTAGAATTGCTTCAAGGGTTTCCTCTCTCTTTGATTTGTTTTCACTCATGTTGTGTATTTTCCAATTTCATCTTTGTGAACATGATGTGTAACTAAATTCATAGCTAGGGATTTCGATGTAACCTTGCACAATTGACTCATGTTTTTATGTTAAAATATTCAATTCATCAATCTGTCTCTTGTTTCATTCACTGAATCTTTTGTTAAATTTGTTTGTTAATTTTAATGATTGATCACCATTAGAATTTCTTACATATCATTTGATCAAGATTATAGTAAACATCATGCTTAATCTTGGTAGACATGTGAATGAATGAAGAGAATACTATGCAAACCTCCTGCCATGTATTTTCTTTGGTTCTTTAACGTTTTCTTGCATGCTAAAGACTTTTAATTTGGAACCAAAGTTGAACATCCCAATTAGGTTGTAGATTAGGAGAATTTGATCAAAATCACACATCATATGGCTGCTCATGTATATGTAAAACGAACTCTGGAAATAGGTTGGTAATTGAATACGGTTTAACTTTATAAACATGAAATTGGTTTTGTAATGGCGAACTCGAAATCCCTGGACCCATCCTCATCGTTTCTCAATCAACATATCATTTGTTGTTACATTTTTCTTGCATTTTTTGTTATTCTCATTAGCAGCACAAAACCTACATTTAATTTGTTATTTTCATTGTTTATTTAGGGTTCTTCCAAGGCTAGTAATTTATAGAAGTCTAATCAGTCCCTGTGGTTCGACACCCTTACTTGTGCCATTATGCTAACCATATATTGTACTCAAAATGAACACAACACTCCCGCCAAATAGTCGACTCACGTGGCCTTCCAAGCAGCCCAAATCGGTCCAAGATTAGTTCAACCGTCCCGACTCTAAATTTCTGGACTGACGATCAAACCAGGAGCATTTTCACCAAATTTTTCTACAGATTTGACATTTCCCAACTCAAATCTCGCGCCCGGAGTCTACCACACTTCCATTGCTCAATAACATACATTCATTCCAAGCTCTTCCAACCTAAATGAAGGCCACTTATCTCAACAAGTTATAGAGTTGACGAGCGCCCTCGCATAGCAAACAACCTTGGTGAATTAGCTCTTGCAGCGCAACGAGATGCAATGTGCCCTTGACGAGGTGTCCCGAAGTAGGACAAGGGCGGATGAAGAATCTCTTCAGCAGCATCCCAGTAAGTAGCACTTGACCAGTCACGAATCGAGCGGTCTAATGGAGTACACTCCCAACTAGGCCCCTGAGATAGCATATACTCTTGTCTTAGCACATGGAGGAGTGTGGATTCTTAGTTAAGCCGACAGACAAACATACATTCACGGTTAGGGCCACAAAGAGCATCATCCACCTCACATCAAAGTAGGCAGCACAGCGGACGGAGAGAAGCATTCACTCAATCCGGCTCAAGTTTAATCAGCAACCTGCGAGTTACCTGATCCCCTGCTAGGAACATACCATATGCACCACAACTGCACCATAGATGAGCCGAACACATGGATGAGCAGCCTAGACCAGCAGGTCATGACCGGGGGCAGCCAAGAGCTTCGCCACCCCCAACAAAGGTAAATTCAGGAAGAAGTATAAAGGCTCCTGATCGAGGGATTACACGATTTCCCGCGCAATGAAGCTATTAGCAAGGCGCTTTGATGAGACATGACCAACATAAGTGAGTGATCTTTCAATGACAAGATTGAGCAGACAGGACTACCCTATATAGACTGTCGGATACAAAGACTACCTCTGTTCCGACAAATGCAGCAGCCCAGCCTAATAGCGTGCTAAAGGTAGATGAGTACCAGAAGGATATACCAGCCCAACTACCAAGAACCGAGGGCATGCCTTGTCCTCAAAACTCCAAACGATTCAATACTGAAGCAGCACATCATCAGTAGTCGAGCATCACATATCTAGTGGTCAAATTCCTCCGGCTGTGCACAACTTAGCCCAAACCCTGCTTTCACAACCGTGTCTACCTGCTCCACGGCTCCCAGCAGCCATTGACCTATCACCATGTCTCATAACTGTGCCAATCTTGCACCACAGCTCTCAACTATGCCAATTTTTCCATGTTGCTTGCGTTAACCAAGCCTCAAAAGGGAATATGACGAAACACCTAATGGTGGCGCAATAATTCTGGGAGTAGCTCACTGCGCTTACACCCTTACGTGGGTTCCACA
This sequence comes from Malus x robusta, assembly GCA_963082935.1. Lineage (NCBI taxonomy): Eukaryota > Viridiplantae > Streptophyta > Magnoliopsida > Rosales > Rosaceae > Malus > Malus x robusta. The sequence goes on from OY720335.1 coordinate 16,296,018, forward strand.
AGCAATTTGAAATCTCAAGCAATTCACTAAACAAGACCTCGCAGGCTGATGATTATTTCAATTGTCTAGCAATCTAACTCTCCTCAACTGTTGTCCACAACAACTGCTTAAAACCCTTTCTGGGTCTACTATCCAGTGCGAGAGGATAAACAAAACTAATTGCTTTCCAGTGCGAGAGGGTAAACTAATTCCCTGACACCCATATAGGTTTGTTCTCCAATGCGAGAGGATAAATTAATTGCTCTCTAGTGCGAAAGCGTAAACCAATTCCCCAACACCTATATGAGTCTGCTCTCCAGCGCGAGAGGATAAACTAATTGCTCTTTCGTGCGAGAAGGTAAACCAATTCCCCGACACCCATATGGGTTTGCTCTCTATTGCGAAAGGATAAATTAATTGCTCTCCAGTGCGATAGGGTAAACCAATTCCCTGACTCCCATATGGGTCTGCTCTCCAGTGCGAGAGGATAAACTAATTGCTCTCCAATGCGAGAGGGTAAACTAATTCCCCGACACCCATATAGGTTTACTCTCCAGTGCGAGAGGATAAACTAATTGCTCTTTAGTGCGAGAGGGTAAACCAATTCCCCGGCACCCATATGGGTTTACTCTCGAATGCGAGAGGATAAACTAATTGCTCTTCAATGCGAGAGGGTAAACTAATTGCTCTCTAGTGTGAGAGGGTAAACTAATTCCCCGACACCCATCTAGGTAAGCTCTCCAGTACAAGAAGGCCACATAGCTCAAAAGATCAAATGTTTGAATATCAACTAGGCAACAAATGGTTAGGGGCAACAACCACTTTTTCACTTAACAGTTTGCTCATCCGACACCTTATCTTCAGCAGCTCTAATCATGGCAGCTCTATCCTTGACTGCTCCATCTACGGCAGCTAAGAAATCAAATTCAAGTAGTTTCCTCATATTGGCAAGCAGCCCAGACGTGGAAGCCTAAACCATTGCCCAGCCACACCACTTCCTCGGCCCATACTGAGCCAATCCTTGGCTTTAATCAAACCGAGCAACACATCCAATGGCCCCTACCACACCACCTCCTTGGCCCATGCCAAGCCGACTCCTGGCCCTTGCCAGCCGATATGTCACACCACCCCGACGGTTGCCCTGTGGCAGCACCTCCCAAGAAGAAGACATGGAGAATTAATTTTTTCATACATTGGTGTGGCGTGAAGAAGACATAGAAATCAACGGAAGACGATTCTTTGCACAGACAAGCAAATAAGAGTGCTAGGGGAGGGGGAACAAATATCCTCTAGCTTTCTCTCTTTCTTGTAAGGATAAATAATTGCCCGTCAAAGTTGATTTAATCCCCTACTTAAGGTAGGCTTTATATAGGCTTTGGAGGCGATTTATTTCCCTTTCCTATAAGAATCTAATTCCAAGTCCAAGAGAGAATCTACATCAAAGTTGGAGATCTCTATACCTACTGCCCTTTCCTGCGAGCAGCCCAACAGTTGTGGAGGCATTTGTGGAGCCAAAAATAATTAAGAGACAACACGTGGATTTTTTTTGCAGAAAGGACAAAATTACCCTTGAGGAGCATCGGAATTCCCACACATAAGCAGTGGACAATCATCCCACAATCAAGTTAAAAGTGCCCAAAATAGGTATTTATTCAAAACCTATTTGATTCATCTTCTCCACAAGGTAACCCCCAAAACATTCCTTTTAAATTATGTTAATTAGCTAATTAATAGATTTATTACCTAATTAATCTATTAATGGCAAATTAAATTACTAATTAACTACAAAATACACTCAAAAACACCACAAATGGCAAGCCACCTTCCCCCCCCAAGGAGGCCCGCCATGCCCTATATATACTACACCATTTTCTCTAAAAACCTAGGTCAACACTCTTGCTAAATACTCAAAATTCTCCATACATTTTTCCCTCAAAATTCTAACTTTGGCATCGAAAGTTCTTTGGCCAAAGCCTCCCCCCCCAATTCATCGTGGGCGCGTGAGGTTATTGGCCTTGACCTAAGCTGTTATTTGTTTTGTATGTGCAATTTTGTCCAAAAATAAGAAGGAAGAAATTTGCATCCACAATGAGCAAGCCTAAGACTGGAAGATGTGTCAGCCAAGGGCTTTTCGACGGTTGTATTGTACTGTGGGAAAATAAACTTAAAAATAATGATTATGTGAGAGACACATGACCAACTTTCTTATGGTACTCGAATTAGCGCTCCAACCCACGAGTTCTTATCACATTAATCAGCTTCTTTTGAGATTTTTGAAGGGCTTTGGCTTGAATTGACAAAAATATGGAGTTAAACAAGGTGATTGGTGTGGCAAGAGTTCGTGGGTAAAAGTACACAAGCGTGCCCTTAAGAAGTTAGTCACCTCGCATGTGATTCATTTTGATGAAAAATGACAGAATTAAGGTTAGGGATCGCATTGATGTGAGTCTAAGAGGATGTGAATATAATTAAACAAATAGGGACAAAAACGATGGTGTGCGTCTAAGAGGATATAAATATAATTAAACAAATGGAGCTTTATTGAAAGGGGCTTGGGTTAAGTTTAATTTAATAAAAAACTACCATACACTATTACTTAAGCAAAAGTGTTTCACATATAATTATAAGGACAAAACTAATTTATATTAAACTCCACAAACATTTAACACACATGAGCTGAACTAAAAGCCCAAAATGAAACAAATTATTTTTCCACCCTTGCCCCTAACAAAAATCCCATTCTATCAACCACTTCTATTAGAAATAAACTTTCCTTTTTTTTTCTTCCAATTATGCCATTCTGTCATCCAATTCCTTCTCTCTTCTGTTTTTTATTTTTTTTATTTTTTATTTTGTTTTCTTCTTGTCGTCCCCCTTCCTCCTGAAAGGGAAGTAAAACCCAACGTGGGTGAAGGAAAAAGGGAAGTAAAATCAAACTGATTTCATTTTTTGGATTGTTCAAATATGGAATAATGTTTCTCCTCTATTATTTTAGAATGTCTTTGCTGTTTTTTCCCTTTGCTGGAAAAAGTCTTTACTGTTTGTTGGCTTTGATGTTAGTGTCAAAACTAATTTTAATGGCGAGGCTGCTTGGGGTTTCCTGATTAGAAATTTAATTGGTCACACTATTATAGCTAAGGTGATTTCCATTTGGTTGATTATTCTTTTGTCATGCAGTTGGATGATACATATGCATTTTTCAATTTTAATATCGAAGGAAATTACAAGACATTATGTCACATCCCGGCCCGGGACGGACCACTTCCCGGGCCCATTCCATTACCGTAACACGATATTGTCCGCTTTGGGCTTACCATTCCCTCACGGTTTTGTTTTTGGAAACTCACGAGCAACTTCCCAGTGGGTCACCCATCCTAGGAGTGCTCTGGCCTCCTTCTCCCTTAACTTCGGAGTTCCTACAGAACCCGAAGCCAGTGAGCTCCCAAAATGCCTCGTGCTAAGTAGGGATGAGAATATACATTTAATCGCTCCCCTGGGCGATGTTTGATGTTACAATCCACCCCCTTAGGGGCCCGACGTCCTCGTCGGCACACCACGGCCAGAGTTAGGCTCTGATACCAATTGTCACATCCCGGCCCGGGACGGACCACTTCCCGGGCCCATTCCACTACCGTAGCACGATATTGTCCGCTTTGGGCTTACCATTCCCTCACGGTTTTGTTTTTGGGAACTCACGAGCAATTTCCCAGTGGGTCACCCATCCTGGGAGTGCTCTGGCCTCCTTCTCGCTTAACTTCGGAGTTCCTACAGAACCCGAAGCCAGTGAGCTCCCAAAAGGCCTCGTGCTAAGTAGGGATGGGAATATACATTTAAGGATCGCTCCCTTGGGCGATGTGGGATGTTACACATTATTCTGGCCATAAAGAAACATGTGTAGATTCTTTAGAGATTTGCTTCAGTCATACAAGACATTTGGCATCTTCTTCACCAAATTCCTCAAGAAGCGAATATGGTTGCAGAGGTTTCGTCGTTGTTGGTCATTTTTATGATCACTCTTAGACAGGGCTGGTCCTGAGAATTTGGGAGCCCTAAACGAGTCTTCAAAGTTGGGCCCTAAAGTTCTTAGACCTCCGACTCTTTGTATACTGGTATGTAGTAAAAGAAATTCGTTAATTACATAAGTATATTTCTTCATCAAATATCATTAAAAATTAATATCAAACGAAAAAATATATACTAACATTATTTAATATTACATGTCACATGTCTTTAGACGCAAATGCACTAAGATTGAGAGTGAAGAGCAATAAAACTTGATGATCAAGAGAGTAAAAAACAATAAAACTTGATTGACAAATATAATAATTCAACAACGCTAATTCGTTCTCTTGTGTTCTTTCTAAAATCAACACACACTAGCGAATCAAATTTTAGAATAACCTAGTTTAACAATAAATTATTGAAAAAGAAAATTTAAATTCAAAGTTACCTCAAATTACAATCTTCAAGACCAAGTGATAGTTGCTTAAACATTCAAAAGCAAAAGAAAAAAAAATGCATTTAGACAGATTGAGGACATTACTTTCACTAGTTTCTTGTCACACGTGCAGACGCCTGACAATTGGCCTTTATATGTTTTTTATTTAAGAAACTCAAGTTTTTTCTATTTATATAATTTTTATTTAAAATATTTTTGAAAAAAAAATAAGAATTTAAACATAAACCACCCACTGAGGTTTTGTTATTTTTTTCTAAAGTTGAAAATTTTAAATTCATTCAAAATTAATATTTTGTTGAATTATTTTAACTCCTTTTGATTCTTGTAATTTTAAAAATTTTAAAGAGCAATTTATCTTTAATTTCATAGATTTGAAAAAAAACAAAAACTATAGCCTACAAGGTGTTTCGAACTGCCCACCCCAATGAAAACGGAGTGGAACCGTTTCCACTGCACCAACGAAATAATTATTATGTTTCTTACATTTTCTTTATTTATATTTTATATACAGGATGTATAAAAAAATTGGAGGGCCCCCCGAACTTGGGGGCCCTATGCGACCACCTACCTCAGCTACACTCAGGGCCGGCCCTGCTCTTAGACCTAGTTCAATAACTTTCTCAATTCAAAGTTTGTTTTGGAATTGATTGTATCATATAAAATTAAAAAAAATGTGAGTTATTTTGGTTCAGTTTCATAAATAGTGTGGGTTGTTATGCTATAGTTCCAAAAATAGTGTGTGTTATTTTGGTTCAGTTTCGCAGATAGTGGGGGGTTAATTTGTAATAATTCTAGAAATAGTGTGAGTTATTTTGGTTCAGTTTCATAAATAGTGTGGGTTATTTTGTTATAGTTTCAGAAATAGTGTGAGATATTTTGGTTCAATTTCATAAATAGTATAGGTTATTTTGCTATAGCTTCGTAAATATGTGGGTTATTTTGGGTCAGTTTCATAAATAGTGTGGGTCATTTTGTTATAGTTCTAGAAATAGTATGGGTTATTTTGGTTCAATTTCATAAATAGTATGGGTTATTTTGTTATAGTTCCAAAAATAGTGCAAGTGTGGATTCTTTTGGTTCAGTTTCATAAATAGTGGCTTATCTTGTTATAGTTCCTGAAATAATGTAGGTTATTTTAGTTTAGTTTCATAAGTAGTGTGAGTTATTTTGCTATAGTTCTAAAAATAATGTGGGTTATTTTGGTTCAGTTTCATAAATAGTGTGGGGTATTTTGGTTCAGTTTCATAAATAGTGTAGTTTATTTTGTTGTAATTAATTACAATCAAATTAACTTAATTTTTTTTGTAAACCCGAATTTGATAGTAATTAACACATGAAAACCCCAAAATTAACATAATTATGTACAATCAAAATTAACATAATTAATTACAATCAAATCAATCTGAAATGTTATTTAGATTGTATTAAGATCAATATTGAGTAAATTATAGGGATCAATGCCAATAGTGGGCAAATCAAATTTTACAGAAAAAGAAAATTAGTACTTATTAAGGACAAATTATGGAAAAAAGCTGAAAGGATGGTATCAAGAAAAGCTAAGCTCAAAAAGGTGTTTGGTAAACACTTAAAAACAGCTTATTTTCACAGTTTTGGGTGAAAAAAAGTTGAAAACGTGAAGCAACAAAAAAGAGCTTATTCTCACAGCACAACAGAAGCAGTTTTTTTTTTCAAAGTACAACAATACCAAACCAGCCCTTAGTGTGGCTGGCAAAGAGATTCTCATTAAGGTAGTTGGACAATCGCTGCCTATTTATACTATGAACTGCTTTCTCCTACCTCAAACTTTATGTGAAGATCTACATCACATCGTTGCTCGATTTTGGTGGGAGGATACTGAGGAGTCCCATCGCATCCATTGGCTCTCATGGGAAAATCTATGCTGGCAGAAATCCAATGGTGGGTTAGGGTTTCGCTCATTGTATGAATTTAATCTTGCTTTTCTCGCAAAGCAAGGATGGAGACTTTTGCACAATCCTGATTGACTGGCTTCGAAGTTACTTTAGGCAAAGTAATTCCCTCATAACACCTTCAAGGAGGCCTTGTTAGGTCAGGCCCTTCATCATGTTGGCGCGACATTCCGGAGGCTCGTACAATCCTAGAAAGGAGCTCTCGGTGGCAAGTTGGTAATGGCTCTTCGATTCAGATTTGGCATGACAGATAGCTGGCCCGCCCCTACTTGTTTAGGCCATTTTTTCCACTGCCTACCATTTGTGACAATGAATATGTCTCCTTCCTAATTAATCTCTCCAAGGTCTCCTAGAACCAAAACTTAATTGCATCTTTATTAAGGTTTTGGTGATTCTTTCTACCCCTTTAGAGCAACTTCAGCGGGAGTAACTGCTCGATGGATTGGCTGTGGAACAAGGCCTGATTGCCCGATGGGGGAAGTCTAGTGTTGGCTAGCGAGCGAACCCGAGCAGGCCCGAGCTCCAGGCCCATGGGTTTGTGCCGGCCCGAGAGCCTGAAGGCTGTCTGACGTGGGCTGACGTCAAACACCTACCGAGTGAATCGGAGGGCCACCAGACAACTGTACGACCTCCTGAACATCGTCGTCGTTGTCTTCTTCTTCGTCATCATCGTCCTCATCTGCATCATCATCGTCCTCGTCGGCATCCTCCTCCTATTCGTTTACGCTGTCGTCGGATTCGGACTCGAACTCAGACTGCAACTCGTACAGCTCCAATTGCTCGATGGTCAAAGGCTTAACTTCATTTTCCTCCACAACTTTTTCCATAGCCTTTATCCTATCAAAGCTCACACAAATTTGCAGAGAAAATCTCAGTTTTGTATTCTTGAGAAAACGAATTGGGATTGGATTTGGGAGAGTGAATGAGATAGAGGGAGGGAGGGACGAGAGATGAGCTGCCAATTAGGATTGGATACAAATAAAATTATTTTATATTATTTTATAAATAAATAAAATAATAATATTTTATTGTCAATTGCCAAGGCTATTCAAGTGCAACAGTGGAGATGCAAAAGGCGATTACTGTTTGTTAAAGGCTTTTGATGTTCACTAGGTGGATTAAATAGTGAATAGCCTGGAGGGAGGGCTCCCATGCTGGAAGTGCTCTTAAGTAATCAACGGCCTCCAGACTAATTAATTTGGCACTACGATTCGAGAGGGCAGTTCTTAGTGAAGAGTGCATACAAAGTAGCTCGATCATTGTGGGATCACCTCTTGTCCTCGGGCGCAAACTCATCGAATTTCTCTTCTTGGAATATGATTTGGAAGTTGAATGTCCCGAACAAGGTCAAATTTTGTGCTTGGCGAGCTGCCCAGGATATACCTTCTCCTCGAGCTAACTTATTAAAGAAGGGTGTTGCGGTGGATAATGTTTTCCTTTTTTGTAGTTCGTTTCTAGTGTCAGCGCTACATGTTTTTAATGGTTGTCCATTTGCAAAAGATACTTTTTTTGCCTCAAATATTAAGCACGGGCTTAGCAACGCTGCTTGTTCGTCTGTCTTTAAGTGGCTTTGTCATCAAGCTACTATCCTGCCTCCGGGTAAGTTCAACTTTCTGCTTGTGTTATTGCACTCCATTTAGTAAGCCCGAAATGCACTATTATAGAACATTAGGGAAAGTCCTATCAAACTCAGCCAACTTGCATGACTCTTTCTCTTGGATTTCCTCTATACCCAACTCATTTCTCAGGCTCGGCCACTGGAGTCACCCTCACGGTGGTCCCCTCCGCCGTCTCAATGGCTCAAAATTAATGTTGAGTCAAAGTGTAGGGGTATCAGTGTGGTTTCCGTAACTAAGTCGGTGGCTATGCTGAAGGTTTCACTTGTAGAATTCCTCATATGGTCAACCCCTTTACTACTGAGATCTTTGCTTCTTGTGAAGGTTTAGATCTAGCTACTTAAAGGAACTGCCAACAAGTGATTTTGGAGTGTGATGCTTTGCAGGTGGTGCAAGAAATTGGAAGCCTCAATAGCGATCCCTTTGATCATGGCTTACTGATTGAGGACATCAAGACCAGGCTATGGGACTTTGCTTCCTCCAGAGTCACTCATGTCCGTAGATCCGCCAATGTTGTGGCGCATAAATTGGCCAAGTTAGGCCTTAGTCCCAATTTTACTAGTTATTGGTTTGAGGTGCCCCCAAAGTGTGTACAGGACACTCTCATTCATGATTGTATGCATTCTTAAGTTATAAATAAAACTACTATCGCCTCTTCTCAAAAAAAAAAAAAATAGTACTTATCAAAGCATTGGCTGTTTCTCAATAAATCAGACTCTTCCAGTTCCCTTTAAAAATCTACGTTCCGATAATGATTGCAATAATATCCATCTACAAATATAGGTTTTCTTTTTTTTTTCTTCAACAAAGAAATGTTTAAAATCGTAAAAGCACTTCCACTCAGAGCTCAACCAGATAACAAGTACCTAAAACTCAAATTTCTTCATCCTTGTAACTATGACTTTCTAATAATAGATCCACAAACATTTTGGAAACATAAAAGCACTTATGTTATCGAAGCAATTAAACTACCTTTCAACCGCTCTTCTTGGTAGCCTTGGCATCCTTTGCCAAACATGTTCTTGTATAGTGAAGAAAATATACAAAAAGAAGAGATGAAGCACCAACAACACCACCTGATGCCAAGTTCCCCACCAACCACTTTTAGTAGCCATCTTTATCCTTCTTGAAGTTATTTTACTCTACCTAACACACAAAATGTCACGGCCCAATCTCGACATACGTACAAGTTCGATACGCAACATCACCAAGTACCCGTATATCTAACATACCCTGCCTCCAGGATACAAACAAGGCATAACTCAACCTTCGAAATACATAGTGATTTTTTGTTTACTCTATGGTTGTATCTAACCTCTTTGTTTGACTACCTCCGTACCCTCCGATGGGATCAAGCCAATCTTAGTTTACCATTTGTTAAACTTTAAACTTTTTGTAAAACAGGTCCTAGCAGAAAATATAGAGTACCACACTACTCATCAACCATAAACCAAACAAAAGTTGTCATTTTTCCATTCACACACACAAATGTTTTCCAACACCATTCCACAATCACATCAATTAATAACTCATACAATACACCAAAATGTAGGGATAGAGCAACACAGTTCAGCCGAAGCCTACATCTTTGAAGCTTTCTTAATTAGACTGAATCCAACAAATCAAAGAAGGTGATTTCGGACCACTCAATGAAATCCAACAATATTGGGTTCCGAACTACTCAACATAACCAAAATACAAAGAAGGATTCCGGACCACTCAACAGAATCGTGGAAGAGAAGGGATTCCGGACCTCTCAATGGAATCCGAGTAGATATGATTCACTCAACGAAATCTAAAGCGAGATAGATTCCAGAACACTCAACGAAAATCGCAGAGCATAAGGGATTCCAAATGACTTAATAGAATCCAAACGGAGCAGGGAACTGAACCACTCAACTGAACCCCAGCAAAACCCAGTTCTGGACCACTCAACGAAACCGAGCGGAAGTCCAAGAAACATAACAACGGTTGAAAGAAACAAGACATGAATCAAGTACTCAATTTAGAAAGGCTTAATGAAATCAAACAAAGCACAAGTACTAAATTTAGAACAGATCAGCGAAGCAAGAAATGAAATGATATCGAAGAAAACAAATCCTCATGATAATGGGTTAACAGTCCACTACTAGCCATCGCATTTCACAAACAATTCAACATGTATTTCAAATCACATTTCACAAATATTTCCAATCCACAAGTCAAATCACGTTTAATAATAATAGATCGTTAGCTAAATATTAAAAATCACATTTTACTAGAAATCACATTTATAAAACCAAGTCATATCCACAAAGGATATTAAATACGAAATTAGGGTAATACCATATGTAGGCCCACTAGACTTCACTTAGTCTCTAGTGGTACTAATTTTAGTATTTAAGAACAATTTGAAACATGTTGACCAAAAGTCCACTCTCTGTCAACGACGGGGTCCACAACCCTACATAATTTGATTTGGAATATCCACCAATGGATTTCCAATCCGTAACTTTCCAAGAGTCTCATTAATCTTTTAGAACAATGTCCTAAAATTTAGGAACGATCCAACGGTCGGATCTCCGCCAATCGCCAAAATTAAGAGGCAGTCAACATTTAATTTTACAAACTTAGAAATTCAATTTGGGAAGATCCGTACATCAGATTCCCGATCTGTAAGTTCCTAAGGTCCTCAAATATTATGTATAATAACATATTAAAGTTTGGTAACGATTTAACGGTCAAATTGTCATTTGTTATAATGATCAAGTGGCGGCCTCTAACGAAAATATGTTCAAACGACAAGATTTCATCAATTGGATGTCACATATGGAATCAAGGAACCAAATTTAGTCTAGAAGGATCAAGTAGTTCCTCGACCATGTGTCGCCGCAAACGGCGGTCGGCCGCCCTGACTCGCCGGAAAATCCATCTAACTCCAAAAATTATCAAATTTTACAAGATTGTAGAACACAACAAGATGAACAACTTTCATAACTAAGCTAAAGTCCAATTTGACTGAGAAACACTTGAAATCCAACTCGATATGTCGAAACCCTAGAAATGGGTGTTCTTCAATTCGTCAAATCCACAGGTCCCCCGTCCCTAAACTTGTTTAGGCTTTGTTCCTGGGCTCAATAGGAGGCTAATGGTGGTGATGTTCGAAGGAAAATATTTCACAAATGATGGATCACCGCCGAGAATCACTCGGACCCATCGGTAGGTTCCTCGCAAAACCAAGGCCAAAACTCGTTGGGTTTGGTTGGAGATTGAAGGGAAAGTGGCGGGGGAATGATTTGATAGTGGTGGAGAGCCCTGATTTGCTAGAAAAAACACCATGAAGACGTCGGAAAATCACGTCGTGCGTCTAGGTTAGAACCGGGTCACAGGTTGGAAAACGGGTCAAAGGGATGAAGAGGTTCCCTCATTTTTCCCCTCTCTCATTTCTCTCATTTCCCTCTTTCTGATTGGGCCGCCCCTCTAATCTCTCATTTTCCTCCCTTCTCTCTTCATCTCTCCATCCTAGCCACACACGTGGCACCATATCAATGCTTCATCCAATCTGGAGCCTTCTAGATTAATAATCAAACAACCATTTTGCCCCTGTCTTTGTTTGTTTATATCTCCTTTGTTAAAACTCTGTTTCGTGATTGATTTTCGCCCACACGCTCGTATGATCGAGCTTTGTCCAATTGTACCTAATGTGACCTCGTAAGGTCTACAGATTTTTAACGATTACTGACCAAAATTCAAACTTTGTAATTAATTTAATAAAACTCATATAAATTCCCGAAAATAATATAAAATCTCACTAATACGTAATTTACAATAGTAAAATGCAAGAGTGGGATTTCACACAAAAACAGTACGTACCTGTGTCCAAACAACAAATGCTAATACGAAACTAAAAACCATAAATCATCATTGCAATAAAACAACATTTATTTTAACATTCTAAGTCATGAAATTCTCTTTAAGCCAAACAATTGCAGAGAACTCCAGGCCCTCCATAAGTCGGGGATATTTATCCACATTTTCTACATAGGTTTTACCATGAAGTACCTAAAATGCTCCATTGAGCTGTCAATCATTAATCTTGTTTAAGTTTTTTCTCTAGTTTGCTTTGGCGTTTTTGTTTCCAAGCACTAAGCTCGTATTCAACGGAGCAATAACAAAAAATATGCAATTTCCACAGAGCAGTATAAATAATTTTTTTTTTTAAATTATGCATACAAACACAACGGGGTACACGTACATATATACATGTCTAATAACTAATATATTTGGTAGATCATGCCAGATGGCTGGAGAAATTTCAAAATATATAGATAACAAGTAAAAAATGTGTTCTTTTTTATTTGCAGCATGGAACTTACATATTAATCTGTTCTTTTTTATTTGCAGCTTGGAACTTACTTATTAACAATTGTATTAGGAATGTTAAAGGTCGAAAAAATATTGATTAGTGAAGAAATTAAGGGAAACTACAAGTAATATTGGAGAAATTTGTTAAGAAATGTCAAGAAGAAGTGCTTGTACCTAGCAGTACCACCAATGTTGAGAATGCTCATGCTGCGGATGACCCGAATCCAATAGCCTCAAATTCCTTCATCCTCAAAGACTCCTAATACGCTGATTCGAAAAATGGTGAATTCGAATAGAATTGGAAATGAAACAGAGATTAGGTAGAACGATCAAGAGAGAGGTAGAGAAATCAATTCAATTACAAAAGTGGAGGATTTGTTTTTGTGCAAAAGAGAGATCGAGATTAGGCGGAGAGATTGAGAACTGGAGATCGAGAAGTAGAGATTAGGTGGAGTCTGGAGAGATCAAGAAAGGGAGATATGAATAAACGGGAACAGATTTGCCATTAGGCATAAAACTAGAAACTCATTCATTGGGCTGGTTTGATGTTGGGCTTTCTCCTAACCATTAACTAAACTTAGTAACAGGTTTTTTTGTTAAGATTCAAAGTTTTGAAACTCTTTTCATTAGTTTTCCTTTAAACGAATAGTACCAACAACAATCACCAAAAAAAATTAGTTCCCATTTTCCATAAGGTTCGTTTCGGGGTCTCTGAGCAATTGTTATACGATCCATAAAATATTGAATAAATGCATAGAATTCATTGAAATTAAATACTTAGCAATTAGTTTGGTGCAATGAATTGGGATTTGTTTGGAGATTATTCCAATTTCAAGATTTTCCCTTTTCTTAGGAACCAAACAGTTTGCAAGCATATATGCGCTCTATTTGTTTTTCAATGTCGCATCAAGTTTCGATTTTCTTTCTTTTGCTACGTTTGTGGGTTTTGGTTGTGTTCCTTTTAAGTGCAAATATAAGAACAATACAATGGTACAAGTAAGAGTGTCGAACCACAGGGATTGATTAGACCTTAACAGATTACTAGTTTTATGTGAATCCAAACTAAATAATGAAAATACAAACTGAATTTGGATTTTTGTTTTGAAAACTAAAGTAACTTGAAAATGAAAGACAAGATAAAGATGACTAATTGGTTAATGATGGGATGGGACTAGGGACACTGATTTCACCACTACAAGTCAATTCCATGAAAATTAAGTCAAAACGTTTTCAAGTTTCCAATCTGCAACTAGGGTTCGGTTTCCTTATTTCTGATCATCCATTTGATGTGTGGTTGTGATCAAGTACTCCTAATCTGCAACCTAATTGTGATGTTCAACTTAGATTACCAATTAAGAATCCATTAAGAACAAGAAAACTTAAAAGAACCAAAAAAATCGTATGGCAGGATATTTGCATAGCAATTTCTTTATTCATTCACATGTCCACCAAGATTAAGCATGATGTGTACCATAACCTTGATCTAATAATTTGTAGGAAATCCTAATGGTGACCAAAAATTTAGATAAACAAATAGATTAAGCTATAAAATTAGTGAATGAAACAAGAAAACAGATTGGTAATTTGAACACTTTAACTTAATAACATAGAATAGTTTTACAAAGCTACATTGAAATCCCCACCTATGAACTTAATTACACAACATAATCACATAATATATAGATATGAAGAACAATATAAGTGAAATTAAATCCATAGAAGAAACCCCCTGAAGCAATTCTGATGTGGAAGTCCTTCAAGAACAGTGCAGTTGTATGGCTTCGTTGGTGGCAGCAGATGGTGAACGGAAAAAAGGATTTTGTTTCTGGAAGAAAGGCCAAAGAGAGAGAAAAGTAAAAGCTCTAGACATCCCCAAGGGGGCTTGTGTAAAAGTGGTTGAAAAGATAGGCTTTACAAGGTAAAAGAGGATGTACAAAATGCCAACACATCCTAGTAATTAAGCATTTATTTCAAACGTTTTTTTTTTTTTTCTTTTTTGTTATTGGTCTCATAAAGGGCCATATTTATCACCATCTTCAATTGTCCACTTTTGATTATCTCTCTACATCATAATCCTTATTTAATTCTCCACTTTCAGCATTATTTTGCCTCATTTGCCCTCAAATGGACTCTAAATACAATTAATTGCACATTAACCCAAAAAAGGGTAAAATGCAACCAGCTTAACTTAAAAAATATTATAAAGAGATTACAAATGGATGGTACAGATGTATAGAATATGTGAGTTATCAAATACCCCCAAACATGGTTTTTGTTAGTCGTCCAGCAAAACTAAAACTAAAAATAAACAAAACAAAGAAAAAATTACTAGACCACTTTTGCTAGCTAAATGATTGCAGTGAGCATGTGAAACAAGCCTTTAAACCTCCAGGTGTCCTTAGTAAGAGGAGTTGTATCTCCTGAGGGTTTACAATGATAACACTCTTAAACATCTACAGACTCTACAAACAAATTGGTTAAAGCATACTTACAACAAACTAACTAGAACTAATGAAAGCTTAGTCATACATTCAAACCAAAAGACTTAATGTGAAAATATTACTCCACGACTCATGACTTCAAAGACACCATACTCAAATGCCAAAAATAGAATTCGCCTCAACTTTAGTCCTCACAGATTTCACTCATTTTCACACATATCCTAAGGTGTAATCTCTCAACAAACATATGTGAGTGAAGTTATGAAGGGGAATCAAAATGGTCACATACAAAATATGAAATAAAAGCACAAAATCTGAACAAATATCATGAAAAGAATTAAACACTAAGAATATGGATAGCACAAATACTTCCCAGCACCCATGAATACACCCAAAAAATCAACTAGATCTTTCACAAGGTTGTAATGTAAGGCTTAGGTAGGAGCTACGAAAGAAGGGATAGGAAACATTAGAGCTTGGGACATACGAAAGTGTCATCTTTGTGAAACCAACAAGCTCTCCTCTTTAATTAATCTTTGTTGTCTGCTCTTGGCATCCAAGACCCATGCGTGATAATGGGAAGATTTGGAAATTGTATCTTCTTTGATTTTGTTTCCTTTTTTTTCTCCTTCTTTTTGAACCTTTGTTTCTTGTTTTGCAATTCCAAAACATGTTACCTCGGTACACACCACTTTCTTGATGTAGAGCTCAAATTATCTTTGTCGATAACCTCGATGCAACAAAACGGGTAGAGTTTGGTGTGGGTGATGAAAGAACTAGGCTAATAGTGTTTGGCTGCAACAAGGTTGAATGGAGCACAGAAATGGATGGGAATTAGGCCTTTTAGTGGTTAAAACATGCAAAGCCTAACATCGTCTCAATGAGTTCATTCAGAGGTGATAATAAGCACATGGTATCTGCAACATAGGATTATTCTTAGCATTCAATCAAAAAGAAATAATGAGATCTTTTAAAGTGAGTTTAACAAAAAAAAAAAAAAGATTAGAAACAGTTTAAACCCTCTTAAAGAAGGAAATAGGTTCAAAAGAAGCAAATAGGCTCAAAATATCTCACTAGGGTAGTCTACACTATTCTTCTTCCAAAATTTGAAATTGATCCTTTGACCATAATAAATCAAAGAGTACTAGCGTTGTAAAAGAAAAAAAAAATATGATCCTGAATGTAAACATAGCCCTCCTATACATTCACATTAGTAAGCAAAATTAAACTTGAGCCAAAACTAAAACAAAAAGAAAATTTCAATCTCACACCCCCCAAACTTAAACTAAGCATTGTCCTCGATGCTTAAAAATGAATGGAATGCATGCAATGCAAATAGGCAGAGTGTGCATGGAATAAAAATGAGACAAAAATTGAAGGACACTATTTAAAGAAAGAACACAAACCCAGTTAGGTTGCCTCCTAGCAAGCACTTTATTTAACGTCTAGGTAAGACATGGTGGGTATGATGGGTGGGTGGTAGGAATTCAAGATACTTGACGACCTTCATAGCAAAAGGTGGCTTATGTCAAGTGATCTTGAATAATATTATGCGTTGAATTTCGACAAGGCTTGATTGTGATGGTGTTAACGACTCTCCTTGTGAATAAAATGCGACACCATATCCTTGAACTAAGTTGAAGAGATAGGAGTGTAAGGCTCTTCATCTTCGTAAAACTTAGGAATCTCACTATGAAAATATGCACAGCAAACTTCCTTTGGTTGTTCCTCTTTCTCTTCTTAATCATCACCACCGGATTGTTGTTCATTTAAAACTTGGCCATTTTGACCCACTTGAATTTCCAACTTAGTTAGTGTTATGGAGTGGCTTTGAATAATGCTACTCGTTGATTGTTGAAATTGCAAATTGTTTTGAGAGAGTAGCTTCAAAGTGTCCTTCAAAGTGTCAAATGAGTTATGCTGTGATGAAGGTGCAAATTCTTGATTTGGAGCTTGTATGTTGTTCCACGAGTCATGATAAGGGTTTCTCCAAATACGGCGATATGTGTTTGACAATGGTTGTAATGACCCTTCATTAGAGAACTCATGAGGTGTCAGTGCTCTTGGAAAAATGTAGGAAACTCATCTCTGCCTAGGCAGAATTGAAGAGGATCATTGGTCTTGGCACGTAATGTACATACACCATACATCGTTTTATACCACCTAAAATCAAAACAACCTAAAAGGTAAGAAATAAAAATTAAGCTATGAAAATAAAAACAAATAGGGTTTATAAAGTAAGCAATCAGAAGGGACTAAAATCAGTCCCCAACAACAGCGTCAAAATTTTGTTGTGTTCCTTTCAAGTGCAAATATAAAGATAGTATAATGGCACAAGTAAGGGTGTCAAACCACATGGAGTGATTAGACCTCTACAAATTACTAGCTTTATGTGAACCCTAACTAACAATGAAAATACAAATTGAATTTGGATTTTTGTTTGAAAACTAAAGTAACTTGAAAATGCAAGACAAGATAAAATGACTAATTGGTTAACGATGGGATGGGACTAGGGACACCGATTTAATCACTACAAGCTCATTCCATGAAAATTAAGTCAAAGCGTATTCAACTCTCCAATCTGCAACTAGGGCTCATTTTACTTATTTATAATCATCCATTTGATGTGTGGTTATGATCAAGTACTCCTAATCTGCATCCTAGTTATGATGTTCAACTTAGATTACCAATTAAGAATCAATTAAGAACTGTCATAGCCCGTACCGAGAATATATATCGGGAACGTGAAATGACGGGATTACCCTTAGCGGGTACTAAGGTATGTGTGTGTGACATATAATTGGTTTAAAACATACATTCCTAAATTCTTGGAAATGAATTAAATTTGATTTAATAAAGTGATATGTATGTTTGTGTGGCTAGGGTTGTGAGTTGGACTTGTTTTTTTTTTTTGGATGGATCACACCCACACACACGGGACACTTCTCATTCCTTCCCCCGTGTCTTCTCTCTCTCTTCCCTCACGACACACTCTCTCTCTCTTCCTCTCGAAACATACGGACCAACGTCAAAAACCCCTGAAACTTCATGGATCGAAGTGGAGATTAGCACCACCGTGTTCGTGAGTGTCCTACGAACTCAAAGATACCATTTTCAGGTAAGAAATCCTTCGTTTTCACGTTGAAAACTCGAGGTCCGAGTTTGGCACTATTCATGCAATCGTAACATATTGATTTTTAGGACAATTCAAGCTTTAGTGAGTTTAGTGAGGTTCTAAGGAAGCTCGGGGATGTTCATTTGGAAGTTTTGGACGTCGGGATCACCACGTTCAAAGTTGGCCGGTTTTCATGGGATTTCTTCGGTGAGATTTCATGATTTTTAGAGCCTTAAAGTAGTATAGCGTGAAACTACATGTTTAGGGCTTCATTTTGATATAAAATTCGAAGAAAACGGTTGAGAAACGAAGGAGATCAAGTGTTTAAAAAATTTCCCAGTTTTCTGGTGACCGGAAAACTCAGTCCGGCGACATGGGGAAGAAGAAGGGCGTGTGGGGGGCGCGTAGTTCCGTGCCACCCACGGCGCGTGGGGGTGAGTGACAAGCCCAAAATTAATTCTAAAAATTTGTCGACGTCCGTGACGTCGAGTAGGTCACTGTGGTATATTCACATACCCAAATTGAGCACCGTATGAGAAGTTATTTCGAATTGTTGGTTATGTGTTTTAATTAACATTTTTATAGTTGTTTCGCATATAGGTGACAGTTATCCCGAGGACGAGCACATCCAGGGATGTCACGGGGGTTACGACCTATCGACTTACTAGTGAGTGGGCAGTTTTGTTTTCGTATTACCTATATACTACTGTTTTTCCCAGAAAATGCATTATATGAAAATATGTTTTAAAATGCAATGCATGCAATCGATGAGATATTTGAATTGATAATTGATGCATATATATATGAATTGACGCTGTGGACACACATGTGAGTTTTTACATTATTCATACGATTTATTTTATGTGAATTGCATTGAAAGCTCATAACATGCACCCTAGGTGTTAGTGCTTATATTATTCACTGCACCGCACGCTCGCCTTGGATCCAAGTAGGTGAATGTCGTACAGACCATGTGAGGGTTCCGACATGCTAGTCGTATAGATTGCTAGATGTGATTTCGACTAGTGGGTGACCTTAGTTATGCGCGCCGATGATTGATGAGAGAAGCACTAAAGCGTATTCTTACACCTTTCATCGTACAGACTACCTTACGTAGTTCTAAGTGACGTGCAGAGTAGGGCCGTATAGGTCACTGTGGTGACTCCGGCTAAGTGGGATATTGAGCTATAGAATCAGCCGTACAGGACCACTGTAGGGTCTCCGGTTGATTTATTATTTCACCTGATTTATATTGATGCATTCATATTATATTTTGGCATGGCATGACATATTCTTTCTGAAAAGCGTTCAAATATTGTGAGCTGAGTTTTGATGATATATATAATTATGTTTTTATAATAAATTTCTGGGAAAGTATACAGGTTTTACGGTAAGGGGTTAGAAATGTTTTAAATGAAATGTTGTAGGAAAATCTTTGGTTTTACTGACCCACTCATCTTTGTTTGCGCCCCTCCAGGTTCTAGTTAGCAGTTGGTGGCTCACGAGGTTCTTTTCGGCGTTCTGACAGACGTTCTGCATGTAGGACTCACCTGCGGGTGTTGTACTTTTAATTATAGTTCTACTTGACTGCACTTGATACCTACGATCTGAATTCGTGTGTTTTACCTTATAACTCACTCTTTTATGCTAGTAGGTTGTTACTGCTAGTGGTTGGTTTAAATTCTTTCATATTTCTATTATATCTTGCTTCCGTGTTGCACTTTTGGCTACGTCACGCTCACGTGACGGCCATCATGCCTTGATTCTAGGATCGGGGTGTGTCAGTTTGGTATCAGAGCCTAGGTTGCATCCTGTATAAATTGTTAATGCTCTAATGATATTTTGATGTTTTCTGTCAGAATTATGCCGCCTCGTAGGGAATCCCGCCGTACTTCTGAACCTAATTTCCCTGATATCACTCAGTTAGGGGAAACAATGGCCCAGGCTTTTCAGAATGCAATTCGTCCTCCTCCCCCTCCTCAGAGGACACCCCTGGAGACTATGTACAATTTGAAATTGGATCGTTTTATGGGTAATGAGGGTCACGAGGGGCAGAGAAATGGCTAGACCATATTGAGAAGAAGTTTTAGGTGATGCAAAGTCAGGGGAACTTTCCTGCTAATAGGTGGGTTGAGACCACTACCTGGTTTTTTGGACGAGAACCGATAGGTTGGTGAAGGAATCAAACTCAGTTTATGTCCCTAGAGATGGCAGCTGATTGGGAAGTATTTAAAGAGAATTTCAAGAAAAGATTTGTCCCTCCAGAGTACATTGATCGCAAGAAGCAGGAGTTTACTCGATTGAAGCAAAGGAATATGTCAGCGCATGAGTACTACAGGAAGTTTACTGATTTGTCTCGTTATGACCCTGATACAGTTGGTAATCAGGTAGAGATGCTTCGACGTTTCAAGTTGAGAACTAAGAGAAAATGGTGGACTTTTACGAGTGCACTTCCCTGCGCCGATTATCATGAGTTTTTCGAGATTTTGGTTAGGATGGATGACTCCGACAATCTTCCTAGTGATAGTGAGGATGACGAGGAAAAAATGATGGTCAAAAGAAAGATGATAAAGGTAAGGGTATCTTCATTCCGGGACCTTGTAAGACGCATAATTTTAAGAAAAGTGGAGCGAGTTCGAGTTCTTCCAGTGGAGGATATAGTATTACTGGCCCGACGAGAGGTGGTGGAAGATTTTCTAGTGGACCCAGATTTCAGAGGCAGAAGGATTCCGGTGGTGTTGGTGGTTCTGGTGCTCCGTGGTGCTACCGTTGTAATTTCCGTCATCATGGTAAGTGCATGAGAGATGGTGGTGCTTGTTATACTTGTGGACAAATGGGACATCGGGCTTCTCAGTGTCCCCAGGGTCAGCAGAGACCTCAGCAGACCACTATGCCACATCCAACGCCGATTCAGCAGAGCTTTGGACCAGGCAGTTATGGCCAGTAGGGTCGTGGTGGTGCTTACCACTACCAGGGTGATGCTGGTGGTTATTGTCAGACTGGGTATTCCCAAGACCTTGGGGGTTATTCTTCCATGCCAGCTGGTAGATCTCAGTGGCATCAAGGAAGTCAGCCCCATCAGGGAAAAGTTGCTGCAGGTGGTGCAGGATCATCTAGGCAATCTAATCAGTCAGGTCAGGGGCGTACTTCTCAGGGGCAAGGTAATCAAGGAAACAGAGGTCGTGGTGGACGACAGCAAGCTCAGGGACGTGTTAATCACATCTCACTGCAAGATGCTCAGAACCATCCAAATTTGATCATGGGTACGTTAAATGTTCTTGGTCATTTTGCTAGAGTTTTGATTGATTGTGGTGCTACACATTCTGTGATTTCTCATACGTTTGCTCAAATGACTCAACCTCACCCTTTACCTCTAGGATTTGATTTAGAGTTTGCCATGCCTAGAGGAGATAAATGTTATGTTGATAGTGTGTATCTTGGGTGTCCAGTGATGGTAGAGGGCGTAGTTATGCTAGCTAATCTTATTCCATTAGATATTGTGGATTTTGATGTGATTCTCGGAGCAGATTGGTTGCATTATCATCGTGCCCATATTGATTGTTATGGGAAATCAGTTACTTTTTATCGCCCTGGACTACCCGAGGTTACTTTTGTGGGTGAAAGAAGTGGGGTTAGACATGGCGTTATTTCTGCCATAAGAGCAAGGAAGTTATTATCGAAGGGTTGCCAAGGATACTTAGCACATGTGGTGTTAAATGACGTTGTTTTTAGCAGTGTGGAAGAAGTTGGTGTGGCCAGGCATTATCCTGATGTATTTCCTGATGATTTGCCGGGATTGCCTCCAGACAGAGATGTGGAATTCTCTATGGATTTGCTTCCAGGTACAGATCCTATATCTTTAACTCATATAGAATGGCTCCAGCTGAGTTGAGAGAATTGAAAATTCAGTTACAAGAATTACTTGATAAAGGTTTCATTCAACCTAGTTCGTCACCTTGGGGAGCTCCAGTATTATTTGTGAGAAAGAAAGATGGAACTCTGAGATTATGCATTGATTATAGGCAATTGAACCGGGTAACGATTAAAAACCGTTATCCATTGCCTCGCATCGATGATTTGTTTGATCAGTTGAAAGGTGCGTGTGTATTCTCTAAGATTGATTTGAGATCTGGTTATTATCAGTTGAAGATTAAAGATGAAGGTGTACCTAAGACGGCTTTCAAAACCCATTATGGACATTATGAATTTCTGGTGATGCCATTTGGGTTGACTAATGCGCCTGCAGCTTTCATGAGGCTAATGAACGAGGTATTCCAGCAAAATCTTGATAAATTTGTCATTGTTTTTATTGATGATATTCTGGTATACTCTAAGTCTAAAGCAGATCATATTCGACATCTTAACTTGGTATTAAAGAAATTGAGGGAACATCAGTTGTATGTCAAGTTCAGTAAATGTCAATTTTGGTTGACTGAAGTGGCATTTTTGGGGCATGTTGTATCGGCACAAGGAATTCAAGTAGATCCTCAAAACATAGCAGCAGTGGAGAATTGGGAACAACCTCGAACCGTCACTGAGGTACGAAGTTTTCTTGGTTTGGCAGGTTATTATTGACGGTTTGTTCAGGATTTTTCTATGATTGCTTTGCCGTTAATGAAGTTGACCAGGAAAGATGTTAAGTTCGAGTGGGATGAGAATTGTGAGCGGAGTTTCCAGCAATTGAAATATTGCCTCACTCATGCTCCAGTATTGGTACTTCCTGATGATAGCGGTAACTTTGAGATTTACAACGACGCATCTTTGCATGGTTTGGGATGTGTTTTGATGCAGCATAATAGAGTGATTGCCTATGCTTCTCGACAGTTGAAGATTCATGAAAGGAATTATCCTACTCACGATCTTGAATTGGCAGCCATTGTCTTTTCTTTGAAGATTTGGAGGCATTATCTATATGGTGAGAAGTGTAAGATCTTCACAGATCAGAAGAGTCTTCAATATCTATTTACTCAACATGATCTTAATCTTCGTCAGCGAAGGTGGATGGAATTATTAAGTGATTATGACTGCACTATTGAGTATCATCCGGGTCGTGCTAATGTGGTAGCTGATGTACTGAGTAGGAAACCTCAAGGTCGACTCAATGCTTTATATGCTTGTCGTGTTCCCCTTCTTGCAGAACTGAGGGCAACTGGAGTAAAGTTGGAGTTGGAAGATCGAAGCGAAGCTTTTCTTGCTAGTTTTCAAGTCAGGCCAGTTTTGGTTGATCGTATACTCGAAGCTCAGATGGTGGATGAAGAAATTCAAGAAATGGTTCAATTAAGAAATGAAGGGAAAAAGAAAGACCTCAGGATTCGAGAATCGGATGGCATGCTTATGCAGGAGAACAGAATGTATGTGCCGAATAATGAGGAATTAAAGAAGGAAATTTTGGATGAAGCGCATTGTTCAGCTTATGCGATGCACCCAGGAGGAACTAAGATGTATCATACCATCCGACCATTTTATTATTGGCCAGGTATGAAAAGGGAAATTGCAGAATATGTAAGTAGATGTATTATTTGCCAGCAAGTCAAAGCGGAAAGAAAGAAGCCTTTTGGGTGAATGCAGCCACTTCTCGTTCCTCAGTGGAAATGGGAAAATATAACCATGGATTTCGTGTATAAGCTTCCTCGTACACGAAATGGATTTGATGGTGTTTGGGTGATTGTAGATCAACTTACCAAGTTAGCGCACTTCATTCCAGTGAGGGAAAAGTATCCTCTGAATAAATTGGCTAAGTTATTCATCACGAAGATTGTGAAGTATCATGGAGTTCCAGTGAATATTATTGTTGATCGAGACCCAATATTTACTTCTAAATTTTGGGTAGCTTTTCAGGAAGCTCTTGGTACGAAATTGATTTACAGCACTGCTTATCATCCTCAAATTGATAGGCAATCAGAGAGGACTATTCAGACGTTAAAGGATATGTTGAGATCTTCGGTGTTACAGTTTGGTGATTCCTGGCATGATCGCCTAAACTTGATGGAATTTGCCTACAATAATAGTTTTCATTCGAGCATTGGTATGTCACCATTTGAGGCACTTTATGGTAGGGCGTGTCGTACGCCATTGTGTTGGTCTGAGGTTGGCGAAAGAGTATTAGAAGGCCCAGAGATTGTAGATGAGACTACTCAAAATATTCAGGGGATTAAGTCTAACCTGAAAGTAGCCCAGGATCGACAGAAGAGTTTAGCGGATCGACATGCTACTGATCGAGTGTATGATGTGGGTGATTGGGTATTTTTGAAATTGTCACCTTGGAGAGGTGTGGTACGATTTGGAAAAAGAGGGAAGTTAAGTCCTAGGTAGATAGGACCTTATGAGATCACTGAAAGGATTGGTGAAGTTGCCTACAGGTTGGAGTTGCCTCCGAAGTTATCTAAGGTTTATAATGTGTTCCATGTCTTTATGCTTCAACATTATATTTCTGATCCTTCACATGTGATCCCTCCTCAACCGCTAGAGATTAATCCGGATTTGACGTATGATGAGGAACCAGTGACTATCTTGGATTGGAAAGACAAGGTTCTAAGGAATAAGACAGTGAGCTTGGTGAAAGTATAGTGGATGAACCATTCTATAGAAGAATCTACTTGAGAGACAGAGGATCGAATGAGAGAAATATACCCAAGGTTATTTTATGGGTATTAAGCTGTTTAATGGGTCGTATGAATTTCGGGACGAAATTCTATAAGGAGGGGAGATTGTCACAGCCCGTACCGAGAATATATATTGGGAACGTGAAATGACGGGATTACCCTTAGCGAGTACTAAGGTATGTGTGTGTGGCATATAATTGGTTTAACAGATACATTCCTAAATTCTTGGAAATGAATTAAGTTTGATTTAATAAAGTGATATGTATGTTTATGTGGCTAGGGTTATGAGTTGGACTTGTTTTTTTTTTGGATGGATCACACACGGGACACTTCTCATTCCTTCCCCCGTGTCTTCTCTCTCTCTTCCCTCACGACACTCTCTCTCTCTCTTCCTCTCGAAACATACGGACCAACATCAAAAACCCTTGAAACTTCATGGATCAAAGTGGAGATTAGCACCATCGTGTTCGTGAGTGTCCTATGAACTCAAAGATACCATTTTCAGGTAAGAAATCCTTCGTTTTCACGTTGAAAACTTGAGGTCCGAGTTTGGCACTATTCATGGAATCGTAACATGTTGATTTTTAGGACAATTCAACCTTATAGTGAGCTTAGTGAGGTTCTAAGGAAGCATGGGGACGTTCGTTTGGAAGTTTTGGACGTCAGGATCACCACGTTCAAAGTTGGCCGGTTTTCGTGGGATTTCTTCGGTGAGATTTCGTGATTTTTAGAGCCTTAAAGTAGTGTAGCGTGAAACTACATGTTTAGGGCTTCATTTTGATATAAAATTCGAAGAAAACGGTTGAAAAACTCAGTCCAGCGACGAGGGGAAGAAGAAGGACGCGTGGCGGGCATGTAAGTCCATGCCACCCACGGCGCGTGGGGGCGCATGACAAGCCCAAAATTCATTCTAAAAATTTGTCGACATCCGTGACGTCGAGTAGGTCACTGTGGTATATTCACATACCCAAATTGAGCACCGTATGAGAAGTTATTTCGAATTGTTGGTTATGTGTTTTAATTAACGTTTTTATAGTTGTTTCGCATATAGGTGACAGTTATCCCGAGGACGAGCACATCCAGGGATGTCACAGGGGTTACGACCCATCGACTTACCAGTGAGTGGGCATTTTTGTTTTCGTATTACCTATATACTATTGTTTTTCCCAGAAAATGCATTATATGAAAATATGTTTTAAAACGCCATGCATGCAATCGATGAGATATTTGAATTGATAATTGATGCATATATATATGAATTGACGTTGTGGACACATGATGCGATGAAAGTTAAGCACTCAAATTAAACCCTCTTGTTGTCAAATTTTAGTATAAATGCAAGTATGGATCGTTCTAAACCGGAGATTAGGAGGGCTTGCTAAAACCTTTAACCTGACTCAAAACCATAAAAACAAAATTAAAAATGTTTGAATAGACTCAAGGGACTCAAAACAGATTTTAAAGATTCAAAACAACTTAAAAACACTCAAAACTGCCTAAAAACACAAACTGGGCAGATTTTGACTCTAAATCAACTTTGGATGAATTTAGTGTTTTGGCTTGAATCAAAACACTCAAAAACACAAACAAAACATAAATTTAACACTTTGAAACAAGAAAGTAAAAAGGGGATTTTGGTTTGGATGAATTTGAAATAAACAAGCAAGTTATAAAACTAGGCAGATTATAAAATGAATTTGAGAAATAAAATTATGGATGGATTAGTTAGAGGTCCGTTCTTCACACATGACACACTTGTACATGAATCGATTTCCAATTGCTTTTCAATAAACTATTATGCTCAACACCCCAGATTAACCGTGATGCACAAATTAACCCTCATATTTTCCTTTACTCATTGAATTGGATGAATGCATGCGACAACCCAAATTATTCTCTAAAAGTCCCCTATATGAATGCATAATAGAGATACAATCAGAGATCATTACGTTCAATGAAAATCGTAAGTGTTGACGAGACAATTATAA
Source organism: Malus x robusta (assembly GCA_963082935.1). Lineage (NCBI taxonomy): Eukaryota > Viridiplantae > Streptophyta > Magnoliopsida > Rosales > Rosaceae > Malus > Malus x robusta. Next base: position 16,322,490 of record OY720335.1, read on the forward strand.
CTATGAATGCATGATACAATTGCCAAGAATTCAATTAACGCGATTGTGATAAACAACCTTCACTACTTATGAATATAAACTTGTAACGATTAGGTGAAACTCATTTATATTATAGCATCTAATTCATGCATGAAAATTAAGTATGCATCCTTAATAAAAATACAAGAATCAGTTATGAATAAAATAGATAATTGAATTGCAATCACAACTTATCAAATCACAATTGGAAGAAATCAATTCATATCTCAAGCATGTTCATGGCTTCAAACTTCCCCCTAACTAAATGGGGGTTTAGCCACTCATAATTGCAACAAAATCAGAAAATGAATTTAACATTGGAAACAAAAGAAAGAAAACACCCAAACGCTCCAAGTTGACAGCATGCACGTCCAAGCACTTTCCTTTCCTTCCTTTGCTACGGCACAAGGTGTTGGTGAGTGTTTGAAGGTTTGTTTGTATGGAGGAATGGATGTGAAGATAAATGGATGTGTTTGGATGAAGGTTGTATTGAAATGGGAGTGAATGATCTAAAAAAATATGAACTCCATTTATGTTACACACACTTCCTTTTATAGAGGAAGTGCAAGGTAAAGCATGGGTAAAATGGAGTAGTGTTGAAATGATTCAAAGGTGAAAGTGGAGTAATGATGCAAAGCATGAGTAAAATGGAGTGATGTTGAAATTATTCAAAGGTGAAAGTGGAGTAATGATGCAAAGCATGGGTAAAATGGAGTGGTGTTGAAATGATTCAAAGGTGAAAGTGAAGTAATGATGCAAAAAATGGGTAAAATGGAGTGGTGTTGAAACAATGAATGCAAGTAGGGAACATGAATGATTGTGCACATGGTAGAGAAAGGAAAGGGAGGTGGAATGGTGTAGAAATGAGTCAAGGGTTAAGGTGGAGTGATAATTGATGCAAGAAATTTGGAATGATGGAGGGAACAAGGGTGGTGCTAGGCAATGAGTGAATGAAATAGACAAGGAATGTTGTTGGAACTTAGGGACATTGAGGATTAGGAAAGATTAAATCAAAATAAGGTAATCTTGACTCATGTTTCTTCTTTGGTTGCTAAGCTCTTTGTCCTTAAATATTCTTTCTTTTTAACACATTCCAAGCCTCTTTAGTCTTCAATTTCGTCCATCCACCTTGCTCTATGCATATGCTATCCATTCCAAGCCCAAAACTGCTCCAGAATGCACCAAAATGCACCTTATTGCTTTATAAGGCCTATGGACCTACAAACACACGAAAATAGCTTAAAATACATAATCAACTAAGAAATAACAACATAAATGCATGAGAACAAGCTAACTCAGTCGCATAAATATGCTCCTATCAAGTTCTCCCACACTTAGCTTTTGCTAGTCCTCGAGCAAAACAAAACAAACGAAACAAACAAAATATAACCTAAACCTTCCAACATTTGCCTCAGGGATTTTTAATGAAACATGACATGCCAAAGATCACCATTCACATAGATTTAAGCAATCCTTACCCTCGAGCATATTTGATCATAGTCACCATTCACTAGCTCACATTTAATCAATTAAAACAGCATTTGAATGTAGTAACATGCCTTAGAGAATTTCCTCAATTCCTTACTAGATACACTCTTATTTTCACACAAGAATTTCTGACTACACTCCCTATACTAGGTATATGTGAGAAGATTGATGTAAACAAGAAAACTTGCACTCACATATGTTTTTCGACAAAGAAACAATTTCTCGAAGTATTAATGCATGTATATATATGATCTCATGAACGGATTGTCACTACTTAGAAGCGAGAACCAGTGATATCATATGCTCATACCAATTTCAAACTCCACATATTGAAAAACACAACACTCAAGATGGAAGTCAAGGGTTGTAATGGGGTTAAGGGCGTTGGCTAACAAAGAAAGGTAAGGGTAAATAAAAGTTCTTAAAGCGATAGTGAGCAAAGTAATGATGTAGGTACTTAGAATTCTCTTTAGAATGCAGAAATCTACTTTTAAACACAAGGGAAAATTCATGCAACTCATGCATTTATTTTTCTTTTCTTTTTCTTTTTTTTTCACGAATTTTTCTCTCTGCCGTGCCCAATTTCTTTGGCACACAAAAAAAAATTAATACAACTTTGAAATCTAAATTCCCCCACACTTGTTTTCTGCAATAATGTTGATCAAAATGAATTCTTTCTAAGTTATGCTCCACTATACTTCAAGAACAAGGGTATGGATAGTCCTATTCTAGGTTAGGTGGAGATGATGTTGTTTAACAAAGAAAATAGGCTAAACAAGGCTCAATGGGGTTTAAACCTACAAAACAAATGACAAAGGTGGGTTTGGCTATTTTGGCTTTGGTTCACTAAGCAACTTCATCTTGGATAAGTGTTATGCAAATCAATGTCATGCTTGAATGGAACGGACATGAGTTCTAGTATTTGGATCTATAATGATGAACGCATTCTAGGTAGCAACCAAGCAAAGAATAATGAGATCATACAACGACTTTAGAAAACAAAAATGCACAGATTATTAACTCTCCAAATAAACGTTTAGGCTCAAGTCTCACAAGGTTGTAGCGTACATTTGAGTTCCTTCTTTCAAGCATGTTACAAAATTGATTTTTCCTTTATGATTGCATGTGAATTCATAAATTATAACCACAACCAAGCATACACCAAAGAGTAAATCAAATTTTCATCCATATTTATAACTCTCTTTAACAGTCATGTAATTAAAAACCAAATCCTCATCATTGTGTTGGAAGGTACCCTAAGACACAAATAAACACACAAAAACAACTCTTTTTGGGTTTTTCAAAACAATTTTTCAAATTTTTATGAGATTTTTGGATTTTGATGTCAAAACACACTGAAACACTCCAAAACAGCTTAAAAACACTTAAAACAGCAAGGAACAACACTAGAAGTAATGGGTGATAAACTTCTACGAATTTCATGCAAAACAATGGTTATCCCCCCACACATAAATCAAACATTGTCCTCAATGTTTTAGGCATAAACTCACACAACAACAAGCAAACAAACAAACAACGAATAAACATGACAAGTATAGCAAAGTAAAAACCAGACAAAGTAGAGCTTAAGAACGCAAATCTGGTTTTGGAGATAAATGATCTTGTTGACTTTCCACAGCGTTGATCTTGAACTGGTTTGGAATTCTAAGCGAGGAATATAAGAGTTCCCTGATTTGATTGTGCAGTCTACATTCTTCTCTGCTTGATTCTTCTGCACGGCGGGCAGGCACGAGGTAAAGGTGTTGGTCTGTTTCTTTCTTCAATCTTTCCAAGTGCCCACCTCTTGCTTTCTTTCTCCTTCTCCCTAGCTGAGGATGAATTGGTAAATTGTCTCCACATGCTTCGAGGTATCATTTTCACTTTCCTTATATGTTCCCCAAGCAGATGTGGTAGACGAAGAAGAAGCATAAGATGATGAAGATGAGTACTCGAGAGCAAGGCTAGGTAAGCAATCAGGAAGGGGTTCGAGGTTTACAACTCAAATATCAACATGATAATTCAAACCTCCCCTTCTTCTTTACAATACAAGTATTTATAAGCTTACAACTTAAAGTGAAAAATATGAAAAGACATACAAAATAAAGGCTTACAATATAACTTCTAAAAAATTAAATGATTTCATAAAATGTCATTAACCTAGGAATTCTATAAGCCACAAATTTAAAGCTAGATACATGCATTATAACTCCAAAATACATGTATTATATTATAAAACTTAAATCTCAACTGCCAGTAATTTTATGTAATAACACCTTTAGTCATTGGCTTTCATCATTCTCGCTGGGTTAGAAAGAATTCAACTCGAATTCGGATCATCTCTTATTTGGAGTGATAAAATTGAACTCTGCCAGTCTAAACAAACAGATATTTGGAGCATTTAATATTGACTATTGAAGTGTGAATAGCACCCTTAGTAGCATACCTCGCATTATTGACATTCTATTTCTTCATTTGATTTATAATATCAACCAAAACTTTGGAAATTCTAAAGTAGAAAACATCAACCCCAATTAAATCAACATATCCAGAAGTTTCCAATGACCTCATTAATTCATGAAACTCCAACTTTAAAAATTCCTTGTAATCAGCATTTTAATAATTAGACAATATTCCATATCAACATTTCGTTGAACCACACAAGAACTTTGATAGCAAACGTGATAAGTACCATATGGAGAACGGTCAAACTTGGGAGGAAGATCAAGATTTAAGAGACAATCACCTAAAGAATTTCCACAACATATTGGACATGGACTATCCAAGCAACAATAAAATATTGGAGGAATGTCCAGATTTAGATCTTCATCTAAGGGCATCTGCGACATGTTGAATATAACGTCACCCTTGGATCAAGCTGACGTTCTGATACCAACTAATGCAAGGTGCAACGAATAAAATGAAATGAGAACAAAAAATTAGGATAAAATGGATGAATATGTAGGATAGATAGATAGGGTCCACTATCTCCTAGTGCAAGGAGAGACTTGAAAACCCTAAAAACTTTGGTTCTAGTACCAGCCTACAACGAAGACACTAGAAAGAACAATGATGCAAACTCTTATACAAGAGAAAGGCACATAAAAATGAGTTTACAACTCAAATATCAACATGATAATTCAAACAACTTCTCCCCTTCTTCTTAACAAATACAAGTATTTATAAGCTTACAACTTAAAGTGAAAACTATGAAAAGATATAAAAAAATAAAGGCTTACAATATGACTCCTAAAAAACTAAATGATTTCATAAAATGTCATTAACCTAGGAATTCCATAAGCCACAAATTTAAAGCTAGATACATGCATCATAACTCCAAAAATGCAAGTATTATATTATAAAACTTAAATCTCAACTACCAATAATTTTATGTAATAATGTCTTTAGTTCTTAGTTTGCATCATTAATTACACAACATGATCACATAATATATAGGTATGAAGGACAACATGAGTGACATTAAATTCATAGAAAAAACCACCTTAAGCAATTTTGATGTGGAACTCCTTCAAGAACAGCGTGGTTGTATGATTTCTTTGGTGGCGGCAGATGGTGAACGGAAGAATGATTTTGTTTTTGGAAGAAAGGCCAAAGAGAGAGAAGACAAAAAGCTTTGGGCGTCTCCAATGGGGCTTGTGTAAAAGTGGCTGAAAAGCTAGGTTTTATAAGGTAAAAGAGGTTGTTACAGAATGCCAACACATCCCGCTAGCTGAGCATTTATTTCAAACATTTTTTTTTCCTCTTAAAGGGCCATATTCACTTTTGAATCTCTCTCTACATCAAAATCCTTGTTCAATTCTCCACTTTCAGCATCATTTTGCCTCATTTTCCTCAAATGCCCTAAAATACAATTAACTGCACATTAACACTAGTAAAGAGGGTAAAACGCAACCAATTTAACTCAAAAATATCACAAAGAGACTAGGATTGGATGGTATAGATGTATGGAATATATGAGTTATTAGTTTCCTAGTTTTAGATATTTATGTATATTTTACAGAAAATGGTGTGTGAAATGATGAAATCCAAAAAAGTTTGCAATAATTTACCGAATATTTCATGATAAGAATGTGAGTTGATTAAGATCCAAGGACTCAATGATGTTGTAACATGATAAGAATTACCTAAAGATGCATTAACACTTCCAAATACTTTTTGGTGGTGAGCATGACTATCACATTGATTACTGTAGATGAGTTTAAATTCTAAGATTTGTAAAGTAAGATTAAATTCCTCTCAACTAATAATAGCAATCAATGTGGTTGTGGGTGGTAAATAAAAATGCAACTTATTTTAGTTGAGGTTTGCAGGCACTGCTCCTCAAGCTAACCAGTTATCTGGGTTGATGAATTAAAAGTTGATGTGATGTGAATAGAACTTTTGATGGATTGTTCATTGACCCATAAGGATGAAACTATACAATTAGACTAATCTTAATGTCGGACGTATGTGGTGTTGGAAATGTGCCCTAAAAGCCAATCATATGATGATACTTTACGGACATTTCACATATTAAACTAATCTGGTTTAATATAAAGGGCAAAGATTATTATTTAAAGTCGTCTCATATAAATGTTATATGCTTAAACGATAAGTCCAAGGAATATGTAATTGGAAGAATGTGATATAAAGAAGTTAGATTCATGAGACCATTCTCTTTTGTATACATATCCTAAACGTTCCTGATCATAGGATTGCCAATTGGGCATTGATAGTCCATTAAGATCAGTACGTGCTATGTCTTCTCTTAGAAAGAGTGACTGGTCTCGAGTCATTGGTGTGACTGACACCAAGACAAGCATGTAGGTGCTCAAAAGAGTAATTGGTCTCGAGTCATTGGTGTGACTGACACCAAGACAAGCATGTAGGTGCTCAATAGAGAATGAGTCTACTGAATGCGATCAACAAGGAGTTCTCATACTCATGTCACATGAGAACTCATGGTTGGGATAATGCAAAGTAGTTATTTGACCTGAGGCACCATAGTTCTCTTATGGTTAGGTCCTTGATCTTTGACTATGTCAAAGTCACTCTGTCAAAGGGTGTCCAAGGCATAGTTGGGGTTAAGCCATTTAGCCATGAAGTCAAGTGAATGCACAACAAGGGATCTCTAACCTTTAAATCGTTTGAGGGCGAATTCTCTATGTTATGATTAAAAATATTTGGCCAGAATATGAATGAGATTTAGGAAGTTGTTCCAAATCACGTTCAAGGTAATCATATAAGTAAGAGAATCACATTGGATAGTAGACATGAATAAATTATCAAACCAAACAATGTGGTCAAGAGTATTATATTAGTGAAAAACTGTATTGCATTGTAATCCCAAACTAAATAGGTTATCCACCTCTTCTGATTAGCTTGGGTAGCCATAGCATACTGCTAGGTGTAACTCATAGTTTGTGGAAGCCCTAATGGTGTATAATCACTAATGGGAGTATTGAAAGTAAGTTTCAATTCACAATCAATTTGAAGAGTTCTAATCGCCCACTGCCTTGCTAAAAAAAACCTAATGGATCGTACATCGTGTAAGGTAGAGATTGAAGAAACAATGGAGATGAGTAAGGATAATTAAATGGTTTAATTATTTATGGTTAGGATTAATTAATATGTTAATTAATCAAACGAATAAGTTCGTTTTAGCTTTTGAGTAATTATTGGACCTCAAGGCCCATTGGGCTTAGAACCGTCAAACCCATTAAGTTAAGTTGTATGACAACTTACTGACTAAAGACTTAAAAGGGGCCCAAACAGCCCAAAGCCTTTAGAAAGCTGGCCATATCATGAATGAAAGGTTTTTTTGGTTATTTTTGTCACTTAAGTGAAGTGACTATATAAAGGACTTTATAACCAAAATTCATTAGGGTTCTCTCTTAAGGAAATTGGAGAGAACAAAAGCTCTCTTTTTCTCTCCAAGAGGTCGGGCCCCTTGGTGGGGATTTACTAGTATCAATCCTCCTCCAAGGTCACTTATCTTTTCTTCAAGTCCCTCCTTGGTGTGGAAACTTAGAGGTTCCCTTTCTTGGGAGCTTGGAGAATCCATTCCTTCATCTATATCCAAGAAGTCATGGAGCCAAGAAGCAAAGTTCCTCCATCCACATCCATGAAGCCAAGGAGCAAAGAGACTAAGGAAAGAAGGCCCTCACATAGGTGAATATCCTTTGCTAAGCAAAGAGGTGCTTCAAAGGTATAAAAGTTTCTCAACTCTTTTCTTTAAGATTTGAGTTGATTCTTGGTTCACCACAACTACTAGGCCTTGAATTTCATGGGTAAAGTTTTGTTTTTGAGTGCATACAAGCATGATTCCGACTTTAATTGTTAATTGCATGCATAGATGTTGCTCAAATGAACTTGTTTTCACAAATTTTTCCTTCATATGGATGTACTTTTCAATTGACACATTATAATTTAATGTAGGATTTATGCCCTTCTATAAAGAATATTCTTCTTGACTCTGAAGGAAAGTGTGTGGCAGTTAAGTACTTCTTGGATGATTGGCCAACAAATGGTGCAAAGTTTGCATTGGAAAAATCTTGTGTTCACTAAGACTCTTAAGACAAATCCTTGGGTAGAATGTATGCTGCTAAATATGACTGAAATAAACATGGAGAGTCCAATGAAAAAAAAAAATCTTCGTAATTATGCTATATTAAAAGGTCAATGTTATATCACCGAAAATCAGTGTTCACATTTTTCTATTTTTTCATCTGCAGCGGAGATAATGATGTTTGAGAGCAACGTTGTTATATATAAGTTCGTGCAGGACCTCCACATTTTTTTGACTGGAGGTGACGATGAAAATGAATTGATTTTAGCCACAATTCTCCAAGGGTTCTTTGATGTAGTTACCCATCTCTTGAGGTAGTCTTGGTCACAAATTTTTCCATTAAATCTCTTCCTTTCTGATGATTATTTGTCCATACGTTTGATGTATAGTCTTCCAATATTTTCTTGCAGGAACAACATTGACAAACGGGAGGCACTAGAGAATCTGGATCTTATACTTTTATGTTTTGATAAGATTGCTGATAGAGGGTATATGCTATATGCTTCTTAAATTCTCACACTCTACATTTATGCTTATGTGTATCTGCAGAGTTCGTTAGTCTTTTAATCATGAGTATGGCAGAGTGACAGTAGATCAGATGTGCACAATTGTATGCACCATATGTTATTATACGAAAAGATGGATACTTGAAGAAAAAAAAATTCTCACACTCTACAAACTTAGCTACAGTCTTTTAACAGTGGTACACTTCATCCTAACAATAACAAACAATAGTCGTCCATAGATTGTAGCTAATATTCCCCCTCTAAGGAGCATTTTATCCAGAAACATCCCAATATGTTCAAAATGGGTATTGCTTGGTTCATCCTCAATCGTATTGGAATCAAATTAATTAACTTTCACTCATGCCATTGCTTAAAGGATAAGATGTGTTGATAGCTTCCTATCCAATATCATCAAATCTTGAAATTTACAACCAAATTTTAGTATGAAAACATCACCAATCCTTTTACTAAAATGCAGACCATAACACAAGCATGGGTTATAGCAAGTGAGCATCTAACCAGAACCCTTCTTAAATGATTTTGTCTTGCACACAAAGAATCAGCTGGCATTATTTTTATTTATTCTTAGTTCTTTTTTCATCATAAGGATTCGACGTAAGATAGGAGTGTCGGTTATCGACTACCTGACACTTTCCCTTTCTTCCTTTATCCGAGTTTTGGACCAGCAATGTAAGATAAACTTACACAAGCGGAGTTAGTGGAATAAGGCTTTGTTGTTGTTGTTGAATTCTTTTCTACTAAGGAAATTTGTTTCTTATTTTGACTAGGTCTTATTGAAGGATTATTTTGTGAAAACATGTTCATTTAAGCAACATCATATAGCATGCTAATAACAATTAAAAGGCGGAATCATGCTTGCATGCACTTAAAACAAAACATTAACCAAGAAATTCAAAGCCTAATAGATTGGTGAACCTTGACTCAACTCAAAACAAAGTGAGTTGAGAAATATATTTACCTTTGTAGATTCCTCTTTGCATAAGCAAAGGCTAATCACCCAAAGAGAGGGCCTTCATTCCTTGCATCTAAAATCTATGGATTTGGATGGATGAAAAGGTTTCTCCAAGTTCCCAAAATTGAGAACCTCTAAGTCTCCACGCCAAGGTTAGATTGGAGAAGAAATGAGTGACCTTGGAGTAGTGGGATTGCTAGATGCACCCTCCAAGGGGGCCGGCTTCCTAGAGAGAAAAATGAGAGAAATGTTCTCACCAATTTTCTCTAATGAAAACCCTAAATGAATTTTGGCTATAAAGTCATATTTATACCTTTATTCATTTGAGTGGCAAACTTGTAAATAAGTCCAAGTTCACTACCCTTAACAATATGGCCGGCCTTAGGGTGTATTTGGGTTGTTTGGGCCTTTGTGAATATTTAGTCATTAAGTTGTCATACAAAGTCAATGGGCTTGACGTTCGAAGCCCATTGGGCCTTAAGGTCCAAAACTATCCCGAGGTCTTTAACGAACTTATTCGTTTGATTAATTAACATATTAATTAATCCTTGCCATAAATAATTAAACCATTTAATTATTCTTACTCATCTCCATTGTTTCTTCAATCTCCACCTTACACGGTGTACGATCCATTAGGTTCCTTTTAGCGAGGCAGTGGGCGATTCAAACTCTTTCAAATCGATTGTGAATTGAAACTTACTTTCAATTCTCCCTTTAGTGATTATACACGTTTAGGGCTTCCACAAACCAAGAGTGACACCTAGCAGCATATCATGGTTACCCAAGCTAATCAGAAGAGGTAGAGAACCTATTCAGTTTAGGATTACAAATGCAATACGGTCTTTCTCTAATACAATACTCTTGACCACGTTGTTTGGTTTGATAGTTTATTTATTCATGTCTACTATCCAATGTGATTTGTGTGCTTACATGATTACCTTGAATGTGATTTGGAACGCTTTCCTAAATCTCATTCATACTCTGCCCAGAGGTTCTAAATCATATCATAGAGTATTCTCCCTCAAACAGTTTGAAGGTTAGAGATCCCTTGTTGCGCATTCACTTGCCTCCATGGCTAAGTGGCTTAACCCCAACGATGCTGTGGACACCCCGATGGGGTGACTTTGACATAATCAAAGATCAAGGACTTAACCACAAGACAGCTGTGATGCCTCAGGTCAAAGGACTACTTTGCATTATCCCAACCATGAGTTCTCATGTGACATGAGTATGAGAACTCCTCGTTGATCGTGTTCAGTAGACTCATTCGCTATTGAGCACCTACATGCTTGTCTTGATGTCACACACACCAATGACTCGAGACTAGTCACTCTCTCATATGAGTTCGGATCTAGATGAGACCTTGATTCCCTGGCTTGAGCTATCGCCCCATTAGTGTCTTAGTGTCGGTACACTAGAAACACTTTCTGGTTGGAACCGAATAGAGAGTTCATACATGAACTTTCCCATCCAAACAACATTGTTGTAAGCTTCTATATGGCAATATATTTTGCATTCATAATGGAACACACTAAAGTCATTACTTGAATGTTTCCATCCAAATATCTCTTTAGTCATAATAAAGAGATATCTGTTAATCTCTTCATTCATAATGAAGAAACATCCAATGATGGATTAGATTCATAATCTAATACATTTACGCTTCCATTACGTTACTCTAATTCTTCCTCATTCTTTGAGGAATCTATCCTTTAGTATTTCTTAAATACTTAAGGACTCACTTGACAGTTGCCATGATTCTAATCCTGGGCTTGCATTGATATTGTCTTGCACCGTTCTAGGTACAATTCGTATCAATGTTTTTCATACAATATGAAATTTATAAATCACCTTTCTGCATATGCATAAAGGATTCTATTTATGCATTATTTCTTTGGGAGTCAAAGGGTAAGTTCCCTTTGAGAAGAGCAACTTCCTAGTCTCACTAGAGTTGTCTTTCTTATTGAAGTTTATCATCATATGAGAAACTTCCTAGCGTCTATTGTCTATTATTAGGGATTGATATAATCCAATTATATCATGAAATATATCATTATAGATTTCCATCCCATGTATATAGACTATATCTCCCATATTCATTCTATCGTTATAGAATTTTTAAAGTCATAACTTTAACAAAGAATTTTTCTTTTCATTTCCAAAATTAATATATCATATATATATATATATATATATATACAAATTTAGGAATATGATTAACTCCCACTAATCTTTTGTAAACCTAGTAAACAAAAGATTTATTTACATCTTTATGAGAAATCAAACGATTTGATCTTTCTCTCATAAGACGCTTATGGCTCCCACTAGCTTGATGAGATTCATGATGGATGGATCTTTACAACTTACATGTCTTGTGATTCATAGTTTTAGACATATATTATTAAGACTATCTTAATAATGGTTTCGGAAACCCATATTATGTCCAAACATTGAATCACCATTTAGTTGTAGCTAGCTATCTTCGAATTAATTGAAACTAAGACTACGTCAAAGATGGTTCCTTCAAAGTCAACCATTATCTTTGATTGTAGTCACCTTAAGCTACCAATTAGCTATTAAGGTTTCATTATTTCGGGTCAAATGGTATTTTACCATTTCCTTGAGTATATATCATATATATACACTCAATGTAGTCACAAGGATTTTCATTCTTATTTCTTTCGAATTAAGAGGTGCAACTCTATGACATAGTCATAAAGTTCAAACCATTCAACTGAGACGGTTTATAAATCCTTCTCGACTATCTTGGAGCTTGTGGTATAGGAACTAGGTTGTTATATTTGTTGATCATCATCTTGTCTCTCAAAGAACCCATTCTTTGAGTTCTATTCCTAGTTCATTTGCTCTAAGGAAAATCATATTGTAGGATTACAATGAACTACTCAACAAACAACATTTGTTGGTTGGTTTATAGAAGTGATATCCAAATGTTAATTTAAGGATACCCACAAGATAATTTTTAAACAAATATTGCTTATTAGCACACAACCCCAAATCTTAACATGATTAAGATTTGTCTTTCTTTCCAACTACATCCTATGGAGTCATGAAAATTTTGAAAGATCTTCTAATTGACAATCATATTGTTTTTAGAAGTATATATCCTATATATGGGTAATTGATAACATCCAACGAACTAAATCTTATTCAAGTTCGTTCTTCTCCTTATTGGAGAAATCCATTATCATATGATGCTTCTTTCCTTGATATCTTTCAAGGAAACTATTTTAAAGTGTTACCATTCCTTGGATCAAATCTAAGGATGTAAATACTTTAGACGTCTTACTCATCAACATGCATTTCTTGAATTCTTTGAAACATTTTGCAAAGTATTCGGACTTGTGTTTATTCAAAATAAACTATAGTCCAACCGAAGGTGATCTTCGGTGAATGTTATATAACATGAGTAGTATTATGTTGTGGACAAGTGCCACTAGCATCTAAGTGAATTAACCTCAACAACTTTGTGATTCCTTTTTCTTTCCAAAAGAATAAAGATTCAAACATTTTGCCTCTATACAATTTTAATAAGAAGGTATTGGATCCAGATCTAACGATCCAAAGCATCCATTTATGACCAACTCGTAATTTATGTTTTAGAGGTATCACAACTTTAGTTGGGATTAGTCACTACCTTGCAACCTTTTGGGTTTTAAGCATCGTTATATTCTAAACAGTTAACACTACCAAATCATCTCTACTATAGAGAAAATTAATTAGATTACAATAATCTAATCATTCATTAATAAAGAACATTGTTTTGTCAAACAAAACATTTATCCATTTCACATAGTGACGGAATTTAGTTCCTTAAAATTGGAATATAAAGACAATCTATGTTTTTCTAATTTTCTTTGGTAGTTCATTTGAGGAAGGAAGTACCATCTGCTTTCGCAGAGATCTATATTTGATTCACTTTCCGAATGTGAAGTACTTTCTCTTCTCTCATTAATCTTCTACTTCTTATTAGCCACACTTTTACAACGATTGTAAAACATAGTTACTAATACGGAATCAAGCATTCAAGTAGAAGAACCAACTGTTTTGAACTTTTCAAGAACAATTTACAACACCTTCGAAAGGTGTGTTCTTGACATTTGCAAGACATTTCTTGCAAATACCCTTTCCAATGTCCATCCTTTCATAAAGAAAGTTTGTTCCCTTGGAGTTATTTCGCTTTCTTCATTTGACTTCTCCTTTGACTACAATAGTCATGGTCCCTAAACTCCCACTATCTCTCTTGAAACTTATTTCAATTGTGTTATACACATCAAACATTTTGGAGAGCATGTGTTTATTGTTCACTATTTAGTTTACAATAAACTTAGTGAACAATTAGGATAGGGACATAAAGGTGAAGTCCTAGCCTAGTTTCCGTCTCGTTAAGTGGTTTATCACTTCAACACTCAATGATTCAAAATCATCATAAGTCCATGTTTATGGACTATTTTTGTCAACCAACCATTATGTTCTAAACATAATTACAAACTTTCAAGAGTTGTATAAGGCAACTCTCATTTCTTCATACAACAATTTGTAAGTGAAGAATCATGGCACATAAAGTGTCCATGCCTTTGTGCTTTCTTCTTAAGTTCTTTGTTCATTTAACAAAGAAATAAGCACTAGTGTTTGCATTGACAAAGGGTTGTTCAAAACAACTTATTATTTCTTCATACAACGATTTGTAAGTGAAGAACTAATAACACTAAAAGTGTCCTTTTCTTTATGCTAATCTTCGTAAGTTCCTTTGTTCATATAACGAAGGAATAAGCATTGGTTGTTTGTGTTGTCCTCTTCATGATAGACTTTTCTAACATGTTCTTCCAATGATACATTATCATTAGGAAGATTGTGAGGATGAGACTACTTAGGTACATATCCAATCCTTTTAAGACATTCTTTGGGATTGTGGTACCAAGTCCGGAAACTAAAACATTCGGTTTTATTTGTCAAGTGTTGGATAGCGTTTGCAAATATATTGGTAAACAAATACATAACGAATATAAATTGATTGATTTTAAGCCATTTGATTCGGGTCTTTAAATCAAAATAGCACGACCCACTATTTTTGGCAAATTCCATATCCCTCATTGAAATTCGAGAGTTTTGGATGAAACTCTTAGTAGGGTATAGGAGGCTCACTATTACCAAGCCCACCTCACAATGATATGATGTTGGCTAGCATTAATAATAATGAGAGAGTACGCTTACTCATTTGCAACTAATGCAAGTACCCATCTTATTTGGCCTCTAGAGAATGTCACCTCACAATGATATGATGTTGGCTCCATTGCACTTAGTTAAGTCATTCCCACCATGCTTAGTTCGTGAAGGGGTTCAAGAATAGCCTCACGATGATACGATGTCAGCCATCCTCGTTGCCTACACTAACCTCATCATATGTTTATGGATTCCTCCTGAGTATAAGCATGCACTTTGTACTCCCCCATGATAGGGTGAAGCCGGTGTACAAGTCATAAACGATTGGATCCCACCACGGTGGAAGGCTACGAAAGAGTGTTCAAAGCACTCTCATGCTTATCAACTTAATAATGGTTTGGTTGAGGGTATAGGTCTCATCACATATATATATATACATTTTAATCTCTATTAGAACAATTTTGGTCCTATTACAACTATTGGTCAATATGATTGTTTTTAGTTGTATATAATACTCCCACTATGCTTATAAAACGGTGTTTTAAAGCAAGAGTATATGATACTACTAACATACCTTTGCATTCATTTGATGGACTATATAGTTGCCTTAGGGCCTTAGGATGACTATGAACCTTTGTTTAGATTCAACACGAGCCTTGTGTTGAATCTCGGTCTAGGGATGGTGATTGATTTTAGTTACGCGTTTAATCACATTAAGGCGTGTTGTCTTAGGGGCGTTGGACCCAACTACTTCATTTTCATGCATATCAAATAAAACGAGAAATAAGTACTTCAAAGTAAAGGTGAGCTTATGCTCATTACAACATTTGCATAAAATAAATTACTTTAAAGTAAAGAAGAGCTTAAGCCCTTTTACAACATTTGATCAAATCAAATTACAACCAAAATCTAATCTACACATTCCCATGGTTCAAACAAATTTGAAACGGCCTATCACATAGCTCAATTATCGTAGGCTTAGGTTCATAATCACCCTTTAATTAATTAACACTTTAACTAATTATATTGAATGCAACATTTTCATTTGGTTTTTGTATCCATAAAATTGATTTAAATGGAGCTAAACAAAATGAAAATCCAATTCTCATTTAAAGAGACAAAACAATTTTGTTCTCTACTTAATTTGGGCCATCTTGCAATAACCACAACATTTGGGCTATATTGCGAAAACATAAACTTTTGGGGTCACTTTGTAAAAACACAAAAGTCCACTACTTCATGTAATTACAACTAGAACCCAAAATTTAAACAATGCAAAAACTTCATTAAAGGATCAAAACAATTTGTCCTTTAGCGTTTTTGGACCTAAACGTAAAAACGTTAACTTTTGGGCCAAAGTGCAAATACACAAAAGTATCAAAACTTTATGTAATTGCATAAAAGACCCAAAAGTACTCCCACTTGAGGGAGGGCCGGTTTTGGAAGAGAAAAGGGTGATGTGTGTGTTGATTTGTGAGTTTTGACATAAATCATGCAAGTGGTGCAAGTGGTGTGTGTGAAAGGAAATTAATCCTTTCACACCCACCATAATATCTCTTACATCTCTTACACCATTTAAACAAATATCTAACACATTAAATCATTTGAAAAACATAAAACATAAACTTTATGAAATAAATCAAAACTTTGAATCAAAACACAAAACTTTTTGTTCTTGGCAAAAATGTCAAGAACAATGAAGAACACTCATGGAAAAACTCAAAATTTTCCATGAACATTTTTCACCCAAAAAACATTCCAAAACCATTTTAACTTAAGGGAAATAACATATAACCAAACTAGGGTACATAGGGGTTCCAAAAGTCACCTTAAAACATTTTTAACAAGTCAAACAAGAACCCAAAAATCCACCCTTTGGATTTGGCCGAATTTCCCCAAAGTCATGGCACCAAATTTTTAGCTCCAATATTTATGCTCATATGAACTACATCTACAACATTTGAGATGGCAAATTTTTTACCAAAATTTACATTCAAAAAACAAGAATAAAGCTTGTAACATATTACAACTTTTAAATCACAAACTATGAACTACAAAACCCAAAAGGATTCACCAACTACTAGACCTAGGCTCTGATACCACTTGAAGGATTATTTTGTGAAAACATGTTCATTTAAGCAACATCATATAGCATGCTAATAACAATTAAAAGGCGGAATCATGCTTGCATGCACTTAAAAACAAAACATTAACCAAGAAATTCAAAGCCTAGTAGATTGGTGAACCTTGACTCAACTCAAAACAAAGTGAGTTGAGAAATATATTTACCTTTGTAGATTCCTCTTTGCATAAGCAAAGGCTAATCACCCAAAGAGAGGGCCTTCATTCCTTGCATCTAAAATCTATGGATTCGGATGGATGAAAAGGTTTCTCCAAGTTCCCAAAATTGAGAACCTCTAAGTCTCCACACCAAGGTTAGATTGGAGAAGAAATGAGTGACCTTGGAGTAGTGGGATTGCTACATGCACCCTCCAAGGGGGCCGGCCTCCTAGAGAGAAAAAGGAGAGAAATGTTCTCACCAATTTCTCTAATGAAAACCCTAAATGAATTTTGGCTATAAAGTTATATTTATACCTTTATTCATTTGAGTGGCAAACTTGTATATAAGTCCAAGTTCACTACCCTTAACAATATGGCCGGCCTTAAGGTGTATTTGGGTTGTTTGGGCCTTTGTGAATATTTAGTCATTAAGTTGTCATACAACTTAAGTCAATGGGCTTGACGTTCGAAGCCCATTGGGCCTTAAGGTCCAAAACTATCCCGAGGTCTTTAACGAACTTATTCGTTTGATTAATTAACATATTAATTAATCCTTGCCATAAATAATTAAACCATTTAATTATTCTTACTCATCTCCATTGTTTCTTCAATCTCCACCTTACACGGTGTACGATCCATTAGGTTCCTTTTAGCGAGGCAGTGGGCAATTCAAACTCTGTCAAATCGATTGTGAATTGAAACTTACTTTCAATTCTCCCTTTAGTGATTATACACGTTTAGGGCTTCCACAAACCAAGAGTGACACCTAGCAGCATATCATGGTTACCCAAGCTAATCAGAAGAGGTAGAGAACCTATTCAGTTTAGGATTACAAATGCAATACGGTCTTTCTCTAATACAATACTCTTGACCACATTGTTTAGTTTGATAGTTTATTTATTCATGTCTACTATCCAATGTGATTCGTGTGCTTATATGATTACCTTGAATGTGATTTGGAACGCTTTCCTAAATCTCATTCATACTCTGCCCAGAGGTTCTAAATCATATCATAGAGTATTCTCCCTCAAACAGTTTGAAGGTTAGAGATCCCTTGTTGCGCATTCACTTGCCTCCATGGCTAAGTGGCTTAACCCCAACGATGCTGTGGACACCCCGATGGGGTGACTTTGACATAATCAAAGATCAAGGACTTAACCACAAGACAGCTGTGATGCCTCAGGTCAAAGGACTACTTTGCATTATCCCAACCATGAGTTCTCATGTGACATGAGTATGAGAACTCCTCGTTGATCGTGTTCAGTGGACTCATTCGCTATTGAGCACCTACATGCTTGTCTTGATGTCACACAAACCAATAACTCGAGACTAGTCATTCTCCCTGAGAAAAGACATAACACGTACTGATCTTAACAGACTGTCAATGCCCAATTGGCAATCCTATGATCAGGAACGTTTAGGATGTGTCTACGAAAGAATGGTCTCATGAATCTACTTCTTTAGATTGCATTCTCCCAATCACATATTCCTTGGACTTTATCGTTTAAGCATATAACATTTATATGAGACGGCTTAAAACAATAATCTTTGCCCTTGATATTAAACTAGATTAGTTTAACATATGAAATGTCCGTAAAGTATCATCACATGATTGGTTTTAGGGCACATTTCCAACACTTATTCAATTCCTTCATAATGTAATGGAAGTTGGATTTGACTTCTTAATGGCTTCTTTACCCTTAAATCGATTCATTGTATGCGCCCCAAATTCAGATCAAATCCTCTTCGATCACCTTGTTCTTGGAAGAAATAAGAATTGCAATTTACTAGGTGAAGACAGTTTAACTGGCACAATTTCCATCGTGCTCCTCTTTATACTCTTTTGGGGTGAGACATGAGAATGAGCAAACCCTACAACTGAAAAAAGGCAAAAACAAAAGAATGTTATATATAGGCAAAAGTTAGAGAGAACTTTTGCTAGAGACATGAGTGAAGCAGGTGCAATGTATCACACTGTTTATTTTCGTAACTATAAAACAAAAGGATTGCAAGTAAAGAGAGGAAGAAATGGGTATTGATATTATTGCTTTCACTCTTTTCTTTTATGTGTGCTGTGATTATACACAAAATGCTCCTTATATAGAGCTATATCCGTTAAGAATCATAAAAATGAAATGAGTGCATTTTGAAAAACATTATACAACAACAACAATGCTACTATTCTTCAGTTTTCCTCACTTTTCATCTTTGGCTAAAACATGTGGACATTCATTCCCACAAATTTTACAACACTCCCTCTTGGATGCCTACGTATCAAAATCAATTGCCTTATTAAAACCTGGCTAAGAAATACCACAACAACAACAACAACAACAACAAAGCCTTTTCCCACTAAGTGGGGTCGGCTATATGAATCCTAGAATGCCATTGCGCTCGGTTTTGTGTCATGTCCTCCGTTAGATTCAAGTACTCTAAGTCTTTTCTTAGAGTCTCTTCCAAAGTTTTCCTAGGTCTTTCTCTACCCCTTCGGCCCTGAACCTCTGTCCCGTAGTCACATCTTCGAATCGGAGCGTCAGTAGGCCTTATTTGCACATGTCCAAATCACCGGAACCGATTTTCTCTCATCTTTCCTTTAATTTCGGCTACTCCTACTTTACCTCGGATATCCTCATTCCCAATCTTATCCTTTCTCATGTGCCCACACATCCCACGAAGCATCCTCATCTCCGCTACACCCATTTTGTGTACGTGTTGATGTTTCACCGCCCAACATTCTGTGCCATACAACATCGCTGACCTTATTGCCGTCCTATAAAATTTTCCCTTGAGCTTCAGTGGCCTACGACGGTCACACAACACGCCGGATGCACTCTTACACTTCATCCATCCAGCTTGTATTCTATGGTTGAGATCTCCATCTAATTCTCCGTTCTCTTGCAAGATAGATCCTAGGTAACAAAAACGGTCACTTTTTGTGATCTTCGCTAGATTGCTCCGGTCATTAGTGTGGATAACTATATAAATGGATAGAGATAGGAAAGCGAACACAAGATGTACGTGGTTCACCCAGATTGGCTACGTCCACGGAATAGAAGAGTTCTCATTAATTGTGAAGGGTTTACACAAGTACATAGGTTCAAGCTCTCCTTTAGTGAGTACAAGTGAATGATTTAGTACAAATGACATTAAAAGAAAAGAAAGAAATATTGTGGGAGAATGATCTCGTAATCACGAAACTTCTAAGTATCGGAGTGTGGTATCGTCTTGACTTGCCTTATCTGTCTCATAGGTAGATGTGGCATCTTCTCTGGAAGTACTCTTCCTCCATCCAGGGGTGGTATCTTTAACTGGTGGAGATGCACAAGGTAATGTATCAATTTCACTTGAAGCTTACTTGTAGTTTCAGGCTTGGTCAAGTGCGATACAAACCATGTAGTAGGAGTCCCCCAAGTCGCCGAGCTAGGGGATCTGCTGAAAGAGGTGACAGACAAGGTAAGCAATCAGAGCTCTGGTTGTTTGTTCACATTCTCCCCATCTTGCAGGCAGCATGAAGGATAAAGAGAAGAAAAATGAGAAGAGATGATATGGGATACTTTTGCTTTTGAAGAAGTAACTTTCCACAGGCTTATTCTTGAACTGAGCTAGAGGGTTTTCTGGTTTCCTCCAGAGTATAAGGCCGACTGAAGAATTTGAGGGTCAAAACAAGTCCATCAAATCTAGAGTACGTTCGACCCTGCTGATATGGGATACTTTTTCTTTTGACAGAGTAGTGGATGTATCGGCACATGTGCTGTTATGCTTGTCTCCACATGCTTCCTTGTATCCTTCTCACTTGCTCTATCTGTTCCTCAGGCAGATGCGGTATCTTCCCTGGAAGCATAAGATGTTGAAGATGAGTACTCGAGAGCAATGCCAGGTAAGTAATCAGGTAAGGGGTTCCAGGCAGTCAGTTCCTGGCTGGAAGCTTGATTCCAAGTGCTGACTGATTGCTCTCTTTCTCCTAATCTTGCAGGTACGAACAAGGCCAAAGGAAAAGACAGGGAAAAAGCATGATATGGGATACTCTTGCTTTTAACCCTAATGATATGAGATATTCTTGCTCTAGTATAGCTTGTTTGCAGAGGTATTATCGGGGGGAAAGAAAGCTGAATATTTTGAAAGGCTTCGTTAGGAGTGCCCTCTTAGATATGAGGAAGGGTTGAGCATTTTTGCAGGTCTGCCTATCCGTTGGGGATGGAGGTCGACATATATAGGAGTCTCCCTAACAACAAGTAGTAATGCTATTCCTTTACCCTGCTTGGTCATAGCACGGTAGTGGGAGCTGCCAGCTTCACATGTTTTAACTCTGTCAAAGCACTTTGAAAAAGTGGTCTGTGGTATCTGGAAAGCTGATGTTACGTGTGAAGATTACAGACAAGCTTTATCCAAGGAGATCCGGCTCTTGAAGTTGGGAAAGTGGTGCCTTTTCGGTTTTCGAACAAGCAATCCTATCGAGGATCTGGCTCTCGAGATTCGGAGAACGATGCCTCTTCGATTTTTGAGAAAGCAATCATGTTGGGGGTCTGGCTCTCGAGATTCGGAGAGCGGTGTCTCTTCGATTTTTGAGAAAGTAATCATGTTGGGAGTGTTGCTCTCGAGATTCGGAGGGCGGTGCCTCTTCAATTTTGGAGCAAGTAATCTTGTTAGGAGTGTTTTCTCGAATGTGAGTAAAGGTTGGGCATGTTTGCTAGTCTACCTTGCCACGAAGCACAGAGGTTGACACACAGGGACTTTCCAATTATCCAGCAATGGTACTATTCCTTTACCCTCTCTTCGATTTTTGAGAAAGTAGTCATGTTGGGAGTCTGGCTCTCGAGATTCGGAGGACAGTGCCTCTTCGATTTTGGAGCAAGCAATCTTGTTGGGAGTGTTTTCTCAAATGTGAGTAAAGGTTGGGCATGTTTGGTAGTCTACCTTGCCACGAAGCACAGAGGTTGACACACAGGGACTTTCCAATTATCCAGCAGTGGTACTGTTCCTTTACCCTTATGGGTAATAATATGGTAGCTAAACATTCAAAATTTATGTGTCTAAACTTTGTTAGTGCTGTTTCTTTGCTATTATTTTACCCTTCTTGGTCAGAGCAATGTAGTGGGAGATACAAGCTTCACGTGTCTCAACTTTGGCAGAGAACTTTGGCAAAGTTATCTGTGGTACCCATGAGCTGCTGTTGCGTGTGGGAAGTGGGTGATTGAACAGTAAGATTCATGTGCTTTCTACTTCACCAGAAGTCTTCGACAGAATGCCCATAATTTCTGCAAAGCTGAGTGTGCGTGTGACAGGTGCTGACAAGGCTGGAAAAGTAGGTGCCTCTTCGATTTCTGAGATCGGCTCTCGTGGTCTCTGAGCAGCCCAGCTTTTGAGAAAGCAAGCGCCTCTTCGATTTCCGAGATTGGCCTTCGTGGTCTTTAAGCAGCCCAGCTTTTGAGAAAGCAAACGCCTCTTCGATTTCTGAGCAGGCGCCTCTTCGATTTTTGAAGCTCCGTCAAGTGCAGATTTTTATAGGGGCTGGCATTAAGTTCCAAAGCACACTTGAATCTCCACCAGTAGAAGCTCCATTCTTGCCCTTCTAAGATCTTGATTTGTCCGACCTCTTATCTCTTCAACACCTTTGAAAATGTCTGGCCCCTCCGACCGTCGTTTTGACTTGAACCTTGCTGAAGAGGCAGCCCCGCCTTCTCCAGACAACATATGGCGCCCATCCTTCGTCTCCCCTACTGGTCCTCTTACCGTTGGGGATTCCGTGATGAATGATATGACCGCTGCGGTGGTGGCCAGGAACCTTCTCACTCCCAAAGATAACAGACTACTTTCCAAACGGTCTGATGAGTTAGCTGTTAAGGATTCTCTGGCTCTCAGTGTTCAGTGTGCAGGTTCTGTGTCTAATATGGCCCAACGCCTATTTGCTCGAACTCGCCAAGTTGAATCATTGGCGGCTGAAGTGATGAGTCTCAAACAGGATATTAGAGGGCTCAAGCATGAGAATAAACAGTTGCACCGGCTCGCACATGACTATGCTACAAACATGAAGAGGAAGCTTGACCAGATGAAGGAATCTGATGGTCAGGTTTTACTTGATCATCAGAGATTTGTGGGATTGTTCCAAAGGCATTTATTGCCTTCGTCTTCTGGGGCTGTACTGCGTAATGAAGCTCCAGATGATCAACCTCTGATGCCTCCTCCTTCTAGGGTTCTGTCCAGTACTGAGGCTCCGAATGATCCCCCTCCGGTGCCTTCTCTTTCTAGGGCTCTACCGACTGCTGAGACTTCTCCTCAGCAACCTTTGTGAAGGCTCCCTCTTGTTTGTTTATTTTGACTCATGTATATGTACATATTTGTAACTTATCAGGGATATCAATAAATAAGCTTTCCTTCATTTCAACGTATTGTGTTAAATACACCAAAGCCTTCTTCGCTAAGTTCTTTGAATTTTCTTTTGTTGAAGCTTGTATGTTGAAGCTTTGTGAGTGGAGCATGTAGGTTGAGGTAGTGTTCCCTTAATTTCCCGAGTGAGGAAAACTTTTCGGTTGGAGACTTGGAAAATCCAAGGCACTGAGTGGGATCGACTATATGAATCTTAGAACGCCATTGTGCTCGGTCCTGTGTCATGTTTCTTAAAGTCTCTTCCAAAGTTTTCCTAGGTCTTCCTTTACCCCTTCGGCCCTGAACCTCTGTCCCATAGTCGCATCTTCTAATCGGAGCGTCAGTAGGCCTTCTTTGCACATGTCCAAACCACCGTAACCGATTTTCTCTCATCTTTCCTTCAATTTCGGCTACTCCTACTTTACCCCGGATATCCTCATTCCTAATCTTATCCTTCCTCGTGTGCCCACACATCCAACGAAGCATCCTCATCTCCGCTACACCCATTTTGTGTACGTGTTGATGCTTCACCGCCCAACATTCTGTGCCATACAGCATCGCCGGCCTTATTGTCGTCCTATAAAATTTTCCCTTGAGCTTGAGTGGCATACGGCGGTCACACAACACGCCAGATGCACTCTTCCACTTCATCCATCCAGCTTGTATTCTATGGTTGAGATCTCCATCTAATTCTCCGTTCTTTTGCAAGATAGATCCTAGGTAACGAAAACGGTCGCTCTTTGGTATTTCTTGATCTCCGATCCTCACCCCTAACTCGTTTTGGCCTCCATTTGCACTGAACTTGCACTCCACATATTATGTCTTTGATCGGCTTAGGCGAAGACCTTTAGATTCCAACACTTCTCTCCAAAGGTTAAGCTTTGCATTTACCCCTTCCTGAGTTTCATCTATCAACATTATATCGTCTGCGAAAAGCATACACCAAGGAATATCATCTTGAATATGTCCTGTTAACTCATCCATTACCAACACAAAAAGGTAGGGACTTAAGGATGAGCCTTGATGTAATCTTACAGTTATGGGAAAGCTTTCGGTTTGTCATTCATGAGTTCTTACGGCAGTCTTTGCTCCTTCATACATATCCTTTATAGCTTGGATATATGCTACTTGTACTTCTTTCTTCTCTAAAATCCTCCAAAGAATGTCTCTTGGGACCCTATCATACGCGTTTTCCAAATTTATAAAGACCATGTGTAAATCCTTTTTCCCATCTCTATATCTTTCCATCAATCTTCTTAAGAGATAGATTGCCTCCATGGTTGAGCGCCCTGGCATGAACCCGAATTGGTTGTCTGAAACCCGTGTCTCTTGCCTCAATCTATGCTCAATGACTCTCTCCCAGAGCTTCATTGTATGACTCATTAGCTTCATATCCCTATAGTTCATGCAATTTTGTACGTCGCCCTTATTCTTGTAGATAGGCACCAAAGTGCTCGTTCGCCACTCATTTGGCATCTTCTTCGTTTTCAAAATCCTATTGAAAAGGTCAGTGAGCCATGTTATACCTGTCTCTCCCAAAACTTTCCACACTTCGATTGGTATATCGTCTGGGCCTATTGCTTTTCTATGCTTCATCTTCTTCAAAGATACAACCAATTCTTCCTTCCGGATTCGACGATAAAAAGAGTAGTTTCTACACTCTTCTGGCTAAGAAAGACCTAATGGGAAAAATCTTAGTTGAAGGAAAAAGAGTACAACAGACATGTATCATAGATGCTCTTCTTGATATGTATCTCCCCCTGATCCTGCATTCTTCAAATTTAATTGATTGGTAAGTCGACGTAATCTGATATCATGCACTAGCTTCTAAAACGTACACTTTGGTAAAGATTTGGTGAATAGGTCTGCCAGATTTTCATTGGAACTGATTTGTCTGACATCAATAATTTTAGCCTTCTAAAGCTTATGTGCACTGAAAAACTTTGGAGATATGTGTTTAGTCTTATTGCCCTTGATAAATCCTTCCTTTATTTGGGCAATACACGCTACATTATCTTCATGAATGATAGTTGGAGTGTTTATCTCAGAAGGTAGATCACATGAATTTCGGATGTGGTGGATCATTGATCTTAACCAAGAACATTCACAACTGGCTTCATGTAAAGCAAGTATTTCTGAGTGATTGGAAGATGTAGCAACTAATGTTTGCTTTGTTAAGCACCATGAAATTGTTGTATTTCCATATTTGAACACATATCTAGTTTGTGAGTGGGCTTTATGCGAATCAGAGAGAAAACCAACATTTACATATCCAACAAGGTTCTGGTCATTTGTGGATTTCTCGAAGTAGAAAAAACCCATGTCTATTGTCCCATGAAGTCATCGTAAAACATCTTTGACTCCCTTCCAATGGCAAATTGTTAAAGCAGAGTTATACCTTGCTAACAAGTTGGTTGAAAAAGCTATATTTGGTCTAGTTAATTGTGCTAAATACAATAAAGCACATATTGCACACAGATATGGTACTTCTCAACCAAGGACTATTTCATCATCTTCTTCTAGAAGAAATGGATCTTTCTTAATGTCCAAAGGACAAACGACCATTGGCATGCTTAGTGGATAAGCCTTGTCCATGCTAAATCGCTTTAGGATTTTTTCAATGTAAGCTAATTAATGGACCAAAATTTCATTAGCACAATGCTTGATCTGCAGGCTGAGACAATATTATTTTTTTTTCCTAAGGTCTTTCATTTCAAATTCACTTTTCAAATATTCAGCAGTTTTATTGAGCTCTTGAGGGGTTTTAACTAAGTTCATATCATCGACATATATTGTCACTATAGCAAATCCAGAATTTGATTTCTTAATGAACACACAAGGGCAAATGACATTATTGGTATATCCTTCTTTGATCAAATACTCACTAAGACGATTATACCACATTCGTCTAGATTGTTTCAGCCCATATAATGATCGCCTTAATTTCATTGAAAGCATACCTCATGGTTTGTTAGTCATTTTAGGCAATTTAAGTCTTTCTGGGACATTCATATACATGTCAGTATTTAATTCTCCATATAGATATGCGGTGATGACATCCATAAGTTGCATTTCAAGTTTTTCTAAAACCACCAAACTTATTATGTAACGGAACATAATTGCGTCCATTACAAGATAGTATATCTCCTCATAATCAATTTCAGGTATTTGTGAAAAACCTTGTGCAACTAGTTGTGCTTTATATCTTGCAATCTCGTTTTTCTCATTGCGCTTTCTTGTGAGTACACATTTGTAACCCACGAGGTTTACTCCAGGTGGGGTTTGAACTACTGGTCCAACAACACTTCGCATTTCCAATGAATTTAATTCTGCCTAGATTGCATCTTTCCAATTAGGTCAATCTTGTCTATGTTTGCATTCATCAACAGAGCGAGGCTCAATATCATCACTTAATATGATTTAAGTGGCTACTGTGAATGCAAACATGTCGTCGATCATTTCGACCCCACAAACCATTATTATATGCATAATTTATGGAGATTTCTTTACTTTCATGTATTTCTATCTCTTTATGGACATGTGTCTCATCAAGGACATTTTCTTTTTTTGGAAGTACAGAATCATGAATTGTGGGTTCGTCATTCTTTTTCTTTTCCTAAATGATTTCATTTGGATTTAGTTGTGCCCTCATCTTCCTCTTTTGAGGGGCTGAATCTTTTGAACCTAGGGGTCTACCATGCTCAGGCGTGTAACAGAACAATCATTCGCTACCATTTTATTTTGTCCAACAAGGACATCAAATCTTGCAAGCGTATTTGTAGCTGGTATATGTGATTTGGTCACTTTCATACCATTAGTAAGTGTATCTGGCATTTGATTAGCAATACTTTGAAGATGAACAATCCTTTTTACTTCTTTTCACATTAAGTGCTTCATGAATCAAAATGAGATAAGGTGGGTACAACCCATGTCAATTCTTGTTGCTCTTCTGGACCAGTCTGTTCTTCCCTTAACATCGGGAAAACTGTCTCATCAAAGTGACAATCTATAAAACGAGCTGTAAAAATATCACATGTCAAGGGTTCCAAATATTTAATGACAGATGGTGAAGGAAAACCTACATAAATTCCCAGTCTGCACTGAGGTCCCATTTTAGTGTTTTGTGACGGTGCAATAGGCACATAAACAACACAACCAAAAACTCGTAAATGTAAAATGTTTGGCTGATCCCCAAACACGAGTCATAATGAGGAGTATTAATGGTTGGCTATAGGTCTCAATTGAACCAATGATGTAGCATGTAAGATGGCATGTAAGATGGCATGTCTTTATGCAGAAACTGGCAATTTTGTTTTCATGAGCAGAGCGCAAGCTATTAACTGAAGCTTCTTGATAAATGCTTCTGCTAAACCATTTAGAGTATGGACAGGAGGCAAACATGTGACCATCGAGTAGATGCATCAACCAAAACCATAAAATATCGAAATGGTCCACAAGGTGGTTGAATAGGCCTATAAATATCCCCTTGAATTCTTTGCAAAAATGATGGGGATTCAGCACCAATCTTTAATTGTGATGGTCTAATTACCAACTTCCCTTGAGAATAAGCCTTGTAAGGGTTATCATTTGATATAACAATGTGTCTGCTCAATAATGGATTTCCATTAGAGTTGGTAATAATTTTACACATCATGGTGGATCCGGGATGACCCAGGCGGTCATGCCAAAGCATGTAAATTTTTGGATCAATGAACTTCTGGTTCATGATAGTATGTGCTTCATTTATCTTTATGTATGTATAATACAATCCACTCGATAAACTACCCAACTTCTCCAATGTACACTTTTGAGTATCATTGGAGGTAATGCATAAATATTCCACTTTTTCTGCACTTTTCGATTCAATGTGTTATCCATTTAAACATATGTCTTTAAAACTCAACAAATTTCGAGTAGATCGAGTAACGTACAATGCATTTTGTATGGACAATATTGTTCCATTTGGTAACATGATATGGGCTTTTCCTAAGCCTTTAATTACATCTTATTAGCCTGATATTTTTGTTACATTTACTTTTGTAAGCATCAAGCTTGAGAAATATTTTCAATCTTGAAGTATTGTATGCGTGGTTGCACTGTCTACAAGACAAATATCTTCGACATTGCTCTTGTTTTGAGAATAACCATAGTTTTTATCCATGCTTTCTGAGTAAGCGAATCATAATTAAAAACAATTTATTCATAACAAAAACAATTTAAGCTACAAGTTCAGATAATATAGCAAGAGTACATTAAACATAAAAATGATTCAATCAGACTGATATGCTTCATTCCTTCTTTCCACAATAAAGTTTGAAACATCCAGGTATGTTGTGTTCAATTGGCCTGATAAATTGAACGCTGGATTAGGTATATCCATTGGTTTAGCCTGGTTGATGAAATTGGTTTCGACATTCTTCTCCTTGAGGAAGGCTTGATACAAGTCCATTAAATGTTTTGGGGTACGGCAGGTACATGCCCAGTGCCTATTACAACCACACCTATGGAAGACTCCTTCGGGATTACTAGGAGTGTTATTCATATGAGCTTTACCCTTGGGACGATTTATATTTTTGAAGCTTGGGTCTCAATTATGCATTGGACCCTAGTTGTAAAACCGAACACCATGATTCTTGCCTTTCCCATTCCACTAGCCTTGCTTGTGGCCACATCCTTGTTTGTAATTATTTCCACGAGAAGATGTAGTGTTCACTTTGAGGGAATAAAAATTCACTTCTAGGAATGGTGCAAATCCAATAGGTCGGGACTGATGATTTTTCATAAGGAGCTCATTGTTATGTTCAACCACAAGGAGCACTGATATCAACTAGTTGTACTCAGTAAAGCCTCATTCTCTATACTGCTGCTAAAAGAGCACATTAGAGGCATGAAAAGTACTGAAAGTTTTTTCCATCATATCTTCCTTAACGATAGTCTCCCCACAAAGTTTCATTTGGGACCTAATTCTGAATATTGCAGAGTTATACTCACCAACCATCTTGAAATCCTGGATTTTTTAAGTGTGTCCACTCATAACGAGTTCTTGTTAGAATCACCGTTTTCTAGTGATTGTATCTATTCCTCAATGCTTTCCAGATGGCTAATGGATCTTCAACCATTAGGTATTCCCTCTTCAATCCTTCATCAAGCTGGCAACGGATAAAGATCATAGCCTTCACCTGATCTTGAGAGGATATATTGCTTCCCTCCTTGATGGTGTCTCCAAGTTTTCCTGCCTCCAAATGGATCTTAGCATCCACTACCCAAGTAAGGTAGTTTTTTTCCAGTAATATCAAGGGCAACAAAATCAAGCTCTGCCAAGTTTGCCATTTTCTTTTTCTGAAAGAAAAATAAGATGTGTAAGAATTTTGCAATAATATGTATTTTGGAGAAATGTAGTGTTAGAACTTGTAGTTCTTACAAATTTTTCATTTTGATCTTCAAGCCAAAATGATAAGCACTCGAAACTTCAAGCTCGAGATTTACATAATTTAGGCATTAATTAAAAAATTATTAGGTCGTTAGTAATACTCCATACACAAGCACTACTATCAGTATTAGTACCACTACCACGAAGAAAGAAAACTAATGAGGCGATTGTACACTTTCATTGAAATAATATAGCGTAGGATAAGCGATTATACCACACTACTCAAGTAGCAGGAAAATTCAAATATGCAGAGCAGGATGGGCGGTTATACCGCACCACCTAAAATTGCAGTAAAATTAAATTTGCAGTTCAAGATGGGTGATTGTATCGCACCATCAAAAATTGCAATAAAATTAACATAAATAAACACTAGGTTAGTACTCAGGAGCTACACCAAACAAGAAATAAAAAAAATATAAGTAATTGTTATATTGAGAACTAGGAGAAGGCATGGTGCTAGTAGTTCTTGGCGATGGTACATCAAGCATGTGAGGCAAATGAGGGAAAAACACAGTAAGATCCTTGGAGGAAGCCTTTTTCGGCAAAGTGAAATGAGAACTAGTTAGGGTTAGAGAGTCATATTGATAACGTGTTATAAATTGGCAAAAGTGAGAGAGATAACCTTTGATAGAGATAGGAGCGAAGCGAGTGCAATATATCACACTATTTATTTTCGTAACTATAAGACAAAAGTATTGCAGGTAAAGAGAGGAAGAAATGAATATTAGTATTATTGCTTTCACTCTTTTCTTTTCTATGTGTTGTGATCATACACGAAATGCTCCTTATATAGAGTCATATCTGTGAAGAATCATAAAAATGAAATGAGTGCATTTTGAAAAACATCATACAACAACAATAATGTTACTATTGTTAAGTGTTCCTCACTTTTCATTTTTGGCTAAACCATATGGGCATTCATTCCCACAACTTTTACATAAATATCATATAGTGCATCTATTTGGTGTTTTGTTTGTTGTTTGATTTGGAGGGTACTTTGGTCTTTTGATGTGAATATTTGCTATTTTTATTAAATACTGACAATTATAAATTTAAAAGTCAAATCTTGCTATAAACGATAACTTCTCAAAATGTAACCCTAATTTTATAAATGTCAAATCTTGGCTATACTCGAGCAGACTTGAATATACCAAGACTACACTGCCCTTTACCAAGTTGGGGGAATCACTACCCTTTTCTTAGGTCTTAGCGTCCTCCATGAAGGAGGCCGTGAGTATTGTTGGTATTTCGGACATTTTCATGGTATTGAAATTTTATCTCTGAAGATTGAACAAATCAACGATGAGAGTGCTGTTTAAGCATCTACTTATATATGTTCCACCTTTTACTTGACCTATGATATATGGGTGGTTATCACATGTAGCACAGTGAGTTATATTAGTTGGCAAACTCATGTCAAAAGTCATGGTTACATTAAAAGGTAGAATGATTTGAATAATAGTTTGACTAGTATTTAGTCTTGTCGTGCTAAAGTCGGCACTCATTAAAATTAAAATAGGTTTCTTCTTAACATTGTGAAGGCATAAAATAACAATGTTTGAGTTGCCTTTGTTTACAACATATTCTTTCTAACTATAATTG
Organism: Malus x robusta; assembly: GCA_963082935.1. Taxonomy (NCBI): domain Eukaryota; kingdom Viridiplantae; phylum Streptophyta; class Magnoliopsida; order Rosales; family Rosaceae; genus Malus; species Malus x robusta. The sequence continues at coordinate 16,353,896 of OY720335.1, forward strand.
TTTTATGAGATTTGAGCTTGTCACTTATTCTTATAAAGTGAAGATTTAATGTCATTTAGGACTTTATAATATACGACACGAAGAGGTACAAAAATTTAGTTTTTGGGTTAAGTCTTATCGAGTTCGGTTGCAGTAGGTCAACTTATTAACTAACTAGTTGGTTTAATGTCATCAATGGATACTCCTTAAGGTAAATTGTTTAAATAATCTCACATATCTCCCTCTATCAATTTGTGTCAAACTCATTTCGACGACCCTCGTAAGTAACTAATGACACAAAACAACTCGTGTAACCTGTTAATCTAACGAGTTAGTATTTAACACAAAGCCACAGCAAACAAGAGTGACATAGCCATTATTAGTGTATTATTGTTGCACAGAAATAAATGGAATGATCCAAATGTACTTGTGCTCAACTAGACGGTCAACTTTAAAGGGCGTCAAGAATTCCACATAATCAATGTCCATGATGGTTCCATCAGCTTACACGTTTGCGTGTTGGTCTATGTGTTATTAATTTGCGTCGGAATATAAATATATGAGTTGGTGGGGATACTTCCAAACATACAATTATTCAGCGACTGAACAAAGAAAAGAAAAGGTTTCTTTAGATATAACTTCATGCAATATTTATTTTCTTGACAAAAATCTATCTGGTTTTAAACATTTAAATAAAATCTAAATTTGAAATAAACTGCCATGTAAACAAATAGATACCTATTATTTTCAAAATATTTACAATTGTGCCACAACACCCTAATTATGTTGATGAATTTAATTATCCACCATAATTATGGCAAATAAGTGCTTTATTATTACAAAAGTATCTATTTTATACTTATTTTGCATGTATATATTAGGTACATTCTGTTATTATTATATCTGTGTGAAATAAATTACTTATATTGTTTAGTAGAATATAGGTAATTAATTTACTTTGAATCAATTAGGCACATTTGTTATTATTACGTGTTGTTTGCAATCAATCAACATTCATTTATTCTGTAGGTAAATTACAAAAGTATCTACTTTATACTTGTCTTACCATCATCTGTTCCATTTCATATATTTGTTTGACAATCATTGTAGGTAAATTATTTTGCATGTATTGTCACAGCCCGTTCCCGATTTTATGAAAATGCACTAGAGGTGAAGGGTTTTTGACTTTCGTTGACCAACGTATAGTGAGAAGTACGAAATTATTTCAGTGTATTCCTGAAGTACTCGTCAATACAAGCAGAAGAGGATTTGGAGTTACGGTTAAAGTTTTACAGAACTCTAACCTGAGAAGTACTTTTACTGTGGTTAATATATATATATATATATATATATAAGTATTATTATTTTATTAGTTGTTATTAGAATTAGAAATGGGAAAAGAAAGAGGAAGGCATGGGGAGGAAAGGAAACAAAGGAAAAAGAGAAAAAGAGAAATTGGGCAAAGCTGCCTAATCGGAGAAGAAGAATAAGAAGAGGCCGAATGGGGGAGAGGAGAGAGAGAGGCTAGACCAATCAGAAAGCAAGAAAGGAGGGAAAGGAGAAGGGAGAGAAGCGGGGGGGGGGGGGGGGGAAAGAAACGGGTTTTCCCCAACCCGTGTACCTGCGCACCCATATATATTTTTCCGACGATTTTCACCAGATTTCTCACAAATTGGATCAAGGTACCACTCCCAATCAACACCTATACCTTCCTGTGGACGCAAATTTCTTCCTCCTGGATCTTGGACAATTTTGCACCTACAAAACAATTAACACCTTAGGTTAAGGCCAAGAGCCTCATGCGCCCACGATGAATGGGGGGGCTTTGGCCGAAGAACATCCGATGCCAAAGTTAGAATTTAGAGAGAAAGAGTGTTTAGAGAATTTTGGGATTTTTGCCAAAGTGTTGGAATTGGCTTTTTTGGTGAGAATGAGAGTATATTTATAAGGATAGGAGGTGACTAGGTTTTTTTAGGTTTAATTTAGGTTTAATTAGGAGTTACAAAATTGATTATTTGTATAAATGGGGTAATAAAATGGAGAAAAGTGAAAAAGGTTAGGAAAAGGGAGGTGGCCGGCCTCTTAGTAGTTTTAGGTGTGAATGGGTGTTTTATTTGATAATTAAGGGATTAATTAGGTAATTAATCAATTTTTAGGGAATATGAAAGGAAAATATCATTTAGCTAATTGATTAGCTAAATACTGGAATACAAAATATATAGAATAAATTAGGTTTTAGGAATTACCTTATAGAAAGGATTTGATGAAATATGTGACAGCCCGTCCCGAATTAACATTTTCATAAGTGTGTTTAAATTACCCTAATGTTTAAAGTGGTGATTTTGGACAAAGATGAAACGGACGTTTTGGCCGTTTGTATATGATTATGAATGATTAAAGCAATGGAACTGTGCAACCATGGATTACACGTTCCTATCTTTTCTTTTTCTTTTCCGTGATTTCCTCCCATCTGTCCCTCATTCTATATTTTTCCCTCAGCTCCCTCAAACTCACTCAACTCTCATCTCTCTCCCGTCAAGCTCTCAAGCTCTCTCTCTCTCTCCTTCTCTCAAAACACACAGACCAAACAACAAGTTTATCAAAACTTCACAGATCGACGAAACAAAAATCACCATCTTCTTCGTTTCGACGATACGAGTCCAACCATACCAATTTCAGGTAAGAACTATAACGTTTTCACGTCGAAAATACGAACTCCGGTTTGGGTACTATTCATCAACTTTGTATTGGTTGATTTTTAGGAGTTTTCAAGCTTGTAGGAAGCTTCTTGAGGTCCTAAGGAGACTTGGAGTAGTTCGTTGGAAGTGTTTGGACGTAAGAACACGGAGATCGACAAGTTCAAGTTTGACCCGTGCCTTTCGAGACGTTTTCTGGTCAAACCACAGAGAGTTAGATGTCTTGCGAGGTACCATTCTCTTCGTCTCCTCGAGAACTACAACTTTCGTTTTTGTTTCACCCAATTTCGTTGAGTATTAAAGAAGTTATACTCATTTGAATCTTACCCAGTTTCCGGCGAGTCCGACGGCTTTCGAGGCTTTTTCCGGTGAATCCACGCTGAGTTAGGGGTCAAGGAAGGTATGGATGTGTTCGTCTCGTCAATACCTTCATTTTGATATAAAGTACGTCGAAAATGGTTAAGAAATGAAGAAGCTATGACACTTTGAAATTTACCCAGAAATTCCGGCAAAACACCCACCTCCGGCGAAACCAGTCCGGCGACGCGAGGAAGAAGACGCGCGCGTGGGCAGCGCGTATACAGGGCGCGTGAGGGCGCGTGAGAGCTCCGATTTGAGTTCTAAAAATTGTCACGTGTTCGTGACGTCGTGTAGATCACCGTGGTATATTCACATACCCAAATTGAGCAACGTATGAGAAAGTTATTGACGAATGTTGTGTATGTGCGTTTAAATGATGTTGTATAATTATTCTTTTATAGGTGAGACTTATACCGAGGACGAACGTAACCAAACTAGGCGTGGGAGTTACGAACCGGCTACTTATCAGTGAGTGGGCAGTTATTTTTCAGTATATATATACGTATACTTGACATATTTTCCAGAGAATGTGTTTTAAAAGAAATACGATTTAAGTAACTTATCATGTATGCATCATATTTTAGTATGTGCATTATTATAATTATGTATATTGTTGCATGATGCTGAGGAGGCCCAGGTAAGTTACATGTGAGTACATACGATTGAAATACATTTGATATACGTATGAAATACATTATGAAATACATTTGATATACGTATGAAATACATTTGAAGTACGTAAGTATATACATTTGAAATACGATTGATATACGTATAATATACATATGTACGAAATACATTTGAATACGTATAATATACATTTGAAATACGTATAATATACATTTGAAATACGTACGAAATACATTTGAAATACGTACGAAATACATTTGAAATACGTATAATATACATTTGAAATACGTATAATATACATTTGAAATACGTACGAAATACATTTGAAATACGTACGAAATACATTTGAAGTACGTATAATATACATTTGAAATACGTACGAAATACATTTGCAATACGTACGAAATACATTTGAAATACGTATAATATACATTTGAAATACGTACAAAATACATTTGAAATACGTACGAAATACATTTGAAATACGTATAATATACATTTGAAATACGTACAAAATACATTTGAAATACGTATGATATACATTTGAAATACGTATGATATACATTTGAAATACGTATAATATACATACGAAATACGTATAATATACATACGAAACACAGTGGATATGTTTGAAATGTGATTGAGATATGTTTGAAATGTGATTGAGATAGGTTTGAGATGTGATTGAGATAGGTTTGAGATATAATTGTGATATGATTGAGATATTATGCTTATAACGATCATGAGATAAGATTGGAATATGATGAATTATATGATTCGATTGAGATGTGATTGAAAGCTCATTTACTTGCACACGTATATTAGTGCTCCCGCCCAGAGATAGGGGCACAGCCTTCACGTGTATGTTCACCTCCCGCACCGCATGCTCGCCTTGGATCCAAGTTAGGTGTACAGCCTGTCGTATAGACCACTTATGTGGGTTCGACTTGTAGGTGACCCGCGATTTATCGCACAGCTTCACGTGACTGTAGCACTAGAGCATATTATATTATATACGATGATGAATGGCAGACCACGTGAGGTGGTATTGAATGTGTGCAGGATATACATGTTTATACATGAGGTGATGAGATGATTATGAGCTATATATGCAGCCGAGGGCTGAGTTGATTGTGATGAGATGATTATGAATTATGTTTATAGCCGAACGTTGAATTGATCCTATTAGATTCACATAGGATGTTAAGCATTCAGTTATGATATTTGGCATGACATACATTCATATTGTTCAGCATGATTTGATATATATTACGTATATGATTATATACTTTACTGCTGGAAAATTATACTTGTTTTACGGCGAGGGGTTAGTATATTCAAAAGAGAAAAGAAGGTTTGAATAAGATCATTTTTGCTGACCCACTCAACTTTGTTTTGCGCCCCTCCAGGTTCTAGGTAGCGTATATCGGTGAATCTCGAGGTGTCCAGCTGAAAGTTCTGACAAACCACCACTCATGTAGGACCAACTTCGAGTGATGTTAAATATGTACATCTTATGTTTGACTGCACTTAGACCTTGTGCTCTGGTTGTGTATTCACACTTAAACTCAAATTAGAACCTATCGTATTTGGTTTTAATTTATTCGTACTTTCCTTATAAAATATCGCTTCCGCACAGCGCACATGGCTACGTCACACTCACGTGACGGCCAGCATGCCTTGACTTCGGTCGGGGTGTGTCAAAATAGGCTTTAAATTGTTACCTATTTTGGGCACTTTTGACTTGGTTTAGGGATGATTGCCCGCTGCTCGCGCGTAGGAATCCCAGTATGCCTCAAGGGTATTTTTGTCCTATTTTACCCAAAAATCCACGTGTCACCTTGTGATTATTTTTGGCTCCACAAATGCCCCCACACCTGTTAGGCTGCTCGTAGGAAAGGGCAGTAGGTGTAGAGATCATCTTGCTTTAGGAAACGTGGGATTGCTTCCTATTTTGATGTAGATTCCCTCTTTAATAGGAAATTAAATCCTTCTAGGAAAGGGAAATAAATTTCTCTCAAAGCTTATTTAAGTCCACCTTAAGTGGGTTATTAAATCAACTTTGGAAAGCGATTTATTCTACCCTACAAGAGAGAGATAGCTTAGAGGATATTTGTTCCCCCTCCTCTAGCAATTTTCTACATCTTGCCCGTGCAAATGACCGTCTTTCGTTGCTTGCTTCATCTTCTTCATGCCGCACTAAGGTAAGAAAAAATTAATTTTCCTTGTCTTCTTCTTGGATGGTGCTACCTCAGGGCAGCCGTCGGGGTGCTGCGACATGTCGGCTGGCATGGGCCAGGAGTTGGCTCGGCATGGGCCAAGGAGGTATTGTGGCAGGGACCACTGCTTTAAGCTGCTCGACTTGGCTAGAACCAAAGGCAACTTGTATGGCTGGGGCCACGGATTGTGGCGATGTGGCGCGGTGCTAGGCAAGTCACATGGCTCATGTCTTTTTGGGCTTTTGGACATGACGCGATCTAGGCAGGTGATTGAGAGAAATGAAGAGGTTGCGGGCCTCATGAGCTGCTAGAATGTTGGGTTGAACTCCCATGCTAAGTACCACGAATGGCGTTGGCTACTTTAACTCTCTTCGTCAAGAGAAACGTGGGCTGCTCCCAAAATAAGAGGTGAATAGAATCAAGGCGGATGCATTGGCTCGTCCAATCACCATTGTGGATCCTGCTACAAGTGAAGGTGGTTAAAGGGATCTTCCCTGCCTGCTCAAACGATGACGGCTGAGAAAAAAAAAACCAAAGACTTCTTTCGCTGCTTATGCAAAGGATGAAAAGTTGATTGCTGCTTATAATCAAATGATCCAGTTTGAGAGAATCGTCGATAGGCTTGAACCCCAAGTGTTGGAACTTCAAGGTGTACTGAAGATCAACTAAAGTGTGAAGAAAGAAGTGGATGAGCTGCAGCGCGTCCATGTTGGTATTGGTGAAGTAGTTGGAGAAGTTGGTGCCTAGGCTGGAGCAGTCGGGGGTGATGCCGCTGCTAAGAGCTTCGTGGTTGCTGAAGGTATGGCGACCAAATAGTCGTGGGATGTCCAGGCTGCTAAAGTGTAGTCATCTACGTAGCCTTTAAGATTTTCTTTGTTTTTCCTTGTAGCTCTTGTTTTGCTTGAACTCCTTCGGCCTTCGCTAGTCGTTTATAAACATGTTTTCCTTAGCTTTTCTTCATTTTTGCTTCTTTTGTTCATGCCCTAACCTTTAGACTTGATAGACCAGTGGCAAGCATGCTACTTTTTATAAGCAGACAAGCTCGCGTAGCCTATGAAGCCGTAGGTGTTGGTGTAGAACTTTGCAAAGTTGTTAGCCATTGGGTTGGCAGCCGGATGCCTTACTTACAGAAGCAGACAAGTCTGCGTAACCACTAGGCTATTAACCTTGACTTTCTCCAATTCCGGAGGGTTGCGTAGTAAGTATCACAACACTTTAGGACTTGGTGTAGGTTGTTCCGTGCTTGGCAGAAGTGAAGCTCATCGACTACGTAGCATGTCGGCAGTGGATAAAACTTCGTATATGCGTGCTAGCTTGTTTAACCTTTCATAAGAATATGCGGTTGTATAAGTCTAGTACGGCTTTACTGCTTGAAGGGCAAGCCGTAGGCAGTCTTCCGGAATCCGTAAGCTACCTTAGTGCACTCGGTAGCAGCTTTAGGATTCCAGGGCAGTCGTCCATCGGATGTACTGCGTAATGTGCCATCTCCGTCTCTAGGGCCCGGTTCCCCACGGATTAGGCCAAGAGTCCCAAAATCCTTCAGTTAGCTAAGCCTTGAAAATGACCATTGCGGCTACTTCTAGGAATCCCGGCGCAAGCCATCGTGCATCTAGTTATACTAGGGCAGCCCGGCTCATCCACGTCTGGATATTCAGAGTGTAGAGTTTATCCTCCCGTTCTTAGAGAGTTGACCCATGTGGGTGTCGGGGAATTGGTTTACCCTCTCGTGTTGGAAAGCAATTAGTTTAGCCTCTCGCACTGGAGAGCATGGTAGGTCCCTCGGGGGGCCAATTCCTGCGGTAAGTCCCTAAGAAGGGCGCGGTCTTCTTTTGAAGTGCAGAAGTGATCAGTTGTTGTAAGCATGCAGCCAAACCAAGTCGTGATTACTTCTGAATTCCTCATTGAAAAACGAGTTAAACGAATGAGAACTTAGATGTAAAGTAAGAACTGCATAACAACTGGATAATCCTCGGTTGGTAAGGTAGTGCCCATCGAGCTGCTTGAGTCTTCGGGCTTTGATGTAGCGAGAAGTCACACATGGTACTTCCTCGTATTGTAGGCGTTCCACTGTTTTTCGATCTTTTTGTCATTTTATGGTGGTGAGGGTGTAATTGTACGGACTTTACCAGATGGGATCCATATTTTTGAAGCCTTTTTTGCTGGCAGTGATGAAGGTTTTTCTTATGACCAGATCTCCGGGCTGGAACTGCCGGATCTTGGCCTTTTTGTTGTAGCTAGAGAGGAGTTGATGCTGGTAGGCTGCAATGCGAGTGATAGTCTGTTCGCGCCTTTCTTCTGCCAAATTTAAGCTTGTGGCCATCTCCTTTCGGTTGTCATTTTTTGGTTGTGTGATATGCCCATAGACATCGTTGGAGTTCGTCTGGCCATTTTCTTTTCTTATTGGTGGGGGATTTCTTGTGGCAGTCGAGGATCATCTTAGTGGATGCTTTAGCCCACCTATTACCTTGAGGATATCTTGGCGTAGACATGTGCTGCTTGATGCCATATTTTTGAAAGAACTTCGCCAAATCTTTGCCCACGAATTGCGGGCCGTTGTTGGTGATAATGGATTAAGGGATGCCAAATCGGTAAATGATACTTCTTCATATGAAGCGCTCTATGTCCGTCTGAACCATGATCGTCATGGGCTCTGCTTCTACTTATTTGGTGAAGTAGTCGGTTGTCATGATCATCATGCCTTTGCCCCTGGTAGTCTGGCTGGTGATTAGCTAGGACTCGGAATGAATGGAAAGATTTTTCACCAACAAGTCTTTTGTCATTCGAATGCCTGCTAGTGGGGCTTCGTACTCTGCTTCGTTGTTAGATGCTTTGAAGCTTAGAGTGATCACCTGCTTGAGCATTGAAACGTCTGGGGTGGCAAGAACCACGGCTGCTCATGAGCCTTCATAGTTGGATGCGCCGTCGACATGCAAATGCCAGAAATCTCCATTGAGGGAGTATATGTGGCTAAAGTGTGCTCGGCTACCTTCGGGGCGTCGTTGGGCTGAGTTGTTGCGTTCGTCAAAAAACTTTGCATCTACCAGGGGTCTACGCCTTTATCGTCGCCGGTTTGGATTCGGCAGAATAGTGCGTCATGATGATGACTGCTTGCGTTTGAAGGTAAAACTTAAGCTTTTGGGTTACAACAATTATCGCCAAAGTTAGCTTTTGAATTTTTAATAGCATCGAGGAGAGCTTTTGAACTGTAGAATACAGGTAGTCGGGCCCCCATCTCTTCTCGCATGATGGTAGAGCTTATTGCTACTTTAGATACCGTCAAACATGCGAATAAGTCCTCCGCTGCTCCTAGAGAAGTGATGTCAGGTACTTCTTCAAGTCCTTGAATGTGCATTGGCGAGCCTCATCCCAAAGTGCATGCTTCTCTGCCAAAGTAAAAGAGTCTGCCAGAGTTAGATCTTCTTTCATGATCAATTTTTCGAATAGTGGGTGGTCTGCTAGAAGTCCTTTTTGGAAGGCTGCTCTAGCTATCGAGTCGTTGCATCTGACTATTTTTGCCTTCTCTACTTTGAACCTCCTCACATAGTCGTGAAGCGACTCCTTTAGGTTCTTCTTGACGTCGAACAAATGGTCAGACTTCTTTTTGATCGAGCGATAAGATGAATATTCTTTGGTGAAAACCAAATAAAGTTCGTAAAAATTTCGAATGGATTGTGGCGGCAGGGTGTAGAACCAATCTTGCGCATCGCCTTGTAGAGTGGTGGCGAATATCTTGCACATGAGATCATCGTTGTTTTGATAAAGGATCATTGCGGTTCGGTAGCGCTTTAAGTGTCTCTCCGGGTCTTCATCCCCTTTGAAAGATGTGAAATGTGGCATGCTGAACTCGCGTGGAGGCTCTGCCTGCTCGATCTCATCTGTGAAGGGTGACCTGCTTATGTTGGTCATGTTCCGTCGTAGTGCCTCGTCGGTCACCTCATTGCGTTGGAAATCATGCAATCGCTTGGTTAATAGTCTCTCTACTTCTTCCTGAATTTACCTTTGTTGGGGTAGCGAAGCTCTCGGCTGCCCCCAGCCATGACTTGCTGGTCTAGGCTACTCTTCCATATGTTTGGCTCCTCTATGTCGCGGATGCAGTGCATGTGGTGCGTTCCTAGTAGGCAAGCGAGTTCTTCGCAGGCTGCTGGTTGAACTTGAGCGGGATTGAGTGACTACTTCTCTCCGTCCGTCGTGCTGCCTACTCTGATGTGAGGTGGATGATGCTCCTTATGGGCTTAGCCGCGAATGGACACTTTGCCCGGAAGGTTGCTCATGTTGACTATCGGAGTATAGCCCCAACCGTGAATGTATGCTCATCCGTGGCCCTAGTCGAGAGTGCATGCTCCTCTGCGCACTAAGACGGGAATGTACACTGCCCAAACGTTCGGCTCGTGGCTGGTCGAGTGGCTGCTTGCCGGGACGTTGCTGGAAAGGTCTGTCTGCCCTTGTTCTACTTCGGGATACCTCGTACGGGGCACGTTAGATCCCGATGTGTTGCAAAAGTTGATTCACCAAGGTTGTCTGTTGTGCAAAGGCGCTCGTCAACTCTGTGACTGGTCGAGACAGGTGTTGTTCGCCATTTGGTTTGGAAGAGCTTGGAAGGAATGGCCTTCATTGGGTAGTGGAAGGGTGGTAGACTCCCGGCGCGAGATTTGAGTTGGGAAATGTCAAATCCGCGAAAAAATATGGTGAGAATACCCCCGACTCGATGGTAGGTCTGGATGGTTGAGATAATCTTGGGCCGACTTGGGCTGCTTGGAAAGCCACGAGAGCAGGCTGGGCCGTGAGAGTGGGCTGCTCGACTGGAGCTAGCTAGGCCACGGGAGTGGGCTGCTCGACTGGAGCTGGCTGGACCACGGGAGTGGGCTGCTTGTCGGGAGCAAGCTGGGTCACGAGAGCAGGCTGCTTGGGAGGAATAGGTTGGGCCATGGGAGTGGGCTGCTCGTCGGGAACAGGCTGGGTCACGAGAGCAAACTGCTTGGCAGGAACAGGCTGGGCCGCGAGAACAGGTTGTGCCACGGGAGTGGGCTGCTCGTCGGAAGCAGGTTGGGTCATGAGAGCGGGGTGCTTGGCAGGAACAGGTTGGGTCGTGAGAGCAGGTTGCTTGGCGGGAGCAGGCTGGGCCGCGAGAGCAGGTTGCTTGGCGGGAGCAGGCTGCTTAGAATGTGATGCAAGCGAATGCGAGGCTTGGGCCCGGGCCCATGCAAACTTGGATGGCACGACTTGGGTCATGGCCTTGGTGTCGTGAGCCTTGGATGGCACGGCTCGAGCCGTGGTGAAGGCACCATGGACCTCACCACGAGTGGCTACCGAGGTAGCCACCGTGGTGGTTCCCATGGTGGAAACTCATGGTGGTGGCGCTGCTCCACTTATTGTCGCATTTAGCTCACGGATCTCCGCAATCCCATTTCTTGAACATTAGAATTTTCACTCGTGGAATTTTCTAAATTTCTAGCCATTATATTTTGCTTATACGTTTTATCAAAGAACCTTTGCAAGTAAAAAATTCTAATAATAAGAACGTATTCATGCGATGTAATTTAAGCACTCAAATTAAACCCTCTTTTGACAATTGTAGTATATGTATAAGTAGGGATCGTTCTGGACCGTGGATTAGGAGGGCTTGCTAAAACCTTTAAATTGACTCAAAAACATAAAAACAAAATTAAAAATGTTTGAATAGACTCAAGGGACTCAAAACAGATTCTAAAGATTCAAAACAACTTAAAAACACTCAAAACTGCCTAAAAACACAAACTGGGCAGATTTGGACTCTAAAACAACTATGGAGGAATTTAGTGTTTTGGCTTGAATCAAAACACTCAAAAACACAAACAAAACATAAATTTAACACTTTGAAACAAGAAAGTAAAAATGGGATTTTGGTTTGGATGAATTTGAAATAAACAAGCAAGTTATAAAACTAGGCAGATTCTAAAATAAATTTAAGAAATAAAATGATGGATGGATTAGTTAGAGGTTCGTTCTTCACACATGACACTCTTGTACATGAATCGATTTCCAATTGCTTTTCAATAAACTATTATGCTCAACACCCCAGATTAACCGTGATGCACAAATTAACCCTTAGATTTTCCTTTACTCATTGAATTGGATGAATGCATTCGACAACCCAAATCATTCTCTAAAAGTCCCCTATATGAATGCATAATAGAGATACAATCAGAGATCATTACGTTCAATGAAAATCATAAGTGTTGACGAGACAATTATAACTATGAATGCATGATACAATTGCCAAGAATTCAATTAACGCGATTGTGATAAACAACCTTCACTACTCATGAATATAAACTTGTAACGATTAGGTGAAACTCATTTATATTCTAGCATCTAATTCATGCATGAAAATTAAGTATGCATCCTTAATAAACATACAAGAATCAGTTATGAATAAAATAGATAATTGAATTGCAATCACAACTTATCAAATCACAATTGGAAGAAATCAATTCATATCTCAAGCATGTTCATGGCTTCAAACTTCCCCCTAACTAAATGGGGGTTTAGCCGCTCATAATTGCAACAAAATCAGAAAATGAATTTAACATTGGAAACAAAAGAAAGAAAACACCTAAACGCTCCAACGATCCAAGTTGACAGCACGCACGTCCAAGCACTTTCCTTTCCTTCCTTGGCACAAGGTGTTGGTGAGTGTTTGAAGGTTTGTTTGTATGGAGGAATGGATGTAAATATGAATGGATGTGTTTGGATGAAGGTTGTATTGAAATGAGAGTGAATGATCTAAAAAAATATATGAACTCATTTATGTTACACACACTTCCTTTTATAGAGGAAGTGCAAGGCAAAGCATGGGTAAAATGGAGTAGTGTTGAAATGATTCAAAGGTGAAAGTGGAGTAATGATGCAAAGCATGGGTAAAATGGAGTGGTGTTGAAATGATTCAAAGGTGAAAATGGAGTAATGATTCAAAGCATGGGTAAAATGGAGTGGTGTTGAAATGATTCAAAATAATGATGCATGAAATCTGAAATGATAGAGGGAACAAGGAATGGTGTAGCAATTAAGTGCAAGAAGGGGACATGGATGATGATAAGGTAATCTTGACTCATGTTTCTTCTTTGGTTGCTGAGCTCTTTGTCATTTTTACATTAATTCTTCTTTCTTTTTAACACATTCCAAGCATCTTTAGTCTTCAATTTCGTCCATCCACCTTGCTCCATGCATGTGTTATCCATTCCAAGCCCAAAACTGCTCCAAAATGCACCTTATTGCTTTATAAGGTCTATGGACCTACAAACACAAGAAAATAGCTTAAAATACATAATTGACTAAGAAATAACAACATAAATGCATGAGAACAAGCTAACTCAATCGCATAAATATGCTCCTATCACGTATGAAAAATATTCAAATGGACTAGAAAATAAAGAAAAAACCTTTTTGTGCGAGAGTCTTCTACGAGTATGGATTTCAACTCTTAATGAAAGCACCAATTTGTGGTTGCAAATTTCTTGCTCCTTGATCTTGGGCAATTTTGCACCTACAAAACAATTAACACCTTAGGTTAAGGCCAAGAGCCTCACGCGCCCACGATGAATGGGGGGGGCTTTGGCCGAAGAACCTCTGATGCTAAAGTTAGAATTTAGAGAGAAAGAGTGTTTAGAGAATTTTGGGATTTTTGCCAAAGTGTTGGAATTGGCTTTTTTGGTGAGAATGAGAGTATATTTATACGGATAGGAGGTGGCTAGGTTTTTTTGGGTTTAATTTAGGTTTAATTAGGAGTTACAAAATTGATTATTTGTATAAATGGGGTAATAAAATGGAGAAAAGTGAAAAAGGTTAGGAAAAGGGAGGTGGCCGGCCTCTTAGTAGTTTTAGGTGTGAATGGGTGTTTTATTTGATAATTAAGGGATTGATTAGGTAATTAATGCCTTAATTAATCAATTTTTAGGGAATATGAAAGGAAAATATCATTTAGCTAATTGATTAGCTAAATAATGGAATACAAAATATATAGAATAAATTAGGTTTTAGGAATTACCTTATAGAAAGGATTTGATGAAATAGGCTTTAAATTGTTACCTATTTTGGGCACTTTTGACTTGGTTTAGGGATGATTGCCCGCTGCTCGCACGTAGGAATCCCAGTATGCCTCAAGGGTATTTTTGTCATCTTTTACCCAAGAATCCACGTGTCACCTTGTGATTATTTTTGGCTCCACACTTCCCTCTTCATGTTTCACCCCAAAAATCTTGAAATTTGGTGGTGGTTTGGTGAAAAACGCACCCGTGGGTGCCGCGAGTTTGTGTTCGAAATCCTTCAGTTTTTTAAGCAATTTCTTCCAATCACTACCACCCCTAGCTTCCTCCTAAGGCCTAGAACAACGCCCAAGCATTGGTTGGGACGGCGGAGTTGATTTGAGGACGAATTGAAACTCACCCAATTCTAGGGTTTCGCACGGATTTGAGCAAATTGGAGCCTTTCCAGGCCAAATTGGCCTTGGCCTCAAGTATAAAGTTTACTCTACTCATTGAGATCTTCATTTCTGTCGGCGGCGCGTGCAGCGGCACATGGCCAGTGGGCTGCCAATGTTATTTTTAAGCTATATTTGATGTCCTGAGTTCAGTTTTGATAGTGGCTTAACATTGGTTGATCATTTGGACTTAATTTCGATATGATTCATGGTTAGGCCAAAAGGTGAATTGATGATCCAACCGTCGGATCGTCACCAAACTTTGATATTAGTAGTACATAATATTTGAAGAATGTTGGAACTTACGGATCGGGAATTTGATGGACGGATCTTCCCGAATTGGATTTGTAAGTTCATAAAATAAAATGTTAACCGCCACTTAGTTTTGGAAATTGGCGGAGATCCAACTGTCGGATCGTAACGAAATTTTAGTATATTGTTCTAGAAGCTTAATGTGTATCTTGGGAAGTGACGGATCAGAAATCTGAGTTGTGAATCTTCCAGATTGAGTTATTTGGGGTTATGACCCTACCGTCGAACTTAGTCGACGGTTGACCTTTGATCAACGGGTTTCGCATTATTCTTTAATGCCCTTGAGGATATGTGTTATGTGAATTACATATTCTATGAATAAGAGTTTTGAGATGTGGTTTGATAATTGTTTTAGGCACCGAGCGTTCGGGTCGCCTTGGTTCTGATGTTAGGGAGTCATAGCGCGGACCCCAGGTGAGTGGGCAGTTATTTTCTGTATATATCTATATACTATTGATTTTTCCCAGAAATTGAATTTAAATGAGAGTATGTTTTAAAATGCCATGCATGCATAATATATGAAATATATGAATTAGTATTTGATGCATATATATGAAATGGTGTTGTGGACGCACAAGTCAGTATCAGGTGAGTTTTATGTTGTTCATGTGATTTATTGATGATGTAAATTGTGTTGAGAGCTCATAACCTGCACCCCTGGTGTTAGTGCTTATATTATTCACCCCACACCACACGCTCACCTTGGATCCAAGTAGGTGCATGTCGTACAAACCATTAGAAGTGGTTCTGACATGTCGTACAGACCATTAGAGGTGGTTTCAACTTGTAGGTGACTTTAGATTATTATACAGCTATTGATGAGAGAAGCACTAGAGCGTATTCTTACACCATTCTTGTCGTATAGACTACTTCAGGTAGTTTCGATTTATGTGCAGAGTAGTGTCGTACAAGTCACAGTTGGTGACTCCGGTTGGATTGGATATTGAGCTATAGAATTAACCGTACAGGACAACTGCAGGGTCTCCGGTTGATTCCTTATTTCATCTGTTATATTGATGCATCCTTATTATGTTTTGAAGCATAGCATGACATATTTTCCTAAAAAGTGTTAAAGACTTATGATTTGAGTTATTTGCTGTTATATAGGATATATATATATACTATTTTCTGGGAAAGTATACAGGTTTTACAGCGAGGGGTTAGAAGTGTTATTAATCGAAACATTTTCGAAAAGCTTTGTTTTACTGACCCACTCAATCTTGTTTTGCGTCCCTCCAGGTTCTAGTTAGCAGTGTTGGTGGCTCACGAGGATTCTCACGGCGTTCTGACAGACCGCTTAAATGTATGACTCACTTTCGGGTGTTGTAATTTAGTAATGGTCCTACTTGATTGCACTTAGTACTTATACTCTGAATATGTGTGTTTCACACTTAAACTCACTTTAACATGTTAGTTAGATATTATTGCTAGTAGTTGGTTTTTTATTCCTTCGTATTTCTTTTATCGTTTGCTTCCGCATCGCACTTTTGGTTACGTCACGCCCACGTGACAGCTAGCACGCCTTGATTCTAGGATCGGGGTGTGTCATGTATACATTAGGCACTTTTTTGTTATGTATTATTATGTGTTGTTTGCAATCAATCAACATTTTTATTTATTCTGTAAGTAAATTATTTTGCATGTATTATTACATATGTTAGGCACATTTTATTATTATTATTATTGTTATTATTATTATTATTATTATTATTATTATTATTATGTGTGTGTGTGTGTGTGTGTGTATGCAAATAACTTAACTTTTGAATGAAACAGTATTTATTTATTTATTTTGTAGGTAAATTATTTTGTATGTATTATTTTACCTGGAACTTATATTGTTATTTTATATATGTAAAATATTGGTAATTTTGAATAAAACAACATTTGTATATTTGTGAAAAATACTAATTTACCTGTTACAATTATTTGAAAAAGATCATGTAATTTTTGTTATTGATATGCATTGAAATCATGACACTAAAATTTTTCTTTTCCAAATCTGCATAAACATTTCAAAAGGTTTAATTGAATTAAATAATATAAAATAAACGTAGATAACAAGTAATAGACCCAAGGTCAATGATATTAGGGGTAATTTAGACATCCAAAAATACCAATTTTGCCAAGTCATACTTAATTATGGATATTGCTTAGTTGGAGCCTAGTCATTGGGTTTTTATTAGAAAATTTTACAATTGTAGATTTTAATTAATGAAAATTGAATTCCAAGAGCTATTCTCATATTTTCAGAAAGAAAAATAAATAAACTATTGCTTCTAAATCGTAGCCCAGGAAGATTTGTTTCTTGTTTCTTTTTCCAGCATTTTTTTTTTTTTGCTTTTTCATTTTCATTTGACCATACGACACGGTCTGTTTTAAATACTTAAACTCTTCTTTTTTTTATAGAGATATGATTAATGTGAGATATACACGCCTCTTCATGTGGAATTCAAGTAGGTCTAACGTGGGAGATCCACAAATCGACAACCATGTGGAGCCAAGGGGATTCGCTACATGCGGGGGCCAAGGGACAAACCATCATCGCATGGAGCCAAGGGAACCCACCCATCACGTGGCAGTACGAGCCCACTCCAAAGTTCTAATACCATGTCGAATTATCAAAGAAACGACCAAAGGCCCACTTTCAACAATATCGATATTGTCCCCAACTTGATAATTATCACTTGCACAATCCGTCAAATGTAGAGTTTTATCATAAAAGATCTCGGTATTAGTTGGAGCGGGATTACGATATTTAAACTTTTATTTTTTAGAAATACGGTCAATGTGGGATATTTCAAGAAATTTTTGGCACTAATCTCTCTAATTCATTAATCTAAGGATTGAAAATTGAGAGATACATGTGAGAAGTAAAAATAGATGTGTAGATAGCATTACCTTTTTATTTTTTCCTAATATTTTGTGTTGCTATTCGAGTTCACAAACATGAAGAAATATCTAGGGTGCAGTCGGAAATAATGCTGATTATGTTGTTCTCATCACCAACCGTTAATCATTACGTAGGATGATCAATCATGAGATCGAATAACACAGCATGTTTAATTATAAATATTGACAATTTGATAATAACATTAATTTCATGATATCATATTGCAATAGAAGTGGTATATATTTTCTGGAAGCCGCCCCCCGCCCGTGGAAACATTGAAAATTCCACAACGCGACAGTTGGCAATAAGAGACTCTTTAGAATTTAAAATTAAGACTTTAATTAGTCTTAAAATTAAGACACTAGTGTAAAGGAATTTGCGTCCATCAAAGTCGAAACTTATATATATATAAAAAAAAAACTGGGGAAAAATTAAGTCCATCAAATGACAAAAACCTAAATGAGTTTGAGACCAACATACTAAAGGCATGATTAGTTAATAGAAATGGAAAAAAATAAAATAAATGAATTAGAAAGCTTAAAAATAGGAGCCAAATTTAAACCAAAATTGATGCAAACTCAAACTATATCGTGCCAAGTGTAGGGTAAGCTCAAAATTCATAAGGCTGGTATTAATTAATATCCACGTGGGCAAGGGGTGGACCGAGTGGGGACCCTAACCGTGGGTCCCAACTATACAATTCTTGAATTGAAAACTTGTTTAACATCCATTGGATGATATGGATCTTAATACATATCCCAAAAAATCAAAAGTGTGTGAGTGAATAATTTATGTTAAAATGGTATTATGATGTTACTTAGTCTTATGGTTTAGTGTCATTCTCTTTTACTTGTAACTGAAAGGTTTTAAGTTCGAATCTTGCCAAATACGAATTTAAATCACATTTGAGGCCAAGCCCACCCTTATCCCCTCTTAATATAGATAATATTGTTTGTTTAAAAAAATGTGTTTTTTTTTTCTTGAGTCAAGCAATAGCATTGGTAAGTTAAATGTTAGATTAATCACTGACGGGGTTTGAATTCATGTCATTATGTCAGGGCACAACATATTTCCACTACTATGATAAATGGCCAATTGCCTAAAAAAATATTGTTTATTATTTCAAGTCATTCATTTGGGAGTTGGGAGTAGCCAAATAAATACTCACTCTTTACTATCCTTAATATGTAAACAGTCATTACTTATTTCAGATAGTCACTGTTTGACGTTGTGTGTGTTTGCTTAAAACCCCCTTACAATTCTAAATTTCACAAAAATAAGTATAACAAATTGTACCTGCTGTTTGCCAAAATTTTTTTTTACCTGCTACAAAAACAAATAGTGCACTCAGATTTGTTAAGGCAGAAATTATAACAATATCAAGCCTTTGCGACAAGGGGCAAGTGGCCCTCTACTATATTTGATAATTTCTTATCCAATCCGTTAATACAACACAAAAATGACACAAAAGTAATGGATTTTGGGTTAACACGATAACTAGTTGGGTCGTTATTGGGTCACCCGTAAGAACTTGTTCTTATCAGGTTCTTAAAGGGTTTACATGTGGGTAACCCATTTCGACACGTTATGAACAAAATTATTTGATGATTTTAAAGTTAAACTACTAAAAAAACTTGCTATAAAACACAATAGCCATAGTGTATATATTGTAAATTAGATATGTGTTATTGTATTATTATTCTATATAAGTCAAAAAATTTAAGTTTTATGTATTTAATTATTTTATTATGAGAGTTTCTTATTATCATTATTAGGATAAATTTTACTTTGTCTAAAATTTAAACCAACTTGTATATAGTATTAGTATAGTATAGGCAAAAAGATAGACTTTCAATTTTAGAATCAACAACCTTATTAAAAAAATATTAAAAAATAAAAAATAAACCTTAAACCTTATTTAAACAATAGCCATAGGATTAATCTCACTTAGGCTCTTATGTTGGGGAATGTAATACTTGAAGGGCAAATGTATTTTTATGTTTTGAAATAATATTTATGTGACAATGTGGTATGTATATACTAGGGTTAATCTTTGTTTACTACCATGAAGTTTTGTGGTTTTCAACATTTGTACATGAAGTTTTTTTCATCCCAGAGTCATACCTCAAGTCTTAATTTTGGGACAGTCTCATACATCCGTTAACTAATGACGTGGCACCCACGTGACAATGATTGGGCGCCACGTGTCAATAAAGGTCCCACGTGGATATTAAAAAAGAAAAAAAAATTGTTCTTCCTCAACCCGGCTCTCACACACCCACATTCAATCTCACCCCCATAAAATCTAAAATCCTGATGCCCCGATTGAGAGGTTAGCTGATCACGCAAGTCAAATTCCGATTTAAAATCCCAACAACCCAAACTTACTATCTTCAATTGCATGCCTTACAAAATTCTGACCAGAAAAAGAAAGAAAAAAATAACTCACAGAGGGTTTGCTGGGGATGATGCACTACCACACCATCAAATTGACGGAGTCACCCGAAGCAGTCTCCGGTTTCGCCACAAAACCCTAATTTAATTAATCAACCACAAGCTCAAACCAAATCCTGCAAATCTCTACCCTCTCACTCCCCTCACCCTGCTAGAAAGGGCAGTTGTCGCCTATGGCGATTGCCCCTCCGTCGTCTATACCACCACCACCTACACGTGGTCCCAAACCCACCGCCGATGTCTCCAGCTGGCCTCATCCCTCTCATCCCACCTCGGCATCAAACCCTCTCGCCTAGCTAGTCTTCACCTCTCGCCACACCCGACGCACCCCCAACACCCAGCAATCCGCTCAATCCACCCACCTAACTTCCATCGCCACCTCCTCATTCGAACATCTTCTTATTCTCCCTCCCTTCTCTAACCCTCTTCTCTCTCTTTCTCTACACACCCTCGCTCTCTTCCTCGCCACACCTCATGCTCATAAATCATAAATATTTGCTAACCCATTTCAATTTCAACATCACATTAGAAATCCCAACTCAGGAAATTTATTTTTTATTTTTTATTTTTTTTTGCCAAATAAAGATAAATTGCAGAAGAAAACCCAAAAAAAAACTTCCAACTTTCTGAGGAAGCGAACAAAAAATGATAAAAAGTTGGAACCTTGGTATCACCATAGAGCATCGACATCTGGCGACATTGAGCATACATACAACTCTTGGAGTAGTAAAGGGAAGCCCAGGAGCCCACAAGAACGCTGATAGCTCCACCTCTTGCCGCTCCCCATGCACCCAGCTCTTTGTTTATGAGCACATCTTTTGGGATTTCGATGGTTGATCTCAACTTCTCTTCCATGGTCAACCTAGATCTAGGAATTGAGGGTGGGTGTGCGGAGGAGATATGGGAGGGAGAGGGTCGAGGGTTGAGGTAGGGTGCCCATAAACCTTTTTTTTTTTAATTGATTGGGTTGGGAGTTAAGGTTGGGGGTTGAGGGAGGGAGAGGGTTGGATTTGCAAGTATGGGTGGAGGCCGAGAAGGGAGGGAAAAGGGAGGGACGGTCGGGTTTGAGGAAGGACAATTTTTTTTTATTTTTAAATATCCACGTATGACCCTTATTGACACGTGACACCCAGTCATTGTCCACATGGGCGCCACGTCATTAGTTAACGAATGACTTAACATAAAACTTAACGGATGTATGAGATTGTCCCAAAATTAAAACTTGAGGTATGACACTGAGATGAAAAAAACTTCATGTACCAAATGTTGAAAACCACGAAACTTCAAGGTAGTAAACAGAGATTAACCATATTTACTAAATTAGTATTATGTTTTTCTTTTTATTATTAATTGGTTTAGAATATATTTTCTTTAACTGGTAACAAATTGGTCATATTATCCATTAATATTAACGGGCTGAGTTCGGGTCGAGTCATATTACCCATTCATTTTAATAGATGTTACACAACATGACTTGTTAAGATATTGGATATGACACGAAAACAACATGAACACGGAAAACATGACGAATGATAGGTTTACCCTCTACCACAGTGGTGGAGATGAGTGTTGCCCTTGCATCGCAGTGAGGGTCCGAATCCCATTGGTCCCTAATCTAACTAATCTATCGTTTAACAAAAATAAAAGCCTTTGCAACAAGGGAGAAAAACTTAATGAATTAGGATCTACTAGATTAAAGATCTGGTTCAATATCATGTGACAAATAAAACACCAAAAGAAAAATTGACCCATCACTGGCACTTCGACCTAGAAAATTTTTCTCTTTTGTTTCTAAGTGAAAAATTACAAATTCGATAGGGAGTTTTGATACCTAATTAGAGCTCCACCCGTTTTGTGATCTATGACAAATTCTAACCCTCTAGCATGGTATTAACACAGGGTCATTTTCGACCCTCAACTAGTAAAGGTTGGGAAAAAGGCGAAGAAAAGCTCAAGAAAGATCAAAGTTCAAAGAGAAAAAGGAAGTCGAAGGGCCCAATGGAATAGGAAAGAGGGCATTTCCGAGTGCTATAGCCGACTAATCAGCATTCTGTTTTAATAGAGCAACATAAAGTACTTTATGACTAACAAGGACACATTGGTAGACTAACAACTTTATGGAACAAGGCTTTAGGAACATGCCTACTCAGACACCAACCCAGGCAATGTCTCAGTCACCAATCAAAGGCAGAAGTTTAGGACAGAACATAAAGGTAGTCACAAGTCGTTCGGTACGCATTGGTCTAGAAGAACTATTTCGCAACATTGCTAAAAAAATACAGGTTTATTTTTTGTTGTACCCTTGGAACTCCACTTTAATCTCACTTTGCCCCCTGTAACTCAAAAGTCATCACTTTACTCCTTGAAACTCAAAATTTGTTCCACTTTGACTTGTGGACTTTCCCTTTTCCCTTAAACTTATAGGTCGTCTCCTGAAACATATACGGGGCCCAACACCCAATAAGATTATGCAACATGTGCAATAATTTTGATTATAAAATTCTCCATTATGCGTCAACATTCAACAATCAGAGAATATTAAATTTAAAAGAAATTGAAGAGAGGGAAAAAAATAAAAAATAAAATAATTAGCATGGCTCACCCAATTTAAACTCATATAAGAAATTAATGAATTTAAGGCAATGTGGAGCAAAATTTGAGTTTGATAGAGACGACTTTCAAGTTTTAGGGGGCAAACTAAAATCAAAATCGAGTTCCAGAAGGCAAAGTGAAGCGAATTTTGAGTTTCAATGAGTAAAGTGACGACTTTTGAGTTACAAAGAGTAAAGTGTGATTCAAATCAAGTTCAAAGGAGTGTAGCTAAAAATAAGCCAAAAACATACTTTGAAAACTTTAGTCATTATTTTAAATTTTATCATTTAAATTAAATAATTATCTTATTCCTTTGAAAATTGAACATGTAGCTTATGGACGTGGTAACTGCGTATCTGATGAGGATCTTGGTACGAAAATCTACATGAAAGTTCCAAAAGGATTTCCATTAATGGATCAAATAGTTCTAGACCACAGAACACCATCTCGATTAGATTGAGATGTTCACTCTACTTGGATTGAAGTAATATGGGCAAATGTGGTATGATCGTATGAGTAGTATTTGACTAGTTAGGTATCTGTGAACAACGAACTATGCCTTTGCGTGTTCATTATGAACTCACATTCCGGATTTGTGATTATCATAGTTTATGTCTATAAAAATCGGGCCTCCAAGAGAACTCGAGAGAACCAATGCGCACCTGAAGTCAAAATTTGAGATAAAAGATATAGAGAAAACTTGATATTGTCTTGGCTTAGAGATCAAGCATTGTCTGAATGGTAGTCTTGTTCACCAGTCGAACTACACTATAAGGTGTTGCGTCATTTTAGTGAGGATAAAGTGAAGCCTTCGAGTACTCTTATGGTCGTTCGAATGCTAGATGGAAAGTGAGATCATTTTCTGTCCTAAGGATGATGAGGAAGAGGTTTTGGAACTAGAAGTTCCTCAACTTAGTGCAATTAACGCATTATTGTACTTAGATCAGTGCACTAAACATGATATCTCCTTCGCTGTTAATATTTTAGCTGATACAGTAACAAACCTACATGCAGACACTAGACAGGTGTTAAAGACATATTCTGCTACCTCAAAGGTATAAAGGATTTAAGTTTGTTCTATCACTATGAATCCTCGACTAGAGCCACAGCCCCTTCGATTCTCAAGTTGATTCTCACTTTGTTGGTTATGTTGACGTAGGGTACTTGTCTAACCTGCACAAGGCACGTTTTCAAATAGGTTACGTCTTTATTGTATGAGACACCAAAATATCTTGAAGGTCAATCAAGCATAACTTAGTTGAGACTTTTTCAAATTATGCTGAAATACTCACCCTACATGAAACCACTCTGGAGTGATTTTGGTTGAGAGCAATTATGGAACATCTATGAAGCACTTGTGGAATTTCTTCCTTTGTTGACATCCATACAACAATTTGTAAAGATAACGCAACATGTATCGAACTACTCAAGAAGGGATATATCAAAACAGACAACACCAAGCATATTGCACCAAAGTTATTTTCTCTCATCAACAACATAAACATCAAAACATTGAAGTCAAGCAAATTCGTTCCCATGACAACTTAGTCAATCTCTTCACCAAGTTAGTGCCAAAGTTTACTTTCCAGAAACTTGTTCAAGGAATTGGTATGCATAAACTTTATGAGTTGTAACATTGTTAGTTCTCTTTGAAATCATGTCAAACTCAAGGAGAATATCCTGAAGTATACTCACCTAGTCTTAATGTACTCTTTTTCCCTACGATTAGGAGTAGTTTTTTTTCCTTTAGGTTTTTGTTACCTAACTAGGTTTTAACGAGGCACTAATCCTGCCCTAGTCATACCCTTGTGTACATCATGTAGGCATTTAATTGGCTTTTCATCCAACTCACTGTTATACTATGGGTTTTTGTCTCATATTGGATTTTGCCATAGTCTGGTTTTGTGAAACTTATTTCCAAATGCAAGTTCTATGTGAGACAAAAACGTTCCTATATCAGTGCCGACGAGTTGACTTCTTCAACTTTGCCGATCCTAATGTTACATCTACTTGAGTATTTGCACACTCAAGGGCAAGTGTTACACATATTATCTAATTGTGATTGTATAAATCTTAGACAGATTTGGTTTCTAAATTATCCATTATTTTAGTAGTTCTTTCCCTATAGGATTGTACTTACTTGGAGGACAAATTAATCTTCTCCCCTTGGTTTACTATAAATAAAGGCCCTGGCATTGGGAGAATCACACATCCCTAAGCATTCTACAATTTCTCCTTATGTCTTTGTTGCCGCACCCTCTCCCTCCCTTAGATAAAATAAGCCATAACAATACATTTATACATTAATAATATTAGCCCGAGATTGTTAAATAATGAATTTAGGCTAAATTATTATTTTTTCGGTAGCTTTTTTCAAAATAAAATTGATGGGATTTTCACAATTTATATTTACAATCATTTTAACCTAAAAATGTTTATATTTCGAGAAAAGTTGAAAATTCACTAAATCAACCCCATGAAACATGTATTTTATAGAGTTTTTGGGTGAAATTTTTATTTAAATATCTTTTTTAATTGTTGTAGTTATTGGATTTAATTTTGGGCTATTCAAACTTTTTTTTATTGTTAAATTTGATCATATTTGATCTTAACAATTGGATTTAATGTATTAAAAAAAATTTAAGTTGCCCATATTTTAGATTTTAACCCACAACCTACTTTACACCCAACCATTAGAGAAAGATTGACTTGGTTTAAAACCTAAATTTTGGATTAAATTTGCCCAATTTTTAGACTTTAACGCAAAACTTATTTTAGACCTAACCCATTTAAAATTAGGAAAACAAATATAAAAGACTTGAAAACTTTGAGTTTTAACAATAAATAAGGATAAAATAAAAGGTAAAGTGAATAGTACCAGTATTGACTTTTTAGTGTAAAAATATGATTTTTCGTTAAAATGAACAGTACCGAAAGCTTTTCGTTAAAGTTGCATTTAAAATTTTAGGTTTAGGTTTTATTTAAGCGTAGTACCATTATGTAGTTTATATATATATATATATATATATATATATTTTTTTTTTTTTTTTAACGAACAATATTATTTACATTAAGGGAGAGGAGTTTGAATTTAACATTATAATGAGTTAGTAATAATATGATTCAAATTCATTTTTAACGAGAATCAAATTTAATATCTCTCGCTTTCACTTATTACGTGCAATATTGTGTTTTTTTTCTTTAAAGAAAACACAGCAACCATCTTGAGCAATGATGATGACACTAGTACCGGGGCAGAAGCAGTGAGTTGCAGACATGCCACGTAGGACAACGTGGGTCCCAATGTGTTGCACAGTGGGAAGGGAGCTTTTTTACAACCTTAAAACAGGAGGAGCGAAAGACCGGCCGGTTCTCATTTGGTGGCTGCTCAAACAAAGACCAACGAAATATAATGAGTAAATTGTAGCAATGGTCCCTGAACTTTACTCAAATTGGAGCAATGATCCTTCAACTAAAAATCCATTACCATTGGTCCCTCAACTTATCAAAATGTGTAGCTATAGTCATTTTCATTAATTTCTTCAAAATTTTGTCAAAATATGTTATGTTGGAATAACCATTTATTTAATTAGGGTCCCTCAACTCATCAAAGTGTGTAATTATGGTCATTTTTGTCAACTACGTAAAAAATTTTGTCAAAACGAGTTATGTTTGAAGGACCATAGTTACAATTGAGATAAAGTTAAGGGACAATTTCTCCAGTTGAATTAAAATTGAGGGACCAAAGGTAATGGATTTTTAGTTGATGGACCATAGCTGCACGTTTTAATGAGTTGATGGACCAATGGTAATGGATTTTTAGTTGAAGGACCATTGCTCCAATTTGAGTAAAGTTCAGGGACCATAGCTATAATTTACTCAAATATAATTGTCCTGGTCATTCCAAACCTGCTCTCAAAACAAAATCAAATCAATAACAAAAATAATTTCTAAAAAAGTAAATAAATAAAACAATTTTCTTATTATTATTATTTAAAAAAAATATATTATTTACACCTAACAGAGAAGGGCTCCTATTCGCATTAACAAAAATTCAATCTAAAACATTTCACTTACAATTTAACAAAAAATTCACTACTCTATAGTACTAAATAATAAGTCGAAACAATTTATTATTTTTATATAAAAAACAGAAACTCCCAAAAAG
Organism: Malus x robusta; assembly: GCA_963082935.1. Classification (NCBI taxonomy): domain Eukaryota; kingdom Viridiplantae; phylum Streptophyta; class Magnoliopsida; order Rosales; family Rosaceae; genus Malus; species Malus x robusta. The sequence goes on from OY720335.1 coordinate 16,380,654, forward strand.
AAGAAACCTCCAAGAAGTTGTGTAAAATGGAAATTATATATAAATATATATAATAATTAAATAAATATAGGGAAAGGAGGGCCCGGAAATTCCTGGCATTGGTTTGTACTTCACGACAGGCAGAGAGAGAAAGGGGAAGCTTGGTTCTTTCTTTTCTTTCTTCCCTTTCTGTTCCCTCCCCTCTCTCTCTAGACTTTGTCTTCCTCCTTGATCTGCAGCTCAAAGTTGGTTCTTTCCCTTTTCTGCAAAATGGGTTCTTCGTAATTTTCCTTGAAGATGAGCCAAGGCCTCTGATGGCAGGTACCCGTTCTGTTTTTGTGCGTGTTTTGTTTGAATTTGTGTGCTTTTTGGGAAAAAGATTTGTTTTTCTCTTCTGGGTCGATTTGTTTTTCTCTTTTGTTTTTTTTTTTCCGAATGCGCTGCCTTGTTTGAAGGATTTTTAAGGTTTTTTTAATGATTGTTTCAACGTTTGAGCTGGACATTGTCTGATTCTCAGCTTGGATTTTGATTTTTTTTGGATTATTTTTGTTGTTGAATTTCTTGAGTTGTTTGGTTTTTTGAGTTGAATGTGTCGTTGGGTTTGTTGTGGTTTCTTTTATCTTTTTGTTTTACCAATTTTTATGTAAATTTTCACGTTTAGAAAGGAACAGAAAATGCTTAGGATTAATCTTTACTGTGAATTCCTCAAATCTGAAAGGTTGGGAAATCTAGAAATCTTAGCATGCACGGCATTTGATTGCGGTTTTGAATTGGAGCTCTAATAAGAAAGGAATTTAGTTTTTTTCCGAATCATTAATGCGTGATGTTTGATTAATTGCATCATGGTGTATGAAATATGTTGAGGATGTTCTGTTCTGGATATTGTGAATTTTTAGTTGCTGACAGTTAATTTTCGCCTCGGTTTGTGTATGGTAGGCATTTTTAAGGAGAAATTGGAGGCAAGGGTGCCGTGTTAATCGTAGAGCGAGGACAGAGATTCGAGTCCTTTTTTTTTTTTTTTTAATGGATATGTGCCAATTATAGTTGGCGTTGGCTGAGATTGATAGAAATGGCAGGAGGAAAAATAAGGGCGAAGCTTCGCCAGAGTAACCTTTACACATTCTGCCATAAGCCAAAAGCCAATGAGACGGAGGCGCCTCACCCAATCCAAGGCGCCGGGTTCTCAAGAACTGTATATTGTAACCAACCTCTTCTCCATCAAAAGAAGCCTTATAAATACCGTTCGAATTTTATATCAACCACCAAGTATAACCCAATCACCTTCTTGCCCAAAGCACTCTTTGAGCAGTTCAGACGGGTTGCCAATGTGTATTTCCTTTTGACTGCCATTCTTTCCCTCACACCCGTTTCACCATTCTCTCCAGTGAGTATGATTGCTCCACTGGTATTTGTTGTTGGTCTCAGTATGGCAAAGGAAGCAATGGAAGATTGGAATAGGTTCTTGCAGGATATGAAAGTTAATCGTCGTAAAGTAATTGTTCATAAAGGGGATGGTGATTTTGGTTTTAATCCATGGCATAAGATTTGTGTTGGAGATATTGTGAAAGTGGAAAAGGATCAATTCTTTCCTGCAGATTTGCTTCTTTTGTCGTCAAGTTATGAGGATGGGATTTGCTATGTTGAGACCATGAACTTAGATGGTGAAACGAATTTGAAGTTAAAGAGATGTTTGGAAGTAACCTTGCCAATGGAGGATGATGGCGCTTTCAAGGATTTGACGGCAACAATTCATTGTGAAGATCCAAACCCAAATCTTTACTCCTTCATAGGTAATCTTGAGTATGATCGGCAGGTGTATCCTATTGAACCCAATCAGATACTCTTGAGAGATTCGAAGCTCAGGAATACAGCTTATGTGTATGGGGTGGTGATATTCACGGGTCACGATAGCAAAGTCATGCAGAATTCAACGAAGTCCCCTTCAAAAAGGAGCGGAATAGAAAGGAAAATGGATAACATTATTTATATTCTTTTCACCCTCCTTGTAGGGATTTCAGTGATCAGCTCAATAGGCTTTGCCGTGAAGACAAAATTCAGCATGCCAGACGCGTGGTACCTACGACCTGATAATACAACGGATATGTATAGCCCAACAAAGCCTGCCTTGTCCGGCCTTATCCATTTGATCACTGCTCTCATCCTTTATGGATATCTAATACCCATCTCTCTCTATGTTTCAATTGAGGTTGTGAAGGTTTTGCAAGCAAGCTTCATTAACCAAGACTTACTCATGTATGATGAAGAGACTGGGAATCCTGCTCAAGCACGGACATCAAATTTGAATGAAGAGTTAGGCCAGGTAGACACGATCCTTTCTGATAAAACTGGCACGTTAACCTGCAACCAGATGGACTTTCTGAAGTGTTCCATTGCTGGTACTGCATATGGTGTCCGTTCCAGTGAAGTTGAACTTGCAGCAGCAAAACAGATGGCTAGTGACCTTGAAGACCATGATGATGAGCTTGCCAATTTTCCCATGCGAAAACGTAACACACGTTTTTCATGGGAGAAAGGAATAGGATCAGAAATTGAGCTAGAGACAGTTGTTACGTCCAATGAAGAAAATGATCTGAAACCTGCCATAAAGGGGTTTAGCTTTGAGGACAGCCGCCTCATGGTGGGAAATTGGTTGAATGAGTCCAGCCCTGATGTGATTTCATTGTTTTTACGGATATTAGCAGTTTGCCACACTGCAATTCCCGAGCTAAATGAAGAAACTGGCAGTTATACATATGAAGCAGAGTCACCTGATGAAGCAGCTTTTCTTGTTGCAGCAAGAGAGTTAGGATTTGAGTTTTGTAAAAGAAATCAGTCAGGTGTAATTGTCCGCGAAAGGTATCATCATTCCGGAAAACCAGTGGAAAGGTGAGTGTATGAATGATTTATATTACTATGGCATTGCATTTAAGTTTCTACTTCTGTCATGACATTTTGTTGTTTCTTGGGAAACTACAGGGAGTACAAAATCTTAAATCTATTGGAATTCACTAGCAAAAGGAAGCGTATGTCTGTAATTGTGCGAGATGAAGATGGACAACTTTTACTTATGTGCAAAGGTGCTGACAGGTTAGGCTACAAATTATCTTTAATTCTTTTGGGAAATTGATAGCATAGTGTAGTGCGGCTGCTGTCTTCAGTCAGCATTCATATGCTTTCCAAGTGGAGTATTATGCAGTGTCTTCTGTTAGCTTTCATTTGTTGTTTAGTGTTAAATGCTTAATTGGGGATTCGTTCAGGCCAAATATATTTAATTAAGTGAACAGTTAGATGCTTTAAGCAGTTGTTTGATTCTTACTTTGATCTCATCTCTCCTCCTCTCTCATCATACCCTTACTTGGCTTATGCAGCATAATTTTTGATCGACTTTCAAAGAATGGAAGAATGTATGAGGAAGCTACTACTAAGCATTTGAATGAATATGGAGAAGCTGGGTTGCGTACATTGGCACTTGCTTATAGAAAGCTTGAGGAGTCTGAGTACTCTGCTTGGAGCAGTGAGTTTCAGAAAGCAAAAACATCTATTGGGGCTGATAGGGACGGAATGCTTGAGCGAGTAGCAGATAAGATGGAAAGAGACTTGATCCTTGTTGGTGCTACAGCTGTTGAGGACAAATTGCAAAAAGGGGTATATAAAGCATTGGTTCTTGCCGTACTTTGATATTCACTTACTGATCTGCTGCAACTTAGTTTCTTTTTTCATTTTCTTTTCTTTAGGTGCCCCAGTGCATAGACAATCTCGCACAAGCTGGTCTTAAGATCTGGGTTTTGACGGGAGACAAGATGGAAACTGCAATCAACATAGGGTTTGTCTCTAACTAATCAAGCCAAAAACACTTCTTTGCATAATCTTAGGAGCAATCATTGTTCCTTGTAACTGTTGTGATGCTCCTCTAGATAATGTAATGATTTTAGTTCTTTCTTTGGGGTTTTTGCTGTGCAGATTTGCATGTAGTTTGCTTCGACAGGGCATGAAGCAGATCTGTATATCAACAGCAAATTTCGACACGTTGGGACAAGATAGCAAAGAGGTATATATTCCATTGAGAAAAAGAGTGAATTTCTTTTCAGGAGATTAATTTATATAATGTTAGACTGTCTTTTCACTAATGAGCAGGCTGTGAAAGATAACATTTTGAACCAAATTACCAATGCCTCTCAAATGATCAAGTTGGAAAAAGATCCGCATGCAGCATTTGCATTAATCATCGATGGAAAAACTTTAAGCTACGCTTTGGAGGATGATATGAAATATCTATTCTTAGGATTAGGTGTTGACTGTGCATCAGTCATATGCTGCCGTGTCTCTCCCAAGCAGAAGGCATTGGTAAGATTTATACCTTTTTTGCTATTACTCCATTTCCAGAAAAGTTCATTTTTTTTAATGTTTCAATTGTCAATGGAGTGATATCCTTATGAATGTGGGTATAGCCACACTGTTTCTTCATTCGTTTAGTTTTTTCTTGCACCAGGTAACAAGGTTAGTCAAACAAGGCACTGGAAAAACCACATTAGCCATTGGTGACGGTGCAAATGACGTTGGAATGATTCAAGAAGCTGACATTGGTGTTGGAATCAGTGGGGTCGAAGGTATGCAGGTTGGTATCTTTTCTGACTGACTCTTTGTTATAATGTCTTTTTTTGGTACTACATTTCTGTCCTTGTTGGTACTGAGTCTACTGATATTGGTGTTGCATATAGATATTGTGATGTGATTGTGTATCATATGATCAATCTCATAATATTGGTAATTTCTTAGTGAAATGTAGAAGCATGGGATCTCACAATACATGGTAATTGCCTGCAGGCTGTGATGGCTAGTGACTTTGCTATTTCCCAGTTTCGGTTTTTGGAGAGACTTTTGGTAGTACACGGGCATTGGTGCTATAAGAGGATTGCTCAGATGGTAATATCAGTAAATGCATGTAGTTGTTGTTGTTAGTCTTCCACCTATTAATGGGGATGTATTGCTTTCAGGTTTGCTATTTCTTCTACAAAAACATTGCATTTGGTCTTACCCTCTTCTACTTCGAGGCATTCACTGGTTTTTCTGGGCAATCAATATATGACGACTGGTACATGTTATCATTCAATGTCATTCTAACCTCATTGCCTGTAATTTCGCTTGGAGTTTTTGAACAAGATGTTTCGTCTGAGGTCTGCTTACAGGTTAGTCCTTCTAGCAATGCCCTTTTAATTATCTATGTTTTGTGATAGCCTTGCAGTGACATTTGAAAACATCGTGTGTTTTGCAGTTCCCTGCATTGTACCAACAAGGACCTAGAAATTTGTTCTTTGACTGGTACAGGATACTGGGGTGGATGGGCAATGGTGTCTATTGCTCTCTCATAGTCTTCTTTCTCAACATCATCATCTTCTACGACCAAGCCTTCCGTGCCAATGGCCAGACAGCTGATATGGCTGCTATGGGTACCACTATGTTCAGTTGCATCGTTTGGGCTGTTAACTGCCAGATTGCTCTCATAACGAGCCACTTTACGTGGATTCAGCATCTCCTTGTGTGGGGAAGTATTGCAATGTGGTACCTATTTCTCTTGCTTTACGGAATGCTGCCTCCAACTCGCTCCAAGAATGCCTACCAAATTCTAGTCGAAGCTCTTGGTCCTGCCCCATTATTTTGGTCAGCCACCCTCTTAGTAACAATCGCATGTAATCTCCCATACATTGTCCACTTAGCATTCCAAAGAAGTTTCAATCCAATGGATCATCATATCATCCAAGAAATCAAGTACTACAAGAAGGATGTTGAGGATCAGCGCATGTGGAAGAGGGAGGCGTCGAAAGCAAGACAAGAAACCAAGATAGGGTTCACGGCGAGAGTGGATGCCAAGATCAGACATTTGAGAGGGAAGCTACAAAAGAAGCATCATACCCCTGTAAGTACGCAAGGAGGGATGTCACCGTCGTGACCGTGTCCATGATTTTTACAGTTTTGAAATCTTTAATTTTTTAGGGTTTTGGGGTGTTGGGGGGGGGGGGGGGGGGACTGAGGGAAGGGTATAGCAGTTTTACAGTTTTTAAGTTGGTGGGCGTTTGTAATTCTTTGTGTTGGTGTTGTTTTGATTCCACTAACATGGGGTTGGTTAGAGTCCCCTTGGTTGTAGAAAAAGAGGTTGGAGCTGTTATAATGTACAATATCTAGTAATTCTTGGAGTCAATCTTTAAAAAGCAATGGACCAAGTAAATGGTTGGTTATCCAAACAATCGAAAGAAAATCAACTACAACAAGTGACCCAGAGATAAAGGCACGGACTACGACTCCTTAATAAACAAAAAATGAGGGAGGTTCTGGGTACGATACTTTGAGTTGGTGAGGCTGCTTAATCTTGGCTAAGGGCAAGGTGAAATTCCTTATAGCCTCTTTGGGCCCCGAAGGAGTAAATAACAGTGTTTTGTCATCAGTTATCTCGTTTTTTTTTTTTTTTTTTTTTTTTTAAATTCAAAAGAAGATCTCAACATATGGTGATTCTCACTCATGTTTTCTCCTGCACTTGTACAATTGTTTATGTACAATAATTTTCCTTTGATATAGTCAATCCAACGACTACAAATAAGAAGAGAAGAAACAAAAAAGCGAAAATCGCTTCCGAAACTGAAATATCCAATACTGCATTGTTGGACAAATTCCTTTCAAGTCTAATAATTTGATGCATCTACTGATTCTAAACCACCAGTCTAGCCTCTACAGCTTATATGGTGTTGGTCATTCATCAATTTTCCACATTTGTTTTAAAATCTATTACAAGAGTGACTTTTTCCCACCCTACAAGATTATCTAATACATACTCAATTCCAACTCTCTCTCTCTCTCTCTCTCTCTCTCTCTCTCTCTCTCTCTCCATATATATATATATATATGTATGTGTGTATATATATATATATGTATGTATTTATATAGGGAACTATACAATATAAACTTTAATAACAAAAACTCTATGATGCTTGGAACTATAGAATATTTAGAAATTTTTAACTGTTAAATCTTAATTTTTGTATTTCTTTTATACAAAAATCTAACAGTGAATACACATAAGATGGAGGAGGGAGAGAGAGAGAGAGAGAGAGAGAGAGAGAGGTGTTGCAAGTTTAGAGAGCGAGAGGTGTTTTGATACTGTTGGGCTCGAAGTCTCCCTAGCATGTTGAATTTGAAAATATTCTTGTTTGGAGTATTTTTAAAATGATTGAAAATATTTTTGGATTCCAAAAGCACTTTAAGTGTTTTATGCAAGAAACACTAGTTATGTGCTTCTTGTAGGAGAACTTCAAATGTTTTTTCATAATTCACTTGTATTTTTACGAATGATTGATTGAAAAAGCACTGTCATCAAAAGGTATTTCAGTAATTTTAGACAAACCGCTCTTAAAGCAGCTTTTATAAAAGAGCTTTCATTAAAAGCTGGTAAAAAATTTAGTAAAATTCCGAGTGACTTTTGAAAAATAAATAAATGATAAGAACTATTGTGTCACAACAAAGTTATATCATTACAACGGGACTAGTCACAATTAAAAATCAAATCTATATCATCATGCACTCCATTCAAGTCAAATCCAAAAGAATGAGACCTCAACCTGAACCGACTAGCAAGATGCTAGTTTGAGATCTCAACTTTGTAGGTTTGTATGAATATCCATTTTTCTCATGGTTCATTTGAAACACCCAAACTCTTTTCGATATTGGAAGAGTTCTCGTCCCAACTTCGAGTCCTCCTCTCATTTAAAATAATAAAAACTACCTGAAACTCAATATATGTGAACAAACTATATACAAAGCAATATTAAGAACATGAAATTATCAAATTATCAAATGCAGATAATCATTTGATTCATGCATTGTTTTTTGTTGCCATATTTGATTTATGCACCCGTTCAATTTCTTTCTACACAAATAAATTATAGGGTAAATTACAAAAAACTACCTCAACTATTGAGATCACGACAGTATCATACCTCATATTTTAAAATTGACAATGTCATACCGTATCTTTAGAATTTGGTCCAATGTTATACCTCCGTTAGTTTGTCCATGAATTTCCTAGTTAAATGCTGACCTAGCTTGATTCAAGGCCCATTTCCTTGCCCAGATGGATTCCACATGGCCACACCTAATGTTTTCCCGCCAAATGACATCCACGTTAGAAAATATATTTGATTTTTTTTTGTAATTTGAATTTCAAATTTTCCCGCCAAAAATTTAGACAGATGATCGACCATTTTAAGCACTGATTATCATCATTGACCTCAAATTAGAAAAATCTCACCCAAAAAATAATGATATAACCACAACAAAATAAGTGTATTCAAGCACATACTACTCATCATTTCCAAGAAAAACATGAAATAGACCAAATTAAGCATAAAACTTGCTTAATTATCTAGAAATTCATAAACTTGTTCAAAAAACTAACAGAATTCATCTAGCATCTCCAACCAACATTACAAAACCTACTGAATTCATAAAAACCTACTATATCATCCATTCAATTCACAAAATACGTACTAGATGCATAAAACATGTTCTAACTTTACAATTCCTTTACAAAAAACAATTATCTGTGCAAAAAACGTGGCTGGATTGCTTGGTATTTTTGTGCTTGGTGCCTTTGGATGATTCAGTTATGGGTTTGCTTCGTCTTTCTTTGCTTGGTGCTTATAGGTGATTCAACTACTAATTGTGATGCCTAAATCCAAAGTTCATTTAGAGACCAAGCAAGCTTTTTAACTAAATCCAAATGTTTTACAACTAAGGAAATGGTTAAGTTTTTACCTTTGTGATGTGGTAGAAACTAACATACAAATTAAACCCTATGATTTGTACGATTGTAGTATGAGTAAGTAGGGATCGTTCTAGGCCAGAGATTAGGAGGGATGCTAATCAACACAAATTAAACTTAAAAACTGAAAATTCAGCTAGACTAACACAAAATAAGAATTGAGGGGGTTTTTGACGAATTTTAAGAAACAAAAATAAATAGCAGCAATGAAATTAAGTTGTGAAGAGAATATGGGTGAAAAGCTAGCTAGATGATTCTTCTCCACACATGAAACATATGTATACAAATCGATTTCTAGTTATTCTTTCTATAAACCATGAATGGCAATGCCCCAAATTAATTTTGAACAACACTAATTAACTCTCAAATTTTCCTAAGTTCATTGAATTGGACCTAGCGATGAAATCAAATGATCTTTCTCAAGTTCCCTAACTATGAAAAGCATGATAGAGACACATATCAAAGGTCATTAAGTTTTGTGAAAATCATAAACATTGACAAAGCATTCATAACTATGAAAAGCATGATACTCCTGCCAGGAATTTACTTAACTTAATCATGACTATTGACTTTTACTACTTATAAATATAAGTTCATAACGATTAGGTGAAATTCCCTTATATCTTAGCATCAAATCGCTACATGCAAACTAAGTATGCATCCTTAATAAGCATACAAGAATAAGTTCTCTATAGAACATATAAGTAAATCGCATTCATGTTTTATGAAACAATAACTGGATGTAATCAATTTATATAAGACATATGATCATGGCTTTGAATTCACCTCTAGCTAAAAAGAAATTTAGTTACACATGTTCATCATAATTGAAAAGCAATCTAAAATAAAGAAAATCTCCAATGGTTGAATGCAATATGTGGCACACTCCTTCTTCTACGATCCTTGCAGGTTGCAGCACAAGCTTTGAATAAGGCATGCGGCACAAGTCTTCTCTCTTAATTGCTGCGGTAGAAATACATATATATAGGGTAGGGTTAGGCAGAAACCAAGGAGAAAAAGGATTAGGGTGTTTGAATGAATTAGGACTCCTAGAATCAGATATGAAGTATTTAGAATAGGATAAGGACTACTTTTACAGCTGGAGATAATATGAGATAATGTTGTATAGAATGGGATAATGTTTGGATAAGGTAAGATAAGATAAGGTAAACTGGATAAGATAAGATTAGACAATGTTAGATAAGATTATATCTTTCCTTGTCTTCCAAGCTTCCAAATTTGATTCCTCCAGATTTTAGCACATATTTAGCACATGTTAAACACCAAAAACGTCCAGCCCCACTGCTCCACACGCATGTTATCCAATCCAAGTCCAAAACTGCTCCAAATTGCTCCATTTAGCCATTTATTGTCATCTCTACCAATTGGACCTGCAATAATACGAATATAACTTAAATTACGATAATAAATGGAAATTAACTAAGCAAATGCAAAGAAATAAGGTAACAAAGTCGTTGTTGACCCTAAAAACTACCAAGCCTACGTGGCGCGCAGGCCGAGCAATTAATAAGCTAACTACGTTCTTCGGTTGTGTGCGAGGGGTGCCAACTCATCGGTCGAGGAGTAAAATGTGTTGATGTTGCGTTGGGTGTACTGCTGACTTCTTGATCTTGCGACTGCGGCCGAGGAAGGAACACGTCTCGGCCTTCGGGTTCTAGAGCCTGAATACAAGGTTGCTAGTTTTGCGAAGTTCAATATCAAATTCGACTTTCAATGTGCCGAATGTAGTAACTTGTAACACCTCACTTCGTCGAGAAGGCTAATAAGATGACCTCTGCCAATAAGGATTCGCAAATCTTTCTCGACTGAGACTTGGATAGATAACCAGTCGGCCTTGACGCAGTGCTATTTATCCAAACTGAAGGTGCTCCGTGGTCAGCTGATTCTAGGACAACAGTGCTGTTTATCCAAATTGAAGATGTTCACCAGTTGCCTTCACAGTGTTGTTTATCTAAACTGAAGATGTGTTGGCTAAAAAGAAAATAAAAATCTCAACATGTTTGAGAGGTTTCGTGTAAAGCGATGGTTTGCGTATGGCAGTTTGTGTGTTGAATTGGAGGTCTTGAATGATGCCCTCCTCCCCTTATTTATAGTAGCTAACCTGCTTCCGATCGAATCACAACCATTCTCAAATCAGGACTCATTTCCTCGATCCCTCTTATCTCGGCAGTCCTACTCCTACTAGGACTTTGAACTTAACACGTTATCAAGTCGGACTCAAAATCAAACTCCAACATCCTTATCTTATCGAAACTCCTTCTCGTATCAGGATTCAACTACCCATGGATTCCTAATAGGACACGGTCAGCCTTAGTTATGTGGCCCATAAATTGGATGACCCTTAATGACTCTTAAGTACGGTCTTTGGGCCGAGAACAATTTAGTGCTCAGCCCAAACCAATATTTTCCGCCCAAACATTCCCCTTCGCTTCTGATATTGTCGACCTACACTCGTTGGTTCGAGCCTTGACCTTGAAGAAGTGAAACTGACCTAAAGACAATCATTGAATCCTATTGAGAAATACCACCATGCGCATTTATGAGGCATGATCCCAGATCTCGATTCTCCTAACCATTATGCCACATCTCGGTCCCTTGGTTAACCTAGCAACCCTTAATCATGACCCTCGAAAACATGCGACCGCTGAAACATCTCTCTTGCACTAAACTCATCGTAGCACGTAATCGTGCGTCCTCAAACCATGAAAACCTTGGTCTTTTCACCTGGATTCTCTGAATATCTACACTGATTATCAACTTTCCCGCTCGATTCTATCCTTAATTTTGAAAATCAAACATTTAGCCTTCCTTCCCAAATGCCTATAAATACCCGAATCCTTTCCATTCATACCTTACGCCTTCCAAAACCCTTGAAACTTTCTTGCCACCTTACTTTCAAAAACCAGAAAAACCCCAAGCTTTCATCTCAGAAATCTTTAAGCCTTCATCAATGGCCCATTTCATCTCAGAGCTCTCCAACGAGTGCAAGAAGTGCAAAGACTTCATCGATCGAAACGCCATCAAGACTCTGCACTTCGAGAATGAACTAAACACTACTCACCAAATCTTGGGCCTACTTTTGAAGGACACAGTGCCATCATCCATCACCAACCTATTCAAAAAGCACTGCTTGGCACATTTGCTGCAAGGATTTGATTGGTCAAAATAGTGCCAGACAAAGCCTCAAGGAGCTTGGCCTTCGACCAACGTGAATTGGGCGGCCTGGGTCATACGAATGGAAACATTCTTTGGTAAAGAGTGGAAGGCTCTCGGCATCCACGACGCCATTAAGCTATCGACCATGGAGATTTCCATGGATAAAGAATTTCTTATGACAGCTTTAAGCTTCTGGTGCTCGGCCACCAACACCATGGTTCTTCAATTCGACCCTATAACCCCCACCATCCTCGACATCTCGGTTATCCTCGGGACTCCTCTTTTTGGCATACCAATAGGCGCCAACTTTATTAAGTGTCTATCAAAGCTCGACCTCAAAGCGCTGTTCGACAAACGGGCTGTCGAGACATTAAGCTAAGAAGGTCAAAAGCCTTCAAAAAAGGAAATTCAGAAGTTACATAAGAATTTTCTGAACTACAACATCCTCATCCTCCACTTTGCCGGTCAAGGGGAGACGAGTCTGCGGATGAGCGAACATGAGGCCTTCCTATTTTACTGGTACAACAAGTTTATCTGTTGTACCAAGTCGAATAAGTGCTTGGTCGAAAATATGCCTGTGGTGAAAGCCTTGGCCAGTGGTCACTCTCTGACGGCCAGTCTGACTATCCTTGCCAATCTCCTGCGCTGTCTCGCGGAAACCACCGTCAATAAGATCGACCTGCACCATAATAGACCTCACCGGGTGTTCCAACTCTGGCTGCAGGTTTATTTCTCCACACTTCGACCACAAATCTCCAATCTCCAACCCACTGCAACATTCGACGTTCAGTTAGCTCCTCGACCAGTGCCTCCTCACCAAGCTGAAGAAGTCTTCAAACACTTCTTTGCTTAGACATCATTTCCGATGATGAATTTTTGGTATGTTGTCGTTAGGAATACCCCTATTCTGTCAGATTTCCCACATCAACCTGGAATGAAAGTGAAGATGCTGGTTTTCATCAAAACTGGGGGTCATTCGTGTTAACTCGTGACCTTCCCTTCGGTTGCGATATTCGCCAAGCAAGTTGGGAAGTCTACTACCCCTACTTTGTTGCTCGACAACTTGGCTACATCTAAGGTTGCCCAGTACCTTTACTTACTTCCCGCTCCCTTCTAAGCCGAGGACGCCTATCTGGCTCCTCAGAAAAAGAGTGCAGAGACATTAAGAAAGAGCTTCAGAAACGGTGTAAGAAATTCCGCCTTGGACCAACTGTTCTTGAATCTCTAGGCACCAATACCTTCAATGACTGGTGGGAAGTATATACCCACAACTTTTTTGGCGTTTCGGTCAAGGGCGTAGTCAACATAATTTTTGGTGAATGACCCAAAAAAACTTATGCCCCTCAACCTAAAGAGACGCCCCAAGGTATATGACTATCTCTACCTTTATTTTTCAAACACTTAAATGATTTTACTAATTAGATTTCGCTTTGTCAGGCAGTCGGGTATTGAAATAGGTAGACGTGGTCGCCTCGGCTACAGCCAAGAAAAAATTGGCCCATTCTTCCAAGAAATCCAAAACCGCCGCGCAAAACACATCGAGCAAACGGCCTTGCCCAGACACTGAGACGACAGGTGAAGCCCCCTATCCCACAAAACACGTCAAGAAATTGGTGAAGAAGGGAGCATGGGAGATTCACATTATCTCTAGCCACACCACTATAACAACTACTCCGAGTGCCTCTCCTTCTGCTCCTGTTATTCAGGGCTCAACGGAAAAAGCAACCATCTTCAAACAACTTGGCAACCCAAGTTCAACCGGCCCTCGAGGTCCCCGAGGTCGTGGTCGAACCAGTTGCTGTACCGCTGGTCAGAACGCCTGCAACTCCGGGGCCGACCGTAGCTCTCGTATTGGGGGAGGCAACCCTTTCGATTGGGAAGAATCTCCCCAAGAATACAAAACAATTAGCGATCATCTTAGAAGAAGTATGATTATGCTGGGAACTCCCTTCACTCATTAAATTCAAAAGTATTAACAGCTCTTTTGTTTAAGGATGATGAGAGTGAAGAGATTTTGCCAGTGAGCCGCTCTCGACCAATCAAAACTCTTTCTATTGATCCTTCCCCTGTGGTTGAGGCGACCAAACAGGTTGATCCTTCTGCAGCTGATCGTGGAAAAAGGCCTATCATTGAACCAGAAGTGACGTCAAAAACTCCAATTCACTTGTAGGACTAAGACCTCGGTATCCCCTTTCAAGAAGTAACCTCAGCTTTTGCAAGGCTCGATTACTTTCCCTTGTCAATTTTGTTATAACAAGTCTGAACCGAGAAAAATATTAAATGTCAGGTGCCCAATTATTCATTTCACCAAAAATTTTATGTGCCGAATGGTGTTATCTATATTTCCTGGCCACCTCAGTGGCCGTCAAACTTAGATAACCTTCATCGGCCGCATGAATTAAGAAGCAATCTAAAACACTGGGCTCGGCCATTAAGCTCTCTAGGTTCGAGCAATGAACCAGGAGACATGGCCGAAGTCTTCTCTCGGCAGGTCTAAAACAAATTATCTCTGTGATAGGAGCATATTTATGCGACTTAGTTAACATGTTTTCTTGCACTTACTTAGTTAGTTATTGCTTATAAGAGTGTTTTAAATCATTTTCGTATGTTTGTAGGTCCTAATAACAAAATTGGCAAGAAAAGTGCATTTTGGAGCAATTTTGGGCTGAAATGGATTGCATGCACTTGGAGACATGAAGATGGACGTTTTGGGAAGATTAGAATTCAGCATATGTGTGTGCAAGTGTGTGACCTACAACTAACAAACATCATAGCTACCATGTGATGGAGACAACATCATACAAGGCACATGCAAAGAAACACACACGGCATGGAGAGAAAGTGTAGTGGTTTGTAGCTGAATTGTTGAAGCAAGTGTGTGCAAATGTAAAGGGGATCTAAACATGGACAGCTTGGCATGGACAGGTTGGAGGGCAAAAAAATGTGTTTGTTTTGTGGTTGAAATGATGAGGAACATGTGTGTGCAAATGGGCAAAAGAAACACACACACATGGGCAAAGGAAAGGCACGACATGGGCAGAACATACACCACTACATTCACTCATTACCACAACAATCACCCTTATCCCCTTCATTATTTATGTTTTCATGCACCATTACATTTAATCATTGCACTCAAGTGGTGCACATCCCTTGTCCCCTTCACCCATCAGATTTCATTCACTTTCACCTCCACTACATGCACTCATTGATGCACCACTCCTTCACTTTCCTTGCCCATGCCGTGCATCATGAATCCACCTGCACCTATGACTCATTTCTGCACCATTCCACCTCCCTTTCCTTTATCTACCATGTGCACAATCATTCATGTTCCCCACTTGCATTCATAGCTGCAACACCACTCCATTTCACCCCCCATGCTTTGCATCATTACTTCACTTTCACATTTGAATCATTGCTAACACCACCATCCATCCCTCCATGCTGTGCACTTCATCTATAAAAGGAATTGTGGGTGGCAGCCATTACATTCAGTTTTTGCTTGGAGAATTCATCCCTAATTCAATACAGCTATCATCCAAACACATCTATTCATCTACATATCCATTCCTCCATACAACCAAACCTTCAAACACTCACCAACACTTTGTGCCGTAGCAAAGGAAGGGAAGGAAAGTGCTTAGACGTGCATGTTGTCCAACTTGGATCGTTAGAGCGTTTAGGTGTTTTCTTTCTTTTGTTTTCAATGTCTAAATGTGTTTATCTTTGCTTTGTAAGTATGAGGAACTAAACCCCCCTTAGCTAGGGGGTATGCGAAACCATGTTCATACTTGCAATATGATTTGATTACCTTCAGTTGTGATTTCATAAGTTGTGAATTCAATTTGTTTAACTGCTTGATTGATAACTTATTCGTGTATGTTTATTAAGAGTGCACACTTAGTTTGCATGCATGAATATGATGCTAGAGTATAAAGGAGTTTCACCTAATAGTTACAAATTTATATTCACAAGTAGTGGAGGTCGCTTATAAACGATCGCGTTAAATGAATTCTTGGCAGGAGTTTCATGCTCATCATAGTAACGAATGCCTCGTCAATACTTATAGTTTTCATGATGCTTAATGATCTTTGATTGTATCTTTATTATGCTGTTCACGTAAAGGACTTTTGAAGAATGCTTGAATTGTTGTATGCGTTTTTCCATCCAATTCAATAACTTAAGGAGAACTTGAAGGTTAATTTAAGCGGACATAATTAACCTGGGGTGTTGAGTTTCATGATTGATCGAAAGAACAACTGAAAATTGGTTTATGTGCAAGTATGTCATGTGTGGAGAAGAACCCTCTTGCTAGCCCATCATCTATAGTTTAACCCATCACCCATCAATTCACCTAAATTTGTCTAAGAATCTGTTTAAATTGTTCTTGCTTTGTTTTCCTTATTTTCGTCCAAAACCAAAATCCCCTTTATTTTATTAAGTCATATTAGTTAGTACTTGTTTTAGATTGTGTTTGTAAGTGTTTTAGGTCAAGATAAAATCAATTTTCGTCCAAACTTTGTGTTAGGGGCAGAAACTGCCTTAGAGTTGTTTTTAGGCAGTTTTGAGTCTCCATAATCTGTTTTGAGTCTTGTGACTTTGTTTTGAGTCTTGTAAGTTAATTTCATACTTTTAAGTTTTTTTTTTCACATATTTAAGTCAATTTCAAGTGTTTTAGCAATCCCTCCTAATCCCCGGCCTAGAACGATCCCTACTTACATTCTTTACTACAATTGACAACAAGAGAGTTTACTTTGTGTGTTAAGTTATTTTCGCATCACTCTGCTACATTCTTTTATGATTTTCCTTGCTCCTAAACTCTTTTCACGTGTAGCCTTCATAGGAAGTCGAGTTCGATGCTCTCCTATTGAGCACTTTGGGAGTGGCTGGCCCATCGGCAGCTACAACCGGACCTTCCGTATCAATAGCTGAATCGACTATTCTTGTTAAGTTGTAAGAACTCTTGTCTCTTTCAGCTTCATAAGTTCTCAAACACCAGGGACTTAAATCAGTGGGTGCATGTCTGAACGATCTCGTAGCTGATGGTCAATTAACCACTTAGGCTATTACTCAAGCGTCTTCTACCTTGGAACGAACCCAAGGATATTTCGGTATTTTTGAGAAAGCTCTTCGAGCTGAAGACGACTTGAAAGATGTAACGGCCGTTCGAGACACTCTTTGTCCAAAAAAGAGACCTTGGCTGACTTTGACCATCAAATTGCCAAGCTCTAAAATCGAAGGTCAGTAATTGCTTTCGAGCTTGCAAAAAATTATGAGTCGACCAGTAAATCCTGCCTAACCGATTATGCGGCTAGCGTGAAGCGGGTCGAGCAGCTAAAGATGGACAGAAGGAATCGGCAAGCTGAGGTCACGATGGGCGAGGTGCGGTGGTTGGAGTCGAAGGCCGTTCCTAAATCTCTCCTACCTTCATCACCCTAGAATTATTTGACTGTAATTGTCGCCCAACTCCATTTGTACACCTTTTGCAATTTTAATGAAATGAACTTTTATTCCCGCATTTCCCATGTGACTGGATAGTATTTCTTTAAAAACCTCATGTTGATTGGCAACTTGTGTACTACACCAGTTCGATCTCTAAGACGGTATGCTCATTTGTTGAGAACTTTATGAATAACAAATGGCCTTTCCCAATTTGGCGACCACTTACCGAACCTGGGGTCTTTAGTTCTTTTAGGTAATACGGTTTGCCAAACCAACTCTCCTTCACCGAACGTTTTCTACCTGACTCGTTGATTATAAGCTCCCTTGGAGATATTCTTTCGTGCCACTAATATGTTATAAGCATCGAGCCGAGCTTCTTTTAAATCTTCTAACTCTTGCCTCATGGCCTAATCGTACTCGGCGCTGAACAAACTACTTTGTTCAATTACTCGCAACGAGTTTATACTTAGCTCAACTAGCAACATTGCGTCGTGTCCTTCAGTCAACGCGTAAGGAGTCGTTTCAGTGGCTGTCCATAGAGAAGTTTGATAAGCCTATAACGCTTTGTTTATCTTTAAATGCCATATACCTGGCCTTTCTTTTAATATGGCGTAGATTGCTTGAGTCAAATCTTTAGATTTGCCGAATATTCCTTAAACCTGTTGGATGTAAAGATCGTACCATTATCTGTTATGATTGTTTCTGGCATGCCGAATCTAGTCACAATGTTTTCCTCAATGAAAGTACAAACTTCTTTAAACGTTAGCTCGACATATGACTTGGCTTCGACCCATTTGGTGAAGTAGTCCATTACAACGAGTATCCACGCATGTTTGGCTGCATCAGAAGATGGTGTGATTTTACCGATAACGTCCATGGCCCATCCTCGGAACAGCCATGGTTTGGTGATCAAATGTAATGATTCGGTCAGTACTTTTTGTATAGGCCCATAGATTTGACACTGTACATAACCCTTTGCCTATTCAATACAATCCTTCAGAATACTCAGGCAGAAATAGCCATGCCGGCGAATCAACCAACGTATTTTTCATCCAGATTGGTGGGCTCCGTAAATGCCTTCGTGTACTTCTACCATTGTTTGAGCAGCTTCCTATGGGCTGAGGCATAGCAACAGTAACCCATCCTTACCTTTTCGATACAACTCATTCTGATATAATACGTAGTTTGTGGCATGAACCCTTTTCCGTCAGTCGTGTTTTTCGTTGGGGTTATCAATATATCGCATAATTGTCCTTCTCCAATCGTTTGGTAATGCATTGACAGCACAAACCTCAATAGCGTCATTCCGTTCTAACAGCAAAGGTAAGGACATGACCCATGTACGGATCACGTAATCACATTGGAGAACTTGCTGATTAATCAAGGCTGAATATGCTTGTCGTGTCATAGGTATTCCTCGACTTGATTTGCCCCCCAAGAGTTGTGCTCCAGAGGCTATTTGAGCTAGTTCGTCGGCATCATCGGCATCAGTGTTATGAACTCATGAAATGAGTTTGAAAGTACACCATCGAAGGATTCAGCTAAATAGCTGGCAACCATGTGGTAGGGTACCAAAGTACAACTCATGCAACAAAAGGTCCCGTTGAGCTGATTAATGACAAGTTCAAAGTAACCCAGAACAATGACACGAATGGCCCGTAAATCGTGTAGTACACCGAGGCCGATGACAAGGGCTTCGTATTCGGCCTGATTATTCTTACAATCGAAATTGAGATTGAAAGAAAAATACCAACAATTATAAGTGGGGGATTGAATAACGATCCCAATGCCAGCTGAGATGAAAGTATTGGAACCATCGAAGTACATCGTCCAATAATTATCACGTGTGTCTATCATGCCGATGTCAACATCATTTCCCCAAACTTATACGGGGAAGGGTGTTGAGCCAAAAAATCGGCCAATGCTTGACCTTTGATAGCTTTCTGGGGTACATATTGCAAGCTGAACTTAGAGAGGGCCATCGTCCACTTGCCAATGCAGCCTTTAACGATCGACCGAGTGAGCATATAACAAATGACATTGGTTTAGGCAATGACCTAACTGACTAAGAGGAGCATGTATTGTCTAAGTTTGGATGCAGAGAAAAATAGGGTGAGACAAAGCTTCTCGATGGCGGAGTAATTAATCTATGGTGGGTTAAGATGTCGGCTAAGGTAAAAAATGGCTTGCTCTTATCCAGCATCATTGTCTTGTGCAAGAAGACATCCGATGGATTCTTCGACCACCGAGATATCTAGCTTAAAAGGTCAGCTCCATCGTGGTGGGACGAGGACGGTTGGAGTCATTAAAGATACCTTAATATGCGTAAATGCCTCTTGGTGCTCAGCACGTCATTCAAAGGTATCAGAGTACTTAAGTTTCAAAAGCGTGGAAAAGGCTTTCATTTTCCCGGCTGAATTAGCAATAAATCGTCGGAGAAAGTTGATCTTGCCAAACAACGATTGTAATTATTTCTTAATCATCGGAGGTGGAGCATTAATGATTAGGCGGGCCTTGTTGTCGTCCATCTCGATACCACGGTGATGTACGAGGAAGTCTAAAAAAATTTCGGCTGATATGCCGAAGGCACATTCGGCAGAATTCATCTTAAGATTGTGCTGTTGCATGTGCAGGAACGCCTGACGGAGTCGTCCAAATGTGTTTGCCGACGTGTTGATTTAATTACCACATTGTCAATGTAGACTTCGACGATGGTACCAATTAAATCATGAAAAATAGTATTCATAGCGCGTTGGTATGTAGCACCAGCGTTCTTGAGGCCGAAGGGCATAATGACCTACAACAAAAAGTGGTTTTCTGAACATTAACTTCGGCGATGAAAATCTGGTTATAACCAGCATGCCCATCCATAAAGGATAAGATCTCGTGGTGTGCTACGACGTTAATTAACAAATCAGAGATCAGCATTGGGTATTCATCTTTGGGAGTTGCCAGATTCAGATTACAAAAATCGATACAGATGAAGAGGGTGTCATTTTTCTTTAGCATCGGGACGATCTTGGCCAGCCACTTGATGTATTGAGCGGTCCAAATAAACCCAGCTTTTAAAAGTCGAACTAGTTCATCTTTTATGCTGAGCTGCACTTCGGTCGAGAATCGGCAAGGGGGCTGGCATAAAGGCTTACAACTAACTTTGATGCGTAATTTGTGTTCAACAAAGGTCAAATCAAGGTCCAGCATCTCATGATAACACTAAGCAAAACAATCTTTAAACCCATTGAGTAATTTACAGAGTTCAATTTTCATGGGATGTTGTAACAATGCACTAATAAATAACGGCTGAGGGTCATTGGTCATTCCAACATTTATTTATTCTAAGAGGTCCTTAACTTGGGGTTGACTGTCTTCGAGTTTGGCCGGTGCGGCCTGAACTTTATCCAACGATAGTACTGGGCCGTTATCGTCCTCGACCAAAAATTCGATTAAGTTGATGCCCGATCATGGATGCTGGAAATAGTATACCAATAAGCCAGTAGACGTTCCATCGTGGATAAAACTGCAGCCCGGCGCCTTTGTCTTGTGGCGTCAGTCATCAGTGTTGGTAATTAAGTCGGCCAAGCCAAGTCTTGTCGAATCCTGGTGGACAGTCTCGGCACCTACCTCAATGGCTTTCTAAACTTAGATCCGAGTCGGCCATCCATCTTCATTAAAACCATGTAGGGTAATGTAGCTAACGTGATCCTCATAATATCGGGCCTGAATCATGTTGGTTTTGAATGGCTGATTATCGGCTGGATGGACCACAACCGATTTGCAGTCCCAAAAAATGAAAACTTGGTATAAGGAAGAGGGAATGCAATTTCTTTGATGAATCCAATCCCAACCGAGCAAAGCATTATACTCGATTTTGGAGTCGACGATAAAAAGTACGATTATATGATTGCGACCTGCAATGTTTACCTCTAAAGGGAGCATTCTTTTTGTTTGAGACTTATCACTGACGAAACTGCTCATGGTTATCCCTGATGGGATGAGTTCGCCGTTGGATCATCGTAATGCTTTCATGAAGGATACGGGCATGATATTGATCGTCGCCTCGCAATCGATGAAAATTTTAGAGATTGGGTAACCTTCAATATGGGCCGTGACATACAATGACTTTAAATGTTGAAGATTGGCCGAGGATGAGCAAGGAAACAATATGGCTAGGGCTGTTTTATGTTTGTCGTCGTTATTTGCTTACTCATCTTCGGTATTGGTGACGAAATCAACTTATGTTGCTTCCTCGGCTACCACATCTCCATCCAAGAAATTTGGATGGTGTGTAGTTGGCTGAAATTCAGCAGGTAGAACATCCTCGGGTTGAAGGGCCCATTGGATCCTGGCCGTCGTTTTCTGGGTTATCGAGAACTACAACATCGTTCGTTAGAACGTCTTTGGCCTAATTATCATTTGTCTCAACACGTTCTTGCTCTTGTGCCAAGTAACCAGACCTTATTTCCTTCTGATTGTTGTCGTCGGGCCCACTCACGTCTGGTGTTTGATTTTTCCCCTGCAGTGCCTTACGAGCTTGTTCCTCATAGGCGATCCGGGCGTCCCTTGTGTCTAGGTAGGCGTCCAAACATGCCACCCAATCTTTTTCATCGGTCATAAGATCGAAGAGAGATACGACCGAAAAGACTTCGAAATGATGTCGTAAATATTGAAGATCTTCAAGAGAAAAAAGAAGCTTGGCCGTATCAATGTCTATGTATGGGTAGACTTTAAAGCAGAGGACCTTGGCTTCTCATATGTGCTGGAAGTTGGCTTTCATTACTGGATTGGTGGTTTTCTGGATAATATGTTCAGCATCAAGGTAAGTTAGTGCCAGGTCGAGGGTTTCTTGACATGCTTTAGGCAAGTCGTACAAGTCATTGGCAGAATGTTTCTTATGAAATTCATGCATGTACTCCAAGGATTCGCCTAGGAATGGAGGGTGTAGGTTCCGCCGGATCCTTATTAATGACTCTAGCAGGGTCAATGGAGGAAGCTTGCTTTCGGCTTCTTTTCTAAAATAATCGAAATGAGCTTTCATCTCTCCAGGCCGAATAAGGAGTTTGATGCGTTTCTCAGACTCTTCAATTGTGGTTTCAAAATCACGACCAGCTGCCTTGTTCTCCCGAAGTAATTCGACTATGATGGTCAGAGTACGTCGGTCATCTTTACTTGCTGTTGTCTCTTTCGGCTGCCATTTAGTAGTTAGAATAGCCTGTGCTGCCTGTCGCCAAGCCATGTAATAAACCATTGGTGTTGACGTTTTTGAGATTTGGACAATGCAGTATACATACCAGTTAGAGAGTTGTAACTTTACCAACGTTGGTCGCGTGGCTCAAGCGGCTTGAAGGTTTTTTGGTTCGCCGATGAGCTCGGGCTGTTGGAATTACGCGAGTAATTGTCTTTGTTATAAAATGGTGCATCGAAATCAAGATTTCGTCTGGTAGAGGTAGGTCCATCTGTCCATTCCTGATGGCCGAGCCTACTGAACACTTTCTGGCAATGGCCTCCGCCCAGTTCCTTCGGAGGTGTCGTCGCAGCCTTGGATGGTTGCCATGGTGTTGGTCTCTTATTCGGTTCGATTAAAACAACGCGTGCCCTACAATTGCTACATAAAACCATCGACCCGTCAATTTCTTCTGCACTAGAATCTAACATAGATTTGACTATGGTCGGTCCCAACAACTCGGTGGGTGGCTCATTGGAAAATAGGTCAATCTTGAGTCACGGCCAGGAGTTTTGCTTTAAGACATGTTGTATTGGGACAAAATCAGCCTTCCTTTTTCCTTTGCTGTTGGGCAAATGGGCGTCTACCATGCCAACTGCTGTCGAAGGGAATGGATCAGTGTCGACCGTCATTCGTTTTTTGGAAACTTTAGCTTGCTCTTGTCGATCCAGCTTTGAATATCATCATTGAATATGACACAGTTGTTCGTGGTATGCTTAGTGAAGTTATGGTACTTGCAATACGTCTTCCCTTTAAGCTCTTCGGCCTTGGGAATGTTATGTCCTGGCCGAAGTTTGATAATCTTTGCTAACAACAATTGATCGAAAATTGCCTCGACTTTTGTGATATCAAAAGTGTAAACTTTCGATGTTTTAGCTGTTTCCTCAGTGGTCGTGTGTGTTTTGGCATCCTTGGAATTAATTTGAGTCAATACCTTGCAAACATATGGTTTGTCTATGATTATCTCGGTCATGTCCACACTGACCTATTAGGATTCTTTGTCTTCAGCCGATGCGTAGCTGACCGTGGGATTTTTGTAAATTGTTCCTCAGGATGGGGACTTTGAGATTTTTTCCTCTTGGAGCAAATAATCATATTGCTCGACATGTTGTGCTAATTCATACATATCTCGAAAGTTTGCCCCCAGGAATTTCTTTTTGTACTCCACGTCGAGCCCATTCAGAGCAAGCCTAACAAATTCAACTTCGGGCAGAGGTACTTGGCACCAATTCTTGGCTGATTTAAACCTTGTAAGATAATCTATTGGTGACTCATCAGATGCTTGAGCCATCCTAACCAATGAAGAAACTGACATTTCCATCCCCGGCCGATAGATTTGTTTGTGAAACTTCTCGACCAGCTCTTCCCAACTTTGGATGGAATTAAGTGGGAGGTTGATATACCATGCGAATGCTGAGTCTGTCAATGAAAAGTTGAACAATCGTAGTTTATGGAAATCACTATTGACATCTCTGCATTGCACCATGAACCGGGCCACATGTTCTAACGATGATAAAGATAACTCCCTAGCAAAAAGGCTGAAATCTGGAATCTTGAAGCCTTTAGGATATTCGAACTTTTCCACATAACCTAGATATGGATGGATGAATTTCGGGAACTTCGGCCCCTTTTTCATGGTCGAACTAATCATCCGTTGGACCTCAGTCATATCAAAAGATGCGGCTTCCACTCCCGGGTCGAATCTATCTGACCTGCTACTTGATTATCCATTTTTTTCTAAATCAATCGTTTTGGGCCAAGTAGACACTACTTCGGCCTGTAGCAGATTACTTCTAAGTGGAAGTTGTCGAGCCTGATCAGCAGGTTCTCTTTTGAAGAATCTGCTAACTAATAATTCGAGCAATTTGGTGTAGGTTTCATCATTACTTCGTATTACCTCAAGCAAATTGTTCATTTTTTGGACAACTGTCTGTTCAACTTGTTGAGATTGCTCATCAAGTCATCTTCGAAGAAACGACCTAGTTGGAGGGTCAGAGCCTTCACCACCGTCTTCATTGCAGTCATCTACTATTCCTTCAATGTGAACGCTTGCAGTTTGGTTAGGTACTTCTATGTTTCGAAGCTGAGTAACGAGACAAACTTTCTTATCTTGATGTATCACACTTGCAGCTTCAAGGGTCACAGCAACGAGAGGATTTCGCGCATGTGACACTTCCTGTCTAGGACTTTTAACTGGCAAATCAGACATTGATTCTCCCATTGTTGTTTTCTTTTTGACTGATCATGTCTCGATGGTCATGAACTTCGTAGTTTTAGCACTAGGTCCCACTGGGTGTGCCAAAATGTTGACCCTAAAAACTACCAAGCCTAAGTGGCGCGCAGGCCGAGCAATTAATAAGCTAACTACATCATTCGGTTTTGTGCGAGGCATGCCAACTTGTCGGCCGAGGAGTAAAATATGTTGATGTTTCGTTGGGTGTGCTGTTGACTTCTTGATCTTGTAACTGCGGTCGAAGAAGGAATATGTCTCGACCTTCGGGTTTTAGAGCCTAAAGACAAGGTTGCTAATTCTGCGAAGTTCAATATCAAATTCGGCTTTCAATAAGCTGAATGTAGTAACTTGTAACACCTTACTTTGCCGAGAAGGCTAATAAGATGACCTCTGCCAAGAAGAATTCGAAAATCCTTCTCGACCGAGACTTGGATAGATAACCAGTCGGCCTCGACGCAGTGCTGTTTATCCAAACTGAAGGTGCTCCATGGTCGGTTGATCTACGACAACAGTGTTGTTTATCCAAACTGAAGATGTTCACCGGTTTCCTTCACAATGTTGTTTATCCAAACTGAAGATATGTTGGCGAAAAAGAAAATAAAAATCTTAAGATGTTTGAGAGGTTTCGCGTAGAGCGAAGGTTTGCACAGGTCAGTTTGTGTGCTGAATTGGAGGTCCTGAATGATGTCATCCTCCCCCTATTTATAGTAGCTAACCTACTTCCAATCGAACCACAACCATTCTCGGATTAGGACTCATTTCCTTGATTCCCCCTTATCTCTGCCAGTCCTACTCTTACTAGGACTTTGAACTCAACCCGTTATTAAGCCGGATTCAATCCCAAACTCCAACATCCTTATCTTATCGAAACTCCTTCTCGTATCAAGATTCAACTACCCATGGATTCCTAATAAGACACGGCCAGCCTTGGCTATGTGGCCCATAAACAGGATGACCCTCAATGACTCCTAAGTACGGCCTTTAGGCCGTGAACAATTTAGTGCTTGGCCCAAACCAATATTTTAGGTCCAAATAGTGGCATAAATATGCTCCTATCAAATTCCCCCACACTTAGCTTTTGCTAGTCCTTGAGCAAAACAAAGAAAACTGTTGATGCACAAAATCAGCGAAGACTTTGGTACAACAGAAAGTGTCAGGTTTGTGACCTTCGCTTGGTTGCTTCGGTCACTAGTGAAGATAAGTACGTAAATGAATAGGGACAGGGAAGCAAACACAAGATGTACGTGGTTCACCCAGATTGGCTACGTCCACGGAGTAGAGGAGTTCTCATTAATTGTGAAGGGTTTACACAAATACATAGGTTCAAGCTCTCATTTTGTGAGTTCTAGTGAATAGTTTAGTACAAAATGACATTAGAGATTATTGTGGGAGAATGATCCCTATTTATAGAAGAGAGTTTCTAGTTTTGTTCTAATATTGACACGTGTCGTGTTGTGATTGGCCTCTGATGTTGACACGTGTCGCGCTGTGATTGGCTTCTGATGTCGACACGTGTCGCATTGTGATTGGCCTCCTGGTTGAAGGGAAACTCTTCTGGGTCCTTGACGGTATAACGTTGACCGGTGCTCAGTAGTTTCGGGATTAGTCAAGTATGGTACAAACAGTGCTCCCCTAAGTTCCCGAGTGAGGAAAGCTCCTTGGTTGGGGACTTGCAAAATCCAAGCCGCTGAGTAATCACGAAACTTCTAAGTACTGAGGTGTGGTATCGTCTTCACTTGCCTTATCTTTCTCATAGGTAGATGTGGCATCTTCTCTGGAAGTACGCTTCCTCCATCCAGGGGTGATATCTTTAACCGATGAAGATGCACAAGGTAATGTATCAATTTCACTTGAAGCTTACTTGTAGTTTCGGGCTTGGTCAAGTGCGATACAAACCCTATAGTAGGAGTCCCCCAAGTCGCCGAGCTAGGAGATTTGTCGAATGAGGTAACAGACAAGGTAAGCAATCAGACTTCCAAGCAAGCAACCTGGATCGGAGGTTCGACTTCGGCTTCCTATTGATTGTTCTCATTCTCCTTGTGTCGTAAATAGCACCAAGGATAAGGAGAAGCAAATGGAGAAGAGATGATATGAAATACTTTTGCTTTTGAAGAAGTAACTTTCCACAGGCTTATTCTTGAACTGGATTTGATTCAGGGTGGTGAACACTTGATCTTGAATCGGGATTGTGATATCTTCAAGGACCGTTGGTGGCTTGATCTTTGAGGATTTGATTCAAGAGCGGTGAATCGGCACGTGTAGTTCACAACGCCTTAGTGAGTTGACTCAAGAATTTGAGGGTCAAAACAAGTCCATCAAATCTAGAGTACAATGAACCCTGATGATATGGGATACTCTTGCTGTTGACATAATAGTGAATGTGGTATGGAAAGGTGTCGTGCTGTAGTGATCTGTTTCAGCTCACCGTTGAACCTTCTGCTTCAATCTTTTGCATGGAAGAAGTGGTGTGCAACCTTTGCATTTAAATGGTCTTTCAGAACATTCCTTCATAGTGATTCATCCATGCTTGGCAGCTTCAGTGTAAAGAGCCAATATCTGATCAACTGTCATGAGGTATTTGCCGGTGGAATTCGTGACCTTGACAACAGTTGAGGATGAGTACTGGAGAGCAATGCTAAGTAAGCAACCAGGCAAAGGTTCCAGGCAGTCAGTTCCAGATTGGAGGTTTGATTTCAGGTTCCGACTGACTGCTCTCTTTCTCCTTGTCCTGCAGGTATGGACAAGGACAAAGACAAAAACAGGGAGAAAGCATGATATGAGATACTCTTGCTTTCGACCTTGATGATATGAGATACTCTTGTTCTTGGTGTGGCTTATTTGCTGAGGTATTATCGGGGGGAAATAAAGCTGAGTATTTCGAGGGGTTATGTTGAGGGTGCCTTCTCGAATACGAGAAATGGTTGAGCATTTTTTGCAGGTTTGTCTATCCGTAGAGGAGGGAGGTCGACATATATAGGAATTTCCCAATAGCAAGTAGTAATGTTATTCCTTTACCCTTCTTGGTCACAGCAATGTAGTGGGAGCTGCCAGCTTCACGTGTTTTAACTTTGTCAGAGCACTTTGAAAAAGATGTATGTGGTATATGGAAAGCTGATGTTGCGTGTGAAGATTACAGACAAGCTTTATCTAAGGAAATCTGGCTCTCGAAGTTCTGAGAGCTGTGCCTCTTTGGTTTTCGAACAAGCAATCCCGTCGGGGATCTGGCTTTCGAGATTCGGAAAGCGGTGCCGCTTCAGCTTTTAAGAAAGTAATTATGTTGGGAGTCTTTTCTCGAATGTGAGTAAAGGTTGGACGTTCTTGCCAGTCTGTCTTGCCACAAAACACGGAGGTCGACACATATAGGGACTTTCCAGTTGTCAAGCAGTGGTGCTGTTCCTTTACCCTTATGGGTAATAGTAGGGTAGCTGGAACTTCGAAATTCTCGTGCTTAAACTTTGTCAGAGATCTTTGGCAAAGTTATATGTGGTACCTGAGGAATTGATGTTGCGTGTAGAGAGTGGTGATTGAACAGTAAGATTCACGTGCTTTCTACTTCACCAGAAATCTTCGACAGATTGCCCGTAATTTTCGCAAAGCTGAGTATGCATGTGACAGGTGCTGACAAGGCTGAAAAAGCAGGTGCTTCTTCGATTTATGAGATCGGCCCTCGTGGTCTCTGAGCAGCCCAACTTTTGAGAAAGCAAGTGCCTCTTCGATTTCTGAGATCGGCCCTCGTGGTCTTTGAGCAGCCTAGCTTTCGAGAAAGCAAATGCCTCTTCGATTTCTGAAGCTCCGTCGAGTGCGGATTTTTATAGAGGCTGGTATTAAGTTCCACAGCATATTTGAATCTCCACTAGTAGAAGCTCCCTTCTTACACTTCTAAGATCTTGATTTGTCTGACCTCTTCCCTCTTCAACACCTTTGAAGATGTCTGGCCCCTCCGACCGTCGTTTTGACTTGAACCTTGGCGAAGAGACAGCCACGCCTTCTCCAGACAACATATGGCGCCCATCCTTCATATCCCCTACTGGTCCTCTTACCGTTGGGGATTCTGTGATGAAGAATGATATGACCGCTGCAGTGGTTGCCAGGAACCTTCTCACTCCCAAAGATAACAAACTACTTTCCAAACGGTCTGATGAGTTGGCTGTTAAGGATTCTCTGGCTCTTAGTGTTCAGTGTGCAGGTTCTGTGTCTAATATGGCCCAACACCTATTTGCTAGAACCCACCAAGTTGAATCATTGGCTGCTGAAGTAATGAGTCTCAAACAGGAGATTAAAGGGCTCAAGCATGAGAATAAACAGTTGCACCGGCTCACACATGACTATGCTACAAACATGAAGAGGAAGCTTGACCAGATGAAGGAATCTGATGGTCAGGTTTTACTTGATCATCAGCGGTTTGTGGGTTTGTTCCAAAGGCATTTATTACCGTCGTCTTCTGGGGCTGTACCGCGTAATGAAGCTCCAAATGATCAACCTCTAATGCCTCCTCCTTCTGGGGTTCTGTCCAGTACTGAGGCTCCGGATAACCACCCTCCGGTGCTTTCTCTTTTTGGGGCTCTACCGACTGCTGAGACTTCCCCTAAGCAACCTTTGTGAAGGCTCCCTCTTGTTTGTTTATTTTGACTCATGTATATGTACATATTTGTAGCTTATCGGAAATATTAATAAATAAATTTTGCTTCATTTCAACGTATTGTGTTAAATACACCAAAGCCTTCTTCAGAAAGTTCTCTGAATTTTTTCTTTTGTCCAAACTTGTATTGTTGAAGCTTTGTGAGTGAAGCATGTAGTTTGAGGTAGTGTTCCCTTAGTTTCCCGAGTGAGGAAAACATCTCGGTTGGAGACTTGAAAAATCCAAGTCACTGAGTGGTTGTGAGACTTCCGAGTATCAAGGTGCAGTAGCATATGGTGGAAGTCCCCCAAGTCTTCAGGCGAGGAGAGTTGCCGAATGAGGTGTCTTGCTTGCTACTAATTTGTCAAAGTAACGAAGCCTTGTTTGATGTCACACCTTCATATATGCCTTATCCAAAAATATTTCAAGCTGGTTTTAGCTTTGCGAGGGCCCAAAATTTTTGTGTAGCCCAAAATGGCAAGCCCCAAGGGAGTCAGCGTAGAGGGAGCGGTAGCTCTTCAATATAACACCATCTTCTATAGCTCAAATCGAAAAATTGTCTTCATGAAAATTTTTCCTTAGCGTGTGAACTACAACATACCCAAATTTGAGATCCATTGGAGTAGTATAACTCCAGAAATTCAGGTATGATGAGTAACTGTTCATCATTGTTTTGTTAACCCGTCAGACTTGTTGTGAGCTTCGAAACTCCATTTTCTCTTATTTAGATCAACATACTTTCTTCATCGAAGTTGTTCCTCATCATCTCTTCCATAACATATCAAACATTCAGAACAAACTAACGGTTGAATATTTCCAGATCTTCGAAACACCACAGCAGCTTTGAAGCTTGCAGAAATCTGACCGTCATGTTTGGAGCTTCAACACTCTAACTTCCGTTGCTCAAATAGAAAAATTTCCTTCGTGAAAGTTGTTCATCTGCTCAAGAACTATAAGATGTCCAAAATTCAGCTCCACTAGAATTAGCTTCGCACTATCTTGATGAAGAGTGTGTGAAGCTTTTATATGTTTTGGTGTTGAAATTTGGTATTGTAGGTGAAGTTTTGGTGTCACCATAAATTGATTTTGCTTCACACTATCTTGATGAAGATAGTGCGAAACTTTTGATATTGATATTTGTCCTCTATTGATGAAGCTTTTGGTGGCACCATAAATTGATTTTGCTTCACACTATCTTGATGAAGATAGTGCGAAGCTTTTGAGATTGATATTTGTCCTCCATTGATGAAGCTTTTAGTGGCACCATAAATTGATTTTGCTTCACACTAGCTTGATGAAGATAGTGCAAAGCTTTTGAGATTGATATTTGTCCTCCATTGATGAAGCTTTTGGTGGCACCATAAATTGATTTTGCTTCACACTATCTTGATGAAGACAGTGCGAAGCTTGTGAGATTGATATTTGTTCTCCATTGATGAAGCTTTTGGTGGCACCATAAATTGAATTTGCTTCACACTATCTTGATGAAGATAGTGCGAAGCTTGTGAGATTGATATTTGTCCTCCATTGATGAAGCTTTTTTTTTAATTTCCTAATTTCCAATTTCCTCTTTTCTTTTTTTTTTTTTTTTTTTTTTTTTTTTTTTTTTTTTTTGGAAAACTAGAAATTTGAAAGTGTGGGAGAGACAACATATACAAATTTTGCTTCCACATTGTTGAGCAAGAGATTGTGATGCAAGCCACATCTTGTAGTAGTCGAAGGTTTGGATGAACCATATAAATTGAATTTGCTTCGAACAGTCTTGATCAAGAGCGTGTGAAGCTTTCTATGAGTTGTAGTGTTTGCATTGTTACAAAGGAAAAATGTCTGAAGCAGATGCAAGAGGGCTGAAGAGCTTGATCTTCGTATACCATGCACTGAAGCCATTGTTGGCTTGCAATAAGACTTTGTTGGTGACTATAGCTCTTGTTAGGCATAAGTGCTCCCCTAGTTGAGTTGTAAAGCTTGAGGGTTTTTGATTATTTGTGAATGCTAGGAGTTCACATGTACAAGTTGTACCACTCGTCTTCTGGTTAGTGGAATGAATGGTGGGTTGCTTTCATCACTTGGTTGGTGGTACGAATGTGAATTCCTTAATCACTTTTCATCACATTTCATCACCTGGTTGGTGACATAAAGGAGAGTACGCGTTGTACATTTCATCACCTGGTTGGTGGCATGAAGATGAGTTCCTTCTTCACCTGATTAGTGATAAGGGTGGCAAGTTTCCAAATAATATTAGAGTACGGGTTGTATATTTCATCACTTAGTTGGTGGCACGAAGGTGAGTTCTTTCATCACCTAGTTGATGAGAATAAGGGCAAGGTGTCGAGGCACATTGTGGCAAATGTCGAATGACACAAAGTGTGTTGAACCCTTTCGAAGCACAGTTGGCTTATGTATGGATGTGTTGGAATGTATGATGTTTATGTATGAATGTGTTGGAATGTATGATGTTTATGTATGAATGTATTGAAATGTATGATGTTTATGTATGAATGTGTTGGAATGTATGATGTTTATGTATGAATGTGTTGGAATGTATGATGTAGATCCTTTGTATAGTCTTGTTGACACATACTTAGATTTTGTTTTGTATTGGAAACATTTGCGTTGAAGCTTCAACACTTGAGTGTTTCATTGCTCAGAATGTAAAAGAGTTTAGGGCCGAGTTGGCTAAATCACCTCTTTATTGAATTCATACCAAATGGTCTTTGTTACATAGGATGCCGAACGGCTGTAGCTTAACACTTGTACAATGTGAGTCTATTTGTAATAGTACTTCAAGTGGTCAGCATTCCATGGATGGCCAAGGGTCTTGCCGTCGGAGCTTCTGAGCTTGTAGGAACCAGGGCGGCTGATGCCGACAACCTCGAATGGTCCATCCCAGTTAGGACTGAGTGTTCCTTCACTCGATACTCTATCACAGAGTAATCTTTTCTTCAGTACCCAGTCTCCCACTTTGAAAGAGCGAGGTTTGACCCTTGAGTCATAGTAGTTGGAAATGCACTACTTGTAGGCGACATTCCTCAGGTGAGCCTGATTTCTGTGTTCCTCGACTAGATCCAGGTTGAGGGTGAGTTGTTTGTCGTTCTCACTCTGCATGTAGTTCCGGATTCGGTATGTTGCTTGCTCAAGCTCTACCGGGACAACTGCTTCTGTACCAAAAGCAAGTGAGAATGGAGTTTCTCCTGTGGAAGTTCGATATGAAGTGAGGTATGACCAAAGAACTTGGGGTACGAATTCTGGCCAACAACCTTTAGCTTTGTCTAAGCTAGTTTTCAGAGTGCGCTTGATTATTTTGTTAACGGCCTCGACTTGTCCATTAGACTGGGGATGGGCTGGAGAGGCAAAACATAAGTTGATGTTGAACTTAGAGCAGAACATCCTGAACTTCTTGTTGTCGAACTGCCGCCCATTGTCCGTGACTATCACATTGGGAATGCCGAATCTACATAGGATGTTCTTCCATACGAAGTCCTCTATTTTTGCCTCAGTAATGGTTGCCAAGGGTTCTACTTCAGCCCACTTTGTGAAGTAGTCAACTGCAACGATTGCATAGCGGACATTGCCCTTCCCTGCAGGCATTGGGCCGATCAAATCAAGTCCCCATTGGGCGAAGGGCCAAGGGCTGATCATAGGAGTGAGCGGCTCGGGAGGGGAGTGAGGGATAGTTGCATAGCGTTGACACTTATCACACGAGCGAGATATTCTAATGGCATCTTGGTGGAGTGTTGGCCAATAGTATCCTTGGCGAAAAGTCTTGTGTGCTAGGGATCGAGACCCAGCATGATCTCCACA
The DNA here is from genome assembly GCA_963082935.1 of Malus x robusta. NCBI lineage: Eukaryota > Viridiplantae > Streptophyta > Magnoliopsida > Rosales > Rosaceae > Malus > Malus x robusta. The sequence continues at coordinate 16,413,937 of OY720335.1, forward strand.
GACTCTTTCATGTATTTCCCGAAGGACACTTTCCGCCTCTGTAGGTGTAAGGCATCTTAGGTATGGCAGGGTGAAACCCGCGCTTGTAGAGTTGATCATTAATGATCAGGTAGTGGGCAGATTTGTATCGAATCTGCTTAGCTTGGACTTTGTCAATTGGGAGGGTGCCATGAGCAAGGAATTTATAAATTGGGGTGATCCAACTATCTTCTTGTTGTAAGTTGCACACTTCCGCGACCATGGTGCTTGGTGCTGCTAACAATTCGACATGAATTTTTCTCCCAATCTTGTCTTCCACTGCCGAGGCGAGGCGAGCCAAAACGTCTGCATGACTGTTTACCGCTCGAGGAACTTGGGTGATCTGGTAGTGGAAGTGCTTGAGCAAAAGTCGTGTTTGCGCAAGATATGCTGCCATAGAGCTATCCTTAGCATCAAAGTTGTTCGTGACTTGGTTGACCACTAATTGGGAGTCACTGAAGATATCAATTTGTTTAACCCCAAGGTGCTTGGCCAAACGTAAGCCTGCTAGAAGGGCTTCGTATTCGGCCTCGTTGTTCGATGCCTTGAACTTGAAACAAAGAGCGTATTCCATCGCCACTTTGTCGGGGGTAGTAAGGACTAATCCTACTCCGCAGCCCTGTTGGTTGGATGAGCCATCAACATACAGACTCTATGCTGGGGTTGTTGATTCTACTCTCTGAGCTTCCGATGGTAATGAAGCTACTGTTTCAGGTGTAGAAGCAATGCCAACAGGATATGTGAAATCGATGATGAAATCTGCTACTGCTTGACCTTTTTTGGCTGGTTTTGGTTGGTAGGAGATGTCAAACTTACCCAATGCTATCGCCCATTTGATCATTCATCCAGACGTGTCAGGACTCTGGAGTATCTGTCGAAGAGGGTGATTGGTAAGCACGATGATGGCGTGTGCTTGGAAATAAGGGCGAAGTTTTCGAGCAGACATGACCAATGCTAGAGCTAATTTCTCAATGTTGGAGTATCATGTCTCCGCATCTTGTAGGGCCTTGCTAGCGTAGTAGACGGGCCGTTCGACACCACTGTCCTTTCGAATAAGAACAGAACTGATTGCTGAAGCCGAAACCGATAGATAGATAATGAGAGTGTCACCAATTTCTGGTTTGGAGAGCAGAGGGGCTTTACTCATGTACTCTTTGAGGTTCCTGAATGCCTTGGCACATTCCTCCGTCCATATAATGTACTTCTTATTTCCCTTGAGTGCTTTAAAGAAAGGAGCACATCTATCTGTGGCCTTAGAGATGAATCTGGTTAAGGCTGCCACCTTGCCAGTAAGGCTTTGGATGTCTTTTGAAGTTACTGGCTCTTTCATGTCGAGGATTGCTTTGATCTTTTCGGGGTTAGCTTCAATGCCTCGTTGGCTGATCATGAAGCCTAAGAATTTTCTAGAGCCCACGCCGTGTCAGTAGTGAAGGCCGTGTGTTCTTGGTATGAGGGGTTCATGAGGATTTGGTTGTATCCTGAATAAGCGTCCATGAAGCTCAAGAGCTCACACCCTGCCGTAGAGTCTATAAGTCTATCAATGAGAGGAAGAGGGAAACTATCCTTCGGGCATCCTTTGTTTAGGTCGGTGTAGTCGACACACATTCTCCACAAGACCTTTTGAAGCAGGAGACTTTCCTTGGTCGGATTTTTCTTAACAAGGACAACATTTGCTACCCATGTTGGGTAATTGACTTCATGGACGAAGCCTATGTCCTTGAGTTTTTCAACTTCTGCTTTCATCGCCTCATATCGTTCAACATCATAAGATCTTCGCTTCTGTTTTACTGGTTTGGTCTTGGGATCAATACTCAAGTGGTGACAAATGATATTGGGAGAGATGCCCGGCATATCTTTATATGACCAAGCGAAGACCTCGACGTTCTCTTGTAAAATTGAGATCAGCGACAACCGAAGGGGTGGTGACAAAGTTGTGCCAATCTTCACCATGCGATCTGGATGGTCTTTGGAGATAGAGACATTCTCTAACTCTTCAGCGTGTTGTGCTTGCTGGGTGAATGAGTCATCTCGAGGATCGTCGGGTTGACTGTTGCTATCATGAAAATCCGAGTTGGCTTCATCTTGACTGGTCTTTACTACCTGGTTATGTACAGAGAGGGTCTCCTTGGGGACATGCAGGTGTTGTTGCTTAACTGAAGTGTTGTAACATGATCGAGCACTAAGTTGATCTCCCCTGATGTATCCATTGCTGAAAGGGGTTGGAAACTTCATCAACAACATATGTGTGGATACCATGGCCTTGAGATCATTGATGCCTGTGCGCCCAAAGATGACATTGTATGCCGTCGGGCAATTGACCACTAGGAAGTTAGTGGTAATAGTAGCTGTGTAGGGGCCTGTACCAATGGTGAGGGGTAAGTGTATACTCCCTAAAGGTTGTACGATATCGCCAGAGAAGCTTATCAGAGTAGAAATCGAGCGATCGAGCAAGTGTTCAGCTACATTAAGTGCCTTGAAAGCTTCAACAAACATGATATTGACTGAAGCACCTGTGTCTATCAGGATTCGTTTCATATCAAAATTTGCTATGTGAGCCTCCACGATCAGCGGGTCGTTGTGAGGGTAGATGATACCTCTTTCTTCCTCAGGGTAGAAACATATTGGATCCCAGTTAGGCTTTTGATACTTGCCTCCCCTGATGTCTTCCACGTGAAACACTTGATGGCCAGGTCTCAAAGTTTGTTCACTGTTTTTCATGGCCCTATTGGAAGATTCAGACATGGGTGTGCCACCGCTTATGGAATATATCACATTCACCTGGCGTTGGTTACGGTTATCCCTTGGAGGGTGAATGAGGAACTGATCAATTTTTTTGTCATGTGCCAAAGCTTCAATATGATCACGGAGGATGATGCATTTCTCGCCATCATGGCTATTATACTCGTGGTAGCAACAAAACACGCTCGTGTTCTTCGTGGACTTGTAATCTGGCTGTCTTGGCTTTGGCTTTGGTATTAGGTGAGCTATACTGGGGTAGATGGACGCACATGTAGCATTCAAAGGTGTGTATGTCTCATACCTCGGGGTAGGGCCTGTCTTGGCACGTGATTGGTCCACTGCATTGACTGCCTGGGGACGGGCGTTATTGTGACGATATCCTGAGTTATTGCGATAGTGCCCCTTATTCTTTTTATTAAAATGAGATTGGTGAGGATGGAAATCTTTCCTTTTACCAAGGGATTGATATGTCTGCTGACTTGGCGAAGCATTAAATGAGGCAGGGGGGTGTGCTGCTACCGTTTGGAAGGTTGAGGTCTTCTCATTCGGTTGGATCTGGCCTCTACTCCCTACTTGCTGATGAGGGATGACTGTAAGGGGTTTCCCTTGATATGTCCTTGCCTCGGCGGAGGCATGGTTGTAAGCTTGTGCCATCACCTCAGAGTAAGTCTTCCAAGTGTTGGCGTTGATCATGTACTTGAAGAAACAATCACGTAAGCCTGCCGTGAAGGCCTTGAGGGCGGTCTTGTCATCTGCCTCAGCGCAACGAGAATACTCATGGCTGAAGCGGCCAGCATACTTTCGTAATGACTCGTCCGGCTTCTGGCGAATAGTGTACAAGTCATCTGCAGAATGCAAGCGATCGGTCTGGAAGATGTGTTGAGAGACAAACAGCTTCCTCAACTCTTCAAATGAGTCTATTATCTCAGGTGGAAGACGGCAATACCAGTTTAAAGCTCCGCCAGAGAGGGTGGAGGGGAAGAGAAGGCACCGTTCTTCGTCGGTGTGTCTCCGGTATACCATGGTGGACTCAAAGAGGTTAAGGTGTTCAATCGGGTCTTCCCTTCCAGTATAGAGTTGTAAGTCAAGCTTCTGCTTTGTCTTCGCTTGGAGGGGGGTGTTAAGGATCCTTCTTGTGAGGGGGCCAGGCCTGGGTTGGTTCCAGTCAGGTATCTCAGCTTGACGTTCAGCCTTCAACTTGTTTACTTCCTCCAGGAGCTGTAGGACAAGGGGGTCCTAAGTGGAGTCGTGCACCACTGAAGTTTTCTTCCGTAAGTCCCCATCGCCTCTTGTAAGTAGGAAAGTTTGATCAAGATAGCGTGATTTTTCCTTGGACTCATCACACTGACTCCTAGAGTAAGTATGTCGGAATATTTCCGAGTCCCCTGTACCTTCGTGTTCTTCTGGGACTTGTTGCCCATTCCCTAGATTGGCTGCTGGCCTGGGTCGTGGAAGAGGACTGAGTCTTTCAGAAACTCTTGGGTCATTGATCTTCGAGCTTATGTGGATGAGATTCTCTCGACGTTGCTTTAGGAAGTCTCGACAATCGCGATAGACGGCTTTTGATCCTTCCACTCCCTCTGTGAAGAGGTGCTTTCCTCTACTTCTTCTGCTTCGGGTTGAAGCGGGTGGGTTGAGAGAAGTCTCATGTTGATTATCACATTGATGTATAGCTCGATCCCCATCAGGAATGTTCATGTTGGATATCGGTGACCCTCCGTGTTGGGAGGCATTCAGATGATTGTTGACCTCAACAGGGGCGACGAGCTTATGTGTTTGAGCATGCCTAGCCTCATGAAGCATCTCGAAAAGTTTTTCATATTGTTCCTGGAAAACCTCATTCTTCATCGCTATCTTGTTATTCTGAATCTCTAGCTCATCGACTTTAGCTTGAAGAGTAACTCTATTTCCTTCCTGCTTTTGTTGCTTCATACTAGGTCCAAATGGGGTGTCATTTTGTGTGCTATGGCTTCTTTCGCTCCCCATGTCGGAGAGAGATGCTTGGCCAAAAGAGAGGGTACGAGCGGTGGAAACCAGCTTGACAAAGCTGAAGAGAGTGGGAATAAGTGTCGTTCCCATAGACGACGCCAAATGTTGATGCACAAAATCAGCGAGGACTTTGGTACAACAGAAAGTGTCAGGTTTATGACCTTCGCTTGGTTGCTTCGGTCACTAGTGAAGATAAGTACGTAAATGAATAGGGACAGGGAAGCAAACACAAGATGTACGTGGTTCACCCAGATTGGCTACGTCCACGGAGTAGAGGAGTTCTCATTAATTGTGAAGGGTTTACACAAATACATAGGTTCAAGCTCTCATTTTGTGAGTTCTAGTGAATAGTTTAGTACAAAATGACATTAGAGATTATTGTGGGAGAATGATCCCTATTTATAGAAGATAGTTTCTAGTTTTGTTCTAATATTGACACGTGTCGTGTTGTGATTGGCCTCTGATGTTGACACGTGTCACGCTGTGATTGGCTTCTGATGTCGACACGTGTCGCATTATGATTGGCCTCCTGGTTGAAGGGAAACTCTTCTGGGTCCTTGACGGTATAACGTTGACCGGTGCTCAGTAGTTTCGGGATTAGTCAAGTATGGTACAAACAAAAACAAAACAAACCTAAACTTTCCAACAATCGCCTCAGGGATTTCCAATGAAACACGACATATTAAAAATCACTACTCATATAGATTTTAGCCATCCTTACTCTTGAGCTTATACTTAACCACAGTAACCACTCAGTAGCTCACATTTAATCAATTAAAACAACATTTGAAAGTAGTAACATGCTTTAGAGATTTTACTCAATTCCTCACTGGATATACTCTCTATTTTCACACAGATTTTCTGACTACACTCCCTATACTAAGTATACGTGAGAAGATTGATGTACACATGTAGACTAGCACTCACATATGTTATAACAAGAATGCACTTTCTGGAATTATTAATACAACATGTATATGATCTCATGAATGGAATGCCACTACTTAGAAGCGAGAATCAGGGATTCCATATGCTCGTACCAATTTCAAACTCCACATATTGAATAACATAACAATCAAGATAAAAGTCTAAAGGTTGTAATGGGGCTAAGGTATTGGCTAACAAAGAAAGATCAAGGATAAACAAAGATTCTTAAAGTGATAGTAAGCAAAGTAATGAAATCAACACTTAGAATTCAACTTTTGATTGCAGCACCCAACATTAAACACAAAGGGAAGATTCGTACAACTTTAGGGTCAGATTCACATTTTTGGACCCTTCTTCAACAACCAACACTTATGAACTCATTCTCACTTTTTCAACCTCTTTTTTTTTCTTTTCTCAACTTTTTTCTTCTTCTTTCTTTTCTGTTTCTTTTTCAACGTTTTTCTCTTTCTTTCTTTTTTTTGAAACATAAAACATAAAACACTACACTTCATCGGATTCAAAAGAACAAATCCTTCCCCCACACTTATTTCTCTGCAGATCGTAGATCAAAAGGAATTCCCAACAAGTCATGCTTCACTATTCTTTAAGAACAACATTATGGATATTCCTATGCTAGGCTAGGTAGGGATAATGCAGGCTAACAAAGAAAATAGGCTAAATAAGGCTCAAAGGGGTTAAACCTACAATACATATGCAAGGGATAAGGCTTTTTGGCTCTGGTGGTAACTAAACAACTTCATCTTGTTATTTTTCATGCAATCAATATTAAGCTTTGAATGAAACGGGTATAAGTTCTAGTATTTGGAACTAAAATGATGAAAAAGCATTCCAAGTAGCAACCAAGCAAAGAAATAATGAGATCATGCAACAATTTTAGAAAGCAAGAATACAACATATTAATAACTCTCCAAAACAAGGAATAGGCTCAAGTCTCACAGGGTTGTACCGTTAGTTTGAGTTTTTTCCTTCAAGCATGTTACAAAAACTTATTTTTTTCTCTCTTTGTGATTACATGTGAATTCGTAAATGACAAGTATAACTAAGTATTAACCAAAGAGCATATCAAACTTCTACCCATGTTTTTAACTTTCTTTAATAGTCATGCAATTAAAAACCAAATCCTCATCATTGTGTTGGAAGGTACCCTAAGACGCAAACAAACAACAAAAACGACTCTTTTGGGTATTTTTTCAAACTTTTTCAATTTTTTTTGTTTTTTTTTTTCAAAATTTTGTTTTTATGACACATAATAAAACACTTCTAAATAACAACATTAGTAGTGATAGGTGGTGAAATTCGAAAATAAGTCATGAAAAGCAATAAGTTTACCCCCCCCATACTTAAACCAAACATTGTCCTCCATATTTCAAAAATAAACTTAAACAAGAAAGCAATAAAAGATAACTAGCAAAGAAGACAATCATGGCAAAGTAAAAACAATAAAGAGAAAGGTAAAAGAGAGCAAATTTGGTTGCAGGAGCCAGAAATTCCATGGTTTCTTTATTTGAATCATGGGTTGCCTCCCAAGAAGCGCTTACTTTAATGTCTTCCAACCGGACGATACCTCCATTTAAGCTTCACTAGGACCAACGACATGGAGAGGTACATCCTCCACGACATGCTCCTTAAAACTTCCATGCATTGGATCTATGAACGGAAGGGGATAGTGATCCTTCTTAATTGTGGCAATGAGCTTCCTAAAGTCAATGTAAACTCTCCCACCAGCTTGGATTCAATTGGGCACCTGAACCAAAGAAGGTAACAACCTATTAGTTGAAATGGGAATTGGAGTTGCAGTAGATGGCTCACCGATGTATTGCGATGAAGACTCAAAAGTAGCAGCACTATCAACAATTTTAGAGGTGGTGCTCTCGGCCTTAGGTGCTTTAAAGGCAGTGGCTTGTCCCATGTGATCTACTCCAATTCCCTTTTCAATGATGGCTTTAAATACATCCTTCTTGATAGGTGTTGAACGTTCCTGCCCTATATTTTCAATCACATTAATTGCAAAACAAGAACGAACATCATTAGGATACTTAACAGATTCATAAACATTAAAATTAATCACATCACCATCAAACTCCATAGTTAACGCTCATTTGGACACATCAATCTTGGTTTGCGTTATTTTCATGAAAGGTCTTCCAAGTAAGATTGTCAATGGTGTAGAGTGGGCTGAATCCTCCATCTCAAGCACATAAAAATCTGCTGGAAAATCAAATGGCCTACCTGCACCAAAAAGTCTTCCAAAACTCCTTTCAAATATGCATTAGATCGATCAGCCAATTGAATAATGACACCATCATTTTTAAGCTCTCTTAGATTCATAGATGTATAAACGAAATATGGCATGACATTAATGGAAGCACCTAAATCTAGCATAGCATGTTCAAACCTTGTATTACCAATAACACAAGGGATAGTGAAACTACCTGGATCTTTGCATTTAGGTAGCAGCTTTCTTTACAAAACTACAGAGACATTTTCACTTACATGCACCACCTCCTTCTCAGGAATACGTTTCTTTGTTGTACAAAGCTTCTTAAAAAACTTAGCATACTTCGGAACTTGTTGTATTGCATCAAGGAGTGGGATATTGACTTGCACCTTCTTGAAGGTCTTTAAAATGTCTTTTTCATTCTCTTCTTTCCTAGATTACATAAACCTGCGAGGAAAAGGCACATTTGGTGGAATAGGGTTAGAAGGAATTTGATTCGAACCAACCTTACCTGAGTGGGATTGCGTGGGATTCTTAGGGGGCTGCGGCAAGGGTTGTTCTTCCCTTGCCGTAGTTGTCCTCCTCTTCTTTTTGCAACAACTTTTCGTCCTCTATTTGGCTTTGTTTGGATGATTTTAGGTTGGTTCCAATCTCCTTGCCATTTCTTAACATGATTGCCTTAGCGGTTTCAAAGCCTCCCTTTAGATTAACAACGGTTGAACTAGGCAGTTTTCCTTGTTCTCTGAATTGTCCCATGAATTCTGTCATCTGCCCTATTTGATTCTTCAATTCGCCCACCTCCTTGGCTTGATTTTTGTAAGCCCTGCATCAAAGAAGTTAGTACTTGAAGAATTTTATCATTATCCATTAACGAACCTAAATTTGGTTGGGCCGATGGTGGGTGAGGCTGTAGTGGTGCAAATGGCCTTTGATAGAGCCCAGGAGGTGGCTGTCTATATTTGCCTTGTTGTTAAGTTTGATGTTCCCTCCACTTCATATTTGGATGATCTCTCCAACCCGGATTGTAGGTTTCCGGATTGTAGGTGTTGGAGAATGGGTCAGTCCTTGGTTGATTTTAGCCTTGATAACCTATGACATTGGCACTTTCTTATCCCCTCATTCTCTATCAATTGAGGACATTGATCAGTTGGGTGTCCTTGCATGGAGCACACGCCACAAGCATTTGTTACTTGCACCTTGGATCCTTCAACAACATGTGATAAAACAATAGAGAGATTAGCCATTTGGGATTGAAGTTCTGAAATAGCACTTACCTCATTAACTTGATTGTGCTGTGGGTGGTCTCTTTGTCCAACTACTTTGTATTGTTGTACATTCAAGGCTCAATATGCCATTAAGATCTTTGTAAAGACTGATGTTTTGTCAACCAAAGCACCTCCTACTGAGGCATCAAGCATTTGTCCCTCAATTGGAAGTAGTCTTCATAGAAATATTGAATTAAGAACTCTTCCTTCATTTGATGTTGTGGACATGATGCAACTAAAGTCTTGAAACGCTCGTAATACGCTGGAAAGGATTCTCCTTGGCCTTGTTGAATTCCATTAATTATCTTCCTCAAAAGAATGACTCTTAACGTTGGGAAGTGATAAGAGCATATTTATGCGACTTAGTATATTTGTTTTCGTGCATTTATGTTCTTAGTTCTTAGTTATGTTAGTAGTTTAAGCCATTTTTGTGTGTTTGTAGGTTCTATGGGCCAAGGATGCAAGAAGATGCATTTTGGAGCACTTTGGAGCATTTTTGGGCCAAGATTGGATGGTGCAAACATGGAGACATGAGGATGGACGAATTTGATGATTCAATGGGCTAGAAATCTACATGTGTGTGTGCAAAGTGTTGGCCTACAACTTCAAACATCATAGCTGCCATGTGATGGCAGAAAATGTGTTTATTGCTAGCTAAATGGATGAAGAACATGCATGTGCAAGTATAAACACCACATGGGCAGCAAGGAATCAGAAATTAAAGCATGGAAGAGTGGGAAGTGATGATGACAACACAAACACACACACACGGCAATGGAATGGAGTTGGCAGATTTCTACAACTTTGATCAGCTGACTTTGGGAGCAAATTGCGAACATCTCAGAATGAATTAGAGAATGAGCCTTATATGCTTGGAAAGCTACAGATGTCTATTTTCTAGAACATTTTGCGGATTGTTAATATCATTTTTCTAGAAGAAGTTATGGGCATTTGAGTAAGGGAAGGTCTAGCTGACGACAACTTGCAGATTGGAATTGAAAGCAAACAAAAGAAAAGAAATAAAACAAGGGGAGTGAATGGACAGCAGAAAAGCAAGGAAATTGGACCACTATGAAGTGGATTTCTGGTTGGTCTTCCACTTATTACTTTGGGTGGCTTTGGAATGATTGTTTCTAGATGGAAAGAACACAAGAAAACAACACAAACACATGCACATACACGGCAATAGCAAGGAATCAGCACAAGGGGAGTGAATGGACAGCAGAAAAGCAAGGAAATTGGACCACTATGAAGTGGATTTCTTGTTGGTCTCCCACTTATAGCTTTGGGTGGCTTTGGCATGATCATTTCTAGGTGGAAATAGCACAAAGACATCACACACACATGCAAAACAAAGCTGGCAGCATCCTTTCTTGTTGTTGCCGTGAGTTGTTATGTGTATTGCTTTGCAATTCTTTTCATTTCCAACCTCTATATAAGCACCATTCAGCCTTCAAGGAAGGAACAACCATTCATACACATTTCCATTAGTTCCAAGGCTTGCAAAGAAGGAGGAGTGCTTGGAGTTGTGCTAGCCATTCCATTGGAGTTGTTGGAGCATTCTAGGTGTCTTCTACTTTGTTTCTCTATGTTTAATATCAATTGTTTTTGTTTAATTGCAAGTATGAGGAACTAAACCCTTACTTAGCTAGGGTGAAGTTCGAAGCCATGAACATGTTTGAGATATGAATTGATTTCTTCCAATTGTGATTTAATAAGTTGTGAATGCAATTCAATTAACTACTTTCTTCAAAACTAATTCTTGTATGTGATTAAGGATGCATACTTAGTTTTCATGCATGAATTTGATGCTAGGATATAAATGAGTTTCACCTAATCGTTACAAGTTTATATTCATTGGTAGTGAAGGTTGCTAGTCACAATCGCGTTAATTGAATTCTTGGCAAACGTATCATGCATTCATAGTTACGAATGCCTCGTTAACACTTATGATTTTCATAGAACGTAATGATCTTTGATTGTATCTCTATTATGCATTCATGTAGAGGACTTTTGGAGAATAATTTGGATTGTCGTATGCATTCATCCAATTCAATAAATCAAGGAAAATCTGAGGATTAATTAGTGCATCACGGTTAATCTGGGGTGTTGAGTTTCATAATCTATTGAAAAGCAATTGGAAATCAATTCATGTACAAGTGTGTCATGTGTGAAGAATGGATCTCTAGCTAATCCATAAACCATCTATTTAGTTTTACTTTTTGTTGTTATCTCAATCTCATCCAAACCAATACCTCCCATTTACTTTCTTGTATCGAAGTGTGTTTAAGTTTGTTTAGTTTGTGCCTTAAAGTGTTTTGAACTCTTTAAGTCTAGTTTAGTGTTTTAAAGCCTACTTTTGTGTTTTTAAGTTTCTTTTTATATTCTTGAGTCTTATATTTGTTGATTAGCATCCCTAGTTAATCCCCGGTCTAGAACGATCCCTACTTGCATCATTACTACAATTGTCATCAATAGGGTTTAATTTGTGTGTCAAGTAATTCTCACACCAAATTTTGGCGCCGTTGCCGGGGATTAGCAAAATTGCTAATCCCTTGTGTTTTTGCCATGTGTTTTTAGTGTAATTTACCTAGTTTCTTATTTTGTTTTGTTTTCTTGGTTTAGGTACTAATGCATGACGCGGAGTTCTCAAACTGTGCATATCTTGGACTTTAACAACGATTTTGAACGTGATTTGAGAAGAAAGAGGAGGCATCCCGAACCTAGTGAACCTAGTTCAAGTTCAGAGGCCGAATCTGAATTTGAAGACGAGAAAGAAGAAGTTATGGCAGCGGACAATCGGACCATTAAAGAGCTTTCGGCCTCGGGGTTGACCAATGCCGCACCATTATGCATTCAATACCCCGCGGCTGCCCAAGGCAAGACCGATGAATTCGAGTTGAAGTCAAGCTTGTTGCACCACATTCCGAAATACCATGGGCTTTCCATGGAAGAGCCAAACAAGCATCTCAAGGAATTCGAGGTTGTTTGTTCGAGCATGACACCCATAAATGTTGACGGGAACATTCTGATGATGAAGGCTTTTCCATTCTCACTTTTGGAAAAGGCGAAGGATTGGCTTTACGAGTTAGCACCCGGAACGGTTACATCTTGGGATAGTATGAAAAGAGCTTTCTTGGAGAAGTTTTTCCCAACTTCAAGAGTCATTCTCTTGAGGAAACGGATTAGTGGCATCCAACAAAATCAAGGTGAATCGTTTCCTTCTTATTATGAACGTTTTAAATCACTTGTTGCTTCTTGTCCACAGCATCAAATGAAGGAGGAGCTGCTCATTCAATACTTCTACGAAGGACTCCTTCCCATGGAACGCCAAATGCTTGATGCCTCGGCGGGAGGTGCGCTGGTGGATAAAACTCCGGGGGCTGCAAAGGTTCTAATTGCCAACCGAGCACATAATGCACAACAATACGAAGGTGTTGGACAAAGAGACCCCCCACGGCCACAAGTAAATGAGGTAAGTTCTATGCCCGAAATTCAATCCCAATTAGCTAACCTTACTTCTATTGTTTCTCAGTTGGCCGAGGGAATGAAGATTCATGGACCAAGTGTGTGTGGCGTGTGCTCTATGCAAGGACATGCCAATGATCAATGCCCTCAATTGATTGAGAATGGGGGTTGGGAATCTGCCAATGCCGTGGGTTTTGGGAACCAAAATCAACCACGCCATGATCCATACTCTAATACCTACAATCCGGGGTGGAGAGACCATCCAAATTTCAAATGGCGGGATCCTCAACAACCCCAACAACAAGGAGGATTTAGACAGCAACCACCGGGCTTTTATACAAAGCCATTCGTCCCCAATCAAAACCAAGTGCAATCTGCCCCAACAACCTCAGGTATGTCTTTGGATAATGATCAAGTTGTTAAGTTACTTACTACTTTGACGCAGGAAGTACAAACTCAAAATAAGGAGAGACAAATCCAAGACAAACGGGTGGACAATTTGGAGAAGCAAATGGGTCAAATTGCAGAATTTATGGGGCAAATTAGAGAACAAGGCAGATTGCCTAGTTCAACCATTATGAACCCGAAGGGAGGATTTGAAACCGCTAAGGCCATCATGTTAAAAAGTGGTAAACAGGTTGGAACGGACTCAAATACATCTAAATCAAGTCAAGACGAGGAGGAAAAGTTGCTGCAAGAAGAAGCACAGGGAGCAAAGCCCAAGGCCAAGGATGACCAAACCTTGCCGAATTCATCTAGTCCTCCTAAACCATCCCAAACCACCAAGGTAAGTCCCAATTCAACTTTTTCTAGTTCTATTCCACTAAATGTGCCCTTTCCTGGCAGGTTTAGGCAATCAAAGAAGGAAGAAGCTGAGAAGGACATTCTAGAGACCTTTCGGAAAGTTCAAGTCAATATCCCGCTCCTTGATGCGATTAAGCAAGTCCCAAGGTATGCTAAGTTTTTGAAAGAACTTTGTACAACAAGGAGAAGGATTTCGAACAAAGAGGTGGTTCAAGTAAGTGAAAATGTCTCTGCTGTGTTACAAAGGAAATTACCCCCTAAATGCAAAGATCCGGGTAGTTTTACAATTCCGTGCGTTATTGGTAATACTAAGTTTGAACAATGCATGTTAGACTTAGGGGCTTCAATTAATGTTATGCCATACTCTATTTATGCATCTATGAACTTAGGTGAGCTTAAAAATGATGGTGTGATAATTCAATTAGCCGATCGTTCTAATGCATATCCAAAGGGTGTTTTGGAAGATGTTTTGGTGCAGGTTGGTAACTTGATTTTTCCAGCGGATTTCTACGTGCTTGACATGGAAGATTCACCCCATTCCACCCCATTGCCGATTCTATTAGGGAGGCCCTTCATGAAAACAGCCCGCACCAAGATAGATGTGTTTAAAGGAACTTTAACGATGGAATTTGATGGGGAAGTCATTGATTTCAATCTTTCTGAAAGTATTAAATTTCCTAAGGACGATCATTCTTGCTTTTCTATTGATATAATTGATGATTTGGCGCAGGATTTTCTCGATTGTTTGGAGAGGGATACACTTGAAACAACAATTGCACAAGGAATTGGGCAAAAATCTGGTTTTGCCGTGCCTAGAAGTGTGGAGGAGGCCGAGATAGTGGCTGCCCTTGAGTCACTACCTCAATGTCATGGTAAGCTTTCTAACCCAATTTCAATTTCAATCTCCACTAATAAGTTGTTACCCTCAGTAACTCAGGCACCCGTACTTGAGCTTAAACCGTTGCCCGATCATTTAAAGTACGTCTTTCTGGGAGATAACGAGACATTACCCGTCATTGTCTCCTCATCACTCACGGCCATAGAGGAGGAGAAGTTGATCCGAGTGTTGAAAGAGCACAAGACGGCCATTGGGTGGACTTTGGCCGATATTAGGGGAATTAGCCCGACTACGTGCATGCATCGCATACTTCTAGAGGAGGGGGCTAAACCAACTCGAGAGGCTCAACGCCGTCTCAACCCTCCAATGATGGAAGTTGTGAAAAAGGAGATTATCAAACTGCTTGATTGTGGAGTGATTTATCCGATCTCTGATAGTCGTTGGGTATCACCGGTGCAATGTGTTCCAAAGAAGTCCGGAGTAACAGTGGTGAAAAATGCCGAGAATGAGCTTGTGCCAACCCGTATCCAAACAGGTTGGAGAGTGTGCATTGATTATAGGAAGCTCAACGCCACCACAAGGAAGGACCACTTCCCTTTGCCGTTCATTGATCAAATGCTTGAAAGGTTAGCCGGTCATTCTTTTTATTGTTTCCTTGATGGTTATTCTGGATATAATCAGATTGTCATAGCGCCGGATGACCAAGAAAAGACAACTTTTACATGCCCCTTTGGTACTTTTGCTTATCGTCGCATGCCTTTTGGTTTATGCAATGCTCCGGCCACGTTTCAAAGGTGTATGGTAAGTATCTTTTCAGATTTTGTGGAAAAAATTATTGAGGTATTTATGGATGATTTCAGTGTGTTTGGTGATTCATTTGATGGTTGTTTGGAAAATCTCACAAAAATTTTGAAACAATGTGTAGAAACTAACCTTGTGCTTAATTGGGAAAAATGTCACTTTATGGTTAGACAAGGCATAGTTCTAGGGCATATTGTTTCAGAAAGAGGAATTGAAGTGGATAAATCGAAAATAGATCTTATACGCTACTTACCCTCTCCTACTTCGGTTCGAGAGATTCGTTCGTTTCTTGGTCATGCAGGATTTTATAGGCGATTTATCAAGGACTTCTCCAAGATCTCAAACCCTCTTTGCCGTCTCCTCCAGAAAGATGTAGCATTTGACTTCAACGAGGAGTGTGAGAAGGCGTTCAATCACCTCAAAGAAATGCTAACTTCGGCCCCTATCATAGTTCCACCGGATTGGAGCTTTCCTTTTGAGCTTATGTGTGATGCTTCCGATTATGCATTAGGAGCTGTTTTGGGGCAAAGGAAGGAAAAGAGGCCGCATGTTATCTATTATGCCTCTCGGACTTTAAATGATGCACAATTGAATTATTCTACCACTGAAAAAGAACTTCTTGCTGTTGTATTTGCTTTAGACAAATTCCGTTCTTATTTGCTTGGTACTAAAGTTATTATTTATACTGACCATGCAGCATTGAAGTATTTGTTCACCAAGAAGGAAGCCAAACCACGACTCATTCGTTGGATGCTTCTTCTCCAAGAGTTCGATATCGAAATCCGGGATAAGAAGGGAAGTGAAAACGTGGTGGCTGACCACCTGAGCCGTATGGTGCATGAGGAGGATGTCGTGCCTATCATAGAGACATTCCCAGATGAGCAACTGATGTCCGTCAAGGTAAGTGAACCGTGGTATGCTGATTTGGTGAACTACTTAGTGTCTAAACAAGTTCCTAGCAATCTCACCAAGCACCAATGTGATAAACTTCGAAAAGATGCACGTTTTTATGTGTGGGATGATCCCTATCTGTGGAAGTATTGCCCTGACCAAGTTATACGTAGGTGTGTACACGATTCTGAGTTTAATGCTATTCTAACCTTTTGTCACACTTATGCTTGTGGGGGACACTTTGGCACTCAAAGAACGGCATTAAAGGTTCTTGAATGTGGATTTTATTGGCCCACACTGTTTAAAAATGCTAGAACTTTCTATCTAACTTGTGATCGCTGCCAAAGAATGGGAAATATAGGTACCAAGGATCAAATGCCGCAGCAACCTTTGTCGTTTGTTGAAATTTTTGACGTTTGGGGTATAGATTTCATGGGTCCTTTCCCTCAATCTTTTGGTTTCACTTATATCTTGCTAGCTGTTGATTATGTTTCCAAATGGGTGGAAGCCAAAGCCACCCGGACTAACGATTCAAAGGTTGTTGCAGATTTTGTGAAAACTAATATCTTTGCTAGGTTTGGCATGCCTAGAGTTCTCATTAGTGATGGAGGCTCTCACTTTTGTAATCGAACCATTGAAGCTTTGCTCAAGAAGTACAAAGTGACGCATAAGGTATCCACCCCTTATCATCCTCAAACCAATGGGCAAGCGGAAGTTTCAAATCGGGAGATCAAGCATATTCTTGAGAAAACCGTGGGGCCTTCAAGGAGAGATTGGAGTTTGCGCTTGGACGATGCATTGTGGGCATATCGTACGGCCTACAAAACCCCTCTAGGTATGTCACCTTTTCGCCTCATTTATGGTAAACCATGTCATTTGCCCGTTGAATTGGAACATAGGGCGCATTGGGCTGTGAAGACCTTCAACATGGACATAGATGCAGCCGGGGTGCATAGAAAGCTCCAACTAAATGAACTCGAGGAGATTAGGCATGACGCTTATGAGAACGCTCGAATTTACAAGGACAAGACCAAGGCATATCATGACAAGATGCTTCGTACCAAAACATTCTCCAAGGGGCAGAAAGTGCTCCTATTTGACTCTCGCCTTCGGTTATTCCCCGGTAAGTTACGTTCCAAGTGGATTGGGCCATTTATTGTTACTAATGTCTTTCCTTATGGTGCAGTCCAAGTCCAAAGCTTGAAAACAGGACATGAAATCAAGGTTAATGGGCATCGATTGAAGCCCTATTACGACCTGTTTGAGGAGCATGTAGTGGAGGATCTATCCCTCCATGATGTGGGCACCAAAGATCATTGATGAATGATAGACGTCCGGCTGCACGACGTTAAAGAAAGCGCTTCTTGGGAGGCAACCCATGGAAATAAAGAAGACCTAGGAATTTTCGACTCCAAAACCAGGTGTTTGCGTTCTTTAACCCTCCTCTCTGTTGCTTTTACTTTGCCATGTTTATCATGTTTCCTCGTTGTTTGTTTGTTTGCTTTTGTATGAGTTTATGTTTGAAACATTGAAGACAATGTTAGATTTAAGTGTGGGGGGGTAAACAAGTTGCTGTTGCATGATTTTCGTGGGATTTTATTCACCTATCACTTACAATGTTGTTTCTTGCTGTTTTAAGTGTTTTTAGTGTGTTTTTAAGCATGTTAGTATGTTTTGACATAAAAATCCGAAAATTTGACAAAAATTTGAAAAAAAAAATTGTTTTGAAAAAAAAAAAAAAAAAAAAGAAGTTGTTTTTGTGTGTTTGTTTGTGTCTTAGGGTACCTTCCAACACAAATAATGAGGATTTGGTTTTTAATTGCATGACTGTTAAAGAAAGTTATAAACATGGATGGAAGTTTGATATACTCTTGATTTATGCTTAGTTATAGTTATAGTTTACGAATTCACATATAATCACAAAGAAAAAAAAAAAATCAGTTTTTGTAACATGCTTGAAGGAAGGAACTCAAATTAACACTACAACCTTGAGAGACTTGAGCCTAATACGTTCTTTGGAGAGTTATTAATCTGTGCATTTTTGTTTTCTAAAGTCGTTGCATGATCTCATCATTCTTTGCTTGGTTGCTACTTAGAAGGCGTTTCATCATTTAGTTCCAAATACTAGAACTTATGCCCGTTCCATTCAAAGCATGACATTGATTTGCATAACACATATTCAAGATGAAGTTGTGTAGTGAACTAGAGCCAAAAAGCTTATCCCGTGCATATTTGTTTAAGTTTAACCTCGTTGAGCCTTGTTTAGCCTGTTTTCTTTGTTAAACCACATTTCCCTTACCTAGCCTAGATTAGGACTATCCATACCCTTGTTTTTAAAGCATAATGAAGCATGACTTAAAATGAATTCCTTTTGATTGTCCTTATGCAGAAAACAAGTGTGGGGGAATGAGATTTTTGTGTTTTGTGTGCCAAAAGAAAGTAATAAGGCACGGGGTAAAAAAAAAAAAAAAAAAAAAAAGAAGTTTGAAATAAGTGAGGAAAGACTCACAAGTGTTGTTTGTTGTAGAAAGGGTCCAAAAAGTTGAAATCGGCCCTAAAAAGTTGAATGAATAACCCCATTGTATTTAAAGTTAGTTGCTGCATTCAAAGGGAATTCTAAGCATCAATTTCATTACTTTGCTTATTATGCTTTAAAAAACGTTTGTTTCCTTACCTTTCATTGTTAGCCAATCAACCCTAACCCCGTTACAACCCTTAACTTCAATCTTGAGTGTTATGTGTTTCAATATGTGGAGTTTGGGATTGGTACGAGCATATGGTGTCCCTGGTTCTCACATCTAAGTAGTAGCATTCCAGTCATGAGATCATATCTATACATGCTTAATAACTCCAGAAATTGCTTTCTTTGCTTTAAACATATGTGAGTGTTCGTTTTCATGTTTACATCAATCTTCTCACATACACCTAGTGTAGGGTGTGTAGTCAGAAATTCAGAGTAAAAATAAGAGTGTATCTTGTAAGGAATTGAGCAAATTCTCTAAGGCATGTTACTACATTCAAAACATCGTTTTAATTGGTTATATGTGAACTAGTATATGGTGACTATGATTAAGTATGTGCTCAAGGGTACGGAAGGCCAAAATATGTGGTTATGATGATCTTTTGCATGTCATGTTGCATTGAAAATCCCTAAGGTAAATGTTGGAAGGTTTAGGTTTTGTTTTGTTCTTATGTTTTGTTTCTTTGTTTTGCTCGAGGACTAGCAAAAGCCAAGTGTGGGGGAATTTGATAAGAGCATATTTATGCGACTTAGTATATTTGTTTTCGTGCATTTATGTTCTTAGTTCTTAGTTATGTTAGTAGTTTAAGCCATTTTTGTGTGTTTGTAGGTTCTATGGGCCAAGGATGCAAGAAGATGCATTTTGGAGCACTTTGGAGCATTTTTGGGCCAAGATTGGATGGTGCAAACATGGAGACATGAGGATGGACGAATTTGATGATTCAATGGGCTAGAAATCTACATGTGTGTGTGCAAAGTGTTGGCCTACAACTTCAAACATCATAGCTGCCATGTGATGGCAGAAAATGTGTTTATTGCTAGCTAAATGGATGAAGAACATGCATGTGCAAGTATAAACACCACATGGGCAGCAAGGAATCAGAAATTAAAGCATGGAAGAGTGGGAAGTGATGATGACAACACAAACACACACACACGGCAATGGAATGGAGTTGGCAGATTTCTACAACTTTGATCAGCTGACTTTGGGAGCAAATTGCGAACATCTCAGAATGAATTAGAGAATGAGCCTTATATGCTTGGAAAGCTACAGATGTCTATTTTCTAGAACATTTTGCGGATTGTTAATATCATTTTTCTAGAAGAAGTTATGGGCATTTGAGTAAGGGAAGGTCTAGCTGACGACAACTTGCAGATTGGAATTGAAAGCAAACAAAAGAAAAGAAATAAAACAAGGGGAGTGAATGGACAGCAGAAAAGCAAGGAAATTGGACCACTATGAAGTGGATTTCTGGTTGGTCTTCCACTTATTACTTTGGGTGGCTTTGGAATGATTGTTTCTAGATGGAAAGAACACAAGAAAACAACACAAACACATGCACATACACGGCAATAGCAAGGAATCAGCACAAGGGGAGTGAATGGACAGCAGAAAAGCAAGGAAATTGGACCACTATGAAGTGGATTTCTTGTTGGTCTCCCACTTATAGCTTTGGGTGGCTTTGGCATGATCATTTCTAGGTGGAAATAGCACAAAGACATCACACACACATGCAAAACAAAGCTGGCAGCATCCTTTCTTGTTGTTGCCGTGAGTTGTTATGTGTATTGCTTTGCAATTCTTTTCATTTCCAACCTCTATATAAGCACCATTCAGCCTTCAAGGAAGGAACAACCATTCATACACATTTCCATTAGTTCCAAGGCTTGCAAAGAAGGAGGAGTGCTTGGAGTTGTGCTAGCCATTCCATTGGAGTTGTTGGAGCATTCTAGGTGTCTTCTACTTTGTTTCTCTATGTTTAATATCAATTGTTTTTGTTTAATTGCAAGTATGAGGAACTAAACCCTTACTTAGCTAGGGTGAAGTTCGAAGCCATGAACATGTTTGAGATATGAATTGATTTCTTCCAATTGTGATTTAATAAGTTGTGAATGCAATTCAATTAACTACTTTCTTCAAAACTAATTCTTGTATGTGATTAAGGATGCATACTTAGTTTTCATGCATGAATTTGATGCTAGGATATAAATGAGTTTCACCTAATCGTTACAAGTTTATATTCATTGGTAGTGAAGGTTGCTAGTCACAATCGCGTTAATTGAATTCTTGGCAAACGTATCATGCATTCATAGTTACGAATGCCTCGTTAACACTTATGATTTTCATAGAACGTAATGATCTTTGATTGTATCTCTATTATGCATTCATGTAGAGGACTTTTGGAGAATAATTTGGATTGTCGTATGCATTCATCCAATTCAATAAATCAAGGAAAATCTGAGGATTAATTAGTGCATCACGGTTAATCTGGGGTGTTGAGTTTCATAATCTATTGAAAAGCAATTGGAAATCAATTCATGTACAAGTGTGTCATGTGTGAAGAATGGATCTCTAGCTAATCCATAAACCATCTATTTAGTTTTACTTTTTGTTGTTATCTCAATCTCATCCAAACCAATACCTCCCATTTACTTTCTTGTATCGAAGTGTGTTTAAGTTTGTTTAGTTTGTGCCTTAAAGTGTTTTGAACTCTTTAAGTCTAGTTTAGTGTTTTAAAGCCTACTTTTGTGTTTTTAAGTTTCTTCTTATATTCTTGAGTCTTATATTTGTTGATTAGCATCCCTAGTTAATCCCCGGTCTAGAACGATCCCTACTTGCATCATTACTACAATTGTCATCAATAGGGTTTAATTTGTGTGTCAAGTAATTCTCACACCAGGAAGCATTTCTCTAAGAATGTTTTCTTCATGCTTTCCCAAGAAGTGACGGTTCCAGGTGCTAATTCAAAGAGCCAATCTTTAGCCTTTTCCAAATGAGAAAATGGAAAGGCTTTCATCTTCAGAATGTTCCCATCTACATTGATTGGTGTCATGCTTGAGCACACCACTTCAAATTCCTTAAGATGCTTGTTCGGATCTTCCATGGACAGCCCATGGTATTTAGGAATGTGATGCAGCAAACTAGACTTCAATTCAAACTCATCGGTCTTGCCTTAAGCTGCTCTAGGGTATTGAATGCAAAGAGGGACAACATTGTCCAATCTTGAGGCTGAAAGCTCCTTAATTGTTCGATTGTCTACAGCCATGTCCTATTCCTGTTCCTGCTCCTCTTCTTCATATTCGGATTCAGAAGTAGAACTAGATGGATTGGGTTCTGGCTGCTTCCTCTTCCTTCTCAAAGTTCGTTCAAAATCGTTGTCAAACTCCAATATATGCCCACGAACTGGTTGAGAACTCCTAGCCATAAACTAATACCTAAAACAAAGAAAAAAAAACTAAACTAAATTAGAAACACAAGAAAAACAAAAACAGAAATAAAGGGAAGATTAGCAATTTTGCTAATCCCTGGTAATGGTGCCAAAATTTGATGTGGTATAAACAAACACACAAATTAAACCCTATAATTTGTACGATTGTAGTATGAGTAAGTAGGGATCGTTCTAGGCCAGAGATTAGGAGGGATGCTAATCAACAGAAATTAAACTTAAAAATGGAAAACTAAGCTAGACTAACACAAAATAAGAATTGAGGGGGTTTTTGACGAATTTTAAGAAATAAAAATAAATAACAGCAATCAAATTGAGTTGTAAAGAGAATATGGGTGAAAAGCTAGCTAGCGGATTCTTTTCTACGCATGAAGCATATGCATACAAATTGATTTCCAGTTATTCTTTCTATAAACCATGAATGACAATGCCCCAAATTAATTGTGAACAACCCTAATTAACTCTCAAATTTTCCTAAGTTCATTTAATTGGACTCAGCGACGCAACCAAATTATCCTTCTCAAGTTCCCTAATCATAAACATTGACAAAGCATTCATAACTATGAAAAGCATGATACTCCTGCCAAGAATTTACTTTACTCAATCAAGACTAGTGACTTTTACTACTTATAAATATAAGTTCATAACGATTAGGTAAAATTCCCTTATATCCTAGCATCAAATCCCTACAAACAAACTAAGTTTGCATCCTTAATAAACATACAAGAACAAGTTCTCTATAGAACAGATAAGTAAATCGCATTCATGTTTTATGAAACAATAACTGGATGTAATCAATTTATGTAAAACATATGATCATGGCTTCGAATTCACCTTTAGCTAAAAAGAAATTTAGTTACACTGTGTTCATCATAATTGAAAAGCAATCTAAAATAAACATTGAAACTAAACAAGGATAGAAAGAACTCTGAAAATCTCCAATGGTTGAATGCAATATGTGGCACTCATTCTTCTCTGATCCTTGCAGGTTGCGGCACAAGCTTTGAATAAGGCATGCAGCACAAGTCTTCTCTTTCAATTGTTGCGGCAGAAATACATATATATAGGGTAGGGTTCGGTAGAAACCAAGGAGAAAAAGGATTAGGGTGTTTGAATGGATTAGGACTCCTAGAATCAAATGGGAAGTATTTAGAATAGAATAAGGACTCCTTTTGCAGCTGGAGATAATATGAGATAATGTTGTATAAAATGGGATAATGTTTGGATAAGGTAAGATAAGATAAGGTAAACTGGATAAGATAAGATAAGGTAAACTGGATAAGATAAGATAAGTCTGGATAAGATAAGATAAGATTGGATAAGGTTAGATAAGATTATATCTTTCCTTGTCTTCCAAGCTTCCAAATTTGATTCCTCCATATTTTAGCACATATTTAGCACATGTTAAACACCAAAAACATCTAGCCCCACTGCTCCACACGCATGCTATCCAATCCAAGTCCAAAAATGCTCTAAATTGCTCCATTAGCCATTTTTTGTCATCTTTACCAATTGGACCTACAATAATACGAAAATAACTTAAATTACGATAATAAATGGAAATTAACTAAGCAAATGCAAATAAATAAGATAACAAAGTAACATAAATATGCTCATATCACTTTGTTTTCCTTGTTCTATTTTTAGGTGCAGTTTGAGCTGAATATGTTGATGGTGATTGTCCTTGAGCAGATGTGGATGCCTACAAAGCAATTTAAAGGATTAAGATTCTGATATGATGTTAAAGGATTTAAAAACCCACATAAAGTAGAAAATGTTACTTGTTTGTCCCTTGGAGGAAGATGTCCATGATGGGTTCTTGCATTATGACCTTCCTTTTTACATATAGTACATTTCAAAGTGCCTTGCCCTTTCCTTCCTAGCTTAAGTGGTTGAGGATGACCTTGAAGATTATTGGTTGGGTTTGTCGGAGTTTGTTCACCCTCATTGTCCCTCTCAGCAGCTTCCTTGTTTCTCCTCCTCTTTGGCTTTCCAGGTTGCCTTGTATATGTAGGAGGCAATATTGGTTGGTTATCAACTTCCTCCCACGAAGACATCCCATTCATCGGCATTACTAAACGAGAATACACCTCCAAGTATCATGCCTTCGAATAATAAGCATCTACATAGTCCTTCGGTTTTCTCTCTTGAAATTTATGGTCGCTATTGCATGGTTGCATGGGATTCCTGTCAAGCCAAACTTTTTGCAAGAACATGTCATCTCAACCAAGTCAACCACATATTGCTCCCCCCTCCAGCATCAACTTGAAATTTAGCGCCCCTTGACCATTGTGCAATGCACCTGCCACTTTGAATTTTGGCTTCCTCCAACTTCTTCTTGATTTTAGGATAGAGATCTCTAACTTTGTTCACCATTATATCCCTTATCATCTGAATTCTCTTCATCAAAAGTGTGTGAATAAGGAGTAGCATGGTGGCAATAGATTTTTGTCTTGGCATAAGTATGACAACATTGAAAATTTCACAGAGGTTGTTTAGCAACATGTCACACTTGGGATATCCACTATTGGAAATGCTTCTAGAAAAGGTCATCCAGATATTTCAGCTGCTTCTCATCAGTTTCATCAACATCCCAATGAACCTATATTAATGCCAATAACAATAAATTAGTAATTTAAAAAATACTACTTTTTAACAAAAATAATTATACCTTATTTAATACAAACTTACTGATAACTCCCCAACCATGACTTCTTCAACTCCTCAGGCACCTTTTTTCCAAGACTCAAACTCGGCAGAACATTGCCTCCGCACCAAACCCCCAATATCAAACCTAAGTTCGGCGTACGCATTAGCCCTACTTTCGTCTTCAAAGTAGGGCACTTGCTTACGCCAGCACCTCTTTATTTACAATACACATTTCCTTTTGCAATAGCCTTCTCCCCGAATCGGGCATTGCCTTTGAAACAAAAACTTTGAAAATTAGGGTTCTGAAATTGTGTTTATATAGCACTCGGAACACTTTGCGGGACAAACAACTTTGTCGCGCAAATTGCCTTGTTCGTCGCACAAAACGCGTTATAAATGTGTAATAAATGGGAGCGTTTGAAGGGCATCTGACCATTTTAGTGAAACATTGCATGACGAATATGTGGAAATTTTCATCGCGCAAACATTTGGCAGCAAAAAAAAATTCCTGCGTTTTCTTGCACAACAACTAAAATTGTTTGTCGCACAAAGGATTCTTACGCGACAAACACTTTCGTTGCATAAATATATTTTTTTTCCCTTTCTTGCCATTTTTGCACAACGAATATTTTTCTTCGTCGCACAAATGCCTCTTAGGTGACAAAATCTCTTCCGTCACACAAACTGTTTTTTCTACTAGTGCATCCTCGTAGGAATTATGATTACTTGTGGTCCATACCAATTCCTAGATTGTAAAAACTCCAAGACTTATATATTTTGATTGTGTCCATATTCGGATTAAAGCATGTGTCTTGCGGAACAAGCATCGTTATTCAGCGGAGTTGCCAGGACTCCGCCTAGTGCCCGGGAGTAGAGTGATGGTGGTACCATTAGTTCATCTGATACAGCTCCGCTCAAAGCTGACCGGACTTCTTAGGTAACTGTATTTAGATCAATCTTACTCCAACCCTAAAAATCATGGTCCCATAATTGCTCCTGATTTGTACATGATTTTGCCATTGTTGTTTTCTTCTTTACAGAGCGAGTTTCAATGGCCATGAACCTCGTAGTTATCTTAGCAATGGTCCATCTGGGAGTGCCAAAATGTTGACCTTAAAAATTGTAATGCCTACATGGCACGCCGACTGAGTAACTATGAGATAACTATGTTTTTCTTATGAATGCAAGAGGAATAAATGTTGTGGTGGTGGTGGTGTTGAATGCACTGCCAACTTCTGCACGTGAGAGATTACAATCGAGGATGGAACACGTCTTGGTCTTTGGGTTCAAAAATCTGAAGACAAGGTTGTTAGATCACACAATGTTTAACAACTAGTTTAGCTTTTAATGTGCCGAACACAAAATAAAAAGGTAGCACATTAGTTTGGCGATAAATTAATACGTTGACCTCTTTAGGCGAAATAATCAGAAACTCTTGGCATGTCGAAACTTAGGTAGATAACCAACTGACCAGAAGCAGTGTTGTTTACTTATCTAAACTAAATGTGTTGTTGAATCATTTGGTTCTACGGCTTCATTGATGCTTAAGCATCCAAGCTGAAGATGTCATCGGTTGTCAACATAGTGCTGCTTACTATCTAAGCTAAAGATGTGTTGATAGAAGGGTTAAGTGTGAGAACGGTTTCGTGTAGAGAGAGGTTTTCTTGTAGAGTGTTTGAGTTATTTGTTAAGTTGAAGGGGCTTTTAATGCTGCAGGACTTCTTCTATTTATAAGGACGAACGGTTTCCATGATAAATAAGCTTGCAGAAGCAAAGTCTTAATTGGACTTTGTTTGCTCGACATTTACCTGAATATTCTCTTTTTATCTCTTTAATTTCCTTCTTAGCCTATTAAGATTCTGAACTTGATCCCATTATGTGATTAATTCATTCTTATTTGATCCAGAATGAATTATGATTATTAGAATAATTCATATTTAATCAAGGCTTGCTCTGATCCTTAGCAATTTCAATTTTCCAGGACTTGCACGAGCCACATCTAAACTTAATCCTCACATAATCCTACTTCCATTAGGATTTGGTCGAATTAACCCTTTATTGAGCTAAAAGCCTACTAGCCTGAGATATCTTTACTGGGGCGAGGATTGTGAATTTTCAACTCGGGTTAGCCCATGTCGGCCCAAACAATGTGCCACGTCAAAACTATAATAGAAAATTAACAAAATTGGATTACAAATATTACTTTAATGAGTTAGGTCAATTTTAAACATGAAATTAAGAGACTTAACTAATAAGAACATCTCCAATAAGAAGCATTATATGGGGCTAGAAAAATGGTGGATATAGCCCATTTTAGAGCCTCGAGGAATCTTTAGGCTCTAAAAAAGAATCTCCCTTAGTGAGGAGCTATATACCTTTTGGGCCCTGTATGAGGCTCTGTATTTATTTTTGCGTTAACTTGATTACGCGGTTTTTTTTTTTTTTTTGTGAACTTTTCATAAGTTGATTTTTGGACGTGTTATCTTATATATTTTTTTTATTAACTTTTCAACCTAAAAAAAATCAAATTATGATAAAACTAGATTTCATCACTTGTGAACGATTGGTTTGCTTCTTTGAAATCAGACAAGATAAGATTTCATCTCATAACAACCATTGGATTGGATTATCTTATCTCAATCTCATCTGTTGGTTTATTTCTTCGATTGGCACATTCTCTAATGGTTTATTTCTCTGATTGGATTATCTAATCAGCTTTATTTCCAAAGTGACTTGGTACTACTAAAATTGTTTTATTTTATTTTATTTTCATAAAACAGCAGCATGCCTGTTTTAGATTTAAATTTTCCTATACTTTCCGAACTCGAAAATCCATGAAATTTTAACACAAGTTAGTTTTATATGTCTACTTTGGATCTGCAAATTTTCATACTTTTTGGTTAGACGAGTTATGTTTAGTGAATTTTACGGTACAGATCGGTTCCGCAATTTGTATTACAGCCAGAAGTCTTAAACTTTGTTTCTTAAAATTAACTTTGTAGTTTGGTTTTATGTATTTGTTGAGTTTCAATTTTCATTGACATAGTCTTCAGCTAATATTTGTTTTACATCCATAAACAACCACGTTGTTCTATTTATTTCTCTTAATCTCACAACTCGAGTTTTGGGGTGTGACAATTTTGGTATCAGGGCCTAGGGAGTAGAATAGGGTTGAGTCTAGAAGTTTTAGCTGAATGGGTCTTTTCTTGGGGAGTCTAGTGGAGTCTATTGTGGTCGAATAAATGTTTCTACATCTTCTCAGGATTGAAGGATGTCCGCTGTATCCAACGTTATTGGTCATGATGGGGATGAACAAATGAATATTGATCATCAAATGAATGATCTGGGAGTTAATGTGGTGAATTGAAGACTGGCATATTTGAAAGATTTTCAAAAGCTAAATCCTCGTAACTTTGGTGGAACCACTGAACCTTTAGAGGCAGAGTCTTAGCTTAAACAAGTGAAAAAGAAATTAGATGTTTTAAGAATTCCAGAGGATTTGAGGGTGAAGTTTGCTACCTATTTGTTTATCGGTGAAGCAGATCATTGGTGGGACTACATCAAGAGAACTGACATTGTTGCAACCATGACTTGGGCTAATTTCGAGAAGACCTTCTATGGCCAATACTTCCCTCAAACTATAAAGAATGCAAAGTTGAAAGAATTTGTTGAGCTTACTCAAGGTGAGCGATCTCACGGTGACTCAATATGCAGCTAAATTTACACAACTCTCTCATTATGCACCACTACTTGTTACTAATAAGGAGGATAAAACTAACAGATTCGTTGACAGTCTCATACACCCTATACAGAAGATGGTTGTCGCATTGAGGCTGACAACCTATGATAGGGATTTTACTACTCATGTAAGGGGCTAAAAACTCCTATTATACTTGCAAGAATTACAAGGTTCGTGTAGTATAAACGAATCTCGCAAGATCGTTCTCCACATGGATTATTAAATAATTCAAAGCAAATCAAATTTCAATTAATTATTGTAAAGTAGAAATTGAGGTGATTGATTTTATAACCTGCTTAAAATTAAAAAACAAATTTAATTAATAAAAATAAGACAATCTGGAATATTAGAACTGGAGAAAAAGAAAACAGTTTTGGAAGAAATCAAATTAAGAAAGCACTAGGGTTCCACCATCACCTAGCAATACTATGAACTTTTACCAATTACTTATGATCTACACATGCCACTTTAAAGGTTAGATTTTCCTAATTCATAATCTACTCGGAACCTCCAACATAGAACATATATCTAACATGCAACCCGTCCAGACGTTCGGATCAAATTTGAACATGAAAGACTCATTATGCTTTATGAAAACCCTTTGAAAAACCATACAACCCTTAAGAGGTGGTATCAATTTCAGGGAACCTTCCGACCAAAATTGCATCAAATTACTTTTCTAAAAATCCTAAAGGTGATCAGGCATTAAAACAATTAGATAGTTTTTATCGCGGTGATTAACAATTCAAAGTATGCATGCAATCAATCATAAGCAATTAAATAAAAATCACATATTCATGCTAAGGCTCAAGGCTTCGCCCTAACAAAAGAAATTAGTTACGCATAATCATAATTGAAATCATAGAAAATATTATTAAGAAAATGATTGAAAACACCTTCAAGTAGAAAATCTCCAAAACCCTAGCAATTCTCTTTGTTTCCAAAATTGCATAAAAGAAAGCGTATGTAAACCTGTAGACGGCCAAGCAATATATCCGCCAAGCCCCCACACAAACCCTAAAAACATGTCCTTTATTCCCCCTAGGAAACTAAAATTAATAATCAAATAAAATAGGAAACATAATCCTAAATTAAATGGGGACCCATAAGGTGCTTCACAATTGGCCCAATATAGCTAGATTTAATGTTTGGAATATTCTGAACACTTCTCCAGAAGGCTACGAATCCATCCGAGGTCATCTTGGACTCCAAAAACGCAATTTAAGTCCAAAAACGTCATTTTCCAGCATTGCGCATCACTCCTTTATTTTATCGCCAAAAAATAACCGCTTGGTAGAAAAATCCTAAATTTTGATACGATCAAGCAAAGTGACTCACGAAGGTCTTCCAACTAGAATTACTCCAAAATTAGTCCATTTGGTCCTATTGTGCTCCAAAGGAAGTCGGAAGTCCTATATTAGAAATACAATTCAAAGTATCAAAATTCTTCCAAAATATTGACAAAAATATACTAAGATTAGGGTAAAACATATAATATAAAATCTACTCATCAAAATACCCCCAAACGTAGGTTTTTGCTTGTCCTCAAGTAAAACAAGACTCAAACAAAAATAAAAACTTAACAAACTAGACAACTAGCTAAAATTAACTGATAAAATTTTTCACCTTCAAAGTTGCAATCCATAGCAAATTTTAAAAACTAGAACATCTTTTCAAAAGTTCCAACCAATCCCACCACTGAGTCTAAACCATTTAGAATCAATTAGAAAAGAATTCACCAACTTCCTTTGGTGTAAAGTGAACCAACATAGTTAAGAAGACTCGACTAAAACCCTTACCTCTCGTCCTTCTTTATTTCACAAATACTAACTTTGAATATAAATATTTTTCTTTTTCTTTTTTTTATCTCATTTATAACATTTTTTTTTTCAGTAACAGTAGTGGTCATGCAATATCGGTTCACTTAAGCTTTCGATCCAACCTATGTAGCGAGCTTTAGATCAATGACTCCCAAACCACTAGGGTTTTAGGGCACTAGGTGTAGAACACCCCTAAGGACTTATTAACCCGAGCTGAAAAGGCTACAAAACCAACTAACCACTCTGCCCCATGCCAAAACTCTACCGTTTGACGCAAGAATCACTGCTGATTAGGCAGGACTAGCCCAGTTACTAGGCAAAACCTCAGGTGAGACAATTATTACTTTATTCATAATAATAACTGACTTTACTTAAAACAAAAATAAAAAATAAACTTAGACTAAAAGTAAGTGTTTCAATCTCACTCCCCACAAACCATGTTCGTGTGATGTGCAAAGAGCAAAGTATAATTCATGAATTAGTGTCTAAGCAACGATAAATAGAAAAGACTCTACTGTGGGATTAATCTTTACCATGTCCATTTGTTCTAACGTTTAAAATAATCTATGGATATTAACTTACAAAGAATAAAATTCTTAACTGACAAATCTTAAAAAAAAACTAAAATTTTATATTTTCCCACCCCCAAACTTATTTCACACTTTGTCCTCAATGTGTGGAAAATAAATAGAAACTAAAAAAAACAAAAAACAAAACTGGAAAAAATAAAACAAAAGCCTAGACTAAATAAACTAAAAGAAAAAGGAAAATAGAGAAGAAACAAAGAAATTAAAATAAACAAATAATAGAACAAACAGAAAAGAAGGAAAAGGACAAAGAGCACCTAGATTCGAATTGAAGACCTGGCGCTAGTGAAAAGAAATATGGACCAACACGGACAATGCCACACTTGTGTCAACTTGCGCAACAGCTGCATTTGTCATTTGAAAAAAAAAAACCTAGCTATTATTGAACACACATAGGATTCCCTTCCACGCCAAAAGGCTCTATTCAGTCCGTTCCCATTCCCTTTTCAGACAAAGAAGTATAATAGTGTTATTTGTGAACCCCGAAACCTCTTGTTCTCTCTAGAAAAATGGGAGACATCTCTCATGGCTTTCATTTCAAACCCATCCATCTATGCTCTCTCTCTTCTGCATGACTTTAAAAAACGCAAGAGCTTTCTATCTCTTTAGAAATTCATCCCTCCCTCTCTGTTTCACTCAGACCCCATATCTCTTTAAAATGAAAAATAGCCATCCTTCCCCCACATTTTCCCCTCATTTCCACAGCTGCTCCTTCATCCTCAGAAATCGAGCACCCCCAAACAGTAATATCAACAACCGCAAAGATGACACTGCAGATCACATCCCTTTCTGATTCCAACACATTCATGGGTAATTTTTATCCACATCTCCCTTCGATTTTTTTTAATTTTTTTATATGCTTAGATTTGGGAAAAAAATGGATGAAAATTATCTAATGCATGTGTGCTTCTGCGGCAGGAGCTGCAGAATGCTGATCCGACATAAAAAAGAACGGTAGATGTCTGGAGCTTATCTGAAAAGGAAAGGTATAGAACACAGATGCCTAACTCTTATTTGCGCATCATGCATGGTAATGTTCTCCACATGCTCATAAATCTATATATGTGTGCTTGCCTATACCCACTGATGTATATTTGAGCTCAAAAGTGTGGATAACAGAAACTGTATCCTGCCTTGATGAATCATGTCCTCTGTGCTACTTAGATCCCTCAACTTTGTTTCTACTCTCTGCACTGCCTAATCTCATGAATGTAGAGGAATTGATGATGAATGTGTTGGGGAATAAATGTTGATTGCACCCCCTTAGTTGGGATTAGGCCGAATCAGTTCCGAATGCAACCTGCAATAAAAAACCTAATTAGATAAGTAAAGAAAAATAACAAGAATTAAAAATTGCAATTTTTTTTCTTTCTGATTTTTGTAATTAGGAATAAAAACAGGAAAATAAATGAAACAAAATAAAAAGAAAAGAGTTAAAAAAATTGGGTTGCCTCCCAAAAAGCACTTTAGTTAAAGTCTATAGCTAGACGTAGCGGAAAGAATTGTTGATCACGTCACTTGTTCTTTCAAAGTTAACCACTCTTTAATAACGTCATAGAGCACTGTGCTTCCAAATTTAATGGTTGAATTCTTCTTATACACCTTTCTTTTTTAATGAATCTTTGTAAAGATATAGGTTCCTTTCCAGCTATGTTTATTTCTCCATCAAGCTGACTTAAATTGTGTATTTAACACCCATAGTTTCCGCACTGGCAGAAATTTACTACGAGGAACTTGGCTGTCAATAAGCTTCCTTTTTTCCATATAGATCTTTGCCTATTTGCAGGATTCATTTGGCATTTCTTTGAATTTGATGCGCTGTGCAGGTGCACTGTCCGTTATCGCCGCTAAAATTTTTTTATCAGTAAGCAGCTATCCTGTAATTAGATTTGTCAGAGTATTCATGCATTCTTACTACTTAGCGGTTGCCTTGGAGTCTCAGAAGAGTGCATGAGTGGCACACAGACTTTTGTAGGAGCAGATTCTATGGAAATTTCAAGGTCATCAGGGGCTATTTCCTTCTTTAGGCATGAATAACAGGCAGATGGCTCCTCAGTTCCTGCACCAACCTCTTGATCCTCATAGCTTCTCCCACGGTTTACTGCTTGAATTTGAAATCCTTGATTGGTTATTTCTACATACAATTCAGTTGATTCCAACAATTTAGATAGTTTGTCCGCCACCAAAAGCTCTTGTGGCACATTAAGCCGCTCAAAATACTGCCCAAGATGCTCTTTCAAACTTTAAGTGTAGAACTCTGAATGGGAATTGTTCCAGTTCCATTTTGAATTGTTTCTCATATTTATATACTCCTGGACATAATCTGGAAAATATTCTCTCTCATGACATTGCAAAATATCATGAGTATTTGAATTACAAAGAGCACAAACCGTAGGCTTAAATCCATAATAACCCGTTTTTGCTAATGAAACCCAATGAGGTGTTCCACCGGGTGTTAGATTGAATTCAGGGGGAACTGCAAATTCCATTGTTGCACTGCTAAAAAAGAAACAAATTGTAACGAAAATTTTTTTTTTTCTTATATGTATAAACAACAATAACTAATTGAAATTCTGATTAGTAGGAATTATTTTAAATAATCCTCGGCAACTGCGTCATTTTCTTGATAGGGATTTTACTCCTCATGTGAACGGGCTAAAAACTCCTATTATACTTGCAAGAATCACAAGATTGTTGTAGTATAAACGAATCTCGCAAGGTCGTTCTCCACATGGATTATTAAATAATTCAAAGCAAATCAAATTTCAATTAATTATTGTACAGTAGAAATTGAGGTGATTGATTTTATAACCTACTTAAAATTAAACAAAAAATTTTAATTAATAAAAATAAGACAATCTGCAATATTAGAACCGGGGAAAAAGAAAACAGTTTTGGAAGAAATCAAATTAAGAAAGCACTAGGGTTCCACCATCACCTAGCAATACTATGAACTTTTACCAATTACTTATGATCTACACATGCCACTTTGAAGGTTAGATTTTCCTAATTCATATTCTACTTGGAACCTCCAACATAGAACATATATCTAACATGCAACCCGTCCGGACGTTCGGATCAAATCTGAACATGAAGGACTCATTACGCTTTATGAAAAACCCTTTGAAAAACCATGCAACCCTTAAGACGTGGTATTCATCCTAAGTAAAATTACAATTATTAATCACAAGAAGCCAGCGTCAATTTCAGGGAACCTTCCGACCAAAATTGCATCAAATTACTTTTCTAAATATCCTAAAGGTGATCAGGCATTAAGACAATTAGATAGTTTTTATCGTTGTGATTAACAATTCAAAGCATGCATGCAATCAATCATAAGCAATTAAATAAAAATCACATATTCATGCTAAGGCTCAAGGCTTCGCCCTAGCAAAAGAAATTAGTTACGCATAATCATAATTGAAATCATAGAAAATATTATTAAGAAAATGATTGAAAACACCTTCAAATAAAAAATCTCCAAAACCCTAGCAATTCTCTGTATTTCCAAAATTGCATAAAATAAAGCGTACGTAAAACTGTAGACGGCCAAGCAATATATCTGCCAAGCCCCCATACAAACCCTAAAAATAGGTTCTTTATTCCCCCTTGGAAACTAAAATTAATAATCAAATAAAATAGGAAACATAATCCTAAATTAAATGGTAAAATTCGCCTAAAATCTGAACAGCCACGTCTTGGACCCATAAGCTACTCCAAAACTGGCCTAATATAGCTGGATTTAATGTTTGGAATCTTCTGAACACTTCTCCAGAAGGCCACGAACCCATCCGGGGTAATCTTGGGCTCCAAAAACGCAATTTAAGTCCAAAAACGTCATTTTCTAGCACTGCGTATCGCTCCTTTATTTTATCGCCAGAAAATAACCGCTTGGTGGAAAAATTCCAAATTATATACGATCAAACTAAGTGACTCACGAACGTCATCCATTTGGTCCTATTTTGCTCCAGAGGAAGTCGAAAGTCATGTATTGGAAATACAATTCAAAGTATCAAAATTGTTCCAAAATATTGACCAAAATATACTAAGATTAGGGTAAAACATATAATATAAAATCTACTCATCAACCTACAAAGAGGCAATTGCTGCAAATTTACGAGTTGAGCAAGAACATAATGGGAGGTAATGGCTGCAGCTTTACGAGTTGAGAATGAACATAATGATTACATGGCTAAACAAGCTAAGAGCAAGGCTTCTTCGAATAGTGGAAGAAAGATTACGCGAAGCACTAATTATAGTGGCCAAAAGGGTAGCAACAAAGGGGGTAGCAGTAATGGGCTCTTTCAGAAATCAAGACCCAACCCTTACCCTTGTAACAAGTGTGGCCAACCTGGTCATATTCAACGTTTTTGTCCACAACAAATTGTTTCTCAACCACGTCAATCATTCTTTTCTCCACAAACCAACCAGCAACCCTAGACTTCTTCTCAGAGTAAGATATTTCAACCACAAGGGTCTCGGAGCAGAGGAAAAGATAATAGGCCTTAGGGAAGAGCATTTGCAGTCACTCGAACTGAATCCGTGGGGCAAACTAACCATGCTCTTGTGGAATGTAAAATTCTTGTTTCCAACTTTTGCGCAAAAGTTTTATTTGACATGGGGGCTAGTCATTCTTTCATTTCCCTAGGTTTGGTAAATTTCCTTGGATTGAAACCCGAAAAATTGGATCCTCCACTTACTCGTATAACAGCTTATGGAGTATTGGATGTTACTACCATATTTAGAGCATGCTCTGTAGAAATCTCTACACATAGACTAGAAGCAAATTTAATTATGCTCGATCTATATCCCTTTGACTTGATTTTGGGCGTAGATTGGCTATCCAAGTATTGCGCATTGACCGATTGTTATAGTAGAAAGGTCACCCTACGTTTAGAAAATGGGTCAATTCTTCAGTTGTATGGGAACCAATGAGTGTTTCCTCAAAACCCACTACTTAAAGCATGTTTTGGGGGAAAAAAAAAACCAGGATAACACTGCTCTTTTTGCAATCACAGAGAAAACTAAGGGTGCTAATAACACACTAGTATGCATTTCAATTGTGAGTGAATTTCTCGATGTTTTTCCTGATGAGTTACCAAGCTTTCCTTCACAAAAGGAAATCGATTTCACTATTGAAGTTTGCCCAGGGACTTCTCCAATATCTATTTCTCCATACAGGATGGCACGGGCAGAGCTAGCAGAATTGAAGAAGCAATTAAAAGAGTTGTTACATAAGGGATTTATTCATAAAAGTATTCTCCATGAGGTGCACCAATGTTATTTGTTGCAAAAAGTGATGGAACTCTATGCTTGTGTATTGACTATCGAAAATTGAATCAAGTCACTATTAAGAATAGGTATCCCTTACCTCGAATTAACGATCTCTTTGACCAATTGGGTGGATCTTGATATTTTTCTAAAATCGACTTAAGGTCAGGTTATCACCAATTGAGAGTAAAAAAAATAAGACATTCCCAAGATAGCTTTTCGGACCCATTACGGACAATATGAGTTCCTTGCAATGTCGTTTGGATTAACAAACGCCCCTACAGCCTTCATGGATTTAATGAATCGGGTCTTCTATCCATACCTTGATAAGTTCGTGATTGTTTTTATTGACGACATTTTGGTTTACTCTAAGATGTACGAGGAACACCAACAACACTTGAGAATAGTCTTGCAAACTTTAAAGTAACATCAACTATATGCAAAGAGGGAGAAATGTGACTTCTGGATGACAGAGGTTAAATTTCTCGGTCATATCATCTCAGGCAACGACATATTAGTGGATCCATCTAAGGTTGAAGCGATGGTGAAATAGGAGAGGCCTAAAACAGTGACATAAATTCGAAGCTTCCTTGGGTTGGCAGGCTATTACCGACAGTATTCAGAACTTCTTTCGAATTGTTTCTCCAATGACGAGACTTACAAGAAAATATATCAAATTTGAATGGATGGCTGAATGTGATGTTGCGTTCCAGGAATTGAAAGTGAGATTAATTACTGCTCCAGTTCTTGCCATTCCAAATCCCGAAGAACCTTATGTTGTTTTTAATGATGCCTAGTCGAAAGGTTTGGGTTGTGTCCTAATGCAACACGATCAAGTGATAGCATATACTTCGAGGCAACTCCTGACACATAACAAAACTATCCCACGCATTACTTGGAGTTGGCAGTTGTGATTTTTGCTTTGAAAATCTGGAGATGTTATCTTTATGGAGCACAATTTCAAATATATTCAGATCATAAAAGCTTGTAGTATCTCTTAACACAAAGATATTTGAATTTAAGGTAGCGAAGATGGGTAGAATATAGATGAAGGACTATGATTTTTCTTTACACTACCACCCTGGAAAAGCTAATGTGGTATCCGATGTTTTAAGTCAAAAGTCTGGTGATGTTGCTACATGTGTAATGTTAGAGGAGTAGAATAGAGGTGTATGGTTGCATATTTTAATTTGTCTCTCTGCAATACTACTTAAATTGCTTATGTATTTGGTGTAGTAGTGAGGCCTACACTAATTCATAACTTGATCCAAAACCAAAATACATGATGAGGAGCTAAAAGATGTGCTTGGCCACTTTGAAGCGGCGTAGAAGTTGTTGGGTGGAGCATGCACTCTGATGGAGGGCTTAGATTTCAAGGTCGTTTGGTTGTTCCAAACAATACACAGTTAAAAGAGGAGGTATTGAATGAAGCACATCGGTCATGGCACTCTATTCATCCAGGAAGCACTAAAATATACAGAGATTTGAGAAAACACTAATGGTAGAAAGGTATGAAAAGGGATGTGGCTTAATTTCTAGCCAACTGCATGGTATGTCAACGAGTTAAGGTGAAACATCAAAAACCCGCTGGACCTCTACAATCACTACCTGTTTCTGAGTGGAAGTGGGACAATGTCACCATGGATTTAGTGAGTGGTTTGCCAAAGCCTAAGAAAGGATACGATTTTATTTGGGTGATTGTTGACAGACTAACAAAACATGCCCATTTCCTTCCAATTAAAACTACATATTCTTTATCAACCTTGAGTGATCTGTACATAAAGGAAATTATTAAATTGCATGGAATTCACTTATCAATAATCTCTGATAGAGATCCTCGGTTCACGTCTAAATTTTGGAAAAGCTTGCATAATGCGTTGGGAACAAAAATAGTTTAGCACCGCATACCATCCTCAAACGAATGGATGATCAAAGAGACTCATTCAGATACTTGAAGGTATGCTCACAGCATATGTCTTACATTTTAAAGGTAGTTGGTGTGATTTCATGCCTTTGGCAGAATTTTCGTACGATAATAGTAATCAGTTGAGTATAGGTATGGCTCCTTTTGAGGCTTTGTATAGGAGACCATGTCGATCTCTATTAGGTTGGGCAGAAATGGAAGATTACAGTCTTCTTGGGCCTAAATTAGTTCAAGAAACTAGTGAGAAGATCAAGATTATTAAAGATCGGTTACGCATCGCTCAAAGTAGACAAGAGAGCTACGCTGATCGAAGATGGAGACCGCTAGAATTCCAAGTTGCTAATTTTATTCTCTTGAAAATCAGTCCTCGCAAGGGAGTTTCAAGATTCAGAAATAGTGGGAAATTAGCTCCAAGATATTCGAGATAGTAAAACGAGTTGGTGAAGTTGATTACTAACTTGTGATAGGAGCATATTTATGCGACTTAGTTAGCTTGTTTTCTTGCATTTATGTTGTTAGTTCTTGCTTATTATAGTGTTTTAAGCTATTTTCGTGTGTTTGTAGGTCCAAATGACAAAGTTGGCAAGAAAATGCATTTGGTGCATTTTGAGCTAAGAATGGATGACACATGCATGGAGCAAGGTGGATGGACATTTTTGAAGTTCAAAAGGCTAGGAATATGATAAGGAGATGAAGAAATTAAATGCTAGACAAAAAAGATAAGGAATCAGCTCAAAAGAAGGAAACATTATCCAAAACCTTATCCAACCTTATCTTATCCTATCCTAATCTTATCATACCTTAAATCTAGCTACAAGGGGACCTAAATATCTGATTTTTAGAAGGCCTATCATTTCCCCTAAACTTATGCCGCACCACCCTTTCGAGAATCCCTAGAAATGTGGTGCTTATCATCCTTTCTAGAAGGTTTATTTCTGCCACAACACATCCCCTCTAGAAGCCTAATTAAGTGCCGCACTCTCTCTCTTCTAGAAGCCCTAAAATCTGCTAAAACCTTAGTTCTTTTCCCCCTTGGATTGGGCCGAGCCTTTCCTTGTTCTCCAAGATATTGGTGCCACAAACCCTAAGCCTTTTCCCTTCAGAAATTGTGAAAACCCTAGCCTATAAATATATGTTTTCAGCCACAATTTCGCACCATCACCCCCCATACAATTCTACAATACAATTCACACCAATTCATAGAAAATCATCAAGTGCCGCAACAAGGGAATGGAAGGAGAAAAGGAGCCTTGTGTCATGCCATCCTTCAAGGGTTGTGTCGCAAGCCACCTACAACCATTAGAGATTTTTAGAGTTCTTTCTTCCCTCGTTTCATTTCCATGTTTATTTTACTTTGCTTTTCAATTATTATGAACATGTGGAACTAATTCCTTTTTAGTTTGAAGTGAATTCGAAGCCATGATTATATGTTTTATATGAATTGATTACATCCAGTTATTGTTTCTTAAGTCTTGAATGTGATTTTCTTATCTGAGTTATCAAAACTTGTTTATGTATGTTGATTGAGGATGCATACTTCATTTGCATGCATGAACTTGATGCTAGAGTATAAGGGAGTTTCACCTAATCTTTATGAACTTATATTCACAAGAAGTAAAAGTCGCTAGTCATGATTGTGTTAGGTAAATCCTAGGCATGAGTATCATGCTTTTCATAGTTACAAATGTCTCGTCAATGCTTATGGTTTTCAAAGAACATAATGACCTTTGATATGTCTTTCTAACATGCTTTTCATAGTTAGGGAACTTGATAAGGATAATTTGGTTGCGATGTGTATTCCATCCAATTCAATAATTAAGCAAAATCTGATGGTTTATTTGTGCTATCATGGTTAACTTGGGGTGTTGTCATTCATAGTCTAAAGGAATAATAACTGGAAATTGGTTTGTATGCATATGTCATGTGTGAAGAAGGATCCTCTGGTTTAGTTAAATTTCATCCAAATCAATCCCCTTTTAATTAAGTGTGTTAAATTAGTTAGAAAAGTGTTTAAATCTGTCCAATTTAATGTTTTGAGTCTTACTAGTCTTAAATTCGTCCAAATAACTCCCTATAGTCTGTTTTGAGTCTATTTGCTAGTATTGTGCTGTTTAGAGTCTGTTTAATGTGTTTTGAGTTTTTAGTGTCTAGTTGAGTGTTTTCAAGTCTAGTTTGGTGTTTTTGAGTCATATTTGTGTAGATTAGCATCCCTAGTTAATCCCCGGTTTAGAACGGTCTCTACTTTCATATACTACAGCTATCTTAATAGGATTTTAATTTGAGTGTTGGAATATTGCACATCTACTTGCCTTGCATTCTTCTTTATCACATGTGCACGATGTATTCCATGTGTCAATGCTACAGAAGAGTCAACCCAATGCAGCTCAAGTGATAGAATGGGGTGAGGTACCACTTCAAGGAGAGATTTTTCAATGTGCCCAAAACACGGGTCGATACACCACGTGTCCCTATAAAAGTGGTGAGATTCTTATGTTAAAAAAGTAATAACATAAAAAATAAAATTTCCCACCACTTATAGAATAACACGTGGTGTACCACTTATGTTACGGGCACAAGAAAAAATTTCTTCACTTCAAGATGATGTTATGTACAAAAAAAATTTGGGGGTGACAGGAACGCAGACCTTAGCAAGGCAAGTGGTGTTCCCAACCTATTAAATTTTGACAACTAGATTTGTCATTTACTCACTTAATTATACCTGAAGAAGCTGAAAAGTCAAAAAAAAAAAAAAGGGATGCCCTTTGAACTCTATTACATTCTCCGCTATACCGTTGTCCTTGTCTTGAAAATTGAGGAAAGTTGCACAGACTCAAGTAAGTCCCTCTTTTCTTTCTTTGAAAAATAACAAGAATTCCCTCCTTTTCTCTGTTTCTTAAAGTAAAAACCTTAAAAGTTGAAATCGTTTTCTCACACTTCCTTGTTGTAAGCCTCATCGAAACAGAGCTATTGCCATTTTTTTCCCCAAATTATGGATGGAGATTCAAACTCAGACCAAGGTATTATGGATGGAGACTCAAACTCAGACCAAGGTTTTTTATTTTTCCTTTTAATAAGTTGTATGTGTTAACTCTTAAACATTTGGCATGATTATAGGACACTGCTTTTTTACTCTTGGCCATGATATTATTTTTTATAAAACTGATTATTGTTGGTCGATATTCTATGAAATTTTTGGTTTATAATATGGTAAAAACAATCTCTCAATGAATAATGCAGCCATTGATGTCAAAAGCGATGAAGAAAATATTGAAAGCTATGCTTGAGAAAAAAATCCACCTATTGTAAACCCCACCAAACTTTACATTCACCAATATGCTTCAAAGTCAAAACTGTATGACACATTTGAATCAGGTATTGTGTTTTCCCTTCTACCCTTTGCTTTGAATTATGTATTTGATTAAATTCATTGTTGAAGTTAAATTCTATGTAATGCAGGATGCCTTTACTTGTGGCTTTAAGGAACATTAATTAAGACACTTGTAACTCCTAATTCTGATTATTTTAGACTTCACATCAAAATTCCAGTGGCTTTAACAAACATCAAGTTCATGAGAGAATGTTTTCTTGTTGTACTATGTTAAACTTGTTATCATAAATCTGAAGCTCCATAATTTGACATTAGAATATGTAGATTGGAAGTTTGGAATTTGACATTAGAATACATGTGACTTGAAAATGGTTAAATTTGATTTTGGATTAAAATGTGATGGTACAAGAAGTTTGGATTAAAAATGTAATTGAGATCTTTATCCAAATACCAACAGTGCACTAGTCCTTTTTCTTTTTCCTTTTATTTTGCAAACTGAAATTTAGAACAAATTTACATAACCTACAGCTCTATAGCATATATCATTTAGCAAGCAACCAATGTTTTCTTTGAAACAAATCTATATATGCTTCAGAACTCCATTACCTCACACAAACTCAATCATCAATGGAATCTATATATTGCATGGCTCCTTTATATAGGGACAATAAAAAACTGCTAAAATTTTCAATTAAAACCCAAATTCTACATCTAGACAAGGAAATTGAAAACCCCAAAAACTAAAACTAAACTAATCAAGGTACAAAGGCTTCCATGGGTTTAGGGGTGAAGAAGAATATGGAATTGTGAAAAGCCTCGAGCTTTGGTTTCCCTGATGAAAATTGAACCACCAGTCCTTGGGGTTGTGGGTTGTGGGAGCACTATGATTCAGCAGACAAGATGGAAGGGCTATTTTTCCCTTTTTTTTCCCTTTTCCAGCAAAGCAATTTTCCTCCCTTTTCTTTCCTTCATACGATAAGGATGAGGAAGAAGATGGACTTCAGATTGCTGGCAGCCCTATTGTGTTGAGGCTCAGTCTCCATCCAGAATTTGGAAAAACAAAAAACTGGAAAAACAAAAAATTTGGCAGTAGCCTTGTTGCGATCACCCGACGACAAGCAAAGTGTGAAAAAGCTTTCAATTGATTGAGACTTCCTCCAAAATGTGCTTAAGTGAAGGAAAAGGCGCAAGAGCTTTTCAATTTGGTGGAAGGAAAAGGATGATTAATTAGTGGAATAATGGCGAAAAATGGCAGTATAATGGAAGTTGGAAGATATAACAGTGTTAAAATGACGTCTTTTGTTTTTTACTTTTCAGCTTCTCCATACGATTAAGTGAGTAAATGAAAAAATTCAATTGTCAAAATTTAATAGGTTGGGAACACCACCTGCCTTGCTGAGGTGTATGTTCCCGTCACTCCCAAAAATTTCTCATTACGTACGAAGAACAACCCATCCAAATCTTGGATCGAAAAGAAAAGACCTTGAGCAATCGGGTAATTCCTTTGGTCAAAGTTCTTTGGAAACATCATGGGACTAAAGAGGCCACTTGGGAAGTTGAGTCTGAGATGCTTAAGAAGCATCCACATCTATTCTAAAATTAAGGTACTTATTCAAATTTTGAGGATGAAATTTATTTTAAGGAGGGTGGATTGTAATATCCCGAAAATTTTAAGTGGTGATTAAGAATGGCTTACTTGTAGCCATTGTTAGCAAATTTAAGTTGCCTTGTTTGGGATTTGGATCAATTGGTCTTTGGCCCATTAAGAGATCCCTTACTATTGAGACCAACCCTTGATTAGAAAGGGAAAAAAAAAGGAGTTTGCTTACGTTAGTAAGGAGAAAAGGATTAGGGATGTTCTAGAAAACCCCATTTCCTTGCTGCTCTCTTCTCTTTTAGCTCTTAATTTGCCAAAAAATTTAAGAAAGAGGAACTTAGTTTTCTTTTACTTTTCTTGTGAAGATTAGGACAATTGAGGATCCTTCCTTTGTCTCCATTAGAGGTATCTATTTCTTACATTTCAAATCTAATTGTTATTTGGTTAGATAACCCATGAATTATTTTGGGTGGGAGTAGGAAAAATGAAAGTATCATATTTCATGTTATAGTTTTAAAGATGAGCACCAAGTGCTTTAATAAAGTCCCCAATTAACTTTGACTTAGGGTTTGCTTGTCTGTTATTTGTACAAGCAATGTTTGATGATTTTTCTTACTTATAGATAAGGAAGAGAAGGACAAGGTGACTATGGAACAAGTCAACGAACACCATGGGATTTGAACATCAACAAAATTGTCTTGAGGTAGAGGAATTTTAACTATAAAAATATTTGGATTTTTCATTTTTCCTTATAAAGGATTGTTGGCATTTTAGCTCTATTTCAATCTTACTTCAAATGTTTTACATTTACGATTATACGAAAGAAGTGAAGAAAATGTTTCTATATGGTTTGATTCTAATGATTTTCATTTTCTTTCTACAACTTTGGTGAGTTTAAAGTGATTGTAAAGGTTTTTCAAGATCGCATTTTTAACGTGCATGCCTTTTATTTTACTCATTATGAGATTTTGAAGCATGTTGAGATGAATGTTTAATTGTGAAAGTAGATGGAAAGTAGTATAATACATGTGTAATTAAGAATGTTGAGAAATGTCTTAATGGTGTTTGATTATGGCACAAGGACCCAATGTTTCCCAGGGAAAGCTCCATACGTGGGCTGTGAGAATGTGTTACCAATATGATAAATATGTGTGATATGTATATTGGTCAGGTATATTACGATTCTTTCCAATCTGTTAATCAGCTTTATTTCAAAAGTGACTTGGTACTGCTAAAATTGTTTTTTTTTCTTTTTTTAAGAAAACAGTAGCATGCTTGTTTTAGATTTAAATTTTCATATACTTCTTGAACTTGAAAATCCATGAA
Organism: Malus x robusta; assembly: GCA_963082935.1. NCBI lineage: Eukaryota > Viridiplantae > Streptophyta > Magnoliopsida > Rosales > Rosaceae > Malus > Malus x robusta. Next base: position 16,458,124 of record OY720335.1, read on the forward strand.
ATTTTAACACAAGTTAGTTTCATATGTCTACTTTGGTTCTGGGAATTTTCATACTTTTTGGTTAGGCGAGTTATTTTTGGTGAATTTTACAGTACAGGTTCTTTGTGCAGTTTATATACTGTAAGAAGTCTTTAACTCTGTTTATTAAAATTACCTTTGTAGTTTGGTTTTATGTATTTGTTGAGTTTAAATTTTCATAGACATAATCTTAAGCTAACATTTGTTTTACATCCTTAAACAACCACTTTGTTCTATTTATTTCTCTTAATCTCACACCTCGAGTTTTGGGGTGTGACAATTTTATGTCTTAAGCATTTAACATACTAACAAAATGAAGGAGGATCTTTGGAACAAAAATATGTAAAGGAAAAATGAAAGAGAAGAATAAAATGAGAGTATAGATGTATTTACTAGGGGAGAGAGAGTGACAGAATTTGGCTCACATGGACAACTAGTTTTCATGTAGGATCCACTACTTTTTGGGTTGGATGTAGCATAATTTTTAGCTACGCAAGTAAAGAATTTGCTAGCCCAAGTGGTGGATCCAGTCCCATTTTTTGGCCCATTGGGAAAAGTTTCTCACTAGAACTTCAAATGTAATAGTCTTATGAAATATAAATCCCCTATTGAAGATGCTCTGAACCAGATCAATTTCAAGAATCATTTGAGAAAAACTGATTAAGTGTTTTTTTTTTTAACAAACGATATTTACACTAAATGAGAAGGGTTTGTGACACACCCTGACCGGAATCAAGGCATTCTGGCCGTCATGTGAGGGTGATGTAGCCATGAGCACAGAGTAGAAGTGATAGTGATATGACAATGTGAGTAATTAAAAACCAAAACTAACTAATTTACACTAAAATAACCATAAAAGTGTTCAGAGTAGGGGTGGGCACTTGGAACCGAAAACCGAAACCGAAACACGAATCGAATCAAACCGCACCAAACGGTTTGGTCTTGCGGTTTTGAAACGGTTTCGGTTTCAAAACCGAACCGCGGCACACAAAACGGTTTGGTTTCGGTTTTGGGTTTTCAAAACTGCACCGAAACCGAAACCAAACCGAAACCGCACTTTTTTTTTTATTTAGTTCATTATTCAACTAGGTTATACAGAACACTTATACATTTGGTTTTGCGCCGCCAGAACTTCTGGGTTTGCACCGACACCGAGTGGGTTTGCGACTGCGTCTGCGCCTCCTTGCATCTCCGCATCTGCTTTGCGACCTGGTCACCTGCGAGCAACTGCTTCTGCATGTGCTTCTGCCTGCGAGCGACTGCTTCTGCATCTGCTTCTGCCTGTCTGCATCTACCTCTGCGAGCGACTGCTTCTGCCTGCATCTACCTCTGCGAGCGACTGTCTGACTGCAATCTGCACAAGATGCGTCCGCCTCTGCGACTGCGACCTCACTGAGTGAGTCACTGCTTGCCTTGCGACCTCACTGAGTGAGTCACTGCTTTCATCTCTGCCTTGCCTCCAATCTTGGAGTCGACACACCCAGAGCAGAGGTAAAAATTTCTCATCCTCTGTCTTCAATTTCATATATGTTGTTGTTAGATTAATTCGAATGTTAGGCAGGTTTGGGTTTGGCAAAAAATTACTAATATACATGTTGAAGTCGACACACTCAGTGGAGTAATTATTAATCTAAGCAGTCTTCAATTTCGAAAAACTCAGGTTTGGGATATTAGTAATTAATTCGAATGTTGTTAGATTAATTCGAATGTTAGGCAAGTTTGTTCAAATGTTAGACTGTATTAGGAATTCTCAGTTCATCCATGATTTTCTCTACAGTTGAAGTCCTCGAATCAAATGCCTCATACGGTTTTTGAGAAACCATGCATACCTCTTGGGGAATGACAGCGAAATCTCTTTTTGCCTAGAGCTCAACAACCGCCTACTCCAACTTTGTTGATCTCCTGCCTAGCTTGTAACGGAGCACCGGGTTTGGACAAACCCCACGGAGACAGCTCATCTTTGCTTGCGTATCAGGCTTCCATAATTCGTTCGCCTTCTCGGTGATCTCAGCCACTCTTTTCAGCCAGTTCTGGAAGTCATCTTAAGGTTTCTTTTGCAGTGAGCTAGGTAACCCACTTGGCGTATAGCTGGTTCAACTGCATACTCGGCAACTTTTCCGACAATTTGAATAACAATCTCCATGCCTACTGATGAATACAAATTAAATTAGAATGCATTTTGTTCAAGAAATACTTTACTTTTCTAATTGACTTATGAGTTATGATCTTTCAACAACTTATAAATAAACACAGTACATTTCAAAGCGTATTATGAAAAACAGAAAATTCTATTCCACTTCTTGAAAAAGATTACTTTTGGAATAAAACCTTGGCTGTTTTCTTTTTCTGTGGTTTTATTTGTTGTTTTCAATTTGTTAATCTGTGACTGCGTTGATTCACCGTCTTCACTGCACCATTTGTTGTTTTCAGTTTGTTAATCTATGCATGGACCACTACTGTAACATGTTCTCAACCGATGAACTTCAAACTATGGTGCGTATCGCGTCATTTTTCCTTCCTCCCTATTTATTCAGCTATTACATATCCAATTGTATTGATTCCTGCTACATTATAATAGAAATGTGAAGTACAAACTAATTGATTCCCGTTCTCAACTGATGAACTTCAAACTATTGTGATTGATTGGTGATCAAGTTGAATTTTAGTAGATGTGAATTATGTGATGCGTTTTTGTGCAGTTTTTTGGTGCAGTTTTGTGCAGTTTTGTGCAGTTTTTTGGTGCAGTTTTGGTGCAGTTGTGGTGTAATTTTTGCTGCAGTTTAGCTGCTGTTTTTTGTGCAATTTTGTGCAGTTTTGGTGTTGTTTAGCTGCTGTTTTTTGTGCAGTTTTTTGTTGCAGTTTCAGTGCAGTTTTTTGCTGCAGGTTTGGTACAGTTCTTGGTGTTGTTTTGTTGCAGGTTTGGTGCAGTTTTTGGTGCAATTTTGGTGCATATTCATTAATTAATATACAAGGAAAATAAGACCATCTTATACATAAATATGGGTATATTTTAAATTGTACATTTTTTTCTCAAAAACCAAACCGAAACCGTTTGAAACCGCACCGAACCGAACCAAACGGTTTGGTTTCATTTCGATTTTGGCTTCAAAACCGCACCGCACCGCAAAAAGTTTCGATTTCGGTTGTGGTTTCACTCGAAACCGCACCAAACCGCACCGCGCCCACCCCTAGTTCAGAGGTGTTTAAAGTAGTAATGCAAGTACTCAGAGCGTAGGTATCCTAAGTACAGTGTAGCAGGCTACGTATTAATTATACAAGACATGAAAGAAATTCCTACACTAATTGAAGTCGGTCAGAACCGCTGTATAATCCTCATAAGCCACCAACACGAACATCTAACTAAAACCTAGAAGGGCGCAAAACAGAAAACGTGAGTGGGCAAAAACAAAGCTTTCTAAAACCATTTCTCTTTCCAAAAATAATAACCCCTTACCATAAAACCCATATAATTTCCCAGAAAATAATAATACATAAGTATATAGAAGTTATGCTCGAGAGTAGTGAAAACAAAGTATATGCCATGTCAGCAATGGAATAAGTAAGCTAGGTGAAATAAATCAATGTAAACTGACATGTCAGCCAGAGTCACCTAACGTAACCTGTACGGCTGAGCCTATAGCTTATCTACCAATTCCTGCACATGAGTTGGAACCACCTAATGTGGTCTGTATGACAGGCTGAGTGTAAATAGATACACTCGAGTGATATGATCACGTGAAGGCTATGCGAAGTATCGCAAGTCACCTACAAGTCAGAACCACCTAATGTGGTCTGTATGATAGGCTGGCACCTGCCTTGGATCCAAGGTGAGCGTGTGGTGCGAGAGGTGAACAATCACGTGAAGGCTAGGCCATGGCCTCAGGCGGAGCATTAACACCAAGGTGCAGGATAATGAGCACTAAATTCATCTAAACATAACCATACATACTGCAATCACTATCATCAATATGTACTCACTTGAAGATTACCTGGGCGTCCCAGCGTTTTGCAATAATATGCATATCTCTACTAATGCATATACTAAAATGTAATGCAATTGACATGGCTTTTAGAAACGTAAATCCGTTTAAAACCATTTCTAGGAAAATGGAAAACATATATACGTATATATAGAAAACCAAAAGCCCATTCACTGGTATGTAGCAGGGTCGTAACCCCCGAGTCTCGCTTGGCTACGCTCGTTCTCCGAAAACGTCTCACCTATATGCGAAACAACTAATTTAATGTTAATTTTAAGCACATAACCAAAACCGTGTAGTAACGTCTCATACGCTGCTCAATTGGGCTGTTTGAATATACCATCGTGGCCTACTTAACACTACGAACATCCCCACATTTTTAGAAAAAAATTCTGATGTCTCATGCGCCCTCACGCGCCGGCCACTCGCAGGCACGTGCCTAGCACATTGGACGAAATCTTTAACGCCATTAGAGAATATTCCAATAAATAATAGAATATTCTATTAAATAGGCAAAGTTGACATAATATTCTTCTTTCTTTTCCGGTGCTTTGCTGGATTCCGAAACTGATCGTCGTTGCGTTGTCGGTTTCTGGAAAAATTTAAAATTTGATTTTCTCTCTCAAATCTCAACCAAATTTCACAAACTTTACATGGATTTGAAGCTCTCGGAGAGGAGAACAAATCCTTACCAGTTTGAAGTCTTAAAACCGACGAGAAACGGTCGGAAAAAACTCTTGGAAAAATCCGGCTAAACTGGAGCTTTTCGAAAACACCTACTCCGACGTCAACTTTGTCCCAAATCCCTTCTAAGGTTCCTACAAAGTTGTTTAGGAGCATCCTCGAGCCTTAAAACCTTCAAAAAAGGCCTCGATCACAACAAAGCAACAACCAACTTGCCGAAGCTCGAGAGTTCTCAAGTTCCCGTGACTCGTTCCACGGCCAAAATGTACCTCTCAACTCGTGAAGTCACGAGGAGTACGATGGTGACCTTCAATAGCTCGATCCGTGACGTTTGGTTAAGGTTATAGGCGATGGTCTCTCAGTTGTATGGACGAGAGAAAAATCGAGAAGAGATGAGAGAGAAGGTGAGGTTGCACATGTGTGTGTGTGTGATGGGATTGGCATAAAGAAGAAAGAAAATAAAACCTGATTGGGCCCAAGGAAGTAGGAACCCAATATAATTGGTCCATAACTTACCCGTTTACGCTCATTAATAATCGTAACTTTCTCGTTACAACTCTGATTCGACCTTAACTCACCTCAACGCGCTCGTGACGTCGAGTACAATTTAATTACGACCATGAGAAAATAATTTAAAACTATATATGTACATCCACATCACCAAGCCAACGAGGGCATAATCGTCATTTTCACACATTCAGGGAGAAAATATATATTTATTCGGGACGGGTCATCACAGTTTGAGTTTGGCCTTACAATGAGCTTGCAATTATGTGATTCAAATTCTCTTTTGATGAGAATCGAACTTAAAACCTCTTATTTACAAGTGAAGATGAATACCGCTAGATCGTAATATTAAGTGGCAACGTTATAGTTATATCTGATTAAAAACTCGTAACAAGTAATATTTGTGAAAGATGATCTAGAGATGATCCTGTTTGTGAGGATCCCAAGGATTCTTGATGCGAAATAGATAAGCACACAAATTAAACCCTCTTTTGTCAAATTGTAGTAGAGATGTAAGTAGGGATCGTTCTAGACCGGGGATTAGGAGGGATTGCTAAACACTTGGAAACTGACTTAAAAACTCAAAAACAAAGTTTAAAACACTAAACTAGACTCAAAGAATGCAAAACTAAAGGTTAAAACACTTAAACAAACCTATAACTCAAAACAGCAACCTAATGACTCAAAACTGCCTAAAAACCACTTTCTGGGCAGTTTTGAGAACCTAACAAGAACTTGGACCAATTTGGGTGAAAACTTGAATTAAAACACTTAGAAACACAAATCAAAACACTTTCTAACCAATCTAAGACTTCAAAATAAAGGGGGATTTGTTTTGGACGAAAATTGAAAACAAAACAGAAACTTAAAACTAAACAGATTGTAAAACGTTTTTGGATGAAAAGGATGGATAAAAGGCTAGTTAGGAGGTTCTTCTCCACACATGTCACACTTGCAAACAAAACGATTTTCAGTTGTTCTTCCAATAAATTATAAATACTCAACGCCCCAAATTAACCGTGAATTGCACTAATTAACCCTCAGTTTTTCCACAAGTTATTAAGTTGGATGATTGCATACGACAACCCAAAACATTCCCTACAAGTTCCCTACATGAATTGCATAATAGAGATACAAGCAAGAATCATTAAGTTCTATGAAAAACATAAGCATTGACGAAGCATTCGTTACTATGAATTGCATGAAACTTATGCCAAGAATTCATTCAACGCGATCGTTTTCAAGCGACCTTCACTACTTGTGATTATAAGATTGTAACTATTAGGTGAAACTCCCTCATAATCTAGCATCATATTCATGCATGAAAACTAAGCGTGCACTCTCAATCAACATACACAAATAAGTTATCAATCAAATAGATGAACGAATTGAATCCACAACTTATGAAATAACAACTGAATGTAATCAAATCACATTGCAAGCATGTACATGGTTTCGAATTACCCCCCAACTAAGGGGGTTTAGTTCCTCATACTCACAACACAAAGTTTATTGAATTGAAACATCGAAAACATAAGAAAGATTACACCTAAAACGCCCAACAATTCCACTTTGAATTTCTGCACGTCAAGCTCCTCTTTCTTCTTCTCCTTGCTGCGGCAGAGAGGTTTTAGGGGATTTTTGGATGTGATTTTGGTTTAGGAAGGGAGTTAGGATGGTATGGTGGTGCGGCAAGGAGTATGGGTGGTGTATGGAGGTGTAGAATGGTGGCTGGAGTAGAGGAATGGTTCGGCAGAGATGGAAGGTTGCTGGAATGGATGGAGAAGTGGCGGATTAAAGGTATTAGGGTTATGGTGGCTGCGGCAAGGAGTATGGGTGGCTGGTTTTTTATTTTCTGAATTGTGGAAGAGGTCATCTCTGCGGCCAAAGGGTTTAATGAATATATATAGGCACTTAAAAACCCTAGCAAATCAGATTTGGGTTTCTAGAAACCCAAATCCACCAGAAAATAGGTTAAAACAATCAGAATTTTAGTGGGAAAAGGGCCTAGGGTGCGGCAAGTTTAATGGGCTAGGGTTATGGCTTCTAGAATGCCTTGCAAGGCAAGGCAAATAGGTGTTCTAGAAGGGAAAGGTGCGGCTGATTAGTGGGAGTGTGGATAGGGCTTCTAGAAAGCCCAAAACCAAGAGAAAATAAGCCCTAACCCACGGCAAGGATGAGAAAATATTCTAACACCTTTCTTTGTGTCTTCCAACGCTTCGGAACCTTCTAATGTTGCTCAAACGCAAGGCCATTCAGGTTTAGGAAAGATCAACCCAAAATGGAAACTTTTAGGCTTAGCTTTCCTACTTCAAGTAGGAAACCTCAAATCTTCAACTCTTCAATTTCATCCCAACCTTGTGTTCCAAGCATGTACTTTTCAATCCAAGCTCACTTTTTGCTCCAAAAGCTCCAAATTGCATCATTTCATGTAATATGTCCTTTAAACCTGAAAACACATGAAAGTAGCTTAAAAGACTACTTTAACGAAGAAAACATAACGAAAATGCATAAGAACTAGCTAACTAAGGCGCATAAATATGCTCCTATCAATTCCCAAATTACATCCGTTCATCGTACATTGTGCGATAAAAAAAATATTGTAAATTGTTTTATTTAAAATTGAATATAAACAGTATCTGATGAAAACTAACCGCATGATGTACGATGAACGGATGTGATTGAATGATCTTCGCTGAATCCTCAACGAGGATCCTCTCTCAATATTTGCAACCGAGACCAATGGGGTAACCCAAGCACATTCCTCCACAAAAGGATTTTGGTTTCTCGAAGCAACCAAAACAACGCCGTTGTGGGAATTTAATACCCCAAAAAGAAACAAAGGTAGGCGCGGGGCGTAGGAAAAAGGGATCAGTATCCTCTCCTTAGCAAATGGAGATGATCCTCTTGACCAAGCCCATAGGGCAGTTCAATTTTTATCCAACGGCTATAATTATTATAACTTTTAGAGGAACCCTTTTTTATTGCCATTGGATAAAAATTGAACAGCCCGATGGGTCTGGTAAGGAGGATCCTCTCCATCTGCTCAGAGAGGATCCTGATCCAGGAAAAAATACCTCTTCATTTCGATCGAAGCGCGCGACGCGACAGGGTGTGAAAAATGTCATAACTCATTCTCACGGTCTTCTTCTTCTCTCTCACTCATGGTATAAAATATCAATGATATCAGAAATATCGGTAGTCCAAAAACATGGAAATTTCGATGGAAATATCGGGATATTATCGATATCGATAAAAATTGAATAAAAACCACAGAAATTGTAAGAAAAACTTGGAAATTTTTATTGAAACTTTGGAGAATGTTTATTTAGTCAATTATCTATTAGTTTATCAAAAAAAATTAGAAGGTAATTGTGACAACCCGTCCCGATTTAACGTGTCATATGTATACAGTGTGTTAAATACCCTAAATCCTTATACAATTGTTTAAGGTTTGGACGGTTTGTTTTATTATGTAAAATAATCAAAGGCAGGGTATGTGCATTCGAATGGAATACACGTCCCTCCCCATTTCCTTTCTTTTCCGCGAATTCTGCCACTAACACCCTCAATCATACTCCTATACATTCATTTATTCTCATTTCCCTCTCACTCTAAACTCTGAAGCACTCTCTCTCTATCCCTCGACGAACTCTCTCTCTCACTCTCTTTCTCTCTCAAACACACGGACTAACCTCAAAACCCTTCAAATCTTCACAGTTTGAAGTAAATGAAAGTACCATCGTGTTCGTGAGGACTCTACGAACACATCTATACAGTTTCCAGGTAAGAATTCATCTAAAATTACGTGAAAATCACAAGCACCGAACTAGGTACTGTTCACAAACTTTTTGGTTGTTGACTTTTAGGACGATCTAAGATCACAGTGAGCTTAAGGAGGTTCCCACGAAGCTCGGAGTACTTCGTTGGGTGAGTTTTGACGTCGGGGAGCTCCAGTTCGAAGCTTGGCCGATTTTGTTAGAATTTTCCCGACGTGATCCTGTGTTCTTTAAGTCTTCAAAGAGGTATAAACATGTTCTACTCTTCGTATGCTTCATTTTGGTATAAAAATCACGAAAAATGGGTGAAAAACGAGTGAGAAATCACGATTGGAAGTTTTTCCAGAAACCGGCGAACAGTCACCGGCGTCCGGTGACTCGCCGGAGAAGGTGACGGAATATTCCGTCAAGTATGACGGAATATTCTGACGCCGTTAGTTAGTCTTAACGGTTTCCGTCAGTTTATAACGGAATATTCCGAGGAATATTCCTGACGCCGTTAGGTTTCTGTCAGGATTCCCTGCGCGTGGGCCGCGCGTAGGTCAGTGCCACCCACGGCGCGTGGGGGCGCGTGAGCCAATAAAAAATTAATAAAAAATTATGTACGTGTTCGTGACGTCATGTAGATCACCGTGGTATATTCACATACCCAAATTGAGCAACGTATGAGAAGTTATTGACGTATGTTTGTGTATGTGCATATTAAATAATGTTTTATAATTATTTTTGTATATGTGAAAATTATATGGACGAAGAACGTAACCAAAATAGGCGGGGGGGTTACGAACCGGCTACTTATCAGTGAGTGGGCAGTTATTTTTATTTTTTGTATATATATACGTATACTTGACGTATTTCCTAGAAAACGTATTTTAAAAAGAAATACGAATTAAATGGCTTGTCATATATGCATCATATTTTAATATGTGCATTACCATAATTGTACATATTGTTGCATGGTGCTGAGGAGGCCCAGGTAAGTTACATGTGAGATATTATGTTGAAAACGATCATGAAATACGATTGAAATACAAATGAAATACTATGGAAATACGATTAAGATACATTTGATATATATTTGAAATACATTTGAAATACGATTGACATACGTATTAGATACATTTGATATACATATGAAATACATTTAATATACGTATGAAATACGATTGATATACATTTGATATACGTATGAAATATGATTGATATACATTTGATATACGTATGAAATACTATTGAAATACATTTGAAATACGTATAATATACATTTGAGATACGTACGAAATACATTTGATATATGTATGAGATACATTTGAAATACGTTCGATATACGATTGAAATACGTTTGAAATACGAGGGAAATATTATTGAAACATGATGAATTATACGATTGAGGTATGATTGAAGTATGAATGAGATATAATTGAGATGCAATTGTGACATGATCGAGATATGTTTATGATATGTTTGAGATATAATTGAAATGTGATTGAAATAGAATTGAGACACAATTATTGAGATACTATCCTGATAACGATCATGAGATATAGTTGAGATATGTTGAGTTATATGATTGAGATGTGATAGAAAGCTCATTTACTTGCACACGTATATAAGTGCTCCCGCCTAGAGAAAGGCATAGCCTTCACGTGTATGTTCACCTCCCACACCGCATGCTCGCCTTGGATCCAAGTAGGTGTATAGCCTGTCGTATAGACCACTTATGTGGGTTCGACTTGTAGGTGACCCGCAATTTATCGCACAGCTTCACGTGATTGTAGCACTAGAGCATACTATGATATATACGATGATGAATTGCAGACCACGTGAGGTGGTATTGAATGTGTGCAGGTTAAACATATATATATACAGCCGAGGGCTGAGTTGATTGAGATGAGATGATTATGAGCTATATATACAGCCAAGGGCTGAGTTGATTATGATGAGATAATTACGAATGAGTTGATTATGATGAGATAATTACGAATGAGTTGATTATGATGAGTTAGCAATGAACTATATATGCAGCCGAGTGCTGAGTTGATTTAAAATGAAAGAGTATGAACTATGTTTATAGCCGAGCGTTGAATTGACTATATGTTATCCCATCAGATTCACATAGGATGTTAAGCATTCAGTTATGATATTTGGTATGACATACATTCATATTGTTCAGCATGATTTGATATATATTACGTATATGATTATATACTTTATTGCTGAAAAATTATACTTGTTTTACGGCGAGGGGTTAGTACATTCAAAAGAGAAAAGAAGGTTTTGAATAAGTTTGTTTTGCTGACCCACTCAACTTTGTTTTGCGCCCCTCCAGGTTCTAGGTAGCGTATATCGGTGAATCTCGAGGTGTCCAGCTGAAAGTTCTGACAAACCACCACTCATGTAGGACCAACTTCGAGTGTTGTCAAATATGTACATCTTATGTTTGACTGCACTTAGACCTTGTGCTCTGGTTGTGTATTCACACTTAAACTCAAATTAGAACCTATCGTATTTGGTTTTAATTTATTCGTATTTTCCTTATAAAATATCGCTTCCGCACAGCGCACATGGCTACGTCACGCTCACGTGACGGCCAGCATGCCTTGACTTCGGTCGGGGTGTGTCAGTAATGCATTACATAATGGATTTAACTTATTTAAGTTGATTATACAGCGAGCTGGCAAACACTGTGAGTATAGAAAATATGTAGTAATTAATGAAAAAATGATTAAACACACCATAATCATTTATATATAATGATTTACTGCAATATTTTATACTTTATACATTGCATGGTAAGATACATGAGTGATTTAGTATCACATAAAGTTCCTATGAGGTTCAAAATTTTCACTATCTTCATCATCTCTATGTGTAGAGTAAGTTTATTGTGAAGAGTATTCATCAAATGATAAATCCCCAAAATAGTTTTGCATGTAATTGTCAACATGGCACTCATATAAATATAAATATTTTAGCATATTATTACTAAAACATAAGTGATATATAGTGGTTACGGTGTTGGAGGAGTAAAATGGGAGGGGTTCAAATCCTTTTTGTCGTTTTTTTTCCTCCATTTTCCCCCTTTTTTCTTCTTTGTCTTTTTTTTTTCCTTCATTTACATCGATATTTTTGATATTTTAGCGATATTACATCGATATTTTGACAAAATATTGCTGAAGTGTGAGTGAAATTATTGAAATTGATATTTTCCGATATTATCGTCGATATTGTCGATATTTGTACGATATGTACATGGATATGTTCCAAAATATTCGTGATTCGAAAAAATCCAAATATGCTAGATATTTCGTCGATATTATTGATATTTCAGACTATGCTCTCACTCTAATCCTAGACTTCTAGAGAGAAAGTCCTCCCACTTTCCACTTCTATCCCTCCCCATCCCTCCATTTGCCATCCCTGCCCCCACCAACTTCTCAAGTTTATCTGACTCCCTCTCCAAGACTTAGGTTTGGTCAAGGCCTCGTACGGCCCCAATTTTTCTTTCTTTTTAGGGATTTTTAGGTTTGATTTAGGGCTAGGGTTTCTCTGTGAGGGATCGTTTCGAGTTTTGGGGATGGCGATGGAGCCGCGGGTCGGCGGCAGGTTTCGACTTGGCCGGAAGATCGGTAGCGGATCTTTCGGAGAGATCTACCTAGGTTTTTTATCTTTACCTTTTCGGTGATTTTTGTTAGTTTTTATTTTTTTTCAATTTTATTTCTTTTTTATTTTATTTTTCTGTTATTATTTTCAGGTACTAATATTCAGACAAATGAGGAGGTTGCGATTAAGCTTGTAAGTTCTGTTTGGAATTATTTTTTTTTTTCCGCATTGAGAAATTATCAGTTTTTTTCTTGGATATTTGTGCTTTTATGTAATAATCTTTTTGCCAAATTGACTTCAAAACTGTGATCAATTTGTAGTTGTATCATTGCTTGCTGAAGTGATGATCATGCTGTATAGAAACAGACTATGTTTGGATGAGTGTTTAGAAGTGTAAATTTGGGCTCGTTTTAATGCGTAAATGTGACTTTGGCGGGTTTTAAATTGTGTTTCGCTGTTATAAACTTAAGGAGGGCATTATGATTGTGGTATGATGTTCACAGTTGGAAATGAACCTAGTTTGCTTTAAGATCTTTGGATTTGTACTTGTTGACCCATCTTCCACATTGTGGGTGGTTGAAATCGGGTGATATTGGGCAATGAAATTTTGAAAAAGCAGAATGTGATTTTGTATGGTTGAGCTTAGTTTGGGCACGTCGGTTCACTGTATTGGGTGCCCCAAGTGGAGTAGTACGTTCATACTTTGGTATCAAGGCACTATAGAAGTAGATATTGGAATGTCTACACTTAGCTATTGACAATTCTGGGTGGTTGCTAGGTTACAATCAAGTGGCCTAGTGAACCTGAACTTTCTAATGCTTCAAGTGCCCCCTGTGGATTACGATAGTTTCATCCACATATTTCTTTTTTTCTTTTCTTTAGCAAGTCTTTGTGACTGTAAAATTGCCTGCTGTTTGATCCCTTGAACTGTGTTGTGAGTATTAACGTTAAGATTAACAAGTCTGGTTGTGTGCATATTTGGATGAATATGCTGTTATATATATATTATTAAATTCAATGTACTTCTTTTTCTCAGGAAAATGTCAAAACGAAGCATCCCCAATTGTTGTATGAATCGAAGCTGTATAAAATACTACAGGGAGGAAGTAATGGCCTTTACCATTATCCATGTTGCTTTTTAATATTTTGTAAGGTCTAGTATGTATCTTTCTGAACTGGCTGCTATATACAATTTTCGCAGCTGGAGTTCCAAACGTGAGATGGTATGGCACTGAAGGAGACTATAATGTTCTTGTGATGGATTTACTGGGACCTAGTCTTGAAGATTTGTTCAACTTTTGCAGTAGGAAATTATCTCTTAAGACTGTTCTCATGCTTGCAGATCAAATGGTAGGTTTTTTTGCTTTTTGCACAAATGCATATTCTTCTAAAATCTAATCTTCCGTACAGCTTGATCATCCTAGTCTTGAAATTTGTGTCAGATCAATCGAGTGGAGTTTGTTCATTCCAAGTCCTTTCTACACCGCGATATTAAACCAGACAATTTCCTAATGGGTTTGGGTCGACGAGCAAATCAGGTTTTTGGAACTTGCTATTTAAATTTGTTTTTCTTTCTTAAGATGTGTTCTATGTAACTCACTATGAAATTTAGGTTTCTATTATATATAAGTGCATATTAAATCTCTTCTTTCATGTAGATTTACATCATTGACTTCGGTCTCGCTAAGAAGTATAGAGACACTTCAACTCATCAGCACATTCCTTATAGGTTGGTTTGTTTGGATTATTTAATAAATGATTCTTTGTTTATATTAATTAGTTACATAGCTCACCTCAAATATGAATGTTGTTAGTTCTGTTTGTCTTGTCGCTATTTTTAATAGTAAAATGTGTTTTCAGGTGTACGGCCAATTCTTTAAGTGGTTGGTCTTTTTTGTGTCTTTGTTTTAAACTCTTGCTGCAATAGATGTCCAGTGTACCATCGATGGATAATCACTTTGAAGTATCACCGTTAATAGAATAATTTAGGTGCATGGACTGTGTTCTAAAATCTTTTATTTTCGTCTGGTCAAGTTTTGATCTGGTCTAGAGCAGGTTTCATCAAAGTTCCATTCAAGGGGATGGAGGGCTGGAGTTCGTCAGTATCTAGACCACAAATAAATGATTAAGAAAGAAAATCGCTTAATATTGTGCATGCAATTTATTCTTTATATGGCAATCAATTTGTCCTTTCATTTGGGGAACTGCCCCAGTTCAATACTGTTTTGACAATTCATGTCTTTCTTAGCTTTTCTATGTATTGTTAATTTGGTACTTGTTTATACAGAGAAAATAAGAATTTGACTGGTACTGCAAGATATGCAAGCATGAATACTCACCTTGGCATTGGTAAGCAAGCTATCTCACTCTCTTAACTTTTTCTCTTCCTTGTTCCCGCCTTTCATGTGACTGATCATGTTAATTTTATGCTGCTTAGAACAAAGCCGCAGGGATGATTTAGAATCACTTGGATATGTGCTCATGTACTTTCTAAGAGGAAGGTAATTGTTGTGCCTGCCATTGTTACATATGTGTATATATTTAATTGGGTATTTATCACAAATGATCCTTGAAAATGACCAAACTCATCATTTTGGTCCCTCAATGTCAAAATCATTCAATGTTCTTGAAATTGGCTGTCCCAAATTAATTTGGTCCTGTTACAATTCCTTCAAAACTTTTGTTAATATGCTGACGTGACACAAATGGGACCCATTGACACAATAATATGGTGCCACATGGTATTTTACAAAAACTACACTTTGAAAAATCTTTTAAATCAAAATTATATAAGAATAAAATAATAATTTTTTTTACAAAAAAAAAAAAAGCATAATGTCGTCTCCTTCTGCAGCATATCCTTGTCATACTTTGACGTTTCTTGAACCTAGGCACCAACTCCTGCCGGCCACCTCTTCTTCTAGATTTGGGCTGCTAGTGCCATCTCTTCATCGAGCTGCCCATCCTCATTAATCCCCCGACTCCTCCGTCCCTGTCTATTCATATGCCCATCCCTTCCCGTCAAATTACTGCCGCAAGTGTCCGATCAGACGGATCCACCCTTCCTCGTAGACTCCCCTCCCCATTGAACTGCTACACCGAGACCCTTTCCCTCTTCTCCCCCATCGATCTGCTCGAACACAAATGTTCTCCCAATAGATATGTAAGTATTTGAATCATCTGATAAAGGTCGCAGCTCCTCTAGGGTTAGAAAGCACGCTTCTTTTCTCCTTCCTTGTTCCGCGTCTGCATCTGCGCCTGCTTCAATTTAGCAGTGGGCTCAATCATGCGGCCTGTTGTCTTCGTCGACCATTTTCCCCAAGATTGAATCTTTCTGAGTTCTTGGTTTTTATTTAGTTTATTTTTCTTTTTCCTTTATATTTAATTTTATTAAGTTTTAGAACTTTAAAGACTTTTTTTTGTACTAACCACGTGACATCATATTATTGGACTTGTAGACCCTTCATGTGTGCCACATCAGTATAATTGACGGAATGCTTAAGGGGATAAATTGATTTGGGACAACCAATTTCAGGGACGACATTGATTTATTTTGAAATTGAGGGACCAAAATGAGGAGTTGGACCAAATTCAGGGACCATTTGTGATAAAAAGCCTATATAATTTCTCATGTTCTATTATTTTATGACTTTTTTTTTCCCTTCTTTAGTCTTCCTTGGCAGGGATTGAAAGCAGGAACAAAAAAGCAAAAGTATGAGAAGATCAGTGAAAAGAAAGTGTCAACTTCAATTGAGGTAAGCTGAAATCTATTGATAACAATTCTTTGTTAATTTTTTTTTATAAAGACAAGATTATATATAATAATTCATTATAAATATTGACTGCTTTTTTCTTGATTCTTTCATAGGCATTATGCCGTGGGTATCCCACAGAGTTTGCGTCGTACTTCCATTACTGTAGGTCTCTGCGATTTGATGATAAACCAGATTATGCTTATCTGAAGAGACTCTTTCGTGATCTTTTTATTCGGGAAGGTTAGAAATCTTTCTTTGATAGGTTACTGGAAGCAGCTCTAGTGATGTTAGCGTCGTTAGACTTGCCTACTGACATGGTTGTCTTCTTTCTTCAGGTTTTCAGTTTGATTATGTCTTTGATTGGACTATCTTGAAATATCAGCAGTCACAGATTGCCACACCTCCTACTCGACCTCTTGTAAGTGATGTAGTGGTACGTTTTCAGTGCATTTTAGTGCATACATTTATCTGACATTACATAATATGTAATAGGGTCCTAATGCTGGACCGAGCTCTGGCTTGCCTCCCACTGTTGCAAATGCTGAAAGACAATCTGGTAATTCTGCCATTCTTTTCATTTTCTACATAACTGCTCCATTTACACGTCAAAACTCTGTTTCATGTCTCCCTGTTTACTTAGTTTAGTGCCTTGGAAAGTGCACTCACAAACTTTTTTGCTGCATCATGCAGTTTACTTTATATGGCTACTTGAAGTGTTCTCCGTATCTTCTTGAAGAGCGGCTTATTATATTTTATTCTAGTAATTGTATGTCTTTCTCTTCAAGTAGCTCAAGTGTTAGTTATTCATCTTCTTGTTCTTAACTTTTTTGTAGGTGGTGAGGAAGGTAGACCAACTGGTTGGTCATCATCAGATCCCTCTCGTAGGAGAAACTCTGGACCACTTGTAAATTCTGGAAACCTGTCCAGACAAAAAAGTCCTGCTGCAAATGATCCATCTCTTTCTAAAGACGCAATGGTAAAACATTTCTGTTTGTATCATGAGTCATTAAGTTTCATCCTGTTTGGTTGTTTTTTGATTTACCAGTTTGACAAGTTCATCTCAGTTCTACAGCTAGTTTGTTTTATTCATTGCTATTTGGGTTTGTACCATCTTGGATTAATTTATTCCATTCAATTTGCTTTGATCGTGCAGTTATCAAGTTCTAATTTCATGCGGTCAAGTGGATCATCGAGGAGGGCTGTAGTCTCTAGCAGTCGGGATGCTGTGTTTGCTAGCAGTGAAACTGATCCCTCTCGCCTTCAAACCACAGAAATAAGTCCCGGAACACTAGGTAAAATTTCTGGTGGCCAAAGAAGTTCACCGGTTGTGCCTTCAGATAGCAACCGTACATCTTCAGGAAGAAATATTTCAAACACAAAGAACTTAGAGTCCACTCTCAAGGGTATTGAGAGCCTGCATTTTAATAATGATGATAGAGTACAGTATTAACAGCAGCCTCTCTCAATTTCTGGTACACTGTAAATTTGAAAAACCGTATACATTTGTCATGCGCTTGGGGTGGAATTTGTTTAAAAGTGTAGTATGTTTGAGGAAAGCTGCAACGTTTGGGGGCCGTCTCTCGAAAGCAGTTTGTAATAAAGACGTGATGCAGAAGTGGAAATTGGATGCCCCGGAAACCTACCAGGTGAAAAGGCCTCTGTCAATACAGTTCAAGTTGGGTCGCCCTGGTTTCACCTTCTAAAATACCTTTGTTTCCAAGTAACTTGATGTTATCATGTATGTTTGTGCTTTTCATCAAACATTGTGTGCCTCGAATGCAGATAGACAGTGTTTTGATTTGTTGATGCATATTATGATATTGTAATCCTCCTTGTTATAAGTAGTTAGAAGTACCGAGGGTTTAGGCGTACGAGTTGATGTTAACTATATTTTCGGGGCAATGTGTGTCAATATTTACTTGTACGGAAATTTATGGCTGAAGATTGTATCGATTTCTTGTCTTGGGTGTTTTCTCTAACTAAAATTAAAATTATAGATTTGAGTCGCCAACTATTATCCCTCGCTTATTAGCCACTTTGCCGGGCAAATTGGCAATTTCACAGGCCTTGCTGCCCCCGTTTAGTGTGTTTCTTGAGCGCGCCCGGTAACCTGCCAACCAACTATAGCCAAGAGGGGCTGGCTCACCGCGCGCGCTGTCGAAATTTTAGGAGGCTCGCTGTGCATTCTGTTGATACTTTGTGAGGCTCATTGAACGTACGTCGACATTTCGCAAGGCTTACTGCACGCCATGTGATGATGGCGAGGGTCGCTGCACATGCTACCGTCCAACCAAACCTAAGAACCCTTGCTCACAATCCTGACATGCTCTCTGACAGTTTCTCGATAGCAACCCTTCTCTTGACGCCATGAATTTCTGACATCAAATCTCGGCAGCCACCCAGGTCATTGACATGTTCTCTCGACAACAAGCTTTCCATGACATCCGAATCCAACCCTAGCCACCCCTTGTAGCCTTCACAATAGAACCTACCATCGCCTTTGCTTCCTTTGCTTCGCCATCGTGACAAATGTCAAGGCATCGCACCTTGTTGTGGCCATGTCGCTTGGTACCCCTACAAAAGAGTTAGCCACCGTCGTCGAACCCTTTATTTGTTCTTCGTCGGAGGTTATCTCAACGACCTCCTTTATTTGTTCCTCCTAATTATCGGAACTGAGTACGAACATCTCTTTCCAAGACCACTCCATCTGATCTTCCATGCCTTGATCTTCTTCGCTCGACCCATCCAAGTCACCACCTTGGATTCCTTATGAAACATCCAAGTAACCGCCTTGGACTTCCAAAGTTGCTGCCCTCCTCACAGCAAGATTCTTCTCAATCCGGCCAAGGCCTCGCGACCTCACTCTTCTTCCAAGTCATTGTTGCGCCTTGAAGAATTAGTACCCTTTCTGCACCACTAGCCTCCACATTTTCTTATATATTTTCAACTTAATATTGCACAATCCTCGCAAGGTTTTCTTGGACATCCGCTTCATCACTAGAATCTTCGGTCGAAGTTGGGATACATACCTCGGTATCCCATTTAGAATTCTTGTCCAAGTTCATGGCAGAGCATCCAACCCTCTGTTCCTCTGCTCATCCTTAGCCACCATGTTAGCAAGGGTTATCTTGTACGCCCATTCAAAGTCGTAGGAATTCAAGACATCCATGTACTGATCAAAGTCCCACCAATTTGTTCACTCGAATAAAGGTTCAAAACATTAACACGGGAATACATCACAAATCCTGTACCTCGTAACATCAAATCCCACATGTCAGTGCATGTTGCTACTGCATTGTAACGTTTCAGAGATACAAGTTGTCGCGGTAGTAACATGCATTGACATGTGGGACGTGATGCTGCAAGACACGAGATTCGTGGTGTATTCTTGTGTTAATGTTTTGAACCTTCATTCGAGTGAATAGATTGGTGAGGACTTTGATCAGTATCATGGATGTATTTAGAGCCTCTGACTTTGAATGGGCGTACATGACAACCCTGGACACGGTGGCTGAGATTGAGCAAAGGCAAAGAGGGTTGAATGCTGCCATGAATTTGGACTAGAATTCCGAGTGGGATTCGAATGTAAGTATTGATAAGAACATATTTGTGCGACTTTGTGAGCTTGTTTCTTTGCATTTAGTGAGTTAGTTTCTATTTATTATAGTGATTTAAGTTGTTTTCGTGTGTTTGTAGATCCAATTGGCAAAGATGACAATAAATGGCTAAATGAAGCAATTTGGAGCAGTTTTGGACTTGGATTGGATAGCATGCGTGGGGAGCACTTCGGATGGACATTTTTGGTGTTTAAATAATGCTAGAAATGTGCTACAATCTGGGGGAATTAAGAGTGAGGCTTGGGAGACAAGGAATCATAACCTAGGGAAACCTTATCTAATCCTATCATATCCTTATCCAAACTTACCTTATCTTATCCAGTCTTGTTTTGTCTCAGATCTTATCTCATCTTATCATATATTTATCCTATCTTACCTTTTCTCCAGCTGCAAGGGGGATTCCTTATTACATTCAACCACTTTTAATCTGATTTAAGGAGTCATAAAACACTACAAACAACTCAATATGTTTCCACCACAAAGTAGGCCGTGCCCTAGCCCTATAAATACAAGTTATTGCCGCAGTTTTCAGGGAGAGTTTTAGAGAGAAATTGGTGAAGAGTGCTGCAGGTTTCTGGAGGAGAGAAGGAGATTTTGAGCCCTGCTTGCAATAGAGAAGGAGCCGAATCTGCCATTGCTGGAGTGTCTCAGAGTTCTTTCTATCCTTATTTGTTTTCAATGTTTAATTTCGATTGTTTTTATTTAGTTATGATGAACATGTGTAACTAAGTTTCTTTTTAGCTAGAGGTGAATTTGAAGCCATGATCATATGTTTTATATAAATTGATTATATCCAGTTATTGTTTCATAAACCGTGAATGCAATTTACTTATCTGTTTTATTAATAACTTGTTCTTGTGTTTTGATTAAGGGTGCACACTTAGTTTGCATGCAAGGATTTGATGCTAGAATATAAGGGAATTTCACCTAATCGTTATGAACTTATATTTACAAGTAGTAAAAGTCACTAGTCATGATTGTGTTAAGTAAATTCCTGGCATGAGTATCATGCAGTTTATAGTTACGAATGCCTTGTCAATGCTTATGATTTTCACAGAACTTAATGATTTTGATATGTATCTCTATCATGCTGTTCATTTAGGGAACTTTGATAAGAATAATTTGATTGCGTCGCTGAGTCCAATTCAATGAAATTAGGAAAATCTGAGAGTTAATTAGTGCAGTTCATGATTAATTTGGGGCATTGTCATTCATGGTTTATAGGAAGAATAACTGGAAATCAATTTGTGTGCATATGTTTCATGTGTGGAGAAGAATCCTCTAGCTAGCCTTTCACCTATATCTCGTACAAGACCCAATTCGTTTGCTGCAATTTACTTTATTTTTGTTAAAATTCGTACAAAAATCCCCCTCAGTTCTTATTTTGTGTTAATCTAGCTTAGTTTCCAGTTTTTAAGTTTAATTTGTGTTGATTAGCATCCCTCCTAATCCCCAGCCTAGAACGATCCCTACTTGCTCATACTACTATTGTCTAAATTATAGGGTTTAATTTGTTTGTTAGTGATGTGAAATAAAACAACACTCAAATCAAACCCTCTTATTGATAATTGTAGTAAAGATGTATATAGGGATCGTTCTAGACCGGGGATTATGAGGGATTGCTAATCTACTCTAAACTGACTCAACAACACAAAACTAGGCTAAAAACACTTAACTAGACTCAAAGAATTCAAAACAAACTTAAAAGACTCAAAACTAACTAGAATGACCCAAAACAGCACAAGGCAAGCAAATAGACTCAAAACAAACTCTAGGGAGTTATTTGGACGAATTCTAACTTTAATTTGACTCAAAACAATAAAAGACACAAAGTTGGACAGATTCTAACTAGTTTAACACTCTAAAGTAAAGGGGATTGGGTTTTGGACGAAATTAAGGTGAAAACAAGTGAATTAAAGACTTAAACAAAGTTGGACGAATTTGGTGAATTAAATGGATGATGGGCTAGCTAGAGGGTCCTTCTCCACACATGACACACTTGCATACAAATCGATCTCCAGTTCCTTTTTCGATAAACCATGAATGACAATGCCCTAAATTAACCGTGCCATCCCTAATTAACCCTCATATTTTCCTTGAATCATTGAATTGGATGGGTTACGCATCATCAACCCAAATTATTTTTCAATAGTCCCCTACATGCACATCATAATAGAGATGCAATCAAAGATCATTAAGCTCTATGAAAATCATAAGCATTGACAAAGCATTCGTAACTATGACATCATGATACTCATGCTAGGAATTTAACTTAACGCGATCGTGACCAGCGACCTTCACTACTTGTGAATATAAGTTTGTAACGATTATGTGAAACTCCCTTATATTCTAGCATCATATTCAAGCATGCAAACTAAGTAGGCCTCCTTCATCAACATACAAGAATAAGTTTTGAATAAAACAGTTAAGCAAACTGCATTCACACTTTATGAAATCATAACTAGAATTAGTCAATTCATACTGCAAATATGATCATGGTTTCGAAATTCCCCCTAGCTAAAAGGGGTTTAGCTCCTCAAGTTCACAAAACAAAGATAAACAAACTTAAACATTGAAATCAAAAGATAGATTACACCTAAGAATGATCCAACAATCTAAACTTGAATGGCAAGCACTCCAAGGGTCCTCATTCTTCTCTTTGCTGTAGCACAAGGGTTGGGTGAAGGCTTGGATGGTGTATTGTATGGAAGAATGGTTGAAATTGTGAATGGTAGTGAATGGATCCCGGAAGGCTGCGGCAAAAGCTTCATTATATAGCAAAATATGTCAAAACCCTAGCAAATAAAGGCTAAGGTGAGGCAGAAATAAAGGGAAAGAGAAAGGAAAGTTTTAATTATTTTTAGAAGGATTTTAACTCTAAATCTGCTAGGAAAAGGCTAAGTCAAAGTCAAAATCCAAAGGGAAAAGGAAATAGGGTGCGGCAAAGGGTCCTAGAGGGATAAGGGAAAGGGATATGCGCACAAGGAAAGGGAAACAAGGATCCCTTGCACGGCAAGGGAAGAAAGGGGAGGAAAGGTGCGGCATCCCTCTTTCACTGGGATTAGGGTTTCTAGAACATTTATTTAAGTGTCCTAAAATAATTAGGACATCTCTTTGTAGCTGGAACATAAGTGAATTAGGATTAGGAAAGGTGTAAGACAAAATAAGGAAATTTTATTAACATTCCTTCTTTCTTGCTTGCATCCTTTACTTCCTTTTCGTGAATTAATTTCTTCATAACTTTAGCGTAATCGTAGCCTCTTTTGATCTTCAAATTCGTCCATCCACCTTGCTCCATACATGTGTTATTCATTCCAATCCCAAAACTGCTCCAAAAAGCTCCAAAATGCACTTTCTTGCTACTTTAGCCCTTTGGACCTACAAACACACGAAAATAGCTTAAAATACTAAAATAACTACGAACTAACAACATAAATGCAAGAAAACAAGATAACTAAGTCGCATAAATATGCTCCTATCAGTTAGTTTCTACCACATTAAGTACCCAAACTTCGAACGAATATTCAAGTGATGCTACAGATGTCCAAGAATACCTTGCGAGGATTGTGCAAGGTTATGAAGAAAATATAGCAGAAAATGTTGATGCTAATGGCGAGAAAAGTACTAATTCTGCAACAATGACTTGGAGGAAGAGTGGGATCACAAGGCCTTAGCCAACATTGAGAAGAACCTTGTTGCGAGGAGGGTGTGGGACCATGATTTTTTAGGACCAGAGTAAGACGGCTCAGAATACAAATACTTCAAAAGTTCAGTCATGGTCTCAACAGCTTCTAGGCAGAGTTACACAGACGGAGCAACGATGCCACCATTATCATGTTCCGAAGTAGCAGGCGACGTCTGACTACTTCACTGAGATTGACCATGCTTATTCCGCAAGACACAGAAACCTAATCCATAAAGGAATCATTAGGTTTCTAATATTCTTAAAGTCCTTACCATTTAAGGATTGGCGTGCACCGCAAGTAATCATACTCCTAAGAGGATACAATATTTACTTCCTAGATACCCTATAGAATTCTATACGGATTTCATATCCTGAAAAGGTATCCATCTCGACTAGGATAAATACACCTTTTTAAGGTTCATATCTGGTAATGCAAGTATCGCACACTTATTCCCACACTTTGCCTTTCTTTCCTTCTGAGTTTTTCCGAAGCGCTTATGTTTCCCTCGAGAGTAAGTTTTGGATTTTTCGAGGCTTCCCATGACGCGGCTTGGGAACAAAGTTTTTAGGGTGGCATACCTAGATTTTGATAAGCCATTCTTGTCAGTGACCAGATGGTTAGTTCTTTGAAATGGGTGATAGTGTATTCAATAGCTTTCATTCGTGTTGCATGCCTGGAGAGTCTCGCCCGTCCTTTGGCTCGTAAACTTCTCAGGGAGGTCTTTTATAGACGCGCGTACCTTCAGCACGTCGTCCCATACTAATCCACAAAGGAGGCCTCTTTGTCGGATATGGCGATGGCATGACTGTCGGGTGATCATCTGGGGAAGATTTCTATAAAGGTAGAGTGGTCTGGTTAAGAGGAATACGGGTTTACTCTCAATGAAAACACCAATTGTTGGAATCAAATCTGCACACAGTCACGGATGGTGGAAGCATAAATTCAAGCAACCTGCAAAATAGAGAACAACCATGAGCAAGCCTAAGATCAGGGAAGGGGTGTGTGTCGGCCAAAGGCTATCCAACGGTCAAGTTAGTAAGAAATTTTAGACTCAAGTAGTGGGCAAGAGAATTAGAGTACAGAGATAGATTGGTGTATTTATACCGTTATGAAAGAGACTTTTTTAGGATATAATCCTCGTTCTAATCTGGGAGTATCCTAGAGGATATCTAGAAATAGATATTGCACCCTCTTAGAAGTTATGATTACTTGTGGCACACGTCAATTCCTAGATTGTAGGAACTATAAGACTTATAAGGAATTTGATTGTGTCTGTATCTAGATTAGATCTCGTGTATTACGGAACAAGAATGGTCATTCCAGTTGAGTCGCTTGGACTTCACTTACTACCTCGAAACAGGTGATGGTAGCACCACTACTCAATCTGATCCAGCTCTACTCGGAGCTAATGAGTCCATGACCAAACTTCTAAAGTAACGGTATTCAAATTAGCCTTATTCCGGCTCTAGAAAATCATGGTCCCACAGGACAAGAAGAGCAAGGTCGCTCATTTACAGTTTCATACCTTATAAAATCATGTGGGTTGTCTCCAAAAATTGATGTCTCTGGGTCGAAGAGGGTACATTTTGATAACCCGAAATGACCCAACTGGATTCTTAATCTTCTGAAAGCCCATGGATTTAACAATACCCACATCTCCTAACTTGTTAAGAAACATCCAAACCTACTCTTAGCCAACGTTGACAAAACCATTTTTTCCCAAACTTGAGTTTTTCAGTTCTGTTGTTGGCCTTTCAGGCTCGAACTTTGCTCGAGTCCTCGGTTTAAAAGATGAGTATGGGTGTCCCCTCTTCATATACATCATTCATGAGAGCGTTGTATGTGATTACTAGAATGGTGAGTACATCAGAATGGGCAAAAAGGATGGATTTTTGTAGGAAGTGGGGCTCGACTGAAGATGTTTTCTTGTTGGAATTTAGAAAGAATCATTGGTTTATAGAGTAAAATGGACCAAATGGGGTGGCAGCCTTCAGATGTGGCTGGAAGTCCACTTGCTCTAATTTATAGTTTGGACAAGTATATCATACCAAGGTGTTAGGTTATTGGAAATCTTGCGTTGAAAGGCTTAACAGTAATTGAGGCATTTCTTTGGGTACAATACTGGTTACAAGTAACAAGTACTTCTTGGATACGTTTATAGTTAAATATGAAGATCAAATTTACTCAGCATCTTGCAAGGAAAAACGAGTCTTGTTGAACTGGATTTAGGATTTGAGCAAAATAAGGTCCATCTGCCACAATTGTCAAATCATTTATTTCGTCTTCCTATCTAGTAAAGAGCGATTTTTCAATGTCTATTTGTTTGACGAAAAATGTACTTTTCGGGTGACAATGTGTAAAATTGGCACTCCTTTATGCTAGTTTTGTCTTGAATTTTATTTTCTAGTGGAACTAGATTTTGTATTTTCAACGGCTGTACGAACAATTGGCATCTCGTAGACATTGCCAGAACTCCAAGTGCAATAGACAACTCCAAGCACCTATCTCTCCGAACATTAACCACCCTAATTTATATCCCTTTCCAACCCCTCACTGCCTTCTCCCCTACCACCCACAAGAATTTGGAAATTAGGAGAACCTTATCCTTTAAAACCCACCATTAAAAAGATCCAAAAGAAACTTATGTCAATATTCCCTTATGGAAAAATTCATGATAATATTAAAATTGTGATTCTACACATTTGTTATATACTTAATGGTTCAACACAGTTAGATTTGACTCGTCGAAAATTTCGGTGAAATTCGGACATGTTAGAATAACTACATAGAAGAGGGAACTGTTGTGTGGCTAGAAATATTTTTGACACATTCAAAATTTTTAAAAAGGGGCGTTTTGATACAGATGTCTAGCTTTTAAAATTTTGAGATTAAACATTCATGCCTTTTAGAGTTTTGATTAAATATCTTCCTACAATTTAGGTGCCACATGCATTAAAAGTAGCCTATTTTATAATGTAAAATTACCCAAGCCATTATATAAATATACCTTTTAATTCCTAGATAATACATCAAAACTCCTAAAATCTTGTATATAAATATTGTAGAATTTAATTTCAATAAAAAGTCTTTCAAATTACACATGAACGCGACTTGCCTATAACAGCCCATCCCTTAAAATTATGATTTTTATAATTTTAATAAGTGAGTTTACAAAAATGCCCTTCGAGGCAAAGTGTTGACTTTTGTTGACTGTAGTGTTGTGTCACATAAGGTTCATTTTCTTGGCGTATTATCGTAGTACTCGCCGTTATGAACGCGTGGGCATAAACGGAGCGCAATTTGGAGTTATAACGAAGGAGATATTAATGTTTAAAGTTGAGGGCAAAATTGTAAATTAATATTTTCTAGAAAACTCCGATTTCTGGAGCCAAATCAGAAAGGCCACGTGTGTGGCCCAGATTTAAAAAGAGAATGAATGGGCAATGTGGATGGGAAATAAAGGAGGAACAGGGGAGAGAAGTGGAGGAATGAGGAGAGGAAAGAGAAAGGAACAGACGAATCAAAGAAGAAAAAAGGAGGGAAATGAGGGAGGAGAAGAAGATAGGGATCGGCCGGATCCCCCATTGACCCGCATCAACCTTTTCAACCTGGTTCTAATTCTGGCCAATCTATGCTACTTTTCAAGAGAAATTCACCCATCCAATACCTATAAACTACTCCCTAGCCTTCTTTCTTCCATTTCCACCCAAAATTAGAAGGAAATTGGGGGTAAGTCTGTTAAAAGCCGACTGCGGGGCTACGGGTTCATGGCGGCCATCCCTTAAATCCTGAAGCAAAATCCTTCGATTACCATTATCAAAACACTCCTTTGGAACCCAAGATCAAAGCCCAATCAACATTGGGGGAGGTCGAATCAAACACACCCTTTATACGGTTTCTGGTGGATTTTCGTGAAATTAGAGCTTTTCCCGGTAAAATTGGCCTTGATCGTAGGTATGAAAGTTGCTCTACTCACTGAGATCTTCATTTCTGTGAAATTTGGTAATTTTTTTGAAATAGTTGAATTTTTCGGCAAGTCGGGGGGCAGCCGACCGCCACCTGCGGCGACGCGTGGGCTGAGGTACCCACTGACCTTCCTAGGTTAAGTTTGAATACCTTAATACCATTTGTGAGGCCCGATTAACAAATTTCTGTCATTTAAACCTAGTTTCATTAAAGTCCGCCACCCGATTATTATAGCAGTCGACGATTCGACCATTGGATCGTCACTAAACTTTGATACTTTGTAGTACATGATAGTTAAGGATTTTAGAAACTTACGGATCGGGAATCCAACGTACAGATCTTCCCAAATAGGATATGTAAGTTAAGTATTTTATTGACAAGAATTCTAAGATATGGTTTGATAATTGTAGGCGCCGATCGTTCGTGACACCTCAATGTTTGTACTAGAGAGTTGTAGCGCAGACTCCATGTGAGTGGCCTTGTGGTTTTCAATATATGTATATACGCTTTATGTTTCTCCCAAAAAAATTGATTTAAATGATTTTGTGTTTTATATGCCATGTCAAATGCTTTATATTTTGGTATATGCTTTTAGTAGTTGTGTATGTTATTGTTTGACGATGTGAACGCTCAGGTAAGTTCCAGGTAAGTATATGTATTGATGATTGTGAGTTGCATTATGATGATTATACATAGAGGCACTTAAAGCTCATAAACATGCACCCTGGTGTTAGTGCTCCCGCCAGTCCTTCATGTGATGTTCACCTCCCGCATCGCACGCTCACCTTGGATCCAAGTTTGGTGCACAGTCTTGTCGTACAGACCACATTAGATGGTTCCGACTCATAGGTGACCCGCGATTATTCGCACAATCTTCACGTGATCGTAGCACTTGAGTGTACTTATTACACCTAGTCCTGTCGTACATATCATATTAGGTGGTTCCAACTCGTGCGCAAGAATTAGTTAATGAGCTATAGGTTCAACCGTAGGTCACGTTAGGTGACTCCGGCTGGCATATCATTTTACATTGATTTATTTCTCCTGGCTTACATATTTCCTTGTTGAAATGCTATGACATGGCATACTTGGTTTTTACTACCTTTATGCATTGTTTTTACTTATATACGTAGTATTATTTTCTGGGAAATTATACGGGTTTTACGGTAAAGGGTTATTATGTTTGGAAAGAGAAATGGTTTTTGAAAAGCTTTGTTTTTGCCCACTCAACATTTTCTTGTTTTGTGCCCCTCCAGGTTCTAGTAGCAAAGTTGAGGATTCTTGGTATATCTCAGTACAGGTGGCTTCCTATTATGGTATAATCCTTATCTTACCTTATTGTACTTTACTTATGTTCTGACATCGCGTGTGAAATGGGTCCATACCCGCTTACCGCGCACTCATGTACTTAGGCACTTTTAGGTTTAAATTTATTCACATTTTCCACATCACTACACTTTATGGTTGCGTCACATTCCAGGTGTCGGCCAACATAGCTCAATTCGAAGTCCTAGTGGACTTTCTGGGTCGGGGTGTGTCATGCCAATATATTCAATGTACCTTTTAATTCTTAGATAAAATATATAAACTCATAAAATCTTGTAGAAAAAATATTGACACACCCCGACCCAAGATGTCCGCTAGGACTCCAAATCGAGCTGTGCTGGCCGATACCTGAAAGGTGATGAAGCCATAAAAGGATAATATGGAAAAAATGTGAATAAATTTAAACCTAAGAGTGCCTAAGAAAAGTGCGCTGGTGAGAGGGAATGAACCCACTTCACACGTGACGTTAAAGCATAAGTAAGTAACCTAGGGTGGATTGAGAACCATACCATTGAAAGAAATCTCCAATAATAAGATTCGCCACGAATCCTCGTCGATAAGAAAGCTTAGCTAATAAACCTGGAGGGTAAAAACAAAACAAGGGTGAGTGGCCCTGGAAATATAATTTTAATAGAAACCTTATAAACTATATTACCCAACGCTGCAACACCTGTATAGTTTCCAGGAAATCATACCACATATCCATGTGCAATAAAAGGTATATCAACAGTAATTCCATATATACCATGACACACCATCTCATAAGCAATATAAATAATCATGTACTCAATAATCTATATTAGCACGTAAGTCGGAGTCACCTAATATGACCTGTACGACTGCACCCATAACTCATCAATCAATGTTAGCACATAAGTCGAAGTCACCTATAGTGACCTGTACAACTTACCCATATCTCATCAATCAATGCTAGCACGTAAGTCGGAGTCACCTATAGTGACCTGTACGACTTACCCATATCACATCAATCAATTCTTGCACATGAGTCGAAACCACCTAAATTGGTATGTACAACAAGCTAGGTGTAAATAAATACGCTCAACTGCTACGATCACATGAAGGCTATGTGAAGTATCGCAAATCAC
The DNA here is from genome assembly GCA_963082935.1 of Malus x robusta. Lineage (NCBI taxonomy): Eukaryota > Viridiplantae > Streptophyta > Magnoliopsida > Rosales > Rosaceae > Malus > Malus x robusta. The sequence continues at coordinate 16,488,151 of OY720335.1, forward strand.
CTACGAGTCGGAACCACCTAATGTGATATGTACGACAGTCTAGCACCTACCTTGGATCCAAGATGAGCGTGTGGTGCGGGAGGTCAACGATCACGTGAAGGCTAGGCCCTGTCGTCGGGCGGAGCACTAACACCAAGGTGAAGGATAATGAGCATTAAATGCATATAAACATAACCATACACACTACAATCACTATCATCAATATGTACTCACCTGAAGCTTACCTGGCATCTGCAATGTCATTTAGCATAACCACTTTAACGTCCCAACATTCTTAATCGGAACTATACCCAGTGATAGGCCAGAATAAAATCAAGGTTAATCTCTACACTGTTAACCCTCGTAACTTCTTTCTTTAAGAAATCAAGTACCATGTTAAATTCAGATTGTTTTATGGCTGCATCTAACTGTCTTGTTAGACTGCCTACGTACCCTCAAACGAGATCAAGCCATTCGTAGTTCAACTTAGTACTTCAAAGCATTCACTGTAATTATGTGTACATCATATGCATATAAATATGCTATAATGTAATCTAAAATTTAGCCATAAAATAGAATTTTAGAATATATAAATATATATGACAGGGCATAAAATGCATAAATAAATTTAAAAGCATTTGTGGAATTATCAATCACATATATATATATATATATATATATATGATAAAAGGAAAAGACCCACTCACCTGAGGTCCGCGCTACAACTCCCTAGCATGAACATCGAGATGTCACGAACGATCCACACCTAGAACAATTATCGAATCACGTATCAAAGTTTTTATCAATAGAACACGTAACTTACATAAAACATATCCTCAAGGATGTTCTAGAATGATTTGTAACTCATTGACCAAAAGTTATTCGTCGATCAAAGGTCGACGGTAGGGTTCATAACACTACATAACTCGATCTGGAGGATTCGCACCTCGGATTTCAATTACATAACTTCCACAAATTCACATTATACTTCTAAAACATTATACTAAAGTTTCATTACAATTCAACGGTTGGATCTCCGCCAATTGTCAATTCAAGTGGCGGTCAACGTTTTATTTTACGAACTTACAAATCCAATTCAGGAAGATCTGTATGTCAGATTCCCAATCCGTAAGTTTCTAATATCCTTAAATATTACATACTATAGTTTATTAAATTTTAATGATGATCCAACGGTTGGATCGCCAATTCACACAATTTTCAAGTAGCAGTCTTTATCAAAACTATGTTCAAACGATGAGATTTCATCAATCGAACTTCACCTATGGAATTGGGGTGTCAAACTTATGTTAAAAAGGTTAGGGGATGACTCAACTCATGCGCCGCAGCACACGGCAATCGACCATCCCGACTCGTCGGAAAATCCAACTATTTCTAAAAATTCTCAAACTTCACAAAAATGAAGATCTCGAAGAGAGGAACAACTTTCATGCCTACCATGAAGTCCAAAAGTGGACGGAAGGTGGTCAATTTTGTCCACAAAACAGGCGGATGCCTAAAGCTTCCCGGCGTCGATTCGTCGTCTACGGTGGTCCAACAGGGTCAAGGTTGGTTGGGATTTTCTCCTAGGATGATGGGCTACAAAGCCCAAGTGGTGGCATCTGCCATTGCTTTTCTGATTCGTCGAAATATTGAAAAGAGTGGCCGGAGCACCGTTGATTTTCGTCGACTTTTGTGGCCTCAAACCGCCACATACCGTGGTTAATCAAGGTGGTTCTTGGGTGGGTTTTGTAAAGGGGAATGAGAGCTTCAAGATGGTGATGGTGGCATCGAAAAACTCCATCGGAGTTGGCCGAAATTGACCTTGGAAAATGAGAGGTCGAACTGGGTTGTGTGGTGTGCACGGGCTAATGAAATGGGGAGGGATGCTTCTCTCTCCTCTTCCCATTGGTCATTTTTCTTTCTCCCCTTGTCTGATTGGTCTTCAAAGAAATAATATGATTGGTTCCTTATTTCCTTGCTGAAAGTTGATTGGGCTTCTCTCCCACTAGATGGGAATTCAATTTAATTAAAACTAAACTTTAAATAACAATTTCAAACGTCTGTAACTGTACCATTATAATCCGGACTCGCAAATGGCCTATGCATTCGTACCAACAAGGACTACGAGGATATGCTAAAAGAATAAGTCATACGTCTCTCTAGGCGATGGTCAACGGAAGTCAAAGTCCTTGCCTCTAGGGCATTTTTGTAAATTCATGCTGTTAAAATTAATAAAATGTAAAATTTGAGACGGGTTGTCACAATCTACCCCCTTAAGAAAATTTCATCCCCGAAATTTAAAATCATTGTTACACAAAACTCAAAGATATGGAAGAATAAAATATATGTACTAATGAAGAAATCAAGTCTCTACCGTGCTCACGCACTACCCCCCCCCCCCCCCCCGCCTCTTAGGTAACAACAACAATTAAGCAACTCTATATTGTGAACTCTCACAATTGAACAGTTGTTCGTAAAACTCCTCAATCAAGCAAGTGCTAAGCAAAGAATCTCCATTCCAAATCTCCATAATGTCACAACAAAGACCAACAATTTTGTAACCACAGTTACAAGCATTTCTAGTGAAGATAAGTATCAAATACAATCATGCTACAACTATAAAGCAAATAAACATAACACACCAAGAAAGTCTAGATAGTCCGTTCAGACTGGTTGTTAGTTTGAGGGAGATATATAGTCAACAACAACTTACTACACATGGCCTTCAAGGAAGTTTTCCAAACACTTGGAAATAAAACATGCATCCCGATAAGATACGATAGTGACAGACCTATCATGTAGTCGAGCTAACATAGTCCGCAACGCTTTGCAAATTCATAGTGATGTTCTCTCAAACTTAGTGAGAAAAGGACTACGTCGAGAAGGCTAAAAGAATATTAGAAAATTAGAGGGTCAAAGCAAGTCTAACCAATCTAGAATATAAGGTAACTAGGATTAACGCATAACATCTCGCTACAACGGTAGCTTCAGTAATATTCAATCACCAACGGTAAAGATTCGTTTAGCAGAGGATTCGTTGTGTGATTGAGAAATTAATGTTCACGACTAAATGTCAATGTCCTAGCAACTCCTTAGATGGTTTGCCTATTTCAAAAATAATACAAAGTGTAGCAGGGTAGACATGGACCCAAAATTGGTTAGAATACCTTCCAGCACAAAGAGGTGAATATGGGATCCTCATCAAAGTAGACGATGGTCCAAGCGCCCGAGAAATCTGAAAATTTCCAAAAAATAAGAATTTTACCATATGGTCAAAAATGTAGTCCCTCCAGAGTAATGGAAAGTGGGCTAACTTGTCACGTTGGTCGATGGTCACTGAAACATCATCATAACTCCACATGTATAAGATACCTTGTATTGGAAGCTTATGGTGATATTTCCCATCCTCAAACAAATACAGGAAGTGATTATAACCATCCAAATAATTTCTTGATGATTTACAAGTAACGCAAACGTAGATGTTGATTTGGTTATTCCACTGCTGCTATCAGAAATCTAGCTTATTTCAAATGAGAAAGTATTCGAAAAGTCTAAGATTGTTAAAGGTCCTAGACATGTTTCTCCACCAAGAAATACCATTCAGTTTATGAATGCAAATGTTACATGTTGACCCTAGGTAATATATATGATGGTTCATTTCGAACAGTTCTAACCGTTGGAAAATATATATATTTCGTCATGCTACCTTTGTGCAATTGAAACATCTAAAGAATACATCATCATAGATTTCCAAAATGATCATTATCCTTAAAAGGTGTAAAATGAAGGTGAAATGAGACAACAATTCAGTTGTCAGAAACTTTAATCATAAACAACATCCCAAACCTAATTAATTTTCCTCGGTCGACAAGTGAGGGAAAAACACTATAGCTAAAAGATCGCTTAACAAATTGTCGATAAACTCGACAAGACCAAGGATATCTCAAATCTCACAATACTTTGCGAGATTTTCCACTTTCTTCCGCTACAACCTTTTTGGAAAAAGAAAAGAATATCATCTGTGGAGATCACGTCTCCTGAGAAAAGTACCAATTTAAACAAAACTAATGTTTGAAGTTTCCAAGATAAAGTGTCTAGTCCTTGGTTGGGTAAGTTCCTAATTGGTAAACTTTGTAACTAAGCTTCTCAATGATGTCCAAAAACGTTCAATATGAAGCAAGGAAAATGGGTGTAATACTAGGAAGTGGGTTGATGATGTACTTCATTTCACAATTTGGTGATATTCCAAATAAGATTTTAGAATATGACGCTAAAGGTATACGTCATCGAAACGTACAATACTACTAACCAACTCTACGACACGAACAAAAGGTCTTCATAGTTTCCTTGACACTCAAAACAATCTAACAGTGATACATCATCCCGCATTTCAATTCTAATGTCTACTTATGGAAGTGATCGAGAGTGGTTAGTCAAAGAGGTTTCGTTTACCTAGGTAGGTGATAAGGTAAAAAAAAATCATAAGTTTACTGTCCTATTACAAAGCTTGTTCCTAAGCTTCCACGATCCTAGTTTAACAATCGCGTCGCTAATTAACGCACTTAGGATATTTAATGTTGTTCATTACCCTGAAACTGTGAACTGGCATTCAGGCATAAAGATATCACTCCCAGACACTAGTACATGCATCCAATATCAGAAATCATACCACCGAATACTGATTGACAGTCTCTGGATATCAGACAGCATCGTCAATTACTAGCGCCACCATAGGCTGATTACGGGTTATTCGGGTAGAAAGCTTCAGGTAATTGGAAAGGAACTGGTCAAGTGAAGTAGTTCATTGATCCTAGGAGGATTTGATTACTACTTTTCGGATTTCTACCACTCCCAGGATATGACAACTCACACTCGCAAGCCTATTCTCACCCTTGAATAAGTACAACAACGAAAGCAAAATCTGGGAATTAGCGTTGGTTGAAAAATTCCAAGGCTGGAATAAAAGACCTTGCTAAAGATCTTCTTTCAAAAAGGACTTTATCGAGATTCGATCTTCCTCTTGAAGATCCAGCATGAACACCACTACTTTTGAAGATATTAGTGCTAACAGGGACCAAAAGTAATTGTCCCTTAGATGATCTTCCTTTAAGTGCTACCACTTTAGCACTAGGTTATCGCTTCAAACATTCTAGAATCTTGACAAAATAACCTTCACTAGGATTCTAAGAGAGGGTAAACTAATAGATGCTACCAAAGAAATAGAACTATTTCCAGTTTCCTAACTCGAAGGGTAGGTAGAAACGGTGAAAAAGCGCTAAGATTGATCGGTAAATCCTTGGTGATACTTAACCATTGATACATTAGCCCGACTACGGGGCTAGCAACTTAATTCCTAAAACGTAACTTTCCTTGGTAGAGAGGTTCGTCGTTTAAAGTTTAGGGGCAATTTCCAGCACGATTTTCTAAAACGACGATAAGTCGTCTAAAGTACCCAAAACTTGAGTAAAAGTTACACGTGTTTCGTGCTCAAAAAGGTGGCAAGGTTTGACACTTAGGTTCAAGAACCAAGAATGCTTACATCATGTGTGTGATGAATGCAATACTGCCTTAAACTTATACTCTAATACCAAACTGACACACCCCGACCCGAGATGTCCACTAGGACTCCGAATCGAGTTGTGCTGGTCGACACCTGGAAGGTGATGAAGCCATAAAGGGATGATATGGAAAAATATGAATAAATTTAAACCTAAGAGTGCCTAAGAACCAGAGTGCGCTAATAAGAGGGAATGAACCCACTTCACACGTGACGTTAGAGCATAAATAAGTACCGTATGGTGGGTTGAGACTCATACCATCGAAAGAAATCTCCAATACTAAGATTTTCCACGAATCATCGTCCATAAGAAAGCTTAGCTAATAAACCTGGAGGGTAAAAATAAAACAAGGCTGAGTGGCCTTGGAAATAAAATTTTAATAGAAACCTTCTAAACTATATGACCCCTCGCTGCAACACCTGTATAGTTTCCAGAAAATCATACCACGTATCCATGTGCAATAAAAAGTATATCACCAGTAATTCCATAAATATACCACGACACAGCATCTCATCAGCAATATAAATAATCATGTACTCAATAATCTATATTAGCACGCAAGTCGGAGTCACCTAATATGACCTGTACAACTGCACCCATAACTCATCAATCAATGTTAGCAGATAAGTTGGAGTCACCTATGTACAACTTACCCATATCTCATCAATCAATGCTAGCATGTAAGTCGGAGTCACCTATAGTGACCTATACGACTTACCAACATCTCATCAATCAATTCTTGCACACGAGTTGAAACCACCTAAAGTGGTCAGTACGACATGCTAGGTGTAAATAAATACACTCAAGTGCTACGATCATGTGAAGGTTGTGCGAAGTATAGCAAGTCACCTACGAGTCGGAACCACCTAATGTGATCTGTATGACGGGCTAGCACCTACCTTAGATCCAAGGTGAGCGTGTGGTGCGGGAGGTGAACGATCGTGTGAAGGCTAGGCCCTATCCTCAGGCGGAGCACTAACACTGAGGTGCAAGATAATGAGCATTAAATGCATATAAACATAACCATACACACTGCAATCACTATCATCAATATGTACTCACCTGAAGCTTACCTGGCATCCACAACGTCATTTGGCATAACCACTTTAACGTCCCAACATTCTTAATCGGAACTATACCCAATGATAGGCCAGAATAAAATCAAGGTTAATCTCTACGTTGTTAACCCTCATAACTTATTTCCTTAAGAAATCAAGTACCATGTTAAATTCAGATTGTTTTATGGCTGCATCTAATTGTCTTGTTAGACTGCCTACGTACCCTCAAACGAGATCAAGCCATTCGTAGTTCAACTCAGTACTTCAAAGCATTCACTGTAATTATGTGTACATAATATACATATAGATATGCTTTAATGTAATCTAAAATTTAGCCATAACATAGAATTTTAGAATATATATGACAGGGCATAATATGGATAAATCAATATAAAAGCATTTGTGGAATTATCAATCACATAGATATATATATATATATACAATAAAAGAAAAAGACCCACTCACCTGAGGTCCACGCTACGACTCCCTAGCATGAACATTGAGATGTCAAGAATGATCCTCACCTAGAACAATTATCAAATCATGTCTCAAAGTTTTTATCGATAGAACACGTAACTTACATAAAACATATCCTCAACGACGTTCTAGAATGATTTGTAACTTATTGACCAAAAGTCATCCGTCGATCAAAGGTCGACGGTAGGGTCCATAACCCTACATAACTCGATCTGGGGGATCCGCACCTCGGATTTCAATTACGTAACTTCCACATATTCACATTATACTTCTAAAATATTATACTAAAGTTTCATTACAATCAAACGGTTGGATCTCCACCAATTGCCAATTTAAGTGGTGGTAAACGTTTTATTTTACGAACTTACAAATCCAATTCAGGAAGATCCATACGTCAGATTCCCAATCCGTAAGTTTCTAAAATCCTTAAATATTACATACTATAATTTATTAAATTTTGGTGACGATCCAACGGTTGGATCGTCAATTCACACAATGTTCAAGTAGCGGTCTTTATCTAAACTATGTTCAAACGATGAGATTTCATCAATTGGACTTCACCTATGAAATTGGGGTGTCAAACTTAGCTTAGAAATGTCAGGGGGTCACTCGGCTCACGTGCCGCCGCACACGGCGGTCGGCCGCCCCAACTCGCCCAAAAATCCAACTATTTCTAAAAAAATTCAAACTTCATAGAAATAAAGATCTCGAAGAGAGGAACAACTTTCATACCTACCACAAAGTCCAAAAGTGGACGAAAGATGGTCAATTTTTTCCACAAAGCAGGCGGGTGTCTAAAGCTTCCCGACGTCAATTCGTCGTCTACGGTGGTCCAACGGGGTCAAGGTTGGTTGGGATTTTCTCCTGGGATGATGGGCTACAAAGCCCAAGTGGTGGCATCAATCATCGCTTTGCCGATTCGCCGGAATATTGAAAAGAGTGGCCGAGCACCGTTGATTTTCGTTGACTTTTGTGGCCTCAAACCGCCACATACCGTGGTTAATCAAGGTGGTTCTTGGGTGGGTTTTGTAGAGGAGAATGAGAGGTTCAAGATGGTGGTGGTGAAGGATTATTTTGTGAAAACATGTTCATTTAAGCAACATCAATAAGCATGCAATTAACAATTAAAGGCGGAATCATGCTAGCATGCACTTAAAAACAAAACATTAACCAAGAAATTCAAAGCCTAGTAGATTGGTGAACCAAGATTCAACTCAAATCAAAGTGAGTTGAGAAATATATACCTTTGTAGATTCCTCTTTGCATATGCAAAGGCTAATCACCCAAAGAGAGGGCCTTCATTCCTTGCATCTAAAATCTATGGATTTGGATGGAAGAATAGGTTTCTCCAAGTTCCCAAAATTGAGAACCTCTAAGTATCTTCACCAAGGTTAGATTGGAGAAGAAATGAGTGACCTTGGAGTAGTGGGATTGCTAGATGCACCCCCCAAGGAGGCCGGCCTCTTTAGAGAGAAAAATGAGAGAAATGTTCTCACCAATTTCCTCAAAAGAAAACCCTAAATGAATTTTGGCTATAAAGTCATATTTATACCTTTATTCATTTGAGTGGCAAACTTGTAAATAAGTCCAAGTTCACTACCCTTAACAATATGGCCGGCCTTAGGGTGTATTTGGGTTGTTTGGGCCTTTGTGAATATTTAGTCATTAAGTTGTCATACAACTTAAGTCAATGGGCTTGACGTTCGAAGTCCATTGGGCCTTAAGGTCCAAAACTATCCCGAGGTCTTTAACGAACTTATTCGTTTGATTAATTAACATATTAATTAATCATTGCCATAAATAATTAAACCATTTAATTATTCTTACTCATCTCCATTGTTTCTTCAATCTCCACCTTACACGGTGTACGATCCATTAGGTTCCTTTTAGCGAGGCAGTGGGCGATTCAAACTCTTTCAAATCGATTGTGAATTGAAACTTACTTTCAATTCTCCCTTTAGTGATTATACACGTTTAGGGCTTCCACAAACCAAGAGTGACACCTAGCAGCATATCATGGTTACCCAAGCTAATCAGAAGAGGTAGAGAACCTATTCAGTTTAGGATTACAAATGCAATACGGTCTTTCTCTAATACAATACTATTGACCACATTGTTTGGTTTGATAGTTTATTTATTCATGTCTACTATCCAATGTGATTCGTGTACTTATATGATTACCTTGAATGTGATTTGGAACGCTTTCCCAAATCTCATTCATACTCTGGCCAGAGGTTCTAAATCATATCATAGAGTATTCTCCCTCAAACAGTTTGAAGGTTAGAGATCCCTTGTTGCGCATTCACTTGCCTCCATGGCTAAGTGGCTTAACCCCAACGATGCCGTGGACACCCCGATGGGGTGACTTTAACATAATCAAAGATCAAGGACTTAACCACAAGACAACTGTGATGCCTCAAGTCAAAGGACTACTTTGCATTATCCCAACCATGAGTTCTCATGTGACATGAATATGAGAACTCTTCGTTGATCGTGTTCAGTGAACTCATTCTCTATTGAGCACCTACGTACTTGTCTTGATGTCACACATACCAATGACTCGAGACTAGTCACTCTCCTTGAGAGAAGACACAGTACGTACTGATCTTAACGGACTGTCAATGCCCAATTGGCAATCCTATGATCAGGAACATTTAGGATGTGTCTACGAAAGAATGGTCTCATGAATCTAACTTCTTTAGATCGCATTCTCCCAATCACATATTCCTTGGACTTTATCGTTTAAGCATATAACATTTATATGAGACGGCTCAAACAATAAGCTTTGCCCTTTATAGTTAAACTAGATTAGTTTAACATGTGAAATGTCCGTAAAGTATCATCATATGATTGGTTTTAGGGCACATTTCCAACAGGTGGTGGCATCAAAAAATTCCATCGGAGTTGGCCGAAATTGACCTTGGAAAATGAGAGGTCAAACTGGGTTGTGAGGTGTGCATAGGCTAATGAAATGGGGAAGGATGCTTCACTCTCCTCTTCCAATTGGTCATTTTTCTTTCTCCCCTTGTCTGATTGGTCCTTAAAAGAAATAATATGATTGGTTCCTTATTCCTTGCTGAAAGCTGATTGGGCTTCTTTCCCACTAGATGAGAATTCAATTTAATTAAAACTAAACTTTGAATAACCAATTTCAAATGTCCGCAACTATACCATTATAATCCGAACTCGCAAACGGTTTTCCAACTAGAAACAAAACCTGAAAATTAATGGGATACATATCATCTTTATTTGCAATTTGGAAGACTAATGAGGTACATATCATCTTTATCTTTGAATTTCAAAATTCAAAAAATATGTCCCCCGAAAAATTGCCAAATAAAAAACGGGTTTTTATTAACACCTCACAAAATGTTGAATGCACCCCACATTAAAATTTAATATTAAATGACCTATTTACTCTACTATGTAATGACAATTTTGACCTTATTAGGTTTAAAAAAAATAAAGATTTATAAATACATCCCAAATCACTTTTAACGTATTATTTATCTTCTCAACTATCAAACATGTTGATTAAGAAAAATTGTTTTTGACGAATGGAACACGAAATCAATGTTTTAGGAGCTTCACATGAGGTAAGACTTCATAGTTTTCATTGTTTTAGTGATTTCAATGACATCAATAATTATTTAATTTTGCGTTTGCTGCATTATTTAAACTTCTATATTCATATTCATATTCATCTTTTAGTGTTCATATGGTTAGATTTGATCCCTGAAAATTAAAAATAAGTGTTATAAGATTTGAGAAATGTGGGGTGTAAAGAAAATGTGGGTGTATGTACAAAATATAAAATGTATATTGAGAATGTGGGGTGTGGGGGTATTATGGGAAAGTAAGTGGGTGTATTAAGATAATTTTTAAGTGAAAAAACAAATGTGGGGTGTATTAAGTTTATGGGATTTATTCAACAATTTGTGGGGTGTTAATATAATTAGCCATAAAAAAACCCTCCCCACAAATTAAAATTTGCAAATGATCATAGAGCTTTAGTAGGCAAAAAAACGTAGCTTTTCCTTATGTAATTTAGAGCAATTATGTATTCACATAAACTACTAAAAGACTAAGAAGATGGATCAACGTGCCTCTTGATAAAACCTAAAGCAGTAAAGAATCTTGATGAAACCTGCTCAACGTACCAGCATTAAGCCATCGAAAACATAGAGTAAATAGCGCAACGTACCAACATTAAGCTGCCGGAAACAAAGAATAAATAGCAAATCACATATACGTCTAATTATCTCAAATAATAACAAGATAAAATTGTGAAAACAACCATTGAATTGGATAAACCCATTCAAGATTCAAAAATGGGAGATCACAAAATCAAACGTGGGAGAGAAATCCACGTTCTCATCAAATTCAACAAACCAGAAACTACTTCCTAAAATAAAGGTCAAGTACAAAGAAATATCAGCCTAGAAGCATATATTTGGAATTCAATAATTAGCATTTTAATTTTTAAAAAAAATACAATAATGACATGTAGTTTAAGTAAATATAAAAATGCTGACGTGGCTATTGTTTAAGAACTTGGCTTCTCTACCCTCCCACTTCTCATACTCTCTTATCACCTTCTATTTGTGTGGTCATGGTTAAGTCACGTCAACATTTTATATTACTATTATTTTTTGTCCTATTATCTTTAAAAAAATCAATATAAAATGTTGACGTAGTTTAACCATGACCGCATAAAATAAGAGAGGATGAGATTGTATGAAAAGTGAGAAGGAATCTTAAAATGGAACCAATGTTTGATCTAAAAAGTATTAAAAAGATACCTAAGATTCTAATTTTCTCAATTAAAAATGATAAACTGAGTATAAAAAGAAGATAAATGAGTTTAAATAAAATTTTTCTAAAACTTTTCCTCCCGCCAGGCACTAAAATGAAAAACCCAAAATCCTTCCGTCAGTTGGGTTGTGACTTGTGAGCGGCGGAGGAAAACCCTAAACCCCAAATTGGTGGAGGTAGCACTTCATGAAAAAGCAATTGCTGGCGTCTCGATACTGAGCAGAGAAACCGTTGTTGGTATTTGGTGAGTCCCTTGTTCTCTCTTCCGCTACAAGAACAAGAACTGCATTTCTGTTATTGTATTGTTTTGCTCCAAGTTATGATTCGTTATTGTTTTAAAAGATTGCAATTAGTGCTTCTAAGTTGTAAAATTGTTGGTGATTCAGTGACCCGTTTGAAATTTATCCGAAAAGAAACTATTTTGATCAGACCATACTCATCGAAATCATTGTTAGTTGCTGAAAAGGTTAAACTAGGAGAAGAAGGTGGGGATTTTACAGTGTCTTACCTTACAAATTCATGTGGGTTGTCCCCAAAACATGCTCTTTCTGCGTCCAAGAAGGTTCATTTTGATACCCCGGAAGGACCCAATTCCGTTCTTAATCTTCTTGAAGATCATGGATTCGATAAAACCCACATTTCTCAACTTGTTAAGAAACGCCCACACCTGCTACTATTCAATCCTGAGAAGACCCTTTTGCCCAAACTTGAGTTTTTGGGTTCCATTGGCCTTTCAGGCACTGGCCTTGCTGAGGTTATCTGCTTCAACCCGGACATATTGAAAAGAAGCCTAGAGAAATGTATCATACCTTGTTACAATGTCGTCAAAAATCTGCATCTCTTAGACGAGGACTATGTTGCTCGTTTCTTTAAGAACTTTCAGTGGATACTTTCAGCCAAATTGGTAAGCAATGTTGCTCCCAATATTTCAGTTCTGAGAAAACTTGACGTGCCAGAAGCCTTAATCTCCTTGTGCGTCGTCCGATATCTTTCTGTAGTGTTCCTTGAAACTGAGGAGTTTAAGGAAATTGTCAAGAAGATCATGAGTATGGGGGTCTCCCCTTCGTCTGAAGTATTCACGAGAGCACTACATGTGAATGCTCTGCGGGATGCATCAGAATGGGAACAGAAGATGGAACTTTATAGGAAGTGGGGTTGGACCGAGGATGATTTTATGTTGGCATTTAGAAGGAATCCTTTATTTATGGATTTCACAGAGAAGAACTTTTCGAGTAAAATGGACTTTCTTGTGAACAAAATGGGTTGGCAGCCTGCCGATGTGGCTGGAAGTCCAACTGTTGTAACTTATAGTTTGGAGAAGTATATCATCCCAAGGTGTTCAGTTATTAGAATTCTCTTGTCGAAAGGCTTGATATCGAAGGGAGAATTTATGTTAGGTACATTTATCATGAACCCAAAGTCGTACTTCTTGAATAGGTTTGTGATCAAATATCAAGAGCAAGTGCCTGAATTACTGAGCATCTTTCAAGGGGAAATGGGTCTTGCAGAACTGGGCTTAGGATTTGAGCAAAAAGAGGTCGAATGAAACAATTGTAGGACAAAGCTGCTTTGGTTTTTCCTTCATTTGAGGATTAAGATTATTGTTCATAGAACCAGTTATGCACTGTAAGATCCTCTGCCAAGCTTTGCCAAATCTTGCTCTACCTTTGCTAGTTTCTTCTTACAATTGTTGTGTCTATCCTATCTGAAACTGATTAGTTTAGATCTTGTGTAGCACTGTAGGTGCATTTTTATTTTTGTTTCTGCCACCGTCAACTCAAAATTTGTCTTCTCGTGTAAGATAATGGGATTGCATCTTGTTGACATGGGCAGAAGTCTGTTTATTCTCAAAGTACAGCAATACCAAACCAACCCGAAGTCTTGCTGCTTCATTTGTTTCATTACTGTGTTTTTCATTTCTAATTAGAAATTGTTACATTGAACAGTAATTCCTCGCTGAGATTAGTTGTTAATTGGAGTGACATTGTAGAGTGTGGATCATATGACCACGGGACGAAGATGGAATGAGCTCGATTTGGAGTGTAGATAAAGTGATTGAAACACCTATAGGGTCCAGATTCAACTAGATATGATCTAAATGTGGGTTTAGATGTGGTTTAAATAAGTTTGGATGTTGAGATCACAACAGATTGCACTATATAAATCTCATTTAAACATAATTAGACCATCTAAACTAAACTATAAACTATGTTTAGACTCTCTCTATCAAGATATATTTTGATCAGATATCGACTGCATCTAAACCTCACGTGCCTTCGATCCATCCATTTGTAATCCACACTCCACATGCCATCAGATATCGACCGCAGTGGAGCTTTAGATTTTGGTTTTACTGCTATTCTCTTTGGTTTTCTTGCTTGCGATCTCAGCATAGTATATGAATTGTACATTTCAAACAAAATGCACAACTGGCTGCACCAAAAAAACCTACAATCATGCTGAAAGAAATGCAATGTAGAAACCAGCCTTCACAAGCTATTGAGTTTAATCAAAATTATGACCAGATCAAACCCAGGCCATCAAACAGAAGCATACAAAGTGGATGCGGGTTAGACTAGTTTACCATGACAATGTACCTGCCCTCTTGCATCCAAGTTCGAATCCCCTACTCGTATATCAGAGTAAACAGAATATCTCCACAACAAACCTTAAACAACTCCAAATCAAGCCCGAAACATTCATTGTAGACTAAGGTTTTCCTGCTTAGCTAAAGAAGTTATAAACCATGTACTAAAAAAAAAATTATAAATCCAAGTATTGAATTCTATTTCTGTTTACAATTAATTTCGTAGACAGATGCATAATATTATTCATTCTTCTTCTTCTTTATCCTCAAGGTAGCCGTTAATCGAATCATCGCCATCCGTAGACTACTTGGGTGCAGGTGTTCTTGATCCACTTGAAGCTCTTCCTCAGGGACCCTTTCATCTTCTCCTCTGCAGTGTAAACTTTGTACCCAGCAACCCGCTTCTTCCTCTGCAACTCGGGATCACTCAAGCTCCAGGTCTTCGAGGCAGTCCCGAGGCTGCTCTTCCCTTTCTTCATCTTCCCATCCTTCACCACCATCTGGTGGTTGTTTGGCTGGGAAACACAAGAGCCTGCATAATATGAGCTGTAACTTCTGAGATCCTGCATGCTTGCTGGAGGAGCACCTGGCTTCCCTCCATAGTAGACCTCCATCTGCATCCTCCCGTCTCTCCCGTCTCTGCATGACTTGGATCTGAAATCCTCCATCGGAAGAAGAAAAGCATACGGTTCGAAGGATTCAATGCCAAGAATGACAATAAGACAATGGGGAGGGAAGGGTTGCTTTTCTTTGTTGGTGTGTCATGTGTGTGAACGTGAGAATTAATAAAATTTTTATTTTTTTTATGTTTTCATATTTTTATATTTTAAACCAGTCTAGTTCAAGAAAGCGAAGTTCAAACTTAAGTATAATAATGAGGATACAATATTTTGGCCAATTTTCTTAACTAACACATGCTATAAGATGATATTTTAGCCTGATTTAATTTATAGTAAGAGAAACTCGAACTCGAGTGGGATGGGCAGATTGTTGTGACCAACTAAACTACAGGCAACATGCGTTTTTAATACTTATTATTTATTTTCCTAGTTTTGGAACAGTTCAAGGTGATGATTTTAGACTTTATTGTATGAGAAAGTCGTCGGTGCCAAGTTTGACTGAGTTTGTACACACATGACACATGAAACAGCTATAAGTTGAATTAAAATGTTAGATTTAGGGGCTTTGTACCATCAAAGTCTTGACTTTACAAATTGCATGTGGATGGCAGTAGGATGATCAACATCAATCATGATTTCGAGTTACCGTAAACCTCTGTGTTCTATATTTGGAGGTATCTCATAATTTGAATAAATAGTAACTTTTCGTGGGTTTAAACTAATGTTTTAGACTGGTTGGTAATTCTCTCGGTGTTACGGTTTAATAATATTTATCTTCACTTGTAAGTTTTAGTTGTAACTTGCAACTTATATGGATGATAAGTTTAATACTAAATTATTATGAATGACTTATTGTGTTGTTTAGCCCAAGTTTTCTACCTATTGAAATATATTGTTGTGTAAAACAATAAAAAAAAATGAATTTTAACGAAAAATTCCCGATACTGTTCATTTTAACGAAAAACCACATTTTTACACTAAAAAATCAATCTTGGTACTATTCACTTAACCCTTTATTTTGTCATTATCGTTAAAACTCAAAGTTTCAATCTCTTTTCATTAATTTTCCTTCAAAAAAAAATGGATGGTAATTATTCTTTTTCAAGGGTTATTGAGTATGGTTAGAGATAACAAATCAATTCATTGGGTTATTTATGGGTACCCGTTAAAAATTGTTTAGTTTTTTTATATTACCATAACATAAAGGTGAGATTGGTACTTGTGATAATAGTACCAGTGGCGGAGCCACATGAGGGCGAGGAGTGACAGCCGCCACTCCCCTTGCCGGGAAACACCACTGCAGAGCTGGGTTCGCCACTCCCCTCCTCACCGGAAAACCCACTGGTTCATCCTCTGTTTGTGTTGTTGGGTGATCTGTTCTGCTGCGTGCAGCAACAGCAGATAGGCAATTTTTTGTGACAGAATTGTAAAATTTGTCGTCGACGACACGACACTTGTCTTGATCGGGTTTTCCTAGGACCAAAAATTGATCTTTCGTCCTGCAGATCCGATCTAAACGAACCCGTGCTTCTGGGTCGACTCCATAAACTTTTGTGACGGAACCTTTAGGGCTTCTCAAGGATTTTGGAGCTCAATGAGTAAATTTCTTCAACTTGGAGCTTTGGGTTGATGTGCGGTTTCTCTGATAGGTGAGAGAAATAGTGGATTAGAGATCTTTTGTGTTTTTGAGGAACTCTTTGCAGAGAGAGATTTGGGAAGTGAAGTCAATCAAATATTGCAAGTTGTGGGCGACTCGTCGATGAGGATTCAGATGCTTGGTCTTTTTTCTTTTTCTTTTTTTCTTCTAAATTTAGGAGATAACGGAGAGTTAACTCAGTTAAAGTGTGTGAGTGGGTGGACAAATGTCGACTTTTTAGAAATGCCACAGAAAAGGCACAGTTTTTTTAGGTGCAGAAGATTTGGACTCCTTTTTTTTGTGGTTTGTTAATTCATTTCTCTTTTTTATTATTTATTATTCTTGTATGTATTTTTTTTCTCTCTTTTTAAGACCCCTAGCGTATTTATCTTAAACTCTCATATTATCTATAAATATTGTACTAATTTTTAAAAAATAATGTAAATATTGTTAATACTTATTTCACGATAAAAGAAATATATTTAAATCCATCTAGGTCCCAGTCCATTGTCTGACTGACACCTAACATTTTTTTAGAATCTAATCCTAACCAATTTAAGCTTCTTACATGGCTTTGATATTACCGCTTACAACCGCTTTGGTGAAGAGACTATTTTCTGTTATGAATATTGACTCATAACTTTGCACTGTCCAATGTAAAAGGAACCGCTTCGATTGAAACATTGTACTCTTTTGAATTTCGCCCTTCCCCTCGACAAATCCTGGCTTCGCCATTGAATAGTACAACGTATGTCACGCCCCAATCCCGACATACGTCCAAGATCGATACGTGACGTCACTAAATGCCCGTAACTCAACATACCCTGCCTTTATCATATGTACCAAGTATAATTCAAGATCCAGATGCATGATAATTTTTCGTACACTTTATGGCTGCATCTAACCTCCTCGTTAGACTGCCTACGTACCGTTATTAGGGATCAAGTCATTCGTAGTTCGTCTTCTTTTCTATAACTCGACATAAATCACAGTCTGTTTAAGCCGAAAGGCATAACATTTCTCAATCAATCAGTAGAACTTGACAAGCATGAAATTACTAGACTCAAGGTTACATAACAAACCCACCCGAAAATCATGATTATCCTTCCATCTTTTATATAAGTCATTATATCGCAACATGATATCGCAATTCACAACATATATCATATCAAGAACCGACGAAGCACAATACCATTCTCTAGCCACATTAATTAAGTCATTTGACCAAAATAATAACAACCATAACCATATCCTCTAAATTCATACTTAAGAAATCATAATCGAATCATAGAAAATCCTGAAGGAGTCACCCAGACGTCCAACAGCTTTTCTAATTCAATTCACAAGATTCTCGTAACCCTTGCTCACAATTATATCAAAACTAAGGCTAGAGTGACACAGTTAAGCCAAGCCTACATTTCTGCTGATATCAAATCCAAGAAACCAACAAGTCAAGTGAAACAATTTCGGACCATCACTCAACGAAATCTAAACAAGGATACGATTTCGGACCATCACTCAACGGAATCCATATGGATATGGTACCTACCGAATGTGCCAAGTATATCTAAACCTCATCATCTCTATAATTACAACGTAGTCACCTCCCATATTCACTTCTCATGGCCACCAACTAATATGTTACACAAGCATATAAGTGCTACAATATACTTCTAATAGGATTCTAGGATCACATTGTCATAAAAGTAATCATACATAACGTACTAATCATACAAAACAACCCATATTTCCAATATGCACGTCAATTCCCACATCATAAAACTACAACGATGGCTAAATATAAAAATTAAACATTTTATAGGAAACATAATCATAAACCATCTCATATCCACTCCGGACAATAATTATGAAAACAGGGAAATCACCTATATCACATATATTAACGTCACTCACATTTTATCATATCATACCATCTATGCAAATCAACCACCTTTCAAATATGCAAGTCAAATCACATATCACAATCATCAACAGTACACGAGCCAAATCATGTTTAATAAATATTGGTCTATGGCTAAATATATAAAATCACATTTCAATATAATCACATTATAAAACCAAGTTATATTCACGAATGATATTAATATAAGAAATTAAGGTAATAATCACATCACATAAGTTAAAGTCACTCACTAACCAAGTAGGTCCACTAGACTTCACTTAGTCTCGTTCCTAAATTTCACAAAATCTGTCAACTCAATATACCCAATGCATCGGAAAGTGTAAAACATTTCATGCAATATTCCTAGATACCAAACCTTCAGAGTTATTCTCCTAACACTTCCATGCATTTACAAGGGAGGTAAGTTTCAATATAGACTACTGAAGATACAAAACAAAGGCAATACTTCCTCTGCGCCCACTATCACTTGGGAGTGGGAGCAAGATTAGATCTAAAGTTGGAAACCCCTAGCTAGAGGGAGCAGTTACATTACTCACTATATAGACTTAGCCAACGAAATTCAAAACATTACCTACATTAAACAAGATAAGCTATAATCCCTCTATTGCTCGGAAAGTTCCAAACTCAACAAGGTATAACTCATTTGGTTATTTCATCTTCCTTTCGAATCAAACATGACAAGTGACAGGTATTAAAGAAGACAATATTATATCAAAAAGAAAGAACAGCTCAAACCCCCTATCCAAAATTGCTCTCCTTCCTCCGCTTTCCATATACGGATAAAGGATAGAATGTCTGGATACAGAAACAATGCTCAACTCATGGCGCAAGATTGGATACAACATCTAAGAATAGACATTTAAAAGATAAAGGAAAACCCCCTTAAAAGCAATCCTTCCTCCTTGAACAAGTGAGACTCCATATCCAACCTAGATTTAAAATTTGTTTATACCATATTTAAGGCCTCGTATTTAGACCTCGTATAAATACTCGGAGGACTTAAATGTAATTATGTAATAAAGGAAGGGGCAAATACGTAATTAGGGGAGGAGCTCTTATTCTATAAAAGGGCCCCTTCACCCTCACAAACCCTAGGCCTCTCCTATCTAGAGCAAAGCACATTCTCTCCCTCACAAATGCTCTTAGATAAATACAATCAATGTGAACGTAGCCCAAACCTTGGGGTGAACCACGATACATCTTGTGTCATTTACATTTCATGCAGATTCACGGTCAGATTTACGTTGTTCCAAGACCTCCGGTTTTGTGCATCAACATTTGGCGCCGTCTGTGGGAATTGACACAAAAAATCATATCGGTTTCTCTTTCATTTTTTCACCTCCACCGTGAATCTGCAAAATCAAAAAAACCCAAGAAACGAGTCACAGTCTCTCTCTTCAATCAGTCACATATCTTGGCTCCAGTAAAAAAAGAAAAAAAAAACGCTACCTCCCAATTCCCAATTACCAATTTCCCAATTATTTCCCAATTCGATTCCTGCAATCTCTCTCTCGACTTCTCCAAACAAAAACCCTGGAAGGCTCGAAGCAGAGAAAAAGAAGAAGCACTACATTGAATTTGAATGGTCTCTGCTTTTGGATCTTTCCCAAAGATTGAATCTTTTCTTGTCGATTTGTGGAGTTGGGTTTTGGGAGCTGAAAGTTGGAGGTTTTGGAGCTGGAGGAAGAATCTGTTCTCGAAACCGAAAAAGCTGGGTTCTCTGACGATCTCCAAAAGCTGGGTTATCTTCGACCTAGGCTCTGTCAAAGTCCCACGACGATTTTTCCTTATAAGTGCTTGCACTGCACGTGCTTTTGGCAAGCGCCTAGAAGCAAGAATTTGTTGTACAAAAGCACGACTCTCCCAAAGGTCGATTCTTTTCATGCAATTTTCGAAAAAAAGCTGATGCAGTTACACCAGGTGGAGTTTCCACCATGGAATTGGAGAGAAACCCTTGGAAATGCTCAAGGTTTCTACTTATTCGATCCCATGAATACCAATATGGGCCCTCCGGGTCTCAATCCTATGTCGTCGCCGACAACTGTCCATTCTAAAGAAATATTTTGGGTTTTCTTCGTTTCGGTCGTACCAAAAGGAAATGGTTGAGAAAATCATAGAGGGAAACGACTCGTTGATTGTGATGGCCACCGGAAGCGGCAAGTCGTTGTGCTATCAGGTGCCTCCGTTGGTTGTCTGAAAGACCGGTGTCATTGTGAGCCCTTTTATATCCCTAATGCAAGATCAGATTAGTAATCAGTGTTGATCCACCTCCTCCTCGCCACCCTCTTCACCCTTCCAACCACCACTGCCCAAGGACCATATCCACCACCTAATCCACCGCTTGGACGCCTATACCGAACCATCTTCCTCCTTCGATTCCCTGTCCAAGATTGCCCAGTTCGCAAAAGAGTGAAGGTTAGATTGGTCCATTTATGAGCAGTGAAGCTGCTGTCCAAGTTGTTGAGGAACTCGAATTTCACTACGGCAATGGGTCCTACACCGTCGACGATGATGCGAATGACCAGATCGAGTGCACGGGAAGGCATGGCAAGTCGTGTAGCGGCGTGGCGCTTTGCTACTGCTCCTTCGTCGAGAATCTGCAATCAAGAAGAAGATAGTCAACACCCAATCTCCATTTCCATCGGCATGTGACAAATGGCCATGATGCAGCTTTGCTAAAAGTTTATAGTATGCTCTATAAATGATGGATGTGTCGTCGATAAGCATTACTCTACCATCTGAAGGGTTACTGTTCACTGTTTTCTCTTCACGCATGAACAAAGTTGAAGCCAGCAGCATGTCCCGGCTTACTACTCCCTCACTTTTAGAGTAAAAGGCCGCCGCAACGGCATCACCACTCTCACTAACAACTCTCATTGAAGCCGAACTAAAACTATGATTGAATGTATTGCAGTAACCCTTACGGGAAATTAGGGGAGAAAATCGGAGTGAATTTGGAGATTGAATTATGCTTCTTCTTGTTGTTGTTCTTAAGAATATGAGAGTGAAGCTTCTCCATTTTCAGAGGGAAAGGGATTGAGTATTGTGAAGCAGCCAAGAGTGCGAGTGACACCAGGCCATGGCCCGCGCTCTGTCACTCTGCCAGTCGGTCACGACTCACGACTCGCTCAAAATCACTTAGGCCGCAAGCTTTGGCCCTTCATCTCCACCAACTAAACATCGAAACATGGTGGTCCCTCGAATCCCGAAATATGGTCCATTAACATTTGTGCATCAGCTATTGCACTTCTCCAGACAGCTTTCTCCAGATCTCACAGATTTTACAGCTATAGTACACCAACTAGTGTTCAGACGCAGTGGAAAAAAAAAAGCAAAAAGAAAAAAAAATGACAGCATAACGTGCAACTTCTCGACACTTTGTCACTCTTGGAGTTTGGAGCAGGTGGAGACGGGACCCAAGGTGGTGAAGGGGACCCTGCCGACAGAAATATCAGAGAAGATAGCACATGGGAAAAAAACGAAAGCAACAAAAGTGCAGAGGAAATAAACTGCACAAAACGCACCATTTCTCATACATTGCTATCCTGTCTACTTTTTCTTTTGTCGACGAAAATGCCCACCATCATGCATATTCTCATTCTTTGAGAAAGCCAGAGAAAAGAAAAGGGGTGGTGTCGAAAAGGTTGTCCAAGCAGCTGTCATTTTAGAGAAAGAATATTTCCCTTAATCATGTCGTCAAGCGACATATCCAAAGCAGAAAGAGAAAGCAAAAGTGAGGAATAAACACCCTACCAGAATGATGTGATTTACTTTTCTGGTTTTTGTATGATGTAATTTTCCTTATCTTTCGGAAACATCTGTATAAACCCTATCAGAGGGTAATATGTATAAAACACCATCAGAGGGTAAAAAAAATAAAAAAAATAAAAATAAAAAAAGGCAAAGCCCAAAATAAATGGGCTGTCATGTTGTGGAGGGCGAAGGCCCATAAGCCCGAAATAGCACCAACCAGGTGATCAAAAGTACGCTCAGTACTCCACAATTATTCGGCAACCTGCTGCTATTACCACCAACCAGGTGACCAAAAGTACGCCCAGTGCTTCACAATTATTCGGCAACCTGCCGCTATTACCACCAACCAGGTGATGAAATGTACAACCCGTACTCTAATATCATTTGGTAACTAGCCATTCATACCACCAACCAAGTGATGAAATGTACAACCCATACTCTCCTTCATGCCACCAACCAGGTGATCAAAAGTACATCCAGTACTCCAAATTATACATGAGCATTACTCATGTCATTCATACATAAACACTCATGAGCATCACTCATATCAATCATATATAAACATTCATGAGCATCACTCATGTCAACATTCATGAGCATCACTCATGACAACATCCATGAGCATCACTCATGTCAATCAACATAAACATTCATGAGCATCACTCATGTCAATCAGCTTCAAAAGCTTCATTTACAAAGCTCTAGTTTCAAAAGCTTCATTTACAGAGCTCTAGCTTTAAAAGCTTCATTTACAAAAACTCTAGCTTCAAAAGCTTCATTTATAGAGCTCTAGCTTCAAAGCTTCACTTGCGAAGCTTCACCTATAAAGCTTCAGTGCAGGGTATGCAAATACCGTCTCCGAACAAACGTCACTTCGGCCTATACATGGATTCAATTTGAAGTCTCCAACCAACAGACTCTATTGACCGAAGACTTGGGGGACTACATTATGTACCATATATTGGGCCTCAACTGGGCCTCATGAAAAATACTTGGGGGACTTAGCCCATTATTTAAGTATTAAGGAGCGAGCCCTTATTCTATAAAAGGGACTCCCTCACTTTCATTAGAGAGCAGCCAGTACTCATGTACTGAGGAGCGAGCCCTTATTTTATAAAGGGACTCCTTCACCTTCATTAGAGAGCATCACCGCCCGCTGAGCAACCGCCTTACCGCGAGCATCACTCATAACCCATTATTCATGTACTGAGGAGCGAGCCCTTATTTTATAAAAGGGACTTCCTCACCATCATTAGAGAGCAACGCCGCCAGCTGAGCAACCGCCTCGCCGCGAGCATCACTCCTAACCCATAATTTATGTATTGAGGAACGAGCCCTTATTTTATAAAAGGGACTCCCTCGCCATCATTAGAGAGCATCAACTCTAGCACATCATTCATGTAGTGAGGAGTGAGCCATTATTCTATAAAAGGGACTCCCTCACCTTCAAACGCCGCAAGCCGAGCCAACCAAGGCAACATAAGCCACAAGCCGAGCAGCCTCGCAGCGTGTGCTACTTCTAGTTGAGCGTTATTTCAGATTGAGCACTACCTCATATCGAGCATCAGTTCAAGACAGCATCTAGTTACTTCAGCCCACACATGGATTGAATTTCAAATCTCCAGCCAAAAGACTCTTTTGACTGAAGACTTGGAGGACTACTGTTTATACCATATTTAGGGCCTCGTATTTAGACCTCGTATAAATACTCAGAAGACTTGAATGTAATTATGTAATAAAGGAATGGGCAAATATGTAATTAGGGGATGAGCCCTTATTCTATAAAAGGGTCCCCTCACCCTAACAAACCCTAGGCCTCTCCTATCTAGAGCAAAGCGCTCACATTCTCTCCCTCACAAATGCTCTTAGATAAATACAATTAGTGTGGACGTAGCCCAAACCTTGGGGTGAACCACGATACATCTTGTGTCATTTACATTTCATGCAGATTCACAGTCGGATTTACGTTGTTCCAAGACTTCCGGTTTTGTGCATCAACAAAATTTATCTGCACAGAATATTGCCCAAATAATGGTCGACATTTCAAAAGCTCTCTAAGTATGGGAGATGAAAACATAAACCAAGAACAACCAAACCCCATTCAAAAGCAAATAGCACATCTTTCTTTGACCGAGTGAGACGTCATAACCAGGAAATTTTGGGATGCATCTGATATGAAACATTGATCATTGATCAAATAATACTACAAAACAACATAAACCCAAGAAGTAAGGATTTAAATCATAATCCAATAATTAATCAAACCCCCTCTTAGAAGTAGCTTGTTCTACTTCAACAAAGTTGGACCACATATACAGACGAGTTGGAAAATGTCTGCAGCCAAATCCAATTTGGCCCGAAAAGGCTCCAATTTGGCTCGTACCCGTCAGAACCCTAGAATGGACGAGCTTCGATTCTCCTTCCTGAATAGTGAAATCGACTTCGAATGCCTCCGGTGCTCAGGCACTGTTCTTGGTGATTTTGACTTAAAAACCCACGAATTTGGGTGAAGATGGAAGAGGGAGGGTTGAGGAAGAGGTTGCAGGTGTTGTATGGTGATGATTTGACGGAAGAAATGGCGAAATTTGCCGAAATTTGTTGGGTTGAGTGTGCGGGTGCTAGGACCGACGGGAAGGAAGCTTTCCTTCCTTTTTCTTTTTCCCTTCTTCCCCTTTTTCTTTTCTCACGCCACCCCCATGGCTTCTTTTTTTCTTCTTTTCTTTTAGCCAATGTCGTGGCTTTTTCTTCTCCTTTCATTTTTTTTTTTAGCAACACAACTTCAAACGTCCGTAATTATACCGTTATAATCCGGACTCGCAAACGATTTTTAAATAATTAATGTGTCCGTAATTATGCATTCGTGATCTCAATATCTATTCAACAATATAATTTGTGACCCCGAATGGTCTACGGATTTTAAATAATTAATTTCCCAAAAAATATAAAATCTCGATAATACCAATACGTATAATATAACAGTGAAATTCAGGAACGGGATTTCACAATGTAAAAGTCTGGTAGTTGTGATGATGGTGTAAGGTAACAGTCAACACTATCATAGTTGGTGGCCTACCACTAGGCACTAGGCACCAGCAGTGTATGTGGTGTTGGAGGGAGGAGGGTTATCTCCCCTCCTAATCTCTCTCTCTCCTTTCCTACCCTTCTACTTGAACGGTTAAGGTTAAGCCACGTCAACATCTTATATCAATTTTTTTTATAGAGACAATAAGACAAAAACAATGTGTGAGAGAGGAGGGGAGGGAAGGAAATGGAAATATGAAATGAGAGAATCTTACTCTGGGTTGGAGGGGTTTAGGTTTGTCCCAAATCAACTGTTAAGTTCAGGATTATGGTCATATTATTGCATAGAAAACGATCAACACACAAAGACAAGTATCATCGTAACAAATAAATTAATTGAACAAGTAAAAATGTTGCATATTTGAATTTTGAGATCAATTAATTGTATAAAATACACCCGAGCATATTACATCCCACCTTAATAATCTCATAAAGACACATGCAAAATACTAAAACAACAAAGTATAAAGTACATTCAATTTTTTAGTAGAGGGATAATTTTGGCGAGTAAGATGGTTAGTTATTAAAAGGGAAATAAATGGTAAAAATCAAACCCACAAAATAATATATAGGCATGATTACTTATCCATTGCAATAAATATCCATTGCAATAAAGTGTCATTTGCATAAACTGTTAACTACCTCATTATTGTTTAACTTGATCGTTATATGACACCTACATGCAAGAATAATATAAAATAAACCTCACCACTTTCCCCCTCACCGCCAACATTTTGTTCGGTTTCTTGTTCGTTGTTATCCATCCCTTGGTCCTCATCCATGACAACATCTCCATCTTGGTGGACACGGCCGTCCATTTTAACTTATATTTAGTAGCGGATTCAGGATTTTAATATTTTTTTGTTATAATATAAAAGCTCCAAAAAAAATTATATTAGATGAAAATAACATTAAAAAAATAAACAAACTACAACTTTTCACTCATAATTTTTGTGCAAATACAAGCTACTAAATTTGTTCACAACGAGCTTTAATATTCTGAAGACATGTCAAGATAGTTTCATTGTCAATACAAGAAAAAACAGTAGATTACCCTAACAGGTCAAGAGACATCAGGTGGTGGACTTGGTCCGATCTGGTAGGTGGAGAGGGAGTCTAGTGCTGCACTGCTGAAGAGATTTTTCAGTGACCCAGAACACAGAGAAATATCACATGTCATTATACAATTGGATGAAAGTTTTTTTATGCAAGCGTCATTCTAATTGTATAATAACATGTGGTGTTCCGCTCTATATTTCAGGCATATTGAAAAATCTCTCGCACTACTGGTGGTGGCCCTCAGTGGTTGGGTTGGATGGGGTGGGAAGTGATGATAACCAATTTGGTAAAGTGAAGAAGTAAATGGGATTAGATTGGAATTCATGTCTGACTAGTCAAAAGTCATTTGGCGTTTATTTATTTTTAAATGCTTTGACCTTTTGAAACTAAAAATGGTGCTACAAGCCTGCTACTAAATACTCTTTCACGTGGATGTATAAGGTCTCACGTGCTGTGATTTTTTTAATTTTTTTTTAATGGTTTAGCTCAAAACGATGTTGTTTTGGCCAAGTCATTTAAAAATAAAAAATAAAAGTCTTCTCCTACTGTTTTGTAGAACGTGCAGCAGCCATTGCTGCTCTTTTACTCCACCACAACCCATATTTGGGTGATCTTTATAGGTCCTCACAACCACTTATCTGAACTTTCGGTAATCTCAAACCATCCTGGTCCCTTAATAGACATGCCTTTGCCTACATCTCGCATTAGTCAATATCATCTCAATAATGTACTAACATGACTATAAGCTGAGCCAAATGAAAATACATTATGTAGTGCTTGTGATGCTTGTGTGATACATATGAACTGGTCTTATTAATGGACTATTGTTTTGTTATTGTGTTATTTTATGAGGTTTATTTGAATATATTGGGATACTTAAAAATTCCTTATTGATAAACAACATACAAATTAGAGCATCTCCGATAGACTCTTTAAAACAACATTAGCTATCAATTTTAGCAAACAACCAACTAAATCTTAGGTGGCTCACTTTATCATGTTATTGACAAAACCATAATCCAGAACCCAGATTGCAGCAGACCCAAACTATATCCTGAATTTCATTATGATAATAGAACAATTTCACTATCAACAATTAACAAAGTCATTCCATATAATATTATTTATCATACAAGTATGGTTGACATGCTCCAATCCCCATGTCATCTGGACATAAGGATGGACACGTGATGACCGACATCCGAGGATGACGAAAGCCATCCTAGGAACATGTAAAACATGCATGCAATTTATGCCCGAAAGATCAAATATAAATAAAAATACGTAACTTTAATAACTAGACCTAAATCTTAAGTCCAGCCTGGCAGCCTGGCAGCCTCCCCACTTCTTACAAATCGTGTTGTGCCATTCTTTATTTAAATGGATTTGGGCCCTGCCATGCCTTATTTAAATGGTTTGGGCCTTGCCACGCTCCTCATTAGAATCTGAAGCTCATGCTGCTCTCCTAGGGATGAAGACAAGTATTCGACATAACTGCTCTTCAGTCATCTTGGAGTCCGATTCAAATGAGCTAATCTGCAGCCTGTTGGGCAAAAAGACAAAATTTGGCCGAAAAGGCATCAAGCTAAACCAAATGTAGCCCTTCTTAGCCCTTTTTTTGGGACGAGCTCCTTAATTACAAAGTTGATTCAAATTCTACAGCTATATTTGAAAACATCTAATGGTAGTTTAATTAAATTAATCAATAATTTAAAACTAATAAATTCTTGAGAAGTCATGTTTAGCCCATTCGGTTGGAGATGATATATGAGTATAGCCTAACACTATTATTTGAAAATATTTATTCGTTTCGGTTGGAGGTGACCCTTATTTAAGTTTGTTTCTTCCCCCTCGGGATGGAGTGCTTTTGCCTCTGTTGTCCTTGTTGGGGTCTCCCCTGTTTAATGAAGGTTCCACTCTTCTATTCGTCCAAAAATATACCCTCTACCAGCACAAGGAGATCAAATCCTCCAAGATTTGGTTTACATTTTGTTGGTGGGGTGTTAATTAAAGAGTAACGAAACCTATAAAAATAAAATTAAGAAAGGAAACATCATTCATATTGAAACAACCTTAATATTTATAACCATTCAAAATAACAAAAACCTGAACCGCACAATGACAGTATGCAACGGACATCCTAAAAGTCTTTCTTCATATATCGAAACCGAGCAAGAAGGCCGCATACCATTTAACAGTTAGATATGTTTGAGGACAAAACAAAACCAAAAACAGCAGCATAAACAGTACTTTCAAAACAGGATAATTAAAAACTGCCTCAAAAAGAGAACCGGAACAAAACGTGAGCTCTTCAGAGAAGATCGGCAACATTCGATGGGAGCTCCTCGATCACCACATTGTAAAACCTCTGGATGTCATAGAGCATTCTCTCGTCGTCCCTTGTCACAAAGTTAATAGCGACACCCTTTCTCCCAAACCTTCCACTTCGTCCAATACGATGAAGGTAGTTCTCGGGTTGAGTTGGCAAATCATAGTTTATTACGAGAGATACCTGCTGCACATCGATACCACGAGCCAAGAGATCAGTGGTGATGAGAACACGGGATGAGCCAGATCGGAATTCACGCATGATGATGTCACGAGTGTTCTGGTCCATGTCACCGTGGGTGGCGGAGACAGTGTGGTCGCGGCTTCTCATCTTGTCAGTAAGCCAGTCCACCTTGCGCCTGGTGTTAACGAAAATGACACTCTGGGTGATGGCCAGGGTCTCATACAGATCACAAAGGGTCTCAAGCTTCCATTCTTCTTTATCGACATTGACATAGAACTGCTTGATACCCTCAAGGGTGAGCTCATCACGCTTTACCAAGATCCTCACGGGTTTGTTCATAAACTTCCTTGTGATTTCCAGGGCTTCAGGTGGCATGGTAGCAGAAAACACCCCAACCTGAACCTTTGATGGCAGGAGCTGGAAAATGTCGTAGATCTGACCACCAAAACATCATATGTAATTAGGAAAACATTGAAGACAAAACAGTAATAGTGGTCCTAAGAAAGACACCACCTTAATACAAGTAACCAACCTGATCCTTAAAACCACGAGAAAGCATTTCATCAGCCTCATCCAATACAAACATCTTGATGTAATCTGGGCGAAGTGACTGCCTTCTCAACATGTCAAACACACGACCAGGGGTTCCAACAACAACATGAACACCAGCTTGAAGAATGCGCTGATCCTCACGAACACTTGTCCCACCAACACAAGCATGAACCTTTACACCAAGGTAGTCACCAAGTGCTCGCATAACCTTCTCAATCTGCTGTGCCAACTCCCTGGTAGGTGCCAAAACCAAAGCCTGGCACTGGACAACACCATAATCAAGTTGCTGCAAAATCCCCGAGCAAAAGGTTGCTGTTTTCCCGGTTCCGGACTGAGCCTGTTGAATCACATCAAGGCCTTTGCAGAATGGAACAATTCCCCTTTGCTGAATGGCAGAAGGCTTCTCAAACC
The DNA here is from genome assembly GCA_963082935.1 of Malus x robusta. Lineage (NCBI taxonomy): Eukaryota > Viridiplantae > Streptophyta > Magnoliopsida > Rosales > Rosaceae > Malus > Malus x robusta. Next base: position 16,518,173 of record OY720335.1, read on the forward strand.
CTTCAGAATAAAAACAAAATTATACATTGAGACTTTTAAAGATGAATATAACTATAAAGAAACATTCTTTAATAAACGTTGCAAAAAGAGAATTCAAAATTCAGAAATTGAACATGAATTCCTACAGCAGTGAGATAAATTAACAACTACACAAAAGAGAAGCATCCTACGAAACAAAAGACAACTAAATAATGAACACAGCTGTACCTACCATACGCATAAATGCCTCTCAGAAGATTTTCCTGCAATCCCATGGCATCAAAACTTTCAAAAACTTCATCATACGATGTGAAGAAATCTTGCCCATCAGTTGAGAGCCTAAAAAGGTTGTCAAAACATTAATGGCGACAGCAAATCATACTATGATAAATTATCTTCCCCCAACAAACTTAACCAATAACATAAAAATAAATACCAAGCAAGACACTTACAGCTCACTCATCTTAGTATCATACTGTTTTGCATCAAACTGTGATCCCTCGGGTGCAACACCTGCCATGACTGCAGAAAGAATTCCATTTAAAACTTTAAGGATCATAAAATCCCAAAAGAATACAATGTTTTGAAATGGGATAATTTCCGAAGCATACACATAAAACATGAGACAATTAATATGCACATATTACTCTCTTCACAATATATATGAAAATCAAAGGCTTACCAGAGATGTGAAAGAACATTATTCAAAATAATATAACAGAAGGGCCAAACTTGTTAACCAAATAAAAAGGCGGGCAATCATTTACTCCTGTTTTAGTCTTCGGATCAGCGTTTTGAAAAGGGCAGATGCCCGTTTGCTATCCAGAGAACGAACCCTCAAGCAAACAGACACCTCTTTGCCCACTCCCCCAATAGTCAAAGAAGTTCCATACCACAATACTTCCACAAAAGGTAACGCGTAATATAACTCTTTATGTAAACATAGCCAGATAAAATTCAGAATTACAGTATCTACTAAATCAACTTTCACACTCAAATTGGGATATTACAATACAATGATTTCGATGCCAGAGCAGGAAAAAAAAAACATTAAAGCGAAAAGCTTTTCATCCCCAACTCCTAAACAACATAATTTTCTTCACAGAAACAAAAAGAGTGACCAAAGATACATCAATAAAAATAGGATAAACTGAAACTTTTTACTAGCGTAACAAAACTAATCACTCGCTAATGGGTCGCTGAGAAAACAGATGAATCCTCAACTTTCATATTCGAATTGGCTCCAAACACGTAAAAAATCCATAAAAGGTTAATATGCTAACATCATATTTCCCGCTACTTTCTCGGGAAACAAACGGACCGCCATTGAAATCCATCCGTCACAAAAACAACGCAACTTGCAAACATATCGAGCAGATGGATCCAGAGCCATAACACGATTAAAACCCACAAACCAATCACCAAAACGAATAATTCCCCCCGACAATACCAATCAAATTAACAACTTTTCAACCAGACATATAGATACACAAGAATATATACAAACATATGAGAGAAATAGCGAGAGAAAGAGAGAGAGACCTGATGATGTTGACGAACGCTGGAGAGAGAGAGAGAAGAGCAGAGGACAACTGGAGGTTGCTAAAAGAGAGCTAGGGTTTCCCAAACTCCTCGGATCTGCGCCGTGGAGTTTGAAAGTAGGCGAGTGATAAAAAGAGGCTGGGTTTATACTCTCACTCTCTTTTAGGTTTTAGGTTTTAGGTTTTGGTCTTTCCCCGCTGCAAATTCCGGATATGCCCTTGGGCTTCTCCTCGTATCTCCAACTCCCGGGGCCCGTTTCGTCACTTGCCAAAATTTGCATCCAAGTGGTTAAAGAAAACTTTGCAACTAGTTTACCACTTATGTTCTTTTTTTCCTTTTTTTTTTTAATCACGAAATTGTTGTTTATTGTGAAATTAATAATCTTGGCATTTTGGTAACACATGAAATTCTTCTCTAGCTAAATAGAAAAGAAGAAGAATTTAATTTTTGTTTGATCACATTACTGTAATCTATAAATTCACTTATATTATTACAGGTGTTATTATATTTTAAATTGTAAATATTTATTTAATGTGTGCTCTAGTAAGTGGATTGTTACCATTCAAGTGCACCATTTTTTAACTTGAAAATCAAGTTACCAAAATACAAGATTAAAAGCCAAATATTATCATGAATTAAATATAGGATAAATTGCTGATTTAGTCCCTAAATTATTACTGAGTGAAAATTAGGTTCCTAAATTATTTTTTCCCAAAAAAATCAATTATTAAACTAATACAAATCAGCCAATAATATCCCTAACATTAGATTTGAAGCTATTCTATTTAATCTTTCATCAATTTAAGCCACGTGACTTGCATGTGATGTACTTAGAGGGTAGATTGGTAGTTTTTCGTAGTTTAAAGACCTATTTTTTCAAAAAAAAAAAATAGTGTATAGAATTAACTTTGGAGGATAAATTAGACATTAGATTCGCAACCTATATGCAACTTTAAGTTCTTATAGGCAAGCAAATGATGGCATTATCCTCTAAAATATGTTATGTGACTTAAGTTCACGAAAAATTGGATAAAATAGTTTTCAATATCACAAGGATGTAATTAAGTTTTTATGAATTTAAGACTTATTTTACCGAAAAATAATAATTCATGAACCAAATTTTCATTAAGGTGATAATTCAAGGACCTAATTTTTATTGAGATGATAATTCAATAACTAAATCAGCAGTTCACTCTTAAATATATGATAGGAGACTAAGGCCAACTCTAAGGGTGAGACCCAAACCCAAATATTTGTGTTTCAAAACAAAAAATGTCTCCCAATGGTGAGACCTAAATCCAAAAATTTGGCTTTTAACCCAAACGAAAACCCAAATTTGGGTTTATATTTGCTTGACCCAAATGTTGGGGACCCACCTTTTTTTAACGGGCAGACGATTTTGGCTAGTGGCCAAACTGGTGGTCAAAGGTAATGGTAAAAAACTAAGCCTTTCGATTTCTAGGCCGTGGTCCACGGTTCATATTAAAATTTGTTTTCTTTTGGGTAATCTTTTGAATTTGATCTCACAGTCCATATTTATTTTTTCAAATCCAATGGAAAAAAAGTATCCAACAGCTGAAATTTAAATCTAACGGTCAAAATAAGAAAATAATTTTTTAAATATATCTACGTTAAATTTTTTTCTCACACTCTATATGTACTCATTCATTTGTTGGCTGAGTGGTTGGTTGGTGTGACTTGTTCGGTTTTTTTTTTTTTTTTTTTAATTTTGGCGAAATTTAAATATTTTTAGGTTAAAATATGATGACCCTGTCCCAATTTATTATATAATTTTTTCCTTGAGCGTGTAAAGTGACGAATATGCACTCGTTGGCTAAGCGATGTGGATGCATATATGTAGTTTTAAATTATTATTTCCGATGTCGTAATTGAATCGTACTCAACGTTGAGAGTGTGTTGAAGCGAGTTAGAACCGAATTGGAGCCGTAACGAAAAAGTTACGATTATTTAGGTGCGTAAATGGGCAAATTATGGACCAAATATATGAGCTTCTATTTCTTTTAGCCCAATTAGATCATTTGTTTTTCTTCTTTTGGGCTAATTAAAATTAGCTCTATCTCGCTCTTAGCCAATCAGAACACACACACACACTCACTCTTCATTTTCTCTCTCATTCTCGACTCTTCTCCCTTCGTACACTTGAGACACCCCACATACACAACCATTATCAAACTCACACGGATCGAACTTTTGGAAACCACCACCATCCTCCTCTCGACCACACGATCACCACCATACCCTTAGTTTTCCATTTTGGTGAGTTTTCGCTCGGAAACTATAAGCTCTGACGAGGAGTTAGTTTGCTCCGACATGATCACGAATGATTTACAAGGTTTTGAGGCTCGGTATGGTCTCTATGCAACTTCCCTAGCACTTCAAAGTAGATTTGGAGTGGAGTGGACGGCGAAATAGGTGAGTTCGAAAAGTTGCAAAGTTGGCCGGATTTTCCAAGGAATTTTCTGATAGTTTTTCATTGGATTTTGGACTTCTAATAGGTATGGACATGTTCTACTCTTCGAGACCTTCAAATCCATATAAATTTCATGGATTTTGGTTAAGAAATGAAGTAGATATAAAGCTTTGAAAATTTTCCAGAAATCGGCATGTGCATACAGCGACTAACGGCAGAGGCTAATGGGTGACCAAAGAAGAAGGTATATTTCGTTAACCTTAATAGAATATTCTAACGGCGTTAGGTAACGCCGTTACCATTTAACAAAATATTCCGCCTATTTTGACGGAATATTCCTAACGCCGTTAAGGTTTCCGTCAGTGTGCCGTGCACGTGCCTGCGCGAGGCCAGCGCGTCCAAAGTCCAAAATTCTTTCGAAAAAATTTGTGTGGGTTCTTATCATCGAGTAGATCATTTTTCGTATATTCAAACCTTACATTTGAGCAAACTATGAGGAGTTATTCCTGGATTTCGTATATGTGCTAATTAATTAACGTAAAAATAGTTGTATCGCATATAGGTGAGACAAACCCCAAGGACGAGCTTGGACAAGCAAAGCTAGGGGGCTATGATCCTGCTACTTATCAGTGAGTGTGCATTTGTTTTCTATATATATAGTTTCCATAAACGTTTTTATATGGAACTATGCTTTGCTTGCCATGTCGTAAATAAGTTACATTTTAAATATTGCATTGTTACACTTGTGAATTGTATTGTGTGATGCTGCAGAGACTCAGGTAAGCTTCAAGTGAGTATTATGTGATTGAATAGGTTGTATTGCATTGGTATGCACACATTTATTTAGAGCTCATCATGGTTGCACCCCGGTATCAGTGCTCCCACCAGGGACTAGGGCCAGCCTTCACGTGATTGTTCACCTCCTGCACTGCACGCTCACCTTGGATCCAAGTTTGGTGTTAGACTGTCGTACAAACCACAATAGGTGATTCCGACTTGTAGGTGACCTGTGAATTATCGCACAGCTTTTATGTGATCATAGCACTTGAGCGTACATATTTATACTCAGCTTGTCGTACAGGTCACACTAAATGACTCTAACTTGTGTGCTAGCCTATATTGATGAGCTACAGGTCCAATCGTACAGGTCACGTTAGGTACTCTGACTGGCGTACTATTTTATATTGGTTTCACACCTGGCTTACATTTATTATTGCTGAGATATTATGACATGGCATACTTCAATTTTCGCTGCTCTTGTGCATTGGTTTTCATACCTATGTAGTAATATTTTCTGGAAACTATACGGATTTTACGGAGAGGGGTTATTATGTTCATAAAGATAAATATGTTTTCAAACGTTTTGTTTTTGCCCACTCACCCTTCTATTTTGTGCCCTTCCAGGTTCTAGGTAGCTATTCATCTTTGGTGGCTCAAGGACTACTTGGCGATTCTGACGTTCTACCCTCAAAGATCTTCTCCCCATTTGCATAATTAGTACTTAGTTAGTTCGACTGCACTTTCGTTTTACCTATACTCTGATATGCGTGTATCTTATACTTGATCACTTTCACACACTTACATATTATCTCTAGTTAAATAAGTTTAGTTTTGGTTTTTATTTATTTGCATTTTCTTATTATTATCACTTATGTTGCACACTTGGTTATGTCACCCTCACGTGACGCCCATCACGTCTCGACTCCGGTCGGGTTGTGTTATGAAACATTCGTAAAATTAAATTGAGATAACTTAACTCAAAGTTACAAAAAATATCCTTACAAAAAAAAATTAGGGTTAAAACCATCCCACAACAATTAATACATTTTAGGCCCAACCTAAATTATGTCTTTTAGTGGACCTAAATATTTGGGTTTGAGTTGGTTTAAGGAGAGAGATCCAAACCAACAAAATATCGCAATGTCTAAACTAGCCTTTGTGGACCATACGTGCAAACCAATGCAGATCGTTGGATATGATTTCAACGACTGAGAACAAATCAATCAAAGCAAACTCTCTGGGTCTCTCCTCTCTCTCTGTTCCCCATCTCTTTTTCTTTCCCTTCTTTCTCTACTTCTCTTGATCTTTTCTTAGTCCCTATCTTGCAGACATATCACAAACCACCATCAGCCCTGCTTCATCGTTGTTGCCACGTCACAAACCACCACAACAATCCGACTACCTCTAAAAGCCCAATCCAACTTCCTCTCCATCTCTCAGTCCAACTTCCTCGGCTATGGCTCGCATGGCCATAAGAGTCGTGAGGCCAGAGCAGTTCTAATGTCGCAAGGTCTTCTTGACTCCTGTCGTAAGCCTTCTGCTGGAAATGTGTCCAAAAGGCAATCATGTAATGATACTTCACAAACATTTCACATATTAAACTAAACTAGTTTAATCTAAGGACAAAGATTATTGTTTAAAGTCGTCTCATAAATGTTATACGCTTAAACAATAAAGTTCAAGGAATATGTAGTAAAGGGATTGTGATCTAAAGAAGTTAGATTCATGAGACAGTTCTCTTTCATACATATATCCTAAATGTTTTTTTTTTTTTAACAAACGATAATATCTATATTAAGGGGAGGGGAATGAGCTTAGCATTTGGTGAGAATTGAACCTAAAACATCTTACTTACAAGTGAAGAGAAATATTACTGGATCGTAGTATTAAGTGGCAGACCAAATTATGTTGGAAAGTGAAATTCGTGGCGACAATTGAGATTATATGCCAAGTGAAGCTTGGCTCAAACTATAGAGATTAAACTATAACATTATATGGAAAGTTAGTCCCTAAATGTGAGAAACAGAATATTCAAACCACTCCAAAGATTGGTCAAATGAGCAATGGATTTTGGCTCGTTTAAACATGAACAACTTAAAACAAATGGGCCACCAATGCTTTTAATTGTTTATTGGAATGTATTGGCTGTTGGGATTATTCTAAATCTTTGGTTCTGATTGGAATGCGTCAACTTTGATTATCTATTTCAAAAAATTACTAATAAAAATGTACCTAAAGGAAATTCCAAATTGATCATCTAAGCTGTTGGAATTAAATTCGCGCATTGCCGTGAGACGTGGAAATACACAAATCCGAGTAATTTGTTAAGAATAAACAACCGTGAGCTAGCCGAAGATGAAGGGGGTGTACCATCAAAGACTCTCCGATTGTCAAGTTAGTAAGCAATATAAGACTTAAGCAATGGACAAGGTAATAAGTATGTGTTGGGGCCAAAAATCTCACGTGCAAGCCCAATCACACCTCAAAGCCCGATTGACATAAAAATACCTCGAGTCAAGCTTAAATCCATGTAAAGTTGCAAAATTGAGAAGGAAAAATATTTACAATCACGCGATGTTAATAAAATAATAATTTATGGGTTGAACATTTGTATAATTGCGCTAAGTCCATGCACATGTGTCACGCCAACGACTGTGAAAATTTTGAAATAGGTCCCTCACCCTATTTCATATGCAAAAAGGAGAAAAAAAAAACGAAAAACTCAAGACGAGAGAAAGGGGAGTGAACGATTGAGAAAGAGATGTAGAAAGGAAGAGGATGTGGATGTGAGGCACGATAGGTGAAAATGATGGAAGGTTTTACGCAAGAATTTTTTTTTTTTAATTTAATCACTTTGCAAAATTATTGTTTTTTGGTGTAACAACAATTATTTAAGTTGACAACTTTGGGCTCGTTTAGATGTACTTTTAAAATGACTGAAAGTGCTTTTAGAGAAAATATTTTTTGGTTCCTAAAGCACTTAAAGTGTTTTCTGGAAGAAGCACAAACTAGTGCTTCTTGCAGAAAGCACTTTAAGTGATTTTCTAAATTTCACTTGCATTTTTAATAAGGATTGGTTCCAAAAACATTTTCGTCAGAAGTGCTTTTAGTTATTTTAAAAATACATTCAAATGAGCTATTAATCTACTATAAGATTAATCTGATGACTCATATATAAGAGGAGCTCACAGCTTCAAAATAAAGACTTTATAAGAGCGGTTTTGGATCTGAAAAATATCACTAGAGTCTAGGATAGAGTGATTCAAACACTAAACAAAGATACCATGCGTATTTTTTTTCTTTCTTTTTCATTTTCCATTTTGGCCGCAATAAAATAGTATTCATTTGGGGCATAATATTCAGTTATTCACACAAAATAACCCTATATTTATAGAGAGGTGTTATTGGCACTTTAAAAATCTTATTCTACACTCCTCACAAGTGTATTTTTCTTTTCAAATATAGAAAGTTAGGAGTGTAGAATGAGAATTTTGGAATGTTAATAACAATTTCCTATTTATATTTATATCTCTTCTATACTAATTAATAAAACACTCATTGTCAACCAAAACAATATGAAATTACCAGTTTAATCATCTAATTAAAACAAAACATGAATAAGAAATATGAGGCAGAAATATAATTTTACACAACCAAATTTTGCTATTTTTTTTTTCAAAACCTCACCTACATGTAATCCTAACATATTTCAAATTAACCAAAAAAAAAAAAAAAAAAAAACTTCCCACTCTCATATTGGTCTCTTTATCTCTCATTCTATTTCAAAAAAAGTAAATTATAGTTATGGTTCCTTAACTTTAACTCAATTGGAGCAATGGTCCCTCAACTTTAATTCAACTGGAGAAATGGTCCATTAACTTTAACCCAATTGTAGCAATGGTCATTCCAACATAACTTGTTTTGACAAAATTTTTGATTTAGTTGACAAAAAGGACAATAGTTACACACTTTGATGAGTTGAGGAACTCTAATTGTATAAATGGTTATTCCAACATAACTTATTTTGACAAAATTTTGACGAAATTGATAAAAATGACTATAGCTACATATTTTGATAAGTTGAGGGACCAATAATAATGGATTTTTAGTTGAGAGACCGTTGCTCAAATTTGATTAAAGTTGAGGTATCATTACTGCAATTTACTCATTTCAAAAAAAAAAAAATATTCTAACCCAAATGCTAGTTAATATTTAGAACAGTTCCACTGGAGCAAGAAAAGGCCAGCACCCAGTGGAAAAAATAGGCTGGGACTCAGCCGATCCACTCCAACCCATGTGTTTGCCTAGCACCCAACCCAAGTTGGTCTCCAGACCAGCCCATTTTTGACAAACCTTGGGATCGTGCCATTTGTGTTGTTGCGCCTGGCGTGTGTTTTACACGCGAGCGTGGGCGCGAGTAGCAGACAACAAAATCAGCGGCGCAGGCGCACTAACATCTCCCCAGGGTGGGCGACATGACCCAATTTCTGCCGTTGGATTTCCAACGGTAAAAAAAAATTGAATTTCACTTTTAAACTGAACCGTCTGATCACAAATCAACAGTCCACGTTTTTCCTCAAGAAAAAAATTAAAGTTAGAAATTAAAAATAAAATGATTATTTTATTATTATTTTATAATAAAAAAAATAATATTTTAATAAAATTGATTGAACTATTTTTTGTTAGAGGTGGAGATGCTTTTTCTATTTTTGTTAATTGAGGTCTATTACTGTTCACTTAAGTGTGATAAATGAGCCGGTGCTGACGCAAAGCCTATTTGGGTGGGCTGGGTGCTGACGCGGGTGGAATTGCTCTTATATATACACAATTTGCAAAGCCAGTGCGATCTGTTTCGATCATTGAACCCTAAACTCCACCGGTTCCTCTTCCATTTCCACTGATTTCTCGGGTACTGTTTGTTTCATCAGTTTGATACCAGACAAAAATGACTTACGCATCTCGTATCATCAACCACTCCAAAAAGGTGCGCCTCAATTTTCACCATTTTCCCCATCTCTCGTGAACTTAGTGCTATTTTTTACTCTTTTTTGCGTGTTAATTGTCAGAATCTTGTTTAGGCATTGATATTCTGGGTTTAGAGCCTGTTTGGTTAATGGGATTGTGGCCAAGCACTTGTTTTTACTGTTTAAATTCCACAAATCTTGAATCTCAGCCCTGTTTGGTATTGAATTTACCGCCGTTAATTCACTTGAATATTTGTAGTCACCAGATGGGATAATGATTGGATGAATCTGTTTATACTTCACCATTCTTTTCCTTTATTTTTCGGGTTACTCGAAGTTCGGTAGCAAGTAGGAAATGTAATTTAATTTATTTTCTTATGAGCTTCTGTTTGATTGTTGAAGCTAGGTGTGTGCATATAAATGGAGGTAGTGTAAATTCCGGAATTAGTTCTCAATTGGGTAATTTAGGATTACTATGTCCAGGGTGTTTTTAATTTGAATTTCACTAGTTTTGAATTGTAGGCAGAGCATCATGCTTTTGTAAATTCTAGTTTTTCACTGTATATTGTCGACATAAGTTTTGACTTTGGCTTAAAAGTTACCATGAGCCCATGACCTGTAAAATGTAGTTTTTCGCTGTGTATTGTTGACATAAGTTTTTGAATTTGGCTTAAAAGTTACCATGAGCCGATGACCAAATGTTGATTACAAGCTTACGTTGCCCAGATAACATAGGCAATTATATAAATATGCTCTTGTCTTTTGTTTTTTTTTTCTATTCTTTTTGGTGCTTTATATCATTGATTTAGATATATTTCAAGCATTAATCTATGAAGCTGATGTTTTCTATGTTATCACGACGTTTCTTTACATATAATTTTGTACTATATTCGTGTTCACTGCAGTTACGGAATGCTCCTAACTTACTATGGCAAGAGCAAGCACACTTGGTTCGTTGGTTTTCACATGATGTTCAACCCTCTAGTGGTAAATTAAATGGAATGCCTTTTTTGTGTTGTGTGTGTGTGTCTGTGTCAAGAGCTATTTTTTCCTTTCCATCTGTTATGCTAATCTTGCATATCATTGAAACAGAAGTTGCTATTCCAGATAAATTATGCTAATTAATCCAATTGATGATGTCTATATGTTTTTTCATGAATATGTCCTTCGGACCTGATGATTCAATATTAGAGGATTAAATACAGTGATGTTGTAAATATGAGATTGAAGCTGGTCTTTTGTTATCTATTTATGTTGGTTTTCCGTGTGAAATTGAAAACTGGTTGACGTGATGACTTGACTCCGTGTACTTAACATATATATGTGTATTCAGTTGGACAATACTATGTGCAATTATTTTCAGTTACATTTCCTTATCATGCTTAAGCTGGAGTCCAGGGTTTTCCTAGTACTGATTTTGTTAAAGGTATCTTGTTGTACAATGTGTGACACAAGATCTGTGGCATCTGTTGAATGCAACAAGACACTTGGGTTTTTAATTATGCACTTAAATGCTTCTTAAAATTTGTTTAGCTGATTTAACAATCAATTTTTGCTTCAGATATATTGAACGTTCATCGCCACAGTTATGTGCCTTCAGAAAGAGCATGCGGTTCTAGGTCTTTCAGCAGTAGCACTGTAAGTTAAACTGGTTTTTATCATGTTAATAATAGGAGAAATATTATAAAATGTCCCATCTTTGCTTCTTCCTTTTTTTTTTTATCTTGTCACACACTTTTAAATGAATTGTCACTAGTGAACTTTGTATGAATTATAACGCTGTCACCTGTCATGTTTTGCAGAAGTCAGTGTCAGGTACATTTACCAGGGATATCCCAATGACAAGGAAACTAGGAAGTTCAATTTCTGGATCGGTATTCAACAAACAGCTTTCATGGTATGCTGTGATAGATTTTGTTACTTTGTCTGTGTGTATGTGTGTACAACTCTTGTTTGATGCATCTATTTTTCCCTATATCAGTATTCAGGTGCAGTTGAGCAGAGGCTTGTCATCTGATGCAGGTATGCCTCTTGGTGTTTTGCATCTCGATAATTTCTTTTTGTATTTTTATGTCCTTGAGTGCACATTGGCTTTTGCCTCTCTGAATAGGCTAGTATGATGATGGACTTCATGTCGCTATAAGAGCTTGCTTCAATGATACAAGTTTACAACATAGAACTATAACAACTTAACTATTTGTTCATAGATTTCTCGAACTCATCCGTGCTAGAAATTGAAAGTGTAATATTGTGATCAATCACTGTGGCTTTGTAGTTTCTATTTTTTTTCATTTCATAACTCTATTTGGATATTTTTACGGTTGAGGGTGGGTACTAGTTATTAATCTCCTAATAATGATTTCTGTATTATATTTTTTTGATCCCTGCTGCTTTAATTCATAGAGAAATAGTTTTCTTAATGTGATACTATGATTTATTGTGAATTTATTATTTCACTAGTTTTGGGCATTGAAGTGATTTGCATCCCTTTTTGAAGTGTGATCTTCTTTATTTTGCACTCTTCCGTTAATTTGGTAATCCTCAAACATGTTATTTAGAGTTATATGATCATCTAACTCGTCAAGAAACATGTGCACTTCAGGCCTCCCTCCACACCAAGAAATTGGGATGCCTTCTCTTTCACCCACTATGTCTGAGGTATGTACTGTTTTGAAGTTATTGGATTATCATACCTTTGAAAATTTACCGCTCCATTCTAAGTCATCATTTTTTTTTATTTGTAGGGTAATATTGCTAGGTGGCTGAAGAAAGAGGGTGATAAAGTTTCTCCTGGTGAAGTTCTCTGTGAAGTTGAAACTGTAAGTGTTCTGTACTTTACATCCACTTACCTGTTAGCTCTGTTGATTGAGTAAAATGAACATCTGTTATTGTTATGTGCTTCTTTTTATGATGGAAGCCTGACATGTACCTCATCCAATGACCTGTTAAGGATAAAGCTACAGTGGAGATGGAATGCATGGAAGATGGTTATCTTGCCAAGATTCTACGACCAGATGGGACCCAAGGGATCAAAGTTGGAGAGGTATTGATTCTAGTTAACTGTTATGGGGCTTGGGTAGATTTATATTTCGTCTTTCCTTTGCTTGTGGTTGGTTGTGTTGGACTGATTAATAACGTGGATAAATTAGATTGAATAGAAAGAAACATCTTGATATAATATGAGCACTTGCTAATGGTTTTGGCACATAGGTGATTGCAATAACTGTTGAAGAGGAGGATGATATTGCAAAATTTAAAGATTATACACCATCGGCACCTGCAGCAGCTAAAGAGGCTTCTGAGCCTACCCTGCCCAAAAAAGAGGTGGTTGCAGAACCAGTGCCAGAGCCAAAGGTTTCAAAGCCCAGTGCAGCTCCTGCTGCTACCCCTTCTGGAGATCGCATATTTGCAAGTCCTTTGGCAAGAAGTTTGGCTGAAGAGCACAAGGTATGCCATGCAGAATTCTATGGCTGAATTATTATCATTTGATGGTAGGAAACACTTACCATCATGCGCCATTTCTGACTTCTGTGTTTTCTAGGTTCCCCTCTCAAGTATCAAAGGAACAGGTCCTGATGGAAGCATTGTGAAGGCTGATGTTGAAGAGTATTTGGGTATCAATATTATTACCCAAAACTCGTGTTAATACTTTTGTTATTCTTTGCTATGTTATTATGTATTTTTTTGTTGATTTCGTCTTGGACCTTTGTCTACCATTTTTCTTTCGGTTTAAAAAAAAAAAAAAAGCCAATCCAGCTGATGGTTATAAATTGTGTTTGATCTTTTGCTTTTGTTTTCTCATGATTATGTAGCTTCTCATGGGAAGGAAGCTCCTAAAGCTAAGGGTGCAGCACCTGCAGCATTAGATTATACCGATATCGCCCATTCTCAGATACGGAAGGTAATATTAGAAGTAATGATTGTACTTGTTTTATGTCATAATTAATTGAGAGGATGCAATGTAAATTTTTTCTAAGTAATATCTAGGCTGATATCTTCTGTTTGTTTTGTGTTAGAGAGATTTGCATTTGTAAATTGTATCAATTCAGTCCTCACTACTTGCTTATTTCTTCGATGCACCTGAAGTACTATCTCTGAAAATTTTAAATACGTTTATTTGGTTTGGTTCACTTACGCTTTTCAAGTACTTTTCATCTATTAATTGTTTAATCTCTGTTGTGAACTTTACTTTATTCTTTCTAAAGCTATAGCTGGTATGATTTTTGCAGATCACAGCTTCAAGATTATTGTTCTCAAAGCAAACAATTCCTCATTATTATTTGACGGTAGATACATGCGTCGATAGACTCATGGAGTGAGTATAAGTTTCTTAAACATTTTAAAATTGAACTAACTGCATAACTTTGGATATGTTTAACTCTTGTTTATCTGCAGTTTGAGAGGCCAACTCAATGCATTACAAGAGGCATCAGGTGGGAAGCGGATATCTGTTAATGATCTCGTAATTAAGGTACAAGATTCTTCCTTCACTGAAATATTTGAGCGGCCAATTATGGTACAAATTTCCCCCCATGGTAAGACCAATGGAAGTTATGAGGTGCTTAAGTGCAGAATGGGATAACGGGTTCTTTTGATCTGTAGAGTTATGGAATGAAATCTCACGATTATCAGAATGACTTTTAGTCTATCATAAAAGGTGTCTCGAGGGGGAGACTGAGTTCTAGAGATAACTAGAACCTTGTTAAGTTATGAGAGTTCTTGTAAGAGAAAATAAAAATCAAGTATACTGGAGGTATATGGTACCTTTCCAACTGTAGATTCACTCCAATGTAACTATTATTGCAGGCTGCTGCTTTGGCTCTTCAAAAGGTTCCTCAATGCAACAGTTCATGGACAGATGACTACATCCGCCAGTGAGTTTAGATACAAACATTTCTAATTAGGTTTCCATATTCCACCTGAAGTAAGTTGTAACATTCCTTTACGGTTTCTATTCTCAGGTTTCACAACGTGAACATTAATGTTGCTGTGCAGACAGAAAATGGACTGTTTGTACCCGTCATTAGGGTGAGTGATTGGCTTGGTCCTATATTGTTGAATCACTTAGTTATAACAGCAATTTGCCTGAATCTACATTGTTAAATTTGTAGGACGCAAACAAGAAGGGACTATCCAGCATAGCCGAGGAGGTCAGGCAGCTGGCCCAAAAAGCCAAAGAAAACAGCTTAAAGCCAGAAGATTACGAGGTTGATGAAATTTGTCCTTTATTGTCAGCACTGCTCTATATGATAGCCTTGTGATATTAACCTAAATTTGGTTTATTCTTTTTGCAGGGAGGCACATTTACGGTGACAAATTTGGGAGGTCCATTCGGCATCAAACAATTTTGTGCCATTATTAACCCTCCTCAATCAGGCATTCTTGCAGTTGGATCAGGTAAGGTTGGGACTTAAATCATGTTTCTTTGGACCAAAGTTGTCTTTATGCTTATTCTGTGTTTTTTTTTTTTTTCTGAGCAGCTGAGAAGAGGGTTGTACCTAGTTCCGGGCCCGAACTATACAAGTTTGTATCCTACATGTCTGTAACGCTAAGCTGTGATCATCGTGTTATCGATGGTATGTCCATCTCTAATTTCTGTTTGGAATTGAAAATCTGAATCGTTAAAGACAAAATAACAGCGCAACTCTCTCTTGTATAGGTGCAATTGGTGCGGAATGGCTAAAGGCATTCAAAGGCTACGTTGAGAATCCTGAGTCAATGTTGCTCTAAGTAGACGGGTTTTCGATCTCGGCCTCAAATAATTTTGTTTTCTTTCCCTTGTGTGATTTGTCAAGACAAGGGGCTTGAATGCTCTAATGCCCCAGCTGTTCTTCCCAATCATCGACTCGGGCTTCTCGGATGATTGTATCACTGAGGAAACCATTCTCTAGTGTTAATTAATTCATATTTGGCATAGCTTTTGAAATAAAAGGGGTTGATCATTTCAGGCATCGGATTTCGGACGAATTTTTGCCCGTATAGAGAGAGTGTATGTAATAAGAAATTTGACTCTAACCCCTATATTTTGTTTTTCCTCTGAATATTGTCAATATTTGCAAGTTTTAGGTGTGGTTTTGCTCCTACTGATGGCATGAAAAACTCTACATCTTTTCGCGAGCTACGACACGGCAGTCGCAAATGTACCTCAACTCTCAAACAGGTGAACATAAATGGACGGCACCCATGTCTTCGTGTCGTGCGTTTTAAACATAACAATTGTGGCGGATGTGGGGATGTCTCACATGATATGTTTAAAAGTTGAACGAGAAAACGAGATAGCTTCCACTAGGACATCCATTCATAACACAAGTTAGGAAAAGAACTTAAAACTTACGTATCCATGCTGCACACTCGCGAGAGAGAGAGAGAGAGAGAGAGAGAGAGAGAGAGAGAGAGAGAGAGAAGACGTTTCTCTCCAAAACTTGCTTTTTTTGCTCAACCAGATCCACTGCAAAAGCAAGACACAAATCTATATGGAGGGAACGCCGCAAGCATATGACAATTCCAGCATCATCGCTTTAGCAATTGTGTTGGGAGTTTATCAAACTAGTTCATAAAAATCTGTTACCATGAACCAATTTGACAAAGACTTGCATGCATTTCATAATTTGTAGACCAAACTCAATTTCTGTCTCTGTTTCAATTTCTATAAGTATGTTATCCGCCATCAACGAAAGACCATACAAAACATTACATTCCCAATCAAATTATACGAACTTCCTAAACATCCTCAAAATATGGGTGCCCTACATCACTCATCAAGTATTACTCAAATCGATATTCAGTGCAACAGAATTTCTACCCTACAAGTGCCTAACTAACTCCAGGCCTTCACTCGTCTGCAAACTCATAACAGAACATTCTACAATGCACAAATGCCAATGACTGCAATCGTAGCACGCACCCTCTCTCACTTAAGCATCAGTTTCCACATGAAAGAAACAAGTATTGAGCAGTCATCAAACAAACGATAACCAACCTCTTAAAAACCCCATTAGTAATGTGTTCTCAACTCACACATCCCTTGACAATGTTAAAGTCAGAAGTCAACACGCTTACAATGAAATAGAGAACGAACTAACCGTTGATAAGAAAGATAACAGCATCAAATGAAAACAATTCCATGACACCAACAACCACAGAATAGAAGATCACCAACAAACATTGCACATCACATGTTCAAACTATTAAAAGACCGCAAATTTAAAGAAATGCTGATATACAATGAATACCCACAAGTCTAAATGCATCCCAATGATTGGTTATCAGGACAAGTCGACAAATTAGAGTAGAAATCTTAACGAAAACTCCCGTGCTCACCTACTTGTTAATCAATAATCA
Source organism: Malus x robusta (assembly GCA_963082935.1). Taxonomy (NCBI): domain Eukaryota; kingdom Viridiplantae; phylum Streptophyta; class Magnoliopsida; order Rosales; family Rosaceae; genus Malus; species Malus x robusta. Next base: position 16,535,210 of record OY720335.1, read on the forward strand.
ATTCCATATAATATTACCAAACACAGCAACACCATCTTCATCATGCATTGCCCAAATATTTGCAGTTTATCATCGCCTCCGATTCCTAATGGGACGGACTACCAAAATTGCCGAAAACTAACCAAACTGAAAGAAAAAATAAATAAGCCAACAATACCACCACTCACATCAAAAGCAACCTGCCATGATTATATCGGCACGTATCGCTTGGCAGCCTGCCTTGCCGTGACGGCAACGCCAACAAGGACTCCTCCAACGGCTCCGGCCACCGCAGCCGACCTCACGCCCTTTGCAGCTCGGTAAATCGCTCCAGTGCCCAGTCCCGCCGCAACGCTATTCCAAACATCGTCGGTATCTCTGACCGCTTGAATCCCACTCTCCATACCAGCATAGATCAACCCGATCACGCCCAGCCGGTTTCCCCAAACACGACCCGTATGGCCAGAGGAGTTGAGAACCCTATTGATCCTGAGCTTGGTGGTGTCTCCAGATTCGAACGATCGAACGCCGGAAACGAGACCGGCGCCGCCGCCTCCAATAGCGCCGCCGAGGTAGGAGCAGCCGGTGTAGAAAGTGAGATTCTCGCCCCAGGAGCGACGCTGACGTTTAGCCTCTTCGATGAAGAGGAACTCCGGAGAGGTAGGGAGCTGGTAGAGGTTTCGCATGGGGACCTGGAGGTCCTGGTAGGGGTTGTAGAGGCGGGCCTTGGACGAGTCAGAGTTGGGGTCGTGATCGGAAGGGGACATGTGATGCGCCATGGCGGAGAGAGATATTGGGAAGAGGAGGAGGATTTTAGGGTTGGGCGGCGGTTAGGGTTTGATAGTGGCCTTCGCGGGGGGTGAGAGGGAGAGAGAGAGGATCCTTGACGTGTTGGCCAAATTAAACCAAAAATAAAAATAAAAAAGAAAAGGACAAAGAAAGAATCGACGAGGGCGGTGGTGTGGTGGCTTCCTGCTGAAAATTGGAATAAGAGGAAAAAGATGTGTGATTATATATACTCGGAAAATATTAACGGTTCTTAAATTCGTTTTTATAAGTAACTTACTATTATTATATGAGTTTAAATTTTAATAAGCGATATTATCTATGTTAAAGAGAATGAGATGATTTAACTTACAATAGGCTAACAATAGTATGGTTCACATTTGTTTTTAGCGAGAATCCTATCTAAAACTTCTATTTCAAAATACATTCAATGATAGTATGGTGCACTACAATTGTAGTTGGTCAGCAAAAGAATTACAGGAAAGTTAAACCTCTATATTTGTTTTACATAAATAGAGTTTATTACACATTTTCCTCATGAACTTTAGTGTTTGTTCCACTTTGGTTCTCAAACTTTTTTTCTTTCCATTGCTTCCTTACAAGTATATTTTTTTTTTTAAATATATAAAGTTGTAGTGCACAATAACATTTTTAGATGTCAATGGTATCATCCCTTGAATAGTAGAGTTTCTCATTGTGTCAAACAGACAATGATGATGCCAGTTACAAAAGTTGAAAGAACTAGTGACGGGTAGTAGATTTTCTTTTGTTCAAGCGGACCCCAATGTCAACTATTTTAAGATTGATCTTTCACGCCAACACCAAATTGTCACAGCTTTTGCTTACTACACATGTAAGACATAAGAAGGTTGGAAGTGGTTCACAGACTACTGTAACACACAAACGATGAATATTGAGACAAGATAGAAACAATTTGTGAATCATATTATTGGTCATGTTGCTTTGCGACAATATTCTTATAGTGAAAACTAGTTTTTTTTTCTTTCAATTTTTGTGCCGATTAAATAATAAACCAACTCAAAACTAACTGATCGATTAGCATAAATACCTCCTATTGCTAGTGCTGGATAAAAGTGGTAGCGTGGTAGTAGATGGAGGAATATTCTAGCCACCATGTGTTGTTTTTGTTAATTTTTGTAGCAAAAATCATTTTTTTTGTCCTTATTGCAAGGTTCTAAAAGACGTTAGGTGCTAGTCGATGATAGGAACGTATTTATGCGACTTATTTCTTTGCATTTACTTAGTTAATTTCCATTTCTTTTGGTATTTTAAGTTATTTCCAATCGGTAAAGATGACAATAAATAGCCAAATGGAGCAATTTGGAGCAGTTTTTGTCACAACCCATCCCGAATTACTACTATCGAAGATGTAAAATGACGGTCTTATCTTTGGACGTTGAAATTGTAGTGTGTGTGTGACATACCTTGGGAACTTAGATGTTAATTTTTGTAGTTTTGGATTGGTGACCCACGTGGACCACACACACACACACACACTATCCCTCTTTCTCTTTTCTCTCCTGTACTCTCTCACCCTCGGACTCACTCTCTCTCTCCCTCTCTCACGTACAGACGACACCCAAAACCCTTTCAAACTTCACGGATCGACGTCAAAGAGGTTTTAAGGAATTTGGAGCTTATAGGTAGCTTAAGGAGGTCCTCACGAGGCTAGGAGTGGTTCGTTGGAAGAATTTGGTCGTCGGAATAACGAGAATGGCGAGTTGTAGGTTTGGCCGGAATATCGAGGAGCTTTCCGGCGAATCCCGTGGGATTTAGGTCCTAAAACTGTTAATTCGCATATAGGTGAGACTTATCTCGAGGATGAGCGTGTTCAAGGGCGACTCGGGGGCTACGACCCTTCGACATACCAGTGAGTGGACTTTTGATTTTCAGTATATATTTATATACTTGATATTTTCCCAGAAAAATAAGTTTAAATGAAGTATGCCTTGAATGCCATGTGTATGAATTAATATTTCGCATACGAATTGGTATATGATGCATTATATATAATTGTGGTGTTGTGGACGCTTAGGTAAGCTCAGGTGAGTTAAGTTTGGTTATGTGAATTATCGATGTTCTGATATGTGATTGAATAATGTTGAGCTCATAAAATTGCACCTAGGGTGATTGTGATTTAGTCAGACATATGACACATGCCTGTTTATAATGTCACCTCCCGCACCATATGCTCATATTGGATCCAATTTAGGTGCACAGTCTTGTCGTATAGGCCTTTACTATGGTTCCGACTCATAGGTGACTAGCGATTTATCGCCCAGCTATTATGTGAGAGTAGTATTGAGCATAATTATATTAAACCTAGTATTGTCATACATACCTTTTCATTTGGTTCTGACTCTTGCGCAGTATAGTGCCGTATAAGTCATTGTAATGCCTCTGGCTAGATTGACTTTTGAGCTATGAATTCAGCCATATAAACTACCACAGGGGTTCCGACTAATATGTCATATTTCTTTCTACGAAAAAATATATATATTCAGCCATATAGACTACCACAGGAATTCAGCCATATATATATATATATATATATTTATGTATATGCTTATATTCTGATTCTGGGAAAACATTATACATGTTTTACAGCAAGGGGTTAGAAATGTTGATAAATGAATTGGTTTTGTAAAACATTTGTTTTTGCCCACTCATGTTTTATGTTTTGCGCCCCTCCAGGTTTTAGGTAAGCTAGATGTTGCTGGGCACGAGGATTTCGGCATTCTGACATATCAAAATTATTGTAGGACATCTTATGGTACTGTATAATTAGTACTTGTCCTACTGGACTGCACCTAGACTTTCTATGCTTTGATTAGGAGTATTTACTCTTGTATCCTACTCCTAACACTTCCTGTTTAGTAGTGCACTCTAGTAGTTTTGGTTTTTAATTATTCATATATTTCTTATCTTTATTGCTTCCGCACTGTGCATATGGCTACGTCACCCTCATGTGACGGACATCATGCCTTGATCTTGGTCGGGGTGTGTCAGAGACTATCTTTTAAAGTCAAATTTTGTGAACTGCATGACTTGGTTTGTTAACAGTTTTTTTTTTTATTATTATTTTTATTTAAATTTCTTTAACTATGGAGTCTTAGTTTATTGCCACATCAAATGATTTACAAAATGTGGTTTAAAAATATGGTTTCCTTAGGATTTTCCTTCTTTAAATCATCAATTCTTACTTTATTACTACCTCATGTGGTTTACGAAATGTGATTTTAAAAGACCATATTCTTAGCATTTTTCCGTTTACATCTCTTCATTAGATAGTTTTTCGGCCAACCAAAAATATAAAGTACACATTTCAAGGCATTTTGTACCATGATTAGTGATGCCCTTACTAATGTTATACACATAAATTTCATATTCGCCTCTTACTATTAGGCTATTTCTCACACAAATTAAACCCTATTGATGACAATTGTAGCAAAGATGTAAGTAGGGATCGTTCTAAACCGGGGATTAACTAGGGCTGCTAATCTACTCAAATTAAACTCTAAAACACTAAACTAGACTTAAAAACACAAGAATAGACTCTAAACTGACATAAGACACTCAAATCTGCAAAACTAAGTAGAATTGACTTAATTCTAAACCTAACAAGTAATTTGGACGAAATTAATACTTACTTTGACTCAAAAGATTAAAAGAAAACAGATTGTAACTTAACCAACTCAGAAAACACTTAAAAGACTCAAAACAGATTCTAGGGATGAAATTGAACGAATTTAAGACTAAACTAAGACCCAAACAATGTTTATGGACTAATCCTAACCTATATTGACTCAAAACACTCTAAAGAACCTAATTAGGTCAGATTCTGACCTAATAACACAAAACAGAAAAGGGTGTTTGATTTCTGACGAAATTGAATTAAAACTAAACAAATTGCAAATCAAAGTAAACTAAAACGAAATGAATTCAAGGGTGAAAAGCTAGTTAGAGGATCCTTCTCCACACATGAACATATGCAACATAAATCAATTTCCAGTATTGTTTCTTGAACCCATGAACAACAATGCCCCAAATTAATCGTGAATGCACAAATTAACTATTAGATTTCCCTAAATTCATTGAATTGGATGAATGCATGCAACAACCCAAATTATTCTTCTCAAGTTCCCTATATGAACAGCATGATAGAGATACATTCAAAGATCATTAAATTCCATAGAAATCATAAGCATTGACAAGGCAATTATAACTATGAACTGCATGATACTTTTGCCAAGAATCTACTTAACACGATTGTGACTAGCAATCTCCACTACTTGTAATTATAAGTTCCTAACGATTAGGTGAAAGTCCCTTATAATTTAGCATCAGATTCAAGCATGCAAATTGAGTAGGCCTCCTTAATCAACACACAAGAATAAGTTATCAATCACATAGATAAGTAAATCGCATTCATGTTTTACGAAACAATAACTGAAAGGAATCAATTCATATTACCATATGTCCATGGCTTCAAATTCACCACTAACTAATAAGAGTTTAGTTCCACATGTTCATAGCAATTGCAAAGCAAATTAAAATAAACATCGAAACTGAAATGAGGGAAGAAAGAACTATGAAAACTCCCAAGGATGCAGATGGCTTGCGCACAAGGCCCTCCTTCATCAATGGAATGCACGACTAGGCTCTCCTTCTTCTCCAAAAGGTGCGGCAGAGATGTATATGGATGTAGGATGGTGTTTTGTGATGTAGAACGGTGATTAGGGTTGCAGAAACGTGTTTTTGAATGGTGTGAAGGGTGGTTACGAATTTAGGCTTTAAAACATCTATTTATAGGGCTAGGGTTTCCACAAAATCTGATGGGAAGAGGTTAGGGTTTTGGAGATAAAAGTCTTGGCCCATCCAAGGGAGAAAATAATTAGGGTTTGTGCAGATTTTTAGGCTTCTAGAAGTGTTAGGTGCGGCACAACCCTAGGGGAGATAGATTAGGGTTTAAACTTAGCAAATTTTAAGGCTTAGGGCCTACAAATTCGGTTTAAGGTTTAAATCAACAAAGAAAAGGGTTTTGGCCCACTTAGTTTCTAAAAAGGATTTGTAGAACCCAAATCCACAAGGAAAAAGGCCTAACAAATCAGAATCCAAGAGAGAAGAGGCTTGAGAGGTGCGGCAAGGGCTTAGAACAAAGCTGAAAAAGGATTAGGAAACTTCCAATTCAAGAATAGAAACTTTCAAGAATGGAAACCTCCAAGAATAGCAACTTCCAACTTTAGAAACTTTGGTTTCCAATTCTGAACTCTTTGTTCTTCATGTTCATTTCTTCATTTCTTGCCTCCTTTGATCTTCAATTTCGTCCATCCATTTGACTCCAACCATGTGATATCCATTTTATGCTCAAAACTGCTCCAAAAGGCTCCAAATTGCACCTTTTTGCATACCTTGTCATTTGGACCTACAAACACACGAACATTGCTTAAAACACTATAATAACCACAAACTAACTATAAAAGTGCAAGAAAACAAGCTAACTAAGTCGCATAAATATGCTCCTATCACGTTTACATCTCTTCATTAGATAGTTTTTCGGCCAACCAAAAATATAAAGTACACATTTCAAGGCATTTTGTACCATGATTAGTGATGCCCTTACTAATGTTATACACATAAATTTCATATTCGCCTCTTACTATTAGGCTATTTCTCACTTTGGATGTTCAATTTTATTTTGTCCCATGTTGATTCTAATTTTTTAAAGTGTTTAATAACATTGTTCTAAAAATCTCCGCCTAGGAGCTAGGCAGTTGCCACGGTCCCGATTAATCTTTAGGCATTTGAAAATTAAGAAAGAGTTTTAGGAACCCACCATGACCCGCCTAGGTCGTGACTCTCACTTACACAAAAAATTGATTACTTTCATGTTGCATTTTATTTTCTTAATAAATTGTAAGAGACTTGTTGAATACTTAGATCAACACCTATTATATGCTTGTTCCCCATTTCATTATGTTCTAATGCTTTATAATCTATATGTCATTATATTTTGCTATGTATCACAATGAAATTATGATTGTTTTAAGTATAACCAAACACTTATTTATGCGGTATATAATAAATTTACTTAATTCGCCTAGTATGCCCAAAAGCTAGACCCTAGCCTGCCGCTCGACTGATGTGGTAGAAACTAACACACAAATTAAACCCTATAAATTATGCAATCGTAGTACGAGTAAGTAGGGATCATTCTATTCCGAGGATTAGAAGAGATGCTAATCAACACAAATTAAACTTGTAAAACTGAAAACTAAGTTAAATTAACATCAAAACAATGACTGGGGGGGATTTTAGACGAATTTAATGAAAACAAAAGTAAAGGGCAACAAGTAAATTAAATTGTGAATGAAATATGGATGAAAGGATAGCTAAGGTACCGTTTGGTACGCAGACGGGACGGAACGGGATGGAACGGGACGGGATGGAACAGGACGGGATGGAACAGGACGGGATGGAACGGAACAAAGATTTCGTGTCATGTTTGGTACTAACAAGATGGAACAGAACGGAACAGGATTAAATGACCAACTTACCCTTTTTATTTGACTCTCCCTCTCTCTCCCGTTTCTCTGCTTTCTCTTCTTCCATACGGTTCGTGTTATTCGCATGCCCAGATTGATCCCAGTAAAAATCAATCTCAGTAAATCAAACCCATAAAAATCAATCTACAGAAGATCTGAATCTCGAAAGTTCGTATTCAAACAACCATTTTTACTGTAAAACTTACAAAATTAAACTAAAAAAAGTGAAATTGAACAAAATGCCCAACGACATAAAAGAGCAAATGGGGGCAATCCTGCTCTGCAATCTACACAAGAAGAAGTTAGGGTTATGAAATCGTAGAAATTGGGAATTGAAATGATGAGGGAGGGGTAGAGTTGCACAAGTTTCTTGAGGTTTTGGGCGATGTCTTGGTGGACAATTGCCTGGTCTAGGGTTTTGGGTCGGTACTTGTCTACCCACAACACCATCTTCTTCAGTCTTCACTGCCATCATCGGATCGCGATTGGTACCGCCTCGACGAGGAGGTCGGAGCGTCGAAGAAGAAGGTGGAGTGCGGAGGTGACGGAGCCAGAGAAGAAGGTTGAGCGCAGAGGTGACGGCGCCGGAGAAGAAGGTAGAGCGCGAAAGGACTGAACCGGAAGCCATGGTTTGGGTTCAGATGGGTTTGCTGGGATCGAATTCGAAGAGAGGGAGGCTACGGGAGAGAGGAACGAATTCGAAGAGTGGGAGGCTACATGAGAGAGAGGAAGGGTAGACAGTGGAATTAATGAAAAAGATGAGGGGTATTGTTGTCCAAAAAATTATAAATTTGTGTTCCACGGGATGGAACAACCCGTTCCAGGGGGGTATGTGGAACCAAAATTTAACCCATTTTCGTTCCGTGGGACAGGCGTTCCACACAATTTAAGCGCACCAAACGTGGGACGGAACGCGTCCGTCCCGTCCCACGTACCAAACGCACCCTAAAGGATTCTTCTCCACACATAATACAAATTGATTTCCAACTATTTTTCCTATAAACCATGAATGAAAATACCCCAAATTAACTGTGAACAACAATAATTAATTCTTAGATTTTCCTAAGTTCATTGAATTGGACTCAGCGATGCAACCAAATTATTCTTCTCAAGTTCTCTAACTATGAAAAACATGATAAAGATACATCTCAAAGATCATTAAGTTTTGTGAAAATCATAAGCATTGACAAAGCATTCGTAACTATGAAAAGCATGATACTCATGCCAAGAATTTACTTAACTCAATCATGACTAGTGACTTTTACTACTTACAAATATAAGTTCATAATGATTAGTTGAAATTCCCTTATATTCTAGCATCAAATCTCTACATGCAAACTAAGTATGCATCCTTAATAAACATACAAGAATAAGTTTTCTATAAAGCAAATAAGTAAATCACCTTCATGTTTTATGAAACAATAACTGGATGTAATCAATTTATATAAAACATATAATCATGGCTTCGAATTCACCTCTATCTAAAAAGAAACTTAGTTACACATGTTCATCATAACTAAAAAACAATCTAACATTGAAACTTAAACAAAGATGGAAAGAACTCTGAAAATTCCAGCAACTTCAATGAATGAATGATAGGCGCGGCACACCCTAAATCTCTGCAGGAATTTCATATATATAGGGGAAATGGCTGAATCCAAGGAGGAAAAGGTTTTGGTGTTTTTGAGTTATTTTAGGACTCTAAAAATCAGGTAGAAAGTGTTAGAATGTGATTAGGATTCCTCCTTGCAGCTGGAGATAAGATAAGATAAAATAAGATTTGATAAGATAAGATAAGGTTGGATATGATAAGATAATGTTCCTCTTCAACTAGGATTCCTCTTTCTTGTCTAATTCCTTGTCTTTTAAGCCTCAACTTTAATTCGCATGCTATCCAATCTAAGTCCAAAATTGTCACATCCCGGCTCGGGTCCCACCACATCCCGGGCCTGTTCCACCATCGTAGTACGATATTGTCCGTTTTGGGCTTACCATTCCCTCACAGTTTTGTTTTTGGGAACTCACGAGCAACTTCCCAGTGGGTCACCCATCTTGGGAGTACTGTGGCTTCCTTCTCGCTTAACTTCGGAGTTCCTATGGAACCCGAAACCAGTGAGCTCCCAAAAGACCTCATGCTAGGTAGGGATGCGAATACACATATAAGGATCACTCCCCTAGGCGATGTGAGATCTTACAATCCACCCCCCATAGGGGCCCGACGTCCTCGTCGGCACACCACATCCAAGGTTAGGCTCTGATGCCATTTGTCACATCCCAGCCTGGGTCCACCACATCCAGGACCCGTTCCACCACCGTAACACGATATTGTCCGCTTTGGGCTTACCATTCCCTCACGGTTTTGTTTTTGGGAACTCATGAGCAACTTCCCAGTGGGTCACCCATCCTGGGAGTGCTTTGGCCTTCTTCTCACTTAACTTCGGAGTTTCTACGGAATCCGAAGCCAGTGAGCTCCCAAAAGGCCTCGTGTTTGGTAGGGATGAGAATATACATATAAGGATCACTCCCCTGGGCGATGTGGGATCTTACAGTCTTTCTAGCATTACCCTTTAAAAAATTTAAAATAGAAGACCAACCGTCATGACCACATCATGTGGTTTATAAAATATGGTTTAAAAATATGATATCTCTAGCACTACCCGATGTAAAATATACATATTGGCTTAAATGTGATAAATACCACCAACCAAGTAATTGAAGTGATGTGTACATATTCGTAAAGGAAAGCAGCAACAAAGCAACTAATGGATTCTCTCAAAGATAATATTGTCAAATTTGTAAGATTAAGCAAGCAAGAGAGAGTGTTGGCTTGCAGAGCATAAGTTGTTAATCGAAACATTATTTTGTCCTCAATTAGGCAACTGAAGGTTTGTTAAGACACATAACGTGCTAGGAACGAAACCAGACAATGAGTTTTGGAGCATGTCTATCTATGTGAGCTTCAAAACATGGAAGATGAAGTTTGGAATTGCACCGCTGAGGTGATTTTGTCCTACTAAAGTTCCTTGTAGGTTAAGGCCTTTGTTTGCTGGTAGACTAATTGATAGATGATTAATAGTAAGTGAAATTGTCCTTATTGAGGACATATTGAAGATTCTGGATGGGATGAAGCCGTTGAGGTTATTCCTAAAGAGTGAAAAAATCTCTAAGCAATCGTTTAATTTATAGGTACCTACCACAATTCATGTCAGCAACCTTTCATCGGTTTAATTTAGGGAATTTTAACGAAAAGCTTCTAGTACTGTTCACTTTAACGAAAAACTATATTTTTACACTAAAAAGTCAATCATGGTACTATTCATTTTACCCTTTATTTTGTCCTTATCGTTAAAACTAAAAGTTTTCAAACCCTTTTCATTATTTTTCCTTTTAATTTATAGCCTAAGCAACTGTTTGTCACTTTGGTAACAATGTTTTTATTTATTTGTCGAAGATATGAATTATTAGTCATTGTGGGACCATGATTTTTCAAGGCCGGAGTAAGTTTGATTCGAATGTAGTTACTTAAGAATGGTAATGGACTCAACAGTTACTTGCTGAGATGTATCAAACGGAGTAGAAGTGCCACGATCACTCTACTCAGGGGCACTAGGCTGCGTCCTAGCAACTCCACTGAATGACCATGCTTGTTTTGTAAGACACACGATCTAATCTGGATATGGACACAATCAGATCCTAAGTCTTGGAATTCCTACAATCTAGGAATTGACACACGCAACAAGTACACGTAAAGTATTCATTTTTTTTTAAGAAACAATATTATCTACACTAAGAGGAGGGGTGGATTTAGCCTCACAATAGGCTAGCAATAATGTGGTTCAAATTTGCCTTTGGCGAGAATCGAACCTAAGATCTCTCACTTACTAATGAAGATGAATATCACTAGATCGTAGTACTAAGTGACAGTATCCACTTAAATATTAGCTTTTTTTTATCAAACGATAAATTTGTTAAATTAGATGTTTGATCAGAAAGCTAACGAGATTCGAACAGTCCAAATATTGGGCATTTGAAAAATAATTTCTCACTCAGTCATTGTTGGTAGTTAATTACAAATTTCATGTGAGTTTAAATTAAAAATCAATAGATAATTTAGAAAACCACCTCCAATTTTCAGATTAAAATTTCTTTTGCATTATTAAAATATTTTTTAATGATAAGAATTGTCAAATTTTTAGGTTACCGTTTAAACAATTAAAAAAACTTATCAAATGTAATCGTTTAATTGTTGAACCATGTCATAATTTCAAATTTTAACTAAAAAATGTGGCTCGTCTAGTTATTGGATGAAGGGGGTACACCAAATTTATGCATCAAATTCGTACACTAAATGATGCGGCACCAACCAAATTTGTACTTTAAATCAAGTTGAAATTTGATAAATAATTGTAGGAAAATTTTACATGGTGGAGAATGTTACACATCATTTGGTGAACAAATGTGGTGTATGTAGAACCACTCTTGTTGGATAATCGATTAATGACTAAACAATTTTGAGTTAATTAATCTTTTACAATGATGATTTAGAAAATAGACAGTTTTCATCGTTGTGCAAAATTGTAGGATGAAAAGGATAAATAGAAAGTTGAGAATGAATGTTCAAATGAGAAGGTTGTTAATACTTTCATTAGAAAAATGCAAAATCACAAATATGTGATTGAGATTTGAGACATCAATATGCAGTTAAAAGTTACTACTAAGGTAACTAGTGGGTAATGTTATCCACACACTCATTTTTACTTCTCACACACTCATCTGATTTTGGTTGGATTGGTTCACAAATATTCCATTGAATTTGTTGTCGAAAAAAGTGGAGGATCCGTAAGGATTGTTATAGTACATAGCTGAGGAATTGGCTTGCCTATTAATGATCTTAGTAGTTAGGAGTAAATAGTTTGCGTAGTGAAGATCAGTGAGCATGCTTGGCAATGTACACTTCCATGTACAATGTCCTTACTGTTGGTAAAGGGATGCTTTATATGGCGCATCGCAAATCATCTTGGATGTCCCAAACGTTCGTGCCACAGCGAAAATTCCTTTGGAATCCCAGAATTCTGGCTAGCCACATGCTGGGCCTGAATGGTTGTAATCCATCGGCATACGTTCCATCTGGAAGATATTTCTGAAATCTTAAAAGCAACAAGACATTAGAATCACTAATACGATAAACCAAATTAACATGAAAAAGCTAAACTTATATGTCGAGGAGGAAGAAGAAAAGGCCATGACTGCTAGGGTTTCGAAAAGAATCTTTTACTTTCAGCAAATGGAAGTATTCCAGCAATAATAGGGTTTCCTTGGAATGGAAAATGTATTTTGTGAAAGCAGGGATTGCCTTTATATAGTGAAAAGACTCCCATTAATCCAGCTTATTACTGATTAGTGGAGATTGGCCAAATTATATGATAACATTAGAGTCCTTATTGATATTGATTTCTTGTCTAACCAAATAAGGCCTCTTGATTAGTTGCATGGAATAAAGACTTCAAAAGTTAACTAAAACGAGATTCCATAATTTTCTCAATACCAATTAACTCGTTGACCAAATTAATTGATTGCCAATAAAGCAATAGATCATATTCATTGATTCTCACAACCTCACACCATCTTCTCTAGAATACGTTTCTGAATAAATTCCTAGGAGGCTAGAGGAATTCTACTTCATTTTCTACATCGGTTTCAATATGGTAATAGTTCTCTTGAATATCCTTAAACCTCAAAAGCGTTCCTCCGAAATGAAGTGAATATAAGGCTTCTCTTATGGTAAAATTAGTACCATTGAACAACATAGAGCATTGCCATACCCCACAATTAGGTTGGATAAGCCTGAAAGGGTTGTTAGAGGGGTCATTAGGTATGAAGTTAGCATATAAAACCAGACAACTAATTTCCCCACAATCAGATTTATATATAAATCTCTTCCGTCAAAATGGGAGTAGGTACTGCAGGGTTGAGATTGGAGAATATTGTCCCTATTCTTTGAACTTTGAGGTATTAAGTACCAAGGATCACCTTTCTGGCGTGATGCCACCCATTGACAAGCCCTGATTCTACCATATATTTAAAACAAACTTGAAAGTGGATGTCAGAGAGAGACAGACCTAGACATAGGTTTCGAAAGGTTCCAATCGAAGTTAGAGGCTTCTGTTCGGTACACATTTGCCAAAGCAAATCATACATTTTGGTGCACCTCTGCTGAAGTATAGTATGCATGTTGGTGAATCCCTATCGAAGTAGGGTACCACCATTCGATATACTTTAGCCGAAATTGGGTCTATACCGTCTGGTACCTCTAGTCGAATCATTGGGTACCCTTCTCTCACAAGTGTGGTAGAAATTAGGTAGAACCGAAAACCGAAATTGAAACACGAACCAAATCGAACCGCAACGAACGGTTTGGTTTTGCGGTTTTGAAACGGTTTCGGTTTTGAAACCGAACCACAACATAGAAAACGGTTTGGTTTCGGTTTTGGCTTTTGAAAACCGCACCACAAATATTAATAAACATTTAATTAAATGTTCATATTAGATTTCATGTTTTAATTGTTGTTTGTTAGAATCCATACACTTAGTACGGACTCAACCATACAAAAATATCATCATTCATCATTTTTTTTCGTTCATTAACTTGAAGAACCTTTGTTATTTTATACCATCACACACATACACATATATGTACAAGGGTGGACTAATCTTGTTATCAAGAGTCAAACAATGATCTAATGAAGTCTACTCATTTGAAGCATGATATCACATATTCTAGTATGAAAGTTTCACTCACGTTAAATGAATTCAATGTTATTCAACTTGTTTTATGTTATACCTTGTATGGGTTACTCTTTTGTTGCACAAACATGTTTTAACATCACAACTGCATTCAACATGCTAATTGTTTACATAACAAATGTCTTTTTCCTATTGCTACTTGGAAATGCTTATTAATATGCTAAATTGCAAATTGTAAACTTTTTTCTTAAAAACCAAATCGAAACCGTTTGAAACCGTACCGAACCGAACCAAACGGTTTTGTTTCATTTCGGTTTTGGCTTCAAAACCACACCGAACCAAACCGCAAAAATTTTCGGTTTCGGTTTCGGTTTCACTCAAAACCGCACCAAACCAAACCGTGCCCACCCCTAGTAGAAATCAGATCCGAGAAATTGGAAACTTCCTCTCTCTATACTACTACTTCAAGGGCAACATAGAGGAATGGAAGGACGAGAAAAATTTTCTCAAGTCAAAATTCGATCAGATATAAACTTCAGATTGTACTCATTCATAGAACAATCCTTAAGAGCGAGTCAAAGAGCCATGAAATCCTCGGGTTAGGCACTTCCAAATAGAGATATACAAAATATATATCGTTTTCTTCACTTATAATTATAACACGTGAAACACCACTCGAAAAACCCTAAACTTGAAAAAATATGTCCTACCGTGCAAACAAGAATGCTGGTGTAGGTAGGCAGACATTATTGAACTGGACTTAGCTGCTGTAACTTCAGCAGCAAATCCTGCTTACACCCAATCTTGATTGAACACGTGTCTAAGTTTTGAATTGGGTGTAAGTAGAACCTGCAGAATTCTTCGGCAATGAAGTTCTTTCCGACATTATTGGTCCATAAAAAAAGTATCGTTTTCAAGTTCACGGACACGTGCCCTTCCTCAAAGTCTTTTGTCTCAGAGAACGAAAAGTCCAATGTGGGTGGTTGTCTTCGTGTCAGCAATGTCCACACCTCTCAGCATTTTCTGTCGCACAGAGACCTCTCCCCTGTGTGATGTAACATTAATACACACACCCTTTGTATACGTGTCCCAATTTGAAGAAAAAGCAAAAGCATTTCCCACACAACATAAGAATCTCTCTCCTCCTCTTCCTTTCTCTCCTCTCTCTCTCTCTCTCTCTCTCTTGGAGCCGGACAACCTTCCATTGCCCCAGGAACCAGAGAGAAAAACAGCAAATTTGGCTGAGGGAAAGAGGAGGGTTCTTCAATCTTCACTCACTGACCATGGATTTCTGATTAGTTAGTCTCATCAGCTTCAGTTGGTAAGAATTTGAACCCACTAATTTATTATTTTTTGCATTATTTTTTGTTAAATTTGGCTAGGAACTGATTAAGATCATGTATTATTCGCAAACCCAGATGATGTTCTGTCTCTGTAGAATCTGTTGTGATGGTTGTTGATGATTTGGGGTTACCTGTGTTTCTTGGAATAAGGTGGAGAAGAAGGAGAAGAAATGTAAAGCAGACAACCTCAATTTATTTAGATTAGGCTGAGTTGTCTTAGATCCAGGAAAACCCAAGTTTTGTGTGAAAAAAAGGTTTCACCTTTGTCTGGGTTTCTTGTGATCTTGTAAGGTTGGTCTCCTTTTTCCTAGGTTGTTTCTCATGAACCCTTTTTCTTTCTTTTGTTGTATTTATAGAAAAAGGTGAGATTGCTGTAATTTTCATGTGCTTATGTGGATATCTAAAGGTTGGTGGTGAGGATAGGGTTTTGGTTTTTCGTGGCTGATTCTCCGCCAGAAGGGGAAGAGTTTGGTGAGGTAAGATCCCTACATAAGAAACTCGATTCACCGGTGAAGTTCTATCACTAGGAGGTTATAGATCCTTTGTTTCTCACCAGATCTGATTACCCCATTTCATTTTGCTCATTGGAGAGAATTGGTGGGTGGATCAGTTGTATATTTTGCGGAAGTGGGGATATTGACCGAAATTAGGAATTTCCCTCCAGTTCGTTGCTAGAAATTTACCCCATGTGATTGAAGGTAAATGTCAAATGTTACAAAGATAAGGAAATTGATGGAAGACATGTCTCCAGCAGTTGCAGTGACTCTTAGTTTAGGTAATTCGATATGTGAAAGTTCTGGAATTGGAGCCAATGTGGAGTTCACATGGCTAAAGCTTGTAACAGAAGCGGGAAATTTGTGTACGGATTCCTCTAAGGTGGTTTCTTTAGAGTCAGTCTCTTGCAGTAAAGGAAGTTCCGATGATATTGAAAGAAAAGTTAGTGTGGTTCCCGTGCCATCACAAGATGATGATGGTGGAAACACTTCTGTTGCTAATGATATCATGGTTCAAGAAAGTGAGGAAGAGGAAATCTTAGCCTTTAGATATGATACTAATGGAATTGTTAGGGAAAAATTGTTGACGTTAGAGGTGGGGTCTGCGATAAGCTTGCCAGATGCTGTGGAGATTGGAAAAGTTGGTGAAGGGAATATTGTTGCAAAAGCTATTGTCTTGGTAGAATCGGCTGTTGGGAAAATGGCTTCTGGGGTTGTGGCAGCAGTAAGCTCTGCTTCTGAGTTATCAGATAAATCTGAATTAACAACCTCTACGGTACTTATCCAGTCAACTGGTGAGAAGGTTGTCAGTAAAGCAGGCATCCGGAGTGTTTTTGAGCTGAACTGTATTCCCCTCTGGGGTTCTGTATCAATTTGTGGAAGACGACCGGAAATGGAAGATGCATTTGCTGCTGTTCCTCGGTTTATCAACATTCCAATTAAAATGCTTGTTGGTAGTCAAGTGTATAATGGAATGAGCCAAAGTTTGACCCACCTAACCAGTCACTTTTTTGGCATTTACGATGGCCACGGTGGCCCTCAGGTGCGTCTTCTCTGTATGTTTTATTTAATTCATTCAAGTTAAGGTGTATTCTGATACAATGGAATGTATTTGAGAAATATTTATCTGATTTATATCATTCAACAATTTCACATTTTTATTGTGCAGACATATTGGTAGTTAATCAAACGCTAACTGTAAGCTATATTAAATAGCATTGCGGTGGCAACACATGGTTCTTTACGTCAATCTGTTTGATCATTTCATGAATGTGTTCTTGCATATACGCAACAGAGTACAAACATTTGGCTTATTATCTTCGTTGGTGGAAGATGATTTGAGTTCTGTCTCCTCGTGCAGGTTGCTAACTATTGTAGTGAGCGGCTCCATTTGGCTTTAGCTGAAGAGCTTGGAGGCATTAAGGATGACTCAGGTGATGGGATTATGGTAGAAACTCAGCAGGTGCAGTGGGAGAAAGCATTCACTAATTGTTTTCAGAGGGTTGATGATGAGATTGGAGGAAAAGTAAGCAGAGGCATCATTGAAAGCAACGCTGATGCTTCTGAAGCTAGTTTTGAGCCTGTTGCCCCAGAAACCATTGGGTCTACAGCTGTTGTTGCGTTAGTTTCGTCATCCCATATTATAGTTGCAAACTGTGGTGATTCAAGAGCAGTTCTATGTCGTGGAAAACAAGCAATACCATTATCAGTCGACCATAAAGTAAGCATGTGTTTATGGCGTACTGAAAATTTATCTTTTTTTAGAAACCAATCTCCTTTTATTTATTTGCATTTTCTTTTTCATTATTGTTCCCAGCCAAACAGAGAAGACGAATATGAAAGGATTGAGGCATCTGGTGGCAAGGTAATACAGTGGAATGGGCACCGTGTTTTTGGAGTTCTTGCAATGTCAAGGTCCATTGGTACGTCTATACTTACCCTGATACTGTAAACTTTCTTCTATTGATCCAATCAAAAAGATATAAAATAGGGGTGTGCTACCTACACATGCCTTTTTACTTCTCACACATCCCTCAATTTTCGGCCATCGGATTGAATGAATTGAAGAAGATCAAAGGATAGAAATTAATAAGGGGTGTGTGGGAAGTAAAAAAGGTTGTAATGATTTACCATGAGTGTTCACAATATGTACGAACATTCAGTTGCTTGTCTAGTCTTGTCAACAAATGGATTACAGTTTTCTATTAGCATTTCCCATCTATATGTTAAACTAAATAACGAGCTTAACATCGTTGTACTCTTCTTATCGACCTACAGGGGATAGATATTTGAAACCATGGATAATTCCAGAACCAGAAGTCATGGTTGTCCCTCGAGCCAGAGACGATGAATGCCTTATTTTAGCTAGCGACGGTTTATGGGATGTTATGACGAATGAGGAAGCTTGTGAAGTGGCTCGAAGACGCATTCTGCTGTGGCACAAAAAGAATGGGGTTACACCTGTTGCGGAGAGGGGAAAAGGAGTTGATCCGGCAGCTGGGGAAGCTGCTGCCTACCTTTCAACCCTTGCCCTCCAGAAGGGAAGCAAAGAC
Source organism: Malus x robusta (assembly GCA_963082935.1). NCBI lineage: Eukaryota > Viridiplantae > Streptophyta > Magnoliopsida > Rosales > Rosaceae > Malus > Malus x robusta. The sequence goes on from OY720335.1 coordinate 16,553,674, forward strand.
AATATCTCTGTGGTTGTGGTGGACTTGAAAGCTCAAAGGAAGTTCAAGAGCAAAACCTAAAATTCGGAGGGAACTATTCACCCCGCGTCGTATGGTTTTGGCTCTCCCCTTACCATCTGAAAAATCTGTAGACAGCGTGGTGGTTTTATCGTGGGCTCAAATGCGTGTACAAGTATAAAAATCTGTGTTTACCATCTACTTGTGTAGAAACTGTAACGCAATGTCATGTGTTTTTCTGGTTTGTGCCGGAGTTCTAGATACCGGTTGTGTGAAAAAGTGCTTGCTTTGTGTATATTTTCGGATTTGTTTCGGTTCTGAGGCTTCTCTCATTTCTCTAGAGTAATCCAATTTTGGACCCATCTTAATTTTAACTTATCTACTCTCCCTCATCACTTAAGGTTCACACCTGGGTTGCAAGAACTCTTCAAAACTCCGAAATATCGGCGTGTCGGTGAACTCCGAAATATCGGAGTGTTAGACACGCCGACATGCCTTGGACACGCTCTGATCACGGCTTGGACACGGTCAACAACTTGGACACGGTCAAGACATCGCAGGGGCTTTTTGTAAATCTAAAAAACATTTTGGGGGCAGTTATGGAAATATAAAAACTAAAATCTATAAGTGTTCCCTACCTGAACCTAATTTGTTGCTTAATTTTATTTAGGAAAATGATTAGTAATTAAATATGAATTCGAAATATTGTGTTTAATATGAAATATAACATGCTGTATCCGTGTTCGTGTCTGGGCAACATAGGTTGACACCAAGGACTTTGACTCCTAGTTACTTAAGAGACCATGCTAATTGGAAATTGGAGCATTTGTCTCTCAACTTTGGTCTTTGTACTAAAGGTTTTGAGTATTAGTTTCTGAATTTGTCACAATCTAGAGCAATGGTCTTTTTCTTTTTTAGCACAACCGTCAGATATTGCATACAAAATAAAGGGTTTAAAGTGACAAGAAATGGACAACGATGACAACAGAGTTAACCAAAAAGCCCATTGCTGCACAAATTGTGATAAATTCAGGACAATAGTCACGGATTTCCAGTTCAAGACCATTGCTCCGTTTAACTGTCATGCCTAAAGAGCACACTGCAATAAGATTCAACAATTAAATGTCTTTCCAGAAAAACAAAAGGCCAAACTCTGTAAAATTAGTGCCAGACAAGCGCAGTGAAATCCAAGCGTGCAGTAGAAACAAAAGAACAAAGATACAACCAAGCAAATCATCTCTTGCCCTTCTTCTGCCTCCGCTGCTCTTGTGGAAATTTCAGGGGGACGGGAAGAATCGCAACTGGTTTTCCATTTTTTTTAGTTAACTTGCAACCCAGGTTCTCGTAATGATCCTTCACATTTGCTTCACCCATTCTCAGATCCTTTGCTATATCTGTCAACTCTGTCTGGAACGCGTCCACATGAAGAGTGAGCACCAAGACATAACTAATGAGAAGATTTGTTTTCTCTCTTGATAGGGTTTGCCTTCTTGAACCTGCTGCCGGATCAAATATGTTAAGAAACTTATTGCGTAGACTGCTTGGGATTCTGTGGCCCTTTGCAGACGAAACACCATCCATGGTATACTGATCTTTGAACTTTATAAGATGTGTAATATATGTGCAAATGCAAGCAAGCTTAAACTTCTCCTCTTCAACCTACAAGCATAGACAACACGTCAACGAAGATTAATGTTCTGTTTTCTCACCGTGAAAATGAAACGATAAAAGAGGGAACAACATAAAGTTTTAGCTCATTCTAGATTGAACGGGGAGGTTCCACTATTGCAGTTGTTAGATAACGACATTTACGGGAAAACATCAATGGATGAAATACAAAAGATAAACTTTGCAGTTACTAACGTTTCTTACTCTCAACATTAGAGCAGCACGAGAATCAAATTTAGGAACTTTCAATGGCAAGATATGTCCATTCATGTATATCATGCAGAAAAGTGGTACCATAATTTTTGGCGTAAATTCAAGTAATTCATGCAATATAGCATTTTTCATTTTATATTTTAGCCTTTTCCCCCTCAAGTCTTGAAATTGCAATCGACTGAAAATGATTTGCTATGCTCTTATTATAGAACAGAAATGATGATCGGGCTTATGCAAGACCTTATCAATGAACTTAGCATTATTCTATAATAGTGTAATGGCAAATCAAGGTATATCTTCTTCACTAATATGCTCTCAGACACTAGAAGCCATTTTTGCATTCTTACCCGAATATTCTTCAACTTCTGGATTTTATTTAACACAAAATTTGGGAAAGCATCCCATTTAACTTCATTTCCGCCTTGCAATTTATTATAAATATCTTGGACGTCATCCCACTCTCCTGTGATGATGATCTTGTCTAGTGGATAAGCCTCCTCGGGAGTTGTGGCAGATTCGTTAAATGGTGGGATATGGCGAGAGCTTTGGGCTTCAGCGCTTTCAAGAGCCTCCTTGTTTACCACAAGATGTTTAATTTTGGCATCCAAATCCTTTAGACAATCAGGACCGCCTACTTGCTTCAAGGACTGCATTTTCTTACTCTGCAATGTTATAGGAAATTCAATTAACATGCTACGCTCAGCTTGATATATAGTACTGTACAGGAACTCCCAGACAGTCCCAGTTGCAACTTGCAAGTATCTTGAACCACATGTGGCATGCTACTACCCCTACCATGTCTTTTTTGCTGCACTTATGCATCAACATTTTCGACTTTTGATAAAAGGAATAATGAGAAAGGTACCCTCACCAACATTATAGCTACCCAATGGTTGTTTCTTGTCATTATATTGAATTCTTTTTCATTCCTCTTCAACCCTTGATCTTTTAAGTTTAAAACTCAACACTAGCCTCTAACATTGCAAAGAAGCTCTCTAACTGAACTAGAAAAAAATCTCAAGGCAGTCATAGAGAAAACAATCGGTAAAACAAATATAAACATTGCTCATACATATGCAGCAAAACACGTAGTTATTTAAATACTTCATATGTATTCTCAAAACAAGCAGACTGGTTACCGCATAATGCATTAACTTTTGAAGAATAAAGTTGAAGCAAATTCTATGTTAGTTATGTACATGTGCACAAATTCTAATGGATCTTACTCGATTCAAGTACAAGTTCTAATGTATTCTTAATAGTCTCAAGGATTTTCCGCCATACCTCCACCACCACCACATCATCATCAGAAAATGTTTGTGCTGATGCCTTACTTATAAGCTCAAAATAAATAAATAATATAATATAATAGGGTCTTACCTCCCTAATAGACTTCTTTGTTCCATATAGAGTATGTAGCTGCATCTGCTTCTCTGCCTTCTCTTGTGCAGTAAGTTCTCCCACCGCTGAAGTTGCAGGTTCCATATCAGAGTAGTTATACCCTCTAACTTTTGGTTCTAATCTAAATAACTGAAATTTTACATCCCAAGTAAGCTTAACAGCATTCCTTGCAAAGCAGAAGCAATGATAAATACACACACAGATTCACGTTATACTCCATTGGACCAAAGCGTAAATGTGAGATTATATACATTCATATAAACATATATAACAAATATGAATTAAACCCGAGATTTCAAATCGGACTCTTTGCAATTTCAATAACCACAGTTCCATTTCAGAAGAGCATTCAGTATACAATCCAATAACTATGCTCGTCATACTCAAAATAATAATAAGGTCCCCAACTCCTCGAATTACAAACCCAAACCAGAGCAAAAATAAAAGCAATGCCGCCGATGAAATGTTTCTCAGCAATGAAACAAACAAAACACAAATGTAAAGTTCATGCCAATGCTTTTTCAATGCTTCATTACATCAATACATCAATACATCACCGAAATCAAACAAATCAAAACGAAAATGAAACAAACTATTAAAGTCGACTAGCCACTGGAACAAAAAACGAACAGTCCCAAAGCAATTACCTTGTTAGAAACAATAGGTACAATCTTCAGAGTCTGAGTGGCCTTATCAAGAACACCAAGCGCATAATTGCAGTACTGGTCACTCGTGGCCGCACCAGTATAGCTAGTCCCGACAAAATCAACATTGGTCCCATCCGGGTGCACCACAAGCTCGACCCGTTTGGCTCGGTTGGCGTTCCGAAAGAGCCCGATTTTGGTCGAATTGGGGTCTGGCTTCTTGGTGGGGTCGAACCCAGATGAGAAATGGGCCACTATAGGTGGGGTTTTCTCTGGGTTTTCCGGGTAGACTTGGACGGCGGCTTGGACGGTTGGAATGGTTGGTACGGTGGCTTTCTTCGTCTTCCTCTTCTTGTGCTTGTGCTTCGGCGTCGATGGGTCTTGGTTTTGGGTTAATTGGGACTTGGTGTCTTCTGCGTCAGATTCCATCGGTTCAGAGAGAGAGCCGTTAGTTTTGGAAGTGGCCTGCTGCTTTTGGAGGTTGGCCTGCTGCTTTTGGAGGTTGATGGAAGAGGGAGTGGGAGGGTAGGGAGAGAGGGCTGTCGTCGTTTGGCAAGTTTGTAAGTGAGGGTTTTTGTAGGGTATTTTAAATTTTAAGATTATGTTTGGTACTTTACTTAATTCAATTTTTTATACTAAAAAATAATTTTTAAATTTTAGGCTTTAAAAACTTGTTTAGTAGGATTATTTTCAAAAACTGAAATCATAAAAAATATAGTCGATTATCTAAAAATACAAAAAATGAGTTTTTAAACTTAAATTCACTCATTTCTTTTCTCTCATTCCTCACCCTCTCACTCCAAATCTATCTCTCTCCTCTTTTTTTTTTCTTTTTTTTACTTTTTTTTTTTACTTTTTTCGTCTCTCCTCCAATCCGTTATCTTCATTCTTTCAGTTCTTTCTCTCACTCTTCTTCCTCTCTATCTCCTCCGATCTTCTCACTTCTTACTCTTTCCTCCAATCATCTCTTACTTTATTTCTTCATCTCTCCTCTTTCTCTATCGACCCCCTTTTTATGGATCATTTTGTCCAGTTTAAAGTTGTAAGATTTAAAATTTTTAAATTGCATACCAAACAAGTTTTTGAGTTTTAAAGAAAATTGTTTTCAAGAAAAATTCTTAAGAAATGTTTTGAGAAATTATAAAATTTTTCAAATAGGATACCAGACAAACCCTAATTTTTTTTGGCTTTTTTTAGTCAAAATAGTACCGAAATTGACATAACTCCTTATTTTGCTTAGGAAATTTGAAATCGATAGAAATTGTTATTAATCAATCAATCGTCATTTATTTTGGTCATTTTGTGAAAATTGTCACAGCCCGTTCCAAAATATTACATTCGTGGCTGTGAATGGACGAAATTGCCCTTAAGAAATACTAAGTATGTGAAGCTCAAGTTGATAATTATCTAGGTTCCTAAGTTTTGAAAATAAAATGGAATTTAATAAGGATGGAACTTAGATTTTTAGGTTAAAATTTTGTGGTTTGGAGTTGGGGATTGGAAAAGGACCACGTGGGATCCCCACACCCCTCAATTCTCTCCCTCTTTCCCGTACCCTGTCTCTCTCTCTCTTCCCTCACAATCTCTCATTCTCTGTCTCTCTCTCCTTCGAACTCACACGGACAAGCTCCAAAACCACCCTAAACTTCTACCAACGACGGAGTTAAGACCACCATCGAACTCCTGGAACCTCCACGATCACGTAGACACCAATTTCAGGTAAGTTTTACATCGGAAAACCTAGATTCTAAACTCCCCATGAAAGTGTACTGTTCATGAGCTTTGAATTGGTTGTGTTTTAGGCCAAACTAAGCTCACAGTGAGCTTTAGGAAGTCCCAAGGAAGCTCGGAGTATATTGTTTGGAAGTTTTGGACGTCGGGATCACCAGCTTTAAAGTTGGCCGTCACGTGAGAGTGACGTAACCATTTGCACAGTACGGAAGCTTTAATTATACAACTTCAAAGTTAATACACCCGAAGGTGCGTCCTAATTTGGTCCATTCTGTCAGAACCCCGCTGTCCACATAAATACATTCATTGATTCCACACTTCCCAAAGTGTTAATTTTGTACCTGCTACGAGTCAACGAAAACCACAAATTGCAGTTATTAACAACCTAGCATTCTATGTGCATAAGAGTGTACTAAACACACATAAACAGAGCATAAGCATCTAGGTGCAGTTAAGTAGGAACATAGCTATTTTACAACACCCTCGGGTGAGTCCTACATTTATTTAGTCTGTCAGAAACACCGAAGAAGCCCTCGTAGACCACCAACGCCTTAACTATCAACTAGAACCTGGAGGGGCGAAAAACAGAAAACGTGAGTGGGCGAAAATAAAGCTTTTCCAAATCATTTCATAAATCCACATTTATAACCCCTTTTTGAAAACCTGTATACTTTCCCAGAAAAATAGTATATAGCATATATATATATCTCAACCATCTCGATCATCAATCTTATAACAGATTCAATAAAGAATGTACCATGCCAATTTCAACAGTTTAGTATGAATGCATTGACATAATATAAATCAGGTAAAAGAAAGTAATTAATCGGAGGCCCTCTAATGGCCCTGAACGATTGAACCTAGAGCTCAAAATCTATCACTCTCACTCTGCCAGAGTCACCTCTGTGACCTGTCCGGCCTTCTGCACATAAGTCGGAACCACCTAATGTAGTCTGAACGACTTAATGGTTAATATTACGCTCTAGTGCTTTCTCATCAATCATCTGTGCACATAATCTAAGGTCACCCACCAGTCAAAATCTCACTAACATTCTACGACTGGCCCGTCGCACCCACTCCGCGTGGACTGTGCGACCAACATCTACTTGGATCCAAGGCGAGCGTGCGATGCGGTGAATATTATAAGCACTAAACCATGGTGCAGGATATGAGCTCAATCTATCTCATCATCATCATAACACTAATTAAACACTCACCTGATACTCACCTGTGCGTCCACAGCACCATCTTACATATATGCATCATACGACAGTTCATAATATTCATAACATTCTATGCATGGCAATCACATCATATTTCATTTCATTTCAATATACTTTTCATTTAAATTTGATTTCTGGGGAAATCGAGTATATAGGTATATATATAAAAACGAATGCCCACTCACTGATATGTCGCCGGGTCGTAACCCCCTTGACGCCCCTGGATGTGCTCGTCCTCGTTATAAGTCCCACCTAGAAGTGAAATAACTAAAAACGTCATTTAACGCACAATTAACGCACCTAAACCAAACTAGGTAATTAATTCTTCATACGATGCTCAAATTGGGTATATGAATATACCACAGTGACCTACACAACCTCAGGATCATCCCCATATTTTTAAAATAATTTTTGGAGGTCTCACGCGCCCCCACGCGCTTGACGTGGCACGGACCTACGCGCCCCCCACGCGCAGCCACGTGCCGTGCACACTGACGGCTACAGTGAACGACGTTAGGAATATTCCGAGAATATTCCGTTAAAAACCCAACGGTACCGTTAACGGCGTTAGGAATATTCCATTAGAACTAACGGAATATTCCGGTTTCTTCTCCGACGGACTCTCGCCGGACTCCGGTCACCGGAAAACTGGGAAAATTTTCTATTTAACTATTCTCACTCGTTTTTCGTCCAATTTCTTCGAATTTTATACCAAAATGAAGCATTTAACATGTACAATCACGTTGGAAGGTTTTTAAACACTAAAAACCACTAGATCATACCTTCCAAAATTTCGAGAAATCGGCCAAACGTCGAACTCTACAACCCGACGTCCAAAACTTCCAAATGTTACACTCCGAGCATCCTTGGAACTTCCTAAGACTCGTTGTGACCTCAGTTTAGCCTAAAACACAACCATTTTAAAGGTCATGAACAATACATAATCACGGCAACTTTAGAAACTAGGGTTTTCGAAATAAAACTCACCTTAAACTGGTACCTACGTGATCGTTGAGTCCTCAGGAGTGCAATGGTGGTTTTAAATCCGACGTTGGTATAAGATTTGTGGTGGTTTTGGTGGTTGCCGTGTGTTCGAGAGTAAGAGAGAGAGTGAAAGTCTGAAATGAAAGAAGAAGAGAGAAGGAAAGGTTACGGGTTTTAGGGAGTGTTTTGAGGGTATGAGGATCCCACCTTATCCCATACAATAATCTAAACACCTAAAATAAAATCTAAGCCTAAGTTCTTAAGCTACATAACAAAATAATTAACCAAAACTATAACTTAGATAAGATCCAACATTATTTTTACGCACCTTGTCACGTTTAGGGATATTTTAGTACTTTCACGTCCTCGGAATTAAAATTCCGGGACGGGCTGTGACAATCTCCCCTCCTTATAGAATTTCGTCCCCGAAATTCCAGTCACCAACCAGAACATCAAAACTCATAAAATAACCTCGGATACATATCTCTCATCCGTTCTTCTGGCTCCCAAGTAGTTTCTTCCGCTGAATGGTTCCTCCACAATACTTTTACCAAGCTCACGGTCTTATTCCTCAGAGTCTTATCTTTCCAATCCAGTATAGTCACTGGTTCCTCGTCGTACGTCAAATCCGGGTTAATTTCCAATGGTTGAGGAGGAATCACATGTGAAGGGTCTGAAACATAATGTCGAAGCATCGAGACATGGAACACATTATGTACCTTAGATAACTCTGGAGGTAGCTCCAACCTGTAAGCAACTTCACCAATCCTCTCAGTGATCTCATAAGGTCCAATGTACCTGGGACTAAGCTTTCCTTTCTTCCCAAATCGAACCACCCCTCTCCAAGGCGATAATTTCAGAAATACATAGTCGCCCACATTATACATCCTATCCGTGGTATGTTGATCCGCTAGGCTCTTTTGCCTATCCTGAGCCACTTTCAGGTTAGACTTAATTACCTGAATATTCTGAGTAGTCTCATCCACAATCTTGGGGCCCTCAAGTATTCTTTCACCGACCTCTGACCAACATAATGGCGTACGGCAAGCTTTTCCATAAAGTGCTTCAAATGGAGACATTCCAATACTCGAATGAAAACTATTATTGTGAAGAAAATCATTCAGTAGAAAATTATGTTGAGAAAGAGAATCGGATGAGAGAGATTTACCGAGGACATTTTATGAGTATTGGTGGATTATGATTGTATGAAATTTCGGGGACGAAATTCTATAAGGAGGGGAGATTGTCACAGCCCGTTCCAAAATATTACATTCGTGGCTGTGAATGGACGAAATTGCCCTTAAGAAATACTAAGTATGTGAAGCTCAAGTTGATAATTATCTAGGTTCCTAAGTTTTGAAAATAAAATGGAATTTAATAAGGATGTAACTTAGATTTTTAGGTTAAAATTTTGTGGTTTGGAGTTGGGGATTCGAAAAGGACCACATGGGATCCCCACACCCCTCAATCCTCTCCCTATTTTCTGCATGCTGTCTCTCTCTCTCTTCCCTCACAATCTCTCATTCTCTGTCTCTCTCTCCTTCGAACTCACACGGACAAGCTCCAAAACCACCCTAAACTTCTACCAACGACGGAGTTAAGACCACCATCGAACTCCTGGAACCTCCACGATCACGTAGACACCAATTTCAGGTAAGTTTTACTTCGGAAAACCTAGATTCTAAACTCCCCATGAAAGTGTACTATTCATGAGCTTTGAATTGGTTGTGTTTTAGGCCAAACTAAGCTCACAGTGAGCTTTAGGAAGTCCCAAGGAAGCTCGGAGTATGTTGTTTGGAAGTTTTGGACGTCGGGATCACCACGTTCAAAGTTGGCCGGTTCTTGTGGAATTTTTCCGGTGAGATTTCGTAGTTTTTAGAGCTTTAAAGTAGTATATTATGATTCTACATGTTTGGGGCTTCATTTTGATATATTATACGAGAAAATGGGTGAGAAACGAAGGAGAACAAGGCATTTGAAAAATGCCCAGAATCCGGCCACCGGAGAAAAACCAGTCCGGCGAACTTGCGAGGAAGAAGGTGCGTGTGGGCGCGCGTGGACCCGTGCCTTCCTTGGCGCGTGGGGGCGCGTGCTACAGTAAAAAATTATTTTAAAAATTTGTCGACGTCTGTGACGTCGAGTAGATGAATGTGGTATATTCATATACCCAAATTGAGCACCGTATGAGAAAGTTATTAAGGATTGTTGTTTAGGTGTTCGAATAACGTTTTATAGTTTTTGCATTTAGGTGAAAATATGAATTGACGATCCGACCGTTGGATCATCACCAAACTTTGATACGTTGTAATACGTAATATTTGAGGATTATAGGAACTTACGGATTGGGAATCCGATTTACGGATCTTCCGGAATTGGAGTTGTAAGTTCATAAAATAGAATGTAAACCGTCACTTAGTTTTGTTAATTGACGGAGATCCGACCGTTGGATGGTGATGAAATTTTAGAATGTTGTCCTAGAGATATATTGTGGACCTCTGGAAGTTATGGATTTAAAATCTGAGTGGTAGATCTTCCGGATCGATCTACGTAGGAACGTATTTTATATAAGTTATATATTCTATCGATATGAATTCTGAGGTTGGATTTGATTACTGTTCTAGGCGGCGATTGTCATGACGCCTTGATGTGTGGTGCTAGGGAGTTGTTGGACGAACTCCAGGTGAGTGAGCAGTTTTGTTTTCCGTATATATATACTTGACGTTTTCCCAGAAATTGAAATTTAATGGAAGTATGCTTTAAATGAAAATGTATAAAAGTATATGAGATATATTAGTTGAAATGCCATACATAGAAGTATGCGAAAAGTATATAGAATTATATGAAAAACGTGAATCGAATTGCCATGCATGAAATGATATGAATTGATATATAATGCATATGTATGAATTGGTGCGGCGGACGCACAGGTGAGTATCAGGTGAGTATTTAAATACTGTTATGATGATGTTGATATATATTGAGCTCAAATCCTGCACCATGGTTTAGTGCTTATAGTATTTATCGCATCGCACGCTCGCCTTGGATCCAAGTAGATGCTGGTCGTACAGTCCACGCGGAGTGGGTGCGACGGGCCAATCGTAGAGTGTTAGTGAGATTTCGACTGGTGGGTGACCTTAGATTATGTGCACAGATGATTGATGAGAAAGCACTAGAGCGTAATATTAACCATTAAGTCGTACAGACTACATTAGGTGGTTCCGACTTATGTGCAGAAGGCCGTACAGGTCACAGAAGTGACTTCGGCAGAGTGAGAGTGATAGATTTTGAGCTCTAGGTTCAACCGTACAGGGCTATTAGAGGGCCTCCGTTTGATTACTTTCTTGCACCTGATATGATTATTGTTGATGCATCCATACTTAACTGTTGAATTAGACATGGCATGGCATGATTGATAAAGAAAAATGTTGAGATAGTAAAAATGAAGTTTTGAGAATATATATGTATATTTATATTTTACATTTCTGGGAAAGTATACAAGTTTTACGGAGAGGGGTTACAACGTTTTGAGAAATGTTTGGATTTGGAAAAGAATTGTTTTACTGACCCACTCAATTTTGGTTTTGCGCCCCTCCAGGTTCAGGAATCACAAAGGTGTGGTGACTACGAGGAATTCGACGGTGTTCTGACAGATTGGACAAAATTAGGACTCACTTTCGGGTGTATCAACTTATAAATTGTATCTTAAAGCTTCCGTACTGTGCAAATGGTTACGTCACTCTCACGTGACGGCCAGCATGCCCTCCTTCGGGACGGGGTGTGTCAAAAATTCTCGGTTAAATAAAGGCTAAAATGATCGACCAAAAATAAAGAGGCTAAAATGACAAAATTACCACCATTCTTATAAACAATTGACCAAAGTGATTGAACAAAAATTGAGGGTATTTTTATTATTTTCTTCCTTATTTAATAGAGATTTTTTTACGAAATGACCAAAATGATTGACGTGAACAAACTCAGAGACTACTTCTATTGATTTTAAATCTCAGAGATCAAAGTGAGAAGTTATGTCGATCTCAGAGAACATTTTAGATAAAAAAACATTTCTATATTTACATTGGAGAATATTATACAAAACATCTTAATTTGAATTATTTATTGCCTGCATCATCGTCTAAAGAAGTTCTATATTTGAAGAATGTTTAGTCATTTATGTTTATTAAACAAGTTGATGGTTAGGTTAGCTCATGATGTACATGTTGAAGATGAGATGGAATTGCTCATGATCCTCAGATGGACATGTTGAATAACATAGCAATCACAACATGTGGGTCAAGACACAATCTATTGGAATTTGAAATGGAACTTGATCCCAAGACGATAGTACTTCAGAGTCAAAAGCTAATGAGGATGCTGTCTACATAAGTCTTGATCTCATCAAATTAGAATGCGAGTGAGGATTAGATCAAAGTCGTCCGATTGAGAAAAAAAGTTTTCACTGCCTTCTTGTAGGCAAACAAGGACGTGTTCGCTTGGTCCGTGGAAGACAAGCTTGGAATTGATCATTCGGTAATCTACCACTGTCTCCATTTGAATACAACCATGAAATTGGTTATCTAGTAATAGTGCAATCATGGAACAAAGCATAGTGAAATCATCAAGGCTAAGATCAACAAACTTTGGGACACCAACTTTATTATTGAAATCCATGACCCAGATTGGTTAGCCAACATAGTCCTTACACAAAAGAAGAATGGGCAGGTGAAGGGCCTATGTGGGCTTCACAAACCTAAACAAGGCATGCCGAAAGGATCCTTATCCTTTACCTCAGATAGATTTACTCTTCCACAGCAAGTCCAACCAGATCAAGATGTACACATCATACATGAAAAAGACACCTTTTGTCATTATTAAAGGTACGTATTGTCATTGTGTTATGCCTTCCGGACTTAAAAATGCAGAAGCAACCTATTAAAGACTAGTTGATCCAATCTTCAAAGAGAAAATTGGAAAGACAATAGAGCTATATGTCGATGAAATGGTAGTCAAGAGTAAAGAAAAGGAGGATCATTTTATTCACCTCCAAGAATCTTTGGACCAACTCTGAAAACATAACATAAAGCTTAATTTAGAAAAGTGCACTTCTTGGGTTTCTTTCTACAACAATATTACTTAATTTAGAAAAGTGCACTTCCTGGGTTTCTTTCTGCAACAATATATTTGTGGTCATGAGAATTTAAGATTTTTCAAAAGATTCTAATTTTAGATTTTTTTGGTTTTTTGCATCAATTTTATGATGTTATCTTTGGGGCGAATTGCAAAGTTGGGACGAATGCTTTGGGTTTCTGATTGAAGTTGGCTTTTTTAATGTTATAAGCACTTTTGAATCAATCACTAACGTCCTGTATTTTTATCCCCGATTCAATTTGCTGCCACTAAATGTGAATCTCCAAACTTGTTTGTAGATATATTGAATTAGGAAATGAGTCCAAAGACATTAGGTTTTAGTAAATGATTTGTATAATGTTACAGATTGAATGTTGCACAAATATAATTGATGCAAACTATACTCCTTTATGTGTGTGTGTGTGTGTGTGTGTGTGTGTGTGTATAGGCATCGTTGCCATAATGCTTACCTCTTTTCATTGATTAGTATGCCTTTAGTACCTACACAGGCTTGTATCAGAGCGTTATAATAATCTTCATTAGCACCAAATTTTCTTTGCTTTAGTATCATTAGGCCTCAAAGTTCATACTCAAACAAGGGCCAGCCCTGAGGGTAGCCGAGGTAGGTGGTCGCCTAGGGCCCCCAAGTTCGGGGGCCCCCAAAATTTTCTATACATCCTGTATATAAAATATAAATAAAGAAAACGTAAAAAACATCATAATTATTTCATTGGTGCAGTGGAAACGGTTCCACTTCATATTCATTGGGGTGGGCAGTTTGAAACACCTTGTAGGCTATAGTTTTTGCTTTTTTCAAATCTATGAAATTAAAGATAAATTGCTCTTTAAAAATTTTAAAATTACAAGAATCAAAAGGTGTTAAAATAATTCAACAAATATTAATTTTGAATGAATTTAAAATTTTCAACTTTAGAAAAAAAAAAAAAAAACAAAACCTCAGCGGGTGGTTTATGTTTAAATTCTTATTTTTTTTAAAAATATTTTAAATAAAAATTGTATAAATAGAAAAAACTTGAGTTTTTTAAATAAAAAACATATAAAGGCCAATTGTCACACGCCTGCACGTGTGACAAGAAACTAGTGAAATTAATGTTCTCAATCTGTCCAAATGCATTTTTTTTCTTTTGCTTTTGAAAATAACCTAAAAAAAATAACAAAAACCAGAATAATGATAACTTTGCAATCTTTTTTCTCTCAACTTCTCAGTCTTTCTATTTCTATTGAATGTTTAAGCAACTATCACTTGGTCTTGAAGATTGTAATTTGAGGTAACCATAACTTTGAATTAAAATTTTCTTTTTCAATAATTTATTGTTAAACTAGGTTATTTTAGAAAGAACACAAGAGAACTACTTAACGTTGTTGAATTATTATATTCGTCAATCAAATTTTATTGTTTTTTACTCTCTTGATCATCAAGTTTTATTGCTCTTCATTCTCAATCTTAGTGCATTTGCGTCTAAAGACATGTGACATGTAATATTAAGTAATGTTAGTATATCCTTTTTCTTTTTATATTAATTTTTAATGATATTCGATGAAGAAATATACTTTTTATGTAATTAGCGATTTTTTTTTACTACATACCAATATACAAAGAGTCGGAGGTTTGAGAACTTTAGGGCCCCACTTTGAAGACTCGCCTAGGGCCCTCAAATTCTCAGGGCCGACCCTGACTCAAACCACCACTACTACAATATTAGCTTTGGTGTCGGAATGATGGTGGTAGTTTAATAAGTCATTATGTCGGATAAAAGATATCCGATACATCATTCAGTTAGTGTCGGATAATAATGAAATCTTGTCGGTTATATCCGACATAAATTCCTGGCGGATATTTAGCGTCGGATGCAACCGCCATAAAATTATTATAACCGTCAGTATTTTTGAAATTTTTTTATAAATATTTTTAACATTTTTTTTCACTCATGGCCCTGTCAGATATAACCGAAGTGAACAAAGCAAAATTTTGGACGACTGCCAGAATAAATCTCTGAATGTTTTTTTTTTTTTTTTTTTGCGATTTTTTAACACCTGCTATCTTGGAGTATATACAAACATATTTGATGGTTGGATCGTTGAAACTAGTTTCGTAGAATGCATATCCTATCAAATTGATAGATTTAATGAACACTGAGTTAATGTTATACTTTCATTAAGTATAAAATAAGATCTATCCACTAGTGTAAATATTTTACATTGAAGATCGAATTCATTCATTG